>OX485805.1:18709468-19963503 GCA_950295325.1 Polytrichum commune
CTGCTTCTGCTACCTTCCGCATCATGCTTAATACAGGACGAGCAGTTCCTTCCTCCTCCCGCACCAAGAAGGTCAAAATATCCATGCCCAGATCTACCTCATGGGGGCCACTAGTGCTACTGGTTGCTCGTTCCACAAGGCCCCTTAGCATGCGTTCACGATAACCCTCATCACCATACACCTTGAACATGACAGCATACATCGTGGACACAAATTCACGAACTCTGAGGTCACGTGAAAGGGCCAGTGCTTCAGCAAGCTGAAGCACTGCTGGGAAGTCATCGTCATCATCAGGAGGATGTAAGAAATCTGCTCCACCTGGTGTACTAGGCACTGATGGATCTTGGACATGTGAAGAGGCTGCAGAAATATTTATAGCCATGTGTGTACCAAACATGAGCCTTTGAGATCGACGCCTCTCCAACACCATGACTACCGATTGCTCCCCAAAGGCTCCCCTTGCAATTGCACGTTCAAAGACACGTTGGGCCTCTATTCTCAATGCTGGCATGGTCAGCATTTCAACCAAAAAATCGACATCAGCAACCCTCCAGCAAGATGCTGCAACCTTCTCAGCTGCTGCCTGGAGTTTCACAGTAGTTCACCACACACATCAGTATATGAAAGCTGCAGAAAACATTCCTGTACACTTGAGATTTGAAAAGGAGATGCTCAGTCTGCATACTAAAATACCACAACCATCCCTTCCATACTGAGAAAACAAACACCACCAGTAGAAAAGAGGAGCAGAAAACGCAAACCTGCAGCTGTGCTGCTGCACCGCCACCTTCACGAGTCTCCCCAAATACTATTGTTACTCCAGTGGATGCGATGTCAGTTTCACTTCGGTCAGTGTCATTGTCAATATCTCGAAGAAGGGCTTCAGCAACATCTGTGCAACTGCTCACAGTACTCCGCACCACATCCAGTACACGCGGAGAGACAGCAGGGCCCAGCTTCTTCAGCCTTCTCCGTACTGCCGCTGCCTGATCGAATGGACAATGACGGTGGTTAGTTTCAGATCGAGTGCACATTCCTGATAAGACTGACATGTACACTTGACACAGGGTGGGCATGACATTGAGGATAAGAACATTATAATTTATTCCCAGGAGCTCTGCTTTGAAAAAATGGTCCATGCCAATTAGTTGAACAGTCAGAGCTACCCAGGGTTATTTTGTGAAGAATGCCAAATTTGGGACGGTCAACATTGTCTATTGCATAGCTTGGGGCAGCTTCCAAATATGTTGGTGTCGGAATGGGCAAATTCCAGTACCCAACTAACTTTGATAATTTATTTTATGAAGCTTGACTCAACAAATGGGGACTCACCGCATGCAAGAGTTGTTGGCACTCGGCAGCAGCCTTGAAAACAAAGCTCATCACTGCTGCTAATGGTTCATCAACCAAGTCGGGTATAACATCCAATGCCTGCTGCAGCACCTGCTCCCAGACGTCACTGCTGACCTCTAACTGGCTAAGTGCTCCCAACATCTGTTCACAAATCCAGTCACACCAAGGTAAGAGGTGCAAATAACAGTTGAGAAAAAGAAGTAAAAAATATATAAATCAGAAAATATCAACATGGATTTTAACATCAAAAACCTCAGACATCAACATTAATATGATCAACATTCCAATATATTGAAAAACGGGCACTAAATCGGTAAGTATTGCAAGAAAAGTGGACAAGAAGAGTGCAACCAGAAAGAGAAAAGTAGAAAATCAAACCGGTAAACGTAAGGCAGGCTCAGCATCTCGTTTCTGTAGTCGCTCCAGCAGAGAATATGCAGCTAATGAATGCTCAGACTTGTCTACCAGCTTTGGCACCAGAGCTATCAAGTCCGGCTGCAAATGCTTGGGAGCCTTATCCAGCACCAGTGCAATCTTCTGTGCTGATTGTGGCCTTCGGCGGGGTTCAGGAACACCTTGAGGAACAGCTCCTTCCAATGCTCCCAATGAATTGACTATTAGTCCTAAAAGCTCATCGGATTGCTCAGGCCACTTTGGCTGAATATCAAGTGAAATCACAAGTTCAAAATTGTCAAAAATGAGGCTCTTTGGTGGTATCTTGCAAGATGTTGAACATTGATTGGAATTAAGAATGTTCAAATGAACAAGAAGATGTCACTTAAGTCTCCTGTTGCAAAGAAATAAAAGTAACAACATTTTATCTCAAAAACAAGGAAAAAACTGCCAATGCAATGTGTATCTCCAGGTAAAGTACATGAAGAAGAGATAAGGAAAAAGCAATGACAGGCTGTACTTAAAGATTGCATCCAAAGCAACAGAAGAGATTGCAACAAATACATGGGTATAGATCTAGCAAGCAGCTGATCACCTTGTGGGAATGGTTGCTGAAATTATTGCTTGCAACATCTGGTACGAAGGGTTCTTGACCCAGGGCAGGCTCTGAGTGCAGAGAGGACACAGGATTCGCTGCAGCCCTTCCCACTGGGGTATCCACTGTCGCCAAGTCACTGCTCTGCACAGCCTGTGTTCCTGAAGATCCATCCCCTCCCACATCTAACCGCTGCTCAAATGAGCTTAGCCCATTCTCTCGAGTATCAACAGCTGAACCACCACTCCGCCAGTCCACGCTCGCAGCTGCCAGGGGCTTACCAGCCTGGTGTTCTACGTTACAACAAACACAGATTAGTACCTGGATAAGATTGGTTCATGTATACCAAACAGACCCTTTAACCTTAGAAAGCGCAGATAGAATCAAAATGAGATCCTAGTGGTATAAAACTTCAAAGCAAAATGACTCTCTTGCAGCTCACACCTCAACCTCAATAGGACACAGCTAAATTTGCAGCTGGCTCCTTAGCTTGGCTATACATCTATCTGGTACTTGTTGAAGTTATTCTTTGCATGGGTACCTGATTGAAAATCAAGGCTTCGGAAAGAAGCAGCCTACGAATAATAATATATACTTGTAATACCTGATCATTTTTACAAATCTCTCAATTTGGTCCAAAGGTCCTATGTAACTCTGATAATTGAGACATTACAAACTAATAGTTAAGGAAACCCCCACCAGTTTCGCTCAATTTCATTAAATACGCTCAATGGGGTACCATGTTCTGAAGGTGGCAAAGTGTTTCAAGAGCTAGGTGTATTCAGCTCTACACAATGTTTTGGTTTTTTCAAGTAACGCACCAAGGTGGATACATTACTGAATGCGCACGTTTGACAATGAACGGTGTTGTCCACTTTGAGGCTGATGTTAAACCACCCTGGTCCAAGGAAAGATTCTACTCACGTTGTTCCCGTCAAAAGATCCTCCCCGAGGTTTGTTATCAGTTCCCACATGGCTAGACTTCTTTGATTCTGAAGGCTGACAGCATTCAACCATGATGTCCAGGAGCAAGTCAACAATGGCTTGTTGTAAAACTTTTACACCCATTAGCAGGTTCATGAGACTAGGTGATGATGCCTCCCCTCTTCCTGCTGCATTTTTCCCTCCAGCTCCAACTGAGTTTGATGTTGAGACTTTAGTTGGCAGAAGCAACCGCTTCACTTTTGCAGGGTCGTCCAGATATACTCTCAAGCCTGAGATGGTACAACATGATGATCTTTATTGACTGATGGTGCGCCAAGTATTGTGAAGTATATCTAGAGTAAACAAGTTAACAAGAGGTTTTCAAGACTTTCGGCATTAGAAACTAACTCTCAACACTGGACATTAAGGGCATGTGCTATCCTAGAATACTTGCAAGTTCATCCATCTTCAATAAGTGACCTCTTGAAGCCTAATGCAATAAGTACATGCACATTATAACAACTTCTGATACTTTAATCTGCAAATATATGACACGTACTTCAGAGATGATTTCACTCATAATCATAGACTGTACATACCTGCTAGGAACGCTGCCACAGACCCTGCATCCATTAACAACTTCTCTCGCAGTGTGACCTGCAGCTGAGATGGATCCAGTAAGAGTGGGGGATTGTCTCCATAGCTCAAATGGAATCCAGCCCTTGCTAACAAGCTCCGAAATATATCTTCTTCATCACCACTGATTCCTTCACTATCGTCAGAATCTAAAAGCTCATCTGGATCAGTGGAAAGCGCATCTTGGTCATCATCAGAGATCAACACCTGAAAGGAAGAAATCGTGAATATCCTCAGTGCAGTACAATTTAGAAATAAGTAGCTTAACATTATACTAAAAAGAATTATCCATCACTGAAAGAGTACAAACCTATACATAGTTACTCTCTAAATTGTGGATATGCGTAATGCCACAGAAAGCACAAAATGATGCTGGAATGAAGACACCCAAAACTGTAACCCATTAGTCCCAAAACCATTAACAGATTCCCAAGGAAATCTGGTGCTTCAACCAGAGGTCTCTTTTGGTCCTGCTGCTTGTTTTAGATAAAATCACCATTCTGGCCAACAAACATTCATGACAATAATGGCATACCTCTAGATCAGAGAACTCAAACCACGGACAGCAATCCAGGATCTCACAAACAAAAACAACAGTGTCCCGAACCAAGAAGCCCGCATCAGCCTCCACCATGTCTGAAACCTTCATGAACTGCAGAACTGAATTGTTCCAAGTCTTTGTGCAGATTGAAGACTCCTTCCAGATAGTCTGATCTGCATGCTTCTGATTGACAACTGCCATATGGTACCTCACCCAGAAATTGCGGTCTGGATCCGCTCCTATTGATTGGTCACTTTCTAGGTATATACAGAGTGTGTCAAAAGATTCATATACACCTGCAACAATGAGGATAGTGTGTGTTGAAATGAATGTAGCAAAAACAGCTTAGATGGAATTTCTGACCACCGGAAGAAACTGACCCGATTTCCTCCTTACTTTTTGGACAGTACTCCACCTCCCAGTGTAGGAACAACAGCCATTATTGTAGAACTGAACAAGTCCATGTGGAAGAGTCCAACCAGTAAGATTATCACCCTCTTCCAATGTTGTAAATCACCTTCATAGAGAGATTGGGACCCTACAGCAGACAAGAACTTTTGCATTCATCCTACAACCCACTCACCTATGCGTAATTCGCATCCGCCTGCTTGGAAAAACTTGCTGAAAATTTTGCGAGTCTCCATGATCTCCTTGAAAGCTAGAAAATTCTCCACACGCCATGTGAAATTTCCACGACTAGCAATTTTGCCTGTCTCACCTCCTACTACAGCTGGTGCCTCTCCCTCATACTCAGGAAGCTCCAGCATTGTTGAGGTCTCCTTCAATATCAGCACCTCTGCTGAAAAGACCACTGTGTCTTGCACTAGAAACCCTGAATCTTGGTCAAAAAGGCTAGTAAGGGTGACAAATTCACGCCAGCCCCAATCTTTTGCAGCCTTGGAATATCGATTTTGAGATTCTTTTGTGACAGACCTCTCATCAGTACGTTGATTAACAACTGACAGTCGATGACTTACAAAGCAGCTCCAATCAGCGGAAGTGTTGCGAGGATCTGTCACTTCAAGAAACATTGATAGGTGGCAAGGAGGTTGTGATTGCCCTGGAACATGGCCAACAACTCTCATGTGAACAAACAATGTCGCCTTGCTAAAACAGATAGATTCAGAATTCAGCAGCACATTTGCAATCGAACTTGGGACATAAACTCGAGAATTAAGGACAACACACAATGCTGGAAAATTCACAAGTACAAGACAATGCATCATCTGTACATTTGGATTTTCCCCTGTTGCATAATGAACTTCGAAGTCCTTCCCTACAAACAGAAAGAGGGCGGTGATAGATTGCAATCACACCTCGTGGGTAGACAATTAGCCGACAATCTCGATTTCCCACTTGAAACCTCCGGCTCTTGATGCAGAGCCCAGTGATCTTTCTCTTCTTAAGTAGGTCCTTGAGCCGCGTAAAATTTTCAATCCGCCACATGAACTTGCCCTGATACCCATCACTTTTCTTGGCATTTGCTCCTCGTGCACTCACCGGTCCTATATTTTTAGAGAATGTGCTAGACTCCTTAATCACATGGAAGGAAGCACTAAAGACTGCGGTGTCATCTACCAAATACCCCATCTCCGGGGCCACAAAATCCACCATCTTCATATAGTCATTCCATCCCAAACTAGTGTTATCCCCACTTTTATTATCAGCAGCAAACCGTCCATACGAATCTCGGTGCATGTGGTTCATTCCTGCCTTCTGATTCAAAACTGACATTCTGAACAGACACCAACAGCTCCGCTCTGGAACACTCGATTTCTCCGTATCTTTACTCTCCAAGCACATGGACAAATAGTCCACTCCACTAACCGAGGATTGGTACACACTCAATCTAAGACTACACTCCCCAGCAGGGAACACAGGGCTCATAATCTTCTGCGTTTTAATCATCTCCTTAAAAAGAGACAAATTATGTACTTTCCAAGTAAACTTACCACTAAGAACCTCAGGGACGGGCACCCCCGTGGCTGGAAGTTCATTCTCCCTGGAAAATGACACAGATTCATGAAGCACCAAAATCTCAGCTGTAATCAAAACAGCTTCATTAACCACAAACCCGCCCTTGACATCCAACACCGTGGAAGAAGGAGTAAAATCACACCATCCATGTGACTTCTTCTTCCCGGAGAATCGGTGCCACGAGTCTCTTTGTATGGATTTCCCCTCATCCCTCTGGTTCACCACACATAACCTATAGCTCGCAAAGCAATCCCACTTCGAGGATGAGGATCCCCGGGGATCCGTGACCTGGAGGTAAATGGATAAATATCCAGGCAATGCCTGTGAATCTCCACGTGGGTAAACCAGCAAACGGCAGTCGTAGCCTCCCACCTCAAAGTAGCGACTCCATAGCGCCCGGGCTTTCACCTTTGCAAACTGCACAATCGTCCACTTACATACCGCTGCATGTTCCCCTCGCTTCTCCACAATCACACTCTCCTGCCCTCCTTCCCTCGGTTCATCTCCATTCTCCCCGCCCCTTGCCATCTTCTCCCCCATCCCCCCTCCCGCCATAGCCACCGCACCACCACCAACAGAACCAGAAACAGAAGCAGCAGCAGCTTCCCCTGCCGCTGCGGCCCCGTCCTCTATGGAATTATTCATGCTTGCCATTGCACTATCACATCATCATTCCATACAAGGTCATTCTGACACACAAGATTGACCCCAATCCCTCCTCCTTTGCAACCCCAATTCACACCAAACCCTAACTCCGCGCTCTGCGGCCCCGTCCTTTATGGAATTATTCATAGTTGGCGTTACACCATCACATCATTCCATACATGGTCATTCTGCCATACAAGATTGCTCCCAATCCCTCCCCTCCTCCCGTGCAACCCCAATCACACCAAACCCTAACTCCAAGCTCTGCGGCCTCGTCCTCTACGGAATTGCTCGTACTGGCCATCACATCGTCATCGCACCCTTCTGCCACACAAGATGGCGAGCACTCCCTCCCCTCCTCCTCTGCAACCCCAATCACACCAAACCCTAACTCCACGCTCTGCGCCCCCGTCCTGTGTGGAATCATCAACACTGGCCATCACATCACCCTACACATGCGGAGTCATTCCGGAATCCGCCACAAAAGATTGCGAGTAATTCCTCCCCTCCTCGTCTGTAACCCCGACCACACCAAACCCTAACTCCACGCTCACCCCAACCCTAACACCATCTCTGCTGCGACCTCGAACGACAGTAATCCCCTGCAGCAGCGATGATCGCTTCCTGCTCCGGTGCTGCTGCACAACAAGAGCGGCCATGAGATAAATGAGCGGTGCTACCGCGGAAGAGGTAGTTGATGGCTTGGCGGCGATGGCGATGGGGGTTGCGATGAAGCTTTGATGATGGCCATGGCCATTTGGTGGTTTGTCTGTTTTGAGTTCGAGTGTAATACCGTCCCTCGGAAGGTGGGTAAGTTAGGGCGAAGTGGTTAATTTCATAACGGTGTGGGCAATCCGCCCGCTTCCCATTACCTAGCAGGCTCTTGAGGAGTCATCACACTAGTCATCAGTCAGTCCGTCAGTCAGTCAGCGAGCGGAGTAGTGAAGAGCGGCTTCTCGGTGTCTGTGCATTGTAGGTGCGAGGAGAAGGCTCCTAGCTATGATGATGGCGCCCTTTGAGGGGAATTTTCAAAAAGTTCTAGAATTCCATCAACCCATGGAAGATGCGCCCATGTCATCCATAATTCTTAGGGCCACTTTCACACATGAGCCAAGAGCCGTGACCTTGTAATGGTGAGGACCCTTGACTCCCATCCAAAGGCCGTACCATGGGTGTTGGGAACACCATTTTATGTACTCACGGGCCCTCAAGCATAGTGTGAGGTGAGAATGGAGCACGTTGTGGGACCGATGCGTATTATGTTGGTGGGAAAAAGAGGGGAGGTTCTGGTTTAATATAATATGTCTCAAACTCTATCAATTTGAGAAAATTACTTGGTGGTGTTTGTATGTCTTGGAAATTGTTCTGGAATCTATTATGGAACAAGTCTTGTTGGAAGAAAAAAAATATTAAAAAAATTCATGGTCTTCTGGAATTTGCGTCAGGCTCACCTCTTGGAGGTGGGCTTGATGAAATTTTCGGGAGACCATGAAACCTTATCCATGGTCTGCCATGTAGGACTCCGTGTAGACGTTTCATCCATGTAGTCTTCTTTGGGCCTTTAGGCCTTCACCTTCGTGTGTGAAGTGAACTTGGACGGTCTCCGCCCTTTCGACCAATGAGAGCTCTTTAGATTGCAATGGTCACGAGCCTTCAATCTTGTGTGTGAAGTGACCCTTAGATTATGTCCAATTAAACAACTCGATTAGGTGAATGACTCGCTACTCCCGCAACCCGTCATCCATTGTCCTCTCATTGGTTATCTAGATTGTAGTAATCTCTTCCACGGGAGTCATCCATGTGCTTGAGTCTAGTTATCAGACACAACTTATCGGCTCATGGACATAATTTGGGAATTGTGGATGATGTTGTGCATCCATGGATGAAAACAAGGTGATGAATCATGATAACCCTTATGAGGAATTGGTATTGGACCAGATATTGTACGTTAGGAGTCTTGCTACGGATTATAGCAAAGTGTCCTTGTACAACCTACCGAGTTGTGGGAGTGATGAGATAGGCAACATGATGAACTTTGTTATAGCTCGTAGCATGGTGACACGTGTACTATATTGGAAGTAGTGTTGACTATATCACGATGTCAATGTGTTACTATCTATATTTGTTGTGCATATTGCAATGAGTACAAGATACCATTGTATGGGGAGAAGTGACTACTAGTTATAGATGAACCAGTTTGTTTTCCCAAAGTAATGGTTCAATTACCAAAACTCAAGGAAATGAATAGAACCATGTTTTGGAAGAAAAATAATAATATTTTAAGTAAACAAACATACAAAGAATAACCAAAGCATTTCAAGAAAGAAAGATGACATCAGCTGCTAGGGATGGTGTGAATGATGGTCACTTCATCTTGATCATAGCCTCAAACTCATATTGTATGTGAACCGGAGCATGTGTACTGCAAAGCATTTCATTGAATAATTGGTCGATAACATGGAGTAAGGATAGCAACCAAGTTGGCTCAAATTTCATCATGTTCACTACAAATACATGTCATCAATATTTTTGGTGGTCAACGCTATGGTAAGGTATGTGGGCCTTACATGGTCACTCTTCCTAAATGAACACCTACATCTGTTGGAGTGGCACGGTTTGTAGTCAAGAATGGACACTAATTTGACATGTGTTATGATGATGTCCAACTCTATGTTTAAATTTTAGATGTCATTCTATTGTACATTTAGAAAAGCTTTTAAGAATTTTGAGATGAAGTTAAATATACAAAAGGGGGCCCTAAGATTTAGAGAAAAACTGACAATAGATGTGTTAGTTTCACCTAATTCATGTTTTCATTCATTGTTGTCAAATGATAATAATCCTTAATGACTACCTTGTCCGTTCTTGTTCCAGTTTGCATTTGCATTTTTCATTTTCTAAGGGTTTACATACTCTAGGCTCTTGGAGCGCTCATGGGCTCCTTTGACTTTCGTTCTTTGAATTGTGGCTAAGCTATTGTGCTCTTGTCTCTGTTTGTTTGATCTAATCGTTGAGTTACATGTTATGGATGGGAAAACCTTCAATGACTTTCTCATTGGAAAGTGAAAGTGGATTCTATAAGTAAGAAAGGCCTATTTGATAATTTATGTTTATTATTATTTTGTATATGAAGTGGAGGTTTATCACATTAAACTAAAAAGCTTAATATAAATACAGAGTCCATATTCTAACATGTTATTAGTACGTATACATTTGGTCTTCTAGATGAACTTCTCATATATAGGAGGTTTTATTTCAAAGTGACTCATGCATGTCATTTAGGTTTCCAATGAAGAGTCCGCCACTAGGATATTAAATCATGTCAAAATACACTCCAAGGTGACTTCGAGTCTTGCAACAAAGGATCCAATGGACATGTCAAAACCTATCATAAGACTTTATGGCACCTATAATATATTTGTTCCACATAGTGTATGTAGAATAAGCCACAATTTTGTAGTCCAAGTCTAGGGAGTTTGAACTTTTTCGTAAGGACGGCATAAAGTTGGACTTACAAGATATTTCCTCAAATATCTCAACAAAGAGCTCATGCGCATGCATTTGGATCACATCCATATGGTCATAAAACAAAAAGCTTACCGGCCTTTACGAGCTTCATAGCATTATTCAATTGTTATCAACCATTTCATTTCAATAATTCTCAATGACATTGTTTCATTTGAGTTTATAAAGTTGAATCTTAGATAGCAGTGTTGGTAAGAGAAAAAACCATGGTATAATTCTTGACTAGTATCTGACTTTATCCTAGCCCCACCCACTCTTCATACTCAGCTAAATAATGTTATGTTAATATACCATGACTCAATAAAGTTATCCGCAAGGTCCGTCAAAGAAGGACAAAACCGTAAGTTTGATCTTTCTTTGAGAAAACTTTTTATTAAGAGCTCGTTAGCTCGTCGTGTAAAATTTTGAAGGTTAGGTCATGAATGTTTTGGGACCTCCTCTTCCACCTCTCAAGTTTGAAGAGAATTTTCACATCTAAAATAAGGTATGTTCATGGAACCCGTTGTCCTCAATCCCGGATTGGCTTATGCAAGGCTAGCTTGCCCCATCCATCCTAGCAAGAGAAGTTAAAAAAAACAATTTTAATAACCTGACACCACTCTTTGTGTATGATAATTTAAGCATGAAGAAAACTTAGGTGACTTTGTGTTAATTCTCATAAACTCAAGGTTTGGGATTAAACCCATAGTTTCATCTTCTTTACTTTATGCAAAGCTTTAATGTCCAACAAGCATTGGTTTCCTTTGATGCATGTTATCACACTTCTTTTAAATTAAGCACGATTGGTTGATCATGTGATTTGCAAGTAACAATCAACAAATTTCAAATATGTTTGGAATTAAAATTGCATGAATGCTAAACATCTTGCATGCAATCATTATAGCAATGGAGAATCCCTATTCCTATAAATTTGTATGTTATTTTGTCCATATTCCTTTGTCCCTTTGTGCAGATTCCTACATGACTAGAAGTTCTGTATGAATATTGATTTTGCAAGATGAATATGGATCCTCAATACGTTATTCATGTTGCAAGTTGATATGTATACGTTTGATTTGTTAAAGGCTTCTAGTTGGGGGGACTTTGGGGCGTTATAAATATAAGAAAATTAAACTGGAACGGCCAATGATAAAAGGTTGAAGAAGGGACTAGGAGGCAAGGCATATTGAGGACAACAAAAGAACAAAGGAGATGTGTCTTACACAAAGTTGCAGATGGGAATAACCATACCAATTGGCTGATCATGTGAATAATTGGAGTATTTATATTAACTATATTTGCATATGCAATGACGGGTCCTAGAATTGTGGACATTGGTCATGTGTTAGGATCTTATCTTGGACACTTTAAAACAACCTATGTTTGTTGCCTAAAACTTTCAAATTTCAATTATTTGTATTATGGTTGGCTTAAAAGAATTGATTGTTCGTCCAAGTGAAGAGCACTATAGACTCCCATGCATTCTTTATGCACACAAAGAACAATTGATTCATAACTTTTGATGCATGTCCATGACCTGTCCATGGATACATTAGTCATGTCTCATCCATCATAAACGACTCAAGTAGGTGGATGTCTGATGTTAATGCAACTTGTTATCCATTCTCTTCTCCTGAGTTATATACTAGTCTATAAATTTGAATGAGAAATTTTGAAAGGGTGTATGGGGATGCAAACAAAATCACGTTTGTTCATATGTTTTTTGTGATAATAATAACATATGTACCTCCTTGTGACCCCCAAAATGAATCAATGGTTTCGTAAGGAAGCCAAGATTTAGATAGATTTAGACAAAAGGTTTGTCCATAGAAAATAATGTTGATGAGAACATTGTTTGAGTTATCTAGACATGAACATTGCAAAACACGATATTTGGGAAATGGCAATTAGACACATATTCTGAGAAGCATGTGGCCAAAACCCCACTCTAGATATGTATATTTTAAAATTAACAATGTACATGTAAACATAAGCATACTTGCAACAAGAGAATCTGATTTAGTCCATGTCTTAGACATAAGACTCATTTTATTTTAAAATGTATTTTTTATTTTAGTCATAAGACTCATTGATACACAAGAAATGTACACTTTTATTACATCTGAACTCTATACATAAGCCTAGTTTTATTTAATACCTAGTTAGGAGCCATCCTTTTTTAATAATAAATATTCTGAAAATTGGTGTGCAACAGGTGAATATTTTTAACCGGTTGAATGCGATGGAATCACAAAAGAGATTCCCATGTTGAAATTCAAGTTCTATCTATGGAAGCTTTTATAGAGGACATTCATAAAACTTATGCATGACTTGGACTCTGTGATATACCAAATCGATTTACACTAAATTTCTAAGCCTTTCTTAATTTGATAGGAAATGCAAATCAAGACATGATCATTGAAATGGTGTCTACATTTTCAGGTGCTGCAGTTTAGGAAATCCTTGTCTCTGATGAACTGCAGACAATCAGTGCTGCGGAAGACCGACGAGCTGAATTCCGCTTCGCCCCACATCGACGTCCAAACAATATTTGATGTACGGGACGAAATCCATGATGTGCTTCATGTCAATACGAGGCTCGTAGGGGCACTTGTAATCAACATCGGGGATCTGGTAGCAAACATCCACAGTTTGAGCGCGAATGCAAGGCGCGATGGTGTCCTCGCGCGTTTCGATGAACCACGGCCGGAGAGCGCCGTACGCTTGCGCGAGGCCTCCGAAGGTCGAGCGGGGGGTGACGAGCAGTGTTTGGGAGAGGCTCAGGTGGATGACCTCGAGGAGCGCGCGGGCGTAAACCTCCTTCGGCCCATCGCGCTGCATCTCCTCGTGTGATAGTTGCATCAGCTGGATGTTGGTCTCGCCAGAACTCGTGTTGCGAATGTACGTCTTCCACAAATGGTTGTGGAGAGTTGTGGTGAGAGAAGTGACGAACAACGTGGCTTGGAATGGAGTCGATGCTGCTGCGCTGTTCTGAGGCATCCGTCGCAAGAAGAGTGCTTCCTGGAGCATGCGGTTCTCGAGGATGCAACCCACAACGTTGGAGTTGAGAATGCGCTGCGTCTCCTCTTGGTTGCTAAAGTATCTGGCCTGGATGCCCACCTGTTAAGTTATTTCACACGGTTATCAGATCAGGGTCAAAATGATCAATTCTGGAATCTATTATACAATGCAAAATCGGTCGACACTGACGCAAGTTACCATTCCAAAGTTTCAAAACCGTCGGCTGTCAACGGTGGCATCTAGAGTGTGCAGTGTAGGGTTGGTTCATGACATTAATTTGAATGCACCGATTGAATTCAAAATACCGAGGAACCTGCAAGCCGGGTTAGTTCTGGTAAGTTGGTGGTGGGTGATAATTAGGGAGATCTCGGTGTGGCTGGACACCTTGGGGCCAAGTAAGCATAGCAAGCAAAAGAAAAGACACTTCATTTATGCTTGCTTCCACAGGATTGTTATTGCTGGTATTTATGTCTATCTATCTATTTGTCAGATGATTTCATTTTAACATCACTTCCTGTAGGTGTGGGTTACCTGATCCGAATCTTGTCAGGAATTCTATTGTAGTTGGTTATTAAAAAATCATGGGGAAGACTCCATCTCCAAATCCAAGCGGCCCGCACTTAATGTGGAGTCATTGTTGATACCTACCCTTTGGGGTTTTATATATTTTCAGTGCCACCTCAACATTCAGCTAATGATTCATTCGACATTGATTCAACCTCTTAAGGGGCTTTTACGTCTTGCAACTATAAGACAAAGAAACAACAAATTGGAATTGCAACCCTATGTTTGGCAGTATGCATTGATTCAATATTGTTGTAGTCTAATGTGACGGAATTAGTGTGATATCATTGTTGATGTATGAATTTAGGCGTTTGTGATGTGATAGAGCTTGAGTATTGTGATACCTACCTGTGTGTGCTTGTTGCTCATATATTGTTTCTCCCTTATTTTCACTTGAGTCCAAATTTTATCAGTTGGCAGCATGAACGTTCTCAACATGTGGGTGAGAGCCAACGATGGATCAGGGAACAAGGCCTCCATTGTTGCTCGGTAAGATGGGATTGCAAAAAGCTTGGGGAGAAAGTACAAAGAGCCCATCAAGGATAGCCATGTGACTTGTGTGAGGTATGCTTGCTCCATGCTACAAAAGAACCTGCAATATAATTCTAACATGCTGCATTTAGCACAGAGATGAACCTGCAATGTAGTTTTGACATGTTGAATCACACAATCTACAATCATCTCAAAATACAAGTGACCAATATTTCTTGCCGAGTTTTTATGTTGATATATACAACCTTTAAAGTTTACTATCTTTTTAATTAGTGCTAACTCAACATTATGCTAATGATACATTCAACACATTTGATTCAACTCACAAATCAACCTTTTAGGTCGTGCAAATATTAAATATGGAAAAAGATGGTTTGGGTTGCAACCATGTGTTTGTTGGGCATTGATTCAATTTTGCAGTCTGGTGTCATTGAATCAACAAGACATCAGTGTTGATAGATGAATTTAAAGATTGGATATACGAAGTCAATGTTGATACACACCCTTTGGGGTTTACTGTCTTTTCAGTGCTAATTCGACATTTCGCTAATCATGATTCATTAAAACATTGATTCAAGTCACAATTCAACCTTTTGGGTCTTGCAACTATAAAGCTAAAAACAATAGATTAGAATCACAACCCTGTGTTTTGGTAGACATTGATGATTCAATCTTCTAAATTGATGTGATTGAATCAATGTGACATCAGTCTGATAAGTGAATTTAGAGATTTGATATATGAAGTCAATGTTGATATATACCCTTCAGGGGTTTACTATCTTTACAGTGCTAACTAAACATTCCGCCAATGATTTATTCAATATTGATTCAACTTACAACTCAACCATTTAGGTCATGCAACTATAAAACATAAAAACGAAAGATTGGGATTGCAACCCTGAGTTTCGACCTAGCCACATTTGAAGCAAACCACAAGTTTATGTAATTGAATGAATGTGACATCAGTGTGGTTCTATGATTTTAGAATTTCAGGAATTGCAAACTTCAAGAAGGTGACTGAGTGAGTGAGTACCTGCTCACGGGTTGCCAATTGTCGTCAACTCTGGCCGCATAAGCCGGTGGTCCAGTGTATCCACCCGCCTTTTCAGTATCCAAAGTGTCCAGGAAATCCTTAGTTTCGGTCCACAAGCTGACAGATCTGGCCTGCAGATCATCGGAGAGAGCCCATGTCGATCCAAGAAACGGCTCACACATGATGCCAGGGATGGACGTGGAGGTAGGGATGAGGATTACTCGTTGCGTTAAGATCGCATACACGACAGCTGAAGCCATAAGAAGCACTTTGTTGCCCATACCGGTCTTGGCTTCAGCAATCACGAATTTACATCCCGAGCTCGTGTTGCGCGCAAAGAAATACTCGGTCAAGTTCCCAGCTGCTTTGATGCACAGGCTGTGTAGATTCGCGTATTCTTCGAGAACAGGCTTCCATTTGGCGTGACTGCCTACTAATGTCGAGCTTGATCTGGAATTAGGGCTATGGAGGCGATGGTTATACCATGAGACAAGCTCTGTCCTGCTTTTGCAAGACTGTTGTCTCTTCCAGTGCTCCTGATCAAGAATATTGAAAGAGTCGGTTGATGATTTCAGCCCTGTGTTTTTTGTCACTGTTTCCACGCTCTCCTTTAGAGCGTCCACGAGTTTTTGAATGGATGGTTCCAGCGGTGATGAGGAAGAGCGGAGACTTGAAGGTATTAAAGCTGACATGTATCCTTCCTGATTAAGACTCGACCCGAAGTGAAACATGACCAACGTGACAATTGCCGAGATGGAAAACAACGCCATGAATGGCGGCGATCCCGAGAGCAACACATTCTTGCTGGTGCCTTGCATCCTTGCCTCGCTCGAGCTAACAACGCTCTCGATTAAAGGAGGCCGTCAATCCACTTATAAGAATGTTACAGTCTTCGAGGTAAATTTCAATGCATGTCTGAGATTTACATGTCGACTTCGTCATCGTGTAATTCTTCAGAGAACCTAAGTGACATTAACTTGAGCGCGTTTGAGTTCAGGAGACATGTATGGGCTCAACAAACAATTATCCTCCCAAACCTGTTGCAAGAAACCCTCGCAGAATCGTCCCTTATGATCATATCCATAATCAAATGAAGGCTCACCGATAACTATACTAGACATGAACAGAGTGTTCATCAGGTTAGCTCTGAATAATGTATATATGCATGAATGTCGTCCATGCATATATTCACAGACACGGATTACAAAGAACTCATCTGTGCCCCTCCAAGTCCATTTGAAGAGAGAAATCTCATCATTGACCTATCAATATTCGAGTCGCAACTCATCATGCATATCGACTTTGCCACTTGATGTCAATCCGTAGATCCAACGTCCACCGTATTAAGTGACGACAACTTAATTTATCCAATTGGTCATAAGAAGAATCCTAATCTTAAATGCGATCAAAATCTGCACACATCATGCAGCAGCAGGGAAAACTGCTAAGAGAAAAGAAAAGAAAAGAAAAGGTGTGGATCGACTTGTGGATGTATCTGAAGGAAGCCTCAATCTAATTTTCACGAAGAAGTCTCAAAGTAGACTTCACGAACAAGAGGCATAGGAAACTCTAACTTATTTTGCAAGAACCCAAACTTCAAAATTGCATCACATGGTGATCTCATCATAGTTTCCCATCCTTCCAGTGCAAAAAAACCAAACAGCTACGTCTACACTTCGTAAGACTTAGGCTACAAGTAACCTGCTTCAGAATGCACAGTGTAACAGAAATTGTATACACAATATTCTTCAGAATTGCTGCAATATAATTTATATTCGCACGGGTCATCTTGAATTGCAGCAAGACTTCGATCAGCAGCAGGCAGGCGTTAAATTGTTGAGCTTATAACGTCCATACTCTAATTCGTAAGCGGCATGATCAGATATACCTACTTCTTGGCATGCATTTGAGCACATCATAATTAAGTACAGTGTCCCAAGTTCTTGAACCCTGACTCCATGCCATCATCAAAACTTGAGACGCTTTCGATTCCACACAAGATCAGCTGGTGATGAGTTGGAATGGGCAATTTACTGCTCGCAGTATGGAATCCTATGACCTAATTTTGTAGGACTCGCTCTAATGTTATTGAGTCAGAGTGTGCACCTTCCACACACACTGACTCAGCTGGTTCGAAAGAATTCGTTTGATAAGATGTACCAGAATATAGGGTATCGGAATTTCGATAAGGTTGAATTTTGATCAGGCCGGAACCAATAGTGCCATGACACATGTCCTAGTTTTGGGTGTTAAAGTGAGTAGGAAATGAGTGGTTAAAATAAGCGGTTTTGGTAGACTCTAGACATTGGAAAAAGTTTGGGTTGACTTTTGGCTTGAATTGTTTTTAGTAATTTCAATTTAAGGAATAAAATTATTGAAAAATTTGCAATCCTCCTTATTTCTATTATCCTACACGGAAATTTGCACCGCCTTGTATTTCTCTAGATTTGGCGCAAAATCTCCTAAGTGACCGGTAATGGCCATCTCTACTCTATATGACCATTAAATGAACATGAGAATCTTCAATTAAGATAATGAATGAGATATTAAAATAAGCTTCATAAATCATGAGGAAATTGGGTTCACAATATAAAAAATTTGAAATAGAGCTTGAGTGGCAACACTTTCCTCTTAAATCTCAACAATTTCCACTCAAAATTTATCTTTTTAGATTGAGAAACTAATTTTCAAGTTGGAGTCCAATCTTGAATCCAAAAATAAGGTCCATTGAGATTGGAGCACAAGTTTCTTGGACTATAACCCTAATGTAAACCCATCCCAAGTAAAATATTAGTGAACAAGTAGGACACCTTGTTGCTTCATACATCTACCTATGAACAGTTATAGGTGCCTATTATTTGACAATTTGATTTTATATTTAATATGAATGTTCCTTATAATAATGAATTAAAAAAAATTGTACCTATTGTATATCAAAGGGTACGCCCTTCTATGGATATCCTCATCTTGTCAGTCTTATAAGTTAATTATGAGAAATGCTTAGATGCATAAGAGTGAGTGTCTATATGGTACTAAGATTGCGAATACATTAGAGTATGTGTCCAAAATTCCTCTTGATAGACTTTACTTTTCAGACTCCAAATTAGACTTGAACTTGAAAATTGTTTTCTCAAAGTATAGTAATCTCCTGCTTAAGTACACACTTTGAACAAGAGCCGTTGGTGTGCACTTAGTTGATAGGTGAGTACTTTACTCATATATATCGCTTTCAATGCCCTTTGATTCGATTTGACGAATCACAACGGGAAACATATGAAACATGAGGCAATCTGCTTGACCGAAGCCCACAATGTGAAATCATTGTAAAGTTGAGCAAGTTGAATGCGTTGAGCAAGCGGGTGATGGGGTGGAGTATGAAGTTAGTGAAGGCGCCATCCAGAAAGTCTAGGACAATTGGGAGAACATAGTGCAACAAAATCCAGCCTATCAAGACATTTGTTGAATCTAAAAGTGCACCCAACTTCAAAGGCTTCGAAGCTCTACACAACACTGGCCTCGACATCAAAGACCAATTGCTTTGCTCCGATGTTCAAACGGAAGCTAGACAAATGTATGATGAACTGCGACGATCGTTTGTGACATTTCATTGAAACGTTAACAAACTGACATTGAATGTCAAGGGTAAACAATTCATGCATTTGCGACGAATGACTCTCCATGACATGTTCAGACAATAAAGTATGAACCTTGATTTTTGTCAGAAAAATTGCACACTTAAATCATGATGCGTACTTAAGCGGGAGATTATTGTAGAGGGAGTAATTTCTTCAACGGAGTCTCTCTACATTTGATAGGAAAATGATATCACATTATAATTCTCACTTCATCTTTCATACCTTTGACCTGTACATGGACCCTCCTTGGGTCCAAAGTTTTGCTCTCGACCAATAGGATTGCTCAATTTTTGTAATTTGTCTGATCTTGGTCTTTGATC
The DNA here is from genome assembly GCA_950295325.1 of Polytrichum commune. Lineage (NCBI taxonomy): Eukaryota > Viridiplantae > Streptophyta > Polytrichopsida > Polytrichales > Polytrichaceae > Polytrichum > Polytrichum commune. The sequence goes on from OX485805.1 coordinate 18,729,102, forward strand.
TTGGACCCTGGTGCAAACCCACCGTAAGGCACGGACTTGTGAACACTTGTTGAGTGCAAACTTCAAAGTGATCACAAGTGCGCTTGGGAGCGCGTAGCCTACTTTAGGCAAGGTTCCATGTACTGGTCCCGGTCCGTTTTTAAAAAAAATAAATGGGTGGGCCAATGAAAGGAGGGTGGTGCCATGTGCCCATCCCTCTCACCCCAGGACCGGTATCCCACATGGATGGGTGTCCCTCATTGTACGTTGTGCAAGGACCAGTGCCAAAGGACGGGCGGTCTTAACGGTCACAAGAAAGACATGCGCTGGTTAGAAAGCTTAGGTGACCGGATCGGCCGGTCACCTTGGGTACACCCTTGGGTGCTAAAGGCCACTTTGTTCTTCAAGTCCTTTCTTTTGAGGAGTACTCCTAGGGCTCATGCCCGGTTGTCTTAAGTTTATCCAAAGTAAACGCATGTTATGTTTGCAAATCTATTAACGCAAAAATAATGAACTATGTGCTTTTACTTTAAATTCATTCTAGACTACCGTTATCTTAATTATAATCAATATGTACTAATGATGGCCCATGTTATGTGTCGGGTTTAATTAAAAAATGTATAAAAAATCACTTCTAAACAACGTACAATGACGATTTCAACTAAAATAATAATATTTATAAATATTTATATATTTCCATAGATGAAATTAGTATCAACCTACGCATATCAACAACACATAATTTGGAATTCATTCAATAAATGTATGGAAACTGATGTGCAAATCTAATATGAATAGTTAAATGATGATGACCTTCATTGCTAGTCACCTTCATAAAATGTCTTGTCTTATCACTCACCAAATTTAATGAGAAAGTAGGAAATTGAATTAACCAACACCCCACATAGAAGTACCCCTACATAAAATGGGTAATATCACCCATTTTTTGGATGATGTCACCCGTTTGGTACCCATTAAAAAATGGACCGGGACCGGTACATGGAATTTGGCCCTTAGGGAGGTGACCCGGCAAAGCAAGGGATCGACCCTGCTTTCCTGCTGGTCCGTATGACGTGGACCCGCTGCTCGATCGGGTCACCCATCGTCTCTCTCCCAAAGGGTTTTAGCAGAGCAAGACGATTTCGTTTGAGCTTCCCATTTGCAGTTTTACGATGGCTATGGCGGAGATGGACGTGGACCTGCCCTCAGTGGACCTACCCATGCTGGCCGCAGCGGCCTCTGATTTCTCTGCGTACCCTGGTCAGCTTTCAGACACCGCTGCACAGAATTTCTTGACAAAGTTTCCGCTCCCGGTTCTGTTAGGAGCGCTTCAGGCAGGGAGCGATGTCCCTGGCCTGGAAACCTCAGTGGTAACCTCATTAGAGCGTGTGTTCAAAACGAATTACGGCAGATCGCTGTTACCTCACACGCTACAATACGCAGCCGCGGGGCTAACAGCGCCGTCGCCGTTAGTACGAAAGTTAACATGTGTAGCCATCGCCACTTTGTTGGAGAATAGTGGTAAAGATCGAGGTGCTGTGCAAGCTGTGCAAGAATCGCACGTGACAGGTCCTCTGCTTCTTGCAATTGGAGATAGCGATGCTTCTGTAGCGAAAGCGGCCTCTGACGCATTGGCCAAGTTAGCTCAAACACCAGAGGGTTTGGAGCTAATTTTCACAGACAAGGGGGCTGGAGTGGGGCAGTTGACGGAGTTGACGAAGAATGCTTCTGCTGTGATTCGCATACGTGCGCTCTCTTTAGCGGAGACGATATTTGGCGTGTCGGATGCGGCTGGGGTTGCGGTACAGGAGTCTGGAGTTTTCAATGTACTCGCAGCAGAGCTTGATAACAGCGATGACATGTTAGCACAGTTGAATGCGTTGGAGCTTCTTTGCGACCTAGCATCGACTCCTCACGGCGCTAGGTTTCTTCTGGCAGGTAGTTTAATTGGTCGGTTGACCTCGACCATATGTAATCAGGGATTGGATCCGCTGGTACGGTCTCAGGCTATGACCGTCGCCGCGAGGCTGACTGCTTTATACGATGCATCGAGTGTTTCCCCTATGTCTGGATCGGATGCTATGGGAATTATTCGTGCATTTGGCGAACTACTTGGATATCTGGAGAGGGTGGAAGAAAGCGGCCCTATTGCCGATGGAACTGAACATGAGAATGCTCTCGATGCGCTTGCACTCATAGGAAAGACACAGAAAGGAGCTGAGCTTCTTTTCGATCCACACACATTAGTTGGACGTCATGTAATGAATGCCGCTTTCCTTAATCGTGGTGCTGGGGTGAAATTGGCGGGGATACACGCCTTAGCAACTATCGCAGGCTCGGAACGAACACCGGAAAGCTTACTGTTGAGGGACGATGTTGAAGTACAAATGAAAGACATGATCTATGCAGCTGCGGGAGAGAGGTCGCCTACTCGCACTCCTGCAGGAATGTTCCTCATTTTTTTCCGGCAATCACCTGACGTGAGACTTGCGATGTACCGCCTGACGACGCCAATGCTGGCGCGGCTATGGTGTTTACGTGAGCTTTGTGGGTCTAGGGATTTGATTGATTTTCTTCTCGATCCTCGTCTGGAGAATAAGAAAGAGGCTATGGAATGGCGGCACGTATGCTGTGTGGCCATGACGACTGCACTTTCTTCAGCAATTCAGCGAGGAGAGCTTCCGAAAACGGAAACCTTAAGCCGATTGGAAGAGTTTGTGCGAAAAGGTCCCTTTCAAAGCAAAGATGGGTCCAAGGGTGCAATTCCGATATATGCAACTCAAGAGCGTATGTAGAGAGCGGACCGATACCCATCTCTGTGTAGGGTTTTTAAAAATGATTTTGGCAGTATACCGGAGGATGTAGGCTTGTAAAGGTACATAAATTGAGAAAAACGATTGTATAGAAACTAAAATTTCAAAATCCGGCGTAATTATGTGCGTTTATCTGTCATTTCAGATTTTGAGCTCGTCTTTCTTCTTCTTTTAAGTCTTTTGGCAGGTCTGTTGTAGTTTCACATGCCGGTTTTCAGGCGAATGATCCCCCGCTCAACTCAGCTCATCAAGTCGTGAATTTTTTATCATGATGCAATGCTTTCTCCTATTCTATTCCTCTTGAAGTTTGGATGCGGGTTCTGGCTTGGGTTGGCCATTGTTTGGACCATGAAACATCCCTAAAACTTTGTGGTTCTAGTGATTTGATTAAATTTTTTCTCGTTTTTCGTCTGGAGAATAAGAAAGAGGCTATGGAATGGCGGCATGTGGGCTGTGTGGCCATGACGACTGCACTCTCTTCGGCAACTCAGCGGGGGAGCTTCCTAAAACAGAAACCCTAAGCCGATTGGAAGAGTCTGTCCGAGAAGGTGCCTTCCAAAGCAAATATGGGCTAAGGCTCAATTCCAATATACGCAAGTCAGGAGCGTATGTAGAGATCGGACTCTTATACTTCTCTATGTAGTGTTTGAAATATGATTTTGGCAGTATACCTGAGGATTTAGGTTTTGTAAAGGTACATAACATTGGCAAGAAAACACTATAGAAACCAAAATTTCAAATATCCTGCGTCATTGTGTGCGTCTCTATCATCTCGGTTTTTGAGCTCGTCTATTCATCTGAAGCCTTTTGGCAGGTCTCTTGTATTTATATGGCGGTTTACAGGTGGATGTTCCTCCGCTCAATTCCTTAACTCATCAAAACGTGATGAATCTTATCTCATTCCTCTCTAAGATTTGATGTGGGTTTTGATTTGGGTTGGCTATTGTTTGGACCATGACAAATGGGCTAGGGAAGGGGAATGCCTTTTTTTCTTCTTCCAATCTCAACATTCCTGAAGATATTGGCTTGGCTAAGAAAGAGTTCCCCTTGCGGATACTGGGAATAACTTTGCAGTTCAAATTATTTACATCTTAGATGTCCCCTATGGGTATGGCCATATGCATCTTAAGTGACATTATTGGACCAGGTTCGCAGGACCAGGGACACGCACACTCTTGCTAAGATTATTTCTGCAACTTGCTGTTCATTTCGCAATCTCTTCCGGGAACATCATGTGATGAAGCAATCAAGATCGCAGATTGATGGGGTTCATCAACCTTAATCTGATCATGAGATTACACAGGTGAGGCGGGAGATTACTCTGTATTTAGCATGCATCCATTTTGTTCATGCACATGTAAATCAACACTTTAAGTCGTCCGGAAATGTAGAAGCCCCATGCTGTCCAGAGCGGCACTATATCCAGCTACCACAGTTATTTAACATGTTTGACTTTAATAACATACATATTACTTAAGCCTGTGGTGAAGGTACATACTATACGAGGAATACAAGATCACATAGGAGAGGTTTGTAAGGACTGAAGGGGGAGTTGAGAACTCATAAGGCATGCCCGTGTTACCCTCCTCTTCAACATCTTAGGGCAGCTCAATGGTTTGCTGCCTCCAAAGGTCAACTGGAGAGCTGATGGGATTCAGTCAAAAGTGCCAATTCAGTTATCTTGCAGACACCTCCTCTGGGTCGCTTGGGCGTGGTAGAGTTGGTCTTTCTACCTACTGCTTTCTCCATCATGGCATGAGACCCCTTGAAAAGCAGGAGTCAATCCGGTCTTCCTTGGCCAAGCATCATATATTACATGGTTTAGATGGCTTTTCTGGGGTTCTGGAATTTCCGGCTTAGGGGTTGTCTATTATGTGGGAGTCAGTCAGTGGACTTAGCATTTCTGGGTTTCAAGTGTTTTCAGGAAAACTACAGATGTGGAAAGACTCTCAGGTGATATTTTCATGCCGAATGCAGGTGGGCAACTCAACGTTCAAGGTCAGCAGCGATCACTTCATATTCTTGAGATTTTGATTTCATCCTTGAAGAGAAGCTCCTGAATCTCCTTTGAATGCTGAATTTGGAGCCGTAACTTCTGCAGTTGGTTCATGAAATTTCCAAGCTTCTCATTGTGTGTCCATTGCATCCATGAAAATGCTCAATCTCCAGTCTGCTTTACGACCACGGTCATATCCCAAGGATCTTCCTTAGAAACCTCAATGTCATCTGAAACCACCATTCGACAGCGTATACAAGGGATATGAACCACAATCAACACCCCTTTGACATGCTCCTTGCAGATACTACTATAGTAGGCCTATGGTGCTGTGCCTCCTTCAAGCCACGGCAGGTTAACTCATGCGTGTCTTCAAAAATAGGTGTCTGTAAGTGGCTTTGAGCATCCTGCAACTAAAAGCTATGGGCCTGAGCTTTGTGGAGAAACCTTGTCTCCGATGATTGCATCCACCTTGTCGCCCACTTGTCTCTTTACAAAATCTGTTGAATTGGTGCAGATTCTACATTCCCATGGCAAGTTGGCCAATGGTACTTCTGATTACAGAAAGTGCTCACAAATTCCTGGATCTAATTGTTGCAGGAGTATGATAATCGTTCATAGGCCGCTTGTGCTATGATGATGTGGTCATGACACGAAGGCGGGAGATAGGACAGGAAGTGTGGATCAAGGATGGAAGATCAAGAACTTAGTCCAAAGTTAAGCGACCATAATAACCGTAACACTGAAGCCTTGAAGGATCCACCTCCTCAGACAGAAACAACAACTAAAGCAATCACGGTATTAAATTTCTGTTTTGAGATTCTCCTCTAGACGTAAGAGGAATTGTGCCGAAAGGTTGAAACTATCCACAGCTGATCATTGTTTGGTATCCTACGTGAATACTTTTTTGCAAGCTCACAATGTCATGTATTGCTGTGGATATTATGATGAGGGGAGAAGGTTGAGGTGTGCCTTAAAGTATAATGGAATGCATCCCAGGCCAATGAAACTGAAATAAGCATTTGAGTATGGCAGTCAGATGTTGATGAGAAGACATTAGAGCTTGACAAGGAGAGGTTTCAAGTCGCATGCTTGCGGCAAAACATCATAAACGAGTACGAGAAGAAAAGTGGGGAGCTTCTGGAGTACCTGAAAACCATGGAAGTCGCATTCCAGGAGCAGCGGCAGGAATATGTGAAGCGTGAAGCCGCACTGCAGAAAATAAACGAGGAGCTCAGGAAGGAGATAGGCCAGAAGTCGAAATTGGCACAAGATGCTGATGAGGTTTTGTTGGCCAACAGCTCTCGACATCCTGAGGAGATCCGCAAATTGGAGAAGGCACTTGACATCCTCAGGGCTGAGAGCATGCAGCATGAGCGGAACTTTCAATGCGAGCAAACAAGGGCCGAAGTATGACAAATTCTCCTTTCAAAGAGATTTTTCTTGTTTTGCTATGATGATTCCTATCCTCTCTTCTTGCACATCAAACATCTTAGATACTTTTGTTACTACCAAAATCAAGGCAGAGAAACAATATTCAATCATCGAAATATCCTTCCACGTCTCTCTTTGAATTATGTAATGCAATGCGATTACAATGGATGTGATTATGAATGTGTTACTTCTTATTTGTGTTACTGACTTGAATCTTTACCAGTTATAAGTATTGAGCACATTGAAATGTTCCGTTGAATAATTATTTTCAATCTTTCTGAGGAACAATGTGAGGGGTCTACTTCAGGGACTAGATTTGGAGATGGATTCTTTATATACCGTGGACTGTGCATTGTGGAATGATGTCTTAGGTAGAAGCCAAATAAACATCTGCCCAGGGTGAACCTGCCTCTGGCACTTTACATGGGCTGATTTCGTGAAGTTGGATCGAGTCTTCAAGCAATTTGTTGGAGGTGAAGCAAGCCTTAGCAGTCTGCACGTCAGTAAACAAGCCAATTAGAGAAATGTAATCGTGTTTCCCTACAATTTGTTTTGAACTAATGACCCCGCAGGATCCATAGGACATTTGCATCCAGCACTAAAGCCTAACAAACTGTTCTTTGTGATTGGCCCAGAAGCTGCAAAAAATTATAGAGAATCTGCAGCTGGAGATTCAAAAGACACAGGGACTGGTGCTTAATTGGAGAAAGAAGATAGACGAAACTCGGAAGCGCATGGACGCAGAAAACCAGGAGTTTCGGCGAAAAGCAGCCCTGGGCTGGCTGTTGGGTTGCCTCTCTGGTATGTATTCTATGCACATGTGTAGACAAGCAAACCGTTTGGTTATGGACTTTACCTCCTTTGCTGTCACATTGCATCCTTTTGGAATCAGGAAAAGTGAGATTGGAGGAACATTGCATTCTGAGTCTCACGATGTTGAAGGAGAACTTCACAGTTTTAACACCAACTCTTACTAACAATGTGCAACAATGCTCTGATCTACCGAGTCTGACAACTGGTTTATACCCGTGCATGACGAGGTATCAGCAGTTAGGGCATATCACTCATAAATTTATGGAGAAATCAGCAATTAATACTCAAGATGTACCGAGGATTTGAGAGGTTGTGATTGGTTGTGATTGGTGAAAATCCAAGTGAAGTGTAATGAAACACAATACAATCTGGATAGCAACCAAATGTAACAACGAGGCATTCAAAGACAGAAACCTACATTTAAAGTTTGTCTATCCTCGTCAAGCATTGAACAATTTTGTAATATGAAATGGATTAGTCAACGAAAAGCTCGAAAAAATGGAGTTAAATTTACATGCTCTAAATTGTGGATAAGAGTTGCATGTTTATCGACACGCTCTGGATTTGCCTATACCGTGTCCTGTAAAAAGTTTCAGTAGAGCTGTAACTAACTTCACCCTTGGTAATGATCTGCAGAGCTTGTCCTGCGGCTAGACCCGGAAACTGGACGGGGCAGCATAATGAAATTAGTGAGGAGGGTGCAACGGGAGCTTGAAGCAGGGAAAGATGTCTTCATTGAGGGAGGAATGCCTCGCAAATTGGAGTTGGAGTTGGAGACAATACAGCAAGAGGTCCGTCGTCTGATTGGCCACTCCCAGGCATTGTCTCAACCCACACCATTGCGTCAAGGATTAACGGAACCTTGCACCCCAACAAAGGCAAGCTGTGAGCCTCAACCCGAGACTGTGACTCCAACCTGCAAGTTCCTGGGAGGAACAGGCAGGAGGCGGTGGCGAAAGTGCAATGATCTTGGTCAGTTTATGGACAAACCGGAGGAGGTCATGGCAAGACCATCCACTGCTCCTACTTCAAACACGTGAGTTGTTCGGACATGTCATCGACTATGACTCTTTTGTATCATTGAAATCCCTCAAGAGGTCAACCACCAAAGATGTTTAAGTATCAAATCAGAGAAGTTTCATCAGCGGACTGAGGAATAATCCTCATCTGATGAAACTCAAAGCTGGTGTCATCCTTTGAATCTACATAAAGGTTGACTGTAATAGGTTTGTAAAGGTTCCATGTAATCTGGGACGAAGCCAACTTCAAATCCATGTAAGATTCCATGCGAGTGTAAACAGAAATAGATAACTATATGGAACTAAGAAATTGTTCCTTGCTCCTCAACTCTCCTTTTCTCGTCTAAAGTTCTACCTAGAGCATCAAGTAGATGAAGATGATCTCCCTTGTTCCTCACCTCTCCTCAATAGCTTCCCCCATATTTTATCAAGAGTGAGAGTTAACTTAGTTCCATTCACACTAGTTAGTTCAGTATGGAACCTTTACATTTTACATTCACTCTGTTGGTGCACGTCTTGAATGATGAATAATGAATCAATGCCACAATTGTGTCCGTGTGAAGACTCTTCAAGAATGTATTTGCTAACACACATACATCATGTTGCAGCTCACCGGCTGGTAATGCTTACTCATCATGCCAAAGATTTGTCGTGAACTGCACCCAAGACCAGCATAACCAACGTGACTGCTGTGTGACTTGCCATGCACCAACTGCGCTCGACGACAGCAGTTTACTGGATACTAATTACTTGAGGTAGTAAGAAGCTCTGCATCCAAACAATATTTGCTTGTTTTCTACATTGACGTGGTGTAATCTTTTCATTCAATTTGTGGTTGACCCTTCCATTAGGGACAGAGGAATGTATGCTGGTCAGGTGGTGAACCTGAAGAAGGCATCAAGACGGAAAACCTTGGCTCAGTTACGAAACATGAGTAACATGCTGGATGAACCCATGCAGGCTTCCAAGAAGCTTGAGGTACAACATATGTTAAAAGGGTTGAAGAGCCACATGACCCTGATGTTGTCTAGGAAATGGAAGCCACCGTTTAGGTAGACTTAAAGTTTGACAATGATGCTGGAGCTCGTTTCAGAATCTGGATGGATACCCATAAGGTGTTGAGTGTTTTTCTTTAGACTTAAGCTTGCTGAGACATTTCAGAATCAATGATTGAAGTGTAGAGTTGTTTCTTAGCAGGTTCAAGTCCATTGAAATAACAGTTATAATTGGTGGGTTTCTTATGACAAATTCAAATCCATCTTGACATGTCCATTACTGGGTGTTTATTTCTCCAACTTTTTGGTAGTGATTAATATCCTGGAGGTTGAAAACTCCTGAAGATTCAACCTCATCATTTAAAAAGTGTGGTGAATTTAGACACCCAAGCCATAATCTCTCTTTCAGAATAGGTGAAGCTGCATTCCGTAACAGTTTATGATTCTCAATTTCGGAACAGCGCATATTTCTCAAGATTGAAGGATGCAATTCCCACCAGGATTTGAGTTTCTGATTGAAGGATGTAAACAATACCCCTTTGGATTACAAGACAAATTTCAAAAATCTTCTCAAACTCTTGCTGCACTGTGAATTTTAAAAGAGCGTCAATTTCAGGATGTCATTATTCTCTTAATCAGAGACAATGTCCTAAGTATCATGCTTTTTTATTTCTCAGAGCAAAAGGAAATTGTGAACATGCAAGACAACACTTCCCGAAATACCTCTTTATGATTGAATTGGGTTGGTCATGCTTTAGTAACATCGAGTGGAAGGCATCCAGATGGAACAGTCCCCTACTGCATTATGAAAGGAATTTGTAGGCAGCAATCCCTTTCTGATATATGAAAGTGAAGAATTTTGACCTAGGGCTCTTCAATATGTCCAAGTTTTTGAAATGGTAAGATTGTAACCCTTACAGGTTCCAAGCTACCATTGCATGGTCTACATGACAGTTTGGACAAGTCCTCAACAAGTAAGCCATTTTTCAACTTGAATGGGTTTCGTTAGCCTTGTTCCCAACGAGTGTTGTGTGAAAGTGTGTTGTGAAGTGGGCTAACAACAAAGACATGCCCTCCTAATGCAAGAGTGAAAGCCGCTCAAGCCCTAGATGCATTGGGACTAGGGGATAATCCATCAATATTATGAATTTGGAAACCGCTTGAACTTCCTACTACATGGGCCCTTAAATCACCAAGATGGCGACCTTGAGCAACCAACATCTCGGGAGATGCCATAGCACCCTCCTTGATTCTACCCATATCATTGATGTTTTCCCTTATTAAGGAGTTGAATTGAGGGAATGGTTTGGAAAATTGTGCAAAATCAAAAAAACAATCCCCACTGCGTGGATCAAAATCAGACCCCTCTCTACTTTCCTCTTTTTCCAAGTCAATAAATGGTTCAGTTGTCATTTCCTACTACATGGACCTTATCGTCTGGGGAAACTATAAAATATTCCCATATCAAATCCTTAGATAAATCCACTGTCGTCCCATCTCGTAGAAATCTAGTAAAACATTGGGTCGAAGGTCGCTCAATATTATAAAGTAAGTCACACTCGGAGCCCTTCGGTAAATCTTTCTTAAAATCCTTTGGTAACTCCTTCTTAAAATCCCTTGGTTATTCCCTCTCCAAATCCCCCCGTAACTCCTTCGGTAACTCCCTCGAAGGTAATAGAAAAATAAAATACGATGGCTCAATATGATGGTCCATAATAGTGTGGGCTCAAATATGTGGAATACGTCTTTCAGGGCACTGCGAGACATGTACAGCTACTCGGGGGATTGACATAGGTAACGTACAAGAGACGGGTATAGAAGGCCTAGTAATCCCCACTCTCCTCATACGGGACCTTACTACGCCTCCAACAAGAATGAAAACAAGCCCACCTGTGAATGATACCGAAGATGGCAATATTGTTGGACATCGCGCCTGTAGATGTCTCGTAGAAGGTGCTAGAGATAAAGTATAAGAGTCAGATGCAGAATTAATTCCCTCCCTCTGGGTATAATCCTATAATACACCAAAAAAATACCAAAAAAACGTTAAAAATGCTAAACTTACTTATTTTACTTCAATATATATTTAAAAATGTCAAAATCAATACACGACTTCTAATCCAAATAATATTATATAATGAATTGTTATATCACATTCAAACTAGTGTAACCAACTTTAAAATCATATATAATGTGTCTTAAAATTAAGTCCAACATCATTTAAAATATATCATATATTTAAAATATATCAAAATATTTAAATATGTATAAAGTTATTTATGAGTTACCTTACTATTATACAACTTAGAATTATAAAGCTTACATGATATTAAGTATGCTTAAAGTATTAAGTTAAAACATACAATGATAGCTACAAGTAGCCAAATTGGGTTTAATATGCCTAATCATAAATTGTAACAAATTAGCTTAAATATCTCTAAACAATATGAAAATATTTTAAACATATATTCAATATGAAAATATTTAATGCTTCTAAAGTTAAAATAGGTTAAACTATCTAAATTAAATTAAATAAACCTATTTATGTCTAAAATAAATTCAAATATGTTAAACATCTTTAATGTAACAATCTAATGATAATTTCATTTTACTTTAAATTATATATTGCAAAATGATTCAAATATACCTATACAAAGCATTAAATCATTATAAAATTGACAACATATTAAAACACATATACTAACCTCTTACTTGAATCTACACGTACGTCCGCGTTGCCAAAAATGCTTAGTACAACAAAAGAATTTGATATATGGTATGAAATTCACTAACCGATCCGCATAAGGTTTATTCTAAATCTATGGTTTAAAATTAATCTACAAATTCAGTGGCTCTAACTCGTCCTTTAGATTGTAGTTTATAATAAACTAGGAATAGAACATGGTGGCTTAATATTATTGCACTACTAGGAAAACATGCGAAATATGACTGGATTTTATGACTAAAAACGCGCATAAATGACCTTATGACTACTACCCATTTTAGTCATCAACCCAGTCATAACGGACAAGTCAGATTTTGAAATATGACTACAGTCATATCTGCGGGCATACGTTCCCAATGGCGCGTTCCCGAAATATTTTTGGGTTCTCGATTCTGGGCAGCCCGTCAAATGTGACTATTTATAGTCACAAATATGTGACTCATATTAGTCATAATTATTTGACTGCATTTAGTCAGCTTCTTTAATTCAATGACTAAAATGTCATGAAACGTGGTTCTCATAACATGACTGCAAGTGGTTGCAGAATATGATTGTGATGACTATAATTAGTCATTGATGTAGTTTTGAAATTCTTAAGGCTCGTCATCCATTCACATGTGTTGGTAAACATTCGAGATGTCGTGACTATATCCAGTAGTGCCGGATGACTACAACTAGTCACATTTAAAAACAAAATACTGGTTTTTGACTGATTCTCAATTGTTTTCAGTCCAGAAAAAATGACTACTCATAGTCATCCACTTAAAAAAATTGCGTATGTTTCCTGATGACTGGTCATTATTTCCAGTTACGTTACTACTTCGTATGTGAAATGGTAGTCAGAACTTTAGATACATTCAGGATCACGCACAACGATATGACGATATAGATGCGACATATGAGAACAATGTTGACAAAAATTGCAAAAAGTCAATATTTGTTTATATAGTCATTGCTTTCAAATATGTGACTAGAGCTAATGACTACATGTAGTCAGTTTGGGTCACATAACATACTCATCAGATCCAAAAAGCTCACTGAACACTAAATGACTACATATAGTCCGCTAAATTCAATCGATTACTACAATCACAGTGAAGCTCTAATGTCCACATTGTTCTAACCAAATTGAATCGTGCCCTATTTTAGCCTAATTAAGTTCACATTGATGCTTTAGGAATTGGGTGGGCCACAATATAAAGCTGCCTACTGCTTGTCCCATTTTCGTGATCGGTGGGTCGTCCAAATCTACGCTGCAATAGAGAAGGTACTCGTCGAGTTTGTTCTTTTGCACTTCCACTGAGACACACCCTTCTGGAATTGTGACCCCATGCAACTTGGACCCTTCCAAGTTAACCACTTTTCCAATACCAACCACCTCTTCTTCTTCCCCATCTGCAACACCCATGATCTCAACAACGTCGGCCTTGCAAAATTTCGAGGTCGATGAGCCTTCATCCTTTTGTCCGCTGCAATAACACAAACACTTGTAAATAAAGGAATGAGGACTGCCATTAAGACTATTCATGCACTTTAAGAAAACACCAAATGTGCAGTGCTTTGGTACCCTTACCTTTGATGTGTTTTTCTCCTTGTGAGCCCCCATTTTGTCTTCTTTCCTATCTGGGGCCAAGACAACATGACTGCTTGATTGCTTCTGTTTTGCAGCTTGTCCCCGTGTCTTCCTCTGCTCAACAACTGGGGATCCCTTCGAAGACCGGCTTTGCTCCCCCTCGTCCAAGGACCCCTTCTCCTTTCTCCTCCGCCCGCTGGTGGTACCCTTCTCAGTCTGGGGTATTTTCTGCTCACCCCCCATGATTTCCAACTTTTGACTCTTAGTGATCCTCCTTTTCTTCTCACCAGGTGGACGAGGCTTCGGGAGGGACGTCAAAGCAACGTCGTCCACATCTTCCTTCCCTTTGCTGACTTCTTCCATCTGCATGCCCTCTCTTCCATCAGAGATTTCTTTGGAATCCTTAGATCAACCATAGTCAGTCATGCAGTGACAGTCAATGTTAAAGGGAATTTTTTTGACTAAAGCTAGTCACAAATAGTCTAGAACGTGACTAATGTTAGTCATAGTCTCCATAAACTTCACTAGCACTAGTCATAAGCAACTCGGAACTTTGAGGTTCATAGGCAACGAGCACAAAAACACCTAAACTTAAACTGTGATTAACCATTGATTATGTGTCTCAGACCTCTGCAACATACCTTTTCACTGCAGACAACGTCGTCAATTTTCAGCTCATTCTTCATTTTCTCCCCTCCACTGTCATTTCCACGTTTAGGGACAATATTATCTTTGTCCACGTTCTCTGCTGAGCTGCTTGCAGCTCCACCTTCCACCTGTACATTTGGAGGAGGTACTGCGTCTGCCTGTGGAATCTTCAAGGCAGCTAATATCAACTTCAGGCTCTCCTCTAATCCATCCATGCGTCTGTGTATGTCTCTATCCGACACCATTTTTTAGTGCATGCTGGACGGCGAGCTGTGATCAAATCTGCTTCCTCCTGGTAACATGGAGGAGACATGGCTGCCACCTGCCTTCCTAGTTACAACCTCTTTTTCCTTTCGCATGGACAAGTCAAATTCTTGCCGTGTTAGAATCCTCTCCAATTCAATGGCCTGCACCAACATAGTCTTCCATTGCAAAGTGGATCATTGAATCCTATCATGAAATATTAAGGTAACATTGACTGCCTCAAACAAAGGTTGATGGTCCAAAACTTACCAGATTGTGTGCAAGCCCATCTGAATCCCGAGCTGAGATCGATGGCCTCTTCAACTGTGTCCGGTTCTCTCTTAGCTTCTCCGCCTCCTTTACCTTCCTCTCCTCCACAATTAGCTTTGAGAGGCTCATCCAATGGTCTTGACGAATGTGCTTAGGCTTTGTCCTCCCAGCTAATAATGCCTTCTTCAGTTGATATCTCTTAGTCTTCAACTGGTTTTTCAACAACGAGTGGAATGCTTCCTCGGTGACTCGCCCAAGTCCCCCCTCGTAATCAAAGGTGTTGTGAACACGTTGCTTGATGGAGAGCAACATTGTTGTGCTGTACATGTGGTAGTTGTCGACGCTGAAGTCCACATCTTGTGCGTGGCCCCACAGGCACGTCATCCACAACGACATGTTTTGTCCGCAGGGATGGCCCTTCATGTCAACCTCCACTGTGTATCTCTTCTTGCCACGGTGTTGTCTTTCCCGAACTCCCAATTGCTGCTGCAGCTCCACCTTTTGTCTGCGACTGCGTAGCTCAGAGTCCTCCTTCCACATCATCGTGTCTTGCTCGAGCCTTTCACTTCCATGTCCATGCCCATGTTGCGCACTGCCTCCAGAGTATTGTGCATGCGCGTGTTGTCCACCTTGTCGTCGACGTTGTGAACTCAACAACTCCAACTTCTGCAACTCCAATTTCTTGATCTCCAGGTCAAGTGACATGGCTGCATCCACGTGGGCATCACCTTTTGAATCGGGAGCGCGATCATCAATATTTGATGATGGAATTGCCACATCGTCACTGGAGGTTCCTCTTCGTAGAAATCATGCTCCATTGAATCGCTTGGCCATGATGCATGCGACATCTTCACGGCAGGTGCACTCGTGGGGCGTGGTGCAGGCAGATGTGACTATATGTAGTCAAATTTTTGGTATATATGACTACAACTAGTCATACTGCAGGCAGATGTGACTACAGAGATTAGGGTTTGGTATTGTATGAAACTACAACTCACATTGCCTACAGAAACAATGTATCCCAAGATGTGCCTTGATCAGTGTTACCTTTCCCTTAACTCGTAGAGGTAGTGTGGCTGGCTCTTCCCCCTCCTCTAACTCCGTATCCTCGTCGTCTTCAGAAGGCTCTGAATCAGCAACACCTTTTTCCTCGCAGACTAACCTATTTATCCTCGCAGATCTCCTCGTACTTGAAGGTGGGTTGGAAGGCTGTGTACACCGCACATATTGCCGAGTGGACCTCCGCTTATGTGGAATTGGAGCCTCTCTGGAGTCCGCATACATGTCAGACATCACATTTGCCATGCGATTCAAGACATGACTCGAAATTTGTGGCAATCTAGCAACTCCCTGGAATACTTCTTCCACACGTTCGTCCGGCAAGTTCGCCACCAACATCATTATCTCTGGTACAGAAGGTGGATCATGATTAGGCATTTGTCCCATTAACAACCTATGTTGCAGCTAGAGGAGGAGTTGATAAACAAAATTAGGGTTTAGTGAACACTCAGAAGAGTTGGAGCTGCGCCGTTTTTTCCCTCTCTCAGGTGCCTTCGGAGGCTTCGAGCGCTTTGCACCCGCCACCCCTGCAGCCAAGTTGGTGATGCCCAACTCTCGAAATCGAGCGAGATTGCGCTCGATGTTTGCTTTTTGCTGTGCCTCGTAGGCGTTTGGCACTCCACGCTTAAGGGCAGCTGCCCTCGACCTCACCGCCTGCGCCTCCGCCGCGGAGTCCTCGCTGCTGGAGCGGATTTTGTTGTCGCCGCCGCTGTTGTTGCTCGCCCACTCCTCGCTCAACTACTCCGCCTCGGACGTCTCCTGCGCTGAGGACGTTGCCGACTCCTTACTCTTCGAGCTGCTGCTCATGCTCTCCGTCGACCACTTGGACTTCGCCATGGCGGCCGCCCACCCCCTTGCCGCGAAGACGGCGTGAAGGTACCGCTTCGGCCGTGGACGTCGCCATTTCTCTGCCTCCCTGCAACTATAAGGTAAGACCTACACAATGGCACCAAGAGAAATGGTTTAGTCTTGGCTGCGGGGATGTAGAAGCGAGTGACAACACAATAAGACCGAATTAGGATTTCATCGTTAATTGGGGGGGTGCTCATTGATTACTGAATTTTGTAGTCATACTAGTTGTCACAGACACATGGATGTCTATTTAGGGTCAAACTTGTGACTTGTATGACTGCATGACTAAAGGTAATCATATTTAGGACTACATGACTAAATCTAGTAAGATGTAGGGACAAAGTGACTACAGGTAGTCATATCACTACTAGAAAATGATGTCCAAATCAACAAGTAACCAACTATTTTTTGTTGAACTGTGTACATCAATGACCATTTCAACAAAATTCTAATATTTTGTTAATTTGAACAAAATGAGTGTTCTTATTTCTGTTAGATTACGTACTGTACCTTTTCTTCGACAAATTAATGGGCTTTTAGATTTGGATATGCTGATGTGGCGATATTCAAAGGAAATAATTATTTTATTTTATTTTTTGTATTTACAGAAAGGTATAAAGTTCTAACCCTGCATCACATGCGCTAATGTTTTTCATCCATCAATTTTTTTAAATTTTTCCTAAGGTTTAATACCATTTGTATGGGAAGGATCATCAAAATATAAGAATGTGAACTTCTGAAAATTTACATAAATAGCGGTTTTTGCAAAAAACATACTCAGAGGTAAAATGTTTTTACATAAATAGCGGTTTTTGCAAAAAACATACTCAGAGGTAAAATGTTTTTACATAAATAGCGGTTTTTGCAAAAAACATACTCAGAGGTATAATATTTTTATATAAATAGCGGTTTTTGCAAAAAACATACTCAGAGGTAAAACATACTCAAACAAGAATAGCGGTTTTTAGTAATTAAAAAGGTATTAATTTTCAAGTAGGGTGTACAAATAATATATGTGTAAAAATATATTCAATCAACTGAAATAATATAATTTCAATAAGTCAAAAGTCTTTATATACTATCTTCAAGCTCATAAAAGTAACAAAATAAAAAAATAAAAAATAAAAAATACTATACAATTAATATTTGGAATTATCTTAAGTTTATGTGAACACTACGTTTAAAAATAAAGATAAGTGAAGATTGACTCTCAAAGCAAAACAAATATCATAATTTGAAACTTAAATTTAGATTGTATTATTGTTTATTTGATAAACTTTTAAATATCTATATTCAAAAAAAAAATTCACCAATGTCTTTTGTATCTTGATTACAAACAAAATATTTAATTTTTTTAATAAATGGTATTATGACCCAAGTCTAGTACTTTTCTACTAGTACCAAAAATCCCAATTATTTTAGTGCTTTTAAACCTGCTTTTAAAACAATGGGCTTTACTAAGACGGCAACTCCATATTGCTTATACCCCGTATTTTCAGTTGTACCATGGTTTATTTTTGAAGCATCAAAACATATTAAAGTCTCACGCGTTGGACGAAAAAATAATCCATAGTCCTTCATACGGAATTGTGTCCGTTCAATTCGAGAGTGGTCTGGAATCTCTGCAAAATATGTTGAATTCAATTACAACATCAGAAACTAGTGAATCCAACAATTTTTTAAAAACTTCTAGTATAACATACGATGACATAATTTTATACTAGTTTTAAAAGAAATTCTGTGATTGAAAATTACTTTCATGGATCCAAAATATAAATCCAGAACCTCCATCTTTCTCATCTATATGGTCAGGAGACCAATAGTTCTCTGTCACGCTCATCGTTGTGAATGAAGTATATCCAATACGACCCCATAATATCCCAACTCTTTCGGAACTAAATTTTCTAAGATGATATTTAAATATTTAACACGTCGAATACTCTAGTCGCCGTTCGTGCACTTAGTGTGTTTAAATCTGCAGCTGAAATTTTCATATTTTTTTTCCTACCTTTTCTATTAGTTTGCTTATATATGTCAAATCCTTCAGCGTAACAATTTCTCCATAAAAAAACAACTATATCCCCACCATTCTTTTTCTTACCCCTTTCTACTATTCCTCCTGTAGTATATAGTATACTATATTCATTGGTCAATATGTTTATCAATTCATTTAAAAAAATTTGAAATGAATAATTGTCACTACTTTTTCATTTTCAACCAAAATTACAGAAGTAGTGATTTCAATGAAGGCATCTAAAAAATCCACATTTTTAGATACATAGATCATATGGCGAATTCCAATTGGAATTGAAACTCCTTGTGATCTAAACTTTTGTATTACAACCTCATCCGGGGTTGTAACATTTTTAGTATCATAGAATGTGGATTTAACAACCATTTTAGTATGTTTTTTAAATTTATAATGAAACTCAAGCCGTACTTGAGATTTCTTTATTCTATCACATACATCACACTTATACTCCATAGTAAGTCAACTATTAAGGTATCAATTTGATTTTTTTATAAATGAATAAAACAAATAAATATGAAATAAATAAAACAAATAAAACAAATGTAGAAATATAACAAGTTGAATAAAAAAACCCCTTTATATAGCATCAATAATCCTTCCAATCAAGTAAAGTAAAATATCAAGTAAATCAAAATTGGTTGTACAAAATTTATAGATCCCGTCTTGTTTATAATAAGACAAATTAACCTAAACCTACCCGCTTCGTAGATTAAAGTCTTTTGGACTATCTTGTAGAAGTTTTGTCTCATCTTCACGTTTTTTTTATATACAACGGCCCGTATTGGTCGCAGCCGGATTTTTGTTTTGTTTTAGATTACATTTTCGTTCCCAAAACTATTCCAAATCGTTCCCAATAGAGGTTCCGGAAGATTTTAAAAAAAATACAATTCTTTTGTTAATTTGCACAATGTATTTTTTATTGTTTAGTTGATTTCTAGATTTGTTTTGATTTTGACCTACTCTAGGTGAATTTTTTTCTAGCGTTGGTTTTGTCTTTAAAATTTTATAATGAATGTTAACTAATAAAAGTATCTACCCAAATCATTCAAAAAAAAGCTAAGTAAAATTTTAAATGTAGTGTTACATTAGTTGTCAAAAGAACATCAAACCGGCGCTTGCCGGTTTGATTCTCTTTTTAGGAGGTCAATTTGAGGCTGCTAAATAACGTTATGAATACAAAACATATATGTATTTAAAATCTCTTAGTTTTTTAAACATATAAGCATTGGAGGCATTACCTCTCCCATCACGAAAACACACAAACCGATTTTTAAAAATCATATAGAGTTGTGATTAATTCCCACCGAGACAACCATCTAATTTTATGGTATCTTTTAAAAGTTTTTTTAACATCATTAAGTTTTTTTTGTAGTGATTGCAAAACATAATTTTTTTACATGATTTTATAAACCCTAAAGCCAAATCATTGATTAAAGTGCCAATTTCAATGGACAATTCCTTAAATGATGAATTTTTTGAAGCTTCTAAAGCGGCTAAATTGGTCCTATGAGCTATACAATGGATTGAGGTCATGAAAGGACTTACCTTTTTGAACAAAGTTGAAATAATATTATTTTTTCTAACCATGGTAGATGTTCCCTCGGAACCAAAATCAAGACACCTTGCTATGTCTAATGCCCATGTCTTCACCGCAATAATGAGGGTCTAAAAAAACTTCATAGAATCATTTTGATCTCCTTCAATGCACAATAAACCAAGGAAATAAGTAATAGACAAAGAACCATGTAGAAAAGTAGCAAATACAACAAGATGTCATGTTACTAAAACATCGGTTGATTTGTCAATCATTAAACCAAAAAAATGAGAATCTCTCACCCTGTCTAAAATATTTCTTGTGATAAAACAAGAGATAGCAAAAATCATCTCAGAACATGCTTTCTTATCATAATAAAACTTTTTAAGCAGAAGGGTTTTATAAGACAACAACAAAGCGCACAAAGATGGAAACTTGTGAAATAATACACCTTCTTTACCTATGAAATATGCCGCCCTAAACAAACATATCATGACTTTATCACAAAGCCGATTTACCAAGGTCACTTATTTTTTTTAATTTTTTTTCCTTCAAATTTTGTCCATGTTAGTTTTTTATGTTCTATTGATTTTGTATGATCTTGTAACGCCGAGATTTTAATATTTGACGATCCATTTGTGGCATACATATATTTACCTCCCCCTTCTTTATCAATTTTATAGAAAATTCTTCCCAATTGCCTATCAAAATGAATCCAATCAGAAAGGTCAAACCAAACATCCTTCCATTCCAAATTTGTTTTTAAGATATCATTCAATTGATTATTTGAACCATGATTATCTTGAGAAATTGGAAAATCGAAAACTTCCACAATAGATGTGTTAGAATTGACTTTGGTATATATCTCTAACAAATTTCTTTGCCTCTTAGCCATTATAGATGTTTTTTAAAAAAATTACAACAAAAATGAAATATCATTCAAACCTTGAAACTTTGAAAAAATACGAAGCGGAGTACACACGGTGCATGCGTTGCAGAACATATGTTTGGATCAACCTTCGTCTTTGTGCTGCACAAATTAACCACAACATAAGTTGGATTGCCACAAGACCCAGCCTAGTCATTCTATCTTGCAAGTCAAATTCAAAATTTTGGAGCTGAAAAATAAAAAAATTCAAAAAACCTTCCAGAAGAGAAACAATTGAAAAACAAATCAATTACTAATATCCATACTCGCTTTCATTGCCATATCCAAATTCGTACACTCGGAATGTGATTAGAGCAATCTGGTTTCAATTCCATGCATATTGTATATTTTCATAATATTTTTAAATTTAGAATTGTATCTAATATAATAAGTTGAAAATATTCAGCCACGGGTAGATCACTTAGTGCATTTTAAAAACGACGTGCGGCATAATATAGAGAGGATTAAAATCATTTGAAATAAAAATTATAAAGAAATTCCAAATAATGAAGGGGCCATTAAATGTAGACAATCTCATTATAAGTAAGTTAGATGGATATAAAGCGTGGGCCATTATTTTTTTGTAAAATTAATATAGGGGCTGAAGATAAAGATCCTAGAAGGTATGTTTAATATGGTATGTAAATGGGTCAGCATTTTGTAAACTGCATGTTGTATTTATGAACACACGGACATTTTTCCTCTGTTTCCACCCTTACCCTATTTGTGGTGTATTTGGGATTATTTTGTACGCGGTGTAACATTGTGGACTCCACCCTTAATTATAAATTCTAACCCACTTTACTATGCTCTGTGTTTTTGGTCACTTGCATTGCAATGACTGGTATGGTATTTGTGTTGGCATCTCTTATGTGTTTTCATCATAACAGTGTTTGCAATGGTATTACTTTGCTATGGTCTCCTATGTGTTTTCTTCATAACTCTGTTTGCAATGGTATTACTGTTTGCACCCTTCTTTGTTTCCATGCTTTCCCTCAACACTCGTCAATTGCGTTAAGAAGTAGATTAGCTTTTATTATTAAAAAAGAATACAGAGTACAAAAAATTGCAGTGACTTGGACAATATAAGTGTTGAAAGGGTGCAAACAAATGGGCCATTTTTGAAATTTAAGTAATTATAGAGAGGCTTTAATTCAGCCCTTGAAGGTGAATAGCCCCAAAACAAAAAACCCCCAGCCGCACGTGGTGCACAAAAATGCCTTAGAGTGATCTACCCGTGTATTCAGCATCAAATTTCTAATTGTGATTGCTTGACCAAGGTGCAGAAAATATTTCATGACATGACCCACTACTATAGGAGTTAAACAAGATGTATGATTTGAAGGGCACCAAGGTCTTTAAATACTTATACTGGTAGGGTTGTACATGTGGCGAGGCCCTTTTACGAAAGGATGTAAAAGGTTGTGAGACTGATTCAATTATTCAATTGGTTATCAGTCCGATTAAGTTAAAACAACATCCACCTGCAACAACTCTATATTATAATGATGAATTTTTCCAATTACATGGAAGGAGTGTGATTTTGCGCCATTTGAATCATATATCAGACTCCTATCAGTTCACTATCGTTGACATTTGTGACTTGTCTGGAGTGTCTCTTATGAATTGACTTGCTATAGTTATCCTTGTTGTTAGGTGAGCTTAATGTCTTGAAGTTTTGAATGTATGCTCACTCTATTTTTCTTATATGAAACGCAGGTGTGAAAGACCCAAATATCAGGAGGGTAGTAACCACCCAACCAAGACAGTGGTACCATGTGTATCGGGTAGCTTACTCACATATTAATATCAATGAATTGCTTTATCTTAACTTTTCGTGCCGATCTTGTGTTGACTCATGATTATGTACCATTGGTTTCGACAATGATAATAGGTTCGCGTTTTATAGTATCAAGAGCAGGTCATTGCTCGCGGTATAACCTCCCTCAGTGGTCTGCTCATTTTCAATATCGTGGCTTTTAGCCTACTGTATTAGGTGTCTGTGAGAGTGTGATCGCAATAAGAGATCAAGCTAAAAAACGGAAAACAATTGAGGCAATCAGGCAGACAGAGGAATTGCCAGGTATGGTGCACAATCAGAATGCAGATTTCTGATCAAGAGTGATGAGAAGGTTCTTCAGGAGGTCTCCGCTTTGTAGAAGGTGTGCAACACGACGAGGAGCAAATGACGAGATCCAACGCGATGCGAGCAGGTGAACAAGTGAACAAATCTGATACTCCGATGTAGTTTTGTGAGCAGAAGGTTGTGCAGGGAATCCACTCTTCGTGCTAAACAGGCGAGCAAAATGTGAAGGTCAGAAGCCGGGGAGCAGTTGGAGCACTATGTTGAAGGACAGAGGTGGAGGCGCAGAGCACTGTGCAGATTGCAGAGGACGGAGGCGGAGGCGAAGCGCGCATTGGGCGGAGCACTCTGCGGAGTAGCGGAGGATGGAGGCGCTGCCGCGGAGCAACTTGCCGTTCATCTTCGAAGCCCTGACCTACATCCCTCAATACCATCCTGCACTCAAATACCCATGCTCATGACCCGGAGGATATCGGTTACCATTTCCCGGGTATCGGCTAGTATTTGAATACTTCTTCCGGCTGAAATCCAGTAACTCACAAGAAGAATCGGCTACATTTCCGGGACATTTTCTGGTCCATCGGCTAAATGCCGGAGGACTGAAATTACAGTCGGATTGCCATCCGATGGTTGGAAATTTGGACCGGCCATGAGGGGAAATCCATCGGCTGATAATGAACTAGCCGTCGGTTTTCCCCTACCATTGCACAACACCAACTTGTAATAGAGTTGGTACCGCAAATCTCCTATTTCTACTCCGGATATCTATCTGGTGATTGGTAACTGCTATTACTAACTAGGGTTATCTATATCTGACAATGATGACGTCATATGCCATCATCATCCAACAAATTACTTCGTCCTGAAGCCACCGACTAGTTCAAGTCAGCGGGCAGATGTGACGATTACTTTTCAATCGGTCACTTTCTTAGCCAAATTTCTTGACGTTCCTAGCACTCAATCAAAATTTTGTGTCAAAAGTTGCCGACAGATAGATTAACTGCGCACATATATAGTGAGCTTGCATAGGCCGACACTTTACCAACGCAATGCGTAGGGGAGAAGTCGAGCCGCTAGCGCTGATCTCACGTTTACACACAGACAGCGAGGAGGATATGATAATCTCTATGCCAATATTGTTTCCCTTCCTGTGTGCAGAGTTGCAACACAGAAATTTCTCGTTATTTCTACTTCCGTTGTTGCGTGGAAGGATTGCTCACAATACCGTCCGTGGCAACATACATTTCTTTAGATTTGCATTTTAGTAGGCAGCAGCCTCGAAGGCCACTGAGCTGACCTCTGGAGCATTTTGGCTCACCTAGAACATACAACAAGCCCACAGACTTGAAGGTATGTATTCAGCTTGCGAACGTACAGTAATGTTCAGGTTCTAGCTTGCTCAACATGTCTCAACATTCAGCTGATAGAGAGCTTCTCACATGGCACCCTGAATTCCGAAGGTGCAAACTACTCATGTTCCTCCTACTGTCCACACAAATCCACCCTGTGAATATATAAAGTATGATTGCATGAAGAAATATCAATTGGCTACTTTTCAAGTTGAGGTGCAGAAGCAGGGGAAGAAAGTGTCACCTGATTGAACGATGGACAAGTGAGGTTTAGAGGAGAGTTTTCCCCCTTTCACATCTTAGAATCTCACATAGTGAAAACATGTTTAGGCATAGTACTGCTGTTACCCTTTAAAATCTGAAAAATGAAACTTCACTTAGTATGTATCGAGATGGCAGCGGTGATGCTATGAAGTGTGAGGTAAGATTTTCTAGTGGAGTTTTGGTAAGTGTATGTCTGCGAAGACTCCTCACCACGAGCATCACTGAAACCCAGGCCGGAACACTGTCACAATGAGGCAAATCGGCTCACTTTTTTTCTGATTTAGTGCTGGTGGTTTGACTCTTGTTATAATGAATTTATGTATCCAGGTGCAATTGCAATCACAAAATTGTTCACGATGTCGATGTCGACGACGGAAATCAACAACCAGACTTCCTTCCCCTTGAAGGTGCAGGTAACCAATTCTGTATACAAATCAGACCTCACCATAGTCAAAGCAGGAGGAAAGTACGTGATCGATGTCGACTTCAACGGGACGTACCGAGAGTTCGTGATGGGGGTGAACAACAACTCCGTGAAGAATCTTATGGTCAGTTCCGATGACCTGTGTGACAACAAGTCCATCACCATCACGGAAGAAGACGGCGAGCTCCAAGTGCACAAAGAGTCCCGACACGAAATTGAAGCCTTCGACAGCACGTCAACTACAACCTCGAGTACCTCTGCCTTGCCGTTTGTGGATAAAATTTGCCATTGGATCAGGGCGCAAACGCAGAAAGTGACATCAAGAATCACAAGAAATTTACACGAACTCATTTGAAGCGGAGCTCGTGTTTGTAATCAAGGATTGATGTAAAGTCCTTTCTGAATGTTGTTGATGACCTCACAGACATTTACTTACACTGCCAGGTCATAAGAAACACGACCGGCGTTCCAGCTCTCGCCAGAGCCCTGCAGTAGACATGATTTATGCTAAGTTAGGAGCAAATTCTTGTTAGATTCTCACTTGAGCTCTTTTCTCTCTCACTGTTCATGCGTAAGAGGGTTGAGTTTAGAGGTAGTAATAATTAGAGAGACAAGAACTTCAGTAAGACTCTAGCGGCCGTGACGAAGATTTGTCGCCCTTAATTCTTGAGACACAGTCTCCTTGTACAGGCAGTGTGTGAATAAAAGGATCTGAGGTAATACTTGATGTATTTCTGTTTTTTGGGGAAGGTCTGTCGGGTTATGTGGAGGCAGTTTGCCGGTGATAGTAAATCCATCAGCTTACCATCATCATTCACTCCTCGCCGGACCAAGCTTCGTGCCACGTGAAGAAGCCGTCAACGCAGGTGGAACGACTCATCTACATTCAATTGCAGAAAACTTCGGTTCTTTTATCCAGGCCAGAAACTTCAAAGCGACAGTAGAGACTGAAATTTGGATCTGTCTGTACCATCTGCCTATTTCCAACTCTGTGGGTCGGTGTTCGATGGCTGGATAATACTCTTCATGCCAATTTATTTTTCCACATCGGTTGTCGGTGTTACACTGAATCAGTGATGAGGGAGATTTTTGGGCATAATCGGTTGAGATCCTAGTGTTTGCAGGTCCAACCTGTTACATGTTCACATCCTCCGGTTTTCTTTTATTAAATTGGGGTATAATTCTATAAATTCCTCCAAAATGATCGGTAATTTTCCTGCAGTCTTGAACTTCAACCGGTTATTTCTCAAACTCAACCGGTTCATTTGTAACTAACTGCCCGTTCTCCCCGATCATTGCACTGAATATGATATTTAGTGTCACCAATTCTAATTATCTTGCTCGATACTAATTGTAAACCGTGGTTTACTATCACCAACACCAAATCTTAGCCCAAGATGATTTGTCATTCCTTGTAAATATTTTTGAGGATTATAGATTTTCAGTGTTGCAATTATTGTCACTTACTAAGTGATTTTACATCCAAGTTTCAATCATCCATGACAATATTTCATCACAAGTTGCTGACAAGAGAAGGTAAGGTTTGGGCCAATGGATGAACTCATCCATCATCCATGCCAATATTTGTTCACTTATTCATAGGAAGTGTCATCCGAAAAGTGACATTAAATACCATATGACACTAAGTATCATATTTAGTGTAGCTATTCTATTAAAAGATCTTGAGTGAGGATATGATAAAAATCGAATTCACTAGGAAGCTTAATCTAAGGTAGAAATACCGTAACCCATTAACCATACTCTAGCCATGCACTAGACCACCGTCATAATGGTGAAGTGCCATCTCTAAAACGGATCATGGCTCGGCGGCAACTTCAATGCATGCACACTTATATAGCCAATGGGAGTCAAGTGTTAATGTACTCATGAGGTAACCGATTTAGACGATGTTTTGTATGGAAATGCGGATTAACGTGTTCGGTGTAGGGAGAATCTAGTGAACGAGTAGGGGTTTGGACAACTTTCCACTTTGAAAAATTGTAGCATTTTTTGTATAGGGCAGAAAAATTTGAAACAACTTGCATTCTTCATGAATCCGTCTCGTCTATCTTGGAAAATTATCTCATGATTGTCAGACCAGATCTTCAATGCAAATCACCTTATTTTCACGGGTTATGGTATTTCTACCTTACTTGATGCAGTCGTCCGTAATGGCAGTTGACGATGTCTGGTAAATTTATTGAACTTTGACCCCCAAAAATAAGCAATGACTTTCTCTGTGGTCTAGGACATGACACTACTTTTTGGCTGGAAAAGCAATCTTGCATGAGTTTGACAATACTACTTGCCAAAGCAGACTGTAAATTTTTTATTGTGAGGCAAAAGAGTCGGTACCTTACCCACAGCTTGCAGACATTGTGGATGCGTCCAAACATTGGTCTCATATAAGACTTTTGAATGCATATCTCATTGAAATTCCCCCATCCCTTGGGGGACATGCCAATTTACATTTCTAATAAATCTGCCGACATCGTGAGACAAACGCTCAGTCTTGAACTTCCTGAGGTTGCTGGATCAATAATGTTGCCAATACATGCTCATAAGTAGACAAGAGCCGATGATCATCTTCAGCACTTCTCCAGCAGCCTCAAAGAACAGCAGTGCGAAATCAGTGAGCTATTATCTGCCAGCATCTGGTCCCCGGGCTTTCAATTTGGCTCTACAGTAGTTCCACAGACTTGAAGGTATGCAATATGGCCTGCGGTACTCATACAACACCACTTCATCGCTTGTTTAGGGTTTAGGGTTTAACAGTTAGGATATGGCTTGCCTGCACACTACGTCTTCCTGAGATTAAAGTAATCTGCTTCAGGGATGGTTGTTATACGTTATTGAATTAGTGTCGATTTTACTTCATGTGATTCTTGGCAGTCACACTGGAAGGTATGCAATAGGGCCTGCAGTAGTCATACAGACCACTTCATTCGCTTGTTTAGGGTGGGTTCAGGGTTTAGGGATTCGCTTGCTAGAACACTAGTACGTCTTCTTGAAATTGAAGTGATCTGCTTCAGTGATAGAAATTATACGTGGTCAGATTCATGTGGATGTTACTTCCATGTGATTCTTGGCAGTCAGAAATTTGTCATTCCTTCCCAGACTAGAAGTTATGCAATATGGCCTGCAATACTCATACAGAATCTCTTTTTGAGTGGGTTAGAGTTTAGGGTTTGGATTGCCTGAACCTTCTTAACGGTAAAGTGATACTATGCTTCAGGGATAAATTAAACTTCTTCAGATTTATGTTAATTTAACATCCATGTGATTCTTGGTTGATTGCGTCAGAAAATTGTCACCATGTCGACAGATACAACGGAGATCAACAACCAGACCACATTTTCCTTGAATGTGGAGGTGGGAAATTCTGCATACAAATCGGGCCTCACCGTTGTCGAGGCGGGTGGGAAGTATGAGATCAGCGTCAACTCCAACGCAACGTATCAGGAGTATGTCATGGGGCCAGTGAACAATGATGTACTGGAGAAACTTGTTGTGAATTCCGACGACCTGTGCGACAACAAAGTCATCATCATCAAGGAAGAAGATGGCAAGCTCCAAGTACACAAAGAGTCCCGAGTTACCGAACCCATGGTCAGCAGCACGTCGACTTCCACCTCCAGCAACCCTGCGGCCATATTTGTCAAGAAACTCGCGGGTAGCTGGTTATGGGCGTGGATCATGTCAAAGTTCACATCAAAAACTAAAAGAATGTGAGATGAAATTGCGTCCACGTATAATGTCTAGCAGTCGAAGTAACTGCTGTTTCATCACCAAGTTCCAATATAAAAGAGAAGTAGTGCTAATGTGGTTCGTAAATTGGGAAGGAAGGAACATTAATGGAGTATGTAACAGAACTTGGATTTAGGTAGATTGCTCTAAGCTCAGCCTGGTAGTTACAAAGTAATAGAAGACCCAAATGTTGAGGAACCGTAACTTACCTTCCAGTAGACATATTTGTGTACATAATAGCAGAAATTAGGATATATCATCCACTTTGTAAAAATAGCTGGATTGGAACTTCAACTTCCCTTTTCAATCTCCCATCAATCTGCCGGTAACAGCACCTTTTAGTATCTTTAGGGAGAAAATCCCTTGTTCCTCACTCAGTAAGTATGCCAGAATTTGGCTCCTGCTCAGGGGCATTATGTTGAGGACTATCTGGACTAATAGAGATGACCTTACTTTCAACAATTCTAGATGGCATGAGAGGAAGGGGCACCAAACTATTTGACAAGGGCTTCTTGATTATGCTGGAATCGCCTGGGAGGAAGCTGAAATAGTCTTCATCTTCAAGCTGAAATAGACAACTTCAACATGCTACATATCTCCTTATCATAGATCAAACTCTAAGAGATCTTGGAATATCAAAGTGCCTAATGTAGACTTAGTTGATCATGCTTAGGTGTCTCATCCTTCTTGGGATTGTTTGGTTCCACCCTATGCACCCTAGAGAGTTACCGCTCTCACCTTGGGTCCCGGTGGCCTTGTATGTTTCGCAATAGAAATAAAATTTTCATTTGTTTAGATTTAAAATAAATAAATAAATTCCCCCACCAGCGCCTGTAACCAAATTCATCACATCTTCTATTTTTTGGATCCATTGCTTCACACATTTCCACAGCATGGTTTTCTATGCCCACCCAGGGGCATCTTGAAGCACAAGCTTCATAATCAAAACATTGGTTAATTGATTGCACAGTGGTAACCTGAAGTTTGAACCGGAACAAAGTACCAATAATTAACAGGACAATTCACAGGGTATCACAATCTTGTGTGACAATGTTGATTGCCAGTTCACTGCTAGCATTGCCTAACGAATTCTACCATGCCTTCATTTTTGGAAAGGACACGTGAACTACAAATATTGGAATGGGTAGGACCCACTAATGACTTCCAAAACATCCTTCATTCAAGAAAAATTGAAATGACAGAGCCAAGAAAAGCCCCACATCAAAAGGATGATCATCTAATTAATGTTCATCCACTACCTTACTTATTTCTAGCAACTCCATGTTGGAGATCAATCAAAACCTTGAAAATGATCTCCACAGATACTTATTTGGCTCCTCCATATCATCATCAGTTCTTTCGTCTTTGAGAGACGTGAATAGATTTATTCAACAGCCAGAAAGTCAGCAAAAAGTCAACTGGGGCTTGAGAAAACGAGAAGGCAGCTCACTTGGGCACTTGCAGTGGAACCAGTATCATCATCAGTGAGGAGTATTGGTTTCAGAATCGATGACTTAAGGGACCTACAATATTTCTGGGGTTTAAGGTACATGTAAATCCCAAGCAGCTGCTCACTTTCTGGACCATTTCACCTCAGCAGACGACTATGGCCAACTGACTTCATATGTTTTGCACAAGTTAGTCAATGCAACAAAATTGGCATGGCCGGCGCATTTGGTATAGAATTTGTCTGAGGTCAAAGCAGTTGTCCTCAGTTGAATAACTGGTCATTCAAAGTACTCAAAGTTACTACGAGGATTACTGCAAACTCAAGTCATTCCGTAAGTTAGTACAGTCCTACATCTTTAATATAAGACTCAATAATATGATTACCTCAATATAATGACAATACTTTTGTAACCAAGCTTTCTAGTTAAAATCTACCTCTATAATACGGCTGTGACTTTTTTAATACGATGATCTTGGACTTCCAAAATGTCATACTGTACAGGTGATAAACGCATATATGACGGGTCCCACACATGTATAAGTACATAGTTATTATTAAATTTATGTATCTTTCACATATGAAATGTGGATTAACAAAAATTAATGTAAAATGATGTTAAAACATGGAAACTATGGGAACTAAGTTCTCTATCTCAAAACCTAGTCAAGACACTCATTAACTTTTCTCTTTTACAAGAGTTTTAACCTTAATGCAGAGCCCTTGAACCCTTTAGATGTTGATGAGAGACCTCCATCTATTGTGAAATTGGCAAATGCTCAACATCATGCTCAATTGTTAGCTACATTTTTTATGGACAACCCATTAGAGTTTACTCCTACAAACATAATGAAACTCCATATCGGAGAAGCTCAATAAGATATTTGTTGCTAAATTGAAGTGGCAACATCAAAAGAGTATTGATTCCACATAGCTTTCATGAGAGAAATTTGCATATTTGTAATGACCTTTGCAAGAATATTTATTGTGCATACTTGACAAAATATCTAATGTGTGTTTTCAAGAAGTGCCTTGTTAGTATGACAAAGAGGTCCAATTTATCATATTATTGAATATGTGACACCTCGATAACACAACGGTTTTCACATTTCTCAAACGTGTCATATCAAAGAGGTAGGACTGTAGGCATGGGAAGCACACCAGGTTTCAGCCTACTCACTCAAAACTGGGGAGAACATGCTTTTTCCAGGTGAACACGTACCTCAGGATGGTACGAGGGTGCAAGCTAGGGTAGTCTTGTGTTGACTTATGGAGTAGAACCTGAAAAAGTCTTTCATTTTTACCTCCACTTCTCGAGACGTAAGACACGAACGCCAGGTTTCGCAGAGTCTCTGTTGAAAACCTCACCCAGAAATCAAAGTTGCCCTCAGGAGAGGTTAGTCAACAAAATGGCACTAATTACATGACTTTGAGAAGTCAGGAGATTTTGACATGGAAAATAACTGGATGCTGGATTACCTTCACAGCAATGATTTAATCTACAGAGTTTCACCATTTCTCTACATGCATAAATCCGCAAAATAAAGGGGATATTAAAAAACCTCAAGCATGACCACAAATAAATATTTTTCACAATCACCCACACATACTGAGCTCCTCGTAAGTCATACCCACATCAATTTCATCAGTCTGTGAAAGCAATTTACACTGTTGATGAGAAGATGTACAAATTCTGCACCATAGTTGATCTTGGTCCTAATAATGCACAGAATATCAAGACCACATTTAATGATCAACCAGAGAATAATATCTCCTTTCAAACACCAGATCCTCAACCAGCTTTTCAATGCTCTTTCAATGCATGCAACTAATTAGCTATGAATACTGAAATGGTCATGAGGAGGGTGTACCTGGATATACTCATTGGTAATGGGCTCCAGCTCCGCTGTTGGTGGAGCACTTTCAATTTTGGCTAGAGTTTTTAAGCCCAAGGTTGTCAGCACCCCACTGTAAAAATGCTCCAATGTCCTGATTACGAAACCCTCCAATCATGCCACATGACCAAATCGATCAAGAAAGTTAATGATGTCCAATGCTAATATCAACAGAGTTCTTGGAGGTGAACAAGATGAACTAATCGGGAGAGGTTTGAACTGACAATTTTCAAGTCTGTTCTAAGATAAGGGAACTAGGAAACAGAAACTGTCACGGATCAGATGATGGTATTGTGACCTTGGTGAAATAGCCCCGAAGACCTTCATCATCATTTACACTTCCGAGCACAAGCAAGAAACCAGGCCTACTCCCCACACCCAGGGCATGAGAGTGGCCAGCATGTAACCAGAAACCATGCAAATTCGTGCTTGTTTGTTCTGCAAAGCAAGATTCTCAACCTGCGTTTCTCCACAGATCTGATTTTCAGTTCAGTGTCATCCATGTCAGAGATGAATATTCTGGAATGTTGTGCACATCAACTTAGAGAAATTAATCAATTTTGTGTATCGTGAGATGAAAAGGCCATACCAGATAATATTCCTAAATTAACCATGGCTATCCCTAGTCAATATAGGTTGTTGCAACACACGCAGGAGAGAAACCTGAATAGAAACATAAAGAAAACAACTTGCATCAGTTTCGGGAATTTCATCTGTCTGATAATTGAGAATGCGAATGGCATCTGCAAGAACCGGGTTGTCTTCTTCCTTCACCACTGCATCCACTTCATTATCTTGTGAGATTCATAAGACCTTCAAATAGTCCAACAGAAATCAAGATGGCTGCATTCAATGACGTTTAATTCGTGCAAGTGTGTGTACAGTCAAATGATTCAAACCTTTAATTACAATCTGGTACATACAGCCGACATTCGCAGCTACTGAGGAACTGTCAGCACCAAGTGGCATCAAGAACCCTGTAGCGTTGCTACGGACGCAGGTAATCCCAGAGCCAGCAAGCCGGACAGAGAGCCATCTCTTCCTCTTGGACATGGTACCGCACCTGCCACAGAATCCACAACCCCAATCTTACCAAATTCCATCCTCTAAAACTGTAGCCTGATATGAGGATTTGAGAATTATCAAGCTTTAAACTACATAATTAGCATTGACATCTACAAGATTCTACGAACTTTGATGACATCGAAAACCTTATAGTGAGACTGGTCAGTCAAGTTCAAACGACCACTTCAAACAACCGCATGGGTGGAAATAGCCAATTATCACATAGTGAATTTCAAAAGAAAAATTAAACCCTAATGGCGAAGGAGGAAACTCTGGGAGTTACGTATGATATACACGCCTGTATGGTTGCCTCAGATGACTCTGTCGAAGAAATTGTGAAAAGTTACAAAAGAGGGAAAGGTGAGGAAAAGGAAACATACTGCTATGGGATCGTTGGGGATGCGGTTGAGCATGTCTACGGATCGTGAGAGTTGGAACTTCACTGGAATTGATTGAATGCGAGGCTCTTGACTGGCTTGCTCTCTGAGGCTGCTTATTGAACCCCTGTGATCTGCAACCTGCATTCCCAATGGACTGTCAAGGGGATGAGAACATTCGTTCGGTCTTCCATACAGCCAAATCCAGAGCAGATATGGGTATCAATGTGCCCCATTCTGTGATTAGGAAGCTTACAAAGGTGCAACCGGTTTAATGTTTTTCAGCTGGGGCGCTATTTGTAAGTGTGGTAAAGCATGCTCTAAGAACCTTCCTTGGGAATTCAATGCAAAAGAAACCTGATTCTGTGAATCACCGCTTAGAGGTTAAGTCGACGACTGCTGTCACAACTTCAACATCAATCATGGAGAACCGGGAGCCTTGTGCAACAAACTCTCCATTCATCACCACAGAGGCGCATCGTCTACACACGTCATCCCATCCATTCAAAAAAAAAACCTAAATTAAATATACAAGGCTAGATTGTAAATTCGTACGAGTGCGTGAGAGTGTCGGACTCGAGAAAGTGATCCTCACAACCTTCCTTATCCTGTGACCTCCAGTTCAAGTCCTACACGAAACACAGCTCCCGCTTCTGAGCCTCACGTAGGGCCGGATTGCACTGTGCATGACAGATTTCCTTAGAAATCCATGGCCCACTGATTCAGATTGCATGTCGCCACCTTCATCACCTTTCGAGCCAGATGATTACAGATTGTACCACGAGAGTTGTGATGAAATTGTTGATTCTGCAGGTGGCATGGGTTCATCAGGATCTTCCCATCAGTATCGTGACCTCAAGATCAGCTGCTTCCGAGTGGTCCGATCGGCTCTAGTACATCCACTTATATTGGGGTTGATGCATTTGATCACCTCAAGGATATTGTGCGGAGGGGGAGGATCATAATCTCTTAATTCTGTCACAGTCATGATGATATGATCTGTGTGATGATTTGCAATCTTCATCTCACCAGCCGACATCGATTCTTGATCCTTCTTGATGATACCACGTACAAACTAACGTGAGTGCAAGAAGGGGTATTAATTGAGGTATTAGCTTACATAGTAGGTATACATATGGGAGAGGTATTATTTTTTTCTGTTGTGTGTATTTAAAAAGGTTTTTAATAGTTTCGAAGTAAAGGCAGATGTACAAAAAGGGGTCCTGAATTATAGAGAAAAATTTGACAATAAATGTGTTGATTTCATTCAATGCATATTTTCATCCATTATTGTCATTTGGTAATTGTTGTCATTTGGTAATGCTAGACATCAATGAGTACCATGTCCATTCTTGTTAAGGGTTGTATTTGGGTTCTAGAATTTTACAAATTGAAGGTTCTTGGAGCTCTCATGGCCTACCTTGAGTGTTGCTCTCCAAATTGTGTGCTTGTCTTTCTTTGTTTGATGCCATTGTTAAGTTACATGATATGGACGGGAAAAATGTTCAATGACTTTCTCAATGAAAAGTGAAATTAAATTTTGTATAAAAGAAAGGCATACTCGATTCACAATTTTATGTCTTGTATATGCAGTGGAGGCATTTATCACACTAAATTCAAAAGCTTAGTATTAATATAGGGCTCCAGTTTCTAGCCTAGTGGTAGTATGTATACATTCGTTTTTCTCTATAAACCTCTCGTATATAGGGGGTGTAATTTCATAATGATTTACGCATGTCGTTTAAGTTTCCAATGAAAAGTCCATCCTTGGGGACTTTGGCCTAGAGACGACTGCATTAAAGCAAGCTCCTTGTCAAACCTTCCAAGAGCACCCACCAATTTTGGTGCCTTCAGAACTTTGCCATGAAATTTATTTTTATGCAGGCATCTTATGGCCAAAGTCAAACGCTTCCAGCTCTTCATTTCACCAAAATTGAGGGTTCCAGCATCACTGCATCAATGCTCCATAATAATCACTATAAGTTGTCCAAAGTGGGAGGACACTCCTTATCAAAACATGAGTTTTTGACCAACTTTATGAATAACTCTAAAATGAAGCTTATTGAGAAGTAGACTCTACTCTCCTAGCAGTTCTATAGTCCCAATACCAGGAACAATGGTTTCAAGGATGTCGGATGGATACATGTGACATGGCCTTAGAGAATCATACTGACCACAAACATTTTGGCATGGTTCTAAATAGAGGTGAATTGAAAATCACAGGAGCCATAGGAGCCAAACTCCCATGCCGTGGCCTTCATTGTGGGAGCCTTTTGTAAAGAGAACTACTACATTATGACAACAACTATAAATCGTGGCAGATTGTCTACTTTTAAATGTGTAATGCGCCACACGGGCTACAAGAAGGGAAAGAATCAAAGGCAAGAGATACACTCGTGCCAACCCTACAGCAGCCCACTAGCCGATGCTGCCATATATCGCTAAGAAAATTTCTAACTGGTTCTGGCTATGGATATCGAAGTTCACATTGAAAAGCAGAAGGGCATGAGATGAAATGGTATCAACCTGGTTTGAGCAGTTGAGTAGATCTATTTCACTTAGATGTCTTGAAACAAAACAGAACAAACAATGTCAACGTAGTTCATCTTTTAAGTCATTGTAAAATAATCTGACAGATGTCAAAAATTGAAGACCCACAAACTCAGCTGGACTGTACCCCTCCTGTGTCTCATTTAGTTCTACATAATCAAGGGCTTGACACATAATCTGGTAGACCATGAAACAATTATCCTTTCTATTCTATGCCATGTAAGACTCCATGTTGGTTTTTCAACTATCCAAACTTGCTTTGTGTCCTTCGGCCCTCAAGCTCTGGACACCTTTTCCATCACTGAGGGATTTTGAATTTCACCACTCACAGGCCCTCAAGCTTACTGTAAAGTGCCTAAGCTTAATAAGACATGTATATTTCCCCAGCATGGGCAAACTCCAAACACTATATAACAGCGTACATTCTAGTCATGAACCTCCTCAGGACCAATTTGCTAGATTTAAAGCCTGTGAGCTTCCTTGGAGTTCAAGAGCAGGCCCCAACTTTGTGACGATTAACTGCATGCAGATGCCAAAACAATAAGTATATGTCTGCCCTTATCACAATAACTTTGATTCCATTGTTTTGGTAATCCCGTTGAAACTCAAGTACTAACGACATTAAAGCATTCCACTTTCCATGTCTGTTCCACCGTACATGTAAATTGCTGTAGTCCATGAATTTACAAAGCACCACCTTGGAGCACCAATATAAGGTTGATCCAAAGAGAAATAATCCTGCCAGACTAGAGAAGTTTGATGATATGATTCTGGTCAAATAGCCACGGATATCTGACAGAATGGAAAGAAATTGTTGGAGGATTCAAAGAAGTGAGGCATTTACACCCAAATGGAAGTTGGTACAACCCAAACTAATACACACAATGACCAAAAGCAACCCTACCTTGCAACTGTTGCTCAAATTCTCTAGCAACTGTGTAAATAACATGAAACCTCTTTTTCTCACGTGGAATGGAATGTCAGAGGCAGACCCCCAGGCTAGTCCATCGACCGGCCACAGAGTAGGTTTAACAAGTTCCTTCACCAGATCTGTTGACTACAAAAATGAGTTACGGGAAAGAATAATGTCACAAAGTGCTGTAAGATTGCACACTTGGACTATAAACACTGAATTGGAGGATCTGCAAGCTTCAGCTATGGTACCTGACTGAGCCCATTTTACAAGTGGCCATCATCATCACCTCGGTGGCTAAAAGATTCGCGAAAGCAATTAACTTGCAAGCAAATCTCAAGGTGATAGACCCTCCAGAAATCCTGGCAGATGTATGTCGACAAGTTAGGCTAAATACTTCTCTAGCTTCTCCACCTCCTCAATGCTACCGACATATAGCGGCACACGTTGATGCACCTGCAACAATTCAGACAACCACAAATCAGATCACCGACATTTCTACAACACAAACCTTGAGAGGATTACAATAGTTACACAAATAAATAAAAAGATAAATAAATTCTATATGAGCATCATTTCGGAAGAGTCACAGTTTAAGGTTACAGATTTACATACTTCCTCAGGCTGGATGTCCAAAACTCTTTGGTGTCCATCGGACCCCTTGCCTCCTGCCTGCTCAGCCAAGTAGCTCATCGGAGCACATTCGTAGAGCAGCCTCAGCTTTCCGTTCTTGCTGATCGCATCCCTTGGGTACCCGTAGATGCCTCCATACAGCATTGTCCGGTGGAAATCGCCGACCAGGCTTCCAATGTAGCGAGCTGAGTAGGGCTTGCCGCTGGGACCAAGCTCTTTCAAGCTGTCGACGTACTTCTTGAGCTTGTCATCCCAAAGTGCGTAGTTGCCCTCGTTGAAGGAGTAGATCTTGCCTGACTTTGGGATTTGAATGTTCTCGTGCGAGAGGACGAACTCTCCGTAAAGTGGGTCCAGGGTGAACCCATACACTCCCTGGCCTACGGAGAGCACAAGGATCACGGAGCTCGAGTACATGCAGTATCCTGCAGACAGCAAGTTGCTTCCGGGCTGGCAGACATTCACCACGCAGTTCTGTGCTACCTCATCGATCTGCAATTTAAACACCGGCAAAAGAATCATGTCTTCTGTGACAACAAAAAGTGCCAGCAATGACAGTCGGAGTTTTTTCAGGTACTGGAATCTAGTGGAGAGTTGTAGAATTTGTGTGGAACAGAGTGCAATTATTAAACACATAATTGCAAAACAAATTGCAGAAAGACATGGAGGTGGGCATGTGATAACTCACGGTTGGGTTGTCACCAAGGTCGGTCAAGCATTCTTCGTTAGGTCTGTAGATGCCGAAGATTGATCCGGTGGACACAGCAGCGTCAATGTTGGATGATCCATCCAAAGGGTCGAACACCACAATGTAGTTTCCAGAGTAGCTCTCCTCCACCGCCACAGGTGTGTCTTCCTCCTCGGAGGCAATGATACCTGTACGACCACTGGAACGCAAGCAGCTGGAGAACACCTGCAATCAACCACATCGAGTGATTGATTACTTACAAGTTGTCGAGGTAGCAAATCAAGTTCGGAATGATTCGCACTAAAAGTCTTAAATTCGGATTACAAGCGTAGGATAAGGGGATTAAAGAAGGCCCAGAAAGCACTGGATTCTCATACAGTGAAATTCTCTTCACAGTCCCAGTAAGAATGTGACCAGAGCAAATTTTTAGAAAATTCCCTACAAAGTGCCTGTGTGTCAACTCAAAGGAACTCACAGGTTAAGTTCCTTTTGGAATTCCTACACGAGTTGTTCAATTAGCATACACCAGCAAAGGGCAATTTGTAATGCGAAATCTCGACTCGTCAGGCACAAAAATTGGTGGCAAGGTTGGATTCGAGGAACGAGAATGCGCTGTTTAGCGCACAGAATGCTTTGCATACCATCGAGAGAGGATTGACCCACATTACACTGGAGCAAGCTCAAATGCCACCAGCACTTGGAAATTATCACGTGCAAGAGTGCCACCTTGGGTTATTCGGTAGAACCAGGAATCGTCTCAGACTTACAACCGTATCCAAGAAAACCTCACCATTTGGTCAGACAGGATTCATCTCCGTCACTCTAAAGTGCTTCACACGTCATCACAAAATTGAAGATTGCCGGAAACAAAAGCACATCATGAAAACCTTCGGGAATTCTCAAAACTCGAAATCTACAACAACACTCACGCAGCCACATTCGTCACAAATTCAAACTTGACCCTGTGGCCCAAATTCAAATTCCGCCACGAATTCCCGCGTTTAACCGTGGTGCCCAATTCAGCTTAAAGGAGAAGAGGAATCAGTTACGAGATTCTCACCTCGTTGGAGATGACATCGAGCTTCTTCTGGTCCTCGCCCTGGATGTTGGCCGCACCTTGGAGCCCAGTCATGTTGGAGATTCCCGCGCGCTGCACCAGAGATGCAATCTGCTTGCACGCAAGGGAGATGCTGGAGAGCACGATGGTGAGTTCCCCATCGATGACGCCCGCCTGCTCCTGCTTCAGCAACCATGTGGTGAATGTGGTGATGTCGTACTGGCTCTTCTTCTGCTGCTTGGGTACGGGAGGCTCCAAGCTCACGGCAGCTGCCCTAGCTGAGGAGGAGGAGGAGCAGCAGCTCACTCCTCGCACACTCGCCTGCTGCGCCCGCAGACCCGCGAGGGATCCATACAAGCTCGATGAGGAGGAGCCGGGAGCGAGCTGTGTAAGCTTATTGCTGCTGCCGCTGCTGCTGGAGGCGGAAGCTCCAACCGCAGCTGCGGGCACGCCCTGCGCGAGGAGGATGGCCTGGGTGGCGGTCGCCATAGCTGCAACTGACGCTGCAACACTCCCAACCGCGCAATTCAGCTCACGAATCCCTCCGTTTTCTCGATCTCCTTCCCTCCTTTTGGTTCTGGGAGTGGCTGATGGTCTGCGATGCGATGCGATGCGAGTGAGCAAAGCAGGTACAGATAGTTTTTGGGTGGCCACGCCTCAAAAGTTGGGAGGAAAAAGCTTATCCACTCGCCGTCAACGCACCACCAAAACTGTCCACACTCCAATTCCCGTTTCCGCTTCCGGGATCCTCCTTCCATACGATCTGCGGTTATCGGGGATCCAACGGCCAGCATTCGTAGCTGCAAAGCCACTGGCTGCCATGCACTGATTGGCTCCGACTTGCTAAATTATGTGAACTTGTGAAGAGCACCCTTAAGAGCGCGACCTGACATGGTTTCCGAGCCAATCACTATGTACACAAAACATTGTATGTAGTGTCGTATGGTAAATTTTGTCATTGTGGTAGAGTATATATGTTTCTATAGTAGACGCGCCTATTCTCGGTCTAATTAAGTACCCATCGGCAATCTATAGGGTACTGGAATTTCGATCAACGTTGGGGCTGAATTTTAATTATGCCCCCTCCCCACCTGACTTTGCTAAATAACCAAAGTCTTTCCTAAAAACCGGGTAAAGCTCCCTCGGTTATAGGGGAGGCACCGGCTATCCCAATGCACCTACAAGAACTTGCTCCGGAGATTTTTGAGTAGGTTTTAGCTAAGTAGCTTTCACACATGTTCATGGTTTTATCTACCAAGCAATGAATGTTGGTTAGTTTTTGTCCCATCCCCAAATTTCTTACTACTCATCTATCTTACCATCGGTTTTGGTTAATGAAGCTCCTCGGGCCCTCATAACTAAGACTAAGAGCAACCAATCACAAGGGCGGGAGGCGACACTTTTAAAGGTCCTATATTCTTGCCTCATGTCTAGGTACCGATGGGAGGGTCAGTCCTTGAGGCTTAAAACCTCCACTTGTTGGATGGTTCACTTGTTAGATATCCACATATTATGGTTTTGAGTGAGATGGAATTAGTAGTTATGGTAGACTCTAGACATTGGTAATATGTTCACTTGTTAGAGAAGTGTCATGCCACCTCTCCAGATCTGACGGAGAATCTCTTGAGTGATCGGATATGGGTGTCTATATTCTAATTACACTATTCATGAGTAATTTTACAAGGAATGTCATCCCAACTTACATTTTTGTAATGAAATACTTTCACAATTTTCCTAGCATTTATTTTGTAATGAAATATTGTCATGGATGGTTGAAGATCATATGAAAATCACTTGGCAACTGACAGTTTTTGCGACATTGTAAATCTATATTATCCATATTCTTTTACAAGGAATGACAAAAAATGTTAGGTTTACATTTAGTGTCCGTGACACTACACTTGCAGTTTACAACTAGTATTGATCAAGACAAATAGAATTGATGACACTAAATATAACATTTGGTGAATTTACACTAAACATTTGATTATCCTAGTTTAGTGTGGCCCACACTAGGACCAAGGACAAGTCCACAACATTGGGAGAGTTTCCATCTTGATAGGAATTTATGTATGCAGCAAAGGAAATAGGAGAAGTTGTAGTGCATTTCATCCAACAAGATTACTATGGGTAGGACGAAAATATCTTATTGATAGTAGTAAATTATGAAAAGAGATGAACTCTCCCTACCAAGAGAGACTTTTTATGTTGCCAAGGTGCATCAACTAGTCAAAATGTGGGCATGGCTTAAGGTAAGCATGTCTAACACAATTACTCATTGTTAATTGGACGCCTAAGGTAGATGGGTATGCAATGGCTCTCTTTTTCACTACTTAGGCCACTTCTCCTAGGATATGAAGGATGTGACTAGTGCAAAATAATTAGCAAATCTAATCAAAGTTGTAGCCACTTTTCTCATAATTTTTGAAGCTAGTTTATATATCTTAATCATTTTTTAAGTGAATATTTTCATGCTCATTAAATGCTCTTGTAAACCCCCCCCCCTCCTGACCAATTATATTGTTTATTGAGCTTAGAATGGTTATCATATTTTGAGAGTGTAGTTTAGTTCCTTTTCAACACATGTCATTTTGGGATCCGTTCTTGGAGCCACACCTAAACCTCATACCACTAAAATATAGATCTTTGATTAAGATAAGTAACCAAATTAGGCATGTCTACCTAAGATCATTTGATTTAGTGCGCCCACAATGAGGTAAGTGGGTGTAATTCAGTTGATTATGTTAACCGGATTGTGGACACCTAGATTTGAGTGGCGTATGGTTAGGTGTGGACCTACAAATGGACACTAAAAGAACATGTGTTTGAGAGAGATTGGACTACATGCTCAAATTTTGTTAACCATGATTCTATACTCAATAGTCAACATGATTGGGGGAACCTATATGCCAATCATTTAATGAGATATCCTCACTAACACTAAGATATTCATATGAGCTCCAAGATTTTATGGAATCTGGCTACATGCATGATTAGGATTCACCAATCATCTTGCACTCCCATTTTGTGCTTCATATAAAGTGGGTGCAAGGGTAAAATCTTTTGTTTAAGAGCCTCTTGCCTTTCTCATCATTGACCCACATTTATATTCATCTTGAAATCATTAGGTAGCAACTAAAGAGGGTGTCACATGGCACTTGCTATACATGACAAGTCATGAATACCACTATAATAAACATGACACACCAATTTCAATGCCACACTCAGCTATTTGGTGTAGTACCCTATGCAATCCATGTTAGCTTCAACATAAGAGCATCTCCACCACCATTATCAAATCTCCCTCTAGCACACTACACTACATTATTGGACCAAAGGCATGATGATTCACATTCTACCACACATCTCTCTCTCTCTCTCTCTCTCTCTCTCTCTCTCTCTCTCTCTCTCTCTCTCTCTGTTTAGTGTTGATTTAGAGGCACCAAATTGAAATGTATCTTGTTGTAACAATATTGAACGGATACTCTAACCTCAAAACAATGAATTTGAAAAAATAAAAACATTAAAATATTGGGAGCCCTTTAGTACTAAATGCTATAGATAGATAGATAGATAGATAGATTATTCTATTCTACAAAAACTCTTCATAAAACTCCATGATTAATGTTGAACTTTACGTGATGATATCAACACACACACACACACACACACACACATGATTGCCTTACACATTCTGGGATTGCAATGTTATGTGTAGCTTAGTAGAAATTACTCTTGTTGTTGAGGTCGCCTTTCAGTCTGTAGGTTTTCTCAACCTTAGACGGCGTAACCTGCTATTGACCAATTTATACAAATCTTATGATTTAAGGAATTAGGTTAGTTCCTTAATATTTTGATGGTTTTGAATCCTTGTCACTCTCCAAGTTTTATTACATTTGTCAATTTATGAGATCTTCATATTCTAATATGGCCAAGAGTGTCATTAGAATTCCCTGACCTAAACTATATCTCTATGCAAACACTATAGGTTTTACTTCTACAATCCTAATGTGTTGAATTTATGATTAATGAAGTCCTTTTCATTTTC
Organism: Polytrichum commune; assembly: GCA_950295325.1. Lineage (NCBI taxonomy): Eukaryota > Viridiplantae > Streptophyta > Polytrichopsida > Polytrichales > Polytrichaceae > Polytrichum > Polytrichum commune. The sequence continues at coordinate 18,772,552 of OX485805.1, forward strand.
CTGGAAATCCACATGGACTAGGTGCTCAAGTATTCCAAAATTATGTTCTCCCAAGATTTTAATGTCAAGGTTAAGTGTCTTTAATATAATAATGACCTCTTGCATATCCAACATCATTCTTAACTTGTATTATCAATTGCAAGAGTGATTACTCTCTTAATCCTCTACAAGGTCTAAGTCAAACATTCTTCCTATTTAAGCCACTAACTTTCCCTTGGTTAATAATTTAAGACTTCCTCAAAATTGTTTGGATATAATTTTCTTCAATTCAACTTCTTCTTTTGATATATCTTCTTCCTTTGAAGTGGAATTCTAAACTATCTTCAAGTGTGGGGGTTTTGGCCTTTTTGGCAGCTTGGTATGATCTCCTTTCACTTTCAGAATTTCTTTTCTCATAATAACCTCTTTTTTCCATTCATTAGTTGCCTCGCAGTGTTCGGATACACTTGATGGTGTCACAATCTAGTCCTTTTTGAGTGCTTACCTTGGTGGACATCTCAAACCTTTAGCTTCTTGATTTCGTATTCTTGTACCTTACTTGGTCCGAGTGTCTCTTTTATTTTGGTCTAAATTGCTCAAGTCATAACTATGTAGTTCAAGTAACACAATTCTCAATGTTATGTGTGTATAAAGCTCCTAAGTGATTCACAGATCTAAGAGTCGTAGTTTATCCAAATCTAACTTCTTTAGGGTCTTAAGTATCCAAGTAACCTTGCACACATTTTCCAATTCTAAGAAATTTCAAATTATCCAACTAAATGTCTTCAAGCTTAAAGTTTAAGAAGTAATTTCTATAAAGTCTTTAAATGCTTCAAGTAATCTTAGTAAATGTCTTCAAGCCTTGAGTTCTAAGTAATTTCTATAAAGTTTTCAAGTGCTCCAAGTAATCTAAGTAAATGTCTTCAAGCTTTAAATCCTAAGTAATTTCTATAAAGTCTTTAAGTGCTCCAAGTAATATTCCTAGGTATCAAGGTAACATTCTGAGGTAACAAGGTAACATTTTAAGGTAACAAGTTGACACTTCGTGTGAAGTAATCGGGGCCAAATGAAGTGCATTAGGGTCCTTTACTTTCCCTTTATATATAGCTTGTGGCATCTATAAATATTCTAATTGTATAAAATAAGTAGATGGATAAATATAGCATGATTATCTATATGAAGCCTATATTAGTATCAATAAATATACCTTTTAAGATTAAGCTTTAACAGCTTTTAATATCTATTTTCCACAAACATATAACGGTTATGTAGTTATTCAAAACTACTTCTAAAGCTTGCTTCTTTAAGTCTAGGGGTCTTGAGTGATTTCTAAGACCGAGGTCTTTGTTGATTCCAAGGCTAGGGTCTTCATGTGTTGTCAAGACCCAGAGGTTTTTGTATGTCCTTAAGTCGGGGGGCGCCGGGGCCGGGGGGGGGGGGGGTTATTTGTGTATGTTCTCACGGCCCTCCTTGTGTTCCCGAGGCTTTTGATGCGTTCCTCGGCGTTCCCATGACCTCTCGAGGTCTGCCATGTGGCAGCTTCTTAAGCTTAGTACCATGGCCATTCCCCTTAATTCAGGAACTTCGTCTCTCTCATTCGCAACTCGGCTCAATTGGCTATCTCTTTTTTTCTTCCTTCCCGCTCCTGCGGACCGTGATGTCCTTAGTATTGCTCCTCTACCTTCCTGAGATTACCCTAATTTCTCTTGATAATGGCCTTGATTCTCTTGTAACCTTGCTAGGTGTCTCAACACTTGTAGCGATGGTGCCTCCACCATTATAGTTTTGAGGCCTTTCCATGTAGTGCTCCACAAGATAGTGAATTTGAAATTGGAGGGAATTGTGGTACCAGTGACGGAGATGCCTTGTTGATATGTGGATTTAGAGTATCTCCACCCAAGCCTCGCCACTTTGCGCTCATAACTCCAATGTACATGTGCAGCAACTCTCTAAAGCACCATTTCATACCCTCCATACCTAACTTGGAGGATCAAAAAGCCTCAAAAAACCTATGACCCTTCTATTTTAGGCGAGGAATAGTGGGGCACCTCTATTGTAAAGAATAACTAGATCATGAGCATGCTCATACTAGACCCATGTTATGGTCATAGAGTGCACTATCACCATTTTTGTAATTTTCACAATTTATTCTTGAAATTATTTCTAACACCTACACAACATCTTTATTAAGAACTCTTTAATATTTACTAAATATTGTCACCAAGGTCATTATGATTAACTATACATCATAGATTAATGTATTGCAAAACACTTCATGGCATGTTAACTGACGTTAAATTATTTTCATTTTAATATGGTGCCTTTCCTTTTACAATAGCATGGTTGCGGTGGTGATCCTACAATACGTTTCATTGGTCCACAGTTGTGACCCCTCCACCTTGGCATTTGCAATGGCAGGCAAGTGGAGGGTGCACTTTTGTAGTCACTCTTCTTGATTGAACACATGTATATCATTATGACAAGACTTGTAGCTGAGAAAGAACACCAAAATACCACATGTTACAATGAGGTTGGCCGATGTGCCCAAAATAAAATAAAATGGAATTCGGCAATTCTACTGAATTTTACAGACCGGGTATTGGGAGGAAAGGAGGGGTGGCCTCTCTGGTGGTTCAAAGAGCACACATCATGACATGTCTCACTCATGCAAAATATGTGCAATGTGGAGAGTAGCATTCACATGGAAGTAACAAAGAGGAAAGAGTATTGTCACATGATTCGTTGTGTTGTGTACTTGCATTAATGAATGTGTAACATCTGGTGATGAAACTGGAAAGGAGGATGCTAGCAATATCATGCACGGCTTTATTGTGTCTAGAGATAACCATGGCTTTACTAATTTATGCATTTAGATAGGAGATGGGGCCATGTGTCTATTTCTCTAAGGGGGCAAAGAATGTAGTGAATGTTCGGGTGGGTGCATGGCCAGAATATGTGTTTTCATAGGTTTTCCATGTACTATGCATAACAGTACTCAAGGACACTAATTTGTACCTCCATTATCTAGGATGCCGTCCAAACTGCATTGGAATGGCCATGGTTGATAGTGGCATTGCCCAACCTTAGATCCACATATGTGGAATTTTTGCGGGCATGGGTGATTTGCACATGAGTTGGTGTTTGGATATTGATAATTTGAGATTCCAAATGAATCCATCATGGCATATGGAGGTGGGTGTGAAGTGAAAGGAAGCTAAAACATGAGCAATGAGTAGTGAACAATGAGCAATGTCATATGAGTGGTGAATCATAACATGCGAGCAATGAGCAATGAACAGTGAGTAGTAACATGAGTGGTGAACCGTAACATGTAAGCGGTGAGCGGTAACATGTGAGTGGTGAGCACAAAATAATGAAGTCCCCTTGGTTATAGGTTTTTCATATAAATACTTGTGTTAAAAGATGTGGATACTAAAAATACATGTCCACACATAAAATAGTGGCTATTACCATGCACTATAGTATGTGTGGTGAAATCATGAAGCATTTTATTAGAATTCAAATTGATTATTGGTTGTAACTGCCATTGAATACAAACATTTAATATCATCTATTATAAATAAATAAGTGTATCATAGAGCACCCTTTAAAAAACCAGTAATTAAGCAAAAAAAACAATCAGGTAGTTTAATTTTAAATTTAAATCAATGAATGATGATTAATGATAAGTTATTTTGGAAATTAATAATAAAAGCCCCAAAACATTATAGTAAACAAGAATGAGACCGGGGGCACTCTCAATGCCCAATTCATTCTTGGCTTCAAGTAAGAGAACATTGATCTATAAGAAAGGCGAAGTAGTAAAGCATACTACAAATTTCACAATATATTATAATAACAAGTTTAGTCTTTAAGAGCATCGGGAGGTCTTCCCATCTATACCACTAGAAATAAAATATACTTAATGGACTATATAAAATGAAGCATATGTGGAGAGTAAAAATGGGATTTGGGAAAGTGAAGGAGGTCACCCAAGCTCCCTAGGAATCTTGGGATGAACATTGACAAATCATTGAGGAGGATTTTTTTGAATTATTCTTATTCACTAACAATGATTTGGGTGTCTTCGAAGGAAAAATGTTTCAATGTGGCAAGGTAATCATAGGGTTAGTGCATGGCGATGTGACATTGGCCATCTCCTTCATAATGAGGTAGATGACACGAGTCCATCAACTTCATTTTTTTGAATCCCTTGGGCTTTGTTGGTATAATGTTTGATTCAGTGCATGATGTTAACATCTTACAAGACTAAGTATTGGCATCTATTTCTTGTGATTTTTCATATTAATATTATTATATCTTCCTATTCATTTAATCTTTTGGCATACATGTGTTCTTTGCGGAGGTCCACCAAGCAAGACCATGTGAAGACAAACTTGGGTCACAAGTTGCATTGATTGAAGAGTTTTTGGAACTTACAAACTACAAGGCATTTACATCATCTCCATGGATGGTGACGACGCACATGTTCATAAGGTTACAAAGCAATCTCACATTAGTACATAAGTTGGAATAATTATATGTTTGCAAATGCATTTATTGCATAACCTTATTTGATTTCACTATTCAACCACTTCATTGTTGAATTTTGTTGTTCATAGAATATGATAGTTGTTATATCACCCCCTAACTTAACAATTCTTCTTCCATATGCAGTGAACGTCGCAAGGTTATGGGGCCCACCTCAACTCCAGTCCCTCGCCATAGGTGTAAAGGGCTCAATAGCCACCCATTCGTAGATGATCAAGTGGAGGAGTATAATGAAGCATATAGGGATACTTAGGAGTAGGAGGGAATGGAAGACAATAAGGGTAGTAGACATGTTTCCACATAGAGTAAATAAAATGTGCTCTTTATTTAAATTTATATAACAATGTTGTGATGATGATTAGGTAACCAAGATTATTGGACATAGTTTTTGTGAACAATTCCCTCTCGTAATTTTATCTATGTCAAGAAGCTCGTGCATTGTATCTATCATTTCATAGCTCCAACCTACAAGTGCCATCATTCTTTCCATTTTCTTGAATGTTGAGTCTGGCTACAATAATTCCAGTTCACATAGAAAACCTTGTGTCAACCTCACGTTTGTCAATTTTCAAAGTAGAGTAAGGAATATCATTAGGCTAATCACTTTTTGTTTTATTTTAAACAAGGTTGGTATTCTTCATGCCAAGTTACCACGGGTATAGGATTTTAATGGGTGTAATTCTCTATATTTTTCCTCCCTCACCTTTCATATGCTACCGCGCGTTGCTCGCTACTCCCTGCTCACCGCCCCTATGTTAGCATTCTACATGTGGACTGTCACGCGTAGTGTGGAAACGGTTATGTGTATAATGGGAACGGGGGAGACTATGGGGAGGGTGGATCCTTTTTCTTGGCTAGGTTGTCCACAATTTCATTTCCTTGGATATTATTGTGGGCTCTGACTTTTTGGATAGGTATTTTGTATGTGGTATCGGTGATGAGTTGTATAATTGTCTTATTATGGAGTTGGTATGGGTGGTTTGATTGGGTTGTGATGGTTGACTATGGATGTTTGGATTGGCAAAAACCATGGAGGACATGGTTCAAGGTCCTCATGTTACTCAGCTTGGGATGCATGAGACTTTTGACCCCACTTGGTGGCTAGAGATATGATTGCGTGGTTTGGAAGGTTTAGAATTCATGTTATGCATATATTTATGTCAACTCCTTGTATAGTGTACGTAGAATATGTTTTAAGGCTATGGTCTTGGGGAGGTGATTATTGGAATTTTAGAAAACCACGTGAGGATTTTTTTTTAAATGTCAATTTAATTCGTTTAGTGTAAAATTGATAATTTTGTTAGATCTACCATAGCATTGGAAATATGTTCCCTACATGATTCTATGTAAAATAGGGTGGTGGATAATTCCTCCATTTTAGTAATTAGTAGAAAAAATAGGGTCATAGACATAGGATCCTCCTAAAAGTGTGTAGTAGGATCAGTAGAATAATTATGGGTTTGATTAATTGGATAAAAAAGTGTGTAGTTTCTGTCCAAATTTGATTCAAATGCGTTAGTATGAAGGGATATGTTGTGGGTTTTTTTTGGGAGAAGAAATGTATTGGCGTTCCTCAATGGCCATTGGGTTTTGCAACGGCATTGAACATGTGGGACCTCGCTGAATGCTTAAAACCTGACAACCTCCACAATCACCCTCAATTGTTTCCTCTGATCAATTTTGGTTTTGTCACAACCTCAATCCTCGATTGTTAAGCTCGCGCTTTTTTTTAGCATTTTCTAGGGTTTCTTTCATGCAAATTGATGGTGCAAAGTGGCCACTTCCTTTGTAATGTGTTCTGCGTGTATTTGATTTTGGGTTTAGCTTTCATAATTCGTATCTTCTTTGTCGGTTTTGTGATTACGAGTTATTTTTGAGGTTTTGGGTATAGTCATGCAAAGTCTGAATTTAGGGTTACAATTTGGCATGGGAATGAAAAAGATCAAGGTGTATATAGTCACTGATGGAGGACCATAAATATATAATATATAATATATGTATAACAATATTGTATATTGTATATTATATTATTATATTATTATATGACCATCTCCAAAGTGCATTGGAACTATGAAGGGGAAGGATGGAGAATCCTTAACTAACCTAAGAGTGTGCCGAGGGAGTTGTATCCTAACCCTTCACATTGTAAATGTTTGTTACAAAATTTGATTGAGACTGTAGTTGAATGTGTTTGTGAGCATAATTAAAGTAATTTTTTATAATTTTTTGTGTTTAGTATTCTTGTATTGGAATGCAACCTTGTTTTTTTCAAGTAGGTTGTTGTGTGAAATTTCATACCTTGTGACAACTTATTGTATTTCTTGTTTTGTTCTATCCATGTTTTACATCTTTTTATTTTAGCTCGTATATTTTGTTATCTTCATGTTTATTGGTAACCCTTTAATTAATATCCAAGTGTTATTGATTTTGTTTTGAATGATACTTTGAATGGTTTAGGATTGGAATCATCAATTGAAACCAAATGAATGACAATTTGAATGATATGGAATGTTTGTTGCTCACATAGTCCGTTTCACAATGCTATAGTATTATGTCCACTATTTGGTACTTGTATGATTTATAAAAAAAAATGTGCCAAAAATTAGCCTCTCTAAATAATTACAAATAAATATAGGGTGCTAAAAAAAACATCAAAGTAATTTTTTTAATCTACAAATAGGGAGGGAAAAAATATTGAGAGGTGCATAAATACCCCCCCCCCCAATTAAATACCCCATTCTCGCACGTGGTTACGAAATGTAAGGGGGTGTGATCGCCCCAAGGCTATAGTTGGGATAGAACTTTTTATTTTCTTACTTTTTGAACTTAGGATGGGAATTGTTGGCTATTGTCAAATGAAAAATTGATCAAATTAGACAGTTCCAAGAGGCAATAGACATGTTGACTAGAAGGAGAGAGTTGCAACCACCTAGCAAAGAAGACAATAAGAGACTATTACACTTAGATCAAACAAGGCCCTTATTAGTGAGTTCTTCCCAACAATAAAGTGGATTGAGTCCATGAGGCATGAGGCCTACAATGACATTTAGGTAGTTTGTGATCTTGGTTGTGTGTCATAGTGCTATGATATTACTGCATGTGATAGAGGAGCATAATATAGTAGCATGTTAGCGGACAATTTGACTAATGCCAAATTTTTGAGTTTATGAATGTGGATGCAATAGCCTTCACCATAAGCTTAAGTTGTGATTGTTTATATCTACACTAAGTGTAGATGAAACCCGGGGGTTGACACTTCATTGGATACCTAAATGACATGCAATGGTCACTATGAAATTATACCACCTATGTATGAGAATTTCTTAAAATAAATAAATAAATAAATGAATGAATGAATTGTATATGTACCAATGGCGAGCCAAAAAATTGGCTCGTGTATTTATATTAAAATTTTCAATTTAATGTGATAAATATCTCCCAAGGGATGGACTCTTCATTCGAAACCTAAATGACATGTGTAGGTCGCTATGCAATTAAACCCCCTATATATGAGAAGTTTATAAAGAAAAACATATGTATATGTACTAATAGTAGGCTATAAAATGGACTCCGATATTTATACTAAGCTTTTCAATTTCATGTAATACTTGCCTCCACTACTTATATAACATATAAATCATGAATGAAATAGGCCTTGATTACATATAAAATCCAATTTCACTTTCCAATGAGAGTGTTGCTTATCTTTTTTTTCATTCATAACATGTAACCTAACAATTGCATCAAACAAACAAAGACAAGAGCATGATAACTAAGCCACAATCCGGAGAGCAAAACTCAAGGGAGCCCATTTGCGCTCCAAGAGCCTTCAATTTGTGAAAATCTAGAACCCAAACGCAAACCCTAACAATAATGGACATGGCATAGTCATTAAGGACTACCATACAAAAACAATGGATGAAATTTTGAATTGGATGAAACTAACACATCTATTGTCATTTGTTTCCCTAAACCTTAGGGCCCCCTTTTGTATAGCTACCTTTACTTCAAACTTCTCAATAGCAGTTTTAAATATACATACTAGAGAAAAATAATACCTCCCCCCAATGTGTACTATATCGCTAATGCTTCAAATAATACCCCTTCTTGCACTCACGTCAGTTCATACATGGTATGAAGAGTCCACCCCCGGGAAATACCTCCACTACATATATAAAATATAAATCGTGACTTAAATAGGCCTTTGTTATATATCGAATACACGGTTTTCACTTTCCAATGAGAAAGTCATTGAACATTTTTTTATCCAGAGCATGTGTCAGCCCTAAACCCCCACCCTTATGTGTTTGTGTCCGGGTGGAGGCGTCAGACGTCCATACACTTGTGATTTTGATCGGTCCCCACACGTAGCATCCAATACCCTCCAAGAACTTTATTTCAAATAACACTGAGATCCCAAGCATTTAACAATGCTAGTGTGTACTTGGGCATTACCCCATCTTCACTAATTGTTTCCTCTACCCACTACTTCTAGGTCTAAATCAATCCTCTTACCATCTCATTGATGGAAGCACTTGCCTACCTATCCCAACCTCAGTCCATTTCAGCCCTGCCTACATGCTAAAAGTAGGAATTCGAACTGCAACTATCAGCCGTGCCTCAGCTCCCACTTCGGTTACCAAGCCCCTGGACCCCTGTTGCGTCCTGCCTGCCACAGCTACCGGTCCTCTCGGTCAACCTTGGCCTCCTGGGTGGCACCTGTCTCCCAGCCCTTCAGGCCCAGAAGCCTTCCTCGTAACCGCTTCCCTCTCCAGCTACAGTCCACCCTCTATAAGTGTTACCTCTATAAGTGTTAAAATTCCATAAGTGTTAACATTTTTTCTACTCCCTACTTGGGGAGACTACAATAACGTTAAGTGTTAAGTGTTAACTGATTGGCTACTCCCCTCTTTGTAATTTTGCCCTCTATATCTGTTAACTTATTATTATACTATATAATACCATACAATACAATATACTGTAACATAGCACATGTAATATACTGTAACATACTGTAACATACCCCCCATTTAGAAATTATTAGGGTTTAGGATATTGACTGCAAGTCCCTCCCTCGTCAACTCAGTTTACCCTAGCAGGTTGAGCTAGTCTACCAGCGTTCGAATTTCTGAGAATGTTGTTTTCGAATTTCAGACTTGTAGGGCGAATCACATACCATTAGAAAGCTATTGAGGAGACGATTCCAATGGTAGTAGTTTTGTCGAATTCCGACTTCTAACGAGTGAGTTATGGTTGGCCGAAATCTGCCTTCCAAGTCTCCCGCGGCAGTGGCGGCGAGTTTTGTCTGATTAATTTTGAGGGAGCTGTATTATTTTTTGTGGATAGGGTTTGTGTCCTTGTGGTTTAGAGTCAGTTTGCATCTGTCTTTCAATTTAATCTAGGACAGTAGAGATGGGGAAGGCTTCAGAGCTCAGGCTTCAGAGTTCAGACCTCTATAGATGCCTTCTTCCATCCTAGAGGAGTGGAAATGGAGGAGTGAGACTCCTCAATTGTATTTTGGAACTTCATTTGGTATTATAACAATATTTTACTTGTGTTACATTTATACGTGTTATGTTTTGATTTGTTAAACTCTATATTTCTATAAGTGTTAACAATATTACCACTCCCAATTGTTAACACTTATAGAGGGTGGACTGTACTCCAGCAGTGAGCCACGGCCTCGCAGACGGCTTGAATCTAACCTCTGCCGCAGCCCCCAATTGGGCAGTCTAACAATGTTGTTGGCCGCTAATGCATTAGCACCCCTGTCGTGTGAGAGAGCTCGGTGGAATCTGATTCCTAAGCCTGAATTGCGGTTCTGAGTGCACTTCGAGCTAACAAAATGCCGCAAGGGAAGCGCCATTAACCAGCACACTCCCAAAAACCAAACACAGATTCAGATCAAAAGAGCAGAGTGCGAATTTCCCCCAGGATTCAGAAACAATGTAGTGGTTGCAGAGTGGCCGAACTGACTGCATCTTCTGCACTCACTGCTGTAGCCATTCTCCTCCCATCCCATTGCAGGCTTCGGTCTGGGAGTCCGCTTCTATCCCCTGTAACCCAGCTCCCCCCTCAGTCTCCCGCTTCACCTCGGAATCGGCCGAATCGGCCACTCCCCTCCCCTCCCAAATCTCCCATTCTCATCCCTGTCCTCGCCCGTTTCTCTCGCCAAATTTCGTCCTGAAGTCAACTTCCGGCCATTGCTACCTTGCAGACCCAGCCCATCTCCCCCAGTTGATGATCTCATGCCCTCTCCATCCTTCTGCCCGGCTGCCGAGAGAACTCCTTCCCTCCTTGCGCGCTGGATTTCGGTGACCGTTCCGAGAGAGTATCCCCGGAGGCCGCAGCCCCTAACTGCTCTGTTCTGATCACAGAGCCGGGACAATCTAGGGGTCCAGGCACCTTCCTTGAACTGATACTAAGCCCTTCCAATTCGGTCATTTAAAACCCAGCCTTACCCTTCAGCCTAAGTCCCATTCTTACTCCCATTAATTGATTTGTAAACTAATTACATTGCCTCCGCGTGTTAACTACCAACGTGCGGACTCGATTCCTAATACAATTCAAAACCAAACACAACACTTTTTTTTTTTAATGTTTTCCTTGGTTAAAAGGATCTCAAATACTACATACTACCTATACTAGTTCTTAACTCACATATGAGCACCTTATTTGGGCTCATAGCATGAAACTCAACAATTGCCTCAAAAGGCAAGAGCATAATAACTTAGACACAACCTGGAGAGCAAAACTCAAGGGAACCCATGAGCACCCCGAGATCCTACAATAACCGAATGGCGCTGAGAGTAGCACGTGTGGCCATAGCCAAGAAAACCACCAAGAATTTGTGAAAGGCGAGGATGACAAAATCCAGGAAGTTAGAGATAGGCTATTATGGGGGAGGATGGAGTCGAACTCATGATGAATGACCCACATTGCTGGAAGGACAAGATTAGAGGAGGAGAAATTTAGGAGGCTAGGGTTATTGATAGTTTTGGTCGAATAGGCTACATCCCTAGAGCCAAAAAGTAGATTCTATAACGATACTTGGATATTATATTTCTTTTCAATGATGTGATGAGTATTAGGCTAGCTGATTTTTATGCTAACAAAAATCATAGCCTACCTATATGTGTAAATTATCTTGGGTGATTGTAGGAATTGTAGTCTAAAATGCTATAAGTGAATGATGATTCATGAATGAGATAAGTTTGTAACAAGAACATAAGGAGAATCGAAAGAAAGGTATTTCTTTAGCAATGCAATTTGGTGTACGTGGGTGAATGACATTAATTGTTCATCCTAATCAAAGAGGAAGGCACTAACCCCCATAGGATGAAACTCCTTTGGTAGACTATGGCCACATGTGACAAAGGCTTTTGTCTATCAAAGACTATTGCTCAAGCTAAAGGAGCTTCATGACAACCTTAGAAGCATGTCATTAAAGATTTAGGGATCCTTCGTACAAGAATAAATGAAGTAGGAATGAACTTTAAAAAAGAAAGTAATAAATAATGAACATCATCCAATGAGAATTTGAAGTAATGAACCTTAGATTGTTAAAGAATTCCTTAAACCAATGTAATGTTCATTAATCCTTATAGACACTAGACCAATCTTCCTCGATAATTAGTCCCTTGTGTTTTGTTGTTTTAATCCATAGCAAAAATTTCAAGTACAAGTGGGATACTTTCCTTTGCTAGATTTTCTCTTTTTAAAAGAGAGAGAGAGAGAGAACTATCTATTGTTTTGGGAACAAATGAAATAACTTTCATGCAAGGGATACATTTGGATGAGGAATACAACAATACCTCAAATGAAATGTGATTCTATCACCTTTTCAAATGAAAATTACTTGGATGATTATCAAATCTTACAAATGCCACCAACATGATGAGGGGCAGTAAACCTCCCAAAGGAGAACAACGGTTTATACCAACGATATTAGTGTATATTATATTACATATAATTTGATGATATTGATCCTCCAAAGAAGCACTTAATCTCAATAAATTATCTGTTAAAAATGAGTTTTACTTTAAATTTTATTATAGTTAAAACCTCTATAATGCGGCATGCCCAGATAGTCAACACTTTATCACCACAAAATATCTCGGGGTAATGATCGTGCCATTCATTTTGTGCACAAGAACTTGTGGTAGCCTAGATGTACATACTTCCAATGGATAGTGTCATCGACAATGGCATCGTAGAAGTGGATGAAAAACATCCAATTCAATTGAGACTTGCAATGATATTATTATGCAACACAAGTGGGATAGTTGGCATGCCAAGTCATTGGCACATAGGCGGAAGGACCATGCACCAAGTAATAGATGTGCTAATCATGTTACTTTTGTGCGGCTCCAATTGGAGATGAAGGGCTAAAGGGCTTGAAGCACGTCTACCACACACCCCATCATGCTCGAAAAGAGACATTAACACACTTTTGGCATAAATATCTCAAGGAACTTACGCATGGTCGTGGTGCATCTTTCTTATGTGCAGATGTACATATCACTAAGGGCCACTTCACACACGAGACTGAGAGCCCGTGACCATTACACTTCGAGCACTCTCATTGGTGGAAAAGGCGGAGCCCGTCCAAGTTTGCTTCACACTACGCTTGAGGGACCAACGGACTATGTGAATGCAAGATGGATGTAAGGTCTACATGGATTCTTACATGGCATCGAATGGATCATGTTTCATGGTCACTTGCACTTTTTTCAAAAACCACCTCTTGGAGGTAGGTCTAACGTAAAACTGGAAGACCATGGCACTCCAAATGTTCACAACCGTTGATTTATTTTATTTTGTCATGTGTGAGGACCCGCATGAATAGAAATTCATTGAAATAGCATTTGGTTGAGGGCCCGGTCACATATGGCTTCATACTACACTTGAGAGTCCGTGACCACACTACATGAATTTGGAGGTGTGTTTCGGACGGCCTTTGGACACTTTCTTTTGGGCTCTCACCAGTTTCACGGTCACGGCTCTTGGCTCGTGTATGAAGTGGCTCTAAGGGCCACTTCACACACATGATGGAGGGCTTGTGACCGTTGCATTCTACGATCTCTTAGTGGTCGAATAGGCCGAGATTGTCCACGTTCACTTCGCACTAGAAGGTGAAGGCCTAAGGGTCCAAGGAAATTATCAAAGATGAAAAGCCTACATGGATTCCTACATGATAGATTATGAACAATGTTTCATGGTTTGCCAAAGTTTGCATCATGTCCACCTTCAAGAGGTAGGCCTAACGCAAGTACTAAGAGATCATATTGGTCATACAACTTTTGGATGAGAATCAAGGGCCCTCATAGTTACATGATCACATGCCTTGCCTCATGTGTTGAGTGGTCTTAACTGAGCCTAGAAAGGCTTTTAGTAGTGATCCAAATACACCCTGAACTTTGTAATGTCACTCCCTCTCTTATGTCCCTAAACCCTAGGGAACAAAAGTGTTGAGTTTAATTCTCCCTTCTTGTTGTCATATTTCCCTCTCAAATATCATGGGCTTTGACATCAAAATAATCCACCAAAGAATTCAAACCACACGCTCACACACATTACGTTGTCATCATTGTCATTATCATCATTATTGCGATGTTGACTTTGTGTGATTCCATAATGTCACATGCTACATGAATTCTCTATTATCATGCATCCATGTTAACAATGTAGAACTAATTAATATCAAGTGCACTTTGGTTGTCACATGCGTGATAATAAGGAGGTTACATTGTATTCCCCACCCATAAGTTGTGGTTAGCATTTGTATGTGTATGTGAGAGAGAGGAGGGGGGGGGGGGGGTTCAATGTGAAGATTTTTTTCTTCTTCTAACTATTGATGCTAGTAATAAGTTATTTCCCATTGTATTCTCTGGAGGATGGCATCAATGGTAAATAAATGTATCATTTCTCATTTCAAGTTATTTAATTATCTTAACATTTCAGTTCTATTACCCAATTCTATTCAATGCAAGTAATGTGCTTGCATAGCCCATGCCTAACTTACCACTTTATCTGTCTTTAAGTCATTTGCAAAACTGATGGATGAAAGTGTAATGAGGCACCAAAAGGGCAGAAACACAACCTGAATGTTTTTCATTTCCTCACCAAGAGAAAATCGATCCAATGTGTTTATGTGTTTGTGCATATTGTTGTTGTGTCAAAGAGTACATGCTTGACATGTATTAAAGTTAACCCCAAGATTTCAAACTGGGGGCCATTGTTGGGTTCCGGGCACCAATTTCAAGTGCCAAGTAAAGGTAGATGGGGCTAATGTGAATCATCCAGCTGATGGATTCAAGCATTAGAAGCTTGAGCATGTTAGCAATTGTGAATCATGGTCAAAGAATTTGAAATCATTGAAATCAGAGTTGAGGAAGGTGTTGGTCTAGGCTCTGGAATCAAAGATTCTATGCTTCTCAATATGGTGTTACAAGGGGAACTTTTTCATTGTTCAATGTTGTGTAAGTGGATGCCATCACTAGCAGATTCTACATGGGGCATTTGCCAATAGAAACCAAGTTCAATGCCAATATTGATTGTGTCATGTCATTAAAGTGGTCACAGGTAAGATAAATTGTTGCCGAACTTGCTTTACATTGTAGAAAACCCATAATACAAGTTGATTGGCACGTCACAACCACATGCCACCTCCTAATTTGGCCAGCTTGCCCACAAAAATCAAGCGTGTTGGGGCTCAGTGGGTAGCACTCCTGAGTATGGAGGATGGTGGGTGTAGTTTGATTTTTCTGAAGGTGACTAAGGGTGAGTTTCCATGTAGGCCACTCACCCCCTAGACTCTAGAAAATAATGAATGAGAGGTGTTCACATGTAGTTTAGCACAAGCCGCCATCCAACCACATCCTAGCAATATGCTAGAATGTGGAGGGCCGTGGACATGGGCCGCTAAACTTCCATGAGACCACTAAGGAATCTTTAACCTACAAGTGTTGGTCACCGAAGGATTAAGACCAGTTGAAGAATCAAGAGACCAAATGTTGATCTAGAATTCCATCCATGATAACCAAGAGGAGGAGATCAGTAAGTGGGCCTGAATTTGAGAAGATGGGAGTTGCTATTTGGCACATACGAACCTTACCCACTAGATCCCCTCTACATGTGGGCGAGCAACCTACATGGAAACTCACCCTAAGGAAACTAACCAAATTAGCCTCATTTACCTTAAGTGAACTATCAACCATGTAAAAGTTTGAACATGTTGATGTTTATTCATGGACAAAGAATTTTAGGTCCTCTCCTTTGCACTATTATTAGTGATTGCATTGAATGATCCTTAACCTCACCCTTTGAACATTTGGATGCTTTGTTCTAGTCAGGCCCCACTAACAATTGTGCATCTCCAACTTCTAACAATCATGTCTATTACATGGAAATTACTTGTCAATCCACACCCATTTATAACTAGGGAGAACTTTATGAATGAGCTCAAATTGGGGATCTGGCAAGGTTTTCATGCCCAAGTGGTTCCTAGCCCTTTACGATTGATTTTATTACTCCAAAAACAATTAAAGTAGATTAAACAAACAAGGTAGATATATCCTTGAGGAGCAAGCATGGATAAATCATTTTTGCCTTCATGTCACCCTCATGCTATTGTTTCCATTCGAGGTCGGTAGATTAATTTCCTACCAATGTATTTTTCCATAATAATGCTAGGACATGTGCCATCTTGATGGTCTGACCACAAAAGTTCATGAATATAGATGATGTACATAATAACAAAACATTACACACACACAATGACACCATATGCATTAATTTCCCCATCCAAGTGTATAACCTCAATAAAGTTGAGGACCTCTTCAACTTCATCCAACTTTCCCACCCAAGTTGATAAATTGGTGTGTTTGAAGAGAGGAAATGACCACCTCTCTATAAACTATAATTTGTCTCTCATTTGAGTATAAAATTTGATTTGCATAAAGATGTTGGTGTGAACCTTATATTGTTGTATTGTTAAATCTCTTTCTTTCTTCATGATATATTTTTAAGTATATTGTCCAAATTTTTTTTTGGATTTATTTACATTATTTTAGATCTCAAGATATAAAGTTCAAACCACTCACACATATGAAGGTCAATTGTTCTATGTAAGGGAGTGCTCATTGCTCATTGTTCATTGCTCATCACTCTTGGGATTCAAGGTTTGCTTATAGAACGTGGGACTTGTCACTTGATATGTGAAGAATATGAAGGCAAGACCTAACCAAAATGACCCATGATTGTCATTTGATTGGCACGACCACGAGATCTCTTGTAAGAAAATTCCCCAACTCCCTTCGCAAGTTCTTGAGAATTTGACTTCTTTCGAGGGGAGTTACTACACTACAACTATTATGATCTACAAGAACTACCTTACCTTCAACAACACTTGATTAGATCAAAGGAATGTGAACCAAATATTTGGTATGACCTCCTTGAGTATGATAGGATTGCTTGAGGTTAAGCTCTCTGGAATGCGGAGGAGGTCGTTAGCTACAAAAAAGTGATGTACAACTTTGACAACCTCTACAGAGGCAACAACCTTCATTAATGACTGCTGATCTAATTCCAATACTTGTTGAAAACGGTTAGTGTCTTCATTTGTCGGTTTGTAGCCCACCCACACTTACTCATGTGGGCCACCAGTGAATGATGAGAGTACCAGCAATGATTACATCCAATGGCTCTCATTGGCTAAACCAACTCTAAAAGTGGCCCCTGTTGTTAGGAACCGTTCACTGTTGACCCACACTAGTAAGTGTGAGTGAGCTATTAGTTAGTCATCCTTAAGCAACACACCCTTCTTGGGGGTTACAGTGTGGTTCCACTTTGTGCACTCCCAAGATTTGCCCTTCTCTCTACTTTGGGTCCCCTTAGAGCATCCTCAGTCGGTCTAGGTAAAGCTCACTGCAAACCAAAACCTATCTTTTGACTGACCTAAAATTAGAAACTGAAATTACCATCATTAGAAGCACACCTAAATAAACGTGAGATATTTCTCAAGAAAAAAGAATTGTAAAAATTTGACGTAGGTGAAATCCCTCATTGAAAACATCACATTTTCAAAATTTAGAGGGAGTGCACCAAATCTTGCTTAAAAATGGAAAGATCCTCCCACACTCCCTCCAAATTTTTGACATTTAGAGGGAGTGTGGGAGGATCTGTCCATTTTTAAGCAAGATTTGGTGCACTCCCTCTAAATTTTGAGCATTTTAAGCAAGATAGGTCTTGGTTTGCAGTGAGCTTTACCTAGACCGACTGAGGATGCTCTTAGCCTTCACATTGCATGTTTTTTTGGCAATGAAAAAAAAAAAAAAGCAAACAATTGTTCTAGTATATGACTAGAAAAATGTTGGTATTTGATATAAGATCGTCTTGACTCTTTGAGTTGCCATTTTAGCACCTGAATTAATGTAAATAGACTTCCTAGGGACGAGTCAGTCTTAACTGAAAGCAACGGTACACAACCGCCAATGATTACACGCCACGTCACGCTCGCGAGTAGTTGGGAACGACAAGCCTGATTTCTCGTGAATACGTGGCTTCTGACGTGGCGCTCTTCTGTGGCAGGGAAGGAAAGAAAAGAAGGAGCTCGCCATATTGCTGCCAAAGCCAAGTAAGGAAAGCCGAGCAAATCAATGCAAAAGCAAAGCGAAGGAAAGCAAAGCAGAATGGAGGCGCCCCAAAACGAGAGAAGAGGAAAGGAGTCACCGAGCGTGGTGAATTTGCTTTTGGTGGCCTGAGTGCAGCGACATTAGGTCTTGCTCGCCGTCGATCGTGCACCCTCGCAAACGGCGGCGCTCAAATTTTGTTGAAGGAAATGCGAAGGGTTAGAGAGTCGAGAATGCAAGGATTGTTGTTCTTTGATTGAGAAGCAGCGGGTCTTTTGACCTAGATTCGGAACGAAATTTAGGCATTTGCAGGAAGAACGCTGCGGCTGGAGTAACTGTGACGTAGGCAATCGGTGTGCAATCGATATAAGTTAGCATTGATTTTTTTTTTCTCGTTAGGAGGCTCTGTAATCTTTCTTTTTAGCGAGGAGGACGAGATTTCCTACTAACAAGACGGCTTAGGGAAGGTTTGCGATTGTGCCGAGCATTTTTGTGAGGATTGGAAATCAGTTGAGCTTTCATCCTAGATTAGCCAGAGTTGGAGCATTACATAGAGAAGATATTCTTGCTTGCTAAGCTGGAGTGACTGACAAGTAGGCTATTAACTTGCAGTCGCAGCTGTAACTCGGTTTAGCTTGTAAAAAAGGATTTGGATTTCTTGTTGAGAGGCTCTGTATAAATTCTACTTGGTATGCGAGGAGGTGAGAATCACTGATAAGGAGTAGGAATTAGCGCAGATGTTGAGTTGCGTTAGGTGCTTAGAATAGGCAGTTTCTGGAAATTATAAAGACTGAAGGTCAGCTGTAATCTTAGAGCTTGGAAGTTCAATTTCTCTATCTCATTGACGAGGACGAGGGACGAGGATCAATAGGTTTCGTCGATTGGTGAGGTTTGGATAACATTGTTAGGATTAATATTGCGACGGAAATTGCATCAATCTCGAGTGTCTTATCTTGTCAAGTAGGCCATCCATCTGCAATCGAATCTGTAACTTGGATGAGCTTGTGACATCGATTTGGCTACCTCATTGAGAGGCTCTAAAATCTTGCTTTGTAGAGGTGGATGAAAATCATCAACTGGAGACAGAGTCGATGCACTTTCAGGAAAATTATCGCCGAAGTCACTATCAACTAAGCTGGAAGTGGGTTACTGGCAATTAGATAAGGTTGTAGTATTGATTTAGTTAGCTTACTTGACAGGTAGGAGGAAAAACAGCAATAGGAAGACTTGGATCAAGGGCAGTGATTAGGCATTTCCAGGATATAAATTAGAAGACACTAAAGTAAGCCTGTTTCATTTATTTGGTCGTCTCATTAAGAGGTTCCACATCGTATCTTTTTAGCGAGGAGGGCCAGGGAAGAAAAGATTGAAGATGTTCGGGGCTAGATCGGGAGCCACAGAGCTCCAAAAAGTCTTGAGGTTGTATTCCGCTCATACAGATTTGTTAAGCAATGTCCTTCTGTCAGCTCCGGTTATACAAAATTTCTTCTTCACTGAAGTTCGGCCTGTGGACATATCAGCCTCTCCTTCCTCTTCAGGTCATCTCTTTTCCTTAAGTATCGATTAACTGCATCCTAGAAAAAGAAATGCATCAGAAATGATGGCTGTGGATAATGTGTTTTCTCGCTTCGCTGATCACTCTCGAGCTTCGTATGCATGGAAAATTTTGAGAAATTGCTATCGAATGTAGAGTTCGACCACGAATAACTTAGTCAACTAATAAAGTTATGAATGCCGTTTATGAGCACTTGGACTCTGTACTAAAGTGGATGAGGAGGAGGATAAAGTCAGATGAACTGTTAAATCTCGATTTAGTATATTTTCTCTAAATCTTATAAGTGCATAAATTGTAAGTATTTCGGAAATGTTCCCTATATTTACCTTGACTTACATTCCTCTTAGGTGTGACGCGTTCGTATTCAACGAGCGCGATTGACTTACAGAAGCCGGAAAAGGCTCTTTCAGTACTGGGATGGAACACCATAGACAAGTGGAAAAGTCGCCAAGATTTGCTCCCACCCAAGTCTATTCTTCGCGAACAGGGTATTTTCTCCACCCTCTATAATAGCAGATCTAAAGAATATAATAATTTTTTGTTTGTCTCTTAGAAAACACGTTAGTAAAGCCATCAATGCAGATTGAGATTCAATTATGGGTCTGAGAGATAGTTGTGGTGAGGTAGTGTTCTTGAACAATCTCTCGAGTGCTCTATTTTGTCTGGAATATGCTTTTATACATTCATGTTTCTTAGGTGAATGTAGCCGTGACTTCTGGCATGTGGAAGGTATAGAGGCTTATTTATATGTTTATAGCTATGGACGTTTTAATTCTTAAAGCTCCAAGTCACAGTTGGATGCAAGTTAAGAGAATTGAGCTCTAGTTCATTCTAGTATTTCTGGGGATGATGTCTTCTAATTCTCCAGGGATTGCAATACGTTTCTGCTAATTATTTGACTTGTCAATAAATTTGCATTGATTCAGTGATAGTCACAGACCCCTCCGCCCATATTATTGATGGGAAACATATTGCTCAGCAAATACGACTTGAAATTACCAGGGAGGTTGATGAAATGAAATCTTCCGTGGGGAAGGTTCCAGGTCTTGCAGTCATTTTGGTGGGATCTCGCACAGATTCGGAAACTTATGTCCGCAGCAAGATAAAGGCCTGTGAGGAAGTGGGTTTCAAATCGTTTGATGTATTATTACCAGAAAATGTATCTGAGGAGGAAGTTTTGAGTGCTGTCAGGAACTTTAATGATGACCCGGATGTCCATGGTATTCTGGTGCAGCTTCCTCTTCCCCAGGTATTTCCCTGCTTCTATACTTCTGTTCCGAGATTGTTTGTAGTCTGAAGAGTAACAGGGGTATGCGGGCAGATATTGACTTTGTCAAACTCTTTTTGGAACTGATTAGTTTCGGAACTGAATTGTTTCTGATTGATTTTATGATAAGTTTTGAGAAATTTACCTGTGCAGCAGTATTATATATTGAAGTTGTTCTTTAGGTGTCTATGCTGCTTCGTTGTGTTATTCAATTGAAGTTGTCTACCAATCAGGTGGCCAGATGAAGGTAAATTACTGCCGGTAATCATCTGTTTAAATTTGAGTTTGTTGTATTGATATTTTCTGGAGGTCTAGAGGGAGTTTGAGTTCAATATATCTTACACTTCTGCTCGGTATGCATCCGGGATGCAGCATATCAGCGTGGAGAAAGTAGTTGGTGCTGTAAGCATTGAGAAGGATGTGGATGGCTTCCATCCAATGAACGTGGGTAGATTGGCCATGCAAGGCCGGGCTCCACGTTTTGTTTCATGTACATCAAAAGCCTGCATCGAGTTGCTGTTAAGGTCTGGTGTGGAGATGGACGGAAAACATGCAGTGGTTTTAGGACGAAGTAATGTTGTGGGCATGCCAGCTGCCTTGCTTCTTCAAGTATGCTTCGTCTTATGAAACCTAGTTTTGATTATCTCTTTTAATATCCTGTATTTGAGGTTGTACAGACTCTCTTTGATTATTAGCCCGGGAGGGGGGGGGGGGGGGTTTATTGCTTGTATCTGAAATTTATCAATGTGTTTGCAGAGGCAAAATGCAACTGTCACTGTGGTCCATTCACACACTCCAAATCCAGCAGAAATCACCAGAAATGCTGACATTGTCATCGCTGCAGCAGGCGTACCATACATGGTTCAGGGGCATTGGTTAAAACCTGGGGCTGTTGTTATTGATGTAGGTGTCAATGCTATTGAGGTCAGTTCTCGACCTAACAGGTTACTTCGTGTAGTTGCAAGTGTGCTATCTTTATCAAAGGTTGATTGTGGCGCCTTAGTGAAGAAACAGGAATGTTCAAATGAGTCCTATAGAACGTGTTTTAGAATCAACTCATCATCTATTTCAGTTGTTGACAGAAACTGGTCCTTGTTGGTTTGGATGCTGCCTGCATATTGCAGAGAATATGAGGTATTGTATGAGGTGCTATTACAGCAATTCCACTCGAATTCTCTTTAGTTTCCTGTGTAACTGATGTGTGCTCTGTTGCCGATCACAGGATCTCAAGGCTGAGAAGGGTTATCGACTAGTTGGGGATGTTTACTTTCCGGAGGCGTGTCAAATAGCTTCACAGATCACTCCAGTTCCAGGGGGTGTTGGGCCTATGACCATCGCCATGCTCCTTGCTAATACTCTTGATTCAGCTAAGTCTGCATATGGATTAGTTGATGATTGATGATGTGTCCTATTCAATTTTACACGATTGCGGCTATAGTTGTCTACATTCTGGAGCACTAGGATAGCTACAGAAATTGAGCAAAGACCTGATTACAATTTAGGTGTGTTGTGGTAATTCTTTCACTGCACTTTTTAATGTTACATATATCTTATGTCACAATAGTTGCAGCATAAACACCCTATACAATATTGTCCACAGTGGCATCATCATTTGGAATAATAGAGTTGGTAGTTTAGAGAGAGAAAACTGATTACCTACTTTGGAGATAAATAACCAATATTTATGGCCCACAAAGACATTGTTGGTCTTGCAGCAGTGGCACACAAAACTGGTGATCTTGTTGCTTTGATCACCAATATGACTGACACATGGTGGGTGCAAGTGCTTGCTGAAAATAGTGAAATTCCGTGAGATTGACAACCTGTACAGGCAGCCAATAACCTGGTTAGTTATCAGCGAAGGAATCACATTGAGATTTGCTGTAGGATTTGAGTAGAAAGATGGAGTGTTGGATTTCTTGTTTCACTTTTTTAAGCTGTTGGTCCAATACTTCAATACCCTCTCGATCTAATGAATGACCAAAAGTTTCAGATGACTGAGGGTGTGACTACCCCTCCTTTACAACTACATTTCATGGCGCAGACAATAGCACATATATAATAGACACTTGCCAGACGAACCCACCTTAATCAATTGCTCTCAGCTGGCCATAGGCGGCCCAGTTTCTCACAATCATCCAAAGCAACTTGCTGCACAGCTTGTAAAGGTCCTCTTTCACAGCTTTGGATGTCAAGGTTGAGTGAGATCTTTGATGAATGAGTAGAATCTGTGTTAAATTATGAAAGTGTTCGACTTAATTCTTATGGAAGCTGTAAACTCAGATATATTGCCTCAAGCAACAGGTTCAAACTCGAGCAACTGCACACTTGGAGTCTACTATACAATCAGGTCTGATTGGTCACGTCTCTGCCTAAACCCAATTTTCATGTCATCTTCAAGAAATCCAATGAATCACATGATGGCATGTGGTACTATTTAGTTGCAACAAATCAAAGTATGCCTAATCTGACCTGCATTCGTGGTATAATATGTCACAGGAATTGTCTCACAGGACCAGCACAGGCCAATGGCGATTGTGGTTGGAAAACTTTGGAATGATTTGTTGAAACCCCCAGGCTGGCAATGTTACCTTATCACATGGTTGTAAATTACTTAGTATTTTCGGTCCTTGAGTCTCTGAGTTCTTCAACATCAAGAAACGAATGACCTGATTCAGTTGGAATGCTCAAACGACATTATGCAGGGTTTGTCATTCTGAACATTGTCAATGGCAATCCTAGTGAGGGGAAGAATGAACATGATGACACCTACCATGGGGGAGAGTAAAAACATGGTATATCCTGGTGGTTTTTTATTTTATTTTAAATAACCACCAACAATCAATGTTAGAGACCTCGATATAACCCATTGGAATGAATCCATAACAAACTTGGAAATGCCAAGTTTGTGTCGCAACCCCCCACGGAGGGTGTTGTGATCTGAAATCCCAAGTACAGGTGAGTGTATTTATTATGGACAGTTTTTGAATCTCAACATATGTTAGAGATTTGACAACAATATAGGAATGAGCACATTAGCAAATTCAGATGGAAAACATGAGAGTTGAGCTTGCCATTTTTGGAGTTAAAAGTGATCTCTCTTGAATTCTTGAATTGGAAGCCAATCCATCATAGATCATGATTCCTCACTTGCTCCACCCTTTCTACTCATCCACATCCTAACCATATTATGGGAGCACAAAGAGCTTCATTAAATCATAATCATTAAGACATGCCTGAGCAAACCATGGTTGAGCAATTGGTTCTTCTCAGGCCAAAAACTCTCGACTCATTTACATAAACTCATTTGCTAGAAAAGGTGAAAATGTAGCAAACTATTCATATTTTAAAAATGGTTGATTTCAAGACAAATCAACCCCAGAAAGGGCATCTTGAAAGACCCCAAATTAGTCTAGTGAAGTGAAGTTGGAATGAAACAACCCTTAGCCTTATAGGGGGTTTGTATTTACTAGAACCCCTTCATCCATGAAAGAAGTAACAACAAAAGTGCCACGAAGCCTATCAAAAGGGAATTATCACATACAAGTGCACCATTCACTCATCCGTCATAGAATCTCTAGAGTAGTATGAAGCCTGGAGGTTTTTGTTTGAGCTAATTTGATACTAAAATTAGCTCTAAAGGCCCCAAATTAGTCTAGTCCATGTCATTTTGAGATGAGTCAGCCACAAGCCTATAGGGGGTCAACTTTTTATGTTGGATGGATACGAGGTATGCTTGTATGCGATAGTTCCCTCTCACCACGAAGCCTGAACCTTCTCCTTATATCAAAGTCTTGTATAAGTAAGGTAGACAACCCTCATTTGGTTGCCTTCCTTATTAGAACACCTCTATTTCAACACTACGTGGTTCGAGGTGGCTCCAAGAACAAATACCAAAAAGACATGTGATGAAAAAGATAACCATTCTTATGTGTGCTTAAAAGTGGCTACAACCTCAATTTGGATTTGCTAACTATCTTGTACTAATCGCAAAAATAAAATAAAATAATATCCCAGGAGAAGTGGGCTAGTTGGCAAAAGTAACCATTTAAGACCCATGATCTACCTTAAGTGTATTAAAGCATCATCAATGGCATGCCTACCTGGAAGTTTGCTTGTGGTGTGAATGAGCATCTTGCATATGGGACGGTGACATGAGATGCTCGGGCAGCACCTTCTACGTTAGAGAGGTGAAGTAATCAAATAACTTAAGGTATGTGGGTGTTATTTGGTTCCTTTTCCACGTTCTCCAACTTCTACCGATTAGATTCACACAACAAGACTTGTGTTGCATTGGCAAATCTACGATGAAACATTCCCTAAAATCGGATTGATAATCGGACCTCCCCTGATTCAGTTATGGTTTCTAGAAGCACATGTTTGTTCATTTCCTAACTAGATGCCTACGTCATTGCAATTGTGGTTCATGTGGGTCACTTTTCTATTGAAAATATATATAATGATTTGAAGTGGCCCATTGTAATTTCTAGTGTGAAAATTCGGTGTATGGCTTTTTCGTCTGCATGTTTTTCAAGGCAAGTACTATAAGATTACGATTGTTATTCAAGGAAAGCACTATAAAATTGGTGTGGCCCACACTAAATTTGAACCCACATGAATTTTTCACCCACACTAATTAGACAAAACATTGTAGTTATTGATATTTGAAGACATAGTCCAATCTCTTTTAAACATGATGTGTCTTTACGGTGTTTGCTCTTCGATCCTCACCGAACCACATACCTACCAATCAATATAGGGGTCCAATTAAGAAAACGAGTCACTTAAGGGCCACGTTACACACGAGACTAAGGGCCCATGACCATTACACTTCAAGCACTCTCATTGGTGGGACAGGTGGAGCCGGTCCAAGTCCACTTCACACTACGCTTGAGGGACCAACAGAGCATGCGAATGCAAGATGGATGTAAAGTCTACATGGATTCCTACGTGGCATCAAATGGGTCATGTTTCATGGTCACTTGCACCATTTTCAAAAACCACCTTTTGGAGGTAGGCCTAACACAAAATTGGGAGAGCATGACACTATGAACGCTCACAACCGTTGATTTATTCTATTTTATCATGTGTGAGGACCCGCATGAATCAAAAATTCATTGAAATCAACATTTGGTTGAGCGCCCCGGTCACATATGGCTTCACACTACACGCGAGAATCCGTGACCACACCACATGAATTTGGAGGTGTGTTGGGACGGCCTTTGGACACTTTCTTTTGGGCTCTCACAATTTCACGGTCACGGCTCTTGGCTCGTGTGTGGAAGTGCCCATAAGACCCATCTACCGGAAGTTAAATTTACCATACTAACTTGAGAGACCGGGAGCTTGACTACACACATACATACATACATACATACATACATACATTCAAAGGCATTGCTGACTTAACTTTGCCTTATTAGAGGAACCACCCTCCAAGCTTGTTCCACTCTGCAAGCTGGAGACTTAATTGATTCATGCATGGTACCGTATAATAATAAGCAAGCTCGGGCTCACCATCCTGGAAACATATAACCAGGGAGTCCAGCGAGGCATGGGGTGCCTCGCTGTCACCTAGCTGGCGCCGAGGTGGCAACGTCTCAAGGTTGACTTGGAATCCACCTCGTGGGAAGTTGCTTACCCCTGCCGACACTTCACCACTCACTCGTTTTGTGGGGGCCCACCCCCACCCCCTCCATTGCTGACGTGTATTCCCCAACTGTTTCTGGTGGTGCTTATTAGTACAGTGCTATTTGGAGTCCTCCAATTATGCTGAAAGCAGCTTTCACCATAGATTCCTATTTCTAACAGACAAGAGTCACACAGTAGAAACCGGACTAATAAATGAACAAACAAAGACGCTGCTTACTTTACTTGCTAAAAACTTATTACATTCTAATTCTAAAGCACACCCTCCCCTCCATAGTATACTCTAACCTCCTTGTGCCCCATCTCCCCACCCGACTTTACCAAATAACCAAAGTCTTTCCTAAAAATTGGCTAAAGATCCCTCGGTTACAAGGGAGGCGTCCGGCTATCCCAATGCACCTACAAGAACTTACTATGGAGATTGTTGAGTAGGTTTTAGTTAAATAGCTTTCACACATGTTTGTGGTTTTATCTACCAGGCAATGAATGTTGGATAGTTTTTGTCCCATCCCCAAATCCCTTACTACTCATCTATCTTACTATCGGTTTTTTGTTAATGGAGCTCCTCGTGCCCTCATAGCTAAGACTAAAAAGCAACCAATCACAAGGGCGGGAGGTGACACTTTTAAAGGTCTCATATTTCTTGCCTCATGTCCAAGTACCGATGGGAGGGTCGGTGCTTGAGGCTTAAAACCTCCACTTTTAAACCATGCCACATTGTTTGCCAACTAGGCTTGGCACTAGATAATGTCGATGGTGTGAAGGCCTTGTTTTTAGAACCAACTTTTAGGCTCAGCTAAAGTTAGGTGGGGAAGGGGCATTAGTATCACACTTGTGGCAACCAAAGCGCACGTGATATTACCGAGTTTTGTAGTGTTAACATGGATGCGTGATACTATAGAATTAGTGTAGCATGTGACACTATGAAATAACACAAAGGAGATGTGAGGACCATTTGAATTCGTTCTCCCATCACCTACGCTAATGTGGTCTATTCCACTACTTGGCTTCCCGGGCAATGTGGCGGACGCATGCACCAACATTCAACAAGTGGCATAAGAAGAAGAAGAAGAATGAGAATAAGAAGGTGACACTCCACATGTTGACACATGGCGCAATGCGAGGGTGTGGGTTGACTTCTTTGGTGATTTGCATTAATGACAAATTTCGTGATACAAAGGAGAGAAATGTGACAATAAGGAGTGAGATTTGAACTACGAACATCCGTTTCCTAGGGTTTCGGGATATCAGAGAGTGTATGACATTATGGGGGTTGATATTACGGAGTTTAGGGTGTACCACGCTCGCGACAAACAAAGTGCCCATGATATTAAGGAGTTATGTAGTGTTAATATGGATGCGTTATAAAAGAGAATCAGTGTAGCATGTGACATTATGGAATAACACAAAGTCAACTTTGCAATGATGACAAAGTGATGTGTGTGAGTGTGTGGTCTGAATTCTTCAGTGGTTTATTTTAATGTCGAAACTTGTCATATATGGGAGGGAAACGTGGCAATATGGAGTGAGATTGAAATTGAGAATATCCGTTCCTTAGGGTTTGGGATATAAGAGGAGTGACATTAAGGAGGTTGATATTATGGCGTTTAGAATATCCATAGAATATACCCCAATCTAATCATTATTTTTAAAGATGCCAACATGTAACCGGTTAGACTTGGAAACACTAGGATCTTGACGGACTAGGCACAAAAAACTCCCAGGACATTGTAATGTTACAGCAAGTGGAGAGAGGGAATGATCACATACAAGTGTCCCTCTCATGTTTTGTTTAGGATTGCAATCTTTGATTTGTTCATGAAGTTGTGTGTTCAGTAACCAAGGGGTTTTCCGAATTGTGCACACAATCCTTGACAATAGAGTTATATGTAAAAGTCCTTCAACGAGGGATGAAATTGTGGGTTTCATGCTTCTTTGAGAGAACTTTCTATTAAGAGCTCACTAGCTCATCATGTTTTGGAGCCTATTTTGAAAGTTCAGTGCAAAATTTGGGACCTCCTCTTCCCACATCATCAAACTTTGAGAGAATTTTAGGATCTAAAAAAGGGTATGTGCATGGGACCCAATGTCATGAATTTCGGGTTGGCTTATGCAAGGCTAGCTTGGCCCACCCATCCTAGTAGGACAAGCTAGAAAGCATGTTTTTAATAGCTTGGCATCACTCCTTGTGATGATAATTTAAGCATTAAGGAAACCTGAATGACTTTGCATTAATTCTCATAACTCAAGGTTTGGGACTAAACCCATGGTTTCATCCACTTTACTTTATGAATAACTCTAATGTCAGTAGAGTTCCCACTACAAACACTCAATCGAGATAAGAAAGCTTTTGAATTAGGTACCAAAGAAAACAAATTAACAAGTAGAAGTGGTCTAAAGCCGAGTCAAAGGATGCAGTGAGAAACCCTTATTATTTTTCATTTTTTTTGAAAGTAGTAGGTTGGCTACATATATGCTAAGTTTTGAAGCAGCCAAGGTGGCAAGCTTGAGATTTCTTGTGCAGTGCAAGGTGGCTACATTTGGATGAATTAAACGGAGTATATGGTGATTGCAAAGAAACTATATGTCAATTTGGGTGGCAACTTCAAATTATACATGGAAAATTGTGCAATTGTGGCTCCAAAATATTTTGCTACTAGTATGTATCAAAATCTCCTACTATTCAAATTCAACTCTCAATACCACTTTTCCCTTTCATGAATCAAAAACTTCATCATAAGGGGAACCAACAAGGTTGAATTGCCTTTGGGAATATATATACCCATTAATTACAAGTCCCAAATGAGAATCTCCACAAGCCATCTTCAAGCATCACCAATGCACTCTAATTTGGAACTTGAATTTTAATCCGCAAAATTCTTAAACTCCACTACAATCAAAAGGTGACGTCATTAATCAACACTACATGACCAAAGAGGCTACAATATACAAGCTAAGAGAGGTTTGCAACCAAAAACGTGAATCGCTGATAGTTTGAAAAGGTACTAATCAGGTTACCACAACCGATTGAGGACTTGATGTGTAGAATTATATGCTTGCTTTGTGCGTGCTCATTGAGATCAATTGTGAAGCATTCGCAAATTGTCATAATTTCACAGAAGGTTGTGTTCTCTGCACCAAGTTATGAGCAATGCTGACGCTATTTTTCATCATGATCTCTATCGCTCACTTGAGTTTAGACCTAGTAAATTATAGAGATAGTGATGTAGATTTGGTCAACCCGGGATGGACATGAGGACCTTGAGTATTGTGATGATTTGCTGAAACTGAACATTCTTCGGAGGTTCTCAGATGTGGAGGTCGATCACCCTATTCGGTCAAGAGAGACAAAAAATTCCCACAGCACAACATCCAACGCGCGAGCGACACATACATGTTTGCTTGAAGCTTCACCCAAGGTGAATATATATTACAGATTGTGGTACAATGATTTGAAAGAGGTGCTCTACAATTGACATCTATTGATATATTCCAATGCAGCTGAGATATGTACAATCTTTTACACATGGAAAGGCCAGCTTCGAATGAGCATTGCCAAACTCCTTGCGAGGAAATCCAGTGCTCATGTCTATCAAGCTCACAACCTTTAAAACTATGCCGAAATGTGTCCGGGAATTCCAAAACGTCACCACAGCAATGTGCCTCCTCCTCCGTGGACAAATAAAATGTTCCGTGAGGCCTTGAAGGCTCAAGAGGATCAACAGATGCTTCCAGGGTGTCGATTGCTTCCAATTGATCGCCAAGAAAATGTTGAGCCTGTGAGGACGAAGCAACTCCGTTCCCAGGACTAATGCAGGTGCAAGACGAAGACTCAAAGGTCTCCTGGTTGATTTGAAGGCCGGTGGTGTTTGTTGCTACGGAGGTCTTGCCATCCATTGCAACTTCGATAGTAGAAACAGAGCATTCGGCCGTCAAATCCGAGAAAGAATAAGGTGAGAAAGAATAAGGTGAGGAAGGAGGAGAGCCTTTTGGCGATCGCACAACAATCCATTCCCCAGCAAAATTATTGAAAGGAGAGCTTCCCCAACAATTCTCCCCCGATTGCTCCCCGGAGCTTTTCTGGCTCGGCTCCGCGCACACCAATCCACGCTTCAAGAAAGAAGGCATGGTCAGAATTGGGACCGAGTTTTCGACGGACGAAGCAAGGAAACAATTAGGAAATTGCATCACACTACAAGGAGAGAGAGGCGCATCAGCAACAGCGACAGCCTTGGCCACGAATCTGGTGGTGAGGAAGGGATGTTGGAGCAATTGAGAGCTTGTCCATCTCTTGCGAGGATCTCTCTGAAAACACTTGCCCAAGAAATCGTGCGCCTCGGCGGAAAGGGAAGCTGGCACTTCAGGAAGCTCATCGGTGCATCCAATGTGGTACAAAGCTACCATCGAGTTTGTCAGATTGCTCCATGGAGCTCGCCCTGTGGCCATCTCCACCACCGTACAACCCAAAGACCAGATGTCAGATGCAAGCCCCTGCTCCACCTGCCTCACAACCTCCGGCGCCATCCACAACGGAGTTCCGTTCACCTTGGCAGAGCAATTCATTGCTTCGCTCTCAATCTCCGTGCCCACCCTCTTGGCGGATCCAAAGTCCGTCAGCTTCACGTTTCCATTCCTAACCAGCAGGTTTTTGCCCTTGATGTCACAGTGCACGATTCCTTTTCGGTGCAAGTAATCAATTCCCTCAACGATGCTACGCGTGTAAGTGCGGATCAAATGCTCATCCAGCGCCCCCGCGCCTGCGAATTGCTTCAAAAAATCTGCCAAGCTGCCTTCGGGCATATACTCCAAGAACAAGTTACGCATCAACTTCCCACCCTCCTCTGTCCAATCGCTTCCCAAACAGCGCACAACATACTTGGAGTCCAAGCTCTGGAGAAGCTCGATCTCATTCTCTAGTGCTGGCAGTGACACCTCCGCCCCTGCGCCTCTTCCATTCACTTGAACCGACTTCACTGCAAAAACCTCCCCATCTTCTCTATCAATCGCCAGGTTAACCTTGCCGAACGTCCCTGCACCTATCAACTTCCCCCGGATCCATGAACGACCTGCCATGGTGGGAAATCCCACGCATCCAAACCAAATTGCTCGCTCCCTCCACAAGATCAATCTGTCACCTCTCTCACTCTCAATCTCAATCTGGAGCACTGCAAACTTCTCACGTTTTGATTATACGGTCCTGGCAGAGGCCAGAATGCTCGTAGAGCACTAACAAGCCCAATCTGTCCTACGCTAGTGCAAGAGCCACAAAAGCATCATGGCCCCGCATGGAACACAAGTGGTACTGGACTGATGAGGGCAAGGCAAGGACTCACCAGAAGAAGGGATGTGGGACTGGTAAGGGTGCAATTATACTAGGTAGGAGAGGGGATGAGGTTTGAGGGGAGGATTATTATTAGGGTTTATTAGGGTTAAATTAGTGTGATGAGTGGTGGTGAGAGCTGCGAGAGAGACGGATGAGTGCAGCTGCTGCTGATTCCTGAAGTGCGCAGGAGGAGCGAGGGTGCAGGCACACCACCCAGTGGTCCGGGTCCGGCGCCGACCGCGGGGGACCCCCGCCAATACAAATCCCAGGCGATGGCGATGGCGGAGGCGTAGCAAGCGGGAGATGCTCCGATCTGCCGCAGACGGTAGCAGCAGTTACGCATCTATTACAAGGCTTGGCTTTCGACATTAGTTTCCTCAAGACACTCGCGCGTTCATCACTCCCTCCCAGAGTTGGGGAAGTTTTTGAAGCCTTTTAGTGGCTAATTGCCGGTAGTTGCTACGAAGGGTCGGATTTTTTCCAATTTACATCGGCAAGAGCCGGTCTTTTGTAAAATCAATCGGCCAATTGCCTATATTTTCATATTTTCATTGGCCAATATCCGATTAAACGGAATTCATATCCGCACTAATTGTTTAAAAAATGTATGAAAAGTTATTAGAAATCATTTCTTAGTACAAAATCTTGAATAAGTGAAAAGAATAGGCATGTTCAAAACTTTCAATTTGAAGAGTTAATATCCTTGGCAGGAGTTGAACCTAGCAATGCCTTCACTGCTTGAAGGCCAAGGGTCCCCCAATTCTTCATAGAAGCAATTGGATTTGGTCATGGAAAGGTTGCATAATTCAAAAAATTTAAGGTTTAGGGTATTTCCTCAAGTGCATCATCAGATGCCCTAGATAAATAGCGCTATAAATTGCTATACAAATAACGAAACTTAGCAGCATCCTTCCAAAGATCTAGAGCACTTGTTAGAATGTCATCAAAATCATTGTCTGGGCCTTCTATAGCAACACGCATCATACTTTCTAAGCTAGATGTAGACACGGGTATCGGCCAGTATTTGAAATTTGAATACTTCTTCTAGCTGAAATCCAGTAACTCACAAGAAGAATCGGCTACATTTCCAGGACATTTTCTGGTTCATCGACTAATTGCCGGAGGATTGAAATTACAGTTGGATTGCCATCCGATGGTTGGAAATTTGGACCGGCCATGAGGGGAAATCCATCGGCTGATAATGAACTAGCCGTTGGTTCTCCCTGATCATAGCTCCCTCCCTCTCTCTCCCTCTCTCTGCTTATAACAGGCAAGTATAAGGTAGATATACCCAAAACCGTCACCAAACTTAAAACCACTAGTATGTACCACATGCATGCATGTGGAAGAAACAAATGTATGCATTTGGTACATAGTGGTGGTTTTAGGTTCGGTGATGGTTTTGGGTATACACTTATTATATCTCACATTCACCGCAGCCTCCCAGCGGCCAGGGCTACCCATGACCCCACCTACCTCGTCCATCTGGGCCCACCACTCAGGTGGGAGCACCTATAACCGAGGAGAAGTTGAGATATTCCAGCATACATGTGGTGGGTCCAGGGCTACCCAATGACCCCACCCACCCACCTGGGCCCACCATTAAGGTAGGAGCACCTATAACCGAGAAGTTGAGGATTTTCGGCATACATGTGGTAGCCATATGAACCGAAAATTACTTTCCAAGTAGGGGAAAAGAGACCATGTAACTTGCAAGTTTTTCTCCCCCCCCCAAAAAAAAAACCCAACTTTGAAATAAATACAAAAATTTGGAGTGAAAATTGTGTTGGCACCCGAAATTGTTGGAGCAAGCCCAATCGTTCCTAGATCTGCATCTGAATCTGCATCTGGGAATGAAAAATGGTTTTTGTCCATGATGCAGATGTAGACCCAGGCAAAATTGCCACTCATCCTGCATTGTTTTCTTCACTAACTTTTTGAAATGATCGGTAATTTTCGGAAGTCGTGAACTTCAACCGGTTACTTCTCAAACTTGTCCGGTTCATTTGTGATGGTTAAGTTTCTGAAGTCTTAAACCTTGACCGTTTATTTCTCAAACTCATCCCGTTCATCTATAACTAGAAAATTTCCTTAAATCTTAGACCTCAACCACTTATTTCTCAAACACATCCGGTTCATCTATAACTAGTAGTTTTCCTAAAGTTCCAAACCTCAACCGGTTATTTCTCAAACACATATGGTCCATGCATATTTACCTGTCATTCACTAGGAAGGTAAATTATTGACTCGTCTCTTCTGATAAGTTACAATAATATTTCTTGTCCTATATGATAGAAGGCTCCCTACATATCTCGACATTATGCAGGGAGTTCAATAGTTCATGTATTTAAATCTCATCCAATTTGATATTATATAGTGGTGAGTGGGCCATTTCCTTGCGGATGCAAATGCAGGGTAAGTGACCTTGCCCTTAGGGGGGCATAATGTTCACAAGGTGAACATTCTCAAATCAACATGTACTTATTATGCAAGATTGCAAGGGTGTTGGTTTTGGGCGATGTCTTGGTTTAAGGTGTTCCTACTTTAAGAGCAAGCCCACTCATCCTGCATTTGCGTTTTTTCATCTACAATGCATATGTGGATGCGGGAGAGTTCAATTAGCCATGCCTGTAAACTTTATAAGTGATGGAAGCAATGCATGAGAAACCATAACTCCTTGCATCCCAATACGATATGCAAGGAGCCTTCTCCCACTAAAGGGCAAGGTCAATACCCAAAATGTGACCCTTGAAGTCAATAGTGTTGTGGGGGGGGGGGGCAGTATCGATAACATGTGAACATGCTCTAAGTCAATGCAAGATGGATGTAAATTCTACATGGATACTTGTACATGGTATCAAGTGGATCATGTAACATGGTCACTTGGATTATTTTCAAAAACCACCTCCTAGAGGTATGTCTAACACAAAATTGGGAACCATGGCACTCCAAAATCTCACCACTGTTGATTTACTATAATTTATCATGTGTGAGGACCCCGCAATGAAATAGCATTGATCGAGGGTCCGGTCACATTTGACTTCACACTACACTTGAGGGAATGTGACCACACTACATGATTTTGGAAGTGTCCTGAGATGGTCTTTGGACAATTCTTTTGGGCTCTCGCAAGAAGAAGAAGAACTCCGGTCTCTCAGGGGAGGCCGGAGTGAATAGAGTGTTTGTTCGTAGGACATCCTTGGCCATACCCCAGGGTAATGGCTTTGGATGTAATACTACTTCACCCTTTGTAGGGAGTAGACACTATTTGAATAACCGGGCTCTCGCAATTTCATGATTGTGGCTCTTGGCTCATATGTGAAGTCGTCCTTACCCATGTATGTGCAAGAGAGAGGGAATTATTGCACACGAACGTAAGTTAGAAAAATGAAAAACGGTGAATGACCACTACTAGTGCATTGGACTATGAGTATGTTGATTTTTGTGTGGACCCAAAATGGCTAATTGTAAAGCGGTGGTCCATAAGGGAGACAATGATAGGCCATATGCAGTGATTGGCCGAATAGGTTATGTTTCACACCACTTGGGGATCACTTTTGGGTGCCATTGAGTTAGCCGTATTGTGTGCATTCATATGCAAAGTAGGATATTTTGATGCTTAGGATATTTGAATAGGTAACTTGTATAGGTCAATCACATGACTCGTCTATATTTACATTGTTAACCAAACTTGGGTGAAGTCAAGTGTGTACCTACAATATATCGCCTCTTTGATAAAATGGCACAGATTGGCCATGGCTACCGGTATACATCCACCTCTTTTTCAATTGGGCCTCCTCCATTGTTACACAAGGTGCAAAAAAAATCAAATTAATTATAACTAACAATTTTCCTTTTTGAGGCAATTTGACTCCATAATCAACATCAAAAGCCCCTCTCCCCGAAGTTAGTTTAGAAAATACTTATGAGAGATGAATTGATGGCAACATATTTAGGAGAGTTAAGCTTTTACTAGACCACCTTTCTTACAAAAGAAGGGGAATTATCGCATATGAGTATACCTCTCATCCATCCAACATAAAACCTTGACCCCATATACGTTTGTTGCCAATTCACATCAAATGACTCACACTAGACTAACCCAAGGTCATTGGAGCTAATTCCATTGTCAAATCAATTAAAAATAAAAACCTCCCCGATGAACACTATTTCAGGGCTTTTGTTGTTGTTGAATGGAGGCTTGGGATTCAAGGTGTTCATGTAAACTCATCCATCATGGATGAAGGGGCTCCCGTATAAAAAATAAAAATATCCTACTCTAAGTGTAAAAATAGGTAATTTGACTCACAACAAATAAGG
Source organism: Polytrichum commune (assembly GCA_950295325.1). Taxonomy (NCBI): domain Eukaryota; kingdom Viridiplantae; phylum Streptophyta; class Polytrichopsida; order Polytrichales; family Polytrichaceae; genus Polytrichum; species Polytrichum commune. Next base: position 18,808,827 of record OX485805.1, read on the forward strand.
GTCGTTTTACACATGTGACCAAGGGCCAAGAAAATTTGATTTGAGATATTTTGTGGTCATGGTTGGCAATCCAAAGACCATGACCAAGAGAAATCCATATCATTTTTTTTTGAATGCCTTAGTCACGTGGCATAGTGTAAAGCAACCTTAGACCACAATGTAGTGTGTTTAAAGAAAAAGAAAAATTAACAATTTACTCTTAAAATTACTAGAACTATACAATTCAAATAAAAATATTCAAACATAATATGTTATTCTTGCATGATCACCTTATTCTTTGTTGAGACAACCTATTTGCGTTCTCTTGCCGCAAAATCCGGATGACCACCAAACATGATTCATTTTTTGGACATATAGAACTTCATGTCACTTTCTCATCCATCTTCTATACATGCTCGTCCATGGTCAACTTCATGTTTGATTTACTTGTGTAAAATGAAGTGGGACTACCACTCATTTCTCAACTAATGAGAGGCTTTGAAAAGAGGGGATTATGGTCATTGGTAACTACATTGATTATCCCAATGAATATGTGTTATTATTCGGAGTTACGTAATGCAATAACATCTTGCCCAAGAGTTCAATTTCTACTAATGAAAGTTCAATAGGTTATTCAAACGTTATAAAACATAAATGACTTTACTTGGTAGAATAATTCATTCTCAATAACCAGTTATAGCGTTGCATAACTCCAATTAGTAACACACGCTAAATGGGATAATCAATGTAGTATAAAACATGCCGTAAGTTATATACAAGAGCTTGCAAAATGAGGCTATATTATGTGGTTAGTTTAGCAAATCACAAACTCAGAGGGTTAAACATAACATTATTCAAATCCATAACAATGTTTTGTACGACTAACAATATTCCACAAAATATTCCCTAATATTTCCCACATTCAAACTGAATGTGGGTAATATCATAGAATATTTCATGGAATATTGCCATTCCCATAGAACACTATTATGGATTTGAATAATGTTATGAAGGTGTGGTTAAGAAAGTCTTATCTAGATTGACCGGTCATTCACAAGGATATCCAATCATAAGTGTTGAAGATGAATGGGATCGATGCCAACATGACACGTGTCCTCCTCTAACATTCTTTCTCATTTAAGTTCCATGTGTGAAGCCAAATTATTTTTATTGTAATGTGAAGTATTTTACTTGCAAATGTGAATAGCCTTGGGTTAGGGAACATAGTTTAGTTAACCATTGATAAATAAACATCAAGTTAACTTCACCTACAAGTGTGAACCCTCCCTATGGTAGAAACTCGGGGATTATTATTTAGAACCAAATTAACCCTTCAACTTGGGGCCAAGGACTCCAAATTAGTTAGTAAGCTTAAACTGGGATGAATTGGCAACAAACCTAGAGGGAGCATGCAATTACTACCCCCCCCCCCCTCTCTAGATATTGTGATACACAATTTATGTATGCTTTGTAATAACTCTCTAAGTACATCATATCAAGGGTAGTTCACCATACAAAGGTCACTCTTCTCCTCCTTGGTGTGGGTACTCAAACATGGCAAGAGGGAATTACCGCATACGAGTGTGCCTCACATTTATCCAACATGAAAACCTTGACATAGTATAAATCCGGAGGTTATTTTTTACCAATTCATTGACACTGGAAGTACACCATTTACACCTAATATAGTGAGTTGAAAGAAAGCATGGGTAGAATATATTATGATCCACTGTGATTTTTGTGTGGCTTGATATTTAGAATGGCTTAGAAATTGATAAAATATTAGTATTTATGTACACAATAATAGAATGTTGAAATAGTAATAGTTATGGTGTATATAGATATTATACTTTTCAACCCACAATAAATCATGCTCATGTTAAATGGATTGATTTCATGTTCCTAGCTTTGAACATAAGCTTTAGTTATTAGGGTTCAAAAACGGTGTGGGTCAAGAAATGTCATATTGACTAGAAATATTGCAATATATCAAAATTATAGTGGGCCACAATATTAAGTGTAAGAGGTGTAGTTTCAAAGAACATGAGTTTGTCTAGCCGAAGTCATTTGAGATGACTTTGGCCACAAACCTATAGGAGTCGAGTTTTATGTTGATGGATGAGAGATACGCTTGTATGCAGTGATTCCCCTTGGACTCTAAATATGGTGCCATCAAATTGAGGTGGACTTCACTACTCTAAGGAGTAATCTTTTTTTGTGAATTAAGTATCGTATTGTCATTGTAAAATTGTGGAGCTTATGCATGCATGGAATTATGTCATCAATTATCAAATTGAGCGATGTGTATTAGAATGGCTAATGATGCCACACGAGCATGAAATAACAATGCAATAGTAGTGGGTTCATGAGGTAGAGGGTGGTTGTCAATATGGTCGCAACTAATGTTTATATTCTCTTCCCACGAAAGTAGAACCAAAGGGAGTAAACCACAATCACCACTTTTGTAATAACTCTTCCAACATGACATATCAAAACCACCTTAATTTTAGTACCTATGATTAGAAGAACACCTACAATATTGTGTTTTTTAGCCTTTGAAGCATAATTGATATTAGTATATCACCTTATTTTTGTTGGGCCTTGTTGGTAAGCAAAAAACTATATCAACACAACTTAAAGTTTAAATTAGACACTTTATGAATAAAACTACTATTTTATTTTTGTCAATTCAATAAATTCATCATTAATGAACAAGAGAATGGCTCCCAATTAGGTTTGTTACCACAATACTTTGACACCATTATAGAAAAGGAACAACCCCCAATATTCAATGGGACCTTGCTTGAGTCATATGGTTGGAAAACACTTCCACATACTTCGTTTTTGGTATGACGTGGATTTGGTATCATTCATTCCTTTTCCAATATGTTTGCGGAATATTGTATTGTCATGGGAGAGGGGTACGAGTGCTAATGAATCAAAATTTCAATATAGGCAAAATAAAAATAAAAATAAAAATTGAAGTACACTAGGTCCACAATGTTGAAGCTCGTACAAAAAGAGGCTAGAGGAAAACTGAAATTGAATATTTGCAATCAACGAAAGCATACATAATATTACTTCACATATGTTGGGACTTGTCTGGGCCCAAGATCTAGGTGGTATTGTTCATGTATAAGTTGGGGGTATGCATTCGTTTCTTAGATTCAAGGTTATTACTTTAAACGGAATTTGCCTTCTAATGGCCACCCATCTAAGGTGTCGGTCCATGCAACCGTCCATTGTGATCAAAAAGTGATAAGTTTCCATCACTTACTGTTAGGGAGCCTCAAGTCTTTTTTTTCAATTGGATCATCAAGTTGACATTAGTCTCATGAAGGCAACTGCACTCTACCACTTTGGGGAATCAACCGCTTTGAAATCATCTGGATGTACTTTCAACCTCATTAGCCACTCAATGAACTCTAAAATCAATGTTATTGTTGATGTCGACACCAATTGGACTTTACCCAGTTCATGTACTAGGTTGCCCGATGCGGGGTTATGTTGCTAGCAATTGCTTTTAGCAAGCCTTACAAGGCCAACCACACCCTCCGAGCCTATAGTAAGGTCAAACAACATTAAAAGAAGTAAAATAAACACAAAATAAAAATCAACGTCAATGTTGGAAATTGTTAAGTATAAAAAAAAATGGTTCACACTGGATTTGGATTTTTCAAACAAAAATGTTATCTACTATGGTAGATGGTGCTAAAATCAACACCTCACCCAAAACCAACCCTTTCAAATCTTACACAATAAGTGTACATTGAATATGAGAATGTCACATCTTAACATGAAGCTCATGTGTTGCTTTTAGTGAATCAAATGATAAAACTTTATACCCTTCTAACCTTACATACGGATTTCAAATACGACATATTTTGGTGTGTCGAAATTCCTTGTCAGTCTCCAATGATAAGTATCTTCTTAAAAAAATTATAAAGAAAAAAAACAAGCCTTATAATAATATGTATATGCTCATTGCTTAAAGTGATAGTTTGATCCCTAAAGGTTGAGGCAAATGTTTTTGTTCAGATAATCATTGTACATATCTATGTTTTGATCTTTTAACTTTGGACACATGGATGGCTAAGATTCTGTGATGACATTGTTAACTACACAAAGATGCCATCTGTATGGGTCCATCGCCATCCAAATTCCACCTTATATTGTTTCGACCTACTACATTGATTGGGGTTTGATTGATGTAATAAACATGATCTCTCATAGCATATAAACGTGACTTTAGTTATTGTCAGGAGCTTGACATTGGAGGCAATGAGGTATGTATAGGCAACATATGAAGCACTGCATTAAACGTTGTATTTAGTGTCACCAATTCTATTTGTTTGGCTCAATACTAATTGTGCGTTGTCCGTATAGTGTCACCAACACTAAATGTAAACCTAACATAATTTGTTATTGCTTGTTAAAAAAAACCTTGGGTATTATAGATTTACAACGTTGCAAATACTGTACATGTAACTTACTAGCTGATTTTTCATCCAAATTTCAATTATACCTGACAATATTTCATTACAATGATGTTAGGAGTTATTAGAATATACCAAACTAAAAGTGGTTGAACTAAAAGTAAGTTGGGATGACAATATATACTTATGAACTTATTCATAAGAAGTGTCACTAGAAAAGATGCCTCAATTGTGACATAAAATACCATATGACACTAAACCCTAAACCCTTGTCCACCTAATGTCCCCTCCCCACCTAACTTTAGCTAAGTCTAAAAGTTGGTTCTAAAAACACGGCCTTCACACCATCGACGTTATCCACTGCCAAGCTTAACTAGCAAATGATGTGGCATGGTTTACAAAGTGGAGGTTTTAGGCCTCAAGCACTGACCCTCCCATCGGTACCTACACATGAGGCAAGAATGTAGGACCTTTAAAAGTGTCACCTCCCACCCGTGTGATTGGTTGCTTTTTAGTCTTAGCTATGCGGGCACGAAGAGCTTCATTAACAACAACCGATGGCAAGATAGATGAGTAGTAAGGCATTTGGGGATGGGACAAAAACTACCCAACTTTCATTGCTTGGTTAACAAAACAATGAACATATGTGAAAGCTACTTAACTAAAACCTACTAAAAAATCTCCGGAGCAATTCTTGTAGGTGCATTGGGATAGCCGGATGCCTCCGCTATACCCGAGGGAGCTTTACTTGGTTTCTAGGAAATACTTTGGTTATTTGGTAAAGTCAGGTCGGGATGGGGCGTAACTACAATAGTCTCCCGCTTAAGTATCCACTTTGAACCAGAGCCATTGGTGCACACTTAGTTGGTAGGTGCGTGCTTTACTCATATCACTTTTTAGACCCTCTTATTCAATGAATCGCAAAGGGAAATGGATGAAACCTTAGGCAACCCACTTGACTGAAGCCCAACGATGTGAAATCATTGCAAAGTTGAGCAAGCTGAATCCGCCGAGCAAGCGGGCGCAAGGGTGGGAGTATGAAGTCAGTGAAGGCTCCATCCGGAAAGTATGGGACAATCAGGAGAACATGTTGCAACGAACCGCAATAATGTCTAATGATGCCAAAACCCTAAACGGAAGTTGAACATATGTATGATGAACCACAACGATCATTTGAGACATTTCAATGAAACATTAACAAACTAACATTGAATGTAAAGTGTAAAAAATTCATGCATTCGCGGAAAATGACTTTGCATGACATGTTCATACAATAAAGTATGAACACTGATTTGTGTTAAAAAAATTGCGCACTTAACCGGGATGCATACTTAAACGAGTGCATACTTAAGCGGGGTAGTACTGTACGAATGAACGAGGAGAACCAACAATTAATTATAGATAAAACAATTAAACTTGAGAAATAATCAGTTGAAGTTCAATACTTCACGGAAAGTATCGCTCATTTTAGAGGAATATACCTAATATACCCTAATTAATAAAGAAAAAACTGAAAGATGACAACATGTAACTAGTTGGACTTCGGAATGCTAAAATCTTGACCAAAGGCTGCTTCACACGGGGTCCCAAGTCCTAAGTCCCATGTCGCTTGAGGTCAATCCGTGCGATCTTAGTTTATGAGAGCATGGAAGTTGGGACTTACCACTTCACATAGGTCCCAAGTCCTAAGTTCCAAATACGACATGGATGCCTACATGGCAACACTTTATGGAGGTGAGGCTCGGGACTTGTGTTGAGAGTTGGGTCAAGCAAAAAGCTAGACCCAATTCTCAACACAAGTCCTGTGAATATTTGTGCATTAAATAATCAAGATCCGACTTTAATGATAATTAACCATATTCTAATGGTTTTTGGGGGCTTGAAAGTTGGGAGTTTGCCTCCATGTTGGGACTTGCTAAGGGCCACTTCACACATGACACTGAGAGCCGTGACCATTACATTTCAAGCACTCTCATTGGTGGAAAAGGCAAAGCCAGTCCAAGTTCCCTTCCCACTATCCTTGAGGGACCACTAGAGTATATGAATGCAAGATGGATGTAAAGTCTACATGGATTCCTACATGGCACCAATTGAATCATGATTCATGGTCACTTGCATTATTTTCAAAAACCACCTCTTGGAAGTAGGCCTGACACAAAACCAGGAGACCATGGCACTCCGAATGCTCACAACCGTTGATTTATTCTATCATATCATGCGTAAGAACCCACATGAATAGAAGTTCATTGAAATAGCATTTGCTTAAGGGCCCGGTCACATGTGACTTCACACTACACTCGAGGATACGTGACCACACTACTACATGATGTTGGAAGTGTGTTGGGACGGCCTTTGGACACTTTCTTTTGGGCTCTCACAACTTCATGGTCACGGCTCTTGGCTCGTGTGTGAAGTGGCCGTAACATGAGCGGGACTTGGGACTTGGGACTTGGAAAGCCTCCCCAGACACTACAATAAAGCCTGGCAGTAGACAATAACAGCCACGAGACCAAGCTGCTTCCTTATGCTTCTTATTAGTCCTGGCAGCTGATTGGGAATGTCCGGTCTGTTCAGACTGACTCAAATGGGACACAAAGTGGGGGCTTCTTATTGTAAGTTATATATATATATATATATAGAGTACCTCAAATATCTGACTTCCAATAATTCCTTCCCATCGGCACATGTGAACATGCCACTAGCTTAACTTAATGCAACTTGTGTGGAGACCCATAAGTCCATTTTGAAAGCATTGGGCCTAGTCAATTACGATCAGTGATGAGGGAGATTTTTGGGCATAATCGGTTGAGATTCTAGTGTTTGCAAGTCCAACCGGTTACATGTTGACAACCTTCGGTTTTTCTATATTGATTTGAGGTATATTCCATAAATCCCTCTAAAGTGATCGGTAATTCTCTTGCAGTCTTGAACTTCAACCGGCTATTTTTCAAACTCAACCAGTTCATATGTAACTAACTACCGGTTCTCCCCGATTACGGTGATGAAGCGGCTGTTAGTTACAAATGAACTGGTTGATTTTGAGAAATGATCGGTTGAAGTGCAAGACTCCAGGAATTTCCAATCATTTTGGAGGAGATTATAGGATGTACATTACCCCAATTTGAGAAAGAAAGAAAAGCCGGCAAGATGACAACATGTAAACCGGTTGGGAATACTAGGGAATCGACCGCTTATGCTCAAAAGTCTCCCTGGACTTTTCTTTTTTTCTTTTTCTTGAGACGGAAGGCCAACACAACCAACGCCAAATGTATTAAACACCAAGAAAGAGAATGCGCCCTCACCAAGGGGAGGCAGGGCCCCACCGTCAAGTAAAAAGTAACACCAACCGACCCCACCAAGGACAACCCACCGGACCCACCAAGCCAAGGACCACCCCCACCCCACTGGCCAAGGACAACCCCCAAGCCACCCAAGACCACCCTCCCCCAAGGGTAAGGCTACCTACCTATGTTGTCGTTTCCAGTTCCACTCAATGTGTACATTGTTCCTCCTACAAAGAATGTTCCTAGCACCCCAAGTTTGGTCAAATCCTTGGAACATGGCCGCACTTGGAAGTTTTGATTAATAAAAAAAGAAAAAACTTTGTGCTTTGGGATATGGGCTTTTGATTTCTTGATGTTTTAACAATTTGAAATGGTCTTGTTTTTATCTTCTATGGTTCTTCTTTGAAATGCATGTACCTTATGTGGTCCTATTATGAGTGCTTCCACCTCCACTTACAATTTTGGTCGTTGGATATGATTTCATAGGGAATTGTCTCATTTAGTTAGTAAGTGCGATGAATCATCAAGATTGGCATTTCAAGTTCCGGATTGAAGTTGAGATATAACAGTCGTAAGAGGTGAAATTGAAGACTCTCCTCCTTTCTAAATGATCATGACATAGATCCTCCCAAATGAATTAGTTAATGGACCTCGAATGGTGTCTATGTTCAAAGCCCATTGTAGAATCTCATTTGTAACGCATGTTTTTTTAGTATTCGTTTGTAGCTACAACCCTTGTCAATTAAGAAAAATGGCCACATAAGGTGGATGGTGCTAAACCAACACTCCGTCCAGGGCCCACCCAAAACCAACACCTTTAAATCCTGCACAATAAATAAATAATGATTATGAGCGTCAAGTCCACCCCATTAACATAATGCTCCTGTTAATTTTGGAGCATTCATCGATAAAATCTTTGAATCCTTATAACTTTTACATGCATGTTTCAAATAAAACATGCTTTGATGCACTAGAATCCCCTTTCATGTGCTAATGAAAAACATCCATAACTTTATCAATCTAGTAATAGTAGATAACCTCAACATTTAATGTGGCACTTCTAGCACCATTTGCCTTAACCCTCTCTTTTGTCCAAAAAGAGAGGCCACCGTGGAGCCACTTCACGCATTCATCTAGGGGGGAGCCACTTGTATGAAGATTCTTTAATGTTTCAAGAATAAATAATTGGAAGTCAGAGTTCAATTATGTTATGATGTGAAGGAAAACGATTCCTCGGTAATTTTTTGAAGCTTGTAGAAGATCACTAAGACTTGAGGGAGGAAGCAAATGAGTGTTGCCCGTTGCAAAGATAAGCCATCTTTAGTAGTGTGGGCAACACCGTGATTCAAAAATGTTTCAAATTTGGCATTCAAGCTCATTGAGAAAGAGACTCACCGTATTGTCCATGAACTTTGACCACCTGTAGAATAGGCATATGAACTCCGAATTTGAAAATTCAAATACCCACACATGCATAGTATATACAATTGTTTCAATTCTTCCTGAACTCTTGCATCCATCACATTATTTGAAATTAGAAAACAATAATTTCACCAGCTACCCCAACTTGAGAACTTCAACTTTGTGATTATTGGATCTTCTCGAATTTTGGTATAACAAAGAATTTTCTTCACATATCTTCGTAATAGAGTTTTAGCACATACAAGTGGCCGATCATAAAATATGTTGGTTTCAAGTGATAGTGAGCTGAATTGCCCTTGACATCAAGGGTGGTATGATGAGTCCAAGTTCGTTGAAATTCACCCTTTGGCAATAAAAAAAAGGTTAAGGTCCATGAACCTACATACCTTAATACCTCAAGAAGAACCCAATTATTACTCCAACTTAGGGGTTGTTTACATCATGGGCCATGAAATCATCCCTTGCTCCCCTAAAATATGTGATTGACTGTTGAACTCGTCCTAGGACCACTTATGTTTTCATAAAGGAAAGAACGTAAGAGTAACCATAAAACTTGAGATCCCCAAAAGTCCTATTTTCAAGCCTACATTATCCACTATGATGGTCCAACAAGTTTTGAAGTGAGAGAGGTCACCGAGACTCTCTTGCTGCAAAAGTCAGAGGACCATAGCAAATACACTTCGTTACAATTTTTTTCTTTTATATTGATTTACCAAAAATTACCATAGTTAAAAAGGGAAAACAAAAGAGAAGGCATTGTCACCGAGACTCTCTTGCTGCAAAAGTCAGGGGACCATAGCAAATAAACTTCGTTATAAATTTTTCTTTTATACTGATTTATCAAACATTACTATAGTTAAAAAGGGGGAAAAAAGGCATGAAAATAGGCCGAAAATTACCATATATGATGAAAACCATCACATCCACTTTTTGATGCATGGTCACTCCTCGAAACACACATTTAGTTTACACCTCGTGAGCGTCCCAACTGCTTTCAAAACTACCATTCTTCATACATATGACCATGGGAAAAAAATGCCCTATGACATGGGACAACTTTGGGGTCCATGATGTAAGCAACCCCTTAACTATTGCTCAAGGACGGCTCTAAGTAACGGGCAAGCAACGGCAATACAAGATGTAGGCTCATTCGCTCATTCATTCGCTCATTTGCTCATTCATTCATTCATTTATTCATTTATTCATTTATTCATTCGTTTGAAGTGCTCGTTAATTGCACACACACTCAAGTGGAGTTGTTTTTTTTTGCTTGTGTGTATCATCCACGCTAAATTATTTGGAAGAGTGTCTACGATGATGCCACTATGATGGAGCATCAAGTCACCCAAAAAGTAAAGTAAGGTGGACACTTTGAGTTGCCAAAAGCATAAGCAAGCCGCCCCCACATGACGTTTTTGGGTGGCTTTTTCCGGTGCCATTTTCACGTTTCAAGCAACACCTGAGGACATAGCTCACAGCAAAAGCTTCTGCTACTGAGGAGGGCCACTTTCACACATGAGCCAAGAGCCGTGACCTTGTAATGGTGAGGACCCTTGACTCTCATCCAAAGGACGTACCATGGGTGTTGGGAACGCCGTTTTATGTAGTCACGGGCCCTCAAGCATAGTGTGAAGTGGGAATGGACCATGTTGCGGGACCGTTGCATATTTTGTTGGCGGAAAAAGAGGGAAGGATTTGGTTTAATATAACATGTCTTGAACTTTATCAATTTAAGAGAATTACTGGGTGGTGTTTGTCTGTCTTGGAATCTATTATGGAATCTGCCCTGCAATCTGTCCTGAAATATGTCATGCTGGAAAAGTAGATTAAAAAAGTCGTGGTCTCCCGAAGTATGTGTCAGGCTCACCTCTTGGAGGTGGGTTTGACGCAAACTCCGGTAGACCATGCACCCTTGTCCACAACCTGCCATGTAGGACTCCATGTAGATTTTTCATCCACGAACTTTTCTTTGGGCCTTTAGGCCTTCACTTCCTGGTGTGAAGTGAACTTGGACAGTCTCCGCCTTTTCGACCAATGAGAGCTCTTACATTGCCATGTTCAGGGGCCTTCAACCTTGTGTGTAAAGTGGCCCTGAGGTTTGCGGGTTGAAACTTGGACTCGATGATAAATTTAGAGACACCTAAGGTGGATAGAGTGGCTCCATCTTCTTAATCGGACGCCTAGATTTGATTGGTTTGTGGTTCAATAAGGATCAAAGAGGAAACATGATGCAAACACATGTTTGAAAGAGTTTGGACTACATCTTCTAATATCAGTAACTACTCTCCACTCAATCACAAACACAATTGGGAGGGCTTATGTATTCACATAAGAAATTAACAAACATGCACTTCCGATAACCGTAACTACATAAGGGAAGGCCTGATTTTCAATCCGATTTTTGCGGATGTTTCATCGTAGATTTACAAATAAACACATGCACACCTTATATGACTATGCTTTAGGTCCATACGCTTCTCAAGTTCAATCTTTTTGGTAATATATTCATTGTGCATGTCCTTTTTGAAAAAGTAAATTGGATTCCTCATGTGTTTGTTTTCCATACAAAATGGGGTTAAGTTTTTTCCTGCACATATCCTCCTCACTTGCTTCAAGTGTTGGAAATAGGCGCCTTTACCATAGTCAAAAGCTTTGCTTGTCCTTCGGGTAGTGTGGTGTGTTCACCAACACACGACACTGAGGAGGTAAAGGGTCATTGTGGCCGGGCAAAAATGGTCTCAAAGTCCTCTTAACCCCTAAGTGCCCGAGCAACCATATATGGTTGACCAAAATTTTTGGCTCGTTTGTGTGTGGGCAGGAAAATTCCTTTGACCACGTAAATTTTTTTGGCGGGCAGTATGAAAGGGCAACTTTTGGATTGAGGCATTTTTTTACCAAAAAGAGTAAATATTCGATTTTAGAGAGGGTCGCAAAGGCATATATGTCCGTGATGTAGGGAATGGGTGGAGAAAGTGCTTTACTATTTCCTCAATGTTTCAGCTAATTGGACTATTGTACTTGTTTTTGACATCCAAAGAGTTCTCATTATTCATTTCTTTTGAAAAGTGTCGTAGTGGAAAGAGTAAAAGAATTCCGTATTTTTTACCGTCGAATATTAGTATTCACAATTACCAATGTGAAGTAATTTGCAATATCAAATCGTCAAGTGTTAAAATAAAGAAAATGCATTTCAAGAATTGCAAGGAGGATTGCAAAATGATTGGGATAGCTCTATATGCATACATAGGGTCTTTGGAATCACATTTTCGTATTCTTTCACATGTTGGAGTTGTTCGTGTCACATCAAATTCCTAAAAACACTTATGAGCAAATCATACCAGCATTGTGGGGAGGGGCGGCATACAAAAAAAAGAATGTATGTTTCTCTTGTTTGAATCTCACAACTCTTATGCAATCTCAGTCTCAAAATTGGTATGCATACTAATAAACAAGTTCTTTAAACATCTATATGGTTAGATTTTGGATAAAAGACAAATTCCTCCATTGGGGATTATATTAAAGCCATGCACATATTTCTTAGGAAAAGTGCATTCCGAAAGGCTTGGGCACTTAGGGGTTAAAGGCAAGGAAGGGGGGATCCAAAGGCTTTTTGGTTCATTGTCAGCCGTTTGCTGAGGTAAGCGGGCCTTAAATGGATATATTCCAGCCATAAACCATAGGATATGAAGCACCCAATTGATGCAAGATGGTTAGCAAATCATACCTACTTTCCTCATAGTTTTCAAGGCTCGTATGAATCTCTTAATCATTGTCAAAGTGAAGATTATACGAGTTGTTAAATGATGATGTAGTCCGCTAGCCTCCCCCCCCCCCCCCCCCACACACACACACCACACACACAATTAGAGTAGGCAAACCCATTTCCAATACTCCCCAATCTTAATACATATAGTAGAGTCTTCTAAAGATGTGAAGTTCAACACATGTAGCCATCATTTTTTTATTGTGATGGGAAAAAAGCCACGAAGAATCACACATTTAGCCGTCACATTCGGCGTGATGAAAAACAAGAAAACGGTAGAACCGTGAGGCTCTATCCTTTACTATGAAAGACTATAATTATAGTTGTCCACTTTGCTCATGCCAATCCATGGCTATTTACTATACCAAACCTTTCTTGGATTTTGTGCACCTTCTTCTCAAATGCAGGTCAAGGATTTTGATATCACCCGAATATTTTAGAATAAATAATCAAGAACTGCCGAAATAAGTATAGTTAACTAGATTTCTTTCAATGCTTTTTAGGGCGAAATTATAGTTCTATATATACATATACATATATAATTATAATTAACATCCACATTAAATAAAGTGGACCAAAAATAACAAGAACAAGTAACGTCCAAGTGTGAATGCAAAGTGGTTAGAAAATTTGCTCTTGAAACGAAGAAGTTGATGCATAGTCTCTGTCTTACAGACAGAGCCAACAAACATATGAGGAATCCCACTGCAACCGTGCCAAATATGACGCACTCATCCCACATCTCCAATGCCTTGGTTGGCAAGCCCTACCTCCCCTAATCACCACCATTGGTATACGCGACACAATCCACAAACCCGTTGTGAACATCCTCTCATACCTCAACATCCCCAAAACAAGGAAATAATAATAATAATAATAATAAAACCCTCATGGAAAGTATATTTGCATATGCCATCAAATACCTCGCTCACATCATCCTTACCAAATCCAAGCTCGAGAACATTGATTCCTTTACATTCATTAGACATTCAAACTTTCAATCACCCAACATGGGCCCACCTATCAAAAGATAAGCAACACCCATCCCCTCTTAAGGTAGATGGGTCTTAAGCGGTTGATTTTCTTAATCAGATCCCACTATTTGGTCGGTATGTGGTTTGGTGAAAATCAAAGAGCAAACACCATACACATGTTAAAAGAGATTGAACTACATCTATCTATATTAATAACTACTCTACACTCAATAGTGAAACACAATTGGGAGAACCTTTGTATGCAATTAATATATCAATTAGACATGGACTTCCGATAACCATAACTAAATCAAGGGAAGTATGCATTTCAATCAGGTTATTTCATTCGTTTCATCGTACATTTTCTAAGGGCCACTTCACACACGAGACTGAGAGCCCGTGACCATTACACTTCAAGCAATCTCATTGGTGGAAAAGGACGGAGCTCGTCCAAGTTCGCTTCACACTACCTTTGAGGGACCAAGGGAGCATGCGAATGCAAGATGGATGTAAAGTCTACATGGATTCCTACACGACATCGAATGGATCATGTTTCATGCTATTTCAATGAATATCTTCACACTACACTTGAGGGTCCGTGACCACACTACATGATGTTGGAGGTGTGTTGGGACGGCCTTTGGACACTTTCTTTGGGCTCTCACAATGTCATGGTCACAGCCCTTGGCTCGTGTGTGAAGTGGCCCTAATACAACATGAGTTTTTGTTGTGTGAATCTAAATCCATAAAAGTTGGGAACATGAGAAAACGAACCCAATTAATCACACCCACATACACTTACTTCCTTACCAGAGTTCGGGAAGTTTTTGAAGCCTTATTGGCTAATTGCCGGTAGTTGCTATGAAGGGTTGGATTTTTTCCAATTTACATCGGCAAGAGCCGGTCTTTTGTAAAATCAATCGGCCAATTGCCTATATTTTCATATTTTCATTGGCCAATATCCGATTAAATGGAATTCATATCGGCATTAATTGTTTAAAAAATGTATGAAAAGTTATTAGAAATCACTTCTTAGTACAAAATCTTGAATAAGTGAAAACAAAAGGCATGTTCAAAACTTTAAATTTGAAGAGTTAATATCCTTGGCAGGAATTGAACCTAGCAATGCCTTCACCGCTTGAAGGCCAAGGGTCCCCCAATTCTTCATAGAAGCAATTGGGTTTGGTCATGGAAAGGTTGCATAATTCAAAAAGTTTAAGGTTTAGGGTACTTCCTCAAGCGCATCATCAAATGCCCTAGACAAATAGTGCTTTGGATGCTTTCGGCTGAAATCCAGTAACTCGCAAGAAGAATCGGCTACATTTCCGGGACATAACCTGGTCCATCGGCTAATTGCCGGAGGATTGAAATTACAGTCGGATTGCCATCCGATGGTTGGAAATTTGGACCGGCCATGAGGGGAAATCCATCGGTTGACAATGAACTAGCCGTCGGTTTTCCCCGAACATAGTTCCTTACACTTCCCAAGCGGAATTGTAGTGGAGATGGTCAAAGGACCACCACCACCACCACCACCACCACGTCATCGGCAAAGACGTCGACAACTTCTTCTTCTTCTTCTTCGCTCTTGTTTCTTCCTCTCTTTTTGCCCTTGAATCTTCGACATGGTCCAGGCCCAAAAAGCCAAGCAAGTCCTCCCACTGGCTTATTGGGAATGATTGATCATCAGCTAACCATGTCTTCTTGCAATCGTTTGATTCTTGCAAGCTGGATAGCAAGTTGTAAGTATATGTTCGGACCCCATGTTTACTTTGAAGCCATTTATTGGATCCAAGAAGGCCACGTCCCCAATCGCCTGAGGTGATTATGTGTGCTAACTTCGCCATAAATAATTGGGGGGGACTTCATTGATTGCATTATTCACATATAATGCATGCCCTAGGCTGTCATGAGGAGGCTTGGGATTCATGGCCACACTTTGGGGGAGATTTTTGGGCATAATCGGTCGAGATTCTCGTGTTTCCAAGCCCATCCGGTTACATGTTGATGACATCCTTCGGCTTTTTCTTTCATAAGTCGGAGAATCTTCTGTATATTCTTTTGAAACGATGGGCGGTTTTCTTGAGGTTGTGAATTTCGATTGGTTGTTTTTCAAACTCAATTGGTTCATTTGTAACTTAGGGCCATTTTTCACACACGACAGAAGGCCCGTGACCATTGCAATCTAAGAGCTCTCATTGGTCGAAAGGGCGGAGACTGTCTAAGTTCACTTCTTACATGAAGATGAAGGCCTAAAGGCCCAAAGAAGACTTCATGGTTGAAAAGTATACGTGGAGTCCTACATGGCAGTCTATGGATAAGGTTTCACAGTCTCCCGGAATTTTCGTCAGATCCACCTCCAAGAGGTGGGCTTGATGCAAATTCCAGGAGATCGTGATTTTATGAATTTTTTTCTTCCAGCATGATGGATTTCAAGACAAGTTGTAGGGTATATTCCAGGACACACAAACACCATCAAGTAATTCTCTCAAATTGATAAAAGTTTGAGACATATTATATTAATCCAAATCCTCCCCTCTTTTTCCACCAACAAAGTTTGCAATGGTCCCGCAACACGGTCCATTCTCACTTCACACTATCCTTGAGGGCCCGTGACTACATAAAACGGCTTTCGCTACGCCCATGGTACGGCCTTTGGATGAGAGTCAAGGGTCCTCACCATTACAAGGTCATGGCTCTTGGCTCATGTGTGAAGTGGCCCTTAGCGGGTTGGAACTCCCCCCTTTGTTGCTTGTGGCATCCATGTAAACTCATGAATTCACTCTAGTAGGAGCAAGTTCCTTATAAGCTCGAGGGCGTATCCATTTTAATTGGACTTTGGTGCTATTTTCATAATTGAAATAATTTTAAAACATTCATTCATGAGATATAATATGAATTAATTATGTTTTCATTTAGCACAGTGGATGAGTTTGCGTAGACACCACACATCTCTAGGTATGTTATGCTACCAATATTGACCAACTTATGGTCACCACACCTGTTACCGATGTTAAGAAGTGTTGAACAAAATTTTAATTATTAGCATGGAAATCCTCATATCTTTTTCCACAAGATCAAGCTGAGGATTTCAACGCACTAAAAACACGTCTTTTTGAGTATCATATGCAAAAGTTATAAGGGTTTGAAGTTGCATTTGGAGGAAACGCTCCTGTCCATGAGTTGAGCCGAGGTTGGCACTACGTCGCTCCTAGTGTGTGGCATTGACACAGGATTAGCAAGGGTGGCCTTAACATGGATCCCATGGGAACTCCATGGCTAGGTCGCCCAAGGCCAGAATAATATTGGGATGGGTGTCCTTCACAACACTTGAATTTTGTTGCACCCTACCACCAATGGCAAACCCACTCATAGTGGGGTATCCAGGTGCACTAGATATTTCCAATCGATCATGTGGGGACTTAGGGGCTTGCCCTGAGGGAAGATAGGTGATTGCCAGTTATTTGCACCCGTTGAAGGTTCTCACCTTCAAAAAGGGATAGTAGTCATTAGGACCCTTTTAATTCTTGTAATGGCCAATTCAAGAATGACAGATAGACTTAGACCAACTTGAAAATGAAGCAACACCTTAATTCAAGTTGGTGGCAACATTGAAGGGGTCTTTCTTTTTCTTTTTCTTTTCTTGTTGACGACCTAAAACCAACAATGCATACCATATGTTCAAAGGGTCTACATGTTCTCATGATCAATAAGTATTTGTTGTGCAAGATTTCTAAGCGTTGGTTTTAGGTCATGTGTTGCTTTCTAGTATACATACCTATCATAATTCATTCATGTCATAATTCGGGAATTATTTGATTGCATCATTCATGTACGATGTACATGTTATCATGAGGGGGTATATTCTATTTACTTATTTGATTGGCTTGCCTAAATATATATCCCATTTGAGGAACTAATAGAATTATTGCCATTCATTGTTTCTCATGTGGGTGACGAATTAGGGTGAGTTCACACTAGGGTCCATTGACTTCCAAGACCAACATCACTCCAAAATTGAGTGGTGTTATTGGTCATGAGAAAAATTAGAACTGAAAGAGTTACACCAGGATCTAAGCTCAAACTATCAAAAATCATGTGCAAGCAACCAAAATTGATCTACACTGTGACATGCAACCCACAACTAGAACTAGATTATATCATTTCTATCATAAGGTCTGCCAATAGAAGTGCACGAACACAATCTCAAAAATTTGCTAAAATCCAACCTTGTTTCTAGATGAGCTTCAAACATACTCACATAAGGAAATGGCCAATCCTTTCAATTCCCTACCATATTCCAACTCCATCGTGCATGCCTCCAAAGTTGCCGTGGCCTACAACTCCACTAGAGCCAACTACATGTTGCCAATTCCCTCAAACAATTCCCTATTATTACCCACAAAAATGTCAAATTGCTTGCACCACCTCATGCACACGAGATTGGGCAAATGGGCCCAATTGCAACACTAGAGGATTCACCACCGTATCAAGCTATCGCTTGCACACCGACCAACGCCAATTTGGTGGCAATCCCCATAATGTATATGGAGTTTTTAATGGTTATTGTCTTCCACTAGCCCACTTCTCTTCTAGGATGTGAAACATGTGATTAGTACGAGATGGTTAGCAAATCCATATCAAGGTCGTAACCACTTTCTTCATAATTTTGGAGCTGCTATGGATATCTTATTCATATCAAAGGGAGAATCTTGTGCTCGGTAAATGGTCAACTATGTCCTCCTGGAATATGTTGACTATTGAGCCCATAATGACTATCATGTTTTGAGCACATAGTCCAATCATTTTTATACACATGTCTTTTTGGTATATGTTCTTGGAGCCACACCCAACTACATACCACTCAAATACAATTAAGTGACCAAAGCAAGCACATCTACCTTATCTCTTTCTTATGGACCCTTAAATGTTTGTGGATTCAATGTTTTGGAGTACCAATTGGAGATATGATATGGTGCTAGTAACTTTGTCTTCGTGATGTGCTTTTCAACAACATAACATTGATTGGTTGAGATTGACTTATGTGGAACCACAAGTGATTTTGAGTTTTCTCCAAAGATGCATTGAGCTCCAAATCCAAGAGTTGTGGTTATGATGGCATTTTTCCTTCCACGTGCATTGATCAAGTTCGAATATATGTAGGAGGGAGGGACATATAGAGAATATTTAGAATTGGAATTGAACTCCTCTATTGAATAAGTACAACATACATCCAATTTATAGCAGGGCCACAATGGGGGGTCCAGCCACCCAACTAGCCAGTCTGGCCAGTTAAGGCCCCCCCGCAGCTGGTGTAGCCGCATAGGCCAGAGCTGGGCAGGTCATACTACCTTTAGACAGAACAAAACACCCTTGGCTTGGCAACTTTTAATGAATAAGTTTGCAAGTAACGTCATCTCAACTTAATTTTAGTTCATTCACGTGCTACTTACTAAATAATGTTAGATTCAGATTTAGAGTTGGTCAATTACAAGGGCCGTACACAATTAGAATTGAGCAAGCCGAATACAATTGGTGACACTAAATACATGGACTATTGTAGTTTCTTTGTCACAATGATATGAATGAATCATTGTCCACAAAGTAATCGTTCACTAGTAAACACTATATGGAAAGACTTGTAAATTAGATTTGAGAATAATATTTTTTTAATAAAATCATTATATAAAATCTTATACTAAGCCAAAAAGAAGTACACCCGACCATCCTCTTAATTGTAACTAATCTATACCAAAAATACCAAACTCATGGCACACTACATTGGATCACCTCTCCAAAATCTTTCTATCATTAATTTCCAATCCTCAATCCTTTTTGCCATCCTTTCCTTAGCTTCCATGCGTGCTTGGTGAATCTCTCATCAACTTTCATGCGCGCTTGGTGAATCCTCTCTTTGTTAACTTCAATTCGTGCTTATACTTCAACCCTCTCCTGAGCAAGAATGTTGATTTTAGCAATTTTAAGATTTAGTTGTACATGAGATTCATGTTTCGAATCTTCTTTTGTTGCATACGTCTTACCAAAGGATGTGAGTGCCTCTACCATGTATTGAGATTCATCATCAATCCCTTTTCTCTTTGCCATGTATATATGTAGTTAGACATTTTAACAAGTGCGTTGGTAATTAAATGCTCTTGCTCAAATGCTACAACATCAATGAGAGATGAGGGCGAGCTTGAGCATATATACGAGGTGACATATTGGGTATGTTTATGCCTATAATTTCACTCCTAAAGAACTACAGTAAATATGGTATATAGTGTCATATGGTATTTAATGTCACTATGGCAATTTTTTAGATGACATTTCTTATGAATAAGTGAACAAATACAATCATGGATGATTGAAGTTTGGATGAAAAATCACTTGGTAAGTGGCAGTAATTGCAACACTGTAAACCTACAATCCTCCAAAAAGATTACAAAGGAATGACAAATAATGTTGGATTAACATTTAGAGTTGGAGATACTACACCATGGTTTACAATTGGTATTGAGCAAGACAATTAGAATGGGTGACACTAAATATCATAGACATCATAGACATCTCAGGCACCTCATTTAAAACATTCTAAAGTTTGAACATGCAAACCTGAAATTCTAAACAGTATTTTCAAAGACACTCTTGGAGGGTTTTGAAATCTTGGACATGATGAACATGTGCATCGATTTAATGTATGTGGGTTGTTAGAAGGGAAATTGGTATTGTCGGCTAGTATTTTACACATACTTTGATATCAAGTGTTGCATAACATTATTGAGCAATGTGTGTTTGTTGATGTGGGTCCGAAGAATATAACCATGAGATGCCACAAATAGTGCAAACTTATTCTAAATCTAAACCTAGACCCTTCATCCTAAATTCTAAACCCTTAGTAATGTTATGTACTCGAAAAATGTAATGTTGTTCTCCCCCTTTGATATGACACATTTGGTTGCGCAAGAAAATGTCATATTAGCTTAATGTCGTATTTTGCATGATATGACATTTTGGCATCAATTGTTATACTATCGATGTTTTGAAGAAAATAGCCTTCTTCAATGTCGTGTTGTATACACATTGAATATACATAAAGATGAAAGAGCATTTTTATTAAAGGAATATGCTCACAACGTCACACAATACGGAGTTTAAAAATCTAGTCCCATGATGATGTCTTGACCATATCACACACTACGAAAGTAAGAGATTATTTTCTTTTGATGATGTTTGTTGATGTTGGAATTTAGCATTTTGTTCACTTTATCCTTAAAAGATTGCATATTCATCACATCTATGACTGAAAACTTTGATGGATGCTCCATCACAAAATTCAATAGTATTGGGCACACTTATGGACTTGAGGAAGCTTGACTATTGGTGTTGACTAGTCATCCACATCCTTCCCCTCCATTGGCTCTTCACTCAAATCTAAACCCAAATGAATTTCTCTATTTGATGTCAAATCCACCAACTCAACCATGTTGTACTTTGCATCAACGATTCTTTCTCATGCCAATTGCACGTATTCTTCAATAGGCATTTCTACACATCCAAGATTCAAAGAGGAAATTAGACTTTCCAATTCATTTGTTGCTTCTTCCACTCTCCATTTCTCATGTTCATCGTCCATGGCAAAATCAACACTCCAGTCTGCAAGTAAAATCTTGGACATCCTCCAACTGTTTTGTATGATTTGGGGGATTCATCTCCCTCCACATTTGAGAGCACCACATAATAACACGCCTTACACTAGGCACTATTTTCCTCAAGTCACGATGAGTAGTAGGAGAATCAAATTGAGAGAGAACCCATTCCAAAAGCTTCTTCAATTCATTAAACTTCGAATGAAGCAATTAATTTCTTGGGTTAAGGGTTGTACCATACTGTAACATTAGGTGATACGAAAGCAATAGAAATATTGCTCAAGTGCAAGGTTGAAAAAAAAAAATGATTTACCCCTACCAAAATGCTAAAGGGAATGAGTAGCAAAATTGTTCATAATTAAGAGTGCCTTCCGCTTTTGAGATATGGAATGCACATTGAGGCTCATCACCCAACTCCCAAATATATATGATGCCCATCCCACCATTTGGTTTGCAAACCACCACACATAATCTTTTGGCACCACCTTCCAAAGCATCTCATGTGTAGAGATTTGCAAATCATCACATGTTTTGAACTTGTTAGTGCGTGTTGTGTTTACAACAAGAGCAATAGTGAGATGGTCCTTCTAAATGTTGCACCCACAAAAAGTTCCTTGTGGGTAGTGTTTTTTTTGATCGGGCATGATAAAAAAATCAGTCTCATCCGTATTGAAACATCTTCCAGTGCCATAACCAATGCGGGGGCGGTCAGTGCTTACCAAATTGTGTGCAAGTTGTTTTGTGTGCAAATTTGGTCATCAACACCAAAATTGTTGAAATTATAACCGAAATGAAAAGCATCCGCCACTCAAGATTTCCGTCACCTCCAAAGCCAAAAAAATTGAAGAGTGGCGTGGGAAAATCTAGGAGTATAAGTTGGCAAGGACTCAAATTTCCAATCTAAAGCGGTGTGAGATTTAGGTGTGAGGATAAATTTCAAGTCAAGAAGAGAAAACAACAGCTCTAGAATTACACTTTGGAAATCCAATAATCCCTCAACCCTTCAAACTCCACCCAAACCATACTCAAGAGTACAACGTCTGTTTTGAAACCTAGGTTTAAAACAATTAATATGAGTCATCTTAAGTAAACCCATTGATGAATCCACCGTGTATTCCCCAATCCTAAGGCATATTATTCGTGTGGACCCCACCACTTGCAAGCATTAATCACCTCTATTATTTGACAAATCATGCTTAAAAAAATCACATTACAAGCACCATAGGTGTAATACCAGGGTAAATTAACACTAGAAACTTTGGTTGATGGGAAATGTGTTGTATAGTTGAGGTGTCGTATTATCGGGGTTAGAATGCAATCACGGTTTAAGGGAAATTGGTTCACTTGGGTGCAAGCATGGTAAAGTGAACTAAAATAGTGTTAAAGTATACTAAAACCATCATTTTTTTGGTCAAAGGTCTAAAAGTAGTAGCAAAGCTTTGTTTGAAATTAGGATTCTTAATGATGACCTCTATTGTTGTATTAAATACTCAAACATAGATTATCATGTTGAGATATTCAAAACTTATCATAAGAAGTGATGCTCAAAAGCAAATGATTGAATAAAGTTTTGGACATAGATTTCATGACCTTAAGTAGTTTAAAGTTAGAATTATTTCATATTCCTTATATTCACAATCCATTTTTGCACACCACTTCCACCGTCTTCTAGAATATGCAGACCTTTTAATGAAATTTTTTTGTCATCATTAATCATTTACTTTTGAAGAACAATATGCTTTTTAAATGTCTATGATTTTTTCTTCACAAAATTCAAAGTTAGTGCATGATTTGAGTCACTTTCACGCAACACTAGCAGAGACTAGGAGCAGTCCACTTTACCGTGCTTGCACCCACTTAACAAAACCCTCTCAACATTTCAACCAAAAAAAAAACAATCTTTCAAATTCTCAAATTCTGTAGAAAAAAAATGCTTCCTCCAAACAAGGCATTGATAGGAAAATGTAATTAATATAAGCCTAATCCGACCTACTCCACCAAAAACATGAGTACATAAGCAATTGTTGAACTTCATGAGCAATTTCTAAGACCCACAAGTAATTACCAAACTTGATGATAATAGTATCCAACCATTCGAGATTGAAATCTACTTGGCATTGCAAGGTAGATGACACCTCCCAAATGACAAGAATGTTTTTGGTTCTTAATACATTTGGTGTTGGCTTTGTTGGCTTTCTGTATCCAACAAAAACCTTAAAAATAAAAATAATAAAAATAATAAAAAGGAAGAAGAAGATGAAGAAAAAGAATGTTGTTGAATACCATTTTTGATAACATTTATACCACTTTCCACATAGAATAGCACAAAAACAATATGTCGTGATACACCTTCTACAACTCTTGTCATTTTGGAGGTGTCATCTAATCACTTTTCTCTTCTTCTTCTTCTTATGACTACTTGACCTCCTCCCATTCTAAAATGTCCAAAAGTTGCACGTGAACTCCAAACTTGTCAAAGGGGGGGACCCGAGGAAAAACCTCTTTCGGAGTACACTAATTATCCCAATCGGTGTGTCTTACTATTCGGAGTGATGTAGTACAATATGTAACTTCAAATCGTAACATGCATTAATTAGGATAATCAATGTAGTTAATTTTATTGTAAGTAATGCCCGATAGTCATGATCCGGCAAATGATTCGTAGTATATATCTTGCTATTTTAGTATTAAAAATGTACAAACACGTACACACACACCTAGTGTGTGCCAGATCATAGGATCCGACAATTGTAATGTTGACCGGCAACTTTTAGTAGTACATTGTTTATGCTATTTAACATCACACTACCCGATAACTTCTTAATCATGAGTTCCATTTACTCTCAAAACGTTGAATAAGTTGTTCATACATTATAGAACATGAATGACTTTGTTTGGTAAAATATTATGTTCTCAATAAATAGATATAGCGTTGCGTAACCCCGAATAGTAAGTGACACTAAATATCATAAACTAGGATCCTCTTAATGTACGAGAGGGAGTAAAAAGGTCCACAAAATGAAGCCCTTCCAAATGGGTACATGTTCACACACCTACATTTGGGGAGGGTTGAATATATATATATATGAAGTTCAATGATTGTTATTATAAACCAATGCACCATTCAAATTGGGGTCAGAGGCCCCAAATTAGTCTAATGAGATTTTACTTATCATGAATGAACAATAATCTTATAGGGTGTGAGCCCAAAATGGTGCCCACATGTGGTGATTAACTCTTCGAAACCACTTTTAGTTTGACTTTGATGTGTTATGATTATTCACAAAACATAAAAAGAGTGAAGTGTGGTTTGGATTTAAGTTTAGGCTTTAGAATGTGTTGTGTGATTATTTCAAGGTTGAATTCAATAAGAGGATGCCTTGATTATGTGAGTAGGGGGTAAGGTGAGGCAAGGTGAGCTCCGTGGGTTAAATGCCCACTTTTGGATCCGCTTTGTTAGTTTAGGAAGAAGGAAGCTTGGTGGAAAGGGATTAGTCCCTACTTTGAAGGTGAAGGTTAAGGGATTGTGATTGGAGGTGCTAATCCTCTCACCCTATCCTCACCTCTCTCTCCCTCTCTCCCTCTTTGCTACTTAAGGTGCTTTCTCTCTCATTTACAACTCTCTCCATCAAGCGCTCTCAAGGGAGCAAGCTCTTAAGAGCTTGAGCCACGTGTGTGGGTCATTAGTTTTAGTGAAGTTAAGTAGTTAAGCTATCCCTCTCAAATCCTCTCAAGGGGAGCGAGCTCTTAGAGTTTGAGGCTTATGTGTGGATTAGTTAGTTATAGTGAAGTTAGGAAGTTAATCCCTCTTATGAGTAGGGGAAGCTTAGAGTCATTGGACTAAGCTCATGAGTAGTGGTTAGATTGGATTAATTTAGTGGGAGGTGTGCATTCATTAGTTAAGAGGCTTAGATGAGCAATTGATTAAGCACTAGAGTTGAAATTAGTTTGGTGTTGATTTCATCAACTGCTGTCGGGACTGCTGGTCCAGGGGCCTCCCAAGGCTCAACTGCTGCCGGGACTGCTAGTCCAGGGGCCTCCCAAGGCTCAACTGCTGCCGGGACTGCTTAGTCCAGGGCCTCCCAGGCTCAACTGCTGCCGGGACTGCTTAGTCCAAGGCCTCCCAGGCTCAACTGCTGCCGGGACTGCTTAGTCTAGGGGCCTCCCAAGGCTCAACTGCTGCCGGGACTGCTAGTCCAGGGGCCTCCCAAGGCTCAACTGCTGCCGGGACTGCTTAGTCCAGGGCCTCCCAGGCTCAACTGTTGCCGGGACTGCTAGTCCAGGGGCCTCCCAAGGCTCGTTATCTCAGTAGCCGAAAGGGCCGAGACCAGCTCATTGAAGTGGTGAAAGCGAAGGTCAACTTTAAGGGAACCTGGATGGTTGGTTTAAGCTGGGTTACCGAGGAATGGGTTTAGGGGCCTAAAGCTTAGCCCAAATCGAACATTATCACTAAAACTAAGCATAGGGCAAGTTATGCATTTTAGATTATTCTAGTGCATATGTAAGTTTTAGACTTATTAGGCTAGGTAGTGTGAGGTGTGGCTTGCTAGTAAATGTAATTGGGGTGGACTAGTAAGAACAGTGTTTTTGAACACTCGCATCTTATTGGGCAAATAAATCACTTGCATTATTAATGGAGAAGGTGGATGACCCCCGCGATGACGAGACAAAGGAGGTTAGGCCAAAGGTTGCGAGGGGGATGTCTTTAAAGGCATGTGTGGCCACGGCCGCGGGTTGGACTCTTGAGAAAGCCAACTCTAGCACAAGCCAAGAGGCCAACATTAATAAAGTACAATGAGTGAGACAATACATGTTCATTTGGACATGAAAATTACCTTGCACATGGTTCAATGTTGTAATAGATAAATGTGATTCTCAAAGTCATCACCTGGACTAGGACGCTTAAGGGTGGTGGATTTGGCCTCACATAGGGGCATATTTAGATTGCACCCCTTATTGTAGGTGTTGGAGACAAAATCTCTTAGATGTACACCTTTCTTTGTCAATATTTTTGTAGACATGGTGAACTCGTAGAAATTTTGTATATGGTTGTACATTGAGCCCGTTGGTTCTTTGAGGGCTCAAACACTCTAGACTCAATATTCAACATAATTGGGATAACCTGAGATCAACAAACGGAAAATCAAGTACGGATCAAAACACATGCATTATTTCTTAATCACAAGGAGATCAAGGAAGGTCCGATATTCTATCATGTTCAGGCTACTGCTTCATTGTAGATTTTCTAATGCAATACTAGTTCCATTGTGTGACCGTGTGATGGTAGAAAATAGAGAACAAGAAAGAAAAAAGAAAAAAGAAAACTAAAAACTAAAAAACTAACCAAATTATTCCCACATACCTTACACAAAAACTTTGTCTAGGGTTTGTGGCTATTATTCGATGTTTTTTCTTGATCGGACACCCATATTTTGTTGGTGTGTGGTCAAGTGACAATCAAAGAACAAACATGATAGATATGGCATGATTTAAAATTTTGGACTAAGTCTTCAAACTTTATTAACTTCTCCATCCTCAAAAGTGAATATAATTGGGAGGACCTATGCAATTTAGTTAAGGGAATATCGAACATACACTTTCAAAAACCATAACTATAGAAGCAAAGGTATGTGTTTAGTATGATGTTTGGTAATGCTTCATCATAAATTTGCTAATGCAACAAGAGTTTCGTTGTGTAAGTCCAATCCATAGAAGTTGGAGAACCTGAATAAATAAAACCAAACAACACCCACATACCCTACAATGTAGACGCGTGTTATTCGATTACCTTTTTTTCTCTCTACACCTACTTCTCGTAGTATACATAACATGCAATCATTGCAAGATGATTAGGAAACCCAAATCATGCATGTAGCCATGTGCCTCATAACCTTCATAGCTCATACGACCGTCCATTGTCAATGCAAAGATTCTCATTAAGTGGTCATACAATTCCCCCCCCCCCCCCCTCCCCACATCATGTTGACTGATTGGGTCCAAAAAGGTTTAGCTTTTCTTCAACACGTAGTCTAGTCTCTTTCCAGCACATGTCTATTCAGTGTCCATTCTTAGATCCACAACCCAAATCATGCCCATAGCCATTTGCCTCATAACCTTCATAGCTCATACGACCATCCATTGTCAATACGAAGATTCTCACTAAGTGGTCATATACCCCCCCCCCCCCTCCAATATCATGTTGACTAATTGGGTCTAGAAAGGTTTAGCTTATTCTTCAACACGTAGTCTAGTCTCTTTCCAACACATGTCTTTTCAATGTCCATTCTTAGATCCACAACTAACCACATACCACTCAAATATAGGTGTCCGTATTCTTGCTACGTTGGAATAAAGTATGTCTACGTTATTGAGAACGTGAGAAATGAGGTAATAGTCTATGCACAAAGGAGAATGGCGGTCAAGGGAATAGGTAGGCAACTCATGGTCAATGAACGGAGGCGAATAGCAAATGCACCCATTGAATTTGAGAAACAACCAGTTGAAGTCCAAGACTTTGGTAAAATTGCCGATCATTTTAGAGGAATCAATAGAACATACCCACATTTTATCAAGAACGACCAAATGATGTCAACTTACAACCGGTTGGACTTGGATACACTAGGATCTGGACCGATTATTTTTTAATTTTTTGAACACATGGTGCGCTTGACCACTTGGCTAGCTTTTTCATCAAGTAAAGAGACAATTTCACAGCCGAGAATTGAACCGCCAACCATCTGTTCAGATGTGGGTACCTCTCCACTATCTTTTGGTAGTTTAGGGTCATCTTGGACCAATCTAGACAAGTTACGTCCAAAATGTTCCCAGACACTCTGATGGTGGCAAAATGAGAATCCGAGTGCTATTTTAGAGAAGGGTGGCCGGTGACCGTTAGGGTAAATATGATACTTAATGTCACACGGTATTTAATGTCACTATGGCAAATTTTGGATGACACTTCTTATGAATAAGTGAACAAATATTGTCATGGATGAAGGATGAGTTCATCCATTGGCCAAACCCCTACCTTCTCTTGTGATGAAATATTGTCACGAATGATTGAAAGTTGGATGAAAAATCACTTGGTAAGTGACGGTAATTGCAACTCTGTAAAATGCATAATCTCCCAAATTTTTTTTACAAGGAACGACAAATAGTGTTGGGATAACGTTTAGTGTTGGCGACAAACACTATACTGCAGTTTACAATTAGCATTGAGCAAGACAATTAGAAACGGTGACACTAAGTACCATATTTAGTGTCGTTACCGATGAGCTGGTTGGGTTTGAGCAATATCCGGTTGAAGTTCAAGACTTTGGGAAAACTACCAATCATCTCTGAA
This sequence comes from Polytrichum commune, assembly GCA_950295325.1. NCBI lineage: Eukaryota > Viridiplantae > Streptophyta > Polytrichopsida > Polytrichales > Polytrichaceae > Polytrichum > Polytrichum commune. The sequence continues at coordinate 18,837,673 of OX485805.1, forward strand.
GAATTTGTAGAATATACTTAGTACTTTAATGAAGAAAAAAACACTGAGAGACGTCAACAATGAACCAATTGGACTTGGGAAACACGAGGATATGCCCTAAATCTCCTCGAGCACCGGTAGAGGTCAAACTACAAAGCGCACTAACAACCCATAAGATGATTGTGGCTTTTGAAGAGATCACAAGACCGGAAGTAGATGTTGTGGAATATTCTTCGCCGGCGACAAAATCCTCAAAGGCATATTACTTCCTCCGTCCCAAAATGATTGTCCTACCCTCCGGAGTTTACTGTCCCAAAATGATTGTCCGAGATTGAGTGTGTTTATTGGATTTTGTTGGTGTAGGAAATTTTTTGGCAACATTTTCTACATCCACAAAACCAGTAAATATTTGATCCCGGACAATCATTTTGGGACATAAGACTCCAGGGGGCAAGACAATCATTTTGGGACATAAGACTCCAAGGGACAAAACAATCATTTTGGGACATAAGACTCCAGGGGGTAGGACAATCGTTTTGGGACAGAGGGAGTACCCCCCCCCCCCCTTGAACCTACAATATTCCACTTGTAGTGGCGGTCAAGCAACAACAACCTTTTCATGCTAATTTCATGCACCTACTACCAAGGGTGGGTTTACAACTAGAGGTCCGATTCTGTGAAGCTTGGGGTCCAAAAAACTCCTTGATGAACCTTGTTTTTTCCGACTCGTCAAGATGGGACCTAAGGGCCTCGTCACACATGAGCCAAGGGCCATGACCATGTAATTGTGAGGGCCCTTGACTCTCATCCAAAGGATGTACCGACTGTTTAATTGACATGGTTTGTTAGGATTTGAGTCCAGCTTGCCTCTTGGAGGTGGGCTCGACGCAAATTCCGGCATAGCATGAAATGTTTGTTGTAGTTTGATTGTAGGAATCCATGTAGACTTTTCATTCGTGATAATTTCTTTGGGACCCTTAGGCCTTCACCTTCTAGTGTGAAGTGAACTTGGACATTCTCGACCTTTTCAACCAATGGGAGATCTTGGAATGCAATGGTTGTGGCCATGGAGTTTGATGTGTGAACTGCCCCTGAAGGTGGACGTGCCTAAATCTAACATAGCAATAATTTGAACACCAATATTTGAGTTATATGTGGTCAGGTGTGGATCTAAGAGTGGACATCAAAAAAGTACATTTAAAAAAACAAATCCATCCATGTGCTCAAAATATGGCAGCCATTCCAAGCTCAATAATCAACATGATTGGGGGTGGGGGGGCCATATGACCACTTATTGAGCTGGAGGTTCTTCACTTGGACAATGAATAAACCTTTCATATGGGCTATGAAAATGCCCACATCAGTGTAGATTGAAGATTGGTCAAACTCTCAATAGTTTGATATTTTGGTGAAAAAGCTTGTTAGCTCCAAAATAAGTACACTAAAAAATGATATTTAGTTTCACCAACCCTAACTGTCTTGCTCAATACTAATCGTAAACCACGGAGTAGCATCACCGACACAAAATGTTAATCCAACATAATTTGTCATTCCTTGTATAAAAAAACCGGGGGATTGTAGAACTACAAGTGTTGCAATTACCGTCACTTACCAAGTGGTTTTCTATCCAAATTTCAATCATCCATGACAACATTTCATCACAAGTTGCCGATAAGAGAAGGTAGGGTTTTGGCCAACGGATGAACTCATCCATCACAACACTTGTTCATTTATTCATACGAAGTGTCATCCAAAACGTCACCATAGCGACATAAAATACCATGCGACACTAAATACCATATTATCAAAACCCACCCCCCAAAACTATAAGTTTAAGCTCTCAACTTGAGAATCTAGCGTAAAGGGGCTTACCTTGACGATCACATGATGAAACCCAAAAATACAAGTACTCATTCGGGCACAATATCATATCATGTCGTCAACCTTGTTTCATGTGGGAGTTTGTTTGTGGACCCATGACGATTCGAGTGGCCAAATCGCTCCGTCTTTCCAACATCTTTTTGGCATTTTTCTCGTGCCAAGAATTCTTCAAGTCAATTCAATGCCTCTCTTTCTTGAACAAGTGCAAAGAAGCCACCGCCTCCCGAATGAGTCCCGAGGTCCGTCAAATGGGAGGGCGGCTTGGCTAGGCTAGGTTAGGCTAGGCTAGGGACACCGTAGCAAATCAAAAGAAAAGGGAATATGAGTCCAAAGCATGAGTCCCGACCATGCAATTCTTTAACATTTCCAACCATGATGTCTCAAGCCGAGTGGTTTAGGCATCCACTACAAGAGTCGAGAAACCAACAAACTATGGAATATAATAAGTCATGGGTCTTTACTACGACTCACCTTCGATGCATGACTATGTTGTAACAAACTATTGACCTCTCAAGGCCGAGGTAGGTGTTTTTTTTGTCCAAGCTGCTCGACAATATCACGTACACATTACATTATATATATATATATGTATATGTATATTGTTCGATTTAAGATACACAGGCATCGGAGACTTTGTGTGCCCCATCCTAACTCTACAAAGTTTTCAATTGTACAGTTGGATTAACTATAAACGTGTCAGTTTTCTTCCGTGAACGACTGAACATGAACGAAATGTTGTAGAACAATTTTTTCTTAATCTTTAAGGGTCGAAGTGCTAGTTAATGGTAAAAACCAATTCTTTTCAAAAGTTTGAGCATGTGCATGTGATGCTATTATAGAAACTTCTGAAAGATTTCTCACTAGCAATCAAGATGGGATTCCCACACACCATTCAAATCCGTATGATAGCGTTCAATGTTTCGGGTGGGTGTTGGTTTTAGGCACCACCCACCTCACGTGCAAGTCCCAATTGACAACCATCTTATAGTTACGATGGCAAGAAACAACCAATCTCACGAGAGAAACAAGTAAATACATTCGGTGTTCAACGTCGCCTATTAGTTGGAGGTATGCAATGCTATATGTACATGAGTTAGCTTTGTACTCGTGAGACAAGTATTTACCAAGCAAAGCTCAACTTGTTCCCTACAACAAATAAACAACTCGTTTGTACTTCTTTGTTTGCAAACGCTTGGAATCGATAATTTCAAAGTCTCGGATTCCACGTAACTCCCGCTAGCTAGACCGGTATTACCCTAGGCGACACTCCCGGTCTAAATACCTAAAACAATACTAAGTACCTACCTACTCCACAACATAACATAACATACCATAACATACCATAGCATAGGGGGTACATATTGGAGGTTCTTCTTCTTAGGACGATGGGCCAACAAACCAAGACCACCGCCGACAAGAAATTCCCTTGGGAACCGTGTGCGCTTTGTTTTGCATTGTTCTTGAGCGTTGTGAGCATCCGGGCTTTGACACATTCATCACGGTCAATTCCCAATTTCCCAAATAAGGCCGGCAGCTAATTAGTATCGTGTTGTCAAACAAGCATAATAATTGATCACATATTTTGACTTCCCTTTTCCGACACCAAGGATGCATGACCACGTACACCTATGATGTGAGGGCGGGCATGCCCGAATCCAACATAGTGATAATACGGACACCTATATTTGAGTGATATGTGGTTGGGTGTGGGCCTAAGAACAAGCACCAGGAGGGACATGTGTGTAGAACAGATTGGACCACATGCTCAAGATGTGGTAATCATTTGAGGCGCAGTGTTCAACATAGTTAAAGGGAACGGTTGCTCAACGTCTTGCTAATTCAATGTAAAACAACCAGACTAAGTCCAAGTCCAAAATATGAACATGTTGGATTCTATCATGAGGTCCTACGTTAAGATTGTATGGTAAGACACTTTGATATATTGTGCCTTGTTGATTATGATAGTATCATAGCAATTGTTTTGATTGTGTTTTCATGATTCACCATTTATTCATATACATTAACATCAAAATTTAGATATTTGTTATTTTCCATCATATTCTAGTAGCCTAACATTCAAGTACTCACTACAAGTCCACATATCTCCCATGAAATTGTGGTATATCTAAAGTGTATTGACAAATCCGCCCATACAATTGAAGCAACCAAAAAGTCGAGATTTTGAAAATATGTTTGCATTTACTTAAACACATCATATGTTTCTTTTGTGAGGGATGTTGGTTGCTTTGTAACACTGGCTAGCCATTCCTTGTAAAAGTGAGAAATGAGAACCTGAGGTTGTATTTAGTGTTGCATCCTATATGATCACTTCATGAGAACAATCGTCTTCGATTTCATAACACATAACGTATTCACAAGACCTCCAACATCATTGGATGTTGGAGGCAAATGCTTGTGGACGCGATTTGGGCTTGCTAATTGTCTCGCACTAATCACATGTTTCATATCCTACAAGAAATAAACACATAGAGAAAGAAAAGGAAAAAAACAAAACTGACCCGAATAACACACGGCCTACCATTCTACTACTTAAGGCTGAGTACCTACATCAAAAGAGAGCCATTTTATTGCAAGGCAGACAATAAACCCTACCGCATATGCATCAAGGGGACTCTTGAACAGAAGAGGGCCAATAACCTCACGTCCAACGTGGGGTGATAACACCGATGTTATTAGTGTAGTTGTTTCGTTTAGCTCAAACACTCACACTTATCGGCTTTCTCCACGTGGCGCCAAGCGAATCGTTGCTTTCTCTTGCATACCTTCTTTTCGATTTGGGGCCTTCCCTTCTAGAATATTCCACCAACAAATGGGACTCAACTAGGGTAGCGAGCGAGTGATCCTAAGGCCATTCCGAAGCTTGCGTCACATATTTGGGGCACATATATATAACACATATATAACAAATCGTGTGTTGTTTTATTTGTTCATTTGTTTGTTTGTTTGTTAAATTATACGGCGTGTTGTGTGGCTGCCCGATATGATACCCACCTTATTGGCCACCATGCATGTGGCCATCCAAAATTCATGCAAAGCCACAGCCTCTCCTTTTCACATCAATAAGTTAAGGGTTGGTGGCCTTACATTCTATTATAGACTTTAATGGATCAATGAAGAGGAGGGGGGAGAGCTGGCCCTGCTAGTTAGGTTATTAGTCACACATGAACCGGTTGCACTTGAGAAATGACTCGCTCAAGTTCAAGGCTTCCGGGAAAATTACCTAATGTTTTTGGGGGAATATGTGGAATATACCTCGGATTTAGTAAAGAAAACACCAAAGATCGGATCGTGCAAAAATCTCTCCAAACATTGGAATGGTTATTGAGTGTGTCGTCATGGTTTCAATAGCAATATTCAAATTCATAACAGTGTTACGTGGGACTGACAATATTGAGAGGGTTTACATGATTGTTTGAGCACTAACTGTCTGACAGATTCATGGCCCCATGGTTGCATCGACCTTCAATTGAGTGATGTTATGTTCCAATGGATTTGGGATTTCGTATCACCCTTGATGTGGAGGGCATTTGAGGCCCATGTCACCAACATTTCTTTTGATCAGCCGCGTATATGTAGAATTCAACTTCATAACGAAAGTGTGGGAGGAGACACATGTTGATTCCAACATAAATTGAGAAGAATCAACAGTTGCAAAGATGATGTTTTCAAGTTGGGGCCAAAATGAGTTGTTTTTATTATTATTCTTAATTTTGAATGACGGGATATGATGTGAACCCTATGTAAAAATAGACACGCGTGTGCAAATTGAAACACATCATGGGCAACCGACTACAAGCAAGAACGCATGCTTCCTCTGCTCAAGTCTTAGTGACTTTTTTATAAGTATCAAACTCACTTAAGAACATCATTCTCCTTTGAGTCAAATCAAAGCAAAACATATTGCAACTTGAATCTACCTATTCTTGAAATATACAAGAGTCGACATGATGAATGGAAGGCCATGACGATGATGTAAGGTGGTGGTCTAAAATACTCTCATGCCAAGAGATGACCCCTCGCATCACTTGGACCGTCAAAGCTTCGAGAAAGAGCTAATCTTCTCTTTGACTAGCCAAATCACAATTTAATGACCACCCACAACAACGATCACTCCTCTTTATTGAAATTTACTCACCTAATGGTTAGCAAGTGTATCTTTTGAAGGTTTAATATAAGGACCAAACATAACAAGGGGATAAAAGTAGCGATACAAACACAATCAGTCTAACATTCATCAATGAGAAAAGCTACTTTGTTCAGGAAGAATTTAATAGTGTATTTGGAAGGAATGAAAATTTTTACATGGTCATGTCTCCACCTCTACTTGTTGTGGGGAGGCTTATTGGGCCATTGAAATATATATGGACTCAAACCTTCTACGACTCTACAGTCTAACCTTGACAATGTCACCCTTGTTAATAGAACACCTTGACATTGTCACCTAAAAGTTTGAAACCGATTTTCATAGTGTAAAACTCCCTCGTTATTATCCCTATCACCCTTGGTAATGTCACTATTTTTTTCCAAAATCCGTAGTGTAAATGTGATAATACCAAGTATGGATGGATTGTATGTGATGGTTGGATGGCATGAATTAGATGATCAAACCATTAGAAATTGTTGGAGAAAGTCCGCCATATTGCCTACATAGTGGAATGCAGATATCAACAATTTTGATGAACATATGAAGTCCAAAATGGAGGAAACAACTTTGGAATTGGGCAATCTCATCGCCGCATTGAATTTGGGTTTGGATGTCGAAGGCAAGCATGTAGAAAAGCTTTGTCCTTTGGAGTACATAAACATGGAAGGTGCAGATGATTTTGAGGTGAAATATTCTACTGAGGAGCTTGTGCAATTAGTGCAAGATGGCGAACAAGTTCTTGATTCCATGGAAGTAGACCCATTGATTGTTGATAGCAGTGATGATGAGTCTAAAGTAGTGAAGCTAAGCGATGCACAAAAATATGCTAAAGATGTTTTGAATTTTATGGCTAGCCAAGGTTCTCATATTTTCAACACGCTGGAGTTGTTAGGAATGGAAAAAATCCATGACAAACTCATTAGAATTGGTGTTGCATATTTAACATCAACAACACAATGTGACATTAGAAGCTTCTTTGTCTCTAGTGAGAGGTCTTTACCTGATCTCAATGACACATTATGATGTGCTCTTGTTGTTATTCACAATTTTAAATTAGATTTTACATTCAAAAACATTGAAGTCTCGTATTTGTTATTTTCTTTTTTACATTGTAATTTTATTTTGATTTTCTACCTATTTTTTGATAATACCACATTATGCACAAATCTTCAAAATGTGACATTATCAAATATGTCACACCTTGTTTATATCACTCTTTTTGGTGAAACGGATGGTGTGACATTATCAAGGTTAGACTGTATAATAATTGCAGGAGGTCTTTAAATTTCTTTATGAACCAACCTTAAAGAGAGAGAGAGTAGATTGAGGTCATTGATTGATGTCATGCAAGCAATCAAAAAAACAAACAATTATTGCTTTGTAGCTTGTCAATAGATTGCATGAAACACCTTTAACAAGGGTATGTTTACATTAGTGACCACAGACCATGACTACCACTTTCTAAATTTATCTCATTGGTTGATGAACGAGTGGCGGTCCCACTTTGATTTACACAAGGCGACCTAAAATTAGAGTGACTATGTCAGAAGATGGATGAGACAACGACATAGAATCCTACATGTCTATAAGTGGACAATGTTTGGTGATCACTTGGGTTTTTAAGCTAGAAGCCTAAATAGATTGCCTCATCAAAATATGGAGGTGATCATGTCCGGGGGGGGGGGGGGGTTTCAACAATATGTTTTTACTTGAAAGCATAAAAAACACTACCACATCATGGTCTAAAAGTTTGTTGTACACTATGTCCCATCATTAAGGCTTTTATAAAACGGTTTCAGATTTCTTAGGGTCATGGCTTGAGATCACCAACTGTGACCACAAGAAGTCCTAAGATCATTTTCCTCTCACGGCCCTTGATCGCATGTGTAAAACAAACCTAACCATTCTAAATTAATGCGGCGTTGAAATTGATGTGATATGTCAATTACAATGACCACAAACAATGTCATTTGTACCAATTACTTCAAATTTTGTGACTTGAAAACATGACAAACTCCATTAACTTATGGCTTGTGGCCCATGGGAGCGTCACATTTATTTAATATGGTGGTTGCCATTCTTCTCTATGTTGACGATGTTGTTTTGCTCTCTAACTTAGGATTAGGCTTATATAGACTTTTAAGCAGATTATATGAGTTTTGCACTTCTTCTAGTCTTGTTGTCAATTTATCTAAGACCGAGATCATGATCTTTACCCGCAACAAAAGGACATTAAACCAAGAACACGTCAGGGAAAGAAGCAGTAGTTGGAGTCACATGTTGGGAACTCAAATCACATCTATTCAAGGTTTTGGTGCTCCCAACTTTCACATATGACACTAAAATTTGGGGTCAACTTGAAAACCCCTCATTGGAGGGTTTCCGAGAATCACATGAAGATACATATGATGTCCCACGTAAAGTGCATTCTTCAACTACCTATCACATTCTATTGGCCGAACTTGGAGAATGTCCCCTGGAATTATATCCTCTTAAGCTTACTACGAGCTTCCAACAACGGCTTGCCCACCTACCATCCTCCTTGGTTAGTTAGTCAAGAAACATCATTCTCCCAACACCTTGCTGAACAAGAGGCTAACACTTGGCACAAGTTAATAACCATGTGAAAGGCATTAGGGGGTCTATGTCATTGGGAAACCCATGCCAACCCAACATGAAAAATAGCTCATGATGATATCAAGGAGGCTTTTCTTGCTAAAGAGTGGAGCTCTCTTTTCATCTCTCAACAAAGAAACTTGGTTACCTCCACCTAAGGATTTTCTCAAATACGAATGTGAATTGTACTTGAAGCAACCATCGACATCACCACAATGCAAGATCATTGCTGCTTACCACACATTGAAGCATAGACTTGCCATCGAAACTGGACGGTCATCAACTATCCTTGACTCTAGAGATAATAGATTATGCCACTTTTGCTCTTATGATGTAGTTGAAATTGAGGCACACGTTGGATTGGAGTAAGATCAAAGTGTCCCTTATATAACTCCATTAGAGAAGTTTCAAGCACTTTTTCCAGAAGATAGTACTAGGGAGTCTCCAGTCTTTCTTTCAATTGGACCATCAAGTTGAAATTAGCCTCTATCTCACGGAGGCTACCGCATTACGTCACTCTTGAAAATCAGGAGGTTTGACACCATCTTGATGTACTTTTAGTCCCATAAGCCTTTCAGGGCTGGTTTACACCTTGGACCATGAAGTCGGATCATCGAAGATAACCCTTTTCCATGACTTGATGGTCCAACGTCCGTGGTCCAATCTCTTTAAAAAAAATTGTATTTACAAAGCCTTTGGGCCCCTCACTAGGTGTAAACCAAATGTGCACCGAAAAATGAATGTGCTGATTTGAAAAATGTTTTCAAAAAGGATAGTTTTGAAGAAAGAAAGAAAGAAAGAAAGAAAGAAAGTTTGACCATTCTTTTGTCTTCACTTGTCTTCATCTTCGCTTCCCCAAAAAATCTCATTAAACATCTATTATACCAAAATTTCTTTGCCATGGGCCTTTGCCTTTTGTCTACCAGAGCACCTCTTTTGCCTCTCCCATCACAAAACCCGTTGAACCATGTCAGTAGACAACATAGGCCTTAAAACACGTCTTTTGGGGACCTCGAACTCCATGGTCACTCTGACGTCCTTGGTGTAAACCGAAGTGGTCCCGGGACGAGTTCAACAACCAATCACAAATTTTACAGGGCCTTGGGACGACTTCATGGTCCATGGTGTAACCAACCCCCCAACTTTCCCGGACTCTAAAAATCCAATTTCACAAAATAGCAAGAGCAATGCCCGCGCGGGAACAATTCCTCACTCCTTGGAAGCATCTAACTACTCCTTAGATGGAGGGGGGACTTATATAGTGAACCTCCCTCATATAACAACACAGTCCGGCAACCCATCAAACCTTTTAGCGGACTCCCATTCTTATAAAGAGGGTGCGGAATCGGTTCCAATAGTATTCTTCCCTTAAATTGCGAGCCGGTTTTGTTTTATGCCTATAAATTTGGCAACATTGATGCTACGTAGTTGGAGTTTTCATCGCAAGTAACGGATGGATGTACTGTAGCATCCAACATCCCTACAAATTAGAAATAAATTGTCCCAGTTAGCTTAATTAGGAAGTGGGCGACATGAGCATATATAGAGTGAGCAAGTAGGCCTCCAGGAGTAGCGGCCCTTGGCGCCCATTAATATAAAGAAAGAAAATGGAGGGAGCCATATATACTCCTACTGAAATGATAATAATAATGATAATAATAACTGGTGATTGATCTCTACATAATAATCTTGTTTACTGATGATGGGGAACTGGGCCCCACCAGAACAGTTGAGAGTGGGGCCCACACCCCAACTGGCTTGGATCCAATAACCGGACCCCCTCGGGGCTCTTTATTTGGTTGGAATTATATTCACATTCATCCGGCCCCACGATCCGTTAGTATCTGTATCTTATCACTCCCGAGCACCACTTGGTTCGGATTTTTGGCTCTCTCTCTCTCTCTCTCTTTCTTTAGCCCAATAAAATCTCATCCGAGTTTCATGGATGATGATTGAGTTAGGGTCTAGCCGCACATCTCGGTTAAGGCTCCCGTTGGAGGAAGTCATCCCTCAAATTAGTTATATTGTGCCCACATTTGTTTGGTGAAGAGGATGGGCTGACATTTGTACAGTGTGAGGTGCCTAATCTATATGAGAGCTTCATTTGTTTGTCTTACGGATGCACCGGTTAGTTGGAATTAAGGTTTGAATAAAAAAAAAGAAGCTATGTGTTTGGAAGTTAGTTTTGTTTTGGGACCTCGCTTTTTGTGAAGAAATTTTTAACTCATCCATACCCCTAGTGCTAACTAAGGGCCACTTCACACACAAGGTTGAAGGCCCTTGAACATGGCAATGTGAGAGCTCTCATTGGTCGAAAAGGCGGAGACCCTCCAAGTTCACTTCACACTAGGAGGTGAACGCCTAAAGGCCCAAAGAAAAGTTTGTGGATGAAAAGTCTACATGGAGTCCTACATGGCTGGTTGTGGATAAGGGTGCATGGTCTACCGGAGTTTGCGTCAGACCCACCTCCAAGAGGTGGGCTTGACGCAAATTCCGGGAGACCATTATTTTTTTAATATATAATTTTTCCAGCTAGACATATTTCATGACAGATTGCATGGCAGATTCCTGGACAAATTCTAGGACAAATTCCAAGACAGACAAACACCACCAAGTAATTATCTTAAATTGATAAACTTGGAGACATATTATATTAAACCAAATTCTCCCCTCTTTTTCCGCCAACAAAATATGCAATGGTCCCGCAACATGGTTCATTCTCACTTCACACTATGTTTGAGGGCCCAAGACTACATAAAAGGGCTTTCCCAATACCCATGGTACGGCTTTTGGATGAGAGTCAAGGGTCCTCACCATTACAAGGTCACGGCTCTTGGCTCATGTGTGAAGTGGCCCTAACTTTCTCAAATGAGTAGCACAAGTTTTCCATTTTCTCCATCTCTTCTCCGTTCTGCTATGAGATGGACCACGTTATTTCTTACATTGTCCTAAATTAGCATACACATATTTAATCAAATGTAATTTTAATGATGCGATATTATTAGAATACCATTTTCAATGTTTGACTTTATATGCATAATATAAATCAATTAAGAATATAGTCTTGTATTTCATTTAAATCACAGTGGAACACAATTGGTATGGCCCACTTACTCCCTCACATGAAGAAGTTGAAAAAGAGTTTGTATTGGGAACTTCCAACACTTTGACACTATGGGCTCCCAAACCCGTAGATCTTCTGGTGGCATGAATTTTATAGCACATAGAACTTTAGCATCACCTTCACTAATTTCCCACACTCACTATTAGCCCACCACAACTAATTGGGATAGTTAATGTACTTTGCATTACACTTTAATTTCAATGTACAATTCACACTGCACTTCAATTTTTCTTATACATGTATTTGGAGTAGGATGGAATAAACTAAGTAATCTTCTAGTTTTAGAAATATTTGTGTTTTTTGAGTTGGTTTTATGATCCACAACATTAAGCCACCGGAAAATTAGTTGGAAAATGAAGACGTTTGCTCTCAACTTGTTGCACATTAGGGTCAGGTTAGACACATGCAATATCAACAAAACAATGCAAGCATTAAAGACCCAACGGCTTATAATAACTAGGGCTTGGGCCATCCATTGATTTGGCCCAAGCTAGCACATACTTCACCGACAAATGAATGGGGAGAACTTACCGCTAGTTACAGATGAATTGGTTAAGTTTGGGAAATAACTGGTTAAAGTTCAAGACTTCAGGAAAATTATTGATCATTTTAGGGGAAATTTATAGAATATGCCTTCATTAGTTAAAAAGGATTGAAAGATCGGAACATGTAACCAGTTGGACTTGGGAACACTAGGATTTGACTGACTATGCCCAAAAATCTTCCCGGACATTGCTCATGGCCACTTCACACACGACACTGAGAGCCCGTGACCATTACACTTCGAGCACTTCTCATTGGTGGAAAAGACAGAGCCGGTCCAAGTTCACTTCACACTACGTTTGAGGGACCAACGGAGTGCGTGAATGCAAGATGGATATAAAGTCTACGTGGATGCCTACATGGCATCGATTGGATAATGTTTCACGGTCACTTGGACTATTTTCAAAAATCGCCTCTTGAAGGTAGGCCTAGCACAAAACCATTGGGAGACCATGGCACTCCCAACGATCACAACGATTAATTTATTCCATTTTATCATGTGTGAGGACCCGCATGAATAGAAATTCATTGAAATAGCATTCGGTTGAGGGCCTGGTCACACATGACTTCACACTACACTTGAGGATCCGTGACCACACTACTACATGATTTTGGAGGTGAGTTGGGACGGCCTTTGGACACTTTCCTTTGGGCTCTCACAATTTCATGGTCACGGCTCTTGGCTCGTGTGTGGAAGTGGCCCTCATATATATATATGCCAATGGCATGTACATATCAGAATCTTGGGTCCCAAATAGTATAAGTGTGAGACTCCGTTGAGCTGCAAGGAAGCAAGCATGTGGTGTGAATATTATACAAACATATATTGAACTAAATATATATATAAGTAGATGCCGAACAATAAGTTTATGTGGGATTTGTGGAGTTGTGCAAGTGAGCATGTGGATATGATGGGAGTTGTGGCCCCGGGTACATCTAGGGACGGGGTTAGATTTGTGTCCAAGGGAATCGGGCCATGAAAGTGGGGGTGTGTGTTAAAAGTGCAAGTTGGCGACCCACTAGGACGATATTTGCAACACCCTCGCGTTCTCACCCTCAAATATCTTGAGCTCTTCACTATGTATTCTATGGTTATTGTACAAGGAGGAGACAACCACTTGTAAAAACCATCTCTTATTAAAAACCATCACGTCCGTTCCAAATAACACGCTTGTGAAAATCGGCACAACTAGCATAATGCCCCCTTCCCACCTGACTTTAGCTAATGACCAAAGTACTTCCTAAAAACCGGGTAAAGCTCCCTCGGTTATAGCGGAGGCATCCGGCTATCCCAATGCACCTACAAGAACTTGCTCCGGAGATTTTCAAGTAGGTTTTAGTTAAGTAGCTTTCACACATGTTTGTGGTTTTATCTACCAAACAATGACATGTTGGGTAGTTTTTGTCCCATCCCCAAATGCCTTACTACTCATCTATCTTGCCATCGGTTGTTGTTAATGAAACTCCTTGTGCCCTCATAGCTAAGACTAAAAAGCAACCAATCACAAGGGCGGGAGGCAACACTTTTAAAGGTCCTATATTCTTGCATCATGTTTAGGTACGGATGGGAGGGTCAGTGCTTGAGGCTTATAACCTCCACTTTTAAGCCATGCCACATCATTTGCCAACTAGGCTCGGCACTAGATAATGTCGATGGTGTGAAGGCTGGGTTGTTAGAACCAACTTTTAGTCTTAGCTAAAGTCAAGTGGGGAGGGGCATAACATTGGTTATTTGGGTGGCTTAGGGAAGCGGCAAGCCCCGATGTCCACATCTCTACGACTCACCCTCCACAATGCAACAATGGTAGCTTGACACGCGAACACGCATGGGTGAAGAGAGTCGGATGATTGTGAGGTTTCCACCATGGTGACTCCCAATGGCCAACACACCCCCCACACCCCACATCCCCACTGTTGAGGTCAACCCTAGCAACTCCCTAAGCATCCCGCATCACCATGCTCCCAACCAATCGCCCTTCACATTTCTTCCTCAACACCCCCCAATCCGATGACCCTAACTCCCAAACATGCATCATAGAAGCCATTTGTGGCATTTGTATACATCACAAACTAGATTCCAATTGGAAACATATGTACAAATGCCATTGGAAATGCTATTTGGACTCGGCAAACACATGGGACCCTAAAGAAAACCTCTTTGACATCCACAAATATTGCGACTTAGCCCACAACACCCACCTCCTCACCCAACACTATAACCCAAACCAAAAACACCAGCTTCCTTGTGAAACCAACACATATCCCACACATCCACTATCATGTTGCACAAATAAGCACTTCAATAATCTACACACCAACATGTGTAACAAATCAATTCACACATTGGCCAACACCCTCCTTGCCCATCCCACCACAAGATGCTTAACAAACATTAATGCATGGGATATAAAGAGAGAACACTAGATAACACCATCCCCTCATGGCTCCTCCCGTGCACATGCTATATTCCCCATTTTTAGTGCCCCGTTAGACTACAACCATACATAGACACCCAACCCACATCAAAACCTTATTCACGCCCAATCGTAACCTTACAATACAATACAACTCATGGAATTCACATATTGCACTAACATATTCCCACAATAAGTAATATCCATGAATTTTTTTTTTAAAATGCTATACTCCAACCCAAACTATCAACACAAGGTTGGAACGTCACCCCCCCCCCCCCATTATATCATGGCATGAATCCAAGGTGTTATATACACAACAACCATCAATAACCTTAGAGTACTCAAAATATCCAACCCCAAAATCCATAAACTAATGGAAACCTTCTCATAACTAGCTATTAGATATTTAACACACATCATACTTACCAAAGAAAACTAGAAAAAAAAAACCCCGATTCACACTCACACTCATACTCCAAACCCCCCCCCCCCCCCAAAAAAAAAAAACACATACACACAATAGCGTCTCTTCTATAACACTAACATATTACCTACATACTCGTCCTCGGGCCACCTTCAACATATGCACAAAAGCAACTCTCACACCCATTACCATGCGGGGCATGGATCTGCGTTGAAATGAACATCGTATGTCAATACAAAAAATACAATGACGTTCCTTGTTGTTATTGAATGTAAAACTACTTCGTTCATTGTAGGGGGTAGACACTACATCAGTAGTCAATAACCATTGACAATAACCATCAACAATAATCATTTGTTTTAGAATAACTTGAAAAATGCTAAAGACCCATTATTCTAAAAGAAAAGAAAAGAATTAACCATGTGATGGAGGGTCGCAAGTAGTGTTTATTATTCTACCCCCATTTGTAGCTAAGGCACATACCTAGAATATTCTAGATTACTTCTTTTTTTGCAAACATCATTTATAATTAGTGGCATCATGTACTAACTTATGTTACTTGATTAAAGGACACTTTGTATAGTGTTTTAGATTCTTAAATTGCAATTACTAGACCGAAGTTAGGTAGGGTAGTTGCGATTCCTCCAAACATGTTGGACGGAAACATCCATGTATGTGAAAGTTGTGGAAGTTGACGTCATCCATGTGGTGGAATCTTCATCGGAATATTACTATAACCTTTTAGGGAGCCTAAAGTTCAGTGCTAGCCAGGTGCTTTTTCCATCCATATTCGAGAAAAAGCCGAAACGGTGAAATCATTGGAGTGATGAAACCACACATGGATGATGTCACGTATTTTCATCCAAACATGTTGGCGTGAATTTTGTGGATGAGAAAAAGGAAATCATACAAAAGAATGCAAACAAAAGATAATAAGAGAAGAATAGATAAATATAGAGCTCCTTTCTCTGGCCACATGATTCTATCATTAGACAGATGGAGCCACACATGGATGATGCGACGCATTTTCATCCAAGTTGTGGAAATTTCATCTATATTTCATCCTAACATAGGCAATTTCATCTGCATATTATCACTCCAAATATTGGGAGATATTTATTGGCGATTTCATCCATGAATATTATATGTAATTATATTGTATGATCTGGCATTTTTGGCCAAAAATTGGGGTTGGTCTAGCATGTTGTTGCCCCCCTTTCTTTTCAAATTCTAGGATAAGCACTAAGGCACGTGCATTTATTTGCTTAGATACGCTTGTTTTGTTGTTGTTGTAGTTCTTTTTCTTTTTCTTTTTCTTTTTCCCATCTTCTAGTGATCAAATGCGTGTCTTGAATTTTGTGTTGCATTAGCAAGTCTAAGATGGAACATCAACAAAAAATGGGATCTCCTGTGATATATGTATGGTTCTCAAAAGTGCAGCTATGTTCTCCTCTTAAATAAACACATATCCCCTACCCCTCCCCAAATTGTGTTGATTATTGAGTGTAGAATTGTTAACATAACTTGAATACATATTAGTCCAAGTTATTAAAAAAATATGTTATTTATTTTTATTTATTTAATCTTATTGTTTGTTCTTGAATCCATACCTAACCACACATCATTCAAATGGAGGAGTCCGATGGAGAAAAGAAATCGAATAACACATGCATACCTTATCATTGTTGGAGTGTTGAATCCATTTTCATTCTAGAAGTAGCTATTGGAAGTTCCCCCTACTTTGGTTAAGGATGGTAACCACACACAAGGTCATCCCAAGAGACCACGCAAAAAATCATCACATTTTGGAATAAGTTTTAGGACATGAACCTTTCACATAAATGTTTCTCTTGCTCAAAATTGCTGCAATTGAATTTCTTTCAATTTTTAACTTTAGACTCTAACATCATACAAGCTGGATGACTTTGAATAGAGATATTTTGGAGATAAAAGGCCAATAAGCCAACGCCAAGAACATTAAGACAAGAGAAAACACACCCGCTTTAAGGGCCTCATGGTCCCTCAAGAATGTTACACCACCATGAAAGGAGAGAAACTGACCACAAAACCATCACACCAAGGACAACCCCTTAACCATCAAATACAAAAACTAAGCTTAGCCCATAAACTTCCAGTTCCACTCAAATTTAACCGCCTTGCTTTCTTCATGACAAAGGACCCCTCTAGCCTCCCAATAATGAATAACTTTCTAAAGAGACACAAAACTAAGAGTTTGAAGTGTACAATCTATCTTTGACATAGCTTTTCAAGATTTATCTAACAAACTATCACGCATCACTTCTATGTTTTAAAGAGAAAATTTGTGTTGGACCTCGCAACATTTGCATGAGTTAATTTATATCATATATATATATATAGAGAGAGAGAGAGAGAGAGAGAGATCCCATTGAGAAAATGATAAGCTAAATACTTCTAATTTTGATCAAATCACAATGTTGAGTTCAGTCACCATAGAATTGCTAGAATGTGGAGCCCTCTAATAGATGTACACATTATAGATTTTCACATCATCCTTACGTATATACACATATTAAGATTGACGATGATCAATAAACTCCATGAAGAGGTCTATTTCACCACATAACAATACTAAACTTATATTAACATGTCCCTTTCTAAAGGGCGGACAAATTTAAGTAGGCCACCCGTCAGCCAGGAACGTTGGCCACAAATTCGCAATTCAATTATCTTGGCACCAACCGTGACCTACAACCTAGATGCACCCCCCACATGGGCCTTGGCAAATCGCAATACGCATGCTAAGCTAACAAATTAGCACATGTCAGTTCAATGGGGCAGAGTGAACAATACCCAAGCTTAGTATTGTTCGTTTTGTAGAGGAACCGCAACATAAAAGGAACATGATGTTGGGAATAGTTTTGGGTGCACGGTGCAAGAGTTTATCGCTGAATAAAGTTATGTATGACAATTACATGACATATTGATCAAATAAAAAACATTTGAATACATTATGTTGAGATTGTGTTGATTAAAAATAGAATAGAAGACCGTGTTGCTAAACCACTCATTGAAATTACTATGATCGTGAGATTAGTACGGTCTACACAAATTCAATAATCAAGGGTATTGGTTGTATTTCAAAATAGTATTTGATATCAAGGGCATTTAGTACATGATGAAATAAACGGTTGGATCCCTTATGTCCACCATTACCATACTCAAGTAATGTTTGCACAAATAATCTTAGGCGACACTTAATTGGATTTACATATAGTTTACCTCCGATGTGTTAAATAACATAGAGGAGAAATACTAGCTTATGGGTTATGGTAATCTTCCACTCCAAAACAAGGAACAAGTTTATAAACATTTCACTGAATTTGAGGTAATGATAGTCATCTTGTGTTTGCTACATATATGATTTAGTGTGGTTCACTCTCTTCATCAACAACCCGCATACATTATCTTATAATCACTGGGTGTCAAATAGAGAGGATATCATATAGCAACTTGGTGCTTCATGACAAGTCATGAAAGACCACTTTAATTAACATGACACACTATTTTTGACGCCACACTAGATAAAAAGTTTAGGTGTAGTTTGGATGATTTGGATGATTTATGTACATCCAAGGATGATTCACGTAATCTCCAATCAGATCCCTAGATGTACACCCTCGGTAGATGGTGCTGATTTGCCTAAAGATCTCGACTCTCCTCCGTTGATCGTTGTCCCTGTCTCGTCCCCAAGGGTCCAAGGTGCCATCTCCATAATCTTCATCCACGGGACATTTCGAATTCAAGAATATACTCGTGGGGGTACATTTCAGCGCGAATCAGGCGATGCAACTTCGTGCACTTTGGATGACGTCTGTAGAATAGAGGGATGAATCTCGTTACCTCGAATGATATCCTTCTATGTAGCTTCCGTAGATGTTTCTTTTTGCTTGAAGCTCTCCTCCGCTGGTCATTGTCCCTGTCTCGACCCCAAGGGCTCCAATGTCTTGTCTCGTCTCTAAATCCTCATTATGGAGATATTCCTGGACTTAAAATGTACGTTCTGGGTACATTCGATCCCTACTCAGGTGTACATTCTCAGAGGATACTGGTCATCTGCCTTAACGTTCCCGCGTTGGTCCAAGGTATCGTCTTAGAAGATCTTAAGCTCGGGGACGTTTCTGGTTGTGTGAAATGTACCCGTCGGGTAGATTTGAGGCGTTGTTGCCACTTCGTGGTGGCGTCGGCCAATGCGATAGCAACGGCGATGGCGGCTGCGACTTGCTGCGATGCGGCAGCTCGACCATCCATGGCGATGGCGGACACAACCCTGTAGTTAGTTGCCTTCCTTCCTTTTACCGCCTCGGAGGCTTGAACGGCATCGTCATCCGACGTGGATGGTGGTGTGGAAGCTGCCTTCTCCATTGAAGCCAGGGTTACAAAGAAGGTAGGGTTTCACTTTTGTTCCCTTGCCTACGGGTGGGCCAGTATGATCGTTCTTCGCCACCACCCTCGGGCAGGCCGGGCAATTGAATTTTGATAACCTTCTCCTCGGGTTTCGAATGCACGGCGACGTGTGCGCAGCTCATACGTCTGGTGCTTGGTTTGGTGCAATGATATTGAATTTGGTGCAATCAGCGATTAAGTTAAGTTCAGGTTCAGCGTATGCTTGCTCGCCACGCTCATGCATGCCATCGAGCGGACGTTTTCTCTGATAGGACTGCCGTCCTTGCTTTATTTGGTGGGTTGATAGATGCAGTAGCACCATTTTCGAAAAAGGAAAGGTAGTTTGGAGCTCTTGAGGGTTTGGTTAGAATCGACATGCTTTGCAGGTGCAACGATGATTTCAACCTGTGATATTACATCGTTTGGTTGAGCTTTTTGAAAAATAAAGAAATGGTTGCACCAATCTGTGACGACGTATGGGATGCAAGGTGATGAAGGTCGCATCACACCCGCCGCAACCAATCCCCGCCGGCCCGGTCGGTTCCAACTAACATTCGGAAATTTCTCCATTTGAAAACCACCATCGAAATTACATGGTCAAGGAAGTTGTCTTTTTTACCTGCCTCATAATATCTCAAGGGGCCAGATGGCGGGAATGCCTTCTTCCATCCTTTTAGGTGCGTGTGGCTACTTCGACAAATACCGACCTCGCGGAAAAGCGTACATCAACCTACATACAAAGAGAAGAGAAGCTGCATGTGTTGGTGTGGAGCAACAGTAGGAGGCAAGGAAATTGGGAAAAGGATTGAAGGAAAGAAAAGGAAAGGGAAACCTCGCGCCATCCTATGTGGAAGGAGGCGTGGAGGCTTCCCATACGCCATGGCCCAGCAACTTGATAATGCTCTTTTGGGAAGTTCGGGGGCTTCGATCTATGGGGTGGGCCACCATGAGTTCTGTTGCAATACCTGAAAATCGAATAACAATTCTCCGACTCGATTGCTTCCACGGAATCTTGTCACCATCTTCCACGTGGTGGATACATATACGAGGGAATCTTACTAGCGTCGTTGTTTAGGACCAGGCCTATAGTCCGAGGACCTGGACTTCTCCAAACAGTGTTTGTCTGCTCTTTGGGTCGGTAATAACTTCGATTAGCGCACGAATTTCGAAATCATCATTTGAATGTAACTTTCGTAGATGGTGGCGGGCCAGGGATTCGTGGTGTTCATGTAAACTCATCCACCAGGAAGGTGAAAACGCAACACATCACTTATAAAACATGGAACATGTTTTAAGTTATTTGACTACGGAAATGGCATCAGAGATCCCGAATTAGTCTAAGAGGATCAAATTGGAATGAATCTCAACTTGTAGCCGTAGGGCACTTGTGTTTACTAGAGCCCCTGAATCCATGATGAATGAGTTTACATGGAAGCTACGAACCCCAAGCCAATGGTGGCGGGTGGGATACGGTACAGGAGCTGATTTAATTTTTGACTTCAAAATTCACATTTGTACTAGGCGACGGCCGAGTAAGTTGTTGGCTGCTACGAGATTCTCCGTCCTGGTTGCGAGGAGAAGTCCTGTTTGAACTCGTTTATTTCGACACTCATGGGTTTCGTACGTGGGTGTCATGCAATAGTACTGAGCATCCAGTCGCTTCGACGTCGCTAAGCAAAACCTAAGCAGGTGACGCAAAAAACGCAACCAGCCTCGTCATAGTTGCATCAGAAATGTAAGATTTCACATGTTCACCATATTCGTGACCTCAAGAAAGGTGACCTCAACAAATGCAGGGTACGTAGGTTACCGGCTGTTGAAGAATTCTGCAAACCACATAGATGGACGGGTCAATGTAGTTAAGCCAATAGTCAGACCAAGCCAAGTCGACATGATGACGAGAGATTCCAGAAGTTGACTTCGCTTAAATTCCCTGTGTTAATGCAAAAAAGCGAGTTTGCAGCCATTATGAAACAGCTTATGCCCTTCCTAAAACGTAAGCAGTGAGCATCAGAAGTGGAAGCACAGTCATTAAAAGTAATAATCTTGCTGGAGCTGATGATAAACCATGACTATACTCATGCTCTTCAGGTAAGTTATCTCTTAGAAGCACGGTGATTAAAGTAATAAACTTGCTGAAATGATGATAACCATGCTTTAGCTCATGGTCTTCAGGTTAGTAACCTCGTAAAATTTTCTGTGTTGGTGGTTGCACTGTGTAACTCTGAATAGTAACACACACTAATCGGGGCAATCAGTGTAGCAGCAGTGATGAATCAGTTATATCCTTCCTGGTGAAACGTAATCAGTCATCAGAAGTGGAACCATGGGGAAATTAGCGATACCTTGCTGGAAGTGATAACCGCGATGATGCTCATGGTCTTCAGGTAAGTAAACTACAGACAGTGGATCGTAAATACTGTTTTGACGATTGGACTTAAAAACCCCTTGAGTAATTAACTTGATGCAGGAAAGAGAATCGCAGCTGTGATGAATCAGCTCAAGCCCTTCATGAAACGTAACCAGTCATCAGAAGTGCCAGAAAGCACCGGGGTTAAAATAATAAAATTGCTGGAAACGGTAATAATCATGACTAGCTCATGGTCTTCAGGTAAGTGGACAGCTGTAATTTGTTTTTGCAATTATTGTACTTCAATTCCCGATGTTAATCCAAGAAAGAGAATCGCAGTTGGCCGCGTGATGAATCAGCTTAACTTAAGTGAAGCCCTTCCTGGAACGTAATTAATCAGTCATCAGAGGACGGTGGAAGCACAGGGATTGAAGTAATAGACTTGCTGGAAACAGCGCGACTAACCATGATGAGCTCATGGTCAAGTTCAGGTACGTAAGTAAATTCTCTGTCTGGGAGCAACAGTGGGTGGCAGTAAATTCTGTTTCGATGTTTCTACGTGGCACATGCCGACAGGGTTTGGAATGGGCGTTCTTTTTGGCAATCTGCGGCAGGTCACAGTGTGCGTCACAGGAGAGGAACACGGAAGGGCCATAGGAATCTGCCCTGACAAAGCTATGGCAGGGAAGGTTATAACCTCCGTATGCAGGCAGGCAGGCACGCAGGTTGGGTAGGTGTGGCCCCACCGACGAGGTCAGACGGTCGTGACGATGATCATGAATATGATCGGTGTTCATGTGTGAATAGGTTGAAGTAAGAACAGGGTGGGCCGGGAGATTTGGTCCAATTGGCGATGATTTGGTCTTCCGAGGTTCAACCCATGGTGGAAAGAAAAAGAAAATCGTATAAACTAGATCCCCAGCCACATCCCACGCCTTCTTCCTCCCACCACCCCCACTTGAAAGTCCTCGCCTCCCGAGCCCTCCGAGCCAGTGGACCTTCCGAGATAGCTTAGCATCGTACAAATTGCCTCCCCCTCTCCTGCCCCCCTACCTAGCCTGCCTCCGTAGTCTTATAAGAGACAGCCTGCCTTCACTCGTTTAGTTCAGTTGCGAAAGTGCAAGAGAAAGAGGTTGCGAAGAGTTTGAGAAGAAGAGATTGGAAAAAACACTTGCGTTCTCCTTGCGTAGAGGATATATGTATTGTGGAGGGTGAGAGAAAGAGCAAGGAGAGAAACAGGTGTGAGATGAGAAGGCAACAGCGGGAGATTGATTGCAGGGAAATTTGTCTGTGAGACTGCATATAAGTTAGTTAAGGAAGATGGCAGGGTGTTCGTGGATCCGGGGGAAGTTGATAGGCACAGGGGCCTTCAGCCAGGTTAGCCTGGCGATGAACAGAGAGGACGGGGAAGTCTTCGCAGTGAAATCGGTGGAGGTGAATGGGAATGATGCAAGTGCGAATTGCTCCATGCTGGCGATAGAGAACGAGATCCAGCTTCTTCAGAGCTTGGACTCCAAGTACGTTGTGCGCTGTTTGGGAAGCGATTGGACAGAGGAGGGTGGGAAGTTGATGCGCAACGTGTTCCTGGAGTATATGCCCGAAGGCAGCTTGGCAGATTTTTTGAAGCAATTCGCAGGCGCGGGGGCGCTGGATGAGCATTTGATCCGCACTTACACTCGTAGCATCGTTGAGGGAATTGATTACTTGCACAGAGAAGGAATCGTGCACTGTGACATCAAGGGCAAAAACCTGCTGGTTAGGAATGGAAACGTGAAGCTGACGGACTTTGGATCCGCCAAGAGGGTGGGCAGGGAGATTGAGAGCGAAGCAATGAATTGCTCTGCCAAGGTGAACGGAACTCCGTTGTGGATGGCGCCGGAGGTTGTGAGGCAGGTGGAACAGGGGCTTGCATCTGACATCTGGTCTTTGGGTTGCACGGTGATAGAGATGGCCACAGGGCGAGCTCCATGGAGCAACCTAAGCAACCCTTTCGTAGCTCTGTACCACATTGGATGCACCGATGAGCTTCCTGAAGTGCCAGCTTCCCTTTCCGCCGAGGCGCACGATTTCTTGGGCAAGTGTTTTCAGAGAGATCCTCGCAAGAGATGGACAAGCTCTCAATTGCTCCGACACCCCTTTCTCACCACCAGGTTCGTGGCCAAGGCTGCCCCCACCGTGGAGGCTCCTCTCTCTCCTTGCAGCGTGATGCAGTTTCCCAACAGCGACCTTTCGTCGAGCTTCGAGGATTCAATCCCAATTCTGAGCACGCCTTCTTTCTTGAAGCGTGGCTTGGTGTCGAGCCAGAAGAGCTCTCAGGAGCAATCGGGGGAGAATTGTTGGGGCAGCTCTCCTTTCGGTGATTGTGCTGGCGAATGGATTGTTGTGCGATCGCCAAAAGGCTCTCCTTCTCTCTCACCTTCTCCTTTCTCCAATTTGATGGCGCCTGCTGTCACATGCTCTGTCTCTACCCCTGAAGTTGCAATTTGCGAAGAGAAGAGGTCGGTGTTAAGTTCGGACAACACAGTTTCTATTAGTACTGCAACTCCAACGGCACCTTCTCAAGAGCTTCCTGGCGCTCACGTGACCTCAACTGAATCCCAACAATTTGTAGGGTTTGAGGTCTTCGGAGAATCCAGAGTGGCAATTCATTATGAGGACTCCTCAAAGGAAATTTCATCCGCGGAGGAGGCAACAACACCGTGCACAGGATTCCACCATGAAATTGAGCACGGTTTAGCAAATAGCGAGGTTGACAATATTAGTTTCTGGATGCTGAAGCAAAACCACCTTTTGTGTGTTTGGCATTATAGCTCAGTTGGAGCTCATCAACACTTGAAATGTGAAGAGTTTAGAAAAAATCAGTTACATTGGATTACTATAGCATACATCTATTGGAAAGCTTCATATTCCAATCGCTACTGTACACTAGTAGCACATCTTTATAATTCATATTCACCATCATGGGTGACATTTCCATTCAACTTTGTGTCTGTATCATGTGTTATTTCCTTCCCTTGCTTAATTATTTTTCTTGATTGGTTGGTGTGCCACACTTGTCATATTTTCCGTTCCTCTTTCCTTCCCAGGTCTCATTATTGCCCAGCTCAAGGCTATAATGATGAATAAACCCATTTACTCAGGGTTAGATTCACCTTCTTTGATTCCAACAGAATGCAATCATGTTCGATACGCTCTTGTTGTCTGTGTCAGTGTAGATTTTGAACAAGCAAGATATGTATGCTGCAAGTTTGGTATGAGGATCAATTGCTTCCATGTTGCATCGATACTTCTAGACGTTTCTTCCATGTACTTGAGAGTGCTCGTTGATGCAATATGTTCAATTTCTTCCACTTGTACCATTATATTAACCATGTTTTTAATATATATATACATATATATATATTCAGAGTTTGATGTTCTCTGAGTTGTTGTATACATGTGCTCTGGCTGTTCTCTTAGGCACACGTGGTCTTTCTTGATCCAATTAATAGCCCACTTGCACATGGCACATGTCTGTCGATTTGGAATGTCAAGGACCACCCAGGGCAAATTGGGGAGCCACGTTTTCGTGCACTCCAACATTGAACGACTGAGAACGTACGGCGCCCGATCATGAAGTTCTATACAATCGTTCGTTGAACGTTTCGATTGAAACGCTCGACAGACTTTCAACCACAACAAGATGAAAGATCAAGTTACTTTCCTCGTCACAGATCCCAGCTTGCGATTGGTGACAACTTCATTGGTTTTTTCATCCTTCGATGCAAGCCGTGACTTTTTACTGGAATACTTTCCCCGGAACATAGTGGGTCGTTTGGGAACATTCTACGCTTCTAAAAACTCTTTGCACTGGCACACATGAGGCTCCTTTTCGAAACGTCCAATCGTTCCACCTGCGTGAGTGGGCGCTATAACTCTTTAGCGCTTTGATGATGCACTTTAACATACAAACTATGTGCAGAAAGCATTCCAAACTTTTTCAAAATCTTCATAAATATGTAATAAGTTAGTTGCTGGAAGTCAACTCAAAAAGCTGGGAGGATCAATCCCAGATGACTTAATGCCCATAATGCAACGTTGATTGTCGTCGTTATTTTTCCCTGGCTTACAATAAATGTTCTTGAGGCAGAAGGTGAAAAATGATGTGCCTCGACCTCGAGTTTATAAGTTTCATCAGACAATACCCAAAAAGCGGCAATCAGGGTGGCACATCGCATGCGGCCTATTATTGGACGAGATATATATGCCTTGACCCGTGAAACTTTTGAAGCTCGCCCAAGCTGGGTGGCCTTTAACTTACGTGGTTGGCTGCCCTTGCAACAGAGCCAAGGAGGCATATACCCTAGCCTTCACGTCGTCGTGTATAGAGTAGTTGTCAACGCGTACAAAAGCTCTTAAAGAATGCATAATATTATTACTCACGTTTTAACCACCCGGACACATGCAGGCTCCTCGATCGATCACTTGAGAAACACAGCACGAGTAATAATCAATCACCAGATTTCTCACCAGAAAATCACCACCACATGCTCATTAAAATCTCTCCATCTACTCGTGACATTGGTGGGTGGGTCGATCATCAAGCTGCTGGCTCGTAATGAGCAGGAGCATGTGGATGGATATATATATAGAAAACAATTTCTTCGGCTTTGACCGGCATTTTAAAAGTGGAGATTATCAGGCTACTACTACAAATATGTCTACTGACTTACAAGAAGCCAAGCCGTGGCCGTTGATGATGATGCTATATTATAACTTGGTTAATTATTGACTCGTTTTGAGGCATTTTGAGGACCAGCTTTGTGACAGGAATCATCTTGACTTTTCCCTTACAAGATGATTTTTTTGTTGCGGTCCCCGACTAATTGAGGTATAGTTTATCATGAGGGAATAATGTTGTATAATGTCCAGTAGTAGCAGCAGCAGTAGCAGTCGTACACTGATTACCCCCATTAGTGTGTGTTGGTATTCGGAGTTACGTACTGCTATAACTATGTAATGAGAAGGTGATGTTTTACCAAGCTAAAGTCATTTATGTTCTATAATGTCCGAACAACCTAGTGAACTTCTTTTTTAGTAGAAATTGAGCTCCTGAGCAAAACGTTATTGCACTTGTGTAACTCCGAATAATAATAACACGCACTAATCGGGATAATCGGTGTACTAGTAGTAGTATTATTTGATTGTTTTGGGGAAGGGAAAGGGAGGGCTTTCTAGTACAATCTAACCTCATTAATGCGACACCCTCGATATTATGACACCTTTTTGCGAGACCGAACTTTTTGGTTCAAAACTCCTCCTTTTATACGACTACAACACTCGATATATAACGCGACATTTAGAATCTCCGTTGTGTCATATTAAAGAGGTAGTTAATGCTAAAAAAATCTTTTCATCTATGTCATGTACATCTAAAATACATCCATTTTGACTTGGGAACTACTTGGGAACTCCACTCATCATTGGGAACTTCATGATAATTAGGGTTACTAGTGTAGAATGGACATGGATGATGTTGCTTCACCTACAATAAAGCTTAGTGATGCTAAACGTCATGCATCATCATGGCCTAGTTCCTTATTAGAGCACTCTTTATAATTTGGTGTCAACGAAATGATCAGTTCTCAATAATCAGTAGGGAATTTAGATAAAGCGGCAGTTGCTAACTTGGGTAGGCAACACCACAAACCTCTGCACTCCGATTTCAAGAGTTCTTGAGAACATTCGTCTGTGTCCGGGGTCACAAGTTATTATTCCACACCATCTACATCACTTAAACTCGTTGCATACATATCGTAAGCTCATATTACTTACGTTTTCATATCCCCTCGTTACCACGACAAACGTTACATCATTTGTCACACTAGCAAGAAGACGACACCTCGATAATATGACCTCTCTTTGTGTTTTGCGTTCCCCAACCATGCCATACTACTAAATAAAGGGGGAGAATGACTAGTACTACGATCCATTCATGGAAATCATGCTCTATATATCTATCTCCCCCACCTATAATGGTGGTGGTGGCACCTTCATCATGCGGCTCCTACTTTGAAGCAATATATATATTA
The DNA here is from genome assembly GCA_950295325.1 of Polytrichum commune. NCBI lineage: Eukaryota > Viridiplantae > Streptophyta > Polytrichopsida > Polytrichales > Polytrichaceae > Polytrichum > Polytrichum commune. The sequence goes on from OX485805.1 coordinate 18,865,668, forward strand.
GGTGAGCCGTCGGCGGCCGTTCGTTAACACTACTTCCTCTTCCATCGATCGCCTAGAGTTTGGAGTTTTCCATGGCCGTCCAAAACCCATCATAGGACAATATATAGTGGTGGCCTTGGTGCATCGATCATGTGAGCCTCGACCCCATAAAAAGCTACATCTACAGCTAAGTTTTATAAAGGGGCCCCATTGTGTTATGGGCCTCTCAATAAGTGAGCCAAGCCGAGCCGAGCCGAGCCTAGCCTAGCCTTATATATATAAATATACACACACATATATATACATGGGAGGCGATTCATTCATGTGTGGTCGGGCACTTGCCCTCCATACACTTATTGGTTGGACAGCCATGGTCTTTATGTGTTCCATTTACGAGTTGTTTTGAGCCGATTTCATTCTTATACGGCCGCCCCCATCGCATGGAGCCCGAACTTAGATATTTCTATTCATATCTTTCACTTGGTAGTTTGTACTAGCTAGGAGTATGAGACTTTTTGTTGGTGTTGTTGTTGATGTCGATGATGGTTTTAAAGTGCGATGTCTTTCTATTTGGGGTTAGCTAGTGTGCCGTGCTATTATGGCTAGTTCGCTAGAGCTTCCCATTTCTATATAACTTTGTAGCCCGAATAAGTAGCATGCAGATATGATAAAGGAGGCGGCACCACTCGAAGGTACTATGGTGTAAAAATAGGTGTTGCACATGTGATGAAGGTACTATGGTAGATGTTATGAAAGAGCCTCACTTTGCTTGTGGAAAATGAACTTGGTAAATTCAAAGTGATGTCACATTGGCATCGCTTCATTGTGGGTATGGACATAGATCTTCATGTAAACTCCTCGGGTTTAATTTTTTTAATTTTAATTTTTTAATCTAATTTTTTTTTCCGGTGGGTAGGATTGTTTGATTTTTAGGGTTTTTTTTAGGTCTTGGAGTTTAGTGTATAATGTAAACCCACCGTCATTTTTCCATTGTAACTGTAAGGTAGATGTGTGTTATTCAGATTTTTATGTTTTCTTTACACCCACTTTGTCATAGGGTATGAAACACATAGCTCGTGTAAGATGATTAGCAAGTCCGAATTATGCCCATAAGTATGTGTCTTGATTTCATGTGAATATCTTGATCATCACCAAAGTGAATATTCTCATTAAAGTGGTCATATATATTCCCCAAATCATGTTGACTCTTGAGCTTAGAATGGCTATGCTATTCTAACCACATAATCCTATCTTATTTGAATACATGTCTTTCCAGTGTTTGTTTTGAGATCCACCATACCTCACTATGCGCACCCCTCAAATTTAGGTGTCCATATTATTGTTATGTTGGATTTAAGCACGTCTAAGGTGTAAAAGGGTCATAAAATGGTTACTTTCCCCGACTAGCCCACTTCTCTAGGACATGAAACATGCGATTAGTACGAGATGGTTAGCAAATCCAAAATCAAGGATGTAGCCACTTTCCTCATCAATTTTGTAGCCCATATGAATGGCTTACTCACTATTGAAGGGAAGATTCTCGTGCTCATTACGTGTTCATACATGTTCACTCCCAATTATATTGACTATTCAACCTAGAATAGAGTTATCTGTAAAGTCCCTTGCAGAGGGACGAAAACCTGGGTTTGATCCTTCTTTAAGAGAACTTTCTACCAAGAGCTCGGCATACATATGAGCCTATTTTGAAAGTTGGGTGAAGCTTTTGGGACCTTTCTTCCTACTTCTCAAACTCTCAGAAAATTGTAGAATTTAAAATAGGGTATGCACATGGGATCCACCGTCCTAAATTCTGGACTAGCCTATGCAAGGCTAGCTTCCCCACCCATACTAGTAGAACAAGCATGAAAGTTGTTTTTTAATAGCTTGACATCACTCTTTGTGTATGGTAATTTAAGCATTAATAAAACTTGGGTTACTTTACGTTAACTCTCATAAATTCAAGGTTTGGGACTAAACCCATGGTTTCATCTCCTTCACTTTACAAAGAACTCTAACGATCACCCTATTTTCAGCAAGCAATCCAATCCCTTCAAGACACATGTCTTCTTGGTACCCGCTCTTGGAGTCACACCAAAACCACACACCTCTCAAACATAGGTGTGTCCGATTAAGAGAAGTGATCAAATTAGGCACATCTAGTGCCTTAATTAAGAACCTTCATTAAGGTTCTCGTGGGTTCCCGATCTTCGTTGGATGAATGAATAAGTTACAGGTTGTCATCGTAATAATGCGGATGATTCATCTCCTCCACGAGTACAGCCCAATTGATTAGGCCCCAAGTTTATTATTGCATCCCAAGTGGACTTGTTACGCAAGGGGGTCATAATTGGTTTGGGGCCTCAATTACTTGGACTTGGTGATGTATATATAAGGAGCCCACCCATGCCAATCAACTTCATTGAGTGCACACGAAGGATTCGGGCAAAATGAATAATGGATGAAATTTTTTGGATGAACAACTGACAGATTCATCATCACCGTTCATGCCACCTCCCGGTTATAATTATTGCCACATACATACATACGCTCGTAAAAAAATAATACTACTACTTCAAGTTTTTGTTCCCTACTTGAAGGCTCAAACTGTTCCCATGAGACGTGGAATTTGGCATGACCACATGTGCACTTTGGTGATGGGGGAATCATGTCATTACTATGCTAGTCGACTAACGAAAGTAGAAATAACGCTAGTAGAAATAAGGAGGAGAAAAGAGGGAGGGGGGGGGGGTCTGGTTCTTTTCGACATGGTCTATTTTGACACACTATCAATCATCTAGGACTTGTCAAAAGTCATCATTTTCCATGCGAATCAAGCAAGCAAATTTGTCTGGTTATTGATATCAAAGTGGTTGATTTGACACATGTTTTTATATGAGTTGTGGCCTTTTCCATGGATCCTAGGTGACATTCTCTAATGGATTGCCAAGAAGCTCATTTTTCGCCCCCCTTGCTACACTTTTTGTAGCACCTAGTATTTACTGTGGCCTACTGTGATTTTGCCATTCCATAAAAGGCTTTGGTCAGTGTACTTTCCTTGACCCCACACCAATTATGAGCTGACAACATTACGCGTTCAGAACTAAAAATACATATTCGTGTTTATTTACATGAACATGAACATTGTGGGGTTTGATGAATATAACATCAATATAATGTTGATAATTTCATCTTTTTATATTCTAATTTTGATATCACATCAACTTGTAAGCCACCTTAATCTTCAATCCACACAAAAAATAGAGTGGACCATGGTATTGTCTGCCCACGCTAACTTATAGACCACGATAACAGGCGTAAATGGTGTAGTAGTGCCTATTGATATTCCCCACAAGAGTTAGTGAGTTCATTGCCATTGTTTTACGCACGCACATGATCGGTTGTGGATTTTAAAATTCAAACATGCAAAGTTGACATGACATACCAAGTTTAGCTTTAGCTTTTTCATTTTTCATTTTTTTAATAAAATTTTAATGATTGTTACTATTTCTACCGTCATTGGAAGTGAACTTATAATGTTGGACCACCGCCGACAAGGTGTAAAGATTTGAAGTCGTGTTTGAAGGGCTTACTAAGATTTTAGACTAAGTTTGACGGAGGAGTCTAAAGTTCAAGGGGCATAAAGGGGAGACTATAGTGGAAAGCCCAATGAATCTTTTGAGTCTCAAAGCTCCATCAAGTTTTGACCCAATCCGACCTCACCCCAAAGTCCAAAAGATCACTAGAACTTGCCCCTTTTCTCACACATTGAACATTGTTTCTTTTTACCTTGGGCTACGGCGGCAGTTTTGAGTTGACCCTTTTGGGTGACGAGGGGGTTGAAGTAGGAAGTGTGTCGTCACACTTCAATCACCCACATGATCCAATTTGATTATTTAATCAAATTCACTAAGCCCCTCGTGTGTTTGGCTCTTGTATAAGATAAAGCCCACGCCCCGGGGCATCGCGTGAATAAGGGCCCAAGGCCTACCTGGCCTAATTCCATTTGGCCAAGGGCCTTGAGCTCTGGCCACATGCACTTATTGGTGGGCATAGCCAGTGGACGGCCCCTACAATTATGGGTCATTTTTCGTCGCTTTTAGTCATCGAATGCTCACTACTTCTCTATGCTACAGTCAATCGTTCGTTAAAAACGATCCATGTTGGTGGGGGCTAGCTACCCATTGGCTATATATGTCCACCAATGAGTGTGGGCATGGCATTAGCAAGTGTAAAGAGATCGAGACATATTTCTTTAGGAGGCATAGATATCATCCAATATGATCTTGGATCACATCCATGCATGCCTCGCAAAGAATGATGTCTCGATCTCTTTGCACTTGATCAACTTTGACTGTGGATCGAGTGATCGCGTCTCAAGGGTTGTTGATGGTCTACTTTCTTTGGTTTCAGTTTTGAGGGATAGAGAGGTGTAAGGTGCATATGTGACAACCACAATGACAATTGCCTGCTCTTACTTGTCAAACCATGATACAAGCCATAGTTGGGAGTGGTACGTTGCAATATACTTTCTTTGGTTTATTATGTCTGTAGTTATTATGTGGCACTAGGAGAGAACTTCAAGGTCAAAGAGTCATGTTGTGATTTGTGTGAGGCAACTACTCTTAGACAAACTTTCAACTTGAATCCGTCATTTGTTTGTCTCCACTCCACGAACTGCACCAATGGGAAGACCGATGATCCACTCTTCAACCACAACTACATATGTACTTCTTGTTTGTAAATGAGAAAAGACTCGTTGCTGTGGTTAAAAAGAGGCCTATACCACAACCACAACCACTCAAGTCCACCAATGCCACCTAAATATTGGCATGGGTTACAATTTGTAGTTACACAATACTATAGCTTTATATTGAGATTATCATTTATTATCCAAGTAAGAGAATATCTACATGTAGAATGCATATCAAACAACATGAAATAACAAACTTGGTATGAAATAATAAACTTTAAAGACTTATAACAATGCGTAACTCCAAATGGTAACCCACACTACTACGGGATATATACTGGAGTATTTGTGTGTAAAACACCCCTTTACATACCTCGCTTTAGTACATAGAGATGTCTCGATCTTTTGGTCTCGCATGTTGTCTTCAAGCCCGTGAGCATGCAAGAAAATCTTTCCGATTTAAAAGATAAAAACTACAAATATGAAGAAGTCCACCGGTTTTTACAAAGGTGCGTTGGCATCTATCCTAGGGGCAAGTGTTCACAACACCTATCAAGGGGGAGGACGAACTGGGGGAGGGGGAGGGTCAAAACACCAATCTTTGTTACATATATAGCCTGGAGAATACCATTTCAAGCTCAACGAATCCCTAAACTGGGATTGAAAAACCTTGAATTGATCTAGCGAGGTTATATGGGGATGAATCGACAACCATCTTATAGAAGGGCCTGCATGTTTTTACTATTACCCCCTCCATAGGTGTTGGGAAACCAAGCCGCCTATGCTAGAGATCGTGTCCCCTAACTCCAAGTACTCTACAAAATTCTGACAAATTCTTTCCTTAGCAGAAATCAGCAGTGCGCTCCCATTCACTTTTTATTGGTCCTCGGGTGCGGTCCAATGCTTTCGTTCAAGCAATCGTTCATCCAGAATCGGAGAAAACTCGAAGCACAACACTTAAATACGCAACACTCAATCGCATTATCACAGAGCCACTCAATCACACAATCTCCCAATCACACGACACATTGTTGCTTGAAGCTTCACCCAAGGTGATTTTATATTGCAGATTTCTGTACAATGATTTGGGAGAGCTACGCTACGATTGGGATCTAGTGATCTGCTCCAAGGCAGCTCAGGGCCTACATGCAAATTTTTACACTTGGAAAGGGTAGCTCCTATTGAGCAGTGCCAAATTTCCTGCAATGGAATCCAGAGCTCAAGTCTATCAAGCTTACAATCTTCGGAATGATGCTGAAATATGTTCTGAATTTGCAAAGGATCATCACTACTGCAATGTGCCTCCTCCTCCGAAGACAAACAAAATGCTCCGTAAAGCCTTGAAGGCTTAAGAAGGCCAACGGATGCTTCTAGGGATTTGAACTCTTCCATATGAGAAGGGAGTGCCTGTGAGGATGAAGGAATCTCGTTTCCAGGACTAATGCAGCTGCAAGACGAAAACTTTGTAGTCTCGTGATCCATGTGGAGGCCGGTGGTGTTTGTTGCTACGGAGCTCGTGTCGTCGATTGCAGCTTCGATGGTGGAAACGGAGCATTTGACCACCAAATTGGAGAAAGGAGAAGGTGAGGGAGGAGGAGAGCCTTTTGGCGATCGAACAACAATCCATTCGCCAGCAAAATCGCTAAAAGGAGAGCTGCCCCAACAATTCTCCCCCGATTGCTCCTGAGAGCTCTTCTGGCTCGACACCAAGCCACGCTTCAAGAAAGAAGGCGTGCTCAGAATTGGGATTGAATCCTCGAAGCTCGACGAAAGGTCGCTGTTGGGAAACTGCATCACGCTGCAAGGAGAGAGAGGAGCCTCCACGGTGGGGGCAGCCTTGGCCACGAACCTGGTGGTGAGAAAGGGATGTCGGAGCAATTGAGAGCTTGTCCATCTCTTGCGAGGATCTCTCTGAAAACACTTGCCCAAGAAATCGTGCGCCTCGGCGGAAAGGGAAGCTGGCACTTCAGGAAGCTCATCGGTGCATCCAATGTGGTACAGAGCTACGAAAGGGTTGCTTAGGTTGCTCCATGGAGCTCGCCCTGTGGCCATCTCTATCACCGTGCAACCCAAAGACCAGATGTCAGATGCAAGCCCCTGTTCCACCTGCCTCACAACCTCCGGCGCCATCCACAACGGAGTTCCGTTCACCTTGGCAGAGCAATTCATTGCTTCGCTCTCAATCTCCCTGCCCACCCTCTTGGCGGATCCAAAGTCCGTCAGCTTCACGTTTCCATTCCTAACCAGCAGGTTTTTGCCCTTGATGTCACAGTGCACGATTCCTTCTCTGTGCAAGTAATCAATTCCCTCAACGATGCTACGCGTGTAAGTGCGGATCAAATGCTCATCCAGCGCCCCCGCGCCTGCGAATTGCTTCAAAAAATCTGCCAAGCTGCCTTCGGGGATATACTCCAGGAACACGTTGCGCATCAACTTCCCACCCTCCTCTGTCCAATCGCTTCCCAAACAGCGCACAACGTACTTGGAGTCCAAGCTCTGAAGAAGCTGGATCTCGTTCTCTAGTGCTTGCAGTGACAGCTCTGCCCCTGCGCCTCTTCCGTTCACCTGAACCGATTTCACTGCAAAGACCTCCCCATCTTCTCTATCGATCGCAAGGTTAACCTTGCCGAACGACCCTGCACCTATCAACTTCCCCCGGATCCATGAACGGGCTGCCATGGCGGGATATTCTACGCATCCAGAACAAATTGCTCCGTCATGAATATGTGCCCTCACACTAATTTTCTTTCGCTCTCTCTCGATCACTGAACACTTCTCAATGTTTTCTATGGTCCTGGAAGAGGCAAAAGAATCTATAGAGTACTAAGACCTCTCTGTGAGATGCACAAGTATGGAAGCAAAGCGAAGCATGATTGGAAGGATGTCCTAGGGCAAGAGTTATAAAAGAAGGGGTGGAGGACACAAGTGGGACTAAACTGATGAGGGTGGTAAGGGATCAATCAGACCAGCAGACTGCAACTATAGGAGACAACCTCTGTTGTTCATCAGGTTATAGCAGCAACAACAAGCAAATTTTGTTTGTGTGCAGATTGCAGAAACCCAATGAATTCAAGTGTCAGGAGCTGTCGGAAAAGAAGTGCGCCTGGGCCCTGGCTGCTACAATTTATGCCTGGGCTTCACAGGCAGGCAGCGGAAGTCCAGAGCCTGCCGTCTCCAGCTAATTACTTGATTGTCAGATTGGCGAATAGATCTACAGTGCAGTAGATAATGTCGTCGAATTGGTCTGTGGGTAGAAGTACAACAAAGCCAGCATGGAAGCTGCTGAGTGATTTGAAAGATTCTGAACATTCCTGTTCCCAGGCTTTACTATCCAAGACTATTTCTGTTGACAAAAAAATAAAAGTGACAGTGCCCTGCAGTGCCTGCCTACTGCTCCGTCCTGCCAGCCGCCCACCGATCAGCCAGGTTCATGATAATTCATGTGAAATGAATATATATGCTGCAGCAGGCCAGGCGAGCTCCGAAAGTGATCAGAGGAATAACATGGTGCAACTTGCAAGTGCTCATCAAACGTAGGAATCAGTGAAAGGAAACAGAATATTGATTGGGGGGTGGCGTTCACCGAGGATTGCCGCTCAGTTGGTCAAAACTATTCACCTTTTGGGTCCTCAGATTCTGTCAAATGCTTTCACATCAAGCAGCCCATCGCTTATTGGCGCTGTCGAGAGTAAGTACCTCATAAGAAAATATATTATGGGTGGGAAACCATTCCGGTAAGCTGAATGCAAAATGAATATCTGCCTCACAGTGGAGAAAATACTATTATTAGAAAACCCCCTGAGTTTTATTTTCACGCTGGGACAAGCACATCATCACATAACTAAGCAAGAGTTGGTCACGCGTAGGTAAAGAGATTTCAGGATGAAAGTTCCTGGGTATACGCCGCGTTGACTTCATTGCCAGAAGGATGAATGAAAGGAAGGATCTGGAGGTTCGGAGAATATACCTTCCTTGGTTTTGTTTATGAAAAATAGCCGGCTTGTTGGCTTGGTCCCTTGCTGGCAACGAACGGGTGCAGTCATTTCCACATAAGATCGCCAATTTTTGAAGGAAAGAAAGACTCCTTGTTCTTTCTCCCGATTGGGGCTCCGAACTATGTAGCAAGATTCTGGGAAATTGTCTCCTTTATCCTATTCTTGAGGAGAGGAATTTTGTCATCATATTTCAAATAATGCAAGAAGGTTGGTGGCCATGGGGTACTTCCGATAAATTTAGGTGAATTTGTGGAGGAGGAGTTGGAGGCAGGGCTTGAACAATGGAAAGAGTTCCAACTTCCCCCCAAAGAGTTTGGGTGGGCGGCCCGTTCTCCCGGTCCCCAGGGCCCAATAAAAATTTGAGCACGATGATGTCTGTGGCGGATGAACATCTTGACCTCCACCAGGATGTGCTTGAATTTGGGGCGGAGCATATCCCTCCCCAACCCTTCAATTTCTTCCCCACTTGACCCATGACGCCAAAATCGTTTGCAATATTATGTCGTAGGAGCTAAACGCCATTTTTTAGAATATTATTCTTACCTCGGTGACAAAAAACCTCCGACGTCCCTCGACTCTCGACGTGCAAAGTTTGATCGGTTGTCCTAATATAAGGGATCAAAATCAAACATGTCCTTTGTCATCTTCAAGTAATAAGTGTAACTCACTGACCCATGAAGCCGTTAGTTAAGTTACGACTGACACCAAATCTGCTCCCCCAAGGTTTTGTTGTTGTTGTTGTTGTGGTTTACCTCGGCGACAAATTGCCTTGCAATATTATGTCGTAGGGGCTAAAACCCAGAACGTTCTTACCTCGGTACCAGAAACCCTCCGACGTCCCTCGACTTTCGACGTGCACTCGACCAGTTGTCCTATATAATATACCTGCTTACTGAACCAAAGCAAACATGATCAAGTTGTCATGTTCAAGTAATAAGTGTAACTGGTTGACCAATGACTCCGTTACCTTATTACGAACACCCCATAAGTTATTTTGTTACCTTGGTGACAAAATGCCTGTCTTTGACTTGCATCCGGAAAGATGTGAAAAGGTGATAGAAGCTCAACCCATGACGCCTTCTTGCGCCAAATTGCCTGCTTCAACACGGCAAAAAAGGAGGTACACCTATATACATCATCTACACCAACTAAACCCCCCCCCCCCTCGAAAATTACTTCGGTGACAAAATTATTTCGAAAATTACTTAAGTTTAAGGCGTATTCTTCTACAATTTGTCGGCTTCCTTTGGGCTATTTAGAAATGGGACCAATCGGGCGCCATTAACTCAATTTAGAAACATCGGCAGATGTTGTGACGCAAGGAATCATCGTCGACACATTGACGAGAACCTTCGTCGTCGTTGTAAGCAATCGGCAGGCAATTTATAAGTTAAGTGAGTCCTTTACAGAAGATTGGAGGTGCAAATCAATTGGAGGTGCAAATCAATTGGAAGTCAAAATTGGTGGAGTGGCCAGCTACATGCAAATATACCTACAGACCTTCACCAATGAGGTGTGTGAAAGATGCGCTTGAATTGACTCCTGTACGTAGTGACTCATCAACCAAGCGATTACTTGGACGTAGACATCATCATACGTTACACCGACCGAACCAGGAAAGTAACCAGGAAAAAGCACAAGTGAAACAGTAGGCATGTGTTACTAATGTGCGGCCAAGGCAAAAAAGGTCGTGCTACATAAGTTATGAGATCGAGGCTGGTAGTGTGGGGAATTCCGTCATTTTCCACAGCAGCAGCATGCCGCTGGCCACCAGCCTCACGTCACTATAGAAGAATAGTATAATATATATATATACACACACACACGCACACACATTTGACAAGTAATCAAGTCTTACCGATGTGGGAGCCATCTTCCTAGCCTGCAAGGTGAGGTGGATCCTGCAATTCCATCACAAATTCTGGGTCATTCCTCCAACATCCATTTAAAATCCACCCAAATTCCCAGGGTGAACATCTTCCACCAGACACGTGTGCTCAGGACTTCCTCAGAAGAATTTCCCTTTCTACTATGGTAGTAATTCCTAGAATAAAAGTTGTGAATAAGTTGTGAATATCGTTCTTTGTATGATCTACACTGAAAAGAAAGGAAGAATTCCTAAATACAAGTTGCCTAAATCCAGTACACCGTTTATGATATTTAGTGTCACTTACTATTTGGACTTACGTTGTGCTATAGTATTTTATTCTAGATCTAGTTTTTGACCAACAAAGGTCAAATTGATTGTTTGGACACTATAGAACATTAACAGCTTTACTTTGTAAAATCTTACATTAACATTAAAATGTTATAGTAATACGTGAATTCAAATTGTAAGTGACAATAAATACCATAAACAGTGCAGCGCTACGTACTCTCTTCAGCAACACCCACCTTGCCAAGTGGGTGTGGGATTTTTTGGTATATGTTAGTCAATTAGGTCATGGGTTTTGTGAAGGGCGTTGCAAGCTGCAGTTAAGGTGCAGTTTGCTTGCTTGGTTTGGAACCATCAACATCTCGCCAATTAAGAAACGCCCACCAAACAATGAGAGAGAGAGGGAGAAAGAGAGAGAGGCCACGATGCTCTCATGGTTGCACCAGACATCCCAACTTCTTCCCCATTCTTTCCGTGTCCAGAGTTTTGTAGATGATGTCCAGGAATTCGCACTATTCAGTAGTAATTAAAGAATTTTGACCCCGGAACAGTGTGTGCTCTGGCCAATAATTTATAAGAGGCCACCAAACAAACAATCAGAGAGGCCACGATCCTCTCATGGTTGCACCAGATCACATCCAAAACCTGAACCATTCTTTCCGTGTCCAGAATTTTGTGGGTAATTCACGAAGAAATTTACCCCTGATGAGGACATAGTGCTTTGCACCTGGCCAATCAATACATATAACTTGAGGCTAAACCAACGGAAGAGAGGCCACGATGTTCGCATGTTCAAGCTCCCAGACATGCAAAAAAAGCCCCTCATCACAGCAGTGACTGTGTAGTACTACAGTATAAGATCGATTGTCATGAGGACTCCGAGGTTACTCACCATAATCGATGATTTGATTTATTAATGCGGCTTGATGTCGGAGCCAGCACGTTTGATGCGTAATCTTGGATGCATTGGATGCGAAGTTGGGCCAGGTGGCAGATCTGCCGTCGAACACTGTGGAAAACTTGTGCATGGTTGGGGACCAATAACTTAATCGATTATATATGCCGACCCTTGGAAACCACTGCCACTTCAGCAGTTGTAGAAAGTGAAACAGTTGTGGGGACTGTATGTGGAGGAGGGAAAAAGAGCTGTTGCTGGTGACGTGGAGCCTCCACTGAGCTTGATGCCTCCAGCAAAGTGGATAGGGTCGATCTTTGATTGGGCCAGCGCTCATGTTCTGTTACGCACAAATCCAATTCCAACATGTACATCACGGTTCGAGTGCTCCAAGAAAATCTGTACAGTTGCCATTTTGCACATGTTTAACACGTATGCAGCAGCAACACCCAATTCCACAGTAGACTTGGGCCTGTTTCCTGCGAAGAAGAGTGTAGTAGCTTGCAATTTTCCAGTACTTCGATTTCTTACAGTCATCAGCTATATGGTAGCCCGTGAAGTGTTGGTTGCTTCGACTTGATTATTTATTAACTTCGATTAGAAGCAAGTTGTAATATATCTGTGGACTTGGAGGCTGTGCCTGCAACCTGCTTAAAGGCCCTTAAAGTGAAGGAAAACAAAGATTGTTCATTTATATATATGTGAGCGGCTACATACCTTGAAGACAGGGAGATTTTCTGGTCGGGATTGTAGCGTAGCTTGTAATCAATAGGCTGCGTGGAGACGATGATCATGAGGATGTTCGTAGCTGGAGTAGTCTTGGTTGCCAAGTCAAGTGTAGGGTTAGGCATCCAATACCGTTATGATTCTGTTCGGATAATAAGCACCTACAGAATGATTTGGTATTTGCTCAAGAAATTTGCCTTCCGTGGATCCGGGTATCAGAGCAGTGGCCGAGTTAATTAGTACAGAGCAGCTCCTAATGCCATGAATAGTAGTTGTTGTTGTTAGTGTTGTTGCTGGGATTTGATGTCATGGCCATTAATTAAGTGACGTATCCTCCTCGAAGCCAATCACAAGTTCCAGTTGAGGAAGTGCAGCATGACTAGGAGAATGATCTGTTCGGAATTCATCAACATTAAACCATGTCACATTAGTAGTAAATTAGCATTTCGGCAGATTTGTGGAGTGTGAACAATTGGTTTAACTGCTTTCGTCAGCAATTTTGCTACTGAAAGGACAAGATTTGTAGATGTTCATAGCCTTTTAGTTCATAGTTTTAGTGTACGAAGGAAACATGGATTGATTCTTAACCATGGGAAACGAGTTGCAGGATATCACATGACTTCGTCAGAAAAGGTTCGAAAAGGAGATTTCAAAATGATGCCCACCGCATTCCAAAGGGCAAGAAGAGAATATTCTGAAAAGAATCAGGCTTACTACTCTGTACTGTGAACAAGATTTCCACAGCATGACAGCTACTATGGTGTAATTCCCAACCAATTTTTTGTTTTGTTTCCTTAGGTTTCTGTTGATTGAAGTTGCTCGTTATCCACAAAAAGATCACTCCCTCGGAGAAAGGACTTCTACGTTGACCTATTTCTGAGGCCAATGGTCGGATCACAACCAAAAAGCAACAGTTGCTTCAGATAATGCTCGCAGTTCGAACAAATATCTTCAATATGGCTAACTCAATGTGAATGAATTAGCGATCCAGTAGTGATGGAGTTGATTCCACGCAACCGGGGCTGATCCTATCACCACCACCACATACAAGGAAGAAGGTTCGCACATTTGCACATGCATCCAAATGGTTTGGAAAAAACCTACATGTCTGGAAAACTCCTATATTGATATAAGTGGTGGCCCTATATTCATCACAGATCCCTTGTTATCGCTCTCTGTGGTTTGAATGCATCAAGTGCATAGTGGATAATTATTAGGGTTTCCCTGTCACTGTGTGATCTTGTCACATTAGTGACCGAAAGAAAAGATATTACCTGTGTACCGGGAGAACCGGCTACTAGTTACAGATGAACCGGTTCATCTTCCCAAATCACCAGTTCAAAATTTTAAACTCTAGGAAATGATCTGAACCATATATATATATATCCTATTTCAAGTAAAAATAACAAGGAACAACCGAAGCATTCAAATAAAGAAGTAAGGAATAGAGACCGAGTTGGCTCAAATTTCTCCCCGTTTACTGGATATTGCTACTTCGATACCGTTACCTAATTCCGTGAGAGAGTTTTGGAATAGGTAAATTCCCTGCGGCTTGCATCCCATGTGCATATATATCATATATAGGTATAACATCAGTGAGAGGTTATTGGAAGAATGATCATTGCAAACCTTCAACTTCGTCCTTAACTTGAAATTCTTGGCTCTGAAATTAGAAACTCAAACGTAGGGACGAGTAGCAACTATACCTGCAGCCATGGGAGAGGAGCCAGTAGGTAACAACAAAATTGACCCCCCAAAAATGTGGGTGGCCCTTGGTGCCACTGCTGCTCCTGATGATCAGCCTCTTCATCCTCCGAAATAGCCATGGCCTGACATTCTTTCCCGGGCACGATGATTCCACTCCCACCGCTCATATTTTATTAGTCATTACGTATGAACAGGACTCACTGATCACACTGTTGCCCAGTGTGGGCCCCCGATTCCTGGTTGAACTCATGGCTAAAATTTCGTTTAAAAAACCTCAGACCATCATCTGATCATGAACCGCACGAAATCCTGAAAGTCGGTGACCTCCAAGAGTACAGTAGGTTACAGCGGCAAAATTTAAGAACATGTGAACTGAGCATGTGCTACGGTTAAACCCTAACCCCAAACTTCAACTTGGAAGGCTGCGAATTACTAACATTTCACCAATGGCTAAAATTTCCTCGCACCATCATCGTCGTCTTCACGAAAATTTGAAGTCAGTCTACAAGAGTACAGTAAGTTACAGTGGGAAAAACTTTAAGGGACATGTGAACTGAGCACGTGCTAGGAATGTAAAACCTTAAACCCTAAACCCTAAAACCCTAAACTGCAATTAGGGCAGCGAATAAATTAGCATTCACCAAGATATTCTTTCTGCAATCGTCATCCTCCATCTCGGCCATGATATTGTGGCCTCGATCCAATTACCAGATTCTTTGAAATTCTTGGCCATCTATCATTCTGATCACATCATGCCATATTGCTCCACATTATTATCCACATTGCTATCATTGAACAATTGTTGCTGTTCACAATTTGCTCCTGCGAATAAAGACTAGCCTGTGGTGGCGATAATTTTGTAGTGTGAAGAAGATTCATCGGTTTCTGCAAGAATGCCGGGAGTCAAAGGCGGTTGTGTGGAAGGGCTGCTTTCACTTCCTTTTATTATATCCGTGAATTTTCTGTGACTGGAAAACCTTGATTGTTTGATGATGAACGCCACCACCGAGCTTGGAGTTCTGTGCAGAATGCAGCCAATTCGTCCCTCCATAACTCATATCAAACTTCCATGAGTCAAAGAACAAAACTCTCTCCTATCCAGAATATACTTATGCCTACATACCGTGGATATTTGTGTTGTTCATCTTCACCCAATCCACAAAGTTGGCTTTTTCTTGAAATCTGCTTCCCCTCGGTCATTCAACCGATCATCCTCGGACTAAATACTCGAGGTCTTGGAAACACCATTAAAAGTTATCGAGCTTATGATCTACATATCAGAATTGGGGCTCAACTGAACATTATTAAGCAGTGTGCGTTCGTTCATGTTGGCCCCAAGAATATAACTGTGGGATGCCGCAGCTAGTGCAAATTCAAACTAAATTTGCACTAGCTACAGCATCCCATGGTTATATCCTCGGGGCCAACATGAACTATTTCATCATGTTATGAATGTAGACTGCTTTGGTATTCTAACATCTACCGAGGCGGTAATAGTAAAACTAGCCTCGTCTAGGCTGGTGGCAGATTCATCCCACATTAAGCTCACTACACTAAATATTGTATTTAGTGTCACCAATTTTATTTGTCTTGTTCAATACTACTCCCTCCTTCCCAAAATGATTGTTCTATCTCCCGGATTTTTTGGTCCCAAAATGACTGTCCAATTTATTTGCCCGGCTAGAAATTTGAGGCTCAAAAGTCGAATATTTTTGTGCCAAACTTACATTATCAAGAAGTCTTTCGGCGTCGCAACTTTGGGGGCATTTTGGAGTAGTTGTTGTTTTCTATTCTAAAAGTCATATGTACAACTACTCAGTCAATGGTCAACAAGCCTTAATCTCGCCAAAGTTATGAACACGTACATTCATTTGGGGACGGAGGGAGTGATTGTGAACCACCCGTGTAGTGTCACCAACACTAAACGTCAACCTAGTAACATTATTTGTCATCCCTTGTTAAAATATGTGGACATTTATACATTTACAATGATGTCACTTACTAGGTAATTTTTCATCCAGATATCACTCATTCATGACAATATATTCATTCTAGAAAATGTTGCGATGTAAAATATACCAAAAGTAAGCTAGGATGACAGTATTTGTATACTTTTTCATAAGAATGTTATACTTTTATGTAACCACAATGACAAAAAATACCATATGACATTAAATACAATGTTTAGCGTAGATTATTTTGGGGTCTTTGACCTTGATTTAGGGGTTAGTTTAGCTTTAAAAAGCAATGTCTGGGTTCTACAGTAGGAACATGCGTTTTCACTCTCTCCTCACATAACTCGCCCTCCCTCTTGGTAGGTGTTGTGAACATTCACCCAATGTGGATACTATGATAGTTTTATCCTTATGCTTTACCTGCAAGGTGAATGAATTACATAGCAAGTGAGAGGAAAGTGGATGACGAGTTGCAATAGCAGCAAGACATCCATTGACTCTTGCTCATCATAGGATTAATCGGTTTGCTCATGGATGAAATCTATATGTTATGAATGAAATGTCCACTACGTGGATAGGAAAACGCAAGAGAATTGTTGGAAGTGCCTTCCATGTGGATGACAAACTGGTTAATATGGTCTTGATAACAACCATGATTTATGGAACATGGATTAGATAACTGCAAAGGAGAGTGAATGACAAGCTATGAACTAGATAACCAACTCAAGTAGGTGAATGATTCACAGCTCCCGTTGCTTGTCATCACGTCACTCTCTGTCATATCAAGCTTGGAGGGGCTTGGGGTCCGTGGTATCTATGTAAATGAATGGGATATTCCCAACACTCAATATTTTGACTATCGGCCCCAAATCTATAACTGAAAATTTGTCAAATAAAAAATAAGTATGCTTTGGCCGAAGTCAATAGTGTATTATGACTTAGAATATTGATATGATGAGCTAGGAATATTATGTTGTGAGTTGAATGGGTACATCAAATCGTCCTTATAAATAAAATAGCCAACCACATCAATTTCCTACCAAAAAAATTGAAAGTGACCCACACTAATTTTAAAATAGAGATTATGGGTGGGTTGGAAATTAGTGTGGGTTTGAGAGATTTACTATGGCCCACACCAATAGAACAATTCAAAAGACCATTGATAGGGGACTGGTGCTGGTGGCAGAGTTCAGGTTGTAACTAATTGTATGTTTCAATGCAATGAAAATTCACGTATTTTAGAATTTATTTATTAAATAAATAAATGTTTATTTATTTTTAAAAGCACAAATTGTGTACACCCGGGGGTGGACTCAATGTTAGAAACCTAAATGATGTGCATGGGTCACTATGAAATTTAACCTTCTATATTCAAGAATTTTATAGAGAAAAACAAATGTATATGTACTAACAACATGGTAGAATATAAACTTTGATATTTATACTAAGCTTTTCAATTTAATGTGATAAACGCCTCCATTATATATATAAAATATAGATCATGAATTAAATTAGCTTTTTTAACATATGGAATCCCCCTGGGTGTGGACACTTCGTTAAAAACCTAAATGATGTACGTGGGTCACTATGAAATTAAACCCCCAATATACAAGAATTTTATAAAGAAAAAAATGTATACATACTAGTGGCATGCTAGGGAATAGACTTGTGTATTTATACATAAGTTTTAGATCTAAAGTGATAATTTCCCTCACTATATATACAATATATAGATCATGAATTAAATAGGCCTTTATTACATATAAAACCCACTTTCACTTTCCAATGAGAAACTCATTGAACTTTTTTTCATTCATAGCATGTAACTCAATGATTGCATCAATCAAATAAAGACAAGAACACAATAACTTTACCACGATCTGGAGATTGAAACTCCAGGGAGTCCATGAACACTCCAAGAGCCTCCAATTTGAAGAAACCAAGAGGCCAAATGCAAATCATAACAAGAATGGATATGATATTCACTGAGGACTATTACCATATGACAACAATGAATGAGAGCATGGATTGGATGAAAGTAACACGTCTATTGTTAAATTGTTTACTTTGAACTTTGGGGGCCCCTTTAGTACATATACTTTTACTTCAAAATGCTTGATAGCCTTTTGAAATGTATACACTAGAGAAAAATAATACCTCTGCCTTATGTACTAAACTATGTCCACTAATGCCTCAAATAATACCCCTTCTTATACACACATGAGTTCGTATGTGGTATGAAGAGTCCATCCCCTGGGTGTGTGCATTCAATTCTTATGTACAACCTATCCATTATGTGAGAAGGAGGGAGGAGTATACAAACCTACCTCTCATCCATCCGTGTTAAAAGCTTGCCCCTATACAAGTTTGTGGGTAATTTCCCTCAAATGTGTCTCACTACACTAATTATGGTAAGTATTGTGCCCGGATATGCAACTCCCGTATTATATGGTCCTGATTATAATCATTTATAATGTGTTTTAGTCCAATATTGAGTGATACAATTTGTTTTAATGTAGGAAACCCTTGTAGCCCTTCTAACAAGGAATCCAAAAATGTAATTATATATAAGAAATGAATATATTTTGAAGCATATAATTGCATTAAAAACCTAATTATATGAATTTTTTAAATACATGTACCATAGGTCAAACTACCCAACTTTTTGGACTTTTTAATAAAATTTTAACATTGTGAATGGCTTATAATTTTAATGGGAGGCAACTATTCGTGGCTTATAATTCTAATTGGAGGCAAATATTCATGTGGATTTTTTAAAATGATGTATAGGCAACTTATTGGTCTAACTGTTGGGATAGAAAACTAATGATTTGTGTTAGGATACAGTTGAGGTATGTATTTTTAAGACCATATACATCATATGGTGCCCTGACTACTCAAGGGTATCATGGGGTATTTCAAAATATCATGGGTTCCTGGTTTAAGGTTAAAACTTAGGGTTTGAGGCTTCTATATATTCGCTTTGAAGCTTTTGTGTTCGGTTTTGGAGCCTTTGTGTCGTCACTTTGGAGTGTGCTTATGCTCATTTGGAAGGGTCATCCTTGGCTTAAACAAACACATGGATTGTGAGATGAAGCGTAGAGGTTCATGTAGTGGAGGTAGAGATAGGGAGAAGGAATATGTTACACCTGTAATTGCCACAACTCCTTCCAAAAGAGGGAGACCTCGAAAGGACCCTCTATCATTTGTGAATACTAATCGGACATCTACATTGAATACCCCTCTTAGACGCTCTACAAGGTTAAAAAACTAGGTGTTTCGATTGTTTATATCCGTTGGAGTTTTTTAAAATAAATATGCCACCCAACTTGTTTTTCATGTCATTTATTTAATTTGGTCTTCACCCAACTTTTTTTTCATCTCATTTTATTTAATTTGGTCTTCACCCAACATTTTGATCATTTTAATTTGATATAATTTGATATAATTTTTACAAAAGCCGTCCTCTAAGCCGTTTTTAATATAATGCCCCCTGCGTATAATATGGGAGTTGCGTACCCGGGGTATTGTGGGCCACACTATTGAGCTTATCTCCACAATAAAAACGTTGGGGAGAATACCCACCCACAATATTTAAAATTAAAAAAGTCCACATTGTTAGGCTACATTAATCCTATTGACTTGACATGAACACATATTTGAAAGACTTTCAACCTAACATAGAGAAGGAGGTGCATATATCACAAGTGCATGGCGACCATAACTAACATTAAACTACTCTAACTATGATATTTAGTGTCACCAATTCTAATCGTCTTGCTCAATACTAATTGTAACCCGGAGTTTAGTGTCACCAACACTAAATGCTAACCCAACATTATTTGTCATTCCTTGTAAAATTGGGGGGGATTATAGAATTACGGTGTTGCAATTACTGCCACTTACTAAGTGACATTTCATCCAAATTTCAATCATCCATGACAACATTTCATCACAAGTTGATGACAAGAGAAGATAGGGTTTTGGCCAATGGATCAACTCATCCACCATCCATATGACAATACTTGTTCACTTATTCATGAGAAGTGTCATATGAAAAGTTTTCAGAGTGACATAGAATACCATGTGACACCAAATATCATATTTAGTGTACTATTTCTTGCATGACGGTGCACATTATGGGTCACAATTGTCGGGTTTGCCCTAGAGTGAGTCGCACTAAGTTATACATCTGTCCACAACATGCATTTACCATTGGAGACCGATTCAAGATATTTGAAGCTAACTTTATTATCAAATCAACTAAACAAACTTTACCATCCATCTACTCTGACTTTTTAACTTCATTTATTGCTTAGTTGATGCGGAACTGAATGGGGAGAATCGACTACTAAGGGCCTGTTTAGGCTTGGGGCCAAGGCCATTGGGAATGAAGGTCAATATGTCCCATGGGGCATGCAAATGCCCCCCCAAGGCCATTAATAAGAAAGTAACCTAACTCCATTCATTACTTTCATGTGTAAACCTATTTAGGTGCCAGGGTTGGGGCCATTTGGAGGCTGCAATTATGAGAGGCTTCTTCACGTACCAACGTACTCATGAACTATTCTATGGATAACGATTAAAGTATAATAAATTTAGAATTTCTCCCCTCCTATTCAATGCTCAAAGAATAAATTACTACAAGCAAATAAAAGCTCTGACAATAGCCTCAACTAGAGGGAAAGAGTCCACAAGGTTGGGAGCTCTCTTTTCCAAGGCTTGAGGCCATTGTTATGATGAATAAAATAATTTATTTCTTAATTGGCCCCAACTCATGGTGTAAACTTGAAGAGGGAAGTCCCAACCTCTCTACCAATGAGAGGAGTGGATTTCTTGCACCCCAACCATTTTTGAGCCCTGACTCCAAGTCTAAACCCGCCCTAAGTTAGTTATAGATGAAACCGGTTGAATTTGAGAAATAACCAGTTGAAGTTCAAGACTTTAGGAAATTTACCTGATCATGTTAGAGGAATCTATGGAATATACCTCAAATCGATAAAAGTAAACCGAAAGATCACAACGTGTAACCGGTTGGGCTTGGAAACACTAAGGGCCACTTCACACACGAGACTGAGAGCCCATGACCATTACACTCCAAGCACTGTCACTGGCAGAAAAGGTGGAGCCGGTCCAAGTCACACTATGCTTGAGGGACCAACGGAGTGAGAGTTTGTGAATGCAAGATGGATGTAAAGTCTACATGGATTCCTACATGGCATCGAATGGATCATGTTTCACTGGTCACTTGGACTATTTTCAAAACCCACCTCTTGGAGGTAGGCCGAACAGAAAACCGGGAGATCATGGCACTCCGAACGCTTGCGACCGTTGATTTATTCTATTTCTATCATGTGTGAGGATCCGCGTGAATAGAAATTCATTGAAATAGCATTTTGTTGAGGGCCCGGTCACATATGACTTCACACACTACACTTGAGGGCCCGTGACCACACTCCATGACTTTGGACAGTTTCGTTTGGGCTCTCACAATTCCATGGTCACGGCTCTTGGCCCTCAGATTCCGACCGATGCTGCTCAAACATCTCCCCAATTGAACTGATAAGATCGTCATCTTGAGTCGGAAGGAAAAAATCAAAGCCGCCCAAATATACTCCAACAAGGTCCAGTGATTGATACACCAGGTACTCACTCCCAATATTCTACACTCAAACAGATTCTTAACCCCCCAATGCAATCCTACCAGTGACTCGAGCGTTTCAAAAAAAAATATATATATATATATCTCTTTACTTATTTAACCTCATGACCTTGACAAAATGCCTGCAAGCTGCAAGCAACTTGAATCGATCTGTGTATCTTTGCATGATATTGATATATATATATATATATGATCATCTGCCTCCGCTCAAAGTGGAGCTCCGATCAAGGCCCACCTACCTTTGTCTGGGAGAAGTGTGAATATAGACAAACCTCTGAGGAGGAAACGTTTGGCGTTGTTGTTTCTGTTTACTCTTTTTTATTGATTCAATCGGCAGGTGGCAATGACTGATCAATGAATGGCAACAAATCCGACTCCAGCAATGAACGTTCACATCATGCACCGGAAGGGCGGCTGGCCGGCTGATCCTGTGTGGTTGTTGTATGAATCGCATTCTTATTACATACATTTGTATATTGGCACAGGCTCCTTGTCCTGGGCATGATCGTATTTGGAGATGATTACATCGCCACCGACTATGGATATGCAGGAATCTTGGGCGTTGACCTACTACTAAGGTGTCACGGTGTTGAAAGACCATGACCGGGGAGAACCGAGCGCTACACTAAATAGGTAGATTAGTGTTAGATGAAGATTAGTGTTAGATGCAATAGTTACCTAAAACACTAATTTTCAACTGATATTACAATTAGTGTTTGAATAGGGTTTGAACAAATTATACCTTTTACGAGGTTCTCATATTCTTCTTCCTTCAATTCTTCATTCCAAGATTTACAAAATATCATCTAACACTAAATGCGCTCATGTAAATATTTAAAGTTACTACTTGGTACAAATAGTGTTAGAGTTGACATTTAGTGTTCTAACACTATAGAGACAATTTACATTTAGCGTTTCGGTCGACTATTAGTGTTTCCAACCCTAATCTACCTATTTAGTGTAGTTACAGTTGAAGCGGTTGAGATCGAGAATTATGTGGTGCAAGTTCAAGACTTCAGGAAAATTACCGATCAGTTGAGGAGAGTCTATGGAATATGCTTGGAACTCGATGAAGAAGACCCCGAAAGATGTCAACATGTAACTGGTTCAACTTGGAAACACGAGGATGATGTTCACTTTCGTGTCTAGAAAAGGTAACAAGTTTTGAGCACGTGGTTGAATCTCTTTTTCACATACGTTTTTAAATTGGTACCCATTTTTAGACTCACAACCAACCATACACCGCTCAAATATAGGTGTCCAGTTAAGATCAGAATATGGGTTAGGCACATCTGTCTTAGCCATAAGCTCTTCGATTCCAACCAATGTTCCAGATATAGACAAAAGTCGGACCCAAAAACATTGTAGCTCCCAAGAAGTTCAAGCGCAACATATGTACTTGTTCCCTAGAGAAAGAGTTAGAGTAAAACACTCATAGAGTTTGTGTTCAATTACGGATTCTAACACATGGGAGGTAGGTTGTATAAAAACAAAATTGCTAAATATGCAAGCAACAAATGTATATATATGTGTGATAAACAGTGGTGGTGGTTTTAGGTTTGGTGATGATTTTTGGGTGTACCTACCTTAACCCTTAAATGCTCATGCAACCTGGAATGGGTTGCCACCTAATATTTTGATGGGGTTTGAGATGACGACGCCACTAGATTTGCAAACTAGAGTGTTGGCCATCCCTAGATGAAAGCACATGTACAATGCCAGAGTAAGGCAATTGGATCATATTTGGCATCTTTGTTGTCTGTCTTGTAGTTGGGTTTGAGGTCCATGAAGTTGATCCTCATGTAATGAGAAATTGTAAATGTTTTGTGTAAGCTAAAACATGTTTCCAACCATGTCTTGATCAATTGTGTTGCAACCACAAAACTTAGCAAATCAATATGTTATATCTAGGTGGATACCTGTTATTAGATCTATAAAAGCCTACGTTATTAAACCAACTGGATTGACTAACCAAGTAGAGACTCATAAGTGATAATCCAGTCGAACGGATACACAACAATCATGGGTTTACAGTGATATGAACGGTACATTGTAGTAAATCAACATAATCATCAGACGTAGAAAAATCTTATAACACCATATCAACTACCAATACATAATCGAATTGAGTGCGATTGGAAATACTCATGCACATCCTACAAATCATGTGAGTGTAGGCATAGAACAAGAGGGTGTTTGCACTGAGCTATAGAATCTTGGCATCACAAGCTTAGAGAGGAAGACCACTTAATTACAAGCATTATTTGTATGAAATACTTGTACGCACTAACAAGTTTGGATCTATTACTTTTGTTGGAGAACACATTTGTAGATTTGGT
The DNA here is from genome assembly GCA_950295325.1 of Polytrichum commune. NCBI lineage: Eukaryota > Viridiplantae > Streptophyta > Polytrichopsida > Polytrichales > Polytrichaceae > Polytrichum > Polytrichum commune. The sequence goes on from OX485805.1 coordinate 18,889,771, forward strand.
GTCTAACACATTCTATAGATCTCGGCGCATAACATATTTCACAAATCTTGGTGCATAAGACATTAGCATATATGGTGTAGAACCAAAGAGATGAGAGCAAGAAATGTGCCCAATGTTTGAGAAGGGTCCATGGCTCGAAGGATGACTAACGTTGTTGGAGCTAACTTTGTCTATGGTTCCATTAGGTCATGCAAGTTGTGAGCAACAACGTGAACAAGACCAATAAATTTTGGTCCATGCATTGACGCGTGGGCCAAGGGCGACATATTCTAAGGTGGACAGTGCTCAATAAGGATGCTTTAACGTCTGGTGTTTGCGAACCACTAGGTGGCAATCTACATGGATGGAAGGTATGTACTAGTGTAGGGTGGTGGCCACTACCATGTGGGCCAAAACAACATATAAAAACCTCATACTCCAAGCATGTAGGATTTTTTGTGAGGTTGGCATTGCTTGTTTTAGGAGGCAGTTTCATGTGTTGCCCAAATGTAGGATCCAAATTTAGGAACCGATATCTTTCACATATGGTGCCCAATTTGGGTGGGGTTATTTTCCCATAGGACAAGCTGATGGTTGTGCACAACTGGACTAGATGGAGTTGGAAAAAAAATTTGAGTGCACATGTTGCTTGCCCCATGAAAAAAGGAAATCTCCCAAAATGACCTCATGTTGCCCCTCCAACTTTGAGGTTGACGGACTTCATCTAACTTTGCTCAAGAAACCCCAATTTTTTTGGAGTAGCTCATTTGTCATTCACATAGCATATTATGATAAATTTTCCAACTTTCTAAAATTTGTGGCATGATCGAAATGGCCATGAAACAAAAAAATCAAAAATTTCTCTAGCCACCCCCCAATTGAAGGCCCCATTCATTTGTCAATTGGACCTAGAAATTTTTTTCCGATCAACTTCAATTTTTTCTGAGAGAAAGAATATGTGGTAGCCTAGTTCACATCGGTATGGTTAGATTTTAAGAAATCAAAGTCTATTTTGCCACATAACAAAAAAAATTTAGCATTGGTGTTGGTAATGCCCAAAAATGGAATGTGAAGGCTTGAGCGTTTCAAGGTTAAAGTTTGGAGCTTTTCAAGATCTGTTGAACAAGCTATCACTTATAAATTATTGCATTTATTATGTGGTACGTGTCTATGGACAATATGGATATCCTCCAATGACGTTGTGTCCAACAATGCTTCTTGGCACATTATCCAACATGAATTGCATGCATGACCACTAGTATGGAAGGATCTCTTGGACATTGTTGTTGCATGACTAGAAGGTTCTATCATACTGACTATCGGATGGTACCTTGAGCACTTTGATAAGCCATGACTCATGGGATGCCAAAGGCACAATGTGCACTTGCCCTAGGCATCAAGACTAGAGTCACTTGGCTTGTTGAACTACCCGTAGATGTAGGTGTTTGTGAGCGTGTATATGGTGGGAGTTTCTTCATTGAATTGTGCTTTTTATTTATGACAGCCAATTTGTGGTGGTTATTATCATTGTATTCTTAGGGTCTATATCATATTGTGCTCATATCTTGCTCAAACAAAATAAACAAGAAGTCTATCTTGCTTGCCTCCTTGAAAAAAATTTCAAAAAGCTATTATCCATAAGGTTCCAAACATTTATATAAACATAGTCCAAACCTTTGAAGTTCAGGTGTGCATTGGTACAAAGGATACTATTCAATTTTTTGCTCAAATCTTGCTCAAATGAAGCAAATGAAGAATCCATCTTTTTCAACATCTGAAGAGCTTAATTTCCAAAATTCTATCATTCACCATGGGATTCTTAAAGATGAGTTCTTGATAATCATTAGAAGATTTGGTTGAGAGTAGTTTGATGTTCATCTAGAATGGCCCAACCTCTCATGGGATTCTGAGCATGCCCTCAATGCTCCAATGCTCCAAACTCTCAAATTCCAGTATGATCAGTATATGGAAAATTTTAGAAAACATAAAATAATTAATCCTCAAGCCCCACTCCTATGGATAATCAATCCATCTCCTTTCTTGTTTCACCAATAAAGATATCAACAACCTCTGTACTAACCACCACGACAAAGCAATCCATGATGTTGTAATCACACTACTTTCACATTCCACCATCCGACACTTTACATTTATCCATGCCAATAATATCTACATAAACACCCTAGATACACACTCCCTTCGTGGCTTCTCCCATACTTTTGTTTCCTCCCAAGATGTACATGCCTCACCCAATTAAAGCCAAACATTCTTTGTATCAAAGGTACCTCTCCCTTTGACACCTCACCCTTCTCTCCCATCTTGTCTCTCATTATCCAATTTATTAAATTCACATACTGCAATGATCACTTTCAAATATTATTACCACATGTAAATGTGACAAGAATGATGTTCTTATTCCACACCTTCACATCCTAGAGTGGCAAGTGCTCAACACCCGCCCCCCCCCAAAAAAAAAAATGAGGCATATCCTTACCATGGGCATTAAGAGTGGCATTCACCAACCCTCAATTGATAAACGCCTTGGCCTTAATATCCCCTGAACCAAAATATCAAAACACTCATGGAACAATTATCCCATAATACAATTAAAGACCTTACACATAATATCCTTGACAATAAAAATAATAGAAAAACACCAACCTCTAGTTCTCTTTGATTAGATATGGTTTTCACTTTCAAGTCCACCTATTGAAAAACAAGCCCCTTAAGGTACTTGAGCCTAAAATTGACACTTCCAAAAAACAATCACTATTTCCAACAAGTTAAATACCTTGGATTTTTTTTGAAGATTTTCCATAGATTTGCACTACTATGAAGAGTTTACAAAACAAAATCTAAGAAATACTCTATTCTTATGCAACCAACAAAGACCCACAAAGTTGTTTTAAGAAAATGAGCCTTTCATTATCCGCTAAGGGGGGGGGGGTGGTCCATTGATATTGGATTGTTGGGTGATAATCATCACAAAATCAACCTTATTTCGGATGAGAGTCTTCTACTAATGAAGGTGTTGGCCCTTTTGTGGAACACTTCTTACACCGCCTCATTGAGCATATAACCTAGATTGAATTATTATATTTGGCCAAAGTTAATACTCTTCTCAAAGCATTCATGCATCCTTCTTACACCCGCCACTATGAGCAGCCAAGGTGGTGGTTCTCTCAAAGCATCCATGCATCCTTCTTACACCGCCACGACGAACGCTCAAGGTGATGCTAACCAGGTACTCCTAATCAATGCCACATAACAATTAATCACTTTTTAACGACGACTTACTTGGTGACACCATTGCAATCCCTTGTTGACGGCCTAACAATGAAACACAAGTGTCGCAAGAAGAAAGGTGGTTCTTGAAGACACTGCTACCTTACACCACGCTGCATTGTTGGCCAATGCAACATCGCCATGTCAACTCACTCACATGAGATGATCAAACACTGTTTTCTTTTCCTCCTTCTTCTTTTTCTTTCCCTGTCAACTCACTCACATGAGATGATCAAGCGTTCTCTTTTCCTTCTCCTCCTTTTTCTTTCCCCGTCAACTCACTCACATGAGATGATCAAGCGTTGTTCTCTTTTCCTCCTCCTTCTTTTTCTTTCCCCTTCAACTCACTCACATGAGATGATCAAGCGTTCTTTTCTTTTCCTTCTCCTTTTTCTTTCCCCGTCAACTCACTCACATTGGATGATCAAATATTGTTTTCTTTTCCTCCTCCTTTTTCTTTCCCAGTCAACTCACTCACATGAGATGATCAAGCGTTCTTTTCTTTTCCTCCTTTTTCTTTCCCCGTCAACTCACTCACATGAGATGATCAAACATTGTTTTCTTTTCCTCCTCCCTCTTTTTCTTTCCCCGTCAACTCACTCACATGAGACGATCAAGCGTTCTTTTCTTTTCCTCCTCCTTCTTTTTCTTTCCCCATCAACTCACTCACATGAGACGATCAAGCGTTGTTTTCTTTTCTTTTCCTCCTCCTTCTTTTTCTTTCCCCGTCAACCCACTCACATAAGACAATCAAGCGTTCTTTTCTTTTCCTCCTCCTCCTTTTCCTTTCCTCCTCCTGCATGTCGCAGATTTCCGACAAGAATGCCTCAATCTCAGGGAAAAACTAACGTCCACTTACTCACTTACTTAGAACACGCCCACCTGCCTTGGAGCCCAAGAGTGCCAAGTTGGTGGGCTAAAAATATTGTGGTGTGTGCTGAAGTGTAGTTTAATTAATGGAGCGGTGGTGTTGTCGGTCGGTCACACACGAGGGCCACACACATGCAGCAGCAGCAGCAGCAGCATCTCCCACTTCAGGGCCCAAGTTGCTCTTGCCATGGATTGGCTGGGTGGCTGACTCCTTGTCAGCTTTGCTGCTTGTGGCGACTCCACCTCCAGCACAAGCAAGAGAAAGGGTCGGGGCCACTCCACACGGGAGCCAAGGGCCACTCACCATGTGGTCGTGAGGGCCCTCAACTCGACTCCACTCGACTCCACTCGCATCCGAAGGCCGTACCAAGCGTTTGACTAACATGGTCTGCTGGATTTTGCGTCAAGAGGTGGGCATGGCACGAGTTCCAACATCTCGTGGAATGTTTTTTTTTTGTTTGTTTTGTAGTTTGTTATGTAGGCTGACTTTTCATTCACGATAATGGGTTTTTGGGTCGTTAGGTCTTCACCTTCTAGTGTGGAGTGAACTTGGATGGTCTCGGCCGTTCTGACGAATGATAGATCTTAGAATGCAACGGTCACGGGCCTTTAGTCTCGTGTGTGAAGTGGTCCTCAGTTATCAATTGTTCCCTAAAGGTCGAGGCGGATGTTTTTGTGCAAGCGATCATCTCGGTTTGGTACATGATGTAAGTTATTATCTTATGATTTTTGGAAATGTAGATGGTGGAAGATTTGTGTGAACAAATCTCACTTTATAAAAATGCCAATTGTATAGTCATCTATGCTTTAAAGGGAAAACCTTTCTTTCATACATTGCTGGATTGGCGTGAACAATTTTAGGTGACTTTGGGGAGGATTTCACTTTGACCTTATGGGGCTAAACCGCCTAAGGTGACTTGACATTGCTATAAACAAATTCTACTTGCTTCTCTCATGTACATACATTACCTCAATTATAACATGGACTTATTTTTGCAACTACTATATACACCCTAAACTTTGTTTTATCAACCTCCGCAATGTCACTCCTTCTCTAATATCCCCAAACCCTAGGGAACGGATGCTTTTAGTTCAAATACTCACTCCTTATTGTCACATTCCTCTCCTTTATGTCACGGGTTTTGACATTGATGCAAACCACCAAAGTAGTCAAACCACACTCTTGCTTTGGGCCACGTGTCTGCATTTCTCAAACTAGATCAGTGTCTTGCAAAAGGATGATTTGTAGCTTGTACTCCGATCCTCACTTGAAAAAGCCTTCACTTGAAGCTTTGCATGTGGCAATTATTTTAACATATCCACTCTCAACATCACCGGTGAAGTTTTCAGTAATATTCCAATAGTTCCTTGTAAACTGTGATCAGTTCTGTCACTGGCTTTTTGGTCGCAGATTCCAGGGTAGAAATACCGTCCGAGAATGCATTGCATTGCATTACAATGCATGACAAAATTCACAAATTATCTGCAAAATTCTCCAATTGGAGTGTCTTAGAAAGGAATGATGTGAGCTTGAAGATGAGGGAGAAGGCCCTTCACTCGCATCTCTGTAGCAGGCTGCATTCATGGTAACAGATCTGCTTCCAAGATAGTGAATGACAATTTTGGTTGAGTTTCAGGTTGCTACTGTAGTGCATCGATCCACGGTTCAAAAATTCAGGATGTTTTGCATCTTATTAGATGTTTTTGGCAACTTGCTCATGTGAGATGGATTTCTCATCAACTTGAACGCAGAGGAATATAATTAATGGGACGAGCTATTACTGATCAATTCTGTGGCTTCTTCAAGCTAAGATTCCAGGTAGGAGTACTAGCTCGGGAATGCATTGCATGGCATGAATTCACATCTTGTCTGCACTTCTCGAATTGGATCAACGCCTTGGAAAAGCATTCACTTGGAGCTTTGCACGCTGCGATTGTTTTAACAAATTTCTTTCAACATCATCAGCGAAGTTTTTGTTGATGTTTCAATAGTTTCTTGTAAACTGGGATCATGTGTCAAGGCTTTTTGGTTGCAGGTTCCAAGTAGAATCACCATCCGAGAATGCACTGCATTGCATTGCAGTGCATGACAAAAATCACCAAATGTTCTGGAATCTGTGGTTGAATTGTCAATGCTTGACAAAAATTGATTCAAGCCTTCATTTCAGAGTGCACAATTCACCACCAATCATCAATTTCAATATTACAATGTTGCACTTTGTGTTATTCTATAATGTCACATGTTGGACTGATTCTCTTATTTCACACATCCATGTTTAACACGCGTGATATTTCGGAGTTTAGGGTGTACGTTTGATTCAATGTGGTATTTAGTAAAATTGATGTGTCATGTTAATTAGAGTGGCCTCCGTGACTTATCTTGTAGGGGCAAGTGTCGCATGCCGCCTTCTTTATATGTTACTTGGTGATATCAAGATCATTTATGTGGGCTGATGTTGAATAGTGTGGATCAAACTTATTCACCTGTATTGTAATAGGGAAGCGGGTTTGAAAGGGACCCTTTTTCCTTTTTGCATTCACTTCTTGTAGGATATGAAACATGCAAACACTAGAAGAAAACTTCCATTTCAACCATAAATACACCATTTTCGTTGGCAACTAAAGGCTTTTGGTTACCTATTATCCAAAAATTGTAGCCAAAAACCTCATGTAGACAACCAAAATGACTTATTTATGCATTTTCTCGCCATGAGTCACAATGGCCAAGTTGCAATGGATGATTGTAATGGACAAGTTTTCTTCTAGTGAAGTATTGTGTGATGATTAGCGCTTCCAAATCATGTGGCCTATAACCACTTTCATCATAATTTTCAGAGTTCATATCCTGGTCATTATGAATTCAGTGAAGATTCTCTAAGTTATTAAATGATCATATAGGCCCCCCATTTATGTTGATTATTATCGACCTAGAGTGGTTAGGAAATCTTGAGAATGTAGTCCAATTGCTCATGAGGTGGTTAGAAAAATACGGTCCCTTACCATGGCTCTCTCCCATTAGAAATCTATTATGGGTTTGATTTTTTTGGTAGATGACCCAAAACTAACATGATTGTGGGCACTTGATCTTAAGATCCCATAATCAACATCCACATTTTGAGCACACAATCCAATCTTTATTAGGGCACAAGCACGGTCAAGCACACAACTCCATTACCCTACATAGATTTAAGTGAACATGATTCAAAACTCTATATTAACTTTGATTAAATTTTGTGGAGGAAAAAACATGAATATTTGAAAAACACATTGATCTACAACGCAAAGCAATTTATGTTGAAAAAAAAAATTCAAGAAAAAATCTACATATTTTAGAAGACGATGCAAGTAGTGTGTGCAAGCAAATCTATTGAACACGTACTTGTCTAGAATTTGTTTAAAACATGATAAAATTACATTAAATTCATGAAGTTCTACATTTTTTTTTGTAAAGGTGCCCTCAAGTTTATAATGAATTCAAGGAATATATAAGAAAAAATCCAAGTTCAAAGTATTTAAGGTCATGAAATCTACCTCCAATACCAAATTTAGCCATTAACCTTTGAGCAATACTTTTAATGATAAGTTTTGATGATCTCATCTTGATATTCTATATTTGAGTGCCTAACACAACAATACGTGGCGGAGTGATTAAAATTCCGATTTAAACAATACTTTGCTACTACTTTTAGGTGTTTGACCAAAAAAAATATGGTTTTAGTAGATTGGAGCACTTCTTCCATCTACTTGACCATGCTTGCTCCCATTAAACACATGTCATCTCAGTATCCACAGTTCTTGAAGCCACACCAAACTACAAATTACTCAAATATAGGTGTCCGATTATGGTAAGTAACCATATTATGCCCCCTCCCCACCTGACTTTAGCTAAGCCTAAAAGTTGGTTCTAAAAACACAGCCTTCACACCATTGACATTATCTAGTGCCGAGCCTAGTTGGCAAATGATGTGGCATGGCTTAAAGTGGAGGTTCTAAGCCTTAGGCACCGACCCTCCCATCAATACCTAGACATGAGGCAAGAATGTAGGACCTTTAAAAGTGTTGCCTCCCACCCTTGTGATTGGTTGCTTTTAATCTTAGCTATGAGGGCACGAGGAGCTCCATTAACAAAAACCGATGGTAAGATAGGTGGGGATGGGACAAAAACTATCCAACATTCATTGCTTGGTAGATAAAACAATGACCATGTGCGAAAGCTACTTAACTAAAATCTACTCAACAATCTTCAGAGTAAGTTCTTGTAGGTGCATTCACTGCATTGGGATAGCCGGACACCTCCGCTATATCCGAGAGAGCTTTACCCAGTTTTAAGGAAAGACTTTGGTTCTTTTGTAAAGACAAGTGGGGAGGGCATAGTCAGTATACCTTATAAGACACCCTTTAGCACTATGAATGGGAGATCCAATTTCTAATTAGAGATTAGCCCAACGCTCAGGGAGGTCACCAGCGAAAATTGTAGAAACAACATGTGATAAAAAATAAGGTCTAATATATTCATTGTAGATAAATTTTGCAAAAAATGTACATATAATATAGGGGGTTTTAAAATAATGAAACATGTTTACATGTAAAATATCATCACATATAATGGCCTCTTTTATCTAGTCAGTGCATGTAAACTAGTGTGGAAACAATTACTAGGGGTAGCGGGTCTAGGGTAGGGTATGTGCTAGTGGATGAAAACAGGTAATTTTCTATTGAAAAAGCTTGGATTGATGACTTCGCAAGCTGGTTGACTTGAACATTATTGAACCAATGTATCCAATGTGGAGTTAATGTTCTCTACCTACGTGCAAGGAGGGAAAATTTCAGTGTGTTGTTTGGATTGCAATCTTCTTTTCAATTTTCTTTTGCAGTATAAATAAAATAAGGTATTTTGAAATGATTCCCCAAAAAAATTATAAATATTGATAGGGTGTATCAAAATACAAGAATTTACCTTTACTTTGAAAAATACCATAACTTATAATATTTTCTACAAGGTAATGGCCCCCCGATAAATGGGCCATGAGTGCATGTGTATGCATTAGTATAAGAGGGAGTGACCTTGCCGAGGCCCAACGAGTTTGAACAATAACTATTCATATTCAAGCCTTTAGGCTATTCGTCGATCATTTCAGAGGAATCTCTAGAACATACTTTGAATTGATAAAGGAAATCCAAAAGAACCGTGTCAACATGTAACCAGTTGGACTTGGAAACATTATTGATTTCGTCCCAAATGTCCCCATTGAAGGGGAGGCCACAAATGTTTGTTTCAAAATGGAGTTTGGTAAGCAAGGTAGAAGAATGTTGGCCTTGACATGTGTTTAACTTTGAGGAGCTGGGTTTTGGGGTTGGTCCCTCTTTTATTGGTTATAACCATCCGTTTTCAACTCCAATACAAAAACTTAGGTTTTAAGCCATGCAAAACCACTATTTTGGATGGGAGTTGGAAACGGACGATTCTACCCAATAAAAGAGGGACCAACCTCAAAATCCAACTCCTTGAAGTTAGGCACATGTGAAGGCCATCATTCTTTTACCTTGGCTTACCAAACTCTGTTCCAAAACCAACGTTTGTGAACGTGTGTGGTCTCCACTCGAGTCATTGCTTTAGTGCCTTAGGGGTTGTTTACACCATAGACCATGAGGTCGTCCCAATGTAAAAATTTGTGATGGGCTGTTGAACTTGTTCCGGGACCACTTTGGTTTACACCAAAGGAAAATGGTCAAAGTGATCATGGAGTTTGAGGTCTCTAAAAGACATATTGTAAGGCCTACGTTATGCACTCACATGATCCAACCAGTTTTGCAGTGAGAGAGGCAAAAAAGGTGTTATGGTAGGAAAATGCAAAGGTCTATGGCAGAGAAATATTGCTAGAATAAATTTTTAGTGAAATTTCTTTTGGGGAAGAGAAGATGAGGATACAAGAAGACAAAAGAATGGTCAAACTTGAATTTTTATTTTCAAAATTTCCCTTTTTGAACATATGTTAAAAAAAATCCAACACATTCACTTTTTGGTGCATGGTCATTCCCCTTGGTCCACATGTGGTTTCCACCTAGTGAGTGGTCCAAAAACTTTGTAAGTCAATTTTTTAAGAAATCGGACCATGAAAGGTGGACCATGAGGTTGGACCATCTTCTATAGTCCGACTTCCTTCATGGTCCATGGTGTTAACCAGCCCTCAATGATGAACACCTAGTCTACAAAGGTATATTACCATGGCCACCTCCCTAGTCCACTTTTTGGGGGATTTTCATTGGGACTGGGAAGGTTCAAGAGCACTAAGTTAGTCTTAGGAATCATCGTGTGCCGAAGCCTAATCAATCCGAATCAACTACTTTATTTAGATATTTCGCCTCACATTATAAATGGGAAAAACGGATATGTTCAAACATTGTGAAGTCGGTGGTGCGCCGCCTCCATCCGCATGTGGATAAAGGATTCTCTTGTTGTGGATAATGTGGCAACTTCAAGTGGTAAAACCGGCCGGAGTTCAACAAACGGTGACCATTTCATGCATGGTGTCCACATCATTCCCGAACTACAAGGCACATCGAAAAACAATGAAAGAAAAATCGCAACGACAATGGCACTTGCCTTCCTTCGAGAACCCTAATGGAAACGATGGTTCCGCAAACTACACACAACCCCACCTCGTTTTAATTTACCAGGAGGTTCACATAGGACGCTTGATCTAGAATTTTAGTCCTTGAATAGTTGTTTCAAGCGTTTGTTGCACTCTTGTGTACGTTTGCAAGTGGTCAAGATGGGTTGATTCGTCAATCCCGATGAATTGCACATGACGTACACTAAAATGTTTGATTAGTGTGGATTACCATTCAGAGTTAAAATGCGGTGCTTACGATAACAACGATCGTATATAACGTCTTTCATGTTACACTCGTTGAGTAGATTGGTATAGAAAAAGAAAAGGAAAAAAAAGGACATGATGGTAGGATGCGCGTCATGAATAGAGTTGTGAGAGGCTCACCGTGGGACTCGAATCATCGATCCGCACAAAGCACGCGATCTAGTGCACTTTGAAGGAGATATTTTGATGGTGATGAGATGTTCGTAAGCGTCAACAAAAGCATGATCATGTTCTCCACTAGGAGGATGATCCTTGGGCCACTCACACCAATCATGGTCACATGAGAACCCAATAAGTTAAGTAGATCATGGAACCTTGAATCGCTCATGCACATACAATGAAATAATGCACGGCACCGTAGTCCTCCTAGGGTTGTGGTGCTTGAGATATTTGTTGCCTTCCTTTGTGGGATGATGGTACAATGTGTCCAAACGATGACGATGGTATCTAAGTAGGAGATGCTTCGTGAGGAGGACTCGGGGAACCCACAATTATAGGCACTTGAGATATTGGTTCGTTTGGGTTCATGTCCTACTACTACCTATTAGCACAACTCTAGTGTCCAGGGAGATTTTTGAGCATAATCGGTCAAGATCCGAGTGTTTCCAAGTCCAACCGGTTACATGTTGTGATCCAGTGCCCGGGAACTAAGTTTTTGGGCATTATAGTAGTCGGTCAAGATCCGAGTGATTCTAAATCCAACCGGTTACATGTTGACATAATCTTCCTGTTTTGCTTTCATTCATTTGCGGAGGTATATATTCTTCTATAGGTTCCTCTAGAATGATCGGTAATTCTCCTGAAGTCTCCAACTTCAACCAGTTATTTCATCTGTACCTAATTACCGGTTCTCCCTGACCAGTGTTGTGATCTTTCTGTGTTTCTGTATTAATTTGAGGTATATTCTACAGGCTCCTCTACGATGATGGGTAATTTTCCTGAAGTCTCGGACTTCAACCGGTTATTTCCCAAACTCAACCGGTTCATCTGTAAGTAACTTAGCAGTTGGTTCTCCCCGTTCATGGCACCTATATATGAGCGATGCCCTACCCAATACCGACCCCCCTTGGTCAATTAGAACGGACCAAATTATAAGTTCCGACACATTTCATTGCCAGGCCTTGGATTGAAATCGTCGAACATATTTTTTGAACGCAACGTAACAACGCATTCATTTAAGTGGTAAGTTTTGTCACTTAGCCACTCGGTGAAAGGTAGAGTTTCTCTCAGTTGTGGATTATAATTATGGGCTCCTTCTTTGGTTTGGGTTGATAAGAGAGGATTTTATGGGTGTGATGGGTTCAACATGTTTGGTTTCTTGGAGGACTGTCCATTTTGTGATTTGGAGGTGGTTCAATCAAGATTGAAACTCAGTTTGCATATCATTTGTATTTGTTTTACAATGTCAGAACGTTACTCAATTGATGAGTTCTGTTCAACTGCCCGGACTTCAGATTTAGTTTGAAGCAGCGAGATTTCGGCATCAGGAGTCTTTTATTCTTGAATCTGCTGGTGGACACTTGAACACAGCTCATGAGCTCATCAAAAGGATGAATGTCACAATATTGTTCCTACTGTACAACTTATTTTTAAACAAACATATTGCACCAAAGAATTTACAGTTTTGCATGCAAAGTTTCACTGCAACTTGGAAGAAGTCGAAGTCTACATGGTCTTCCTTACATCATCATTAATAGCAACATAGGATCCATAATCATTAGGAAATCATAAACCAAACATATCAGATCACTCATTTAAACTTCCTAGAGGTTAGAATCCCACATTTGGTCTCAACGCTCAAATTTGCTACCAGGTTCAAGCACATGAGCGACTCTAGTCAGATTGCCTCATTCTAAAAAGAAAGACACCAAAATGTTGTTCTAGAAAATAGTCGGACTCTGAGATGTTCATCATGATATTGATGTAAGTGAGACAACTACACTGGAAACTGTATTGAGTGTCATACGGCATTGAATGTCCCTGTGGCAACTTTTTTGATGACACTTCTTATGAATAAGTTTGCGAGTACTATCATGGATGATTGAAATTTGGATGGAAAATCGCTCAGTAAGTGATAGTAATTGCAACCTTTGTAAATCTGTAACGCCCAACTGTTTTATTTTTACAAGGAATGACAATAATAATAGGTTTACATTGAGTGTTAGTGACACTACAAAGGCAGTTTACAGTTAGTATTGAGCAAGACAAATAGAATTGGTGACACTCAATACAATATTTAGTGTAATCCTCCAGCCTCAACAATTAACCCTCCGCAGATACACTTCACACTCTTACAATACCTATTACAATGTCCTGGCTAAACCAATCACCAAATCCCCACCAAGTTTTCGATTTCTCAACATCACCTCACATTATGCATTTCCATTGTCACGTGAATATATCCAGAAGAGAAATATGGACAAAGGTCCAACTTCATGCAATTCATAATAGACTACAAACATAACATTACTCAGTGACAATGGGTCCTCGGAATATAACAGTGGGATGTTGGGAACTTAATTTGAATCTATTAAGTCTACTTGTGCAGCTTTTCGAGATATGACTGTTATATTTATGAGGGCCCACAGAAGGAGAGCTGAACACAAAGTAATGTTATGAAGCTGATTTGTTAGCCACAATAATATTTTAATGTTCACATTATCAGATCACTGAACTTTGATCACTGAGCTGCCAAAGCATGAAATTTCCTGACACCTCCAACTTCATGCTCTGTCTGTGATGAAAAAGCTCACATTTCAATATGCGATGACATCGTCGACTGTAATGCAGAGAAGAGGTCTTGAGATTTCGATCTGCTTGGTCACAAACAGTCTTAGATCTCTTATTAGCTGCCAATTTATTTGAATATGTCGATTCTCTCGTGAATAGAAAGATGATGAGATTAAACCTGCAAAAGATTGAATTCTGCAATCTTCTCATCAGGAGGAGAAAATTTCATAAAAGAGACCTGCAACCTCTGCAAAAGCAAGTTAGCAATAAGTGTTGTTGGTACTTGAGATCAATGAGACTAAACTGACACTTTGATTCAACCACTTGTGGCCTGCTTCACCAAGCTGAGATTGGTTTGAGTGTTAAGATCAAAATGCCATAGCTTCCAAAAATGAATGCGATCCAAGGATGATTGAATCCTTACAACCCCAACATTGACAAGGAAATTATTGTATGATCATTTAAGTATTTATTTTTCCAATTAATATTTATGTCTTATTGATCAACTTGACAATTAATCATGGACACTTGAGAGAGTATAACACTGAAAAGTCTAGATGTCATTTATAATAGATAAATGAGATGCTGGACATAGGTTCTAAGCATTCCACCATAGAATATAAAGCCTCAGTAGCATTTTTGAAGGGGATCACATTCAAAAATATGTATGAAAATGAGGTTTTGATCTTTAAATCTTATTCAAAAATGAAAATAAGATGCATATTTTTTTTTTGGTACAAAAACATGTTTGTTTCAAAGTAACATTTGTCATGTTTTTTCGAGATTTTAGTTCATCAAAGTTTGGATGGTCATAGGTTTGGCTACGTTAAATCTTAAGGCTTGATGCACTAATGAACATATTGTGCTCTCAAAATTCTCCCTTTGATGAATCTTGCACTTGACATGAGTGACCAAAAAGTGATCACTCACCTTTCAAACATCTTTCAACTCTTTAAAGTTGTTATGGTTTTTTTTTATCTATTTTTCTAGGGTTCTCACTTACTTAAGCATTTGATCGAATGTTTTATATTTGACAGTGTGTATTGGAGGGAGTAAGTTTTCCCTCTGTTAGAGGAAAATAATAAATGAACAAGGTTGATCATTTTGATTATTTATTCCCACCACCTTCTTAGTATGAGGCTTAAGATATGCTTCATACAAAGATGTTGGTTGATAATGAAGGGATCTATTTTATTTTTGAAGTGAGACACTTTTAAAATCGGTTCCTTGAAATCCAATTAGTCACATTGTTGATTCTAATTGTATCTATGTACACTAGATTCACTCTGCACATGTTTTCCTTGCATATATATTGACCCTTTAGGTTTAAAATGCAAACTATAAATTATAATGCATCTTAATTTATTTCCCGGGGTCTTCATAGATTTGGCTCTGAATGGTATGCATTTGAGAGTGCAAGAAAGCAACAAGTGGTGAGGGAAGCAATTTTGATAAACGGGTGATGACATAGTTCATAATTTGCTTCACTGAGGTGAGTGATTGTACTTTGATTTGATTTTAATGTTGGCCATGATATGCATAAATCCATGCTTTAAAGAGATGAATGCTAGGAGGTCACAATGCCACTCAGAACAGAGGGAAACTGACTAAGGTAGGGGTGGCAATTTCCGTGCGGGTCCTAAAGTCGACCCCTATGTCGGAAGCACCTATCAAGGTGCTTTTACCGTTCACAACGCTGCCAACATTTCATTGGCTGCCAGCGGTCGGTTTTAGAAATCCACCCTGTGGATATACCACATACCCTATGTGCGAGTGTTGGTCACTCTACAAGGTTTCCTTTAAAAAATTGTAGGAAATCATAAACATGCTAGAAAATTTTGATTTTTTCAAAGTTGCTCTTGCACTAGCTTTGCGGAGCGCTCAAAATTTATAAAAAAAAATAGTTTCAACATCCCAACTAGGCACATCTAAAATTTGGACGGAAATTGCCACCCCTACCTTAATATGAAGTAACTCCTCCTAGATGACGCCCATCAAAAATGTGTGTCAAACCCTCCACGTTGACACAAAATATAATGTCAGATGGGTTGTGTCGCGAGACCCCGATATTTAATTTCCTACTCTATAACTTTGAGGCACACAAGGCATGACTCTTTTCTCATCTCATCGACATATCCCATGACACATCTCATCCCTCAAACCAATTTTCCTATACACTTTGTGATCCCTCATGCAACCTAACATTATTCAGATTCATAACAGTGTTCTATGGGACTAATAGTATTGTGCGGAATATTCCTCACATTCCTCATCCCCAGTGAGTGTGAAGAATATTCCACAGAATACTATCAGTCCCACAGAACACTGTTATGAATCTGAATAATGTTATGAAAGTGAGCTGGGGAATAACTTTGTCACTATCAAACTACAATATAAATTGTGGCTAAGTGGCCGCGGCTACTGTTAGATTGGTCATGAACTTGTGCATTTTGGTCACAATTAACTCAAGATCTTCATGATCCGATCTAATTTCCTGAATCATTCTACAGTGCATCGGAATGGAAATTAAAAGAAGAGTACTCATTAAACGGTTGGAGTAAGTTATTGCATCAGAGAGGATTTGAGGTACCATGGGGATCAAAGTATGGAGGTGTTAGGATGTTGCAATGCCCCCAAAAATTTGGGCTTGTGGGTGACCATGGGTGTTGAACATACCTAACTTGTTGTAAGTAGGGCTTGTTTACATGAAAGCCATTAGGCCATGGCTCTTGGAAAACCTTGAATTCTCCTTGGTGGAGAGTGTCACAACCCCCCGGTTAAGGTTTACATGAGGATAGTTTTGGATGTTTTCCCACCCATGACATTTTAAGTGAACAAAACATATACATAGAATCTCACATGACGAGTATGGATAACGTTGACTAGGGTTGTAGGGGAACTTTTCGTCGGACAACTCTTGAAGATAGGCATGGCAGAATGTGCGGTGAGAATTTGGGTGAACACTATCATGGGCTTGTGACTGCCAAAAGACTTTGAGTTATAATCCACAAACTTCTCTATGCTCTGATCCAAAAAGAGGGGTACCATGGTTATTTAAAAGCCTTTAGTGTAAACGTGCCCCTCAATATATGAAAGGCAAAATGTTCCAGGAAGTTCATATCTGATGATGCACAATGATTAAGAGATGAAGCAATATTAATTAAGAAGTATTCTTTCCTACTTGAGTTTGGAAGTCTAGCCCAGACTGCAACATCCCAACAAACCACTTTGAACATGTTTGACCAGAGGATTTAAATTGAAGACTCTAAACATGAACATCAGAGGTTAATCTTGTACAGAATTGTCAGTTGTGAATCTGCATGGGGTGAATTAAGGTAGAAATACCATAACCTGTGAAAATAAGGTGATTTGCATTGAAGATCTGGTCTGACAATCATGAGAGAAAATTTTCCAAGATAGACCAGAAGGATTCATGAAGAATGCAAGTTGTTTCAAAATTTCTGCCCTATGCAAAAAATCTTACAATTTTTCAAAGTGGAAAGTTGTCCAAACCCCTACTCGTTCACTAGATTCTCCCTACACTGAACACGGTAATCCGCATTTCCATACAGAACATCGCCTAAATCAGTTACCTCATGAGTACATTAACACTTGACTCCCATTGGCTACACTAAGTGTACACGCATTGAAGTTGTCGCCGAGCCATGATCGGTTTTAGAAATGGCACTTCACCATTATGACAACGGCCTAGTGCACGGCTAGAGGAATGGGTTATGGTATTTCTACCTTATGTGTGTGTCTGTGGAGAGCTGGAGCTGGGAATGGATCAAAATTGAAGGATGTCATCCACGTTTGCAGAACATGGAAATATGATAAAATTGACGAAGCACGGGTAGATCACTCTAAGGCATTTTTGTGCACCACGTGCGGCTGGGGTTTTTTTTGTTTTGGGGCTATTTACCTTCAAGGACTGAATTAAAGCCTCCCTATAATTACTTAAATTTAAAAAATGGCCCATTTGTTTGCACCCTTCCATTACTTATATTGTCCAAGTCACTGTAATTTTTTGTACTTTATATTCCTTTTAAGTAATAAACAGGCGTGGGGAAGACGACCCCAACGACGGCACGTTCCCTTTTCATCCATTTTGGACAGACGGAAATCCCAATTATCATCCATCCCCGTGAGTCTTAAACCCATTTACATACCATACTAAACATACCTTCTAGGATCCTTATCTTCAGCCCCTATATTAATTTTACAAAAAAATAATGGCCCACGTTTTATGTCCATCTAACTTACTTATAATAGGATTGTCTACATTTAATGGCCCCTTCATTATTTGGAATTCCTTTATAATTTTTATTTCAAATGATTTTAATCCTCTCTATATTATGCCGCACGTCGTTTTTAAAATGCACTAAGTAATCTACCCATGTGATGAAGTAGATTACCTCACCCAAAAAAAAATTATGAACTACCTGTGAGACAGTTGCATATTAGAGTTATCTGTAAAGTCTCTCAAAGAGGAATGAAACTGCGGGTTTGATCCTTTTTTGAGAAAACTTTTTATGAAGAGCTCAGTATTTCGTCATGCATTGGAGCCTAATTTCAAAGTTGGGTGAAATTTTTGGGACCTCCTCTTTTCATATCTCAAACTTTGAGAGAATTTTAGAATTTAAAATAAGGTACATAGCATTTGTTGTCCTACATCCCAAATCGGCCTATGGAAGGCTAGCTTGGGCCACCCATCCTAGTAAGACAAACTAGAAATTTGGTTTTTAATAGTGACACCATTCTTTGTGTATGATAATTCAAGCATTAAAAAAACTTGGATGACTTTGCATTAATTCTCAGAAACTTGGGACTAAACCCATGGTTTTATCTACTATACCTTTACAAATAACTCTATTACCTAGCTTACTTCAATCCACTCTCGAAACAAATGTAGTCCACAATACTTAAGGCCAATTCAATCATATCACAACATGCAGATGGCATCAATCTCACAGGACTTCAATGATGTATGTTTTAACACAAATGTATCTTCAATATTCATATGTGTGTGTGTGTGTGTGTGTGTATATATATATATATATATATACCTTCAAGCTATAATCCAGGGATATGAAGTGAGATAAGTCGTACATGTCACACTGATTCTTGACAAAGAATTTAATATCTCATAATGTGCACTTTGTGATGTACAAGTTGACAATTTTGCAAGCAGCAGCATTTGGACACCATCTAGCAACAGTTTATTCACAAAAAATAAATCTCATACACAGAATCTGTCGTTGAATGCCTTCTTGTGATTCTTGACAAAAGTGGTCTCATCCGAGGTTAGGGTGTTGGGTTTAAGGTCTTCAAAACCCTGCAATGGAGAAGCAACCAATTCATACATTTGAAGATGAAACACAGCACAATCTGCTAAACTCCTGGAAAACACATAACTGGAAATACTTAAGGTAGACAATGCTTATTCAGATACTGTCCTTATCTGTGGCGTTGGCTACAGTATGTTGGCTTTCTGTCTCCAAAAAAACATAAAAATACTCAACTTATGACACATTTAATGAGCACAAGAATCTTCACTTTCATAATGAATAAAATATTTACATGAGCTCCCAAAAGTATGAGGAAAGTGGGTTACAGCTGTGATTTGGATTTGCTAATCATCTCGTAAGTACAGTACTAATCGAGTGTTTCATACTCTAAAAGAAGTGGGGTAGTTGGGAAGAAAGTACCCATTTTAAGACCCAATTACCTAACAGAACTAGAGGACAGAGCGAGCAAATAGCCCAACACATTCAACCCTCAATAATTTGTGGTGACAAGCAGGTGGGTTTGTGATCATCCATATTGATTCAGAGGCTCGGTAGATTGATTCAGTCATTGATATTGGCAGTGGCGTGCATG
Organism: Polytrichum commune; assembly: GCA_950295325.1. Classification (NCBI taxonomy): domain Eukaryota; kingdom Viridiplantae; phylum Streptophyta; class Polytrichopsida; order Polytrichales; family Polytrichaceae; genus Polytrichum; species Polytrichum commune. The sequence goes on from OX485805.1 coordinate 18,909,393, forward strand.
ATTGAAAAGCTCATTAAATCAAAGCTGGAACTAGAAATGAGTTAAGAATACAGTGTAAGCCAATCACACAATTGCAGAATTAGTCATACACAGACAGAATTGTAGTACATAAGGTAGATGGGTCTAATTAAGTGGCTCGTTTTCTTAATGGGACCCCTAGATTTGATTGATATATGGTTCAGTGAGGATCAAAGAGCAAACATCGTAAAGATCCATGTTCAAAGAGATTGGATCACGTCTTCAAATATCAAACAGTACTCCACACTCGATAGTAAACACAATTAGGAGGACCTATGCAATGATCGGGGAGAACCGACAGTTAGTTACAGATGAACTGGTTGAGTTTGAGAGATAACTGGTTGAAGTTCAAGACTTCAAGAAAATTACCGATCACTTTAGAGGAATTTGTGGAATATACCTCAAATTAATATAGAAAAACTGAAGGATGTTCACATGTAACTGGTTGGACTTGGAAACACTAGGATCTCGACCGATTATGCCCAAATTTCTCCACGATGAGTGGACCTATGTATCCAGTTAAGAGATCAACAAACATGCACTTCCGATAATCATAACTAAATCAGCTGAGGTACGATTTTCAATCCAATTTTTGCAGATGTTTCATCATAGATTTACAAATGCAACAAGAGTTTTGTTGTGTAAAGTTAATAGGTAGAAGTTGGGGAACATGAAAATGGAACCAAGTAGCACCCACATACCTTACAAGTGAGTAGATTCAAGAGTCTCTTTTCCAACTGACTTGGTTTCGCACAATTCATGCGAAGTGTGCCAGCTTGACTTTATGATATGAGCGCCCATATAACATGGGAAGAATGCTACAGATGAATAAATGAATGAATGAACTAATTGCAACCTTAGCTAGTCTATCTCTCAAGGTTGCTTGATGGTGGGTCATATTCCCGCCAATTTTACCTATCTATGTATCATGATTTGCTAATTTGCCCTAACCTGCATCTTGTTACATTCTGGGTCAATGTGACAATGAATTGTGTGATCAAAAATCACAGGTTTGATGATCTGATCTATAATACTATGAGCTAGTTGGAGGAAGGTGAATTGAAGCTACAAAACTGATAATGAACATTTGTTCGATCGTCAGATGTTGTTGGTATGAGTGTGTGTGTTAAATTCGCATGCCTTTGGAGTTAACCCCAACAGCGGAGCCGAGAGTGCTTGCGTGCGTGGAATTGGTCGGTGGCGGACCGGTGTATGTTGAATTGAAGATGGCGTTGATGGCGAGGAATTTGGACACCAAGCCGACGAAGCAAGCGTTGATGTACGTGGTAGGCTCGGTCTTGGAGGAGTCCAATCGGGTGTCTACGAAGCCATCCGTGATGTTAGGGCCTCCCACAACGGCGCCGACGTGGATGTTAGGGTTAGGGTTTGGACTGTGGAACCAGTTCACATAGCCTTCCCCACATCCAATGTGTTTTGGGTACACGAAAGTGCTCGGGCTGGAGGCTGTTCGATGGTGCACAAAGCCCGGAGGCGACTTGCCAAATCCTGCCATGTAGGATCGCTTGAGGGGGTTCTTGCCCAGGATATAGTCCAGCTGAAATTCCAGTCATCATGGCAAACAAATCAAATGTTGGGGATCATGACACCACTTGAACAGTCCTTATAAAATGTCAAAAGTGGGCTAAAGCTCCCTTCCAAACCATGAGTTTTTGAGACATTATGGATAACTCTTTGACCTTCAACCTGGTTTAGGGTTCAGGGTTAGGGTTTTGCGGACAAGTGAACAATATACGTTGTTGTTATGTAAGAAAGTCTTGATGATAAATCTTCAATAACGGTTAAGTAGAATGCATGGACATGTACATATCTTCAAACACTGAACAATTTTGGGTCACTCAATTCAATGGACAAATCTTCCCCGATACAAATTCCATTTTAACTTAATTTGTACCTGAGATCTGGATTGTTTCCAAAGATCTTGTGGAGTGAAAATGCTGCTGTCACACTGGAGTGTGCGATTTACTGCCGCGAGAGAGTCACCATATACGGCAATCAAAAATGACGAAGCAGTGACATATTGCGTGTTGGCGCCGGTCCGAACATACAGCAATCCACCTGAGTTCATGAGTGTAGACAAACAGACAGATGGTTAGGGTTGGAGTTCAGATTTTGTTGAAATATTGACTTATTCATGGAATGAGCAATATGGAGCAATGTCTCAGCAATGCACATGATCATGTGTGGATCATGAAAATTACTCCAGCTCCTCAGATGCCGAAAATGGTGATGAATGTTGTGACGTAACTTTACCTGGAGTGTAGGTAACGATTGTGCGAGTGGTGTTGGGCATGGTGAAACACATAAACCCTTCGGCTTTCGCAACATAGGGTTGAAGCGCAGTTGCTCCCTGGTAGTATAGCTGCAAGATTCCCAACATTATTCACATGAGTGGAATTAATCCTAGTCTTAGCAATGGTGCAAGAATCTAAACCAATATTCAAGATCAGGGATCTGGTTTCAGGGGCATATCATTTCGAGCCCTAATCCTCAGCTTGATTTGGATTAAACAAATTCAACCTTTTGAAGGGGACAGGCTAAGACAATGAATCATGTCACCGACCTCAAGCAGACTTGAAACTTCTAGGGTAAGGCATATTGCATTCATTTTGCATGCACATCGCTGGTACTGTCACAATTAATTATGTGTGTGCTTTATTAAGAGAGAAAATGAAGGTTTGTCGATTGCATACACTGGAGAGAAGCACTTGAAGTCCTGCATTTTTGTTTTCCCACTGGAACTCTGAGATCCAATAGCTCAAGGTGCTGTTGTCCACCGCATACTGGAGATACTTGGGCAATCCTGTTGCTTTGTAGAGCCAGCCCGCCGCCCATATAAGCTCATCCTGTACTCACTCAACCAATAGATCTTCGTTGATTAATGTGTGATCTCTACTACACGTTTTCAATCCAATACCACATCACTAATTTCCAGATCTTGACATCTTGCCGATCCCATCCCACATTTGACATTTCATGCTTGTCCTGGCGACCAAATACATGTATGCAAGAAGTAGAAGCCTATAGCTAGTCCAGACTGATTTATTTTCATGCAATGGAACCACTTGGCAGACAATTGAGAGTTATAAGTAGCTGATGATCATCTTCGTTTATTGCCAAGATCTATCAAATAGTTTAGACTTTTATGTGCAACATCGTCCATGACTGTGACCTATCTATCTGTTTCTCCCATGACCAAATTTATGCAGAGGGCAATATAATCACATACGTTGGAGCCAGAGTAGGAGCAGTAGAAAGGGCAGGCACCCGAATAGGATCCACGGTACTTGTCGGCAAAGTCAAAAAGCTGCACTCAACATTAATTCAAATCATATAATAATTGTCAAACCATCAGACAGGACATCTTGGATCGATTCAGTATAACTTTCCACCGAGCATTACTAGCAGGAACTGAAACCTACCTAAGATTATTCCCAGGAAGTTTTTTTTTTTTTTAATATAAGAACTTGACTCATGAGGATTATTATGGTTGTGAGCTGCTTCCAGCTACTTAAAAAATGTGCGTCGTGTAGAAGTAAACTCTTGATGAATGCTGCAAGATGGCTGGGAAACATGAATGAACTAGAGTATGATTATGATGAGTAGGAGTAGTGATGATGATTAATTAGGACTGCAGTACCGCCATGGAAGAGTTGAGGAGCGTATTCCGGTACTTCCGATCAGTTACGGTGGAGTTGTAAAGGATAGAAGCTGCTGCGAGAGCCGCCGCAGTTTCTGCTGCAATTTCACTCCCCGGTGACGTCGCATTGATCATCACAGCTCCGCGTGGTGTGTCCATATCTCCAACCCTTTCCCAGCATGCGTGATCTGTGGTTGGATCTCCAACCTAAGCACCGAGGAGACATGATTCGACTCAGATCATTAGCAGAATCCATAGGCTCAATTAACTCCTTTCAAAAACCATCATGATTTTGACACCACTCTCTCTGGATTCAACCTCAAATTTCACAACAATGAACTCGGTTGAGGATTGACGTTCAACAGCAGTACTAATCAAGTTGCAGAAGCAGCCAGCTGGTGCATGAAGAATTAATTAAGTGGATATGTAGAGCTAGGTACCTGAACCCAGAGTTGGGTAGGGCCGGTGTTGCATTTGAGAAAGTAATCCGTTCCCCATTTAATGGCAGCCAGAGCATTGTTGAGCTCACCCATCTTCTGCAGAGTGCTTTTATACTGAATGGTGCTCCAAGCCAGCATAGTGATGGTGAACGCCATGGGGAATTGGTACTTCACATTGTCTCCCGCATCGTAGTAACCACCGGTGAGGTTCACCTGTACTCAGATGATTATTTATGAAACATACACACGAGACACCAGTTAGAATTAGGTTTCTGGCAATCAGAACGTTGAATCTGCTGTTCCTCCTCACAGCTGACCTAAGTATCTACCTTTTAAAATCCTATCGACAATCTTGTTTGCTTGCTCACTTCATCAGGACTCTCATCTCGAATTTGAACGTAGAATGTCATGACTGATATTGTTAACTTGAATTTCTCAAGTATGCCTCGTTGAAGACATAAGATCCGGCTGCACAGCTCCCTTCAGTATTACGTTACTCAGAATCCTGTAACTTGCGAAAACTCGTGGGACTCATGTTGCAAGGTGCGAACAATTTAAGCGGTACTATTAAACACGGGTATGATGTAACATGAGCTACTTCTGATGAAAATGCTGAAGGCTGATCATCAAGGGGCTATTACTTACATACGACTGATTTCCAATTAAAAGGCCTGAAGTTTTCAATTAGTTGAATCTGATCCTCATGACGGCTCAAAGCATCTACGTTAGCCCTACCGACATTATTCGTGTTTTGCTTGGATCCTGAAAACTTGATAATCTAAGTAGGTGTCCATGAGACTCATGTTGCAAGCTGCAAACAGTTCGAGCGACAGTACTAACACGCATACAGTCATGCATGGTGTGCCTTCCCCTGCTTATTCTGATGAGAATGCCGTGAGATCATCACTTGCTACTTACATAACACTGATGATTTTCCATCAGAGTTCTAAATAAGTTACTGTCCCTCGCAGCACTTAGGAAGCATCTACTCAACCCACAGACATCCTCCAAACTTGCGAGCATAAAAGTCGGTCCATGAGACTCATCATGTTGCAAGCTGCAAGCCATTAAAGGGGCATCAACACGGTCATGATGTAACTGCTGCTTCTGACGAGAATGCTTGAGAAATCTTGGAATGATAATCTGAAAGCACTTACATAGGACTGATTTTTCCAGGTTTCATTTCCATCAGAAAGGCCAGAGTCGCCCCTCCATTTAATGCGATTGGTCTTCGGCAGCTTGCCCGAACGCTGTCCCTCCAAGAAGAGCAAACTGTTGTGAAGTGCGTCCTTGTAGGTTGCGGATGCAGCACTTGCCACCCGGATAGATCCCTCCGAGAGCACCAAGAACAGTAAGAAAAGGCAACAACATTTGAGACTTGACGTCATTTCAGGCCACACGTACAATCTTTGGAACCTGGACCAAACGGATCGCCGGTCTTAAAAAAGAAACCCTTCTAATAAACTAGAACCGGTTAACGATTTTCTGAGCACTTGAGACTCAATCCCTAGCTGCGCATTACTCACACAGAAATCTCTGTCAAGTAGATTACAATGTGCGATGACATGAGCTTACTAATGCAGGTTAACCCTCGGCAGTCAGAACCGCCACAGCTACTTTGCAACACAACAGAGATTCTCGCTGTTCGAATTCTTGGATTGACTTCGGTAATCTGCAATAGCGATGACGACGACGACGACGACGACGACGACGACGACAATAACAACAACAACAACAATGTTGAAGAAACTACAATGCACGTCCCCCTGCTGTCAAGTATGAATCCGAAAACATGAGAAATCCGTAACTGTGTACTACTCGTTTAGAAATTCCTGTCAATTAGATTACAATGTGCGATGACACGAGCTTACTAATGCAGGCTAGGTTAACCCTCGGCAGACAAAACCGCCACAGCTACTTCGCAACACAACCTAAAGGGATTCTCGCTGTTCGAATCCTTGGATTAACTTCGAACATTGACAACAATGTTGAAGAAACTAAAATGCACGTCCCCTTCTGTCAAGTATGATTCAAGGTGGCAACGATGTCGAGACAGCAGCTGCTTCCGAGTTTGGTGGAACGAATCGAACATGAGAAGTGGCTATGATAAGCCTGCTGAAAGCTGGAGGCGATGGTGGCGATGATGATGATGCCGGCCCATGAGATAAACGAGGGAACATAACCCTGCTTGTAGTTCAAATGAAAGTTACTACTTACATTTGCAGAGTTTCTGCCACTTGCCACTAAGTTAAGTTAGTGTTGAAACTGCAAAATAGGATCTTCTGGAAATGGTTCCAGGCTGGAAGTAGGCATAGGATATAATTATCTTGAGGGCACGGGCCCGGAGATCATCCTTAATTTGCTACAATAGCAAATGCATGTGCAATTGACTGCGTGTTTCGGTAATGAATAGGTTCATGAATCGATGATTCGAATTTCATCGCAAGGAATCGGAAAACCTACGCCTGCAAACTATCCGCCATGAATCCACCACTCGTGCCCCAAACACACCAAACTTTCCGTCCGGTTTTCTGCTGGGATTATGTTGAGAAATACATGTTGGCCCACCACTATTCACACTATTACAGCCGGAGGTGCTGACAAATGGTGCCAGATGTGGTTGGTGTGATCAGCTCATTCACTAAGTCCATGTGATCTATTTTTAGTTCCAGCGAACCCACACGTGAGACACTTGGGGGCATCATCAGCGCGGCACTTAAGTCTGGACCACGATCCAAAGTCAACTCTCAGTTAATTCTCTGTAGTTTCGATGGAAGTAAAGTTCATACCCCTACTCATTCACGCTTATATTTCCTGCAACGTCGATACAAATGTTGCAAAAACTCAAGCTTGCAATTGGGCGGCTATTTATATCCACGGATTTCTATATTTGATCTAAAAAGGCTCGTCCATAATTTTAAAGCATCTGGTGCAGTGAACGGGGAGAACCAACCGCTAGTTACAGATGAACAGGTTGAGTTTGAGAAATAACCGGTTGCAGTTCAAGACTTCAGGAAAAAAATTGATGATTTTAGAGGTATCTATGGAATATACCTCACATTAATAAAGAAAAACCTAAATATTTCAACATGTAACCAGTTGGACGTACTTGGAAACACTGGGATTTTGACCGATTATGCCAAAAAATCTCCCCGGGCATTGATCTGGTGTCTGCTCAAGCTGATCATGTCGAGATGAATCTACTCAGAATGAATCATTTTCCAGTTACCTCTTACGAGAACAGAAAGTAATTTCAACCCTAATTCTGCTGAAGATCAAATTATGCTTCAACTGGAACATTATTCCACAACACGCCTACATATTAGGTAACCTCCTGCGATTTCTTACTCGGTTGATTTTATGTAACTGGAGGTCAGATCATTCCACTCTTCATGGTTTTGGATCGGCAGTATGACATCTATTTCATGGTAATGTGGATTGCACCGGGAGGGAGTAATCTATATATTTACCAGGATTCATTCATCTTGCAATCGTCGGTTACGAAGTTATGAGGCGGGGAACCGAAACACCGTCAGACGTTGCGAATTCAAGGCACTTGATATTAAAGTTAAGATTAGTAACGTAATTTACCTTCGTGTTTCTTAGACTAATCACCTCCAGGTGATCTCAGGGCCAGGTTCCATCCGGCCTGCGATTCTCCTAACTCGAGTATGCTCACAGCTACCAGCAAACTTACGCAGACAGTGAGAACGAAAGTTCACTTATAAGTTACACAGGAATTCCTGAATCTGCATGCACAATTCTTAGGCAACTAATAAGTTGTGTCAGATTCTCAGTAGGCATGTCATCGCTGCCCTAATCTCTCGCCATGCAAGACCGTGACCTTTGTCCGGTTTATCATTCCTGTCAGCGGTCACCTCAACAAGACTCTGAATCATCACATGCATCAAGATCCACCAACAACTTCTGTCACAGATCGATCTAGTATAATTTGTACAGGTTTCAGAGTTAAGGACATTGTTCAAAGTTAACTCAAAACTAGGATATTCCTAGAATTGTTCAGGATTCCCCTGGTAGGTAAAGTTTCGAGAGCACGAACATCATCGGTTTGTTTTCTTCTCGGCGTGCCGATTGAAGATATATATTAATCAGAGAGGAAGAAGTTGGGTAGATAGTTTGCATTGGTTTCCTAATAAGCAGCATCAAGGGGTTACTGATTTCAAGGTGTGGGGACATATTGGTAAGGCTTGGAAGGGTATGGTGAAGGGTGTTTATCAACTTCCTTCTCCAACCATGATGGAATTGTTTCATGCAAATATTTGGTGGTTGGAAGGTATGGACCTCATAAATTAGGGCTTCACATGTTCCGAAGACCTTCTTTTGTATCGCAAAGATATTCAATGTGTAGATGATGTGTGGGATAGTGAATGTTGGGACTTCCTCACGTGGGATAAAGCGCAAGAGAGGTTTAAACTTACCCTGCGGATTTGGGAGACTGGGCCATGCTTATCAACAAACTAGCTGAAAAGTGGAGACCCATGCTAGAAGAGGATTCGGATGCTACCTATGTTGGACAATGGGTTGATTTTTACTTTGTAGGTAAAGAAAACCCAACCTTCGTTCTTAAGTGCACGAGGAACTTTATAATGCCTTCATGTTGTAATTCCAACACCTAGTCATGCCCCTTCCAATTTGATGTTTTACGGTGGGTAGCCACTCACGATGCCTTAACGAATGGGAAAAACCAACATGGAAAATGGATGGTTTTTCCATGAAGTTCGAATCATTCATACCACTAGAGGGCAAATGAAGGAAGGGGAAAAAGAAGCAATCACCTTTTTCTACGGTAAAACGGCTACTCTTAGATGGGACCCGGATAGGTGGCGTTGGGTTGAAGGGTGTGGCTTCCTTAATTACACCACGAAATCAGCTAGGATACCTTATTTTGGCTGGGGCGAACCAACCCATACATTGGTCCCTTGGAGACAAGGGTTTAGACATCCAACAAAAAACAAGTGTATGGGTTGGTTCGCCCAAATCCATATATTATGGGTAAAGAATGAAGTGCATTCACGAAACCAATCAGGTACATGGCGCCAACAACCTAGTCGGTGTGCCTAAACTTGGGAGCCGTTAAGGTTGGTCCCAAAAAGGGGTGGGATAAATCGCCCCAACAAAGCACTTCATCGTACGAGGTTCTAACCGAACTTGGCCTCAAGAGAAGAGTGCCAATGCTTTTGCCACCGGATTCAAATGGCTCTTTTGACGGCTTCACATCAATGATCGAGGAGAACCGGCAGTTAATTACAAATGAACCGGTTGAGTTTGAGAAATAACCAGTTGAAGTTGAAGACTGCAAGAAAGTTACCTATCATTTTTAGAAGAATCTATAGAATATACCCCAATCTAATAAAGGAAAACCGGAGGAGGTCAACATGTAACCGGTTGGACTTGCAAACACTCGGATCTGAAATTTGGAGGGAGTGTGGGAGGATCTTTCCATTTTTAAGCAAGATTTGGTGCACTCCCTCTAAATTTTGAAAATGTGGTGTTTTCAATGAGGGATTTCACCTACGTCAAATTTTTACAATTCTTTTTTCTTGAGAAATATCTCACGTTTATTTAGGTGTGCTTCTAATGATGGTAATTTCAGTTTCTAATTTTAGGTCAGTCAAAAGATAGGTTTTGGTTTGCAGTGAGCTTTACCTAGATCCACTGGCGATGCCCTAAGAATTGTACATCCCTGCAAGTACCATAACATTGACAAACTCTGACAAGCATTGACAACCATAACGACCAAGGCCACGGACCCTGGAAGGAAGTTTAATAAGTTAGTTTGGGTCGGACATGATTGGAAACCTAAACTATGGTTTAGAGGCTGTCGAATTCTTCTCCAAAAATAAGGTTGACAGGATCTTGGTTGTTAGATTGGAGGGGTTATTTCGGACAGGAAATAAAGTGGGATGTTCCTTCGGATCTGCCTAAAACCCCCCATCGAGCGTGGCTCGGAGGCTAGGTTCGGGAGGGGGTGGCAGGGTTGGGATAAAACATGCCCCCTATTTTTTTAATTGGGTGGGGCCTTATTTGATCTCATAAGGGGCTCCCTAGGGTAATTTGGGGCCGCAGGACCCAAATTTAGCTTTAAAAAAACCAAAAAAAAGTCACCAAGTGGCTAAAACGGGGAGGGCCAAAAAAATGAACCCCACCGAACCTGGCCTCCGAACCTGACAGCTGCAACGCTCGTCGGGGGTATTTAGGGAGCCCTTGTTCCTTCCTTCATTGGCCTCCAAGCTTGGCCCTTGGAGGCTTCACACTATGGCCGTCCAAGTCGAGAGGCCGTGGGAGTTCGTGGCCAAATGTTTGGACTTTGGGCTTGGCCTTTGGAGGCTTCACACTATGCCCGGCCAAAGGTTCCAATTCCTATATTTCATGGGTTGCTATTCTCAGCCCATTTTTTTGGACCGTCAACAAAGTTTGGTCATTCAATCCCACGGCCTCTAGCCTTGGACGGCCGTAGTGTGAGGCGGCCTTACTAGAACAATGTGGACCTTTAGAATATGATAGTCGGATGCTAGGAGTTCAGATTGAATTTGAGTCTCCCTATGTAGCTCCTCGAGCATCTAATTGTTATATTCTAACGGGCCCCCAAACAAGAGTTGCACGTTGAACATTACTCACGGACATGCTCAAAGTATTTCAGGACAATCACGTTAGATACTTGCACATGAATGAATTCAGTATGAACTTGAGCTTGGGCTTGGTTATTGCCATATGCCAATACAATTAATAATTGGATACATGCTTTTCCATGTCATGCTTAGACCCATGGCCTACTAATTAGTAGGCCCATGCCTTGGGTCATCGCCTAACCCGGGTGAGTGCACAACTAGGTTGCTTTTAAGTCTTAGATGGGCCTGACTACACTTCCTCCAATGAAATGAAATTTATTTTAAAATCCGGGAAGTCAAATGGCCAATGAAACCAACCTTGTTACCCTCCCACTCATATGGGACCACCGCCTCCCAACCATGGGCTTGGAGCTGATGACTTCTAACACATAGATTAGTTTAGGCAGGGTTACCATTAAGAGTGTACACTAAATATGATGCTAATTGTCATATGTTGTTTTATGTCACTATGGTAACTTTTTGGATAACACTTCTTATGAACACGTGAATAAATATTGTCATGGATGAATTTGGAGTAAGGGGGTTGCTTCCCTGATTCGCTGGTCTTTCTCTCATGTCTCTTGCAAGTATTATCATGTGAGTTTCTCTTCCTTATTTTCGAGCACAAAGTTGTGTCTTGTGGTTATTATATTAATACACCCTTAAAGCCTTGAAAGTGAGGTTTTAAGCATTACGTTCTTTTATTGTTGTACACTATGTATGGTGTATATGACATGTGTCTTTCTTGCTTCATGTACCCTATTATAGTGGGACATTTATCTTCAAACAAGCTTTTTTTTTTTTTAAATTGACATATTACTATCTAAATCGTCCCAAAACAAGGATGCAAGGAAATAAGAGATTGCTGCAAACAACGGTCCTTTCTACTTTGGTTTCAAAATATAATGTTAGTATGTAATAAAAGGGATCCACCATTGTATATATGCCCCCAAAAGAATTTCATTAAAAATTTATTATGACGATATTTTTATGTTATAGGCCTTTGTTTTTTTCTACCAAACCACTTCTCTTGTCTTTCCCACCCCAAAACCCATTGGACCATGTTAGTGTATAATGCAAGCCTTAAAATATGTCTTTTGGGGACCTCAAACTCTATGGTCACTCTGACATTTTTTCCTTGGTGTAAACCGAAGTGACCCGGGACGAGTTCAACAACCAATCATAAATTATACAGGGCCTTGGGACGACTTCATGGTCCGTGATGTAAACAACCCCTTAGAGAGAGACAAACCCACCTTTGGAAGATCCCAACCGAGAGAGAGAACCACCATGACCAGATCTAACAACAAGAGACACCCAAACCCTAGTTGTGAGTAGAAATGAAAAGGAAATAAGAGATAGAAGATGATTGTATGTTCTATTGTCAAAGTTCTCATTGTGAACTAATGAGAACATGTATTTTATGATGTTTTCAAAATGTTGGATCTTAATAGTAAAAAATACATATACATAATGCAATATGATAATAAGTGTCAAGTTTAATATGAAAAATCAAAGTCTACACAAATGTATAAAATAATCACTTATAAACAACATATAATCACGATTTCATACATAAACATTTGTATATTTCCATAGATGGCATCCGTACCACCTATGGACACCAAGAACATATAATTTGGAATCCATTCAATAAATGTACAAAAATCATTGTGCAAGTCAAATACCAAAAGTTAAATCACGATGACCTTCATTACCGGTCACCTTCACTAAGTGTGAAATCTTATTATTCACCAAATTCGGTAGGAAAGCAGGAAATCAGAATATACCAGCACCCCACATAGAAGTACCCCTTCATTAAATGGGTGACATCACTCATTCTTTGGATGATGTCACCCATTCCTCACCCACTTAAAAAATGGACTGGCACCAGCACATGGAACTTGGCCCTTAGACCATGCGGAGTTGCAAAACCTTTTCCTCCTACCTACCTCCCTCCAAAGAAACCGGGTAGGATGCGCGACTTGATTCCATCACATGGTGCACATAATGTAACTTAGCGACCAAATTAGCACAATTGGAAGTTGGCAAGGCAAGTGTTGATCGCTGCTCCCCTAAGGACATATATAAGTATATAATTTATTCTTTAACACTGGCTAAGTTGGCCTTCTGTCTCCAAAAAATAAAAAAATAAAAAAAGTATTGTATTGTATTGTATTGTATTGTATAATTTGAATTTTTTACTATCACCAGTTGAATCACATGTGGCACAGTACTGAATGAGAGAAGTATGTCCACTGGTGCTTTCAAATTTCCATAGCAATCTTAGGACTCAGATCAGACGATCGACTTGGTACTTTAACTTACGTCCGATTCGGACAGCAGCATGTGATATTGAGGGCCGAGAATTGAGGTTTAGGGTTTATTATTAGGTTTCAAGGCTCCTATTGCATTCCAAATTCCAATTGTTTTGCAAGTTTTTGCAGACCGACTAGGTTGTTGCAGAGTCTGGGAAGTTTTTGAAGCCTTAGTGGCTAATTGCCGGTAGTTGCTACGAAGGGTTAGATTTTTTCCAATTTACATCGGCAACAGCCGGTCTTTTGTAAAATCAATCGGCCAATTGCCTATATTTTCATATTTTCATTGGCCAATATCTGATTAAATGGAATTCAAATCGGCACTAATTGTTTAAAAATTGTATGAAAAGTTATTAGAAATCATTTCTTAGTACAAAATCTTGAATAAGTGAAAAGAAAGGCATGTTCAAAACTTTAAATTTGAAGAGTTAATATCCTTGGCAGGAATTGAACCTAGCAATGCCTTCACCGCTTGAAGGCCAAGGGTCCCCCAATTCTTCATTGAAGCAATTGGATTTGGTCATGGAAAGGTTGCATAATTCAAAAAGTTTAAGGTTTAGGGTACTTCCTCAAGTGCATCATTAGATGCCCCAGATAAATAACGCCCTGGATGCTTCTGGCTGAAATCTAGTAACTCACAAGAAGAATCGGCTACGTTCCGGGACATTTTCTGGTCCATCGGCTAATTGCCGGAGGATTGAGATTACAGTCGGATTGCCATCCGATGGTTGGAAATTTGGACCGGCCATGAGGGGAAATCCATCAGCTGATAGTGAACTAGCCGTCGGTTTTCCTCGAACATAGGGTTGTTGGCGCCATGTACCTAGTTGGTTTCGTGGATGCATTTCGTTCTTCACCCAAATAGATATGGATTTAGGCGAACCAACTCATACACTTGTTCCTTGTTGGATGCCTAAACCCTTCCCTCCAAGGAACCAGTGTACGGGTTGGTTCGCCCCAACCAAAATATATGTTTATTTATCTATTTATATGTCTGGGCACCTTGGAGATCGCATGTTGGTAGAGTAGTTGAGCAAGTACACTTCAAACCAATCAGCAATATCATACTTGTGGCACAAGTACGATATTACCAAACCAATCAAGTACGTAATCAGGTACCAATCTGTAATATCATGCTTGTGGCAACTAAAGTGCGTGTGAGTATAAGGAGTTTTTTTTAGTGTGAATATGGATGCATGAGAAACGAGGATTAGTGTAGCATGTGACATTATGGAACAACACAAAGTCGACCTTATAGTCATGACAATAAGTACAATGTTGACAACACGATATGTAGGAGTGTGTGGTTTGAATTCTTTGGTGGTTACCTACCTTCAATGTCAAAAACATGTGATGTATGGGAGGGAAACATGACACCAAGGAGAAATATCTAAATTTAGGGCATCGGTTCCCTAGGGTTTCGGGATACGAGAGAAGGAGTGACATTAAGGAGGTTGATATTATGGAGTTTAGAGTGTATGTATTACTTGTCACATAGGAAGATCGCTCTAACCCCACAACCTCAATAAAGTATGTTGTAAATGAATGTAGACTTGTGCATGAATTTTGGACATAATGTAATTTAATTTGTTCCCTTCTATCGGTGGACCTTATGATAGAAATAACAACAACCAATCCTAGTTGTGGATTGCATTGCTTATTGTAGCATGTGTTAGTTACATGCACACTATGTTATTTATGAAAAAAATACACATCTAAAGGAGTGTTTGGGGAGAACTTTTAGCATAATCAGTCAAAATCCTAGTATCTCCAAGTCCAACTAGTTACATCTGGACATCTCTCAATTTTTCTTTATTGATTCAAAGTCTATTCCACAAATTCCTCTAAAACGATCAGTATTTCTCATGAAGCCTTGAACTACAACCGGTTATATATTTCTCAAACTCCACTAATTCAAGTGTAACTAGCAGTCAGTCCTCCCCATTCATTGATCTCTATGGAATATTTGACCATATATTTGTAATTGGGATTTTCACCATATTCTTCAGACTCCTAATTTCTCTCTTCAAATAATTTGTTCTACAATGCAAATGTGTGGACTATGCAATAAATATTTTGGTATGTAATGTAAATTTCGAACGTGTTTTTGGGCCATAATTAATTACTTAGATCCTAATAATGTTGGATGACAATCCTATGTTGAGGGTAGGCCACATGCCTGGCCTATGTTAGAAGCTCACTAGGCTTGAGGCCAACCTGGTCTCAATAAGTCCATTCTTAGTTAAGCTAGGCCTTAATAGGGTAGTTACACAAGATGTTAGTGGAAGATTCTTTTGTTAATTGTTTACTTATTGAGTTTCAAACATCAACCCCAAAGTGATATATATATCTAGGCTTAAAACATGAAGTGTCTGAAAAAGAACAATCTCAAATTTTATAACTCTATGTCAAAAGATAGAAGAACAATCTCAAAAAATTTATAAATATAAAGGTTGCCAAAATTTGTCAGTCACAAAGATGTCATGAAAACTGACTCAACTTTGGTTCGTGACTCTTTGAGTGTTGGGAATAGATTTTCCGCAGTTGGGTGTATAGGATCCCAATCGGTATTCAATATTGAAGTTTTTGACACCTGTCAAATGCCATTTTGGTTGTCATTTTTTTTTTTTTTTGGGGGGGGGAGGGGGAGCATTTCACAAAAATGTGCTCTGCAAAGATTCCACCCTTCACAGTGAAGGCCTCTTCAAAATTTGCCTGTTACATAAAACAGTGGCTACAATTTGCAAACAGAAACATAGTTGGACACCAATCTTGTCACTCTAGCATACAACTTCCAAATTCCAATAACTCCTGTAATTTCGACTGTGCAACTTTGACTTGGCACTGACTACAACTTTGGCTTGGCAAGCACAACTATGTGTGAAAGTGGATTTTACAAAGACAATTGGGTGAAGAGCGATCGTAAAAGTCGATTGAAACTTGAAACATTGGATGCATTGATGCGAGTGTCATTGATGCATGGTCATCTGATGGAAAATATGGATTGGGCTAGAATTTTTGACACTTGGAAATCGACCGAAAATCAGAGGGCTTTGCCTTTGGAGTTGGACGATGATTAAATGCATTATGTGGGAAATCTATATAATTTTAGTGCAACATTTTATTGCATGTACTTCTTCAATAAAGTGAGACATCATATCATTTTCATATTCAATACAAAACGGCCAATATCAAGTTTTCTTTTGGGTGAAGTGTGATTACTTTGAAGCCCTCCACATTGAAATGTATGTGCACACTTCAAACGTGAGCACTAATCCCAACCTATGCGACCCATGGGTGCACTCAAAGTAGAAAACCAAAGCATGTGGGTGGGTACTTTTGACCCCTTTATGTAAACCTACATTTGATATGAAAAAAAATTATGTACACATGATAGACCTTGTGCTTGTGCTAGAAAAATGTATCCATTATATGTTATCATCCAATTCTAGAATTCTTTGAAGTAAACAATGAGATATATCAATACAAACTTCCACGTAATTTTTCAACATAACATTACTAAGCAACTAGATGATGGTCTCTTTCCAAAGAAAGAGGTTGCGATCACAAAAATATGATAATTTATTACTTACATCCAAAAAGTCTAGAATTCATATCAATCATTTTGCCACAAACTTGGTGAACTAAAAACAAGAGAAATCGCATTGTATTATCCCTATTTATTTATTTATTTTTAATTGTACATGGTTGTGACCCAAAGGTGCACTCTTGTATAGCTAGTCTAAGTATTGCTGACAACTACCTAAAAGTTATGATTCATCTCCCAATATTAATTCTATATCACAAATGCTCCATCATGTCCTCATGAGGAGATTGTCGGCTGGTTGCCAACACTTTGGTACCTCATCAAATCATGTCCATTATATTCAATGTTAAGGAGTTTCTCAACTGGCCTCCCTTCATTGAGACCTTGTACCATGGGTTGTTTTCCTTGAGTTAGTTTAAGTGATAAAATAAACCTAACTACATTTTGGTGTTGATGCTGGGGAAGGTTGTGGTTGTCTTTTAGGACTAGAATTAGAAAGGTTTTTATGACAAATGATAGATGTCAAAATTGTTCACAATGAATGCACAAAATAGATGGAGGTATTAAAAAAAATAAGAACATAAATAAAGTTTTATGTCAGTAGGAATCGATGTAATTAACCACCACATGTGCATGTCCCTATTTCTACCCATAGAACCTCTATTCATACCCCCTAGAACATCTAAAGTGCAAACATAGCCTAAATTGACCTAACATAAAATTCTAAAAAAATTAGATCCAAAACGCAATTCTAGAGCGATGCTTCAAGGTGCAACTAGTTGAATGCCAACGGAATTATACTAACACTATTTGATGTTCCTATGGCCATGTTATGAAACACAAAATTAGTGTGAGATGATTGTAACCAAAGACATTATGAGAGCTCTTGACGGTGGACGGTTACTTCCGGAGTTCATGTAGCATTGACTTTCTAGGGGTTCTACTACGCTACTCGGGGGATTGTTACAAAGATAGTTGATCAAAATCTAGTTCTAAGTTTGGTAGACATTATAGAAGTTAATTACGCTATTGATCTTAATTAGGATTAATTAGGATTTCTTAGACTTAATTACACATAATCACACTTAATTAGTTTGAGTGTGTATGAATACTTTGTGAAAGTAGAAGGTATCAACTAAAATATCATAAAACAAACATGCTAAAATTTTATTAACCCTAAATTTAGTTCCAAGACCCTTTCAATGGTAAGTCACAAAATTATAACCTCAGTGCTAATGAGGGTTTTGTAATATTTTCTACTTCCTTGTTAATTACATGCTTGATTGTCGGTTTCACTTCAAACATGAAATCCCAATTAATTGCTTATTTACTCAATGGAAGTGAACATATGTATTTGATTTTGGACCTTGGAGACGAAATGCACTCAATATGGGATATGTGGAGAAGTGGCCTTCAAGAATGTCAAGGCCTATGATCGGGGAGAACCGGCGGTTAGTTAGTTACAGATGAACCGGTTGAGTTTGAGAAATAACCGGTTGAAGTTCATCAAGACTGCAGGAGAATTACCGATCACTTTAGAGGAATTTATGGAATATACCTCAAATTAATACAGAAAAACCGGAGGATGTCAACATGTAACCGGTTGGACTAGCAAACACTAGGATCTCAACCGATAATGCCCAAAAATCTCCCCGATCACTGGCCCAGGGCAATGATTTTATTGAAAGTCGGGTGGGGCGGGCAAAAGTTTTTGGGCGGGCCCCAAAATTCCCGGTTTTTTTGAGGGGCAGCTGCCCCTGCCCGAATCTACCTCCCCGAAAGGCTCATAGGGGGTAGGATATTCGGCCTCCATATATATATATATATATATATAGATAGGATGTGTCCGAGAATACATATCTCAAGAGGGCGGGAATGTCAACCGCATCCAAAGTTCCAAATTGGCCAAAAGTAATGATCGAGTTACACAAAATAGAATGAAGGAATCTGAATGACCAGTTTTTTAATAAGGAACAAACCGCATGTTGTTCCATAGCACATGGATGGCATGTAAAGTAATCAAGGTGGTGGGTATAATAAGCTTATCTTTGAATTTGCTCAAGCATCGAGTAAAGTAGTATCCATGAATCTTGAAGCTTGCCTTAATATAAGTATTCCGTCATAACATTACTCGGTGTTCAACTCTTGTTTTGTGGGCTTTAACAGTATATAAGTGGGATTCTCGGAAAAAAGTTGCACATGGAGACTCATATTCAGACTGAACTCCCAGCATCCCAGTGTTATATTCTCAGGGCTCACGTCGCTAAGTAATGTTACGGTTCAATGGTTTTGCAATTTTGGTTTCTTGTGACAATGTAAACTTGAGATGTGGGTAAATGTATGCCAACATTCAGAAGTATTATGCATTTTGGAATAAATAAAACAATAGAGAAATCAAATGTTAAAGTTTGATACCACTTTTTTCATTACAAAATTTACCCAATATTGTGGTTACTTATGATTTTTTCTGATTCTAGTTTGTGTGGCTAAAATCACCATTACCTTCCATTCTTTGTGACTTATGCCCCCTTCCCACCTAACTTTAGCTAAGACTAAAAGTTGGTTCTAACAACTTGGCCTTCACACCATCAACATTATCTAGTGCCGAGCCTAGTTGGCAAATGATGTGGCATGGCTTAAAAATGTAGGTTTTAAGCCTCAAGCACAGGCCCTCCCATCGGTACCTAGACATGAGGCAAGAATGTAGGACCTTTAAGAGTGTCGCCTCCCGCCCATTGTGATTGGTTGCTTGTTAGTCTTAGCTATGAGGGCACGAGGAGCTCCATTAACAACAACTGATGGTAAGATAGATGAGTAGTAAGGCATTTGGGGATGGGACAAAAACTCCCCAACATTCATTGCTTGGTAGATAAAATAATGAACATGTGTGAAAACTACTTAACTAAAACCTACTTGAAAATTTCCGGAGCCGGTTCTTGTAGGTGCATTGGGATAGCCGGATGCCTCTGCTATAACCAAGGGAGCTTTACCCGGTTTTTAGGAGATACTTTGGTTATTTGGTAAAGTCAGGTGGGAAGGGGGCATTAAAACGCCAAGTTGGGTTTACGGTAAGCGACACAAACTTTGTGTAGACACTTTGTGTACTTTGGGGACTTGCCAAGGGAGATTTATTGGCTCTATCTGTAGGACAGAGACTATGCATCAACTTTGTCGTTTCAAGAGCAAATTTCCTAACCACTTTGCGTTCACACTTGGACGTTACTTGTTCTTGTTATTTTTGGTCCACTTTATTTAATGTGGACTCTCTCTCTCTCTCTCTCTCTCTCTCTCTCTCTCTCTCTCTCTCTCTATATATATATATATATATATATATAATTGCTCCCTAAAATGCATTGAAAGAAATCTAGTTAACTATAGTTATTTTGGCAGTTCTTGATTAATCATTTAAAAAATTTCGAGTGATAAATGAGTAGCTTCAATCCTTGACCCGCATTTGAGAAGAAGGTGCCCAAAATCCAAGAAAAGTTTGGTATAATGAATAACCATGGATTGGCATGAGCAAAGTGGACAACTACAATTGTAGTCTCTCATAGTAAAGGACAGAGCCTCACGGTTCTACCGTTTTCTTGTTTATTTATTTGAAACAATTAGTGGGTTGAGATGACCTTAAACTATCATGTGATAGTGGAGAGGTACCCATTTCCAAATGGAGTGATTGGCGGTTCGATTCCCACTATGAAATCTTATGCCTACTTGATGGAAAAAATTAACTAGGTAGCTAGGAACTTAGAAAAGATGATTGTTTAAATGGACATTTAACCATCATGTGGGAGGCTTGTGGTAAAGTGTATTGCTTTGTACATGTCCACGTTGACCGGTAAGATTCTAGATTAGCTACATTGTTTATGTTATTTAGTGTCACATACATTATTGCGAAGGGCCTAAACTAGATGTCTAGAGTTATTAAGTGTCGTGACATCCGCTAATTGTCAATTTGATACTCTTCATCAACATAAGTAACTTTCTTACAATGAAAATTTAGTTACATTATGACAATTAGCATAGCACATTGGAATACTTGAGATGATAGTTTTGCGTTTTAGATTGCAAGGAGAGGATATTATTCAACATACTAAACGCAAGTATCATGTGTTTACGTTCTAGTATGCAAGAGGAAGATGTTCCTGAGCATACTAATGCCAAGTGTCGCTTGTGTACATTTTAGTCAACTTGTAGACCATTGTGTAACATAGACGTACACTTCATGACACTATTGAACATACTCATGCCAAGGTATTAGTAAGCGCACTTGAACGCCACGTGTCATGAGGTTATAATAATGCTGAAGTTGTTGATCATTAGTGTAACCTAGCGTACGCCTCGGAATAGGGTAAGAGATACTATAATGCATTTGAGTGACACTAAATATCACGAACAATGTAGTGTAATTGGCCAAAGTTGGTGCTCTTCTTAAAGCCTACTTACCGCATTCTTACACCGCCATTATGATTGTGTAAAGTTGGTGTTGTTTTGTACTTTTTGCCATATATAATTAGTGGCCTTTACCTTTGGCTTACATAATCATGGGTCGGTCACTCTATAGGATTTTTGTGCACCATGTGCAGTGGAGGGGTATTTGTTTAGGGGCTATTTACTTCCAAGGTATGAATTAAAGGTTCCCTCTAATTGCTTAATTCTTTAAAACAACCTATTTGTTTCCACCCAATCATTACTTATATATCCCATGCCAATGCAATTTATTGTAGTCTATACTCCTTATAAGTAACATAGTATTTGTGAAAATGTCGCATTCACATGTGACGATTTTTTTTTAAATATTTTTTTCTTTTCATTTCCCAATGGCGACTAAATTTCTAGTCATATTAAGTAACAAGCCTAGAATGGCCTTCTCAAAAGAGCATCAAACGGCATGCTCCGGTTTAATGCACTTTCGAGAGCAATGGTGGTGTTACCTTTGAGTTTTTCTTAGGCTATTTTAAATCTACTTGGGTAGTTACTTTCACTACTAAGAATGAATTATGTTGGATTCTAGGACTTTTATTACCAAGTGGTGGTAAATGTACTAATCTAGGCTAAATGAGAATCTAAACACGTCTAAATAGTTATAAAAATTTAGAAAAAGTTGGTGAGGTCAAAAAGGTAGTTGTATTTTCTTGAAAAGTCTTTCAAAAACCGCATTAGAAACCTTTTTGACACCTTTTTAAAACTACTATTTTTGGCTAATTGCCCGTTCATTCACTCTTGCTTTGCAAGTTTTTGCCTTCTTGTTGAGGTAATATTGTGGGTACTCAAAGGGTACACCGCTAGTATTGCTACTTAATGTTATGGTCTTGTGGAGTGCACTTCAACTTTGGAAAAAAATGCATTTGAAACTAATTATGTATGGGCACACAAGTTCATAGAGTAAAGAAGAAGTCTTTTTATATCATGAATGTTAAGTTTTGATTGCTATCAAGAGTGTTTGAAGTAACAATGATGAACATAACATCCATGAAATAAAAAGACTTCTTCCCTTGTTATCACTTGCACATGCTACTAGCATTTTGTAAATACATCCAGATGTAGTTGGCAAAAGCTACCTCCAAAGGCCAATTCAAGGTGGCCTTCCTTATTTGTGACATTTTTGCATGGCATTTTCACAAATACCATGTAATAAAAAGCAATCCATGTCCATACGTACCATTGCATACATACTATTGCAAACATGGTTCTTGAAGTTATGAACTTCAGAGGGACTTTGGACAAAACATAGTCACATCACACTTGCATATCATAGAGGGCACAAGCAAGGTCAAGTACACAATTCCATTACCCTGCATAGGTTTAAGTGAATGTGATCCAAAATTATATACTAACTTTGAATTTTGTGAAGGAAAAAATCATAAACATTTTGAGAATCACATTGATCTACAAAGCCAAGCAGTTTTTGTTGACATAAATTTTTTCAAGAAAAGTCTACCTATTTTGGAAGGCAGTGCAAATAAATATATTGAACATGTAATTGTCTAAAATTTATTTAGAACATGAAATTTTTTATACTAAATTAAATTTTCTCTACGAATTTTGTATTGTTGCCCTGAAGTTTATAATGAATTTAAGGAATATAAAAAAAATCCAACTTCAAAATATTTAAGGTCATGAAATCTACGTCCAAAACTAGATTTAGCCATTACTTTTTGAGTAATACTTTGATGATAAGTTTTGAAGCTATCATCTTGATATTCTATATTTGAGTACCTAACACAACAATAGAGGTTGGCATGAAAAAAATCCAATCTAAACCACACTTTGCTACTACTTTTAGGCGTTTGACCAAAAAAATTATGGTTTTAGTATACCAAATCACTTTTCCAAATACTTGACCATGCTTGCTCCCTGTACAACCACATCAACAACTAAACTATCATATACCATATACATTACAAAAGTGCAGGTGTGTTCACCATAATAAATAAATAATTGTGTGCTAAAAAAATGCATCACCCACTCCATAGGAGTCTGCACACTAGCACAAACCTTGTACATGATCCCTATACAATTTTCTTTGTCACAAACTTTTCTAGCTCCTCTGCATCAATCCTATGTAGTGTCTATACTTCATTATTAGCATTGTAGCTCATCATCATAGTTAGAATTAATGCAATCCACATCAATCCACTTGCTATCAGTGTGATTATATTTGAATTAGTTATGGTCCGGTTATTTCTTGTAATATTGCAACATTACTTTGGTATAGGGATTGTGAGTATTTTGCCTCCCAAATTCTTCGAGTCGGGCCAAAAGGTCAACCAATTGCCTTAGTACCCCAAATGTATGCCCATTATCCCAGTTCATGGCTTACATTTTCTCAACCCACCATGAACCCTCATCTACTCTAGACAAAATGTTATTATTTCCAGCTTCATTGGCACCAAGCTAGCTTAGTGCATGCTTACAAATAGATAATACTAAACGTAAACCCTAGTATCCTAAACTTCACCCCGATATTAGTACTACTAAAAAGTAATGGCCCACATATTATGCTCATCTAATTTACTTATAATGGGATCGTCTACTTTTTATGGACCCTTCTTTATTTGTGATTCCTTTATAATTTTTTTATTTCACATGAACTTGATCCTCCCTATATCATGCCACACATCGTTTGTAAAATGCACTAAGTGACCCACCCATATACATAATGCACCATCATACTCACCTATTGATCATTGAAGAATGCAAAATGCTTAGGTGTCACATTAAGGCCAATGTTACTTTTAGAGACACATGTCAAAAACTAATCATTTATTGGAACACCCTAAAATGTTGCTCAAGTAGTGCAAAAAGACCGTGGTCCTTACATGCGAATCTTTGAAGGAGTGAGGTATTTTTGGCCACGTGGGAATCATGTTTAACTTGTACCCATGTCCCTCCCTTCCTTTCCCTTTGAAATAGATATAAAATGAAAAATGCAAATGATAGTATGACGATAAAATGACCTCACAATGATCATAAAATTTTGTAGAGGATTTTCAAGCTATACTAAATAAATAAATAATCAACGTCGGGCAGTCCGACGTGAATTTGAGCCCATTGGCCCGACCCTGCTCAAGAATCATGGTGAGGTTTACTGCTTACCTTGCGGTGGGTGGGTTCTTGGCTTTCTACCTACCTAACTAGTTTTTTCCCGTCAAGTACAGAGAAGATTTCACAGCGGGAATCGAACCGCCAACCACTCCATTCGGAAATGGGTACCTCTCCACCATCACCTGGTAGTTTAGGATGTAACCATAGCTATACTAATTAGCACTAGAAGCAACAATAAAACACACATCATATATTGCAAAGATGACTAGACATGAGTGAAAAGCACGGTATGGTGGACCAAAAGTGTCATGTTCCAACGAATGTCGACACCACACATAAACATATTTCTTTGCGTTCTAGAATACACCAAATTTGTGACATTGAGAACGATTTCCAAAGCATTGGATAGTACGAATGACATAGCCACATTATGACATGACACACTTGATACTCTTCGATGTTTCTTTGCTCCAAATCTATTATTGAAGAAAAGTGACAATTCAGTGACATTTTGAACTCTACCACCCAGTCAAGAAACTCGTACTCTTAGCCACTCATGTAAAAAAAAATTAAAGTGGTCTTCTTACATCTTGGAATTTCAATTAGTTTCTGAAGGCCAAAGACTCTAAAACCGATGTGGTGGATGTCAAGGATGATGATCTCATTCCCAACGTATAGATATTGTGGTGTAAAACTTCTTCAACTTTCTCTTGCATGCCACCTTCAAATGGGCTCCAAATAAGGACTTTAATCCATATTTTTATAATACATCTTTGATTCAAACTAGACTCAACCTCGGCCCCATGCTTTTGAGGGTTGCGGCCTTGAGATTTAATGGAACGCGAGGGATGGTTTAGGTTTGCGTGTTTTGGGCAATGGTAAGATCTCTACACTTGTCAAGTACCATTCACGGGTAGATCACTCTAAGGCATTTTTGTGCACCACGTGCGGCTGGGTTTTTTTTTTGTTTTGGGGCTATTTACCTTCAAGGGCTGAATTAAAGCCTCCCTATAATTACTTAAATTTCAAAAATGACCCATTTGTTTACACCCTTCCATTACTTATATTGTCCAAGTCACTGCAATTTTTTGTACTCTATATTCTTTTTAAGTAATTTTGGACAGATGGAAATCCCAATTATCATCCATCCCCGCGAGTCCTAAACCCATTTACATACCATACTAAACATACCTTCTAGGATCCTTATCTTCAGTCCCTATATTAATTTTACAAAAAAATAATGGCCCACGTTTTATGTCCATCTAACTTACTTATAATGGGATTGTCTACATTTAATGGCCCCTTCATTATTTGGAATTCCTTTATAATTTTTATTTCAAATGATTTTAATCCTCTCTATATTATGCCGCACGTCGTTTTTAAAATGCACTAAGTGATCTACCCGTGGTACCATTAGAACATTTGTGTTATTCTAACACATGATTTAGCAAGTGTTAAAACTTTCAACACATATTGTTGAAAATATCTGGGCTTGATTTCAAGTCCCATCAGGAATTATTGACTCCTTTTTTAATTTTACTTTTCCTCTCCATATATATGTTGTTCAACATCATTCAATATTTAGACCATATATATAAACACACACACACACACACACATATATATATAAAAAATTCTCTTGTTGAAAATCTTGTCCTTGAAGATTCCTACTGTGCATCATTAACATATATAAATAGATTACCAACATCGGGCAATCTGACATGAATTTGAGCCCATTAACCCTACTTTGCTTAAGAATCCTCTTGGTGTAGGGCGGGGTTTACTGCCTACCTTGCGCTGGGTGGACTCTTGGCTTCCTACTTACTTAACTAGTTTTTTCTGTCAAGGAGAAAGAAGATTTGACAACATACAATTTAAGGGCCAGTTCCATGGGGTCCCAAGTCTCAACATGGAGGTGAAGTCCCAACTTTTGAGCCTCAAGAAGTCATTGAAGTATGGATTTTATCCATTAAAATCAAATCTTGATTATTTTATGCAAAAAAATCTCATGACTTGTATTGCAGGTTAGGTCAAGCTTTTTGCTTAACCCAACTCTCAACAAAACTCCTAAGCCTCACCTCCAAGAGTGTTGCCATGTAGGCATCCATGCCATACTTGCGACTTAGGACTTAGGATCTTGTGTGAAGTAATAAATCCAATTTTCATGCTCTCATCGGGTAAGATTGCATGGGTTGACCTCAAGTGAATTGCGGCCTAGGACTTGGGACCCCATGTGAACTGACCCTAATTAGTTTGGCACTATGGATCCGGCCATGAAGGTTTTTGACATCAAGGTTGTCATGTAAATCTTTATTGCCCCCGGTGACTCGAGGGGTCATCTCTTGCCAGGAGAGTGTTCTAATTTGCCACCTCACATTATCATCCGGGTCTCCCACTTGACATGGCGATTCTTATATATTCCAAGAAGAGATAGGCGCAACATAACATTATTCACCCATGTGGATTAGTTCCATTGACCCTAGAACATGTCATTTATATTTTGTGGGGCCCCCAAACAAAGTGATATTATTTGTTTACTTTCCATACATTCAGGGCAACATTTGGAAATTTATGTGGAGTTATACTCCAGCCTAGTCACATGAATCAATGTTCACCCTGACACTATTCACGGGAAGCATAGTTCAACTAGGCATTATTCACTAGAAATACTATTCATAACAACATTATTCACAATATTCACACTATTCATATTGGCACTATTCACTATTCCTACCAATGTCAATTTCTTCTTATTAGCTAAGTTTTTTCCCATGAAGATAAGATAGTGGATGCCCATGTCAAAGGATAAATATAGAATGAAACACAACCTCATAGATGAATACTATTATGAAATCCCATTAGATTTCGATTAGAAATGAAGGAGAATGATACTCCAAAGTAAATTTAATCCTCCTAGAAGGTACTAATGGTCAAGTTCCATGTGCCGGTCCTGGTCCGTTTTTTTAAAATTAAATGGGTGGGCCGGTGAAAAGAGGGTGGTGCCATGTGCCCATCCCTCTCACCCAAGGCCTGATACCCCCCATGGATGGGTGTCCCACGTTTTGTGTTGTGCAAGAACGGGTGCCAAAGGACCGGCGGTCCAAATGGTCACAAGAAGGACATGTGCCGGTTAGAAAGCTCCGGTGACCGGATCGTCCGGTCACCTAGGGTACACCCTTGGATACTAAAGGCCACTTTGTTCTTCTAGTCCTTTCTTTTGAGGAGTACTCCTAGAGAACATGTATTTTATGATGCTTTTACAATCTGGATCTTCACAATATATATAGATATATCCATTTATAGATATAGATATATTTCACATAATTTGGAATTCATTTAATAAATATATGGAAATTGATGTGCAAATCAAATATGAAAAGTTAAATGATGATGACCTTCATTGCCGGTGACCTTCATAAAGTGTCATGTCTTATCACTCATCAAATTTAGTTAGAAAGTAGGAAATCGAAAAAAACCGGCACCCCACATAGAAGTACCCCTCCATAAAATGGGTGACATCACCCATTTTTTGGATGATGTCACCCGTTTCTCACCCATTTAAAAAACGGACCAGGATCAACACATGGAACTTGGCCCTAAGGCTTGAGCGAGGAGGCAAGTTTTCTTGCCCATGGGTGTTGCCCCTTGTACAAATAAGCTATGTTCAGCAGTTTGGGCAACAACCCAATGCAAACATATACAATTTTTCAAATACAAGTTGTTATGTGACCCCCCTTATTAGTGGGATTGATTCGTGAATAGTGGCCACGTTCATCTTGAATGTGGAAGATATCTGGGTTGGCAAGGTTTGTCACAAGTACATGGCAGGCCATCTGAATATTGATATGCATGCTCCAAAGATGGCATTCAAGTTCAATATGTGAGACATTCATAATCCGGTCAATGAACTTTGACCACCTCTAGAAGAGGCATATGAACTTCAAATTTGGAAATTCAAATTCTCACATGTATGTTTTTCAATTTTGTACAAGTGTATATACTTTGATAGAGGGTCTACATCCATCCCTTAATCCAAATTTAGAAACAACAAGATTTCACTATCTGCCCCGACTTGGTTGATTGTTGGATCTTAAATTTTGTTGGAATGATGAGATTTTTGTTCCCACACTTCATTCTAAAGTTGGCTCCTACATGCAAGTGGCTGATCAAAACAAAAGTCAATGATAGTAACCTCAAATGCCCTCAACATCAAGGATGGTATGCAAATTCCAAGTTCATTGGAATATGCGCTCCGGGGCAATAAAGAATTAATTGAATAGGCATTTTGTCGGGAGTTTAGGTAGTCCCTGTAATATTCCATTAGTAGCTCTGCATACACTATCAATTATTTCTTTTCACATATGATGTTGCGTGCTCGGAAGAAGTTTTTGAATTTCGATGAAGAATAACCTGTTTCAATTCATCAAGGGCCAAATTCATATTTGCACCTCTTGGCATGCCAAAATGAGTTTACCCTGTAATAAACAAATGTAGAATGTTCTTGGTTCAAACCTCCACACTACCTCCAAGCATGCCCTAACAACTTACCAGACATGGAAGCTGGTGTTGTTTGCAGAATAACCTACTTCAACATATTATTCAAGTTCGTGTGGCCGCACATATGTGTGCACAAGATATTGCTTTTGGTAGCTTTTAGTTTGAGGTGCTTTTCCTTGAGGACTGGACCCAGCAAATCTTTTGTGTGGCAGAATGGATTTCAGTTCGCCATTTTAATTAGTAGAAGAGATCATAGTATCATCAGAAAGAGTGGGAACTAAAGATCGTACAAGGATGCAACAGATTTCCCAGGTATTAATTGTTTCAGCAACGTGGTATTTAGAGGGGTATATACTACAAATCCCATGAATTTGAGGACTTTGCATTAGTTACAAAAGACTGTATGAGACCATGCTAGTTGCTCAATCTTACCATTGTGTCCTATAAATGTAAAACTTCATGTAAAATTAGCTCGTTCATTGGGGTATTTTCTCAATGTTCGGTAGGTCTAAGGCTTGTCGATTTCTTTTCGTGTTATCAATCCCACTAAGAGATGTCCATTTTTTCAGATTAAGATGATGTAGCATCCTGCAAATGGGCTTCATAACAAGACATTCATGATTTTGCAGGGTAGCTGCTGGCTGGGACAAGTGACTTCACCATCATAAAAAGAAAAGTCATCAACACAAGTGCCCATTGCGGCACAAAATGATGCAGTTTTATTCCAAGTATTGGAGATGTAAGCATCTTCACCTCATACTACCCTTAGTAAACACAGAATACTGAACAGCGACATTCTGAACATGTATAAGGCATACATCAACACCCAAAAAATCTCCACAAATTGCCTCTCCCACCGCCAGAGAGGCTTTATACTACAGCAATCTCCACTCAGAGATTTGTTGGACCGCCGAGTGATGAAATTGTGACACCACCCACAGTTGTACGCCGAGGGCCAGGGCCACCAACACCTTTGGCAAAATTGGCATCATGCAGAGTGTGCACTCTATCTGGTGTTACTTGAATCACTTCTGGCTTTTCTGCGCCCCAAAACCCAAATTCAAAGTCCAGTTTCTGCAAGATAAGGTAGAGCATGCTAAACCCATTGTCCCTCCCAAAACCAGGAATCTCCTAGAATCTTGCACAATGAATTGATTATTATTTTTGCTCCCGTGATGGTTATGGGTCACCTACCAATAAAGCTTCAAACCCTATTAACTTTTGCATATGGAATTCAATTAAACATGCTTTGGTGCATTGAAATCCCCTGTCAATTACTCAAGAGAATCAATTACCTTTTTTTACCTAACGAGAGTATCTATTCTCAACATTTAAGGTGACAGCTTTAGCACCATCGACCTTCCCTTCCATTACACAACAAAGCAGAAACCTTCTCTGCACAAAAAGTTTTGCATTTGTTTGTTGGGCCAAGCCTTAAGGCATGTCATTGCATCCACTTTGATGGTAGGTCCTTCACCTTTAGCCCTTAGCCCTTAGCCCTTAGCCTTAGCAATTTTCATTGCACACCTCATGAACTTACTAATAGTTTGTACCTTGAGCAAGGCTACAAACTAGGTCGCCATTGCCCCATAACGTAGTAAACCTCATTAATGTGAAGTTATTAGGTTCTCCAACCTTAAGACATCAGCTACGGTTTTCATTCCCTTAAGCCTACATATTTTCAAGTTAACCCTCGTCATTACATAATGATGTTCCTGCGTACTTATTCATACCTTAAGGAATTCTCTAAGCAAATTAAATAAGGAAGAGGCGTGCCTCACATTTTATTATATTTCACTATCACTAATACTGTGGGATGACCCTCGAGTGTAAACATGCATTTATTCTGTTTCTTTGTCCAAGAAAAGCACTGAACATTGAATGATTGGATCTTGGGGTTTGAGGTCGTTTCTCTCATCCAGAAGGTTATGCTCCTGAGCAGATATGTGCAAAAATCTGCTTTTAAGGTCAATTTTGTCAAAAGCAACTGTCTTATATTGGTGAAATGCCATGACTTGCTTCATCCAATATGAATGTGTCAGATATTACCATGATGGCACGACCAGGCTCCCAAGATAATTTGATTATTACAGGTCCAAAAATAGAGGTTCCTTTACCATGAGATCCACAGGTTGTTAAAATCTGCACATTAGCCTGGAACAAGTGTCTTAAGAATATGCAGCAATCAAAACATTGACTATTGATCAAACAAACCTTGAAGAGCTTTGACTTGCTCTGCTGTGAGCTTGGCAGAGAATCCATTCATTGCCTGGTTGTAGCTGTACAACATTGCTTCCTGCGCCGCCTCCTTACTGCAAATTCAAAGGCAAACATAGTCCATGAATATCTGTTCCTACTAATTTTAGTTCAAATCTATATTATTTGTGTTATCAATTTTCTCTTTGAATTCCTAATCATGGTTTAGTGAGTGGGTAGACATATAATTGACTGATAGCAAATTTCTAGGCTTATCAAACAGGATAGTTTTTCTATGTGGTCGAAGCAGAATTGTACCTGCCAACGACAGAAGCAAGTATGTCTAGGTGATAATTTTCAGCATCATTGGCGTGCTGCTCACTTCTTTCCACATGAACAATATGAACATCTCCTGCTGCCTGTAAATCAAAAGAATTTTTGTAAACAAGTTTTTCGATTACAGTAACCCTAAATTCTGCAGCACGTAACAGACATATTAGATTTCCAACTTGACCAAAGCATCTAACACTGAAAAATAATTACAAATATCACCAAAAAATGACTTTTGAGCACGCATGACATGGGAATCTCATCACCTGAGCCATGGTCGAATTTGCAGGCTTGATACTTGCTCCACTCCACAGTAGCAAAACAATGCTAGCTACAATAGCACCAAATAACCACGGTTTGGAAGTCATATGGCACACTGTCACTGAGATTCAAATCTACAATGAACAGTCATGCGCACACAACAACAGTTTTAGAAACTAATCTAACTGAGGTTGAGAGCTGATATGCAAAACCAATTCTAAAATTTGCATGAGAATGCAACATGTGCTGGAAAGTCCTTCACATAATGTCCCAATCACCTGTATATGCATCAGAGATTTTCAAAGCGTACAGTATCAACTAGTATTTGAGTTTCTTCTAGGGCTGTTATGAGTACAGGAATTGGGCCCTGGCAATAGAACCAAAGTTTTACCCTACACCTATACACTCAAATCTAGACTAATACCTAGATCTCAAAATGGTAATCATCTCCTCTTCTTAATTTTCTCCCCACCTTTATTGATCGCTTCATATGCTTATACTCGAAGACATCAAGGGGATAAAGTACTAAAGGTTCAGCATGTATAAAAAGGAGAAGTCTGGCATGAGGGAATACGAGGGAAAATTTCTGACAATTCTCTTGGCTAGAGAACTTGAAATATACCCATCACTTTACAATCTCTACAAATTAAGTACAACTTAACAGTTACGATGATACAAAGATCAATACCTGTAATCAATTGCTTGGGTCGCTGCTTTTGCAGATATATTATGCGGCAACTCAAATCTGCATCACACAAGACTCGGTTTCAGTTATAAATATTACACGACAACGACACATCCTAAAACTCTGACACTCCCAATTAAAAATTGGCAGACAAAAAAATTCAGAGAGGAGATCACCGTCTCCACCACGTGAGAGCATCCAAAATTGATACCTGATGCTTGCAATTTCCAATAGAATTCAAAATCCATGTCGAAAACTAAACCCTAGGTACCTATGCGATAAGTTCCAGAATTCGGAGGAAGTGCAGCACATAATCAAGAGAGGAAGCAACACCAAATTGTTAAATCGAAGACAGAAAAACCCTAATGTTTGCAAAAGGTTGAGGAAACGTGTCAACCACGCGTGGTGGTAATTTACAAGAAAAACGGAAAGGAAACAGCCAAACCAGAGCTCATTAGATTTCAGTGATGGATGCGGCAATCCCTCACCTTCACAGTGATAAAACCTCTATACAAGAATTTTCCCCAAGCTCATTTGATGAGTAAATTTCCCTACTTCTGATTAATCACATCCAATCACCCTTCCGCAAGCTTTATCCCTCCCCCTCCAGATGCAGTTGTCGATGTCTGTAGCTCTATGCAACATATCCCTGTACCCAAAACGACGCATAAGATACTTACCCAATTCAAGGTTCCCCAAAATCGCTGATGGTTACAACCTACACGCTTCCCTTGTTGAACTCAACAACCTCGTCCTCCCTGTTGTCGGGGGCAATTTCTTCTCCGGAGGAGTCACCGAAGCTAAGGATATTTCCTGCCGATGCGGCAACGTATCTCGCAAAGTGGCACACGTGTCACTTTGTAAATTGCAGAGACCCCAGCTGTCAATCCTACGTGGGCCACT
The DNA here is from genome assembly GCA_950295325.1 of Polytrichum commune. NCBI lineage: Eukaryota > Viridiplantae > Streptophyta > Polytrichopsida > Polytrichales > Polytrichaceae > Polytrichum > Polytrichum commune. The sequence goes on from OX485805.1 coordinate 18,942,423, forward strand.
TCTGTCGACGTGGCATATCGAAGAGAACACTATAAAGAGTTGAGAGAGCCCACACTGACTTGTCATCAGACATACACCTACCTATCTTTGTGAGCATCCATCTTCTAGTTGCAGAAACGAGACATCACAAGCAAGCTTGCATAGTTTGGAGCTAGAGATTGGGATTGAGGTTCCGACGCACCACTTTGAAGAAATTTTTGTGAGCGATGGCGAGAACTGCTGGAACATATGGCACCACGGGGACCACGGGGACGAGGAGACGAGGGTGGAGAAATGTGGGAGGGTTAAGACGTCGCCGAGGTGCGGGATCTGCAATTGCACAGAACAAAGTGATGGGCGGCCCCAAGACGAAGATGACAGACATGAGTGCCGCGAGCGGGCGGCGAATGGCGGTAGCGGGAGCTATCATCGGTGAGAAGTTTGCTCACTTCGGGGCTGACGTTCGCCTCGGGTTTTACACCATCACCCATCCCGTGCATCCTCTCCGCAGAGTCGCCGCGAAGGAGAGAGCTATGAACGTCAAGGCTGCTGCCACAGGTACATAATTAATCACTAGGCTTTGATATCTGTAACCTGGTGATATCACCGTTTCACTCTATACTTGTTAACAAAATGTTATCATATGACCCTTTGTTAGAGCAATATATGTGTGGGTGACCTTGTTGATGAGGGCGTGAAGGACCTTGAATCAAATCGTGATGCAAGTCTTGATCAAAGTTGCTTATACAAATGTTTGGGTGCAGAGAGGAAAAGGCAAAAAATTGCTCGGGCTTCAGATAGGGAAATGAGGAAGCGGGCGATGGTGCGAGAGAATCGTGCAGCGCGGCTAAACACAGCTCTGTAGACTTGAATCTTCTTCCCGCAGCTGCCTGAGGACATTGAGTGTCGTCGACGTCCGAACCACTCTGAAACCATTTTTTAAGATTCAAATTGTAACGTCCACTGTAAGAGTTGTAGCATATCAGGTAACGATTGGTAGATAGTGCTGAACAAGGTAGTGTATAAAATGGGGTTTTTGCTTCTTTCTTTTTGTATTGAGTAGCAGTTGGATTTCTCCTGCCACAACTGTACTTTGATCTTGTGAAATTACCAACCATTCTGGTTGATTTGTGAATTTATTTCTCCTCATTTGAACAAGGTTGGTTCATCTTGCCCTTTGGTGAACGCATTTTGAGATTCGTTCATATTGTTTTGGCTCTGAGACTTTATCTTTCGAAGTTCACACTCTTTGCTGCAGAGTGAGTGATTTCAGTTAGCAGGATGTCAATGTCTCTATTCATCAGATACTTAACTACGTCTACAAAGCAGTGTGTACTTTAGCTAAGTTGTCACTACATTTTTATTTGCAACATCTCTCAGGCATTTAGTATGTACTAAAGTCTAGAGATAGTTTAAAGGTAAGGTTTCACAGGTACAGTCTCACCTCGATTATATGACGCATTTCCCGTCGACCAAACTTTCTACTGTTAATTACCCCCATATTACGAGTACGATGCTCGTAAGATGACATCTTTAATATGTCCAATTTGTCACAATGTTGTCATTTTGTACTTACAACAACTCTCAACACTTGTGCACAATTGTCACAATATCAGATAAACATGAAACATGATCAACTATGTTCTTTTTGGATAGACAGTGTTCATATTTCACTTAAATTCAGTTACAAATGATGAACAGCTCATTCATCAGTGCATTTGGCTAACGATGTAGATGATTTGTTTTGAATTAAACGGATTCAACAAGATCACTGAGAATTGGCGAATGTTACAGAAAGTGTAACTTTCAGAAAAATTGTGACATTGTTGTCAGTTGTAGTTTCAAACTAAGAAAATTCTATGGATTTCCTAACTGGAAATGTGCGTGAAGCTGAGCTGAGCAAATTTTGTGAAAGAACAATCGAACGCTTTCAGAAATGGTAGCAACAGTTGCGAAATATCAACAAGTAGAAGCGATATATCGAAAATTGGTTGAACATATGTATTCGTCGCATCATTGACGAACTGATTAAAAGATATATATACATGTCGCTGACAAAAATTCCAACAATTTAGCAAATGATATAACAATCTTACCAACGACTTCCTTGGCCTCGTGTCATAAAAATGGACTGAAATAAAGATAGCGTAAACACCATTGCACCCAAAACAGAAGTACTTAATGCGGTGGTGAACACCATTGGCAATAAAAAAAATGCCACCTCAATTAAATACCAAGTATGTTACCTTGTTTACCTAATATAAATTAAGCTATCTGGATGTCTAGGGTATGCACAAACTAAATCAATGTTTCAACAATACCTCTGTGCACTCGGCGTCAGGTCTAAAGTAATTGCTTCAAAAAACGCAACAACAATATTGTAACCCTGAGGAGCCACATTTTATCTTAAAAAAAAATTTGCATCAAACATGTTCCCATCATCAGCACTTCAAAGTGCTGCGTTGAGGCGCGCTGCACGGCTCTCTCGCACTTGTGCTCGCTTTCGCATTTCGGTATCTGAGGCCCGAGCAATTTTCTGCCTCTTCCTCTCTGCACAGCATCCCCACTCCTAATCAGCAAATGGACAACCATTGTAACCCTAATTTACTCAACCTCCAAAACCATCACGTCTGAAGCATCATGATAGGCATTCTTTAGCTTTTTTTAAGGACGTTCTCCTTCTATTATAGCTTAAGAATAAGTCAAAGAATGAAGGTCCTTGTATACACGCATGCATGCCAAGCATTATCAAGTGGCATTAAGCAACATTAATGCTGCAATTATCCCTGCATCACAAGAACATCACCAGAAGTATCATAGCATTCGTACACTTGAGTGAGTGTTCGCCCTTGAGAAGCATCTTGGAAGGTATTTGTTTTGACAAGTTCTTTTGAGTTGAATCTAGGTAGATGAGAGGAGGCTTTTGTCCGAAGATACGTAACAACGAGGTGTCGACTAATGAGAGCTTGATGCCACTTGCCATTGGATTCTTGGCAGTCATGCATGTAATCAAGGAACTTGTTTCTATGAATCATTCTTTGAAGCTAAAATAGAAGAGAACGTCCTACACGCGCTAAAGAATGCTATATATACGAGATCTTCATTTGAAAAAAATTAACATTCATTCCTCCGAACACAATTTATGTAACATCCTAACATGTAGCACAAGCTATATATGTGAGATCTGCATTGTTACAGAACTTCGGATAAATTGAATTGTCCTCCAACTCAAGAACTTGCCAAAAAAATTTCACCGTGTTTGTACTCACCAAGATGCTTATCTAGGGAGACCACCCATACACCACTTAAGAATGCTTTACGTGCTTAATTACAGTAATCCTGCAGTTTACCTTGCATCACAAATTGAACGTCGCCGGGGAGTACAATGTGAGATCTGGAGAGAAAACCCGTACCTGTGGCAGCGGCCTTGACATTCACAGCCCTCTCTTTGGCAGCCACTCGGCGGAGGGGGTGGACGGGGTGGGTGATGGTGTAGAACCCGAGACGAATGTCAGCCCCGAAATGAGCAAACTTCTCACCGATGATGGCTCCCGCTACCGCCATTCGCCGCCCGCTCGCGGCACTCATGTCCGTCAGCTTCGTCTTGGGCCCCCCCACGATCTTGTTCTGCGCAATGCTGGATCCCGCGCCTCTCCGACGCCTCAACCCGCCGACATTCTTCCACCCACGACGCCTCGTCGTCCCGCTTGCTGTCCCGGATCCCGCAGCGGTCGTCGTCGCCATCGCTGTTTCGAATTCGAGTGCAGAAACAAACTCCTTGCACAACTTTAGCAAATTACCCGATCAACCAATCAATCGATCAAAAGCTTCGAGGTAGTCGCGAAAATGAAGCAAATCGGTGGCCGATGATTCGAGCACGAGGAAATGGGGATCTGTCGGTGTCTGTGTCTTGCTCCGTGGTTGCGGCTCCTCTTATGGGCCTGCCCCGGACCCGCCACGTCATCATTTTTCACGGGATCCTACAGTGACTGACTGACACGTGTGAGGGGTAACTGTGGGAGCGACACGTGGTCATGCATGAATATCAGTCTATTCAAGGCTCGGCCCACCTGACTGTGCTTTAAGTTCAATCAACCCCCGAAAGAGTGGGCTAGGATAGTTTCCTATGTACCCAGTACGGGAGGCGCCTATCTAGCTCGACAGAGAACAAGTTCAGATATATCCAATTTGTACACGTGTCGTTATCGTATTGGCTGAGACCTGACATTTCTCACGTGGAAGCCACCATTCAGATAGCCCTCTACTGTGCCTTGGCCGATTATTATGTAGAGATGCATTATGACCCTTCAACCCCCCGGGCATGCGGGCCCCGGCTGCTCGATTGGTTTGCATGCACACGGTGATAATATCAGAGAGCTTTGCAGCAATGAATGTAAAAAAATATTAAAAAACAATCAAAAGATGTCAACATGTAACCGGTTGGACTTGGAAACAATACATTAAACATTTTATTTAACATCTCTTACGATTTGGAGTTGCACAATGTTATATCTATTTACTAGTGATGTTATCTTTACCAAGTAAAGATGTTGATGTTTTGTAGTGTTCAAACAACCGATTTGACCTTTGTTGGCAGAAAAAAAATAAAAAATAAAAAATAAAAAATAAAAAAATAGTCAAAGCATTGTGTAATGCCAAACTAAATACAATATTTAGTGTAGTAGGATCTCAACCAATTGTGCCCAAAAATCTTCTTGGACACCGACTTGCAAAGTAGAAACATAATAATGATTTATGTGAATTCTAGGTCAAACCCACAATGTTGGAGAGCTATAACTAGACTATAGAGATGATTGCACCATGCATGGATTTTTTGAGTTGTTGACCTAACATCCTATTAAAACCATTGTCCATCAACATGGGATGTCTAATAAGCATTGGGAGAAATTTGAGCCAACTCCACCGTATAACATTGCTAGACCTCATGCTTCCTCACCCCATAGACTAGAGAATAACATTAAAGCTAATGATTGGGAATAAAAATGTTATGATTCTCAAAAATCGATGGCGTAAGTTTTAGGCCCTTGTCCAAGTCCCCATGGAACATGGCAACTCTTTAATTTAGAAAAGGTCAAGGAGCACGAGGTTTACCAATGATATCAGCCGCGGACACCAATGTCCATGTTACTTCTTTAGGATTTCTTTTTAACCAATCAACTATCCATTGCAATGCTTCAGTTCTTTCTTGTGCTTTTGTTTGAAATATCCAAGTTTGGTGAACAGTGCCTAAAGTTTTCATTTCGTAACAACAATTTAGATAAATGAACTAAGTCATATGTAATCAACTGCCCAAATACTTTTGTTTATTGGTAATAAAGACATCAGCCACGTTCCTCAATATTTTCAATGTCATGCTACAATATCTTCCATGTCTCCCCAAGTCAAGTTACATTTCAAAGTTGCATGAATGGAGCTAATTTCTAGACACGATATTTGCCATGCACAATACTTTTTAGAGGTCATAAAAGCTTGAAGAATGACCATGCAGGGTGCATGAAACAAGATTATAAAAATCAGGAAGGGAGATATTTGACATTTGTGGACTTTCTGGTTTGTATGAAATGGACCAGCAAACAAGTTTGAAGATTGAACTTTCCATTTCACTTACAAACTTACAATGAAGACTATCATCTACAATACTAGGTTTCTATACAACCCCTATACTTCTTAGCATCAAAATTCGTCAGTCCTATCTTGGATAGAACAAGAAAAATGCACAAATTTCAATAGGGTTGGATGATAGCATCAGTTTCCAGAAAATTCTTCTAATACTTTGGTAGTTTTATTCTTTATTCGAGATATTTCATAATGACTTGCAATTGTGACCTAGGGTAATAATCTCTTCACAAGTGGTCCAAGAAAAATAAGTTCTCATTCAAATTGTCAATGTCCTACTTAGATCATGATGCAAGGTCCAAACTATGTTATGTACACATAGAATAATTAGGAACCATGAATCAGAATTCACGCTTGTGATTCAGGCTTGTGAGCAGACGAGTACATGATTTCCTGTTTTCTTTTGCAAAAGCAAGAGTCAAATTCAAAAAAAAGTACACTTGTAGATACAATTGTAGCAGTGGGAGTATGCCAATGCAATCGACAATGGTCCTGCTACCTCAAAACAGATAAGTCTACACTGTACAACCTTGTTGATTAGTACCTGTAAGTCAACTATAGTCACAGTGATCAATTCGGCGCGACAAAACTGTTCTCAATCGGTTCAATCAAGGAATGCCAAAGTTGCTATAACCAGCTACGTAATTAGGAAATGTGGTGTTATTAGAGTCTCTGGGTGCCAGATCTTCACGCAAGTATCTTACAACTAGCAGTGCCACCGAAACTCATGGTCAGTGTAAGTAGGAAGCTTTCCGAGGGAGATTAGAAAGTTCGGTGTCATGTAAATCAAATGATTTCATTCAGAGAGCTGTGTTAAGGCGGGCAGCACGGCCCTCTCGCACTTGTGCTCGCTTCCGCATTTCATTGTCCGAGGCCCGTGCAATTTTCTGCCTCTTCCTCTCTGCACCAACCACAATTATAACAGAAGTGAGAATTAGCATATGGCAGCCTCGGGCCAACTTCGGGCCAAATTCTACCATAAACTTGACACGTGCTCAACTCATTCACCGCAATTTACAAATCCTACATGATTTGTAAAAAATTAAAAAATTAAAAACATCCACTCTGGCTATTCAGAGTTCTATCTATCCGGAATCCTATCAAGGACGAATTCTCTCAGAAATTGGTAGGATTAACTCAAGCTTCGTGCAAAAGCTTGACATAGATAGAGGTCCGAAATGTTCCTGAAGCTCGCTGTCACAATTCTTCGGTACTGAATTTCACATTCTAAAGCTGAAATGAAAATACAAGAATCGTCACGACGCAAGGACTTGAATTGGCAGTACCTGTTGCGGCAGCCTTGATATTCATGGCGCGCTCTTTGGCGGCAGCCCTACGGATGGGGTGGATGGGGTGCGAGATGGTGTAAAACCCCAGCCGGATGTCAGCTCCCAACCGCTGGAACTTCTCGCTGATGACCGCCCCTGCAACTGCCATTCGCCGGCCACTGGCGGCACGCATGTCGGTCATCTTGGTCTGCGGCCCCCCGACTAGCTTGTTCTCTGCAACGGCGCCTCCCGCGTTCCGATGGCGACCCCACGCCCTGCGTCTCGTTGGACCAACACCCGTGGTGCCCGTCCCATACCCCGTTCCTCCTGTACCGTTCCCCATGGTCCCAGCTCCCGCCGTTCGCCTTCCAAACGCCATCTTAGCTTAAGGTCGACCCAAAAACTTGACAACCAAAACTCACTTCCCGCACTTCCCTTCCACACAAACCTCGAACCTGCAGTCGACCAAAAGCTCCACAACGTCAAGGTAGGTTTACAGACAACTACAAGAGTAGCTGGAGAGGAGATTTGACGTCAGTGACCCTATTGGTGCAATCCGTGGAGTGGAGACAGCAGAATTTTTAAACTCTTGTGGAAAGTGTATCAAAGAGGAATTGCATCCTACAAATCTTCTCCCATCCTCTCCCGGTGTCGCATAGTAACTACGAACAAAATAAAGCCAAGGAAAGTAAACCACAACCATCGCAACTGCTCCCAACTCCACCTAGTTGAGCAAGTATGAGTAAATGTGGTTGTGAATGTCGTCAATGAACCTTCTCACTCCTTATCCCTCAAATTAAGAACCCAAGAAGTAAACTTCAAGCATCGACCACTGAAATGGTGGTTGTGTCTGAACTCACCTTCAGAGAAATCAGGTTCCAAGAAGAATTCACGGCCCGGCAGGCTGATTTGATGCAGCGGGGCTTAAATTTCCAACTCGTCGATGTTTGAAGCCGAAATTGGTGGAGAATCCAGAGGTTCTTCGGTGCCTGACTGACTTAGAGCTCAACAGATGGTGTTGCAGCCAAATTTTGGTAGTATGTTGCGATGAGAAAACTACAATATCAACACAAGTTGCGGGAAAGGATAATTCCGACAAGAATGTTTGCGACTTTGTCACTAGGAGGGATCCAGCGACTCTCTCTTATAGCCGGCGGCCCTTGGGTGCCACGTCGACATCTGGAGCAGTGCCGCCGGTGCCACCTGTAGGGCAGAGCCAGTAAGAAACCGCCAGGTGGACGATGGGGGAAAATCTACCTGTACGAATGGTGAGTCACGGGGCAGCTGACTAGGTGGTGGGCGGAGGGTGCCTCCCAGTTCCTTTCCCAAGAGGCTCCATAGCTCATTTCCCGGTCCATGTTGGCTGGGCCGCGTCCCAAACACAACCCCAAAGCTTAATTATTATTATGGTGGCAAGCCTAACTTACATGTTTTTGGAGGCGGTCATCTTGTGCATCTTTATCGTTGCAATGGTGGGGCATGACACTTTGAGATTTTTCACACATGGGTCCAATTGTAGAGTATCACCATTCTATGTACGGGGTTGTTGTTGTCAAAAGCATTGAAGTCCAAGGGGATTTGTTCCACATGGGTGTAAGGTAGAAGCACCCGGTGTGGACACTTTCATGTTGTATCCCTAATATTAGTTTTTATAAATTTTAAAGAGCACTAGGGTCCCTTACTTAACCTAGACAAACTAGGTGATGGGTTTACCATGTGAATGTGAAAATTTGCCCCAAGGGCATGCAAGTCATGGAAGGGGGGGGGGACCACCATGGAGGGGGAAATTTTGTGGACCCGTTACACATGTTTGTTCACTCAAGTCTGCTAAAAACTTGAGTTTGCAACTTGAGAGGTTCAACTTTTACCGGGTTTACGATGCTTATATAGAAGGCGTCTTGCTAGAATTCATGCGAAACAACTACAACAAGCTCTTGGTCTTTTTAACAAGCTCCCAATCAAAATCTTGAACTACGTACTTCACGGAGGTTGCTAAAGAATACCCAAAGTTTGAACTCTCATTTTTTGAGCCCCATGCCAATGGGCTTTGGAGCATTCTTTGAATTGTCATGCACTCCCTGTGGTTTAATATCAGTCCCTCCTTGATGCCTCACTTTCAACATAGCCACATCACATTTGCTCAAAGTATTTAGGGCTTGAGGATTGGTCGAGCTCTCAATGGTTTGAGGTTTGGATGAAATTTGGCACCTATTAACATTCCAAAAATTGCAAGCTCAAGCTCACAACTTGAGCTCTTATGTAAAAGGGCCTAAGAGGGTCCATGGGAGAGGGTGGCAAGCATTTTTATGTGCCTTCAAATGCTCCCTTCCATCATGGACCCCCAAAATATATATTGTGTGTATATATATATATATATATATATGTGTGTGTGTGTGTGTGTGTGTGGGTGTGTGTATATAAATCCACACCCTCACAAGCTCTCAAGGTGTTTCGATCCATGAGGGGGTGAGAATATGTGCAATGTGCACTTCCTCAACATTTTCCCCCGTTCACAGAGTACGTAGGATCCATCACCTCTTCATTTACCCAGTTGTCCATAGTGACATGTTGAGCAGATAATGTATGGATGGCCCGGGTTGGTAACTTGAATTATATGCACGGGTGCAATGGGCCAAGATAGGAGGCCCAAACTAATATATAACACAGGAAGAAATTAAGCTCTCCAGGAAATTATCTAGGTGTTTATCCAAGTAACAAAAGAACTCGCTATTGTACAGATCTATCCTACAAAATGATCTTGAAATACTATTCCTTGAGTAAAGCAAGTCATAGAACCAACACACAAACCCATGCTCATTGCAAAATAAAATTAAAAAGCACACCCGATATGAACGATTTTTATGAACCTATTCCTACAATTTGATTATGTTGGCTCGAGTCCGTAGTCATATATAGTTGGCATATTGCGATAGTACAACCAGAGAAAGAAACTATGTAAGTTAGCTTCTGAGGTTCAGAATCTACTCTCTGCATACACATGCACTATGGAAGTTGGAAAGGTCACCTTTCACTTCACTTGGCATCCTTTGACAGCAAATTGTGTTGGTTCATGGCTCCTGCATTGCTGATACCAGGGCCACACCGAAATACTCAGCAGCTCCAGTAGCCAAAAAACCCAGCCCTACGTATTCTCCGGAAATACAGGGCTGGGATTTTAGATGGCTGGAGCCTGCCTGCTTCCAGCCACTCCAGTAGCTCCAACCATCTAAAATCCCAGCCCTGTATTTCCGGAGAATACGTAGGGCTGGGCTTTTTGGCTGGGCTTTTTGGTGTGGCCCTAGTATGAGCCCATCCACCACACTTCCGTGCTCAATTAGACAGCAGCCGCTCCCATTCCAGTGCCTATAACATAGACCCAAAAACAATTGACCCAAAAATCAGCTGCAGTCAATCTGGAACCATTTGAGATGTCATTGTTAATTTGATACCAATGCATGCAACTTAACACCAGTTTAGGATACTATGAAGATGCCCTACAAGTATGTGTATAAAAATGTTCATGGAAATGAAGGTGGCTGCCATAAGTGAAGGCAATTCTCAAGGAAATCGCAAGTTCATGACACTCTCCACCTGCTACTGATGAGTAGAAACAGATGTTTGCCCGATCGAAGCACATGCACAATATATATTTTTAAACCGAGTTCAGTCTCAGAAATCTTCTGAGACTTACTTGAGATGAAAACTCATGGGCACAATCCAACTATATAATAGAGTTATCCTTTAGTTCAGCCCAGATTTTGGTGGGGAGTTGGTGGTCGTTTGCATAAAGTACTTTCTTTGCTTGGTTACATATATTTCGGTGCATGCTTGGAGTGGGTGTGGAGGTTTGAATGAAGAACTTTCTATCATTCTATATTGGTGCATTGGGGGGTCAAACTCATTTTGGCTTGCCAAGAGGTGCTAAACTGAATGTTCTTTGTGCATGCACCAAAAACCTACTCAACATGGAATGTATTTTATGCAGAACAACCAGCTCCCAAACAAATCTCAGGTTGAATCAAAGGATAACTCTGATCACACGTTGGTTTGTAATAGCTACAAATTAAGGTAAGGTGATGAGTGCACACACCAATACACATGGTCACAACGCCAAAGCGACAGTCCCTTCCACGCTTCTTCATCTCATGCAAAAGTGTTGCAACACATCGATCGAGCACCTGTATCATCCGCCAATAAAAAAGTTGGTTCAAATAATGCAAGTAACCTCAGGGTGTCAAGTTTATCTTTGAAATTGTGAAACCCCTGTAATGTCCACATGTGCATAGAGTATGCATGTGATTTTCAGTTGGTTTTCTTGTTGTCCATCTTCTATTGATCCCCCCCCCCCATTGTGTTGCTTATTAAGCGTAGAGTAGTTTATAAAAATTGAAGACATATTCCAATCTTCTTAATACATGTGTCTTAATGGGGTCCATTCTTAGATCCACACCATTCAAATATAGGTGTCCAATCAAGAAAAGTGACCAAATATCACCCATATGCCTTAACCCTCTTCCGTTAACAAGCTCAACCGACAGTTCATTTCAGAGCTAATCAGAAAGATTTACAAGTAGCTCCAAGTGGATGACCAAGGGCAATAGCACCTCCATTGACATTGATCTTTGTTTCATCTAGGTCTAGTTCTTGAGCACAGTATGTGAACTGTGAAGCAAATGCATGCACAAACAAAAATCTTAAGCAAAGGATGTCAATAACTTGCATTTACAACCTAGGGGGTGCACTCTACGTTGCAGTACTTAACCCCGTGGGTGCAGAAAAGGGGTATAATCAAACAGGTCCAATACATCGTAGACATATGAGGAAATTGTTGAAGGCAAGCTTTGTATGTGTATGTAGGGTTATTATGTGAAGTTTCTCTCAAAATACAATAGGCCATCATCCACACATGAAATAAAAAAATTAGGATTCTAACCACAAGTGGGTGCTGATATATTGGACTAGTACATATATTTGAGGCTAAGTGTAATCTCCATGTTTTTATGTATATTCTTCTTTTCTTTAATTTTTTTGATATATAGGGGTATAAATTTGAATGTGATACACACACATTATTTATTGTAATGAAGAGTGCATCCCCAACATTTACAACAAGGAAAACAAACTTGTGATCAAGTCTTTTGAGGATTGTTATCAAGTTCTAGTCATCAGAGGGAAAGTCAAATTCTCATACCTCATTAATCTCAAAGAGGTCAATGTCATTAATCTGTAGTCCAGCTGCTTTGACAGCAGCTGGAATGGCGACAGCAGGTCCAATGCCCATGACAGAAGGATCCACACCCACAACAGCAAATTAAGCTCTTGCATTACCATAACGTGCACCTCAACCATTAATTTCACTAGTAATCTAGTCGAGATGCAAGTTAGTCATAATAAATGACCATATCTGTGAACCATCATCACAAACTTCCGGAGACAAAATTATCATCAAATAACATCATAAAATCTTGGAAAATGCATTATAAATGTATGATTTTCTAAATTCTTCTAATATGTGCTACATTACTATGAAGCAAATTGTTGCATGAGAATGATACATCTATTATAAGATAATTGCATTATTCACCACTAAGTATAATTTTCATGTAATAATTACACTATACACCACCCTCTTGAAATGTGTGATGATGTTCTGTGAATAGGAAGAAAATGCCCATGAACCTTTTGGACCAGACAGTACCAGGACAGTTTCCGTTGTCTATCTTTTGAGATCCTTGGTTTTTGAATCGTAAATTGCACTAGCATTCAGCAAACATAAAGGTAGCTTAATTTCAGATGACATTTTTCACACCTGAAAACACCAAGGATTGGCAGGTTCTTCTCCAAAGCTACCCTGCGCTTCATGAGCAACACAGCGCCAGCTCCATCACTAACTTGTGACGAATTTCGTGAGACCCAAAACCAAGTTAATTCCTCCTTCATTGATTGACATCTGGCCTCTATCATTCCAAACCAGACATGAAACTCAAATTGCTTGATGTTGATTCTTAGCAAATTACTTCTACGGTGCTGCACAGAACCTTGAAGCGTGAAAATTCTATATAGGACCATGTTTTGATCGCCCAACTCAATTTACAGCTCATAATAGGTATAACGAGAGGCCTTCAAATTATAGTGAAGTAAAATCTCTGAACTAGCACAGAAGCATGTATTCTAGAATAGTATCAGGGGAAAGCCACTCGATGGAAAAACAAAAATTCGCCATGAAGCTTGGCAATTGATAACATACCAGCAGTGGTTGTGCCAGACTTCTTGAAAACAGCCTTCAACTTTGCCAAATCCGATAGATAGAGAGGCATTCGGATGAATACCATCATCTTCAGTGATGGTAACTCTCTTCTCCTCTGCAGTCTTGGGGTCAATGAACTGGAATTTTGAAATGTCACTGTTAATAGTTTCAGTCCTTTAGAAACTCAACACTAAAAGTGTGCTACTGCAAACAAAGTGAATTAAATGGGCTCAAAAAGCTAAAATAGAACCAGTCAATCAGCTTTTGTCAAGCATCTCTAGTGTATGAACAAGTTACAAAACTGCAATAACTGCTCCCACTAAAACTAGACGTTGTTCATATATACCTTGGTGTGAATAGTAATAATCTCGTCTTTGAACCTGCCAGAGGCTCTGGCAGCTGCTGCCTTATGATGTGAGGCTACCTGCAAAAACACACTCGATACTCTAGTTTATTATGAGACACTACATGTAGAGAGAGGAGGCACAAAAACACACCAGATTATTTAATGTTTTCTAATTTTTCTTCAAAAAAGTGAAAAAATCTGTGAAGCAACATTATAAAACAATTACGTATACGGATATTTAGATCAACCAACAGCACCTAAGAAAAACTTAGGCGTTATTGGGTTTAGAGGGGTTTCTTGAGGCTTATAAGAAGCAAAGCAACACCTCCCATTAGAAAATGAATAAAAGAAAGTAAATAAATATAAATTGCCAATTATTAGCAATTTTTACTGGATTGTATAATGAATTAGGCCATTTTTATTTGTCATATAATCACATAGCAGCAGTCTCTTAGGAATTCCTTGATGAAACAGATGGAAAATGAATACAAACTTGGATGCTTAGAACATACTACAGCAGCATCTTGTTGCTTGCGACTAACACCATAGCGCTTTGCTACATTCTCTGAAGTTATTCCCATGGGCAGCAAGCAGTCTTGAGTTCTTTGGTCACTTTCAAAAAACATCGTCAATTTCAAGCTCCCTCGAATACGCTTAAAATCAGTAGGAAGAATGTCCACAACATGTACAGAAAAAATACTTTAAGTATATATATATCTTTTGAGTAATCCGTAAATGCCTCTAACATTATACTCTCGAAGGCACGAACCAAACAACTGCAAGAAAGTTTTGGGAGTTCAATATGTCTATGTCATCTTAGTAACAATAGTCATAATAGTCTCTATTTAAATTTTACAAGGTAAGCAAGTCTAGTTAAGAAAAATAGAGTGAGATATATGATTAGAGTATGTATTATATAGGTGTATTGGGCTAGAAGAAAGAGCACAAGAGAAGCAGAGAAGTCATGTAGGTCAAATTAATCAGAATAGTGAACCCATTCAACCAAAAAAGTTGATAAATAGCAAAACCTTAACAACACTACATAAATAACAATGATTTAAAAGGGGTAATTTGCTATATAGTTTACCCGTGGATTTGCAGACCTTCCCCAGGACAAGGAATTCATACTCATGGACTCCAGACCTGCTCCAATACCTGTGGGATACAACGACAAGAATACCAACAAACAACTTGACAAACTGTTTTTCCAGTGAAAGTCGTGTCCAAAAATCTAGAGAAATTGATGCTTCTCAATGCGACATATTCTTCAGAAGTATGACAAATACATTGCCAGAATTTTATGTCTACACACGATAGGAAATGTTTTAAATCAAATCCTCTTATATTTAAGGAATTTCCCTTGACCTACCAATGTCATAGAAGCCAGCTTTGATTGCTGCAACTACATCGGCAACTGCTTGTAGTCCTGATGAGCACTGCCTATTTACAGTTGTGACTGGCACCGTCTCTGCTTCCACCATGAAATAACAAATTGTAAAAAATCTCTAGCGTGAAAGATCAATTGCCTGAGACATTACGAGGTATTGTTCAACTTTCACCCTAAGTGTCTAAGAGGCCCAATCTGGGCCATTCCGTGCTCAAATAATGATAACCACTCTAAGCTTCAAAGTCAACATAATCGAGGGAAACCTAATGACCATTTAGTGAACACAAGAATCTTCACTTTGATGATGAAGAAGACATTCATATGACCTTCAAAAACTATGAGGAAAGTGGCTATGGATGTGATAAGGATATGCTAACGATCTCGTACTAATCGAGTGTTTCATATCCTAGGAGAAATGGTCTAGTCGGGAAGAAATAACCATTGAAGACCCATCTACCTTAAGTGAAGTTATAGGATAGTGGGCAGAAGCGGCCACTGTGCGGTGTTGCCGGAGAAGAAGTCGAAGCGAAGTTAGGGTTTGGTTTGCGGGGGATTTTCGCGAGGCAGCGATGGAGGAGGATATGGATGTGTATCAGGTGTTAGGATTGGAGGGCGGAGGGCCGCACGTCCTTCAAGCAGCCATTCGGAAAGCGTATCGAGCACGGGCGTTGGTTTTGCATCCTGACAAGCGTGGAAATGATCCTGTTGCCGGTATGCAATTAATTCTTGCTGCTTCCTGGAATTCTTAGCAGGAGGAAACGTAGCTTGAGGTGTATGAGATTCAGTAAGGGTCATATTTCAGTAAGGGTCATATCAAAGTGGTTGATGACTGAGAAATGTAGGACTCAGAGAAATATTTTCTTTGACATGGAGGTGATCCCATATTGGTCTGGTCAAGTATGTGATCCCAAGAAAATAGAAACTACAAGAATGTCACACATTAGCCGTTGTTAAACATCCTACTATATATAGATTTTGTTGGCTATAGTTCCAACTTGCTTTGAATCTTTCCTTGGTATGAAAGCACATGGATTTATAAAGGACTTAGATAAAAAACAATTACTCATTATCATATCATGTGTTTAAATTATGACTTTTCATAGGTAAATGTTTCTAAATCAATCAGACGAAGTTCATGAAGAATTGTTCATTTTATAACCATATTTGTAGTCCAGAATACTTCTCCAACAACTTTGTAGAAGAACAAGATACTATATGAAACCAAAAAGCAGCATTCTATAGTAGATATTATTGAAGTGCTAAACCCTTTTGAGCATTTAGGGGTTAATGAGATCAATTGATGCATCGATGTGTTTTCTTTTCATTTTTGTTTCTTACAGCGCCACCGAAACTATGTAAAGCAACAGAAACGTGCAGCCAACAAACGGGCATTGCGCAAATGGCGGTCTTTTGAGATGAATGCTGATGAATACTACAGGGAGGTGTGTATCACTTCTCCTGCCTCTTTTAACACCCATCAAATAAACTTCAGGTTCTAAATTCTAAGTATGGGCATTGGTCACTCATAATTTTATTGTAGTTTCAAGTGTCAGAAAGTTTTTCTACTATGGCTAAAGTTTGCTTTAGTGTGAAACTGTCCATGTGCATGGGTTGTTTTTTCTACAAAGTGTGATTGTTGCTTCTGTTATCAAGATCATGTCTGTAAAGTTAATCAGTGCATTGAAGCCTATGTTCTCACAAAATAAGATACAAAATATAATAAACGATTCTAAAACTTCATAATGAATTCATGTGGATCAATTTTGTGTAGGTGTTTATACAGGCTTAGACAAGTATATGGCTAGAAGAAGTTCCAAAAGAAGAGTTTTTTTTGTGAATTCTGTGGCAATCTTTTCCACACATAGTAAGATTGACATACACATCCCTGGGCCAGTACTCAATCCAAGTGCCTTAAAAATGTATCAGCTAGAGAATATTGTACTTGGGTCAGAATGATTTGAAAGTATACCCATTCAGAAATATCTGGGTTCATTTATTTAAATTGAAAGTTGTGGAAAACACACGTGATTGGCTGCTCACTCCAGGATTTGACTTGAATTCTGTAGTTTAAGTGTCAAGCTGGTACTTGGTCTAAGTTCATACACACTGTAGGTGTTTGTGTTCCTGTCAATATGTTTTAACATCTGATATTGAAATTGATTACAACATTGAATTGGAGTTACAAAAAGGGCTCTGACCTTTCTAAAATATATTTATGTACCCTCATGTGTATTGACATGTCTAGTACCATACTGCATTATTTGTCAGTTTTTATTCCCTTTCCTGTGTTCTTGAAATGTGACATAGACCAGCATACTTAGATTGATGAAGAATCTAAATTGAAAATGTCCTGGAAGAATTTTTGGGGTAGCTTGTATGTGGAGAGACAGCTTTTTATTAAGACAGCTTTTTATTGCTTTGCAAGAATTTGTTGATGGTGTAGAAACATCTGATTGCCAAGTCTCCATGGCTGGCAATGGTGTTTGGAAAATTCAAAAATAAAGTTGTTATGTTGTCTTCGCGTCATACTCCTGCTATGGGCATCAAATAGGTCAAGGACAATATTTCTGCGAGGCAAAAATTAATACTGATGTGGTATTTTTGTCCTATATATGTTTTGTTGAAGGTACAAGAAAAGGCCCAAGAAAAGAAGCAGCAGCAAGTGCATGCGAGTGCAAGTAAACCTCATACAACCACAGCCTCTGGTTGGTCACGTCGCCTTGAAGAGGAATGGCGAGCTTTCCAGAAAACATATAAAGGCAAGTAGCTATTCATTGTTGAGTGTTTTGTTCTGCACTTCGTTTCAGTGTTTTGATGGAATTGATAAGTCTCCTACTCCTCAAAACAGTTAATTGTTTGTAGAGTACTAGTTCTAGGCATTTTCAAGATGGTGTATTTGGAAATTTTAATACACATTGGAATATTTTCTGAAGCCTACCCAGGTTGTCCACCAAAACTTACTACCAAACTTCACGCTTCTTGGTCCCTGTTCTCTGCTCAGCATCGTTTTTTGGTGCTCCATATGCTCAGCTTGGCTGTCTCATTTTTACCTTTTCCTCAATGCTTTCACCCAGATCTAACATTCTGGGCATTTTGCATGGCAGTGTCCATTGCACACATGCCATTCTTGATTGATTCTTATCTGGTTGCTCTGTTTATGGTAATCTACTTTGTGTTTAATAGTTTCATTGCCTCCCCCTTAGCGTGAGATTTTCACACCTGCTTCTAACAGGATGACTGTAATTGGGAGAAAAATAAATAAATAAAATTAGGGCTTCGCGTGATGGATACTTGTCAAATTGCATGGACTTGATACAGTTTGTGTAACTGGTCTGACACCATCTTTCAAGTATTTGTGTACAAACAGGAAGGCAATGGGAAAAATACCAAACCTCCTCCAAAAAACCCAACTATGAAGAAGAAGACCCCACATATGGGGCTAGAGAGGACCCAGACAGTAACACTTACAGGGAGTCCGAAAGTGCCAAGTACAGGAGACAATTTTGGAGCAATACCTGGAACTCTGGTACGTATTGGAACTTTGGGACAAATGCAAGTGGAAGATCATCAAGACCTAATTCTCAAGGGAGCAGAGTTTTTCATGACATAAGTATTGGATCACCAGCTGACAGAATAGCACTGGGACTCTCCCCTGCAGGTCCTTTGTCACTTGACAACGTGAAACTTGCGTGAGTTCCTCTTAATCCTCAAAGGATCACGGGTGTGTCATTATGGAACACATGACAATATATTTACTAGCCCTCAACAAGTATTGAAATGATATTTTATTTGGTCTATGATTTTGAATATCTGTATCTGTTAAATTCTGACATTTGCTCTGGGTTCCAAACAGTTTTCGCCAGTGTGCTCTCACATGGCATCCAGATCGTCATCATGGTGATCAAAAGGTAGCTCTCACCTTTTACAACTGTTGAAATGGTGACTCGATGCATATGATAAAATTTTGGTGTGAACTCCATGTCAACAATTGAAAGTGTTTTAGCTTTGTGTCTTGCATGTTACTGATTCTCCAATTTGCATGTGTGCAGCAATTTGCAGAGGCGAAATTCAAGCGTGTTGGGGATGCTTATCGCACTTTACGTGAACTTCTCTAAAACAACAGAATCACATTCTTCAACCGAAATTTTATTTTGACCATTGCATTTCCATTTCTAGCCACTGAACATTTCAGTGTCATCTGACATTCAATATAAGAAATCTATCACCATTGAAACATGTGTACACTCTTTGAAAATTGGGAAAACTGCTCTTGCCATGAGACTCCATAAGAAGGTACGAAATGCTTCTGTTCATAATCCGCATCCATCCAATGTGCACTTTGAACCATTGCAACAGTGGAAACATCAGAGGAATTTTTCTGGGGTCTAACATAGACCCAAACATGGGTCATCGTATATGAATATGGTCTTACAAACAAGAACATTGTAGATGAAATCATCGTGAAGTAAAATACAGAGCATTTAAGTTAGGAGGGATTGAAATTCATCATAATATCCCATATTCATGTAATCAAAATACCAGTGTAGTTGTATAGTTGTTTCTGACGACCCACCTTGCAGCAATTGCAGATCATATGAATTGCTGCTCTTTGGGGTAAAGATTCAGTACTTTGGCTTCAATTTGAGTGTGATCTTTAACAACACGACTAGGAAGAGAAGATAATGGCACTTCAAACTTTTGAGGAATCGATTATCTGTGAAGACTTCAAAATGTGGGTGAAGGCAGAAGTGAAGCTGCTCTTACAAGATAACTTCTTGCTACATATACTATACACTACACTGCTAATGGTATTTAGTATCATATGTGTAATAGTGTCACTTACCCTATTTTGAGATGTATGCTAGGTTACACTAATGATCGACAACTTGACCATTAGTGTCACCTCATGACACTTGGCGTTCAAGTGCGCACTTATATCTTGGTTGGAGTATGTTCACGATGGTCTACAAGTTGACTAAAGTCTACACAAATGACACTTGGCATTAGTATGCTCAAGAATATCTTCTTCTTGCATGTATACCATACCTCACTAATTTGGGATGACAACATTTGTAAACTTATTCATAAGAAGTGTCATTCGAAAAGTTGTCATAGTGACATAAAATACCATATGACACTAAATACAATATTTAGTGTAGTACCAAGGTAAAGTCCGAGGTCTGCTAAAAACATGACCCCCATAGGTTTGTGGTTTATTCATCTCAAGTGGGTCCCTCCAGACTAATATGGGGTCTTTGATGTTGATCTCGGTCTCATTTTGTCCCAAAAAAGAAACACTACATGCTATAATGGAGTTGCCTGCATTTTCACCTCGGGAAATAATGGTGGTGAGGTTTATCCCTAGCCCTTTCCAATGGATTGTGTCACTCTCTACTAGAAGGTGCGTGTTCTAAGATGAAGTTCTCAAACTTTGTCACCAAAGAGAAGTTGTAAGGCATCATCAAAGGATCACATCCATTGCGATTCACAATACGACATAGACGTTCAATCTCTTTCATGATGAGTCGAAAGATAACTGCTTCAAAAACTCATCACAAACACAACCCTCGTGGTCATGAGAAGCTTGTGATGATTGGGTAAAAATCATACTCATTCCATAGAGTGGTGGAAAGTGGAGGAAAAAAACAATACAATCTCGAAGTGGCATTGAAACCGTTGAAATAACTCGCGAGGCACAAGGACGGAAGTCACCCCATAACATTTAAATCTTATAGTGTATGAAATCAATGATAAAAAAAACAAAAACACTCCAACAAATTAACACAATTGCCAAACGATACGTGCATTCTATACCTATTCATAAAAGACGATTAGAAAACCAACAATTTGTTGTTGACCTCCACAACCCACTGTAGTTCATCACACACAATTCTACTAAACTTTGGTTACTTTTATCGGTCACTAACATAGCGTCTACTTCCTAATCATGATAAGTACTTTTTACATCCAAAGTCATTGCCCATGGGCATGACCGTGGATTTCCAGCGAGTGGCGAACGCAAAGCAAAAAAAGCCACACACTTTATTCACCCTTGTCTCAAGTCACTTTGGGACTGGAGCTCTTCTCCTTAGGCTTCTTCTATGAAATTAACAAACAACTTCAATAACTCTAAATTTTGATACACCTATTTGTGTGCAAGATCTGATTGTTTGGAAGTATTGAATGCCCTATTTTTGAGATGCATAAAATTTCACAACTTAATTCATTTAATTCAGTTCCTTCAGATGAAGAAAGATTTGGGCATTTCTTGAGTAGAACTATGCTTCCATTCAAGCATATTTCTATCTTAAAACATGCTCATGTTTAGAGGCCAAACCATTCTTCCACATATCCATGTACCTTTCAAACCCGGGAGGGTGGGAGGGACCATCCCTCATAGCTATATCATTGCATATTTGTCCTCTTTCTTTATTAACCTTCTCATCTTGGTATGTATCTAACAATATCAAACCTCTGAGTATCAAACTACTAAGGTTTAACACTTTGTACCCTTATATAATATATTGCAAACCATATCTAGTATGTGCATTGTCAAACTCATAAAGGCATTCTAAGACATTTGCCAAGTATTTTGCAAGGTATAATCGCTAAGCATTCCAACCAACATTGTGGAGTGTCTATACATATTACAGATCTTATTTTTGAAAATGATGGTATACAAAACCTAAGAGGGCCGTCATAGTTGTGAAGGGTCTGCCTCACTTGTGCCCATGCCACCAACCAAATCCAAAGAGAGGGTTAATAACGCACATGGGATGAATAACAACATAACCCAATTGTTATCTATGTCACACAAAAAAATACATCATAATCATTCATTTTGTATTCATGCATACTCAAAAGAACATTGAGTATTCTACATGTTCCTTAGCCATTGAGACTCGTGTGACTGAAAAATGGGGTTGTTAGTGAACACCACCCCCAAGTCCGCACACTATTCATTAAACCCCAAAGTTACTTAGGATAAATTGCACACGAGGCTTAACCTTGGAAAGGAGGCTCTCATGTCTCCTTCCTCTTAATATAATATTAGGTAAATATCCTTGTCCGTAGATGCATTTTGCTAGATCTATGGTGGATATTTCCTAGATAACCTTTTTTCAAACTCTAAAGTAATAACTCCTTAGGGGTTATGTGTTAGAAGTTGTGCTAGTCATAGAGAGAGAGAGAGAGAGAGCATTAAAAATAAAGTGGCCCTCATTAATTTTGAGATTTGGTCAAATAGTGTGTGTTTTGGAAATTAGTACCACATGCACTACATGGGATAATCAATGTAGTGCATGCATTGAACTAACAACAACAAAATATTGGGGGGGGGGGTATGGGTGAGTTTCCATGTAGGCTACTCACCCACCAAATTCTAGTGAGAATAAGGACATATGCAGATGGAATATGGTAGGGTGGTGTTTGTATGTGCCAACAAACTGTTGTTATTTCAAAGAGTTTAATGTTTGTATGCTTCAACCATATATCATTATTACAAGTATTAAATGAACGCATGGAAGTCCAACAGCCCAACGTCACGGCCCTCCACATTCTAGTAGGCCATCATAATTTGGTTGCTCGCTCGCTTGCTTTTGTTTATCTACATGAGAACACCTTCAACCCACTCTTATCTAGAATCTAGTGGGTGAACAGCCTACATGGAATCTCACCCTAAGTAGTCCTAGTTCGTTCACTACATTTCCACTCAAAGCAATACAACTAGTACAAACGTAACGCGTGGTGTTTCGCCCAATCCCCCAAAATGTGGGCAAAAGGAAGAAAGAAGGACCAAAACAATGAGTAACTTGGTCACTTTCATCCCCTCCAAGGTTACTCCACACGCATCCCACCTCTATTCATCCACCCATACACTTCATCCATTCTATCCTTTTATTTCCAATTAGAAAATCAATGTTGAAGCACTAGGCCTCCTTTACACTAGAGGCTTCAGAGCTTGGAGAAAGAGGAACGCTCCTTGATAGAACATAGTCTCTTACTCAAACTTGTTCACTCAAGTCCACTTTATACTTGAGCTTTCAAAGTCGATAATTCGAAAGTTTTAACAAGTTGTGTAACAACTACAACAAGTTCTTGATCATTTTCAACATGGTATTGGTCAAAATCTTAAGCTATCTCATGAAGGTTTCTTAGGGATGTTGAGAGATCGGGCTCTTGCTTTCTAGATCCTAAGGCACTAAGCTTTCAAGCATTCTCTGCAGGAGTTTTTGTAAAAACAAGTTTCTTATGGGTTGAGGCCAATTCATCTTTCATTAGACTGATTCAAGGACTTTGATGCCATTATAGTGTGTGAGTACTCGTACCTTTGTTCGTCCATTTACATCTCCTTTGATCCATTTGTATGTCTTCCTTCTCCTACAACTACATCATTGTGCAACCTAGGTGCTTCTTTCATAGTGTTGATTCTACCATATGACTCTGCTCCTTGATTTTCTCCAACGCCTAACATTACATTTGTGCCCTAAACATTCCCCATTTCTCTTTCCATTATGCATTTAAACACCTCTCAAGGTCGCAACCATTTCTTGATATTATTCCCCTTACCTTCCACTCTCTTGTTACTTTTTCCTTCCCCTCCACAACTATCTCTCCATTGGCCAAATTACTTTTGTGTGCCCAATCAAACTGCCTCTCAAGACCATGAGCAAACTAAAATATAATGGTACTAGATATTCACTATGTCTACAACAATCGATGTCACAGTAGACCGTAACTTCATAATCAAACAAACAAGACCTTCATCATGTCTACCTAAATTCATCCATTGTGAATGAAGAATAGCTTGTCAAAACAAACACCCTATAAGTTGAAAGTTAATTCACCCCCATTAGACTACTTTGGGATTCCAACGCCATTATAATGAGTGAGTCCCCATCCATCCATCCATCCATCTATGTGTCTTCATCCTCTTGCATTTGTGGCATTGCGGAACCTCTAAACTTCTCTACTCGCAATGCTGGATTCTACCCTCAAACAACCTTGCTTCCCACTCTCATTATAATGAAACACAATTGATAAGGTTTCACACTCATGTTGTCTATGTGAATCCGTCACTCAGGAAAAGGAAACAATAAGATCCCTGTAATTTGGGGGCTAATCCACCTTCATTAAACTACTTTGAACTTTGATACCATAACCAATCATTCATCCAAGAGTAGGAGGGTTGAAACAAAACTCGTCAAAATTTTCATCCTTGGGGGCATGATATTATTCATAATTTCCAAGTTTCATCCATGAGCAAATCGTCATCCTGTGGCTTGCTGTCCACTCTCCTCTCGCTGGTTATCCAGTCCAATGCTGTGACCCTACCTCCCTTATTTCTCTATCCACATACTTCATCCACATCCATCCACCCATCCATCCATCCTTATGTCCGTCTCCGTCCGTCTCCGTCCGTCCGTCTCCGTCTTCGTCTTCGTCCTCCGTCCTCCTGTGGCATTGCCAGGAGCCTAGATGCTTTCTTCCTTCCCTTTGGTAGCCCGGATGATTCTTAACCTCAGCCGACCCTCCTCCGCCGATCCAGAAATAACTCACACTTCACTCTCGCTCACACCACCATCACTGTCGCAGTAACAAATCTCCATCGCAACTTCCGGTAACTGAGTACTTACATAGTTATTCTCCTCTCTCTCTGTTTTCCCCCTGAGTCCTGTCCCTTCTCTTTTTCTTTCTTTCTGTGCCAGTTGTGGAGCCAGGTAGCCAACGCGAGCGCAGGAGCGGGCCACGGACTCACCCACCTTGCCAACACACCACCAACAACGGCCTCTTCCATTCCCTTCTCTTGCCTGCCCTTGCGTTGCCGCAAACCCTCAGTCTTCACTCATCTTCACGCTCTCGCTCTCTAACTTACCCTCTCCATCTCTCCAATTCTCTATTCCCTTGTGCCTCTTCGATTTAGGGTAACCACAGCTTGCTAAGACAAGAAGGAGAAGAAAAGAAGAAGGCGAAGAACCGGAGCAGGTAAAGGAGGGGCAAGAAGAAGAGGAGGAGGACAAGAAGGACGTTGCGATGTCGGCACGCAAGCGCACCTTGTTGAAGGTTATCATCCTCGGAGACAGCGGGTACCATCTCGCCCCCTTTGTGTGTATTTAAGGTTTCGTTGTCGGTGTTAGTTGCGAGTTTTTGTTCTGGTTTGGTTGTCGTTGTTGTTGTAAGGGGTCCTGGGAGTGATGCCACGAGAATCATCAAGGTTGGCGAAGAAGGTAACGTCGAAGAAGATGGTTCTGTGTTAGGGCAACCGTCCTTGGAGGCCGGAAGTGCAGGATCTTGGAAGTTTCTTGTTAGGTGAGGTGATAGTATTGTTGTTGTTGTTGATGTCGTTGCAATGGAGGAGTGGTGTGGTGTGCTGTTTTTATATTATCATTTTTGTGTGATCTCATGCGTAGATCGTTGTGTTTGACGAAAATTTGGCGACGAGTTTTCCATGTCTGCTTGAGGATTACCTGAGTAGACCTCTTCGAGTAGAGGATTTAGTGACTTTCAACCGCAAGTAGTCTTCGTGAGATACTAAACGGCCATTTGTTCACTATTTCTATTTCTACTGTGGCTTGAAGTTATTGTCTGTGAGTCTGTCATGGTGACTGTTTTTGTCCTTGGGCATTCTTGGACTTTGGGCCATCAGGATTGTGGTTATGGAAACCCCCTGGAAGCATGAATAAGGGTAGATCCTGAGTACAGGAAGATTTGTACCTCCTCATTCTAACAACCAAGCAGGGACTTAGGGGCACTTGTTAGCTGAATTGGGAAATATGTTGGCATGATCTGAGATTGGAAATTTCGCGTTTTCGCGATTTACATGATATTTCCAGCTGTGGACACCACCCTACACGGAACAATTATGGGGATAGAATACGTTAGACGCTAGTAGCTCCACAGATGTTGAGATGATATTAGGCTCTCAGATATGTCTGTACAGATTATTGAAGTGGTAATGCTTTTGACGGCAGGGTTGGGAAGACTTCATTGATGAATCAGTATGTAAACAAGAAATTCAGCAACCAATATAAGGCCACAATTGGTGCAGATTTTCTGACAAAGGAAGTGCAGGTTGAGGACAGGCTTGTGACCATGCAGGTTTAGTTTCCCAACCCTTTCAATTCCTGTGTCATTGTAGGAAGTCATGGTACTTCCAGTGCCCTAGTACAGAATTGTTTCCACATCGTCTGTTGAAAAATCACGAAGCCCTTGTCAGGGGAACTTTATTTGAAAGGTAGTCTGATGGGTGTGTCCTCACCTTACGAAGTCTCTAGATTTCTCTTCAGTTGACAGGTTATTGTCTTTTATAAATAAGAACCATTTCTTCCGTTTTTCTTTTGTTTACATTTTCTGCTATTTTTAGTGCTTTCCGTAACTCACTCTTTCTGTCTTTTATTAAAGGCACCTGTAGTGTAGGTTCATAGTGTATAATTTATTGGACTTGTGGTTATTCGAACTGTGCCTTTTAGATCCATCACCCTGTATTAGATACTTTGTGCGCCCTCTGAGATTCATGTTAATGTGAGGTGTTCACTGCTTTTCCTTCATGTTGTAATCAAGGCTGGTTATGATTTTCCTGGACCCTGACAGTTTGTCAAGAACTGCATAACAGAGTCTGTAAGTCACTTTTTGCGTCCACTCACCAACTGAGGTCCTTTCTAATCTACAAATTTTTTTCTCAACAGATTTGGGATACAGCAGGCCAGGAGCGATTTCAGAGTCTTGGGGTTGCCTTCTACCGTGGTGCAGATTGCTGTGTTCTTGTCTATGACGTCAATGTTATGAAATCATTTGACAATCTTGACAACTGGCGGGATGAGTTTCTGATTCAGGCAAGATGTTGTCTGTGTTGCAAATCTGTAAATACCTCATATATAACTTGGTCTCTAAATGTCTTGAATACTTTAATCTCCTGTCTGAGGAATTCTTATTTGCCTGAGTTATTCTTTCACAATCATGTGCTTCAGACAAAATTTTGGATCTGAAGGAGGTCTTCTGACTGTGGTGTTGATTGTGCAGGCAAGCCCATCAGATCCAGAGAACTTCCCATTTGTAGTCCTTGGCAATAAAGTGGATGTGGATGGTGGCAACAGCCGAGTGGTATGTTTCATCCTTCTAACTTGTAGGTTGTTTGTGCCGACGTGTGAATTTTAGAGGTGTAGGATTGCAATTGGTAAGAAGTGTGTAACACACAAGTGCTTTGAATTTTTCTCTGGCTTATACTGATGAGTGTGCTCGTTTGATAGGTTTCGGAGAAGAAGGCCAAAGCATGGTGTGCAGCTAAAGGGAATATCCCCTACTTTGAGACATCTGCCAAGGAAGACTACAATGTAGATGCAGCATTCCAGTGCATTGCGAAGAATGCATTGAAGAATGAGACAGAGGAGGAAATGTAAGTTGTCCATTGATTGACAAATTGGACTGGATGCATGTTTTTTTTTTTATTGTTCAAAGGAAGAAAAAATCTATGACTTGGTTATTCAGTGCCTCAAAAGCTTTCTGAGCGGTTGTTGGGTTGGCTTTGTGTGATTGCAGTTACCTGCCTGACACAATAGATGTCAATGCTGGAAGGCCACAAAAGGCTTCAGGATGTTGCAGCTAGACCTGTAAGAGTGTTTACATTGAAAGCTTATTACCTGTGAACGGAAGGGTTGGGCATATTAAGATCATGATGAACATCTTGCCTGTTTCTGGGGCAGTGGTCTATAAATGATCTGCACAAATATTTTGAACACATTTCAAGGATGTGCAGCTAGAATACAAAGTGTGTTTTGAATTCAGCATAACCAAGCCGGGTGATTACACCTTGGCAGTTTTTTAGTCCTGGTGCAGATTGTGCAGTTGTACCAGTTCCTGGCTCTGGATTATCACCATCAATCTGGAGAGGAGCTGCCTTTCTCGGTCCCAGTGATATGCAATAAGTGTGATAAAGTAGTCTAGGAAGGTTATTTGAGGAAGTGTAGGTTGCAATATTTTGTCCGCACATGAAGCCACCCCGTTTGGTCAGCAATGATTGTGTGCGGTGTATTTGTTTGTTACATTTATCTCCACTTCCTCTCCTGATTCTATGTAGTACCTAAGGTTCGGAAGTAGTAGCAGGATTTAAGGTCTAGAGGAGTGCTCCCATCTTGTTGTGGTAATTACTTCCTGCAATTGTAAATTCTTTATCAGTGTCAACATTATTGTTCATGGTGCAAGTTTAGGGTGTGCACTTTACCATGCTCTGCTATTTGGGTAGGGGTGGGAAGCTGGAAAAGAAATCCCATTTACAGAACTTCCATGATTGTATACCTTCTTTGATCTTTACTCTTTCTGCAGATACATTATCTATCTTCCTGTTGACATCATCTCATGTACCTGGAAATTTCTTCACTATGATGAGAATTTGAATATCATAGCCCAGAAAGTGCATAGTGCATTGTACTTCAGGAGAGTGTTTCTGCAACCAGTCTTGGTACTCTTGCACTACTGTTTCAATAAACCCCCCCATTACACTAGAGAGGTGGATAGCTTACAGATTGAGAGCTTGAAAAATGGAGCCTTCTCATTGTTTGGGGCCTTCTTAATCTAACTCAAATGTTTCATGAGCTTTCAAGCTGATAGCTTGACCTTTTTATTAGGCTGCACTTAGATAATGCCTTTATGAATCCTGTGTGGAGTTTCTACGTCAAGCATTTGGTCATTTTTTGACAGGGTATTGGTCAAAATGCTAAGCTACCTCACGGAGGTTGCTTAGGAAACTCTTGTTCAAGCAGTCTTTGTTAATCGCCAGTCATTGATATCTCATTTTGACACTCTTGTTCAAACGATTGAGTGCTCAACGATTTTTGAAGTCTTTTGATAGTTTGAGGTTTAAATGAAAGCTTGCTAAATCCAAGCATGGAACCCCTGAAATTTGCAAGTTCGAGATCTATCATGAAGGGGATCCAGGGCTAATCTGCTGCCATTTTTTTTCTCACAGGACGACACCTTACATCTCATCATCGTAGAGCTGTGACTCTAGCGGAACCTTAGAAATTCTTTCAACTTGTTAGTGATTAGAATATATTAATCACTACTAGGCTTACTAAATGAACTTGTAAAATATTACATCCTATTACACCACATTTTACACACAAGAAATGGGACCTCCATCATAGTATTGAAGCAGGGATCGATGGCATCTCAAAGATTAAAAATATATCGCTACAGCGATGTATAGAAATTCATCGCTACAGCAATACATAGCTAACATTGTATAGAAATTCGCCGGGGCTGGAGGAATCCCTGCAGAAAGAAGTTCGTGGCATATGGAAAGTCCTAGTGAAGATATATACTTGCAATGGAAAAGAAAGTCATCAACCTTTCGCCAGTGACCAGTGACGAAACTTGGCGGGAAAACCAAATCTAAATCTCCTGCGTCAGCTTAGCTTCAATCTTTTCAGCACATTGTTCTTCCCGCCGCTGCTCGAGTGTTTCGTCCGTTGCTATTCATGACTTCAATTTTTAAAAGCTACACGAGGCCAACCTAGAATCCGAGCTGCGGCAGAAATGGAATCAGTGAAGGAGTGACAATTTTGCTTCCCAGATTACGGCATTCGTTACACTTGCACTTACACATTAAGAGTACAATTGTCTCCTACAATTTCCTCCTCGGTGTGAGTAGAGGCTCAATAACATTGACAGTTGCTGAATTTGTCGCCTTACGTTCGTCAGCGGAGGAGTATCTGCTTGTTGTCTTTAGGTTCGCGGCCCTCTGGTGCTGGCAAAGTGAAAACGGCGAAGAAGTGACAAGTTTGCTTCACGTCAGCAATATGATTTTCTGCCAGAACTTCCTCCTCGGTGTAGAGGCCCCGACATATTGAGAGTTGCTGAGTTTGTCGCCTTACCTCGTCAGCGAAGGAGTATGTTATTTATGCTTATATTCGATTTAAGCAATTGACTGCGTCCGTTTCTTAGGATGAGGATTTGGCACGAACCAAGAGCAATTGGATGTCGTGGGCAGCTCGGAGCTTGTGCGGTCTTCTGATGTAACTTATGTCATTAGAATCTTGTGGTTGACGCCAACCTACTCTGTTTTTGGCTATTTAGTCTCGGAGGAGCTAGTTGTCAAGAGAGTTGCAACTTGTGAACCCTCCTACGTCTTCATTTTTCTTCGAAGAGAAATATTCGACGAGGCGATAATCATCGAAGTACGAGGAAAGTAAAGAACCGCAGTTTAAGTGCCTGGATTATATCACGGCATTTGTAAGCATGTGAAATTCGTGCAAACTGAAGAGGTAGGACCGGAGCCTTGAAATTTGCTGCTTCTCACCATGGCAAGAGAGGACAACAAAGATGCACAGATTCTCTTGGAGCACTACAAGAAGGGATTGTTACACAGGTCTCCTAATTCAGGTATTCTTCACGACCTCGAATGAATTCATCAACACCAAGACTATGCATAAGTCCGTCTTCTGCTGTTTAGTTTCTCTACAACCTCAAAATCCAAACGAATTTGTTGACTCAAACTGCTCTTGAGATAGCAATGCCTTTTTACGATTCATGTAGCTATTCCACCTGTACTAGTACCTGATATGATGATGATTGCAAAGCAGGCTCCAGCAGCAGGAGACGGCACAATCCTTCTCCTGTCAACTTTGTAGATAAGCCTCTGCCTTCTCCATGCACTCCCCCTCGCGTTGTGAGGGAAATTGCAAATGCTCTACAGACTGAAGCTAGCGAGGGTATCGGCCAGTCGCATCCTGCAGAAGCAGGTGAAATCTAATTTGTAATGTGTACAGACTTTTCTTAATGTTCAATTTGAGATTAATTTGCGGTGTGCACAGATTTTCTTAATGTTTAATTTGAGATTACTCTCTGATGTGCACAGGCTTTTCCTAATGTTTAAGTTGTAGTGACCTGCTGTCTTGCCGTTTTGCTTCTACTTCTCTTTCCACGGACCACATCCACCAGATATATTCGTTATTTGTGTACCTGTACCATGTGTTATTACCTTACAATGTTAGTTCATGCCTTATTACTGTGCAGCAACATCAAATTGCCAACCACCCAGATTCAAGGAGCTTCCTGCCAGAGGCAGAGGCAGTGAAGTTTCCCCTGGTGTGTTTTATGGCTCTCCTGCTGGGAAGCCTGCACACAGGCCTCCTCAGCTTATTCGGCTTCTAGTTGAGATTCAAAATGATCTTGCTCTACAGAAGACTCCCATCACCAGGTACCTTCTGTTACATGTGTTTGTTGGACAAAGAAGATTTCCATATAATTTCTCTTCATCTGTTTCTCATTAAATATTGTCAAACTTCCGAATTTACTGTATGAGGTGTAACAGATATTATATAATTGTTGTTGTGCATTGCTTTGATTTTCTTCCAGGAAAGCTATCTGGGAAACCTTTCCGAAGCAAGAGCAAGCAATCCAATTTGCTGACAGTCATGGAAACCAGGGCCTTGCAGTGTTTCAGTATCAGGACCATTTGAATGGGCAACGGCGTTTTCTGACAACCACTTATGACGAGTTCTGGAACAGGTTCAGTATAGCGCAACCATTCGATGCGATACCAAGGAGGACAAAAAACACGGGAAAAGTACAATTAGTTACGACGGTTTTTGTGGATACATGATGTCATGGAGAGACAAATGCTCGAGGATGACTCCCCTGTACAACAGGGAATCTTGTGTAGATATTTAAAGAATCTTCTATATCTTGGGGAATTCATTATCTTGTGTCATGTGTGAGCAGGTACAGCAGAATGCAACCTGGATGGAGACACCATTATGAGATTATACGACAGGTATTTTTCACTGTTCCCTATTATTCTTCATTAGGCTCTCTTACTGCAAACCAGTCCTCTGATGATGATCGATTTGGAAATGATGGTCATCTTAAACTAGATCCTCGACACCTTGATGTCACAATATCATTCTATATCATTCTAACTTCCGTGTTGTTGAGTTTTTGTTCTAAATGTGAATGGAATGATTCCTGCCGTGGCTTCTTCCTGCTGGTTGTATTGAGTTTATTGTTTAGAAATGAGGGTATCCTCTGATTCTGACAAAGTGGGTTACATATTGGCAGGGCAGACCTTGCCATTTATACTTCGATTTAGAGTTCAACACATTGGCAAATGCTGGAGTTAATGGAGAAGCTATGGTGGACACTTTGCTTTCGATTACAAGCAGTGCTCTTCTTGATGTATTCTCTCTTCAATATGAACCATCCTGGACTTTAGAGCTGGACTCATCCACAAAAGGTACACAGACATCACATATTAAACTGTTGGTTTTGCAACAATTTAAAGAAGAAATAACATTGGAGCAAGTGCAAAATTTTCTGAATATTTAGCAGAAACTTACTTTGCAAACGCCAAGTTATTCCTGTATAGGTGATTTCTGCTACTTATGGTAATGTCGACTGTTGACCTCATGGAAAGTGATCTATTTGACCTTTTTCTTTAAGGTATTCTTGTGGCAAGATGTGTTGTGTAGGAATATAAGTGGTGTGCTCTGAATATATGTATTTATGTGTTCTGATGACAAATGTAGAGAAATTCTCTCGGCATCTGGTCATCCATATTCCTGGAGCTGCCTTCAAAGATAACACACATGCAGGTGCCTTTGTTTCAGAGGTATGTACAGAATCTGATTTTAATGTTTAAAGCTCTTACCGAAGAGTCCAAATGTGCAAGTAATTAGATACTTGTGAGAATACAATCACTTTTAGGCAGGTTGATTAGTCCTGGATTGTAATGCTGTAATAATTGCGGATTTGCATGTATGTATTTCCTAGTGGTCACCTAAACTATAGGGGGACTTCTCTCATATAAAAATGTGAACTGTGACAGATTTGTAAAAGGAGTCAAGATTTGCGGGACACTGATGATGATGTCATGAGGATGTTTATCCTCCAAGGTGGTTCTCGGAATACGCACCAGACTGAGCTCTTTGTAGATTTGGCAGTTTATACACGCAATCGAAGTTTTAGATTACCTTTCTCTAGCAAGGCTGGAAAAACTGCCCAGTTGTTGCCCACAACCCGCTTCAGATCCTCCAATCTGGTCAGTTCACATTCTGAGTAACTTTGGGTCATTCACCTTCTAACTATTTGCATTCTGCAAATTTGTTACAAAAAAGGAACAAGAAACAAGCCCCAGTAGAGTGAGGTCAGGTGATGCGACTTTTGCTAATTACCATGCGTCTTTGACAAATTGATGGCCATTGTCAACATCCTTTATTTTTTGAAGTATAAATGATTCTTGTGAATGGACAGAATGAACAAGCTGTATTTATGGATTCCCTCATCTGCAAGGTTGAAGAAGGTTGTCAACAATTGCTCACCTTCAGCATGGAGGTTTGACAAATGCCTCATTTCCCTTGTTTGAGATTAATGTGTTTAAATAGATTCCAATGGTTTTATTTAGCAGGTAGCAAGAAAGTCTGTAGACAAAAACTTCTGTGACAAACAAAGTTTCGGATTTATATCTCACTGGAAGGAGAATTTAACTTTTGTTTTCTGGTCATTTAGTTATCGGTCTTTAGTTTGTCTTTTCTATCTTTATTTAGGGCGCAGGTGAGGGAGGCATTGTGGACTTCAAAAAGTGGGAAGCTGACCCGGTCCGCTATCCACTTGAAGGATTGTCGACCAACTATGGGAAATCCCCATTTCCTTCTCTGGACGCTTTCATACAGACTATTTCTTGTATAGGGGAAGTAGAAGGTATGTTTCTCTGTATTGCTACATATTTCCCTGAATGATCTTATAGTAATTTCCAATTTAATGTCAGTTACTCATTCTGGTATGACTAAACCACGAAACAAATGGAAGCCTTGCATGTTAGCACAGGAATTAAGCAGTTCAACCACTTGTGAGAAGGTGCATGCCTATGTGCCCTGTGGTTCTGTGTAGATATTCATTTTAAACAAAGTATGCCAGTATAAGTTCTCTTCTGCTGAACTTTGATGTATTTCTATATGGTTAAAGGGACAAAATAAAGTACTCTCTGGTTATAGACGTGAGGTCCTTGTTCCACATGGATGCCAAGGTAAGTTCATTGGGGAGGATAAATTCCTTAACCTTAAGTCTTCTGATTCTATGTGCAGGTAGAATTCGAAGTTGGTACCATTTTGCTGACTATGGGGTTGTGGTATACAACATCTCTGGAAATCGTTTTTGTGAACGTATTGGGAGGCAACACAAGAGTAATAATGGTGAATCCCCTTACACTATTATTGACCATTAATATCTGGCTCAATCAACAATAGAGGCTGTAAAATTATGTTGCCTGCTGCTTTGTGTTCCAGTTTCACTCTTATCAACTGAGTTCCTAAGGAGCATTAGCTGATCACCTTGGCAGTAGGAACCGTGTACATTGAATGTGATGATATATGGTTAGGTGCAATGGGTGAATATGTGAGACCATGCCAGTGGTCATGGCTGCATATTCTGCAGTGTCTACATGGACAGTTTGAATGTTGGGAACTGTAGGGAAAGGTTCTTGAGGACAACCTAGCAACCCAGTAGATTGGGTGTCGTGTTACAACACCATTCTCACGATAGTTCTATTCTTGCACTGTATGTTCAAACTGAATCGCACGTGTTCTGGATGTAACAGTTATGTTTGTCGTCGACTTTCGAACAGCAGGTTATTACCAGAAATGCCATGATCCTGACTGTCGAGGTATGTCCTGATCTACTAATCAAGTTGTTAAGCTGGGTGACTTTTTTGTTAATGCTTGCTGTGTTAACCCTCACATATAGTATGGAGACCTCCATTCTTCTTAACAGGCATTTTACACTAGAGCTGGAGGGCCCAAGGGACCAAGGAGGTTTGACTGGATGAAAAATGTACATGGAGTCCTACATGGCATGCATTACATAATGTTTCAGGGTCTACCGAATTTTACACCAAGCCCACCTCAAAGATGGGGATCTAACACAAACCAGAAGACCGGGACACTTCAGAAAATTGCAAGTCTTGATTTATTGTAACTTATTATATAGAAGGCCCAACATGCATAAGATGATAGTGAAATAATATCTGGTCAAGAGCTCGGTCACATATGGCTTCACACTACACTTGAAGGCTCCTCAGCACACAAAATTCGATATCAATTTTTCATAGTACAGCCTTCCTTGAGTTTCAAGGGTCCTCACAATTTCATGGTCACAGCCCTTACTGTGCAGGCTGCAATTCTTGTGTCTGTATTAGCAGACATTGCACAACATCCTCACAAGTGTTGGATGGTTAATGTTTCTCTATAATGTCGTTGGCTGAGCAGGGTATCGCTCACCATTGAGACCTATACCACGTGACACTATCCCACCAGAGTTCCCATTATCCACAGCCTCAATACCGAAACAAGATGACAGCCTGGGGTCAGAAGAGCAACACATTCATGAATGTGATGAATGGGATGATGAGGATTGGTGGGGACAAGTGGTTGCATCCATGGCCAACATGGAGTGCACATCCCAAGTACCCGTTTTGTTGGCAAGCCAGGTCAGTCAAGCACTAGACATTAAATATTAAAGGTGAAGGATGTTCTTTGAAACTTGAGATGGCTTATGATGAATGACTTTCAATCCTAAATGTTGTATTACATTCAAAGAAAGTGTTGCAAATTACTTAAAGATTGCATCCATATGGTTGACAGCTGAATATGTAATCTTTTGCATGCCGAGAATCCATGTACAAGATATTGATTGCAAATAGTCACAAACAATTTATAGCAAGTTATTTTATATCGACATTGTGCCTCAAGGCCCAAAACTACAAATCACATGCTCACAGTGGCTCAAATACTAGATGTTGCTTTGGATTTATTCACTTACTTTACCCTTTTTGCACTCTTATTTCACCTTGTTTCTTGTTTTGTTGTTTTAGAGCAAACAAGTTAGCAGTTCGGAGGATTTGATCAATCTGACCATGCATGAAGACTCGGATCAAAGAGGATTTTGTTCAACTTACATTGCAGACTCAGTTCTGGAGGAAGATAGTGAGTGGTGGGCTGCCGTAGAGCGGGAGGCTATTGAACTTGAAAACGGCACTGTCATTCGAAAGCTCCCTGCATGGCCATCATAATACTCTATTAACCTGGCAGACTTTCAACACTGGGTATAGATCTCCATATAGGGAGATGTAAGGATTGAGATTGGTCATTCTATACCCACATTGTGTATATTGTATTCTTTAAGAAATACCAATCAAGTACTTGTAACATTAAAATGAGCTTTATATTACTGGATTGATGAAGATTGACTTTGTGAAAGTTCAGTTGTGGTCTTCAATTCACAAACGTCGGCATGTCACCTTTAGAAAAAAATTGGAAAACTTGAGGAATGATTGCTTCTCGAGGAAATAAAGCCTTTGTGTAGCAAGAAGAAATGCATTGTTAAGCACTGGTGGATGATCTTCAACCATCCAACTTTGGCCCTGAGTACATTGGGAACCATCATAAGGTACATGATCTTCCAAAGCCTTGCAGCAATCAGGGCTTTGTAACTTACTGCAAGAATCAAATTTATCGTCCATCTGCACTTGCTTCTCCATCAGCAAATGATCTTCAACCCAAACTTGGCCTGGAGTACTAAGGTGAATGTGTCTTAAATGGTTACTTTTTGTTGTTTGCCATGATTCTCAACTTGGATATCTGAGTTATGATTTTTATTGAATCCTCTCATGTGATATGAGATTTTAGCAACCATCTATGGAATTTTATAATATCCCCTGTTGTTGCTACAACTTTCAAAGTCAAAAGTGCCAGAATCTTGATTAACAGCCCACCATTCTCTTGACTATTAATCCTAGAATGGTTAACAAATTTTGAACCTGTAGCCCGATCTCTATTAAGAACACATCTTCTCTGTGTCCTATCAAACCTAACCACACCAGTCAAATACATGTGCCCAATTTAGATAAGCAGCCAAATTTGGCACATTCACCTTAGTACATTGGGGAGCATGATCAGGAACACAATTGTGCAATGGATTTATTTTATGACCTTGATGCAATGTGTGTGGATTGCCTTGAAGGTGTGCAGGATCTTTAAGAAAGCATTCACCCAAATCTCAAATAGTCTAATACATCATGAACAAGATGTTTGTTGATGCATCTCCTAGATTCAGTAAGTCATATTTGGGTCAATGTTTCCTTGAAGGTGATGCATCTCTTAAATTCAGCAAGTCGTCTGTTCAGATACCCTTAAACTATTTGAGGTGGTTGGAGACTCTGAAAAGTGATGGCGTTTGTGGATGCAAACTGAGACAAATTTGTCGAGGAGCTTGATTATACGGATATTGGGGATTTCATAAACTTTGAGTCACCAAGTAGTCGAGGATTGCAAAGAATGTTATGGCAACCACTTTTCAACTTGCATGCAAGATGGTGCTTCTTGTAACAGTAATGGATATTTTATCTTGCCTGAGGTGCGATTACCATGTTTGGATGGGTATTAATGACAACTATTGGAATCTTACGGAGACTGGACACATATGACAAAAATTACCGAGGTTTCTTTTTCTTCAAAGACAACTACCTCTGAATTCGTGAGTAGTTTGAACAGAGGCTTCATATTCAACCCCCTACATGGAACGGACTTGTTAGACATCTAACATGAGAACTATCATAAGAATTATGACGATACTCTGGATAATGAGGTTGAAGATGAAGATGAAGATGAAGATGAGAACTATCATAGGGATTATGATGATACTTTGCATGATGAGGTTGAAGATGAAGACGAGGGCGGCATTGAACTTGGTTTTGTACAATAGTCCATGCCAAATCTCAATTTAAATTTCAATGCTTTTTTCAATAGCCCTCTTTTGGTATGCAATATTTCATTGTAAGGTGTCTCTAGGAAGATATGGTTTTGATCCCGATGAGGTGCCATAAGCTATAGAAGCAAGTGATTACCAAATCCCCTAGAATGACTAGCAAGAAAGCATCAATTTTAAGGTTAAACTATATGAACTTGATTGATGAAGGACACAAGCATCCTTGGTAGAACTAGACATACATGAACATAAGTTCAAACAATGCTTCCTATTGTTAACAACTACTTGGCAATTTATTGAATAACCATGAGGTTTAAAATATTTCGGTCCAACCATAGGCTTGCAAGGGTGATTTGGGTTCCATCAATTGCACCCACAATACCTGCAACCCACACAATAGTTTGAAACCATTTTGAGTTCTAACAAGAGGAGCCTTGGTGGGCTAGCTTATTTCATGATAAAACACCACATTGATGGCACAAGTGTCATCAATAAGACTCAACATTGTAGATCAACCAATCGCAAATAAAATATCTAGTGTAGGACTAGGGGCAACAAAGTGAGAATGCTGAGCTTCGGGGGCAACAAAGATTCAACCACAACCTGAAGTGGGATAAAATCAAAGATACAAGTTGAGAAGCTCAATGAATGTTTCATGCCTAGGAGGTAATGCTTGACCTTAAATGCCAAATGCTTAACATTAGTCAGCGACTACCCTGAGTTTGATGGGCCATGGGATCATGTGATTATATGTTGAGAATTTGCAGCTTTTTACCTACATAACAATATAGTGTCATGCTAAACTCGAAGTTGGACATGGAAGTCTCTAAGGCCGTTGACTAAGGTTATGCGACTTCCCGCCACCAAAATACCTCGTAGGATGAGTATGCCAATGCAAACAAGGGTGTTGTCGACACTTATGGACAATTTGGCTAAGCATGCCGGTTCTTGTTAGAGCGAGGTTGGGAGGGGGCCTTCAACATGGAAACATTCTTGAATTCTTCAAAACCATTACACCATACATTTGTTGAGGGACAAAATTATGGACCCAAGAAAGCTATACTAAATATTGTATTTAATATTGCTTACTATTTGGAATTGTACAATGCTAGAACTATTTTCAGTGTATCTCATTTTTTGCCAATAAAGGTGAAATTAGTTGTTTGGACATTATAGAACATTAACATGTTTACTGGGTAAAAAATTACACTAATGGTAAAAAGATATAGCATTGTGTAACTCCAGATAGTGAGTGACACTAAATACAATTATTTAGTGTAGTGAAACCGAGAGCCAACAAAGTTCTCGAAGGCGCCACGTCATTACCGGTGGATGACTATTAGGCTACTGGATGACTATCGTAGCATTCCCGTCTTCATCTCGATCCGGCTTCTTCATCCATTTTACTCGAGGAAACCCTAACAATGGCTATGGCGTTGGCCATGCCGATGGCTATGGCGGGGAGACCACCCTGCATGCGAAATGCGTCGCACGAATGCGCGACATCATCTCCGGAACATTGTTGCAGGTGGTGCAGCACGAAGACTCGAATGAGATTCGCAATCTGATGAGGGTCGGCTTGTCTGTGTGAGGAGCACAGGGCAAGCGAAGATCGAAGACATGAAGAAGAGGAAGCTTGTGCGGGGAGCAGGGATGGAGTTTGCAATGAAGGTCTTGGTAATGGCGATGGCAGTATGTGTACGCTTGTCTTCTGTAGCGAGCAGCGAGATGGAGGACTTTTCAGAGGAGTTGGTGCTACGGCCATTGCCTGACGGCAAGGTGTTAGCAAACTTTCTGTTCGAGAATCAGTTGATGGATTCAGGGAAAGTAGAGGATCATCATCAGCATCATCATAAGCTGTTTCCGAAGGCGATTTACCAGTTGGTGCAGAAGTTTCAGATACGGGAGATGGAGCTTTCGTTCACTCAGGGCAGATGGGATCAACAGCGGTGGGGAGGGTTATCAAAGGCGAAGCCCGTGGGGGTGGAGCTTTGGGCACAATTTCGAAACCCTAATGAAGTGGACATGTTGTGGCGGAACCTAACGCATGCCTTGTCAGGACTTTTCTGTGCTTCCATCAATTTCTTGGAGTCACCAGCTATGGTGTCCAAGCGGGGATGGATGGCAGGCATGGGGGAGTATAACTCTGCAACATCTGCAAGTGCGGTGAGGCATGGTGCATTGCCACGAGAGGCTGTTTGTACAGAGAATTTGACCCCTTGGTTGAAGCTTTTACCATGCAGGGATAGAGCTGGGCTGACCACACTCTTGGCGCGGCCTCGTGTGCATAATGGGTATTATAATTCTCTGCGAGTGCACGTACGGGCGAGGGATGCATCTAGTTCGCAACTCGGGAGCATCATCCTCCATCAAAGTCTGACACTAGTGTTTAAGCCATCGAGGACGCACACGATTTCGCATGCAGGCGATTTGCAGCTGCCGGATTGGTCGATCTCCTCCTTGTTTGGGAATCAGCTGCTAGGGAGATGTCCTCTGGCTAGCTCCAGCCTTGTGCACATAGAGCTTGAAACAAACCTCGTGGAAAAGCTTCAAACCCTAGTGACTGGAAAGAATTTGGTTGGGCACCGACGCAGTTGTGATAAGGATAATGAGTGCAATCTTCAGCAGGACTCTTGTATGACTCATGTGGGAGTTGGAGACTCGGAGATTGTTGAAAATGGTATTTTCAGTTTGACTGTGGCGCCGGAGAGCGTGTTGCAGCAGCTATGTGGAGTTGGAGATGTCCCGTCGTTGTTGCTGAAATATGATGTGCAGAAGCACAGTCAGGCAGCTCCATTGGATGTGGGAATGTCGTGGCTTGTTCCGGTCGCTTGGTCCCCATGCCAAGGTCCATTTCGGGCGACACAATTTTTAACAGGAAGAGGAAGTGGGAGAGGCAC
The DNA here is from genome assembly GCA_950295325.1 of Polytrichum commune. Taxonomy (NCBI): domain Eukaryota; kingdom Viridiplantae; phylum Streptophyta; class Polytrichopsida; order Polytrichales; family Polytrichaceae; genus Polytrichum; species Polytrichum commune. The sequence continues at coordinate 18,982,936 of OX485805.1, forward strand.
GATCATGTCCCTGGTGAATGCAAACAAAGAAGGCTACCAGGCCAGTTGCCTACAGCGTGGTGCCTTGGAGGATGACGGATCGTTTGGAATTCATGTTACCATCTTCCAAATGGTGCCATGGTACGTTCGAATCTATATGCACACGCTGAAGGTGGTGGTCGACGGCCACCATGTCGCTTTGAATGAAGCAGTGAAGTTGAAGTTGTCTCCTGCAGATGACCGCAAGTCTCCAGCTGTTTTAGAAATCGGTCTCGCCATCCCTGGAAACACCAGCATGCTTGTTCTCGGTGTGGAGTATGACAAGGGCTTCTTACGCATCGATGAGCACCCGCCCGATGCGAACCGCGGATTTGACTTGCCATCTGCTCTCTTCACGTTCTCAAGCTCTCGATCCGCCACCACTTTTGCAGCAAAGAAGCTGCTGGGGATGTCTCGCCGCATCCCTGAGTCCCCAGTCCAGATTTACCCTGACAACCTGTTGGTGCCTTTAGCAACTCCAGATTTCAGCATGCCTTACAATGTGATCACTTTCACCATGACTGCCTTGGCTCTCTATTTCGGTTCTCTCCTGAATGCCCTGCGTCTGCGGTCGATTCATGGAGACGGGCCGTTGCGACGGCCAGGACCAAAATGGCTACAGCACAGGTTACGAAACCTAAATCTCCTTGCAATGTTCAGTAAAACTCGAAAACTAAAGGTTCCTTGAAACCCTTGCCAATTTTGCAGCCACCCTGACTTCTGCTGCGGCCATTGCCGCTTCATCTCTGATTGCTTCACTCTTGGTCCCCATACAGATTCTCCTGTGCTTCTCAACTTTCAAATGCCAAGAGCGCAGACTCATTCTTCCAGAATCATTATCACTGCAACCTCACCCTTTGGCCACAATCTCTTCTTTCATCCTTTTTAAGCATAGATTTACATAGGCTTCCACATTGGATGCACACAATGCCAAATTCGTGGTATTTGTTGCAGTCTTGCTTGAATGTGGGGTTGGAAAGAACATTTCTGGCACCTCGGGGCTGAGCACAACAGATCCAAGCAAAGACTGGAATCTGTCACTTTCAGTTTCATTCACCATAGACAATGTCAATCAGATTTGTAAAATAGGCTGTATAGCCATTCTCATATGCCAGATGCCCCAGTTTCAAGCATGAAAGTTTTGTTCTCATGTAACATTATTATGTTTATTCTCTTAACGAAAACCATCCTCCTGGTGGGATGTGGTGAAGGTTCTGCCTTCCATCTTGACACTTGGCCTTGTCAATATATGATGCTTCTGAGGGGAGGAATTGGTTAGGGTTGGAATCTGTAACATTATTTTTGTTGAGTAAAAGCATTGCATACATTGTGTTAGAACTCGCGGCCATTGGTGAACTGCATCTCAACAATGCAAATGGCCAGCGTCAGATATTCTGTCAGTGTCACTACATGTGGTTTAATTGTCACTTATGAATTCAGCATTTAGTTTATGATACGATTAAAATTGGTTCAACTCATGTTTCATCCTTTTAGATCTTGCAACTGTAAAACACAAACACAGAAACTGAAAACCGCAACCCTGTGTTTGATAGCATTGATCCGATGGAGTGATTTGAATCAATGTGGAGATATATGGATCTAGAGGTCTGTCATGCTTCTTATTGAAATTACTGGTGGACCAGAAATTGATACCAAACAGGGAGGTAGTATTGAAGTTCAATAACAAGTTTGCTATCAAAATTGATTTTGTAGTAGCATTGAAGTTTCAAACAGGGTAATTGCATCCAATAAGGTACTTGCATCCAAAACCTATGTTTTATCCTTTCAAAAAAGATCAAATTTTGTTCAAAGAAACTGGCTTCAATAAATATCTCTTCAATATATAGGTCATTGTATGGCATTCATAAACAAGATCACTACACTGTTTATGGTATCTAGTTTCACATGCATAATAGTGTCACTTACCTATTTGGAGGCGAATGTTAGGTTACACTGATGATTAACAACTTCATCATAAGTGTTGTCTCATGACACTTGGCATTCAAAGTGCACTTACTAATATCTTGGCATGAGTATGTTTAATAATGTTACAAGGTGGATGTCTATGCTCCACAATGATCTACAAGTCGACTAAAGTGTGTACAAATGTACAAATGTAAACTTGCCATTAGTATGCTCAAGAATATCTTCCCCTTGCATGCTAAAATGTAAACATTTGAAACTTGCCATTAGTACACTCAAAATACTCTTCCCCTTGCAATAAAACGCAAGACTGTCATCTAAAGTATCCCAATGTGCAACTCTATATGTCATAATGTAGATATTTTTTCACCTGAAGAATTTACTTATGTTGATGAATGGAATCATATTAGCAATTAATAAGTGTGGCACTCTGAGACCTCTTGGCATCTAGTTTAGGCCCTTTGCAAATAGTGTACATGACACTATTTGCCATAAATAGTGTAATGGTGTCCAAAGAATCAATATCAAAATCATTATACCAAATTATTGTATATTGATGCTTCAAGCTACACTAAATATGATATTTAGTGTTTGATACACTAAATACGAATGCATACACTAAATATCACTAACCCTATGAAAGTAAGTAACATCAAATGTAAACTCAAACACTAAATATCAACTATGGTAATATGTGGAAGTTACAGGCACAAATTTAGTGTAAGTAAGGATATGAAAAAAAATTAACAATGATAAAAGGAGAAGGGAGGTAGCGGTAGGGAAGGTGGCGGCGCATTTATGTTTAAACCTAATTATCAAAGAATTGAAAATTAGTGTTGAGCAAGATAGGGTGGTAACAACACTAAATATAATCAAACACTAAATATCATATTTAGTGTAGTTATCACAAGATGTAAGGTTCTTCGTGCACCTAAGTCACTTACTTGGGTCAATACCATCCCAATATATGCTAATATTTAGCACTAGTACACTAATATTAGTGCTAAATTTTATTACATATGAAGTTATGGTATTTATATTTCAAGGATGTCAGAAATATAATTATTCTCAATTACATGTACCAAAATATTATCAAATATTCATAAAATTCTCATTATAGATACCATATGTATTGGTCTAATAATGCTTCACACCTGAAATTGTGTATAGCAAGAAGTTATGTACGAGGGTCACTATACACTATTGCTGGGGGGGGCCGGGGATTCGTGCCACTCATGTATTTTCATTTGGTGAGAGTTCATTCATCTTTGCGGATGAGATGAATCACTTAAGATACTACCTTACGTCATCGGCTCCTTGTCTCAAGGGTTTCAAAAATACCAAGTTTTTGTAGTTCTAAATTATCCTACTCTAATTCAATACTTAAGGCAATAATACAAGGGGGGTTAGACATAAAAAAAAAATGCCTCATATAGATGCAAGTGAATGCATCATGCGTTGCCAACCTATCATTACTAGTCCGGTTATTTTTAAGAAATTGATATGGGCGGACGTTAAATACCCCCTCATGAACTTTCGGGGGTGTTAGATTTGGGCCGGGGCAACCTTCTAAGGAAATTTTTGAACCCGACCAAAAATTGTTGCCCATCCCGCCCTACTTTTTAAAATAGAAAAATAAATAAATAAATTGCCCTTGCATTCTTGAAGGCCACTTGACTACAAATCCCATATTGAGTGCATTTCACCTTCAAGGTCTAAAATCCAATATATATGTGCACTTCCAATTAGTAAATAAGCAATTGATTGGGATTTCATTTCGGAAGTGAAACCATCAATGAAGCACATAATTAACTTGGAGGTCAAAAACATTACAAAATCCTCATTAACATTGAAGTTATAATTTTGTGACTTACCATTTAAAATTATCTTTGTCATTATAATGATGGATTAGTATAAGTATTCATGAAATAACCCAAATGAAACAATGAAGATAGAATATAAAATATACAACAATAATTATTATATAAAAAATTTATTTTTTAGGTAATATAATGAGGTATAAATAAATGATATGTTATTTGGAATTAGACTTGTGGGACAACATTATGGATGGGGTATACTCAGAAAATCATAAGTTTTTTACTATAGCCTATTTGAATTATTGTAATATTTTATCCTCGTCACATATTGTATTATCTTTAAAATCACATGGTGTATATTAATTATTTTAAAACTAATTTTCATAATAATAATAATTATTATTATTATTGAATTTATTTTTTGAGTTCACCAATTTACCATAAGGTGATATATATTTTTGACATATTACAAATGTTTGAGCAATCACATCCGTACATAATAAGTGAATTATGAACCAAAAAATGTCTATGACAACACATCACAATTCTATGTTGCAACGTTGATATCTTGCGATATTTATCAAAATGATCATGTGGAATTCAAAGCCACATCATGGCCTTGGAAACAACTCATGGGAGGTTAGAAAATAGGCTTAGAGCATCCAAGGCCACATCATTGCCCCTTGTGAACTAATTGTATTTACAAAATAGCTAGTAGTTCTCAATAGATATGAGGGAGGAAATAGGTCTTACATGCCAACTCGGATGCCAACTTACATGCTTCTTGATGGACTCATCCGATTTTTGTTACCGGATGACTTTGCTCGAGTGCCACGAATCCGTGGCCCGACATCCCAATGCACTACGCTAAATGTCATAATGTAAATATGTTTTTGCATTAAAAAGTTCTAACATTGACAAATTATCTTATTATTATTGGCAATTAGTGGACTTAACCCTTTGAGATCTTTAGGCATTTAGTTTGGGTCCTTCGCAAATAGTGTATAGGTGCAAGCACGGTAAAGTGGACAACTCGTGATCCTTGCCTGGTGTTCAGTGAAAGTGATTCAAAAGTATACATTAACTTTGTATTTTGTGAAGAAAAAAATCATTAGACAATTTTTAAAACGTATTGATCTACAAAGCCAAGTAAATTATGATGAAAAAAATAATCCAAGGAAAGTCTACATATTTTAGAAGACGGTACAAGTGGTGTGCAAGTAGGTGATATTGAACAAATGGTTGTCTAAAATTTGTTTAAAGCACGATAAAATTACATTAAATTGATGGTTTTCCACAAAGTTTTGTGATGATGTCCTCAAGTAGATAACGAATTCAAGGAACATGAAAGAAAACTCCAACTTCAAAATAGTTAAGGTCATGAAATCTATGTCCAAAACAAGACTCAATCATTTGCTTTTGAGTTTAATGATAAGTATTGAAGATCTCAACTTTATTTTCTACATTTAAATATTCAACACAACAACAAAGGTCATCATGAAAAGAAATCCAATTTAAACAACGCGTTGCTACTACTTTTAGGCCTTTGACCAAAAAAGTTATGGTTTTAGTCTACCAGAGCATTTTTTTCGTCCACTTTACCATGTTTGCACCCAACACAACAACTGTGACAATTTCAAATGTTTGTATTCCGTGTTGAGCGCCAACCATCATGTTTGTGTAGTTTTGTGACCTAGTGTACATCATGTTGGCGGTTAGAATCGTCCAAAACTCATGTATAAATCCAAATATACTTAAATCCTAGTTTTTAGTCATGGAGGGGAATTTTTAGAAGGATGGATGGGGATGCAAATAAGATGATTTTCGCTCAAAATGTTTTGTGATATTAAGAGATGCCAACATGTGTATCAACTTTTAGTCAATATTATAGAATACGAAACAAGCTACATTTCTTCAAAATAAAGAATAAGCATAAATTTGGTATGCAACAATTGAATTACTTACTTTTGAAACCCAAAAAATTTGATTACACATTGGAGTTCACCGACTTATTTAAAGACATGATTAATGAGCATATATATAACACATAACTTTCTTCATGATTTCTTGTGTAATGTTTACTCCATATATTGTACTCAATTTGATTTTTGCAATTTTATGCTCCAACTACAATTTCTTCACATGTCAAACATCACATATGTGATTGTGGAGATATGAACAACACTTCAATTGCATCATTAGACACAAGACTTTTACCTGGCTTATTGCCTAGCGAAGCGAACTTTGTGGGTTTTTTCCTTCCGTTTAGAGCATTCTTTATACATCCACCTTGAAGTTGTGGTGAATTACTTGCTTATCTAGCTTTCCCCTATAAACAAATGCATTAGCATCATTCGGTTGCACGACTAATAAACCTCAACACAAACTAGTTGTCTACTATGACAAAAGTTCTCATGTGTAGAATGTGTAAATAATACAAAAGGGCATGTATTGAGATTTTGGATTAGGAAATATGCATGTGGGATGCATATTTTCACATCCCATAATACAAAAGCGAGAACAATAGCAATTTGACTTGCAAAGGCGCATGTTAGTTTCCTATAGAGAGAAACTAACTGAATGATAATTAAAGATTTCGGCTTTCAAAGTGGTTTGCAAACCTGACCGCCTTTGACATTCATTCGCCACAACATGTTGAAGGCCCTCCGGGCCAGAAACTAGAACACCGACATCTTCGTGTCCAAAATCTTTTACAACTTGATCAAACTCCCTTGAAAAATCGGGGCGCGAAAACATGTAATCCTCGGCCATATCATACAAAATTGGATGAGCCCACTCCATGTCATCAACACTAGAAAACTCATTTTCATATGAGCCCACAACCTGCGCCGCATGTGCATGATTTTCCATCACTTTCCTCTCCTTGCTTTTGGAATGGGCGGTCCAACACAAAAGCACGGCGCTCCCGGCCTCCACGATGCCCACAAACATGCTCACGAACAAGAGAATAGATTATAATAAATCAAGGGTTTCAAAATTTTAAAGTGTCATGGTCTCATGATTCTTTATTAGATCCAACTCCTTGAGATGAACTTGATGCAAAATCTAGTAAAAGCATATAATTTTATCCATTGTGTGCCATGTAGGACTCCATGTATGTTTTTCATCCACGCAAACTCCCTTGGTCCCTTATTAAGGCCCTCAAGCTCTAACTTACAGTGTGAAGTGAAGTGGACGGTCTTAGCATTTTCCACCAATGAGAGATTTTAGCTCTCGATAGTCACGGCCCACGGACCCTCAAGCTCTAGTATAAAAGTGGCCCTGAGCAGCCATAGGGCCCAATAGTCTCAAAACCTCCAGACCAGTAGGAGACAAACTAGAAACCCAACAAGGGTTTAAGAGAATTAGGGTTTCAGGATTCTGGGAAGAGAATGGATTGCTCTGCCCTTAGGAGTCCTTTGACTTGGTGATAATTTACAGGTCGGAGCTATGCTTGCGTTCAGGAGAGCAGCCACGAACCTTCTACAGGTAAACAATTGTTCAAAGTCAAATTGAGTTGGCGATTGAGTTCAACCCTTTTGGGAGAGCTTAGGTTAGGGCGAAGAGAGGGAGGTTGTGGGCCGATTGCATAGGTATTTGTATCGAGGGATTCTTAGTGAATGGAAAGTATGAAGGCAATGTGCAATGTTTTCTCAGCCCATTGTTGAAGGTGAGGAAGAAGGAGAAGAGGAGGTAATTGTCCATTAACATGTCAGCTTTGGCAATTACGTTTAACTTTTTTTTGGAGAGCTTCAGGTGAGGGTGAAGAGGAGACTGGGGGTGATTGCATAGATATTTGTATTGAAGGATTCCTAATGACCGGAAAACAGCAGTGCTATGTGCAATGCTTTCTTAGCCCATTGTAGAAGGTGAGGAGGAGGAAGAAGAAGAAGGGGTAGGTGTCCATCAACAGGTTAGCGTTGGCAATTAAGTTCATTCTTTTTCGGAGAGGTTAGGCGAGGGTGAAGAGAGGGAGGATGTGGGGTGATTGCATAGGCATTTGTAAAGAGGGATTCCTACTGAGAGGAAAGTAGCAATGCTATGTGCAATTTTTCCTTACCCACTGTTGAAGTTGAGGAAGAAGAATATGAAGAGCTAATCGTCCATCAACACGTCAGAGTTCGCAATTAAGTTCAACTCTTTTTGGAGAGCTTAACGTGAAGGTGAAGAAAGAGAGGGGGGAATTTGGGGTGATTGCACAGGTATTTGTATTGAGGGATTCCTAATGAGCAGAAAGTAGCAATGCTATGTGCAATGTTTTCTTAGCTCATTGGTGAACGTGAGGTTGAAGAATTCACAATTTTCATAGTGAAGTTTCCAACCTGCAAGGGATTGCTCACGGTAGAGAAGTGCTTTCTTAAACAGTTGAGAAATGGAGGAGCGAGGATGATGACAAGGGCGGTCGGCCCGGACGAATGGTGGGCTGTTGATGGGGAAATTCTGCGCATTCGGCCACAAGCAGGTGGTGGGTACAAGCGTGTGAATATGGAGGAGCCTGATCCAAGACCTAAGCCCGTCACTGTGAAGAAGCGCCTGTCCGATCGTATCCAGCGCTTGGAACAAATTCGAATTCGAGATAATGTAAACCCTATTCACACTTGAATATGATGACTGTCCTTGAGATTAAGTCATGCAACTTGTTGTTGAGCTTTTAGAAGGATAGATATGTGACTTGGGCCACAGATGTTTTCTAACTGCAAAACACTTGAAAAACCCAGCAACTGAACCCAAATGTTTGGATGCCCATGTATATAAATAGATAGATACTGTAATTGCTGCACCCTTACATCTTGCGAAACTTGTTGTTGGCTCTGTCTCTTATCATGGGTTAGAGGCATTCTGGAGACTGCCTTTGGTGGTAATAGGGCCCGGGTAATGCATGTCAGAACTCAATGGATAAGGTTTGGTGAAGCTCACTGAAAGGTCAGCAGAATTTCCAATTTAATATGAAAAGAGCTAGTAATTAAAAATAATTATTTTTTAAATGTCATTTTAGGACAGAGCCTCTCGTGGCAAAGCCACATTCCCTTGTTGAGCTTTCAGAAGATATATGTGACTTGGGGCGCAGATGTTTTCTAACTGCAGAATACCTGAAAATCCTAGCAACAGAAACCAAAGTGTTTGGATGCTGACATACATGTAATCTTTGCTTGTGCAAGATGCGATGTTTTATGCCACGGGGTTGTCCCTGTGAGTTCCTTCGACAGGAAAACTTCTGTGATAGTTTTTGGTTATCCTATGCCCTCTTCATCATTTTTTTTACCAAACTCAGGACTAATAAATTTCTACTCTCTGGTGGGTTCTTGAAGACCCAAGAGTTGTATTGGGACGCATATATGAAGCGGTTCAATGATACGAGAGAGGAGTGGGAGGAGCTGTACTGGGATGGAATCCCAAAGGAGCCATTGATTGAAGCTGGGAAGAGGCCTGTAGATCACTATCTAGTGTTGGGTCTTCGAAAGTACTTCACGACACCTTTCTATGTTTTCCTTGAGGGATGCATTTGTTTTTCTCCTATCCATGAAGGACGTCATCATTGTGGGCGTTGGTTGACCATGTGGAAATCATCAAGTGTAAAAGAGTTTTTCCTTTTAACTGAATATGACTTTTGGGCAGGAGGAGTTGTTCTGTGTTCGGTAAGTTTTTGGTGCATGCTTGGAGGTAGTGTGGAGGTTTGGACATAGAACATTCTATTTTGGTTCATTGAGGGTCAAATTATTTTGGGTATGCCAAGAGGTTCTAAAATGAGTTTGGCCCTCAATGAACTGAATCAGGTTGCTCTTCATTCACATTCAAACACTACCTCTGAGCATGCATCACAAGTAGAAAGAAATAAATGATTTTGTATGCAAAATAACCAATGGGAAATTATACAGGACTCTTGACAAAGAGTCTCCTTGAATTAAAGGGCTTTGAATGATCTGCAGCATGAATAGACGAAGTTACAGCTACTAGGTGTGTGTGAACCTAGTCCTCCATACACTTGTTTTGCTTTCACTTGAGCTTTCAATTCAGTACCAATTCAGTACTGAAAATCACTCGTGTTTTATTTGCAGGAGGCATCAACCCTATTCTCCCCTTGAGCTGAAGGTAAGCAGTTACATGTTTTTTAATGACATAAATTCTTCATGATTGAGAACCAAATCCTGGTTTAAGGTTCACACTGGGTACCATCCTTGTCTCAGTTCATTTTTATTTTATTTTGCTGAAGTTGTTCAGAAGATTTCAGGTGTTTCTGTCTTGAAAGTGACTCCTTTTAATGTTTGGTCACGCAGGCTGCATTCCGAGATAAGGCGATGATGTTTCACCCTGAGAACAATAGAGAGAAAGACCCGAAAAAGAGAGGTTATTTTCTCATACATTTATTGCCTCCTTTTTGTGTTTTCATGCATAACCTACTAATATTCTGGTCATGCTACTGTCTTGAGCAATTTGTATTGATCCAATCCAGTTGGCAATTTCTCAGCTAAGCCATTTCCACACAAGGTTTCTTTCTTTTTAACATTTTTGTGTTTCTATTTGGTTTGTTTGTATCTTCCCTCAATATATTTCTCAGAGCCTCAATTTTTGACTCACCTAGATACTACATCCTTTCAGACTTATGTTATTTTTTGTTTGAATTGCGCAGCTGCCAATATGGCAAAGTTTAGACAGGTTTGGGAGTCTTACAAGAACTTGCAAAACAAGAGAAGTTGGTGAGAAATGGCGTGCCCTCGCCTGTTTTATTGACCAACAGCTTGACCTGATATCCATTGTGGCAATGAACTCTAAATTACCCAACTATAAATTTATGTGAAATGGGAACTACATGCAGTTAGTTCCAGTCACAAAATATAGTCACGTGTGGATTATAAGAACAGATGCCTTCAGTATTCAAGAATTAGATAGCAAGAAGTGAAGTGGCAATACTATTCAAACTTTTGTACAAAATTAATCTCCAAGAAGTGTCCAACCTTTTACTTGCGAATTCTGGTCATTTGAATTCTGTTGATCTCTATGATTTCTCTGGCTGAGAGGGAAACGCAACTTCCTGGGTAAATGTTTTGTGCGGATCTCGGTCTTCTCATATGGTGATGAATTTCAGCTTGCAACACATTGCAAGGGTACTATAGCTGGAAGTTTTTTTCTTCTTCTGCATCACAAGAACAGCAATTACTGGGAACGATTGCATTGTCAGTTTGTTTTACCATGAAGCAGTCTGTATTGAAGAATGCAAGTTGCCAGGGGTTTAATGTTGACTCTTGGATTAATGATGGAAAGAGCCGATTGAAATATGGTAGATAGAGCATTACCTATGTGATTTCTTGTTTAGGGAGATCTCAAAATGTTACACCATTGAAAAACACTTATCAGAAGGAGTGACGGATTTCACATAGGTCTCTGTAATAAAACTTTTTAACAGACAAAGATAGTACAGGTTTGTGAGAGTGCATTCCCTATGTGGACATAAAGACCTTCAAGGGTTAAACCAAGAGCCACAGCTAAGTAAGTAGGGGTCCAAAAAAACCATCAAAAAAACCTCATTCCCAAGCGATTTGAACATTGTCCCAGTGGTGAGACTCATTCCTCCACATTCCTTGCCAGGGGCCTGGGGCGAAACAATCCATACACTGGTTCCTTGTTAGCAGGGCTGCAGTCATCCAACAAGGCACTACACTAAACATGTTGTTTAGTGTCACCAATTGTAATTGTCTTGCCCAATACTAATTGTAAACTGTGGTCACCAACACTAAATGTTAACCCAACATTATTTGTCATTCCTTGTAAATTTTGTGGATTATTATAGATTTACAGGGTTGCAAATACCTGTCACTTACAAAGTGATGTTTCATCCATAACCAATCATCCATGACAATATTCCATCCCAAGCTAGGGTTTTGGCCAATGGATGAACTCATCCATCATCCATGGCAATATTTGTCCACCTATCAATAAGAAGTGTCATCCAAAAACCTAACATAGTGACATTAAATATCATATTTAGAGTAGTGTATGGGTTGGTTCGCCTTGGTCAGGGCTAGACACACACCTCTTTGAGTTGGGCCCCCGCTACTGTTACTAAGGTAAAGGGGAGTAAAAACATGGACCCCCATAGGTTTGTGGTTTATTCATCTCAAGTGGGTCCTTGTATATTTGTTTGGAGTTTTTAATGCTAATTTTGGGATCAAATTATCCAAAAAAAAGAAATGTACATGCAATAATATGCTTGTGTATATTTTCATTTCAAGTAATAGTGGAGTGGCCCAACTCAAAGGTGGGCGTCTAGCCTTGGCTCACATTCCGGATAGGTGCCCAAGAGTAGATTCAACATATAGTTTGCTTTGAGTGTGTATTCCAAGCCCTTGACATGGGAGTGTTGTGTGTAACAAGAATAGAACTCCGGTTCAAACACAATTTTAAAAGGTGAGTTTGACCCTCGCACTCACCTTTCGTAGATTACTTTATTGTTCAAGACTCTTCACCAAAATCAAACACTTGATGGATAGCTTGAAATCGGATACTAAAGGTTTAGGACATGTTGCCAAACGCATGCTTTTTATTTGTTCTATTCATTAAGGTATGCAAGCCTTTGATGGTCATAATTTTTAAACAATGCATCTATATATGAGTGGTATGTGGTTAGGTGTGGATTTAAGACTAGACATCATTAAGACATATGCTTAAAAGAGATTTGCACTAGGTGCTGAAAATTTGCTAACTATTTTGGGCTTCACTACACTAATTATCCCATTTAGTGTGTGTGGTATTAATTCACGAAATACACACTATTTTGTCAAATCTCAAAATTAACGAGGGTTAGAATTTTAATTGAGTGATACTAAATTCATGCATACATGCTCATTTACCTGACATTTCAAGAAATTCAATGAGTGCTCTAAGGCGTTTGTAGAGTGCATAATTTGTTTTGGTGAGCTCGGAGAGATCCCTTCTACTTCTTTTCAGTAATCACCACTCACTCATGAGGCATCTCCTAACACTAAGAAATTCAAAAGAGCTTGCATTGAGTTTCCAACACTTTGACACACTTTGAACTTCCGAAATCATGTATCTTTTAGTGGCACCGTTTTCATAAAGTAAAGAGATTTAGTATCACCACCGCTAATTCTTGACACACACAGTTAGCCCACCTTTATTAAATGGGACAATCAATGTAGTCAATATAAGTTGGGGGAGGGGGCGGGGGTGGTTGTGGGGGGGGGGGGGAGGGAGGGGGGTTAACAACCATTTCATGAGCTCAAGAATCTTCACTTGGATAATGAAAATATATTTATACAAGCTCCAAAGGCAAAGGACTACAAACACAATTTGGAATTGGCAATTGCCTTGCACTGAGTGTGTATGTTGCGACCTAGGTGAAGTGGGTGCAGAGCTGAAAGTGTCCATTTAAGGCCTCCTTGCCTTGTATCATTTTGGTAGTAGTACCAGGCTGAGGGCCACTTCACACACGAGACCGAGAACCCGTGACCATTACACTTCAAGCACTCTCATTGGTGGAAAAAGTGGAGTTGGTCCAAGTTCGCTCACACTATGCTTGAGGGACCAACGGAGTATGAGAATGCAAGATGGATGTAAAGTCTACATGAATTCCTACATGGCATCGAATGGATCATGTTTCATGGTCACTTGGACTATTTTCAAAACCCATCTCTTGGAAGTAGACGTAACACAAAATCATTGGGAAACCACAACACTCTGAATGCTCACAACCATTGATTTATTCTATTTCATCATGTGTGAAGACCCGAATGAATAAAAATTCATTGAAATAACAAGCATTTGGTTGAGGGCCCGGTCACACATGACTTCACACTACACTTGAGGGTCCGTGACCACACTACATGATTTTGGAGGTATGTTGGGACGGCCTTTGGACACTTTCTTGTGGGCTCTCACAATCTCATGGTCATGCCTCTTGGCTCGTGTGTGAGGTGGCCCTCGAGAAGTAAATGGCCAAACACCATATTTTTCAAGTGTTCTTTGAATATCGTGATTCCAAACCGCTTTTCAAAAGTTGTCACTTGTGCAATAGATTACCGTAATTTTAAATCCTCGATATCAGTGAAACATTCTGCAAACACCCTTGACTAATCCTCTGCCTATAACTGGCCCATTTTAAGAACTTTGTGGGACCTTTGAATCGGTGACTCTTTTGTTCAAAGCTTCAACACAAGTTAGTTGATTACACGACAACATTCATTGCAAGATGAAGCCAAATATTGGACGATAATACATGTGCGCATTGAAATCATTGTACATTATCCGGTTCTAAGATCTTTATAGGGAGGACTACATACCTAGTATGATGTTCCCATCAACTTCGTGGTGGATACGTACATATAAGGATGTAATTTGTCCATAGATCATAGATTTTTGAGCATTAGATGTAATGATATTGATGTTTCATGGTGTGTGTATGTATGGTGTGTGTATACAAGAAAACGGTAGAATCGTGAGACTTTGTCTTTTACTATGAAAGACTACAATTATAGTTGTCTACTTTGCTCATGCCATTCCATGGCTATTTACTATACCAAACCTTTCTTGGATTTTGTGCACCTTCTTCTCAAATGCAAGTCAAGGATTGAAGCTACTCATTTATCACCCGAAATTTCTAGAATAAATAATCAAGAACTGTCGAAATAACTATAGTTAACTAGATTTCTTTCAATACATTTTAAGGAGCAATCATATATATATATATAAAATCTATAGTTAACATCCACATTAAATAAAGTGGACCAAAAATAACAAGAACAAGTAACGTCCAAGTGTGAACGCAAAGTGGTTAGGAAATTTGCTCTTAAAACAAAGAAGTTGATGCATAGTCTCTGTCCTACAGACAGAGCCAATAAATTTGCATTGCTCGTTCAACTATTGAGATCCTCATTTCAAGTTTCAAAATTGGAGTTGGAATGCAAAAGTTGGAATGGATCAAATTTAAACATTATCTTTCCCTTTACTTGATCACACACCTAGGCTCTTCCGATTCCGTTACGGGTTAGTTCACATACAAGCCAAGAGCATTGACTGTGAAATTGTGAGAGCCCAAAAGAGAGTGTCCAAAGGTTGACCCAAGACATTTCCAAAATCATGTAGTGTAGTCAGGGGCCCTCAAGTGTAGCGTGGAGTCATATGTGACCGGGCCCTCGACCAAATGCTATTTCGATAATTTTCTATTCATGTAGGGTCCTCGCACATGATAAAATATAATAAATCAATGGTTGTGAGATTTCGGAGTGTCGTGGTCTCCTAGTTTTGTATTAGGCCTACCTTCAAGAGGTGGTTTTTGAAAATAGTCCAAATGACCATGGAACATGATCCATTTGGTGTCATGTAGGAATCCATGTAGACTTTACACCCATCTTGCATTCACTTACTTTGTTGGTCCCTCAAGCATAGTGTGAAGTGAAGTTGGAATGTCTCCACCTTTTACCACCAACGAGAGTGCTTGAAGTGAAGTGGCCCCAAATATCAAAGTTATGATGGTGTCTACATTCTGAGCACATAGTCCGATCTCATTATAACATGTCTTTGTGTTGTCTATTCTAAATTGCAAGTGGGGGCTATTCACGGTTGGGGTACTACTTTTGGGACAAAGGACTTAAGGACTTTGTCGCTTTGATCTTGGTTTTTATCATGATTTACTATTATTTGATCAATAAATTTTACATAAATAAGTAGATAGTTCATAAGCTTTATCAAGAAAGATTTTTATTATTATTTAATAATCACCCTAAACCCTAGGCCACATCAATGGCATTTTTTTGCTATTTAGGTGTGCATTGGTGGTCAATTATTTCATGTTATGTATCTTGGTACCTTGGTGAAAGTGTCATGTGTCCATTCATATAAATTTTTTTGTCCAATTCTAATACTAGACGTTCCTTTTACGTGTGGCCGTGAGTATATGTATATTTGGACATGTTTGGTGCCACATGTAAAGTTGGGCAATTGCTATTCAATACATATTTGGTTCTATTGGTACACACTTGAACGATAATTGTGAGGAAAAAAATTGGGATCATTTCGATTAATTCTTGTTGTCCTTTTCGTTCCTTGATCCTAAGGTCAGGAAGTAAGACAACACTCCTAAATGTCCTATAAGGAATCAAATGGATATCATAGATGACCCTATTACTTCTAAATTAACTTTGTCGTTGTACTCAATATGGAGGATGAAATGTAGGTATGATCCAAAATATGCTCCACAATACAAATCCAATTATACCAAGTATGTGAAGTTATCAAAAAAAGTCCTTAAACCGTTAGACACCCAAAAGTAGTACCCCAACCGTGAATGGCCCCAGTGTTGTAATATACCATTCAAAGTAAACATATAAACATATGTTCGATTTTAAAATAGTGACCATCTAAGACCCACGTACCTTTGGGTTAATTTACATTAAGGCATATATCCCCTACACTTGGGATCCAAAACACCTTGTAAAGGGCCTTTCTTTTGAACTCAAGATTGGTCTCTCAAACTTGGAGGAGCATTCTCTTGAGTTGGGACTAACAAATTCTGGTGGGAAAGTGGCGCCACATTAGTGCCACTTCATTTTTTCATAGTTGGATTTCATACTTCAGTATAAACTCATTGGAGCCATTATTTTGCTCTTGACCAATACAATCTCTTGATTTTGAAGTTTCTTTTGGTCTTGGACCCTAGTCTCTATATGTTAAGACCCACATACTTTAGTTTGAAATTTGAAAGAAGAAAAGGAAAGAAAAGAAAGAGAGAGCCTTGCCACAAATTTCTATCTATAATTGACAAGCACCTTATGTAATGTGAATCCCTATCTGAAATATCGGTGGCGTTTCTTGCATAAGAACATCGGAGCCGTCCATCTAATTTTAATCTAGCGATTGAAACCCATGGTATGGCTTCATGCTTGGTAAGGCCCTCACTCAGGCTATGGCCTTCCGCAAACACATGGCAACCCTCCTCGTGGTCTTACAGGCCCTTAGTCACAAAATGCTCTAGCCCTAGGGCTTTATCTTTACATAAAGACCCAACCGGATTCCCCTTTGTAATTTACGCCACCCTTACTTTGCGTGATGCACTCCACAATTATGGACAAGACATTACATTTCTCTAACCAATCATGACATCTGAATTCCATCCCCGGGCCTTTACGGTCGGTGGTGCATTAAGGGGAGTGCATTATGGGGAACATGGACACCTATGTAACATGTAATGTGCCCCCCCACCCAAATACATTACCAAACGTAACAAAAAAACAAGTCAAAATGCTGACGGTTGCGATGTGCTTGGCCATTTGAAATCTATGGTTATAAGTGCTTGAGGTTGCGAGGGCATTACAATAAAACATAATGCATTGCTAGCAATCATGACGCCTTGCCCAAAAACATTATGCACTTTGCATTACCTGGGGTTTTATTCTAAAATATACAAATATGTCCAACTACACACACAAAGTTGGACTGGATTTGTGTGCTCGGCGAACGCCTTGCATGGTGTCCTTACTCCCCATAAAGCACTCCCCCTCATGCATTACATTACCTATTACTTCCACCCCCCTATTACTTGTCCAAAAACATAATGCACTCTGCATTACCTAGAGTTTTATTCTAAAATATTAAAATATGTCCAATTACACACACAAAGTTGGACTGGATTTTTATGTTGGGCGAACACCTTGCACGGTGTCCTTACTCCCCATAAAACACTCCCCCTCATGCATTACATTACCTATTACTTTCCCCCTTCTCCCTGTTACTTGTCCAAAAACATAGTGCACTCTGCATTACTTGGAATTTTATTCTAAAATATAAAAATATTCAATTCAACTACACGCACAAAGTTGGACTGAATTTGTATGCTTGGCGAACGCCTTACATAGTGTCCTTACTCCCCATAAAGCACTCCTCCTCATGCATTACATTACCTATTACTTTCCCCCTTCTCCCTATTACTTGTCCAAAAACATAATGCACTCTGCATTTACTTGGAGTTTTATTGTAAAATATAAAATATTCAATTCAACTACACACACAAAGTTGGACTGAATTTATATGCTTGGCAAACTCCTTACACGGTGTCCTTACTCCCCATAAAGCACTCCCCCTCATGCATTACATTACCTATTACTTTCCCCCCTCCCCAAGGAAGGGGAAGGCGGCATCCACACAAGCAAAGAGGGAGCCTGGCCCCCTCCCCTCGCCCTTGCTTAAACATTTTCTTCCCTTCCCTTCCCTTCCCTTCCCTTCCCTTCCCTTGAAGCTTGGCCCTCTTCCCTCTCTCTCTCTTTCTCCCTCCCTCTTCCTCTCCTCCTCCTTCTGCCTCCTGATTCTTAGAGAGAGAGCTTGTCTCCCAAGTGGAGTCCGAAGCTGCACTGCCTTCCTGCGCTCCTCGCCATCGCCATCGCCATCGCTCTCTCCCTCTCTCTGTCACTCCTGCCGCTCCGCTCCTCGCCCACGCACGGACGCGCGGGCTGGCGTGCCTTGTCCAAACCCTAGAGGCCATGGGACACGGGAGGGGGGGCTGTCAGGTAGAGGTAGAGGCCACTAGTAGTCCACCACCATGATGGCCAAAGGTAGGCACTCGCACTAGCAGTAATCGTATTCAAGCCGCCTTGCACACGCCACCGGCTGCTTTATAGCCAATGTGACCAGCGGGGAGCCTTATTTCATCTTCCCTGTCTGGCGATTCCCCCGCCTCCTGGATTTTTGTATTTATTTATTTATTTCAGAGGGTAGGAGTTTCTGCTGCTGTGTGGGAGGTGAGGACTGGGGGTTGTGTGAGCACTGGAGGATTGTGCGGGACGACCGAGGGGGGGGGGTGGTTTCGGGAGGGTTATGTTGTGATTTTTCGGTAATGATTTTTTCTTCCTCTTTGTTGTGAGGGAGAGGGGGGGAAGGTGGATTGTTGTGTGTTGGGCTAAAGATTGGTTGGTTGGGAATTTGGTGGTTCAGCAGGTCTTAAGATTAGGTTAACACGCACCGGAGATGCTTTCTCCATTGCAAAGCAGCAGCAGGGGAAGGAGGATGGAACTGAGGAAACAACAACAACAACACCAACAACAACGGGTGGCAATGAGGGGGATGAGGAAATGGTGAACCATGTAGCTTATCCTCCTTCTCCGGTGAAGACCATCATGCCTATAGAGTCATCAGCCAAAATTAGGAAGGATAGAGAGGACGAGAATAATGATAATAATAATAGCAGCATCATCGAAACCCCAAGTAAGAAGAGCAGGCATTCTGGAAAAAATGGGGTCCCAGACAATACAAATACAAATGCAAATGCAACAGTAACAGCAGCAACCCCTGTTGTGGCTGCTGGTCAGCGGAACCTCGTACAGGATAGCGGGGAGTCAAACCCCCTCGATGTGACCAAAAGCATCAGAATGGAATCGCATCAGGATACTACAGGCATTCAAGAAACAACAAACACAGAAGGAGGAGACAATGGAATGGATGCTGCTGCAGAGCCATCCAAAGAGACTGCAATGCCCTTGAAAACTCCAGAGAGTGCTGCCCGGCCTGAACCCCCAGCGGGGGATGTCTATAGAATTCCAAGCTATGCAGGTGGTCATTTGAACCTAGCTGCAGTGATTGCCGCGATGGGTTTGACATTGACATTGAGTGGTGTCTTCTATTTTGTATATAGTCCTAAGCTGTGCAGGTGGCCATTCGGCTCTATGTTCACTGATTGCCTCCATGGGGTTGACATTGACACTGTATAGAATCCCATCTATGCAGCTGTCCTTTTCAATCCTATGTGCATTGATTGTCTCCTCGGGTTTGACATTTGCACTAAGTGTTTATCTTCTGTTATGTATAGAAACCCAAGCTATGCAGGTGGCCTTTCGATCCTGTGTGCATTGATTGATGGCCTCCATGGGCGTGACATTGACATTGAGTGGTATGTCACGTAACATGTTACGAGCAGGCTGGTTTGAGTGGGCAAAGGTTCACCCTCTGGAGCGGAAGGCAATGAGCGAATTCTTTGACAAGAGATCGGTGGCCAAGACGCCCAGAATTTACAAAGAATACCGGGACTTCATAATCAACAAGTACAGGGAAAACCCGAAGCGTGCGCTCACGTTTAATGAAGTGCGGCGCATGATGATTGGGGATGTGAATTCACTCGGTCGGGTATTTGATTTTTTGGAGCACTGGGGATTGATTAATCATCAAGTCTCCTCTGATCAAGCTGCATCCGAAGCTCCTCCTCCCTCTCCCACGGTTGTCGATTCCTACCCAAGTGGAATCAATGTGGTTGCCCTTCCCATAATAAGCAAGTCAAACATTCTTCCCGTCAATACAGGTGGGTTACAATGTTCGGAGACTGCTCCTATTTGTGAGTTTTCAATCATAAACCCTATGGAAGAAGTGGAATGGAAAAGTTAATGTGCTTGACTTACTAAGAGCCCCATAGTTTGATGTGGTAGCATCCCTCCAATTCTCAAACCTGTCTTGGAGTTGGACTTTGTTTCACAAGGATGTGTGGGGTCTTTTCGACAGAAGCTGTAGCCTAGAGCAGGATGGGACTTCTGGGCATCTTCTGAGGGTTTTTGGAGCACACTTGAGAGGGAATAGAATTTCGTTGTTCCATCGACAATGCCGTTGTGACAGGTTTACATGACATTGGGTTTCGAGAGTGATTAAGTAGGCCACATGAAATTCTTTTTCCTTAGAGCCTGTGTGGATTCCGAATGTGGATGAACCCGAGGTTATTGTAGTTTCCGTAAGTTTTTTAAGCCCAAGAACCCATCGAAGAAGGATGCTTTCCTAGATGCGCATACAGTGGCCAGCCTGGCCTTCCTACTTCTTGTTACTTGTTCATCAATTTGTTGACCTTCACATGTCTACCTCCATGTGTGCAGGTAATTCTATGTCGGCTATGTATATGAACAACTTCGCCACACACAAGAATATATTTACATCTCCAACTAAAAGTCCAGGGGTTAATACCCCGGCAGGGTCTAAGAAACCGGATGATGAGATTCAATGCAATCAGTGTAAACGGGATTGTTCCAAGCAACGATTCTGCCAGAAACAGGTTAGCCAAAAGTCCTTCCTAATATAGAAGCGAGGGTCCAGCACTATTATTCCCATCATTCCCATTAATCCCATGTTTGGGGGGCATTTGTTAGGAGCACATTGCACGGATGCAAGCAGGAGACTGTAGATTTTTTCTTTCTAGACTCAAGTTGTGAAACGGGAATTAAATCTGCATGAAGAATCTTTCAGCACATTGCAAACCACGATTGCAGAAGGTGGTACTCTCCTAAATCATGTAGAAGTTGAGCAAGCATGTCAGTAGCCATCCTGTGCTGGTGACTTTTCCTGGGATACCAACATCTTTTAATTATGTGTTTCAGCAACCAAGCATCAGTTTATGTCCAGATTGTTTCAAGAATGGCAAATTTCCGGCTGGCACTTCAGCTGGTGAATTCACTCAAGTTGCTGACATTGATCCAAAAGCCACAGTCAAGGAGTGGACAAACAAGGAAACTCTGCTGCTGCTAGAGGCAGTGAAGCGATTTGGTGACAACTGGAATCAGGTCCTTTGTCCTTAATACTTAACCCTTGTGGTTTGTGGCATCCTGTGTATTTACATATCAAAACTGGGGTGGTGTACGGGTTAAAGAGAAACAATTCTATGATGCCAATCACGTCCTGGGCAACAGTGTTGACAGTCAAGCAGTCAAGATATGATGCAAAAGATTTTTCTGACTCTTTCTACGGGGTATCAGTTTTTGTTATTCAAACCTGAGAGTTAACTTAATAGTGAAAGGAAGTCTGACTAGCAGTGCCAGCCCCAAGTCTTACGAAGTTGGATGTGATCTCAAGTTTATAATGTCCCATACCAACATTCATTTGCAATTTTTGAATTTCCAGCATGTTCTCTAATTTTTATTTTGGTTCTTAGGTTCACAGCATGTCAGTTTACATCTTGCATCTGACAAGTTATTCACAAGAGTAAAGTACCCAAATTTGGCACTCAAAATGTTCTCAAGGCCTGTGGGTTATTTGTTTGATGCAAGTTTGGGAAGTGTTTCAACCGAGTCTAAGTCGACGAGTTATTCATTTCTGGAAATTTAGCGATTAGAATATGTATACACACCCATACATATATATATATGTCTGAATTTGTATCCTTTAAGATGCTCTGGCATTGTCGTAAATGTCACAGTTTGGTCACTGCCAGATATGTGAAACCACATTATTAGTTATGTCATATTCCACTGAGTATAGGCTGCTTTGCAAGCTACAAAAGGATATGGTCATGCTCAGAGTGAATTGCTGTCCCTGCAGGTTGCAGCACATGTCCCCACAAGATCAAAGAGTGATTGTGTGAAACACTTTATTCAACTACCCTTTGGAGATGCCTATCAAATTGTGCCTGACCAATTGGAACCATCTGCTGGTGTTACTGGGGGTGTACAAGATGTAGATTCAGGTGTAGCTCCTGTGTCAGATGCAGAGGCTGCCACCAGTAGTGACCACCTTGTAGAAAATAGAGCTATTGGTTCTGCTGATGCACATGGAGCAATGCAGGGGACAGAGGCCACAGTAGCTGCACATGATTTGGTGTCTCCATTCACTGATACTAGTCATCCACTTTTTGCACAGGTATGATGGCAGTGGTAGGGTGGGTCTAACTGTAAAATTCTGTCTTTGTACCCTTTGGATTGATGTAGTTCACAAGTCTTCAGCCCTTGTGGACACAATTTCTGGACCTTTGAGGGACATGATGGAAGCTTCCACTCCGTTAGCTTGGTAGCTCAGAGGTTCTGTCACTGTGGAGGTGGAGAAATCTAAATCCATATTTCTTCATTGGAGGTCCAATTCCTGAATTTCTTCATATGGCAATGACTGAATCATTGCAGGTGGCATTACTCTCCGGCATGGTTGGCCCAAGAGTTGCAGCAGCTGCAGCACAGGCGGCTGTAGCAGCAATAGCCGAGGACGAACCTGGAGTCTCAGAACTGCCTTTTATGCAGAGTCCAAAGTTAACCTCCAAGCACAGACGACATGCTTCTCAAACCTTCCAGAATCACAGTGATGGGTACAAGCAAAGATTTTTCCTGTGCCATTAGTTGTGTGACATTTCTTCTAAATCTATATAAATCACAATTGCACTCAGAGAAAGATATGCATTGAAACTGGTGATTTGAACTGCTTTGATGCTGGGTGACTGGTACTCATGTTTATTGTAACTTGATGCAGCAGCTTTATGGAAGCTAGTCAAGAGTTGCAGATTGACCAGGAGGAGGCACATGGAGGTACGGATCTATTGTTGTTAAATAAGTGTGCATTATCATGCATAATGTACTGAAGTCGTGCTATGTATATTGTCTTGTTAGGCATGAACTTTCTTTTTAAAGGCTAGACCTGATGTCGTTGTGTTTTGCAGATAAATCTGGATCACAGAACGCAACTCCTTTGCCCAACAATCATTCAGTGAAGGAAAATGCAGCTGTGGACGAGCTGCCATCTGCAATCCAGGCTCGGGCAAGTGTGGCTACAGCATTAGGAGTCGCAGCTGCAAATGCAAAGCTGTTGGCTGACCAGGAGGAGCGTGAAATTGAGCATCTGGTGGCCAACATTATTGACAATCAGGTAGGAATCTCTGTGATGTGAATGTGACATCTTTGATATCTGAGTTCCTAATCAGTACATGAATATTGTACAGACCTGATGAAATCCAACTTAGTTCCAAACTCAGATGTTTTTCCAAGTATGCCTATTTGAGCTGTATTTGGCTAAGTCTCCTCCATGGGGCCAGGTCCAACTTGTTCTTGTTCTGTACAAAGTTGACACTGTTCTATCCCTGCCCTATTACTGTTGACATGCCTTATTCAAACACATCTTAAGTTGTTTCTTATGCATGTGTACATGCTCAAGTCTCAAATGGACATATCCAAAAGAAACCCTTTTAAGGAGACCTTTGAGTAATACTTTTTATACTTTAAAAGATAGTCATCTTATCTCCAAGAATTGTAAGCTTTCTGTACAAATTATGTTTCATCCTGTTGCCATTTTCCACTGCAGATGAAGAAGCTTTGTGCAAAGCTAGAGCACTTTGAGGAGCTAGAGATGCTGTTGGAGAAGGAGCGCCTTGAGCTTGAGCGGGCCCGTCAACAAGTGTATGCTGACCGCATACGGTATGCAGAGGGTCAAACTGCAACAAGGGCATCAATTCTTCGACATCCAGCACCCAGCTGAAGTGCACCTGGCCATACCATTTCTTGTAACTAGGTTTCATTTAGGCCCATGGTTACAATTTGCTGGCAACTGTGAAGTGATGTGCCCTTATGTTGCTACAGGCATTCTTTGTCCCATTGCTCGACAATCCAAACCCATATGGATTCACTTGTGGATGTTCACATAGAGCTTCTACTGCACTTACTCTTATCCATCTCTTGTATGAATATTCAAGCGTTCCCCTTTTACCCGCTTTTTGGAGCTGATAAATTCAGCAAAAAGTGGAGGCATTCTTTCTGCTCCGCATGTAACAATGTTTGTGATTCTTGTTGTTGTCCAAAATTAAAAGGATTGTATAATTGCTTGCAACAGCTTAGCTATCAAGTGCACAGGTGAATGCATCCCCTCCCACCACATGAATTTTGTGTAGACATTGTGAAGATTGGTAATCTATAGATTGTTAATTGGTGGATTTCTATGCCTTACCTTTACACAGGCCATTAATTTAGATGCATGTTGTGAAGGGATTTGGGCAAACCATGGGTTAGAGAGAAAGGCCACTCCTAGATTCCTTTACCTACACTTGGAGGTACCTCTGGACTTGTTTTGGAGTGTTGATGCCAATTATGTGTCAAATCAATCTGAAATATACATGTTAAACATGCAAAATTGAATGTTTTGATAGGTATCACTTGAACATGCCTTAACATTATAAGGTGTTGGAATCGGGGCGAAACTCCTTACCAAACATGAGGTTTGGAGAGCCTTCAGGGGTAACTTAATATAGGTACATAAGCTTCTAGAATTGGTCGTAAAAGCAAAGAAGTGAAAACTTACACGTTTCAAGACAAGGTCCTTTCTAAGGATATTGAAAGTAGGATTTACATAGATATTAAACAGATTTTTCATAGCATTTTAAATAGAGCTGTAGTCAAAGCTTAGTAGCTATTTGTGTTATATGGTTAAAGAAGCACATGGACCCAACAGAGTTATCCTCGAGGGAAGCTCGCACACATTACTCCTTTGGTAAGCTGAATTTACAGAAGTGCAAGCTCAATTTCATGATTTTACAAACCAATTCAGCAATAGGTTCCACCGATTTCATTGGAATCATGAACCAAGTTCATTATATAGTCAACGAATTTCACTGCATGTGACCATTTTTCATGATTTGGTACCCATATTCACAATCTCACAAAATTAATTTCATGAATTGTATAACTTTATTTCACACAAAACTTGCTTCTTGTTTTGCTCACATAGCCAACACTCTTCCCACTATCAAATCTACAACCACACTACACTCTCAAATTCATGAGATTTGCACACTCCAAACACATTGTGTTTGTGTTGCTTGCTTTGATGTATAATAAGCAAAGACCAAAAAAGAACCGATATTGCTTGCTTCCGGCTTTGAGGTAATGTAACTGAAAGACCAATG
Organism: Polytrichum commune; assembly: GCA_950295325.1. Classification (NCBI taxonomy): domain Eukaryota; kingdom Viridiplantae; phylum Streptophyta; class Polytrichopsida; order Polytrichales; family Polytrichaceae; genus Polytrichum; species Polytrichum commune. The sequence continues at coordinate 19,008,319 of OX485805.1, forward strand.
AAAAATCGACGTAAAGGCTAGAGGCTTATAAGTCATACAAAACAAAGAGGAACCAATGAACATCAAGACGACAAAGAATACGAAACGAGAAGGTGAGAAGTTGGGAAGTTAAGAAAATAAAAACTACAAAGTGTGAAAAGATTTATGAAATTGGTTTGGAAGATTCAAAAAATTGCCAGAGGTATAGTCAGCTTAGAAGAACATGAACTAATTTAGAAGGTTCATGAAATTGGTAGAACACTATTGTAACATTGGTTGGAAGGCCCATGAGCTAGCTTGGAACCTTCATGAAATTGAATTTGCACATCTTTAAAGTCATCTTACCAAAGGAGTAACATTCACCTTGCGTCATGGTTTCCAATTTTGTGTGCATAATTCGAAAAGATTGCATAATTTCGTGCATTGGAATCCCCTTTTGATTTCTAACAATAATAATCGGTAATCTAATAATGTCATGTATGTGGACCTTGTGTGGTCACTCTTCTTGATTAAACACCTATATTTGAGTTATATAGTAAGATATCTTAAGGGGCACCAAGAAGACACTTGTTACATTAAAGATTGGTTTGGACAATGTGCTCATAACTTATATACCATTCTAGGTTCAATAGTAACACAAAATTTGGTAGTACCAATATGATCACTGAAACATAACAAAAATCTTCATGTTTGACCTTTTATAACTTAGGCATCTCACATCTAACCCTAGAACTCTGATGACAATTTTGGCCAAATTGGGTTGGGAATTGTCTCCTCCACATAACAACCATGAATCACAAAATATTAACATTTCAAGTTGAAAGCATCCACAACATGACCACATGCCTTAGTTGCTAGCTTGGTATAAGACATGGAAACCTTAAATGAACAATAATCATATGTGGACACCTATATTTAAGTGGTATATGAAAAGGCTGGTAGTGAAGAACAAACACCAAAATTTCATGTACTAGAAAGAAGAGTCTTCACTTTGACGTCTTATAACATTTTGTATCTCAACTCCTGTTTTGACACTTGAAACAACAATCTTCACGATGCACAATTGCTAATCGGATGACACAATTTGCAATCCCATCCAATGGCCATCCATCTAATGTGTATGTGGAGTTGGAAGTGTCCTTTAGAGGCCCGCATGTCTTAGTGGAAACTCACGTATAAAGATTGGAGCCAATTCACCTCCGACTTGGGGTTCAGTCATTTAGGTTTAGGGTTAGGGTTTTGGCGCTCCTTCGTTCCAAGTAGCCGCAGCGCCACCTTTTTGAAAGGGTGTTCGCTGCAGCATGCCTTTGATATTGTGCATGGTTCTTGTTATGTTTGTTAGGGTGTGATGCTTGTGGATGTTTTTTGTTTGTTTGGTTGTTTGTTCGTTCGTGCTCTTCGAGTTGCGGCTGGCCGAACTGTGTGCACGAGAGGCCCCCGGCACATGGCAAGTTTATCAGGCGCACAGATGGAATGATGCCCTTCCAACCAGCCCTTCTTTACGAGAGCTTCGTTTTGGAGGTTGAATAAGGTCATACAAAAGTTAGCATTAAACTTTAGGCATTACGTATGTTGCTCTCATGATTCATCTCTGTTTCCTGTCTTCTTTTGTAAACAACGATGCTGTAGCTTCCTCTGTGGGATGACGAGAACCTTGATAAGGAGAGCATCTGCGATGCAATGACTCCAACTGTATTCCACACACGAGATTTCTGACCACTAAAGGCCCCGATCTATAATCGATTGAACGATACAAGCATTCTTTTGTGTAGTGTTTGTTTTTTTTTTTTTTTTTTTTTGGTGCAAGGAAATTACATGACTTTCCTGCCTGTTGGAGAGTGTACTGTGGGGATGACGATAAAAAGGTTGGATAGCATCGAAGATGCAGTGATTCCATTGTATTCCACACACGAGATTTCTGACCTACTTCGCCTCCCTGTTGGATACGGAATCCATTGCAATTTGTTCTCTATGTGTTTGAATACCATAGGCGCCTATCCGATTGGATGTAAACTAATAAGCTTGTGGAAGAAATGGCACATTCTGTCATGTCATGTCAATAGTACCCTAGATTTCCCCTGGTCAAAATTACATTTGGACATTTCACCCACATAACCTTTACAGCACTATTTTGATGTCCTTTCAAGCCGTGGGGCCCTCCCCCATGCTAGAAACATTTAGCCTTGTTAAGGAAAGATATTATAGATCCTTGTCATGAGATCCATGTGAAGTTAATTCACTTTTGTCATGACGACCATCATCCCTTGTTTCGAGATGCTTTCTTTGTAAGAGTGTGTTGTCCCTGTGATGCTTTCTTTGTAAGATGCCTGTTGTCCGACAGAGGGTTTTTCGGAAACACCAAGTTGCAGATCGATCCTAGGGCAACTTACAAGAATGTGTTGGAAAGTAAGTAGCTAGGCTCAATTGCACAAAATTCTGCAATGGCAGATTCTATTTTACTTACACTGGACTTTGAATCAGTCCCACAATATTTACATGCATGTCCATTGTGGACAAGCAATTAAGCAGGTGCGAGTTCTATTCAAGCAGAAACTCGTGTATGCACAACGCTTTGGAATCTTGAATTGCTGATCAACTCGTCGTAATTGATGTGCGAGATTCTGTTCAAGCAGAAAGTCTTGTTTGCACAATGTTTTGGAATCCCAGATTGCTGAGCCCGTCAGAATTGATGTGCGAGTTCTGTTCAAGCAGAAACTCTTGTTTGCACAATGTTTTGGAATCCCAGATTGCTGAGCCCGTCATAATTGATGTGCGAGTTCTGTTCAAGCAGAAACTCTTGTTTGCACAATGTTTTGGAATCCCAGATTGTTGAGCCCGTCATAATTGATGTGCGAGTTGTGTTCAAGCAGAAACACTTGTATGCACAACGCTTTCGAATCCAAAATTGTTGGGTTCGTCATAGTTGATGTGCGAGTTCTGTTCAAGCAGAAACTTTTGTTTCGCACAATGTTTTGGAATCTCAGATTGCTCAACTCGTCATAGTTGATGTGCGAGTTCTGTTCAAGCAGAAACTCTTGTTTGCACAATGTTTTGGAATCTCAGATTGCTCAACTCGTCATAGTTGATGTGCGAGTTCTGTTCAAGCAGAAACTCTTGTTTGCACAATGTTTTGGAATCTCAGATTGCTCAACTCGTCATAGTTGATGTGCGAGTTCTGTTCAAGCAGAAACTTTTGTTTCGCACAATGTTTTGGAATCCCAGATTGCTGAGCTCGTCATAATTGATGTGCGAGTTCTGTTCAAGCAGAAACTCTTGTTTGCACAATGTTTTGGAATCCCAGATTGCTGAGCCCGTCATAATTGATGTGCGAGTTGTGTTCAAGCAGAAACACTTGTATGCACAACGCTTTCGAATCCAAAATTGTTGGGTTCGTCATAATTGATGTGCGAGTTCTGTTCAAGCAGAAACTCTTGTTTGCACAATGTTTTGGAATCCCAGGTTGCTGAGCCCGTCATAATTGATGTGCGAGTTCTGTTCAAGCAGAAACTCTTGTTTGCACAATGTTTTGGAATCCCAGATTGTTGAGCTCGTCAAAACTGATCTGCTTAGTTTGGCAGACTACGAGCCGCTAGATAATTTCACATAGTACACCACACAACGCAACTTAGTTTTGTTGCGGCCACTAAATTGTATAGTACAGGACCCAACGTCGTTGTTTTGTATTTGTTGAGCATGCAGCGGGCAGATTGATCAGCCTAAGCAGTGGACAGTGAGGCGCCCGTTCTCGCTCATGCTGATCCAACCATCTTTCTGTCCTTCCACGATCCCTCGTTGGACTATGGTCGGCATATCGAGTGACCTTTCCAGGGCTCTTCCCTTGAGTCCCAGGAACCCCAGGTCAAGAACATCCGGGGAGTTTTCTGCAACCCAATACGTTGGCCTCGGCTCGCTATATTTCCATTTTTCCTCTTCGGCCTGGAGTGCGAGCATGAGGCCGGGAGGGAAGACGCCCATCTTCATCCACTCCGCGATGCATTGGTGCAGAAGCTTTCTGACTGGGCCGCCAGATTTCTCGTCCGCCGCATGCGAAATTCTTGAAATGTTTTGGTTTATGATGGGCGTGTATTTGCAGAGAGGCGAGCTCATGTCGCGGCCCTCCGCAACCACGACGCCGTGAATGAGCTTCATGATGCTCATGCGGCCGGCGGGGATGGTTTCCCTCTCCAAGAGGTATTGGAGTAAGTTGTACACTCGTTGAGCGTGCGACGCATGGAAGTGGGCGAGTTGCATGGCCATTAGCACCATGATCTCAAGGTCGTCTTGCGTCAGTGTGGCCAGGTGATGGAGACGGGAGTACAGTTTCTCTCGCACCCGCTGTTCTTGCGGGGTGACGAGCTCCGCGACGTCCGAGAACATCTCTCGGAGGAGCGTGGCGTCCATTCTATGCTGGCCCGCATGCTCCATGGAGACAAGAGATCAGGACTAAATGCGAGTCGAAAGGTGATTGAAATTTAATTACATGTTTCAGTCCTCTTTGACGTCGACGGAGGAGGCAACTTTACAGGTCAATCAAGGATATATATTGTGCTGATCTCCACAACCTTTGCAATTGTGATTTGTATGCAATCGGGGAAACTCAGCTGCGCTCCACAATTCAGAATCACAGAGAAGCAGAGATAACTTCATAGGAGCGAGCGCGAACGCGAGAACGAGAGCGAGAGCGAGAGCGCCTTCTCTCTTTGACGACAGGCCACTTACATATTTACCAGGGTTAAAATAGGGTTAAAGGCAATAATTAATTCTAGAAGCATCCAATGGCGTGGTTCTCATCCATTTAGTTACTAGCCACTAGCAGATGATTTTCATGGAACTCGTTTTCATCCATCTCGACCACGTAAGCAGAATGCCTTGACATCCTGTGATCGGTTTGTGGTCATATTACTGTATTATGTAAGGGTCTTTGTCATGGGACATAGTGTAAAGCAGACGTAGCCTAGGGTGTATTTTTGTTTGAGATTCAATATTCGTAATTTTTTTCAAAAATAATTATTTACTTTCATTACATTTACTGTATTTTATTTTATTTTTGCAAATATAAACCAATAGATGTATAAATTTTATTTTGACATGGTCATCTTATTTTTCATTGAGACACTTTATTTGGGATTTCTCGCTGCAAAATCGTGGTGACCACCACATGTCAAATTAGGTTAGGTTGTCTTGTGTTGGAGCCTAATTTTAAAAGTTTTCTGAAACTCCCTAAACAAATGCACCTCCTCTTCCTTCACAACATATTTTAAAATGGAGAATGTCCATATGGACGGGCCGCAATATAAGGATCTGATTAAGAAAAGTAATTGAATAACACCCGTTATCTTAGATGAGATTGTTGCCATCCTAGAATATGTCACACTTGTCCATGGCTTATTCACAAAATCGACCATTTAGGGTCCTGGTATTTTGCATTGGAGAAGTTCCAACATCCATGCAACATGGAATATTTTGAAGTGAGGCAATCAATTTTGGAGAGTGGCTCAAAGAGGTCAATGGACCAGACGAGCAAAGACATCCCCTCTCCTACATAGACTAATACAACGGGTAGTGCACCTGGTAGTATGCATGGATACCCACTACTTCTGAGAGAGTGCCGAACACTTTATCCACATCAATGGCCCAAGTGACTTCGGATAAGCCATTAACCAGAGGCGAGTGTTTGTTGGCACAAGTGAAGAGTATGGTTGTTATGACGGCCATCTTGAATGCTTAAAGTGAGGCTCTTGACATTTTGTTGCATTGCAAAGGACTATATTGCAATGTGCCTACTTTAATTTGGTTACCTTACATAAAACCCAACCCTGAAAGAGGGTAATAGTTTGCGGGCAAAGAGGCTCTTCATTCATGCTTGCTCCCAAGGGGATAAGCTTTTATATCTATCTATCTAACTATCTTATGCACCCATTTTCATTATATAGATATGGAAATTTCTACCTCCTATGAAGTCAAGGGACCGTGTTTTTAATCGTCGATAGCCTAGGAAACCCACTCTTTCTTAGAGTAATTGTGCACCACATACGACCGCAAAGTTGTGAAATTTGTATGCACCCTTGTTGTATATTTTAGGAATCCATATGTGCTTTAAATAGATTTACACTCTTTCAAATTTGAGTTGTTTTTATAACTAATTAGAAGCACTAATTCTTTGAAAAAAATGTATGGTGTTAGGGTATGTCCCATGCAATAAAACGTCATGTAAGTTGTAACTCAACATTAATGTCTGTGCCGCTTATGTAGTGATGGGCCGAGATGCAAGCCTAGTATTGGTAGTTTCTTTTGGCTGGGGTTATCTAATGATCACTTCTCGGGGGGTGCACTGTACTAAACATGTATGAGTATACGTGAGTGCACATGAGAGGTATTGATTTGGACCTTGCCGTATTACGTATACATATGATATACATGTTATAATTTATAATTACGTACATATATGGAAGGCCTTTAAAAAGTATACAATAATTGTACTTGTATGGTACTGTTACTGTTACTATACTACATATCATAAGTTTTCATATTGGATGAAATCGTTTGGAAATCGTTTGGTAATCGTTGGGTGGAGTATAGGGATCCAATTGACTTGATGGACCGTCCATCAAACGTGGAGATTGGTTAATGTTGGTATCAAAAAGGGGCTAACAACAAGTGGACATATGATCTTATTGATCATTTGATGGTAGACTTAGAGACAATAATTGCATTGGCTACAATGACATATATTGGTGAATCAAATGTTTATGAGTTATATCCGGGAGATGAAAAAGTTTTCAACGACTTTGCTGATGAAAGCTAGAATATATTGTTATACATATTATAGGGGTTGATTATTGTTCAAAAATATATTTGTATACTTATGTTAATGACTATATATGAATGGATGTTTTTTTGTGTATACATATTGTGACTTGTATATTTATTGTTGCAATTGTATGTGTATTACTTCATTTCACAAAAAATAACTTGTATATAGGGGGTTTTTAGAGTATGCAGTGAACGCACGTGATTCTAGGTTTTAATGAAAGGTGCACCCCCCGAGGATCACTTACCTAGCTTAAACATAAAATGTATATGTGCCTATCATATTATATTATATTTGATCAAACTAATTTATGTAAATGAGTAATTTGAAGCTAGAAATAATTTAGATACAATATCACTTTTCAAATTTTTCTTTAATCATAGGTGGTCGTCACTACTGGCTCTTGACCACTCACTATGAAAACAAAAATTGCACAAAAACATGACAAAGACAATGCAGTGTGATGTGACATGTTGTTTTTTTTTTTTTTTTTTTTTTTTTTTGAGACAAAAGCCCGACAGGCCAGCGCCAAAGCACAAGAGGCAGTTCACCACCTGGCCGACATGTTGTTTCAAAATACACTACATCATTCAATGGGATGGTTGGCACGAGATTCTTGTAGTGATTTGTCTTAATGTTTCAATTGTGTATAATTACAACATGTTGAAGTGTATGATAGGATCCTACAAGTGAATCATGTCGATGATGATTATCATGACCATATTAAGACAATTGTATTGATCTTTGTTAAATTTTCTTTGAATATATACATTAACATTTAGGACTTCTTGGTTTCTGATTATTTACATCATATTTCAATATCATATTACTTAGATGATCGATAAGGATTCAAATATTTCTCCAAAAACATAGATTTATTGAAAGTGTATTGACGGGTTCGCCCATAAAATTGAGTTAATTAAAAAATTTAGATTTATAAATATGTTGAAGTTGCAATTTGTCAAACACTTGTCACTTGAGAATGTTGTGTTTCCCTACTCAACGTCTATCTAGTTTTCATATTTCCACAGTTTCATGCCCATGACCAATGGGGGACTTTGCATTGACTTAGGGCCATTGCACACGAGCCAAGAGCTATGACCACAAAATTGCGAGAGCCCAAAAGAAGTGCCCAAAGGTTGTCCAAGACACTTCCAACATTGACAGTCGTGTGGTCATGACTTCACACTACAATCTCCCAACAAGTAGTGAAACGATTCATGAAATTGTTCTATGGTATTCAATGCCCTATTAACTAAGAGAAAGTGAGAATATGAGACATGTATTTGCATACATGCCCAAGGAAGCACCTCGCTCTTGTAGGAAACTACATGAGAAATAACATAAGGTCCACTCTTAAAATTTGAGGTAATAATAATAATATAGTTAGGTCTTCAATAGCCCTTGGTATATGCAATACTAGGTATTATTATTATTATTATTATAGAAAGACCATGGGGCTCTTCCAAAATGTTAGTGTTAGATTGCACAAATCCAAATTCTAGTGATTGCAAATGGATCAATTGGGACAATTTAATGTCTATCTACGACCACATTACAATATGTTCTAGTTCCAAAGACACATGCTTGGATTTGTATGATGAAACCGTACTATGATTTGTGTTGAAAGAGAATGAATAGGGACTCCATGCATTTGTTTAAGATTTGTGCATAGTTTATATATGGTTTATGTTATGAGGTTTTTATAAAGTGGTTGATGGTTTCACGAGGTAAGAGGAGTCATGTATCAAAGTTTCAAGCCATGTCAAACATACCAGCTAGAGGACATGTGCTTGGCTAATTGAATTATGTGTTGTTGGGGGCAAAATCATGTTTCAAAATGTTGGGGGCGTGATGTGGGCAATTGTTTAGCACATTTCAAAGATTGTTTCCTTTTCCATGTAACCACTCTAGTAGCTAGCAATAAATGTGGGTGGTGAGGAGGTGATGAGGAGAAAATGACCAAAACCCCAAGGCAAGTCAAAGTCTTTTGAGCTTTGTTATGATTGGCTAAAATTATGAGTTTCATAACTTGCATGATTTTACAAATTTAAATCTTTTCATTATCATATCACTAACCTTTTTATTTTCCTTGAATATTGTATTTTGTAGCAATTTAGGACAAGATTAAGGATTCCAACTACTTCAAGGTGTACTTCCCCCATGGAACACTCTTCAAAACTCTTCCAAAAACATGTGCAAGCACCTTTTGGCTCTTAGACATTTACATGAGGCCCACCTAGGGGTTTTCAAGTCTTAGTGCTCGCTCACAAGTAATTCGCTTTGAAATGTGGAAGGGACATGGGTGCTATGGTCCCTTTATCGCTTAAAGGATGTGGGGTCTCACTATTGACATGCACATATTTACAAACACCCTAAATAGCATATACCTAATTAATAACCACATACACCACCCGACATCACAACACCACCACCCTGAAAGATTATTAATAACAACCATTGTACGCCAAATAAACTAGACCCACACACAATTCACATACATAAAGTACGGGCACACTCAAGCATCACTAGAAATGAAATAGTTGACACACTAGCCAACGAAGGCACACTTATAGAAAAACCAACTGCCACCCCACATATACACACAACACACACTACTCCCTACTAGCTAGCAAGCTGCCCTACGGCCACACATGATGGAGCCATCCATAATCTTCACACATTTGTAACAAAAGAACACAAAAACCGTGAAATCGAGACGGCCAAAACCAAATTCCCCTACGTGGACAAGTTACTATCAAACACCCAAATAAATCAAAAACTATCCAACCACTTTTGGAAGAATGTAAATGTGATAGACGCCCAAATCACCCAAAAGTTAAAATTTAGATACGCCCAATACATGGGTAGCCACAAGATGAATATATTTTGGCCCCTCACACATCAAAACCCCACCTATTCTCAACATGCGAACACCCACTCTCAGAAGGCCTAAGAATCGCTTGACATAACAAAGCGGTACACCTCATCACCAAGACATTGCAAGCTCACAAAAACACCCGGTTCTTCACACTGACCGATGCATGCCACCTAAATAACACACCACCTAAACAAACAATTCCGGAATGGCTCCTTAAATACACATGTACATAAAATGACATGCCAATGCCAAGCCAAATTAAGACCAAACATCTTGTGCATAATTGGGGCTCCAAATCAAATACAAATACCTATAACACTCTCCTCCAAACTCACAGTCCAATTCATTGAATTCACATACTGTCATGACAAAATCCCCGACCAAGCCCTCACACATAAACACACCAAATGTGACTCACTAATTAACACCATACAAAATCAGGGATGGCAAACCAACCCCCTCATCACCATCACAGCCGGAGTGAGAGGGGCCATACATGAACATTCCATCAACAAACTTGGCAACCTGAAAATCCCAAAATCCACCATTAAAACTCTTTTGAAAAACATACACCAAAATGCCATCAACTACCTCACGTACCTTGTCCTAAACAAAAAGAAACTAGACAACAAACAAACACCCCCCCCCCCCCTAAAATGAGATTACTTATGCACCCGCAACGCCCACCTCCCAAAGGAGGCATAACACCTTAAACTGCATCACGATACATGTGATCAACATTAGGCCAACGGGCTCACATTCATGCTGGTACTTAGATATGGGTATTATCTTTTATGTATTGGGGTCTCAATATACGGCCCTATCTTGAGGTTGAGTTTCTTCCGCACGTGGAGAGTTGCCATTATAATATCTTGTGGTCCTTATAGCAAGTAGGGTTGGACATAAAGCTCACCTTAGGAATGACTCGGCCACTTGTCTCCTTGAATGTATCACTACTACAGGGTTCATGGGGTCTTACCATTTGATTCCTGACTAATGCGTGATTTGGGGATCTATGAAATTGGTGGCTCTAAAGCCACATTCATAGATTATGTACCATCTAAGGTTGGGAGTCCCATTTCCGTTACCCATAAACATTCATATGCACATAAGGGTAGTATGAATGTGCAAGTCGAGTGATTTTCCACATGTTTGGATGTTGGTGTCACGACGTTTAACAAAATCTTAAACAATAATCTCAAGTTTTGAAATCATCATAAATGTTGATGTCGAAAGGCAAGACTCTTTTTCAGCCCATGTTCACATCACATGTCGTCGATAACTTAGAGATGAAAACGTGAGTACAATTAGTACCCTTTTCAAGGAACCCAAATCCATGTTTTCTTTCTTTCTTTCTTTCTTTTCATTAACTTGTTTTGTTTTTTCTATCACACTGAGTATGAAGGTTGCACATGTGATTATTCAAGGCTTTTCTCATCATGTTAGAAAATGATGGCTACATGTGTGGAACTTCACGGTTTTAGGAGGCCATTATTATTATTAAAAAATATTTTGGGGGTTATCGGAAATGGGTTCGTCTACCATAGCGGTCAAGAACCAATGGCATGCCACAACATTGCCATAAGTATGTTGGGGGTCCTATCTAGTGTCTCCTTGAAAGTAACTTGCAATGGTGATTGATGGGAAGACATTGTTCTACTGTGATTTACATCTCTATGTTAAATCATGGTACGTAGATGGCCATGTAAGGTATGCGGGTGTTATTCAATTGGACAAGTCTATATTTGATTGGTGTGTGGCTAGGTGAGGATAAAAAAACAAACATCATAAGGACTCAAGTTTAAAAGAGATTGAACTATGTCATCAAATATTATTAACTACTGCACATTCAACAATGAGCAAAATTGGGAGGACCTTTGCATTCAATTTAGGAATCAACAAACATGCACTTCCGATAATCATAACTAAACTAAAGGAGGTTTGCTTTCCAATCCGGTTTTTGTGGGTGTTTCGCTAACAAAACATTATTAAGCCCTGTAGGTCGGTTCCATGACCTTGGAATATGTCAATTATATTCCCTGGGTCCCCAAATAAAGTGAGAATACTTGTTTACTATTCACACGTTCAAATCGATGCTTGGAAATATGGGTGGGGTTATATTCCCAACACTCATCCCGACACCATTCACAAAAATCATTGCTCATCATGGCACTATTCACAAATTACATTGTTCATCTTGGGATTCTCACACTGGAAACATTATTCATAGCAACTCTATGATAGAAATCACTGACATTATTCACAATATTCTTACTATTCATTATTCGTACTGACATCAATTTCTTCTTGTTTTCTAAGTTTCTTCCCACGAAGGTAAGATAGTGGGGGCCCATTTCAGATGCTAAATATAGAATGGAACACAACCATGCAGTTGAATAATGTTATGAGCGCAACACACATTTTGTTATGTAAATCCAATCGGTAGAAGTTGGTTGTAGGACTTGAGAAACGAAGCGAATAACACGCACGTACCTTATTCTCTCATGTAGCTCACGTAGGAAGCAACTCAGGGGCTGCTCACACAAACTTAGTTCAGACACCATCCATCCGCATCTCCGGCTACAATAGTGTCAACAGTAGTGGACCAACATCTATTTCTGAACATATGAACAACAGATACCTCAATTACCCTTGTCTTGGGTTGCAATTCAATGAACTAGTGCACTTCTTCACCGTAGTCTAAAGCGGCCCTTAGTATAAATTTAAAGAGAGAGTTGTGGATCAAAACATATAGAGAGAAAAAATTCGATACAATGTATCAATTTGTGTAGATTTTCTCACACTTCGAAGATTCAACTCCATTACAAAGTCATTTTCTTATAATCAACGACGTTCAACATTGATGTAGTCTTAGAGGAGAGACTCTTGTAAAGGGCTTTCTATTTTGTCCAAAACTAATTACAATCATCGTCTTAGTTGCTTACCACGTTATGTACTTAAGTGCTAATTCTTTATTATCTTTTACAACAAAACAATGACTTTGTATTTCTTTTGATCCTTCCATTAGAAAATCTGAAACAAGAGTTTAAATGAAACTTTGAATCCCCGGAGGGGAGGGGGTGGGACTCTTCGTACCATGTACAAACTAACGTGAGTGTAAGAAGAAGTATTATTTGATATACAATTATGACAACATGTGAAGAATGAAATGAGTCACCACTTTAGTCTTGGACATATTCAAGTATAGACCATTATTACATGTTACAAGTAGCCACCCCCCTTTATCTACCGTAGGTATCATGAAATGAAATTGATTGCAAAGTTCCACAAGCCAAGAGACGCGTGGGACCGGAAGAGCATGAAGGAGTAAACAAAAAGTCTAATCCGGAGAAGAAGGTGGGCTCAAAGGCCATGGGTTTGCGACAATGGCAAGTAGTTCAAGGAGGTGGTTGTGGTGTCGCAACTTGATTTCCATCAAGTTTGGTAGCAATCTTTCATCAAGTGTGACACCTAAAACCCCCACCCCTTTGCGTCATAGTCCGGGTGGAGGCCAAGGGCCCATAGAAATCAAGCAACCCACCCTACCATAGGGACTTAGTGCCCATTAGGCCACCAGGGTAGTATCATTATCATAATTTTATTAAAAAAACACAAAAATGACAAGTGTTCAAAAACACTTCTTCATCTTACAATGATTTCCACCCACAATTGTGAGGGCCTAAATACTCCAAACTTAACTCTTCTACTCTACCCTAGGAACCCCCATTAATTGAGCTCGCAAGCCCTCCAATGTGAACCAGTACACTGGCCATCCAATTATCTCAGCTCAGCTTGAAATTCAATACTCTGTCCTGCAGCTCCAGTCTCACTAAGTCCCTTGATATTCGTTTCTCTCAACCCAGGAAGGCCCTGGAATCACCGTGACCCCCTCCCTGGAAGCCACCTCGGCCAACTGCCGTTCAACCCTGGCAGACCCTGGTGTTGCATCCAGGGGCCCTCACTTCCTCGATCCCGCAGCCTGTTGTGTAACTCGCAGCAAAACTCCCATGGCCAGTCAGTAATGCCAGGTTCAGCCTAATCCCACTTCCAGCCTTCGTATTGGATGCTCACAGAAATTGAATGCGCACTAGGCAGCTGACTGATACAGCCTCTATCCTCCTCGGATCCAGCTGCAACCCCCCCGCATTGTGCATCCACGCGAAATCTCATTCTTCAGTGCGCACCCAGCTTCTGAAGTGTGGGCCCACTGATTGCACTGATCCTCATCTTCAAATTCCTCCTGCCTCTTCTAATTATCTCCAAACATCAGTATCTACCCAATGTTGCTCTCCTGCCCCTTCGATTGTGATTTTTCCAGCATTACCTGATGAATGCGGCTCTCCCCCTGTACCTGGTTGAGTATACCGAATCCTCGTCTCTCCCCTCAGAATCTCCCAAAGTAAGCACAACTTCGAGGGTGTTGGCTGGTCTGAGTGGTCTCGGCAGCCCTCGTGCTCCCTCAATCCGCCTTAGCTGAGTACCCCCTGAAATCCTTCCGTGTGTATTGGCAGCTTGAGGATTGCAGTTCGGCCTAAGTGCGAAGGTGCCAGCGTAGCCCCCACAATCCTCCTACCTCACTATCTAGCTCTCTTTCGGTGCCGTGATCGGCTCCTAATGGCTCCTCCCTAAAACCCAAAACCCTCAGCACCTCGCCCTGTCGAAAAACAACTCCCGTTCGATCCCCCTGCCGAGTGAGGGTGTACACCGAATGACCCCCCGAGACCCCTCCTTCGGCCGCGGGTCCTTCCCCTTTGTGCTTGAACCCGAGGCCCAGCCCTTCCCCCAACCTCTAAACTAACACACCAAGGTCCTAATTAGAACACTAAAACCCTGGGTCCTTTCCCCTTCAAGCTATCCCCCCTAAGCTTCTTTACTTAACCCCGCTAAATCACACTAATTCCCCAAACTAATACACACCCCCAAACCTAAGCTTAAAACGTATCCCCACGCTACAATTCACTCTTTTTATATTTCCAATAAATAAATTAAAATAAGAATCAAATCCTAATGAACTTCTAAGGGTTTAGCAACACATGTGGGCACCATTTCGGGCTCACATCAAGCAATGATGGTATGGAACCTTGTATTGAGGGCATGAAAGGAAGTATTAATGTAAAGTTCACACATGTAGAAGAAGTACGTATAAAGGAATAAATAAAATATTCCCGGTGTTGCCATCGGCATGAATTACGGTCTTGCCTCATCTTTGAGTCAATCTAATTCTATGTGTATTCTCAAAACGCTCAACACAATATAGTGTAAGGACCTCAATGAATATTGCCTCTTTGCCAAGGTGATCACATCGAACATGACGAATAAGCCTTGGAGAAGCTAACCTATGACATCTATTTTCCTTAAAGACAAGCTCATTAGGTTCCAACTTTCCACATGTTTAGATGAAAATATTCATTTCGCTTGACTTCCCCCGATGTGATTGGATGGATATCGATGAAGAGTGCACTAAGACGTTGGAGCGTCGTGTTGTTTGTTTTGCATGTGCATGCAAGGCAAGTGTGTGGCCTGGATTTGGTGGCACTAGTGCAAGTTTGAAGGTGAAAAATGGTGGGAGCCCACTTCTAGCTCATACATTCTTTTCCCAGTCCTTTTTGGGTACCCATAAGCAACCCCATAACTAAATGCTCATCCAACCAATTGAAGAAGAGCAAAAGAGGTACCATAATTTTTGTCATGCGCACTTTTTCATCCATGGATGGGGGTGCTACGTATGTCATCCATATTTCCCAGATTCGGTTCCCAAACTAATTGGTTATAATTGATAACCTACTTGAGTAGGTGGATGAAAATTTAGTGTGGGGGTTTTCATCTACATATTTGGATGAACATTCAAGGCAAGGCCAATACTATAAGATTACTATTGTTAACCATGGCAAGTACTATAGAATTAATGTGGGCCACACTAAATTCCAACCCACATGAATGTTTCCCACCCACACTAATTAGACAAAAAAAATGTAGTTTATTGCAAATAAGTGGGGAAGAATCAACCACAAACATACATGTGCCCGAGTTCTACTAGAATCCATAAACTACTTCTCAATGTTTCAAAGCGTAGTTGGAGGGCATGTTCTCTGACATAACGTACTTCCCCAACACATGGCTGGGGTTTGCCACATTTGTAGTTTACCTCCTTGTATCAAACGGATGATTTTCAACCAAAGCATTAAAAACACTTTTCTCATGAATCACCTTCGGCAATGCACATGTTTATGGAAGATTTCTTCTAAGGGTTGGACTCTTTGTTGTAATACTAAATGAAGTGCGTGATGGTTATGAAATAAAACTCCTTGTAGACAAGAGATTTATGAAGAAAAGCAAATGTATACATAATAATGGTATCCTAGATAATACTCATGTATTTATAGTAATTTGAAAAGAGTTGATGTGATAAATGCCCTTACTACATACACAAAATAAAAATCATGAAATAAGGAGGCCTTTACGACATTCTCAATTTAACTTTCTAATGAGAAGGTTGTAGACTTATATTCCATTCATAGGAAGCATCTCATTGTGAATTGACCCTAGAACCGTTATGCCATTGAAGCTAGGGCAATAATAGCATTTAGACTTACCATCATATGGTCAATTCAATGATAAGTCCACTAGGAGTCCACTTTGACCCATTTGGCTTTTGATACCAACATAATTGCTATCTCCATATGCCAAAGGGTGGGCCACTAGGTTGACAATTGGTTCTTTATATTCCATGCGCCACATACTATCATATTTTTTGTTCATTTTATAAACCCTTATAATACACCAAGTCTTGTTTGTCAAAGGCTTCGTAGATATAGATGGTGTTCCATGGCAATCGTGCAATCCGGGGAGTTTTTAGATAACTCAAACAATCTCAAGTTTAAAAAAACCTAAAACACAAAAGCCTAACAAGAATGGAATGTGTCGCTCATTGGGGACATTGATCAAATGGCAACGATGGATGAAACTAACACATCTATTATCATTTTTTTCCCCTAGACCTTAGGGCCCCCTTTTGTACATTGTACCTCTACTTTAGGATTCTTGGTAGCCTTTTTAAAGGTATCCACTAGAGAAAAAACAATACCTCCCCCTCATTTATACAATCATGTATGATAATGTCTCGATTGATACCCCTTTTTACACTCACATTAACTTTTGTATACAGTTAGTGAAGAAGTCCACCCATGAGGAGTTGCCACCCTTGGAGATTTTTACATTGAAGAAATGTTATGTAATAAGAAAACATGTGTATTCCATAGCTATCGATCTTTGACCTCAAAGAAAACATCCATTTTGTTTCTACATGATAATTTTGCTCAAGGAAGTTTGTGATGTTATGTGATATATTTAAACCCTTACAAGTCTAAAGGGGCTCAATGTGCAACCATGTACACAATTTCTACAAGCCCTCACCAAGTCTAAAGTTCATATTTAAGATTCATGCAATTGAAAATTGATTTTATACATCATCTTATATCAAGGAGAAGACAAAGATATACTAAAATGTGACATTTATGCTCAACATACTAAGAGTGTATCGCATCCAAAGGCACTTGTATTTGAATCAAATCTTCAACAACATTAAACTATTCAACCAATTTGAAAAGTGCACTACAAGAGCAAGTCGAATTTAGATAGGGTCATCTTTGACAAGATTGATTGAAAATGGAAATGTGTAGCTCAAATATACAATGTTTTTTGTGCATGTACCTTGGCTTGAAACGGGCCTCTTAGACTTTCAAGGCCGCCACTAATCACAACCCCAATAGCTAGGATGTAAGCCTTATGTGGTCACCCGATATTTGAATAATTGGTATGTGACAACCATGGCTTCTAGTTATGAACATACACCAAAAAGATGTGTATTATGACCAAATCGAACTATTTGTTGAAGATATAGATAGTTTAGCTTAATAAGTCCAACAATGAACACAAATGGAGACATAACATTATTGCGCTAAGTGACTAGGTTGTGTGGAGTTGGAAATATGTCATGTTAGGTGCTAGAAGCATATCTCATGGGTGCTTGTTAGTAAGCAGATTCAACCTGGAAAATGAGTGAGATTAGGGTGAAGCATTATCATTGCATATTATTAGCATAGAACGGTTGATAGCAACTAAATAATGTTTTGCAAAGCTTTAGTTATGTTATTATACGATCACTCAAAGACAACGAAAACCCTGAACACGTTGATCTCTTATACACCCAACTTTGATTTCAAAACTTGAAATGATAATCTTTGACATTCGTGGTTGTCAAAAAATTATGATTAATGTAAGCTACACATGACATAATTACTTACCTGAGCTGATTCTAGAGGGGGGGGGGTGTGACTCCTTGAGGAGGGTGGTATATCACGTGCAACTGAAGAATATTATTGTAGGGGATATTTTGATGACCCGGACTCTACTATCGAAAGTTCAATAGGTTATTCAGACATTATAGAACATGAATGACTTTACTTGGTAAAGTATTGCATTCTCACTAGAGAATTAGGGCACTGTGTAAGTCCGAATAGCAACACACACTAACTTAATTGGGATACTCTAAGTGTAGTGGTGGGTTCTATTGGTCATCGCTCTATACTCAACCCTAGCCTCTCAGCTGCTGACACGTGTCGGGACTACACCTAATTCCATTATGAAGCTTTTCCCTTCCTCATGGAGCTCCAGATCACCACTACAAACGTGAGACATGCACCACCGGAACCTTCCATCTTCCGATGATCGGTGTATTATTGTTGGGGCTATGTTGAGTTTCCATGTAGGCTATTTGCCCACTAGATTCTAGAAAATAGTGGGCCGGAGGTGTTCACACATGTCTTTAGTTAAGCACAAGTTGCCGTTCAAGCACATTTTGGGGTCTGCTAGAATGTGAAGCACCATAGATACGAGCTGCTAGACCTCCATGTGCCCACTAAAAAATCTCTAACCATCTTTAATGACCTTCAATAACAATCTTCAATGACTTTCAATATTAATCTTCAATGACCTACGAGTGTGGTCATTGAAGATTTTGAAAGATCGGTTTTAGACGAAGGCTGAGATTAGTAGGTGAACCCGGATTTGAGGAGATGAGAGTTGCTTAGTTGGCACATACAAACCCCTCTAGAGTCCCTCTACATTTGGGCGGGTTTGTCCTTATTCACACTAGAATCTGGTGGGTGAGTGGCATACATGGAAATCACGCTCATTCGACTCTCTGCATTTCGTAAGGTTTCACTCAGCTTTCAGACGAATGTATCTAAAATTGGATGACCAGATACATTTTTCCATCCTTTATTTTCATCCTTCGTCTTGTACTGTGGGAAGTGCATACCTACATCCAGCACTTCTCTCTTGAGTAGGTCGCATGCAACTGCACTTCCTATGGAAACTGCAAAAATGGCAAAAAGAAAAGTGGGAAAAAGCACAAAATCTCTGCTTCCAATCTTCTCTACTTTTACATTTCATACTGCGGCAGTTCTTAGACACTTCCTAAAATCACTGCCACAATTGCTATTTCCCACAGGTGCGCGCTGTGGTCACACTAACTTAGCTTTAATTTCCTGCAGGATAGAATGTCATGTGCTTGTAATCCAAGCAGTTACAGATTGAATTTGCATTTAAGAGTTTCCGGTTTGTAAGCCCGAGTGTCTGGTTAGAAGACAATTGTTTTTTTTTTCTTTCCCAGAAGATTTCGTAAGGGTGCGATTTTCGAATGGTTGGCAACGGCTCTGGTTCGGTTTGATGCCAGCCTTTTTAACTTATTACCAACAAGAAAACGGTAGAACCGTGAGGCTCTGTCCTTTACTATGAAAGACTACAAGTATAGTTGTCCACTTTGCTCATGCCAATCCATTGCTATTTACTATACCAAACCTTTCTTGGATTTTGTGCACCTTCTTCTCAAATGCAGGTCAAGGATTTTGATATCACCCGAAATTTTTAGAATAAATAATCAAGAACTGCCGAAATAACTATAGTTAACTAGATTTCTTTCAATGCATTTTAGGGAGAAATTATATATATATATATATATACACACACACACATATACATGTGTAATTATAGTTAACATCCACATTAAATAAAGTGGACCAAAAATAACAAGAACAAGTCCAAGTGTGAACGCAAAGTGGTTAGGAAATTTGCTCTTGAAACGAAGAAGTTGATGCATAGCCTCTGTCCTACAGACAGAGCCAACAAACTTTGTGGGAAAATCATAACTCGCTGTCAGATTGAAACTGAGAGCGTGGGTGAGCGGTTGGAAGTTTCAAGCGAAGTTACAGCAAGAGTTAAGTGAGCAGCTTTTCCGAATCTCGGCGTGTGGGTGGCTTCTTCACTCCTCAGGGTGTCTGACGGTGAGCTTCAAATCGTTGAGGGTGGAGTAGTTTCTGGTTGGGTTTCTTATTAAGTAGGCGCTTTCTATCGAGACTCGCACCAGTTATATTACCTAGACTTGTGGTTTTGGAGGATTTCGTGTTTTGCAATTCGATTTGGATGGTTGGCAGTTCCGGGACAGTTCGAAATTGCGACTCTATGCGTGCATTCTATTGACACTGTAGTGCTTGTGCAGTTGAGGTCTGAAAGTTGCTGCCACTCACAAGTATCAAGTCAGGTGAGTTTGAATTCGGTCTGGATACTTGTGATATATAGTTAAGGGAAGTCATTGTCGCCATGTCCAATAGATTGTTTGCCATGTGCAATAAATTGTGGGGCGGGAGAATATTAATGCGCTGGGGGAGAATAATTTGGTATTTTTTTTGCAGTTTCAGTGTTGGATTAGACCCCCCAGAACTTGAGAACCAGGTGTGAGCAGGAATCTCGATCTTTGCAGTTGGCTATGAAAGGAGGAGGATGGTTATGACCCGTAGTCATATCCCCTCGCAATCGGTGAACCAAATACCAGTTGTTTCTCACTGATTTGTAGTATATTTCCTCCTCACACCAGTTATGTATGTTAACTGACAATTTTATGGGCTCCCACGGCTCGAGAAGGAACTGAACATAACCTATTGTTGAGCTCCTCGTGTGAGCTCAAACTTCAATACCGTTCTCAGAGTGCGGAAGTTCTACCATCCTACTTAACCCCTCCTTCCCTGAGTGTCGAATTGATCTACGATTTTGCAGCTCCATTTTGAGTACAGAAAGGAGTAAGGAAGTTGAAAGAGAGATTCAACTCAGTTTCCGATGTTTAATGGGAATTCATAGGTTACTATCACTGGCTCTTTGTACTCAAGCGAGTATTGCAATGAGCGGGGAGAACCGGCCGCTGGTTGCAGATGAACCGGTTGAGTTAGAGAAACAGCCGGTCGAAGTTCAAGACTTCAGGATGATTACCACCATTTAAGAGGAATCATTGGAATATGCCCGGAGTTATTAAAGAATAAACCCGAAAGATCACTAACACGTAACCGGTTGGACTTGGGAACACTAGGATTTTGACCGATCATGCCCAGAAACCTCCCCGGACACTGGCGTATTGTTTTGAGTCGCAAACTTAAATTAGCCCACTTATTACACCACCCAATTTTTCTGTATATGTGTGATTGGTTGATTTGAGTTATTTTAGATCATTGTTATTTTGGTTTGGATTGATGCCAGGAGGTTGAATTTGGGACTAAAAAGCTGAAAAGGCGGAGGCGGTCGCGATGGCCGAGACTTTTACCCCTGGGAAGGTGAAGCAGAAAGTGGTGGTGTTTGCGGCCTATGCGAAAGGCATGGTCAAGGAATCAAACATGCGAGTGGAGGAGCAAGAGATTGATTTGGCGGTCAAGGAAGGCTCGGGGGATGTGGTGTTGAAAGTCATGGACATTTCCCTCGACCCGTATTACCGGGAGCTTATGGAGGAAAATGAGACACCCTTGGGCATCCCGATGTTCAAAATCGGACAGGTATGCGAACTTAATTTAAACGCATCTCGAGGGTGCTAAAACCGTCGCTTTGAGCGCTGAGCACACATACTACTATCATTTAGGTCGGAACGACCACTGAAGTCTCGCTTGCTAGCAATTGAAAGGGGATTCCGACGCACCAAAGTGTGCCTTCGTTGGATTTCGTTCAAAGTTTCATCAGTTGATTGGCCAAAACCGTTAGGGAGGGGGGGCTGATGTTCACACGGTGCACATTCTCATAATCAATATGTATTTATTGTGCAAGATTTCAGGGTGTTGGTTTTGGGTGGGATGTTGGTTTTAGCATCCTCTGCCTTCGACATGGACTTAGAGGTCTTGCATCGGTTATATAGAGTTATACTTTTGAACTCAATGGAGCTTTTTGTAGGGGAGTTAGGCCTCTACGCTTTTCCATTGGTTGTTTTGCATACAATATCAATAACTGTTTTTTTATTATTTTTCCACTTGTGACGCATGCTCAGAGGTAGTGTTTGGGAATTTGAATGAAGAGAAACTTATTTTTTTTCGTTTCATTGAGGGGTACGTTTCATTGTAGCATCTCTTTCGTTCAAGCTTATCACCAAGGACCAAATAGACATGGTTCAAGGTGTTGTATCTAAATCAACTAACTCCGGAGATAGAGGAACAGTCTAGTATGCCACAACAGAACTAGGAAACATGGTGCTTTAAATTCCACACGCTGAACGAAAACGAACACCAATGGCACCGCGTCGAAAGGCCCATATTTTGTGTCAAAATTGCCAAAATGCCACAACATGTGGTGCTTGCGACAACACCCCTTGGTCCAACTCCAGGTGTAATTTCGGCCGATGGATTGGACCGGGGTTTGGATCTAGTCTGCAGTTGCTTTGTGTCAACCTTGAAGATAATTGTCATTTGAAGTTTTAGAAATCAGCATTGAGATGCAAAAGTAATTAAAAGAAGTCAATGAGTGTTGATCATTCAAACAGATTCTTTTTCTCCTAGACCACTCACACATAGAAGCGAGTTCCGATTTTGATAACTATTGGACCCATAAATGGTGCGACGTGTCTGTAACTTTTCTCAGCTCACATTGTCCAGTCTTGTCCCAAGTCAATGAACAGGGAGAATCGGCCGCTAGTTACAGATTAACTGGAAATTCAAGACTCCAGGAAGGAAAAATTACCGATCATTTTCGAGGAATTTAGAGGATGTACTTCAAATCAATAAAGCAAAAATCGAAAGCTGTCAACATGCCATCGGTCGGAATTGGAAACACTAGCACCTCGACCGATTATGCTCAAGAAATCTCCCCGGACAACTGGTCCCGAGTAACCATGTCTTTCAGGTGACCTTCTCTTGAACCGTAAAATAACAAGACCTTTAGTGTGGTCCCTCGGGTGGGGCTCTAGAATCTGACGAGTTTCATGTTGCCGTGTTTTCTTGTCACGCAGCCTCTGTGTGGTGGTTTAGTGGGGAAGGTCGTCTTGTCGGCAAACCCGGAATTCTCAGTTGGAGATTTCGTGCTCGGATATGGAAACTTTGCGGAATACATAATCTGCCCCAACGCACAGGGCTGTAGGAAAGTGGATCAATCTGTTCCACTTTCATACTACCTCGGAGTCTGCGGTAAGTCAGTCATGTGCAATTGAACGACGAAATCCCGGTGCTTTGTATTTCTAGTACCTTTTGAGTTCTGGGAAATGGTTTCGAGCGAGTTTCTAGCAAGGTTTATAGAAAGTAAGAATTAGGAAATTCGGATGAATACATCGATACGAGTTGTGTTTGAATTAGAAAAGGTTTGCACTTTCGAATGTCATTTTTAGAATCGTTTAGAAGCAATTGTTCTAAAACAAGGGTCATCGCTCAGACCCCCTAGGTGCTGACTTTTCATTATTAAGAATTTTTATAAAATTCCTTTGAATTTTCAGTCATAAAAATGCTTAGAATACAAACGTAGCTTCCAAATAATGTCTACGCTCAGAGTTGGTTCAGAAGCTCCAAACCAAGTTCTAAAGATGGCGACCCTGGCCAGTGCAACATATAGTAACTATTCACATGTTTTATTTGAATGAAGCTCACATGCAAGTGGCTCTTCTTCCTTGTGGTTCACATGGTTAAATGAACTTATGACTAGTAGGAGATTGTTTTAAGGTAAAAGTTAGCCAATCAATCAAAACTCCATCAAGTGCCTTGTAGCCGTATGAAATTGTGAAATTTTGTTTTTTGGTGTTGCAGGCATGCCTGGAATGACTGCATGGGCAGGTTTGAAGCTCCTGGGAAAACCTAAGGCAGGGGACCAGGTTTATGTCACAGCGGCTGCGGGTGCTGTTGGCCAAATTGTGGGACAATTAGCCAAAGCTTACGGTTGCCGAGTCGTGGGAAGTGCAGGTTCCAATGAGAAGGTATTTAAAAAACAAAAAAAAGACTTGCTAA
This sequence comes from Polytrichum commune, assembly GCA_950295325.1. Lineage (NCBI taxonomy): Eukaryota > Viridiplantae > Streptophyta > Polytrichopsida > Polytrichales > Polytrichaceae > Polytrichum > Polytrichum commune. The sequence goes on from OX485805.1 coordinate 19,032,284, forward strand.
TTTTAAATATTTATTTCTTTACATTGGAACACATCCAAATTCATGCTTAATCTACATGATGTGGAACAAATTATCTTAAAGTGCAAGCATTTAAAAAGCACACAAGAACATTGGAACGTGAATTTCAGGTGCCAGTGGCTTTAGTTGTATGTTATTTGGTAATTGAATTATAGTGGTTTCATTTGTCTCAAAAGACAAAACAAAATCTGCAAGCATTCCATGATGAGTCAATAGTGTTAAATCCTCTTTCTTCAAGGTTCAAGATATCTACACTGTGAATTGAACATTGAGTTATATTTATGATTCATGTTACATTGATTCGGAAAATGTAGAATCGGAAGATAAAAAATTACAGCCCTGTGTATGGTATGCGTTTGGCAGGCATTGACTCCATGTTGTAGTCTGATGTGATTGAATCAATTCGTAATCAGTGTTGATGTTTAGATCTAGAGGTTTGCGATGGCTTTCTATGTGTTTTATAAATCTTTCCCTCAGACATGTGAATATTTATACAATCTCCGAAAATGTTTTTGACAGGTGAAGTTGTTGAAAACGGAGTTTGGCTTTGATGACGCGTTCAACTACAAGACAGAGAAAGATTGGGATTCCGCTTTAACAAAGTATGTCAACTCACTACTAACTTTTGCTGAATCTGAAATTATTCTCACCTTGAATTCATGAGCGATGCAGCACTCCAACAACAATTCCAAAGATATTCGCATTCACTCCAACAATCAAAACTCAATGCTCATATTCCTCATTTGAATAGGTGGTTGTGCTCATGTTGTTTCTTTAAAACTTCCTCGTATCCCTACATGTGTTGAAATGCTGAAAACATCCATTAGTCGCTTGTTTACCTCATGCATTTGCAGTGTCAGTATTATTTGAGCCATACAATTTCTACAAGGATCATGTGGTCTTGTCACAAGATCTCTTCCACTAGATGGTCCATGATCTATCTACAATTGTAAATGGTGGAATCTAAATCACATTCATAGATTTTTTCAATTATCTAAGATTGACGTGTTATATCTGGATACGTTTTCCTCTGCACCCACTTCTCGTAGGATATGAAATATACAATTAGTGCGAGATCATAGCAAATCCAACTCATGCATGTAGTCATTTGCCTCATAATTTTCGGAGCTCATATGAATATCTCATGTATTATCAAAGTGAAGATTCTTATGCTCATTAAGTGGTCTTACATGTACCCTTCAATTGATGTTGACTGTTGAATCTAGAATGGTTAGCATATTTTGAGCCCGTAGTCCAATCTCTTGCAAACACAAGTGTTTTTGGTGTCTGTTCTTAGTGAACCGCATTCCACTCAAATACAGGTGTCTAGATTATGGATGTGTTGAAATTAGGCATGTCTATCTTAATAAAAAAGCACGAATGATAAGAATAATATGAGGAGCATGGCATTAGACCTAAAACTTGGGACATGTTTGTTTTCGCAACTTTTAAATATGATTTGACTATGGTGCATAGTTTTGACTTACCGAAGTTGGGCTCTAATCATGTGCTCCAATTTTCTCATTTTTAGATATTTCCCCAATGGGATAGACATCTACTTCGACAATGTGGGGGGACGCATGTTGGATGAGGTGTTAAATCACATCAACAAGCATGCTCGCTTACCTTTATGCGGTATGGCTTCACAATACAATGTGGTGAGTGTTTTCTGCCAGCTCCTAATTAGCTCTAAAAATGAGTTTATGAAAGTGCAAACCTTTTCCAATTCAGACACAAATCCTATCAATGGGCTCCTCTCAATGCCCCCTTCCATTGAACATGGAGGAGAACTGGCTACTAGTTAGAGATCAACTGGCTCATTTCCCCAAATTACCGGTCCAACATCAGAACTCTAAGAAACAAACCGAACAATAGTTTGGAAGATTCACAACTCAAGCCAAAACACAAGGAATAAACACAACATTTTCATGAAAAGCCGGTTGGTGGATAAAGAAGTAAGGATTGTGATTGGGTCGGCTCAAATTTCTCCCTGTTCACCGACTCCTTCCAAGCGTGTGAAAGAACAAATCGTCAACATTTTAGCAGCAGCAGTAGTTGTAACTTCGAAACAATTTGTTTTAAATGGGAGAGTTAGCGTCCGCAATTCCACTCGGCCTGACATTACGAGTTGAATATTTGAATCATATTGCAGGAGAAGAGTGAGTGGTATGGCCTTCGGAACACATTCAACTTGGTTGGCAAATGTGCACACATGTACGGTTTCATGGTTGGACAATACCAATCTCATGCGGGGGAATTTTTTAAAGAGGTGTCTGGGCTAGTTAAAGAGGGGAAGATCAAGGTGAAGGAAGATGTGACCGAAGGCATCCACAATTTGCCTGCAGCATTTGTGGGCCTGATGAAGGGTGCAAATGTTGGGAAAGCCGTGGTTCGTGTTTCAAACTAAGTAAAGATTTGGACTTGTTAATCACACTCGAGGGAAGCCCAAACTTACAAGGTGATGATATCATAGAAGGACGCGGTCTATTTTATCTTTACTAGTGCTGGAATGTGCGATTCACGTAGGTGCCAGCCACTGTAAGTATGACACGTGGCATAAAATAGATAAATGAAGGGCAAATCTCATTGTCCAGGAGAATCGAAAGGGCATCTAGGAGTTTAGTATTACTGGGTTGCTGGAGGATGAGTGTACAGTTTTTGCATCTAACGTGCACATTGTGATGAGTTGCAATAAACTATGAGTTTAGTATTCCTGGGTTGTTGGAGGATGAGTGTACAGTTTTTGCATCTAACATGTGCCTTGTGATGAGTTGCAATAAACTATGAGTTTAGTATTCCTAGGTTGCTAGGGGATGAGTGTACAGTTTTGCATCTAACGTGCGCATTGTGATGAGTTGCAATAAACTATGAGTTTAGAATTCATGGGTTGCTGGAGGATGAGTGTACAATTTCTACATCTAACGTGCGCATTGTGATGAGTTGTATAATAAACAACATAATGAGGTAGAAGCACCAGGCTTTCTCAATATATTTATATTTGATGGGATGGAATGGAAGAATGTTCCATTATTAAGGTTTAGAGGAATGGAGTTGTGATTCGTTTGTTGTGTGAAAATCGGGAGAGTTTTGGAAGTTGTGCACGTAAATGTATAGACTGGTTTACAAGATTCTGCCTATTTAGTGCTTATAAATGTTACACTTGACATGGTTGTTTTCCCAAAGAGTTCTTTATCTAATCCTTGCAATTGTGGCAAGATGCAATTTTTTAGTCTAGGCCATTCTTTCTAAAATGTGTATGTGATCGTATGAAGAACTTTTTGTACTAGTTGGAGCATTATTCAAATTAGGAAATACTTTTGTTTTGCATTTGATAACAGAAAGTCTGATACGAGGTTTGAGCACCAAGGTGTGAAGTGAAGTGTCTTGATCAGAGAACACTAAGAACCTCAAGACAGGCAAGTCAGTATATTGTGTTCTTGAGCTTGATTTTTTTTGCCCAAAGGCTAGTTTGACTCAATCTAGTACTAGGGGATGATCATTAATGATGAACCCCTCTCTCAAAAAAGAACAAGAACATTGTCCGCCTCGAATGAATATGTGATACATTTGAGAAACCTAGCCTATTGCTGAGTGTTGTCCACTCTTACATAGTAAGGTAGATCATTTGTAGATCTGTAAGTGAACTCATGAATTGGGGATACTTGGATCATTTGAAACTCTCGAGTGGACCCATGCATCAGTTGCCTTCACCACAACACTGTCAATCTCAGCTTTCTCAACCATTGACATCAAAATTATGCCACGACATTACTGTCGATGACGATGGGGCTTTGCACGACATGCTTCCCATCCGACCACCTTAGTGTGGCAAATTGACGGTCCACCACGTGATTGTAAACGGGTACTACTGTCAAGGTGAACTCACGCTTCTCCATAAATTTAGTGAAGACTAAGGTTGTCGGCTCCACGATGACCGAGTACCCTTGCGGGCTCACCACATGGGCAACGTATGTTGCCGTGGTGCTCCCTGTCTCTACGTTTGTCAAAATCCGCCGGAATGTCACCGCGGAGGAGTTCAAGGAAACGTCACCAAAGACCGCGAAAAACGACGGGAAGTTTGCATCTTCGACCCGCGGGGGGAGGCCGCCACCGGTGGGACAAGGCGGCGCGTCTCGGTCGATTTGCCGCGTCTCGTTGTTTGGGTATCCCAGCGCGCACATGAACGTCAAGTAGTCATGAACGCCCATGTCATAAACCAAGCCCGGTCGCATGGCTTGCTCTGGCCGGATGAACCCGGCGCCAAAGTCCAGCGGGCTCGCTGCCGCCCTCGTCTCCTGCGCCGTGATGGTCTCGTTCAAGTTGTTCAGCATGGTCGCTGTGGTCATCAAGGCCGAGCGGATCGCCGCAGGGCTCCAGGACGGGTGCACGGACTTGAGCAGCGCCGCGACGCCGCTCACGTGGGGGCACGCCATCGACGTGCCCGACATGAACGCAAACTCGTTGCTGCCGACGCCGGCGGCGAGGATCTCCACGCCGGGCGCGGCAAGGTCTGGCTTCAGCCACTGGGCGTGCCCCGCGGCGTAGCGCAGCGGCCCCCGCGAGCTGAAATCGGCGACGACCGGTGCGGGGGCCACACCCAACATGGTTCGCGTCGCGAGGATCTTTGCAAGCGGACACCTCGTCGAACGCAAGTACTCCATGAGCGCCTCGCGGCCCTCGCTTGTCACTCGCAGCAAGGGGACGGCGTTCGACCCCCTCTCCAAAGCGGCCCGGCCCGAGTCGAGGAGGTTGGTGTCGCCGCTCCCGCCGCCCCCGGCGATGATGACCCCCGCGCCACCGGCCGCAAAGACGGCGTCGTAACTACCGCCGATGTCCGGGCTGTTCTCGCACAACACGATCTTGCCCTTCACGAGGTTGGGGTTCATCGCCCCGCCACCTGCGCCCTCGGGGTCATGGCAACTCCCATATTACTATAAGACCACTCTTTCAGAACCTCCTTAATTATACCCTAACATATAGTTTATCAAAACAACCTTTTCGACTTAAACATTACGTTATAGAGCACAAACGTATTTGAAGAATTAGTGAATTAAAGAACACTTCCATCAATAATTTGAAGGAAAAAAGGTGCCTATACGAAAATCACTTTAGGAGATATCATGAGTTGACAATACGAAAACTTATGATACACAATAGAAGAGGGGGCGCAACCTAATCGTTTTCAACAAATTGTTATTATGACACGTTGCTACATGATGGAATACTTGTAAGACATTATATTATCTTGTAATACGTTACACTACTTATCATTAATTTATGACATTATACTTGATTATACAACATTGAGGTCTAGTTGATTTCCACTTATTGTACCCAGTCTTATATGTGCATGTGATATGGGAGTTGTGCGACGCCAGTCACCTGCACAAACGCTCGCGGGGTAGAGGACGCTCGAGTTCACTGCCGCGTCGCCGGCATACACGAAGGGGAAGAGGAGGTTGCCTTTGCTCGCGCCGCCTTTCTCTCCCCGCGACCCGGCTTGAACGGTGGCGAAAGCACCGGGGACTGTTGCCCCATTTCCGAGCACCACAAGGACCGGGAAGGATCGGTCCTGGGTGGTCGCCGCCACGGTCGTGATCCAGGGCGCTGTGTTGGTCACCGTCGCGGGAGTCGGGCCCTCGTTCATCGCCGCCGACGACACAAATATGCCCCTCTTCATCGCAGCGTACTGGGCGATCGCATAGTTGTCTTCGTAGAGCTCAGGCATCTTGTCGCCGAGGTTCACGAGCGGGAGCCCGATCGAGATCGAGATCACATCTACCCCGTCGGCGATCGCGTCGTTGAACGCCGCCAGGATGTCCGAGTCTGTGCATTGCCCGATGTCGCCCCCGAACCAGCAGACCTTGTACACGGCAATGTGCGCCTTGGGCGCCATCCCGGCCGCTGTCCCGTTCGCGAGCCCAAATATGCCGGCTCCATGCACCCAGCTAGTCGTCGTTGAGAGCAAAAGGGACCACCGTAGCAGATCAATCATCCAGTCAACTAAGTGCAAGCTAAGCTATTTGTGAAATCGATCGACACTGGTATGTGCAGAATTAGGTGGAGACGTATGTGGGACCTAATTTATCGGCGTTCCACACCGATTTTGAGTATTTAGTAACGCAGTTACATCAAACACGGAAAATCGTTTTTCACACTTGGGTTACCATACGGATGAATAGACAAGTTTTTGTAATCTGATTTCGACCTAAGGTGATTAATTTGCATGGGTAATTAGTCGACCTATTCGAGAGGTTGCACGTATCAGCGTAGAGCACCAACAAACAAGTTATGCCCAGGTCAAGTTTCATGGCAAAGTTACACTATCTTGTCCTAGTAATATGAGTGTGGGGGGGAACTTATTGTGGGCCACTCTGATTGTCTAGTGAGAGTGGAAAATTATAATGTGGGCACAATATCGCGGGTCTTTTTTTGAGGTTTTCCTGGAGGCTTTTGATCATAACCCGTTATGGAACATGACCAATCTGCTCATGGATGTAAACCATTCTAATTATGAATCGACATGTCCTATGCGCATTGGTTAAAAAGGCGCAAGAGAGTTGTTGGAAGTGCCCTCCACCACTTGGGTGAGTGACCGGTTGCAAGGCTCTTTAGCCACCTTGCTTGTGAGTTATATGTTCCACAAGAGGAGTTTGTGAATGAGAACACTCACCGACCGGCTGCCGTCGAGGCCGTGTGTGTGCCATGGCCTTGCCAGTCGCGAGCAGACCGGTACTCCTCCACACTGTCGTTGAAGGGGCGCCCGAGGGCGGCCTCGGCCCCGTGGAAGTAGTAGCGTGCTCCGATCAGCTTCTTGTTGCAGAGCCGTGAGGCATCGAACTCCGTCCCGGACACGCACTTGCCTTTCCACCGCGCGGGTATCGCAGCTCCCATGATCCCAGGACGGCCACTCTCTGGAGCACCCGCAAAGGGTCATTGTCTTTTTAGAACCTGGTTTGGAGCTGCTAAGACATTTTGAAGCATACTAAGCATTATTTTTTACATACCGACGTAGCTTTTTCTAAAATGTGTGTGAGGGCGCTCTCTTTCTGTTCTAGCTTCAAGGAATAAATTTCTCAAGAATAGAATAGAGATCCTTTGATAAACGGGAGAAAAACATGCATGAATGCCTCGGAGCATAGTCCAGTAGCAAGCTCTTATTAGTCGACACCTCATTTGTGGCCTATCTTTGGACACAAAGCCTTCACATCTACCAAGATTCTCCTGAAAATGTGCGTTGCAAATGAAATCTTAAGTTGCTCGGATTACTTAAGACTTATTTCATTTGCAGCGGAGCCCTAAGTAGCCTACTTAAGATGGCTGTGGCTGAATCAGTCTTCTTTTACATTACAAGCAGTTTTTAAACTAGAAATTTTAGAAAATCTTAGTCCAGTGAAAATGAATTAACCTAGAGTGTCTGGGTGGTGATTGGGCTTGCTTTGAAAATATATTACTTCTGATCAATTCTGAAAACGAAATCTGGAAGTGTAAACTTTAAACTTTTTGTAATTCAGAGACAAATGACATCAATGGATTCCCTTCTTTCAAGCACAGTGCTCCTCTTTGTGATTTTTTAACAATTCACCAATTTGTTAGAGATATTGGAAGTATTTTTGTGTAGGGTCGAAACTCTCTATATTAAGAGTAGGGGAAGAAAAGTTGTTTCTAACTAGTTCTAAGAAGGACAGTATTTGGCCAAACGCAATGCTTTATCACCTCAAAGACAAACAGTATCAACGGATTCTTTTTTATACCCTCTTTTTCCAACCATGTTACAGTACTAGTCTGCCTCTTTGATTCATCAAAAGCATTAACAGAGATTTAGAAACCTGTAAATTAAAAGTGAGCTGTCACCCAAGGGTCTCATACCCAACCTGACATATATATGTAGCACTCGCAGGGTTAGAGTCTCTAGAACCTGGTTTGGAGCTGCTAAGACATTTTTTAAGAAGCATTTCCGGAGTGTTTTTTCCACATTATAAGAAAATTTTGAAGACTAAAAATTCTAAGTTTTCATTAAATTTCTGAAAAAGTGAGAATAAATACCTAGTGGTTCTGGATGGTGACCTCAACATTTTTTAAAAATGTCGATTTTTATTAGACTTTCTTAAAATGACATTTGAAATTGCAAACTTTCTTTCTAATTCAGACACAAATGGTGTCACTGGATTCCTCTCAATGCCCTCTTTCCAAGTATGTTGCTGGACTCTTGGTGGAATTACTAATCATCAATTCGTTAGAAGCATTCAAGAGTGAGTTTAGAAACATCCCAGGCACGCCATACCATCATCCGGGTCGCCAAAACTTGCCCGCTCCGGCCACACGCCCGTGTCCATCACCCCGATGATCACGTCGCTCCCGAACTCGCTCTTGGACCACAAAGTTCCTGCTGCATCATATTTGCCAGCTAGTCGCGAGCCCGAAGTCGTCAAGCCAAGGAATATGGGGGAGTGGGTGGTTGAAATCTTGTGCACCCGGTCTGGCCGCAAGCTTAGAACCCCCGGGAGTGTTCTCAAGTAGGCCGCCTGCGTGGCCGTGAGGCGGGCGGAGAACCCCTCAATCACGTGCTCGTACATGTGGTGGATGGCTTCCATCCCGTCTGTGAGGCCATCCACGTGTGCTGTGGCGCTTTTTGCGACCCGGGTCATCTCGGTGTACCACTCGGATTTTGCGTTAGGGTTGTTCATGTGCGACACATTCCTCTCCATGTGGATGATATAGGTCTTCGTTGTTGTTGTTGTTGTTGTTGTCGCCCCCGCGTAGAGGACAGCGTATAATAACACTATGCATAGAGCTAGTATAGGAGCAACTGGCCGGAAGGGTGAGTTGAGTAGCTGGTGGCCTGATAATCGTGGGCCGCCTTTAACTCGAATCATCAGCAGCAGTGCCATGCTCATCAATTTGATCCGGGTCTTGCAATACTAAAAATTGCGCACCGCTAGTTATCCAGCCTGCAATTTGGGGCTTGGATTCATGCCCAATCTTAAGCAGTCCTATGGGGTGGCTTTGGTAAGTCCCTCAGATCGATCTGAAATTGTCAACAACTTGAATAATAACCGGGAATAGTTGGGCAAGTTTAAGTGATTTAGAAGGAACTTCCACCTGGTGACTAGATCATGTCGGCCATAAAACTGTTGGGACCTCCCAAGGTTAATGAGTTAGGTGACCCGATAAATCCTGGGCCAGTTTTAATTCGAAGCAGCGGCGGCAGCACCATGCTTATCAACTGATCTGGATCTAGCAATAAAAATTGCGCGTCACCAGTTATACTTATCAGCCTGCATTAAGACCTTGGTGCTTGAAGTCATCCTGAAACACAAACAGTCCTACGGCCTTGGGAACGTCACTAAGGACGACCTGAACTGGCCGACTACTTGTATAACCTAGAAACATTTGTGCAACCTTTAACTGAATTATAAGGAACATTCACCGGAGGAATAGATCATGTGTGCCATAAAACTAGTGGGAGCTAATATGGTTAGGTGACCTAGTCATATTCCTGGGAAACAGCTTCAATTAACTTGAAGGACTTGTGCCATACTCATCAATTCAGGAAGATCTTTGGCAGCACCAGCGACACGAAATTTGTTGGGCACGTCCACTGATCAGACGCCACCTGTCAGAGTGCCTGGCCAAGTAACCCAGAATCTGAACCCTCTCTATGGTGCTTGGGATCAATCGAGGCTCTAAACGAGGCCAATATCACTAAGTTGATCAACCGCAACATATAATGTGTGCAATTTAAACAGCACTCGGAACACCCACCTGAGTAACTAGCTAGATCATATGCACCACAACTACTAGAGTGAGTTAGGAAGGCTACTAGCAGGTGACCCTATTAATTGACTTGAAGTAGCCCCATTCTCAGAGTGAATTTCTGATCTTGCTGAAACAAAAGAAATTTGCCGCACCAGAATTTGTATCAACCACGATCCATCTTGGTGCCTGAACTGACCCATATTAAGTGAATCTCGACCAGTCCTATAGATGGTACCGGGGAAACTAGCCACTGAGATTGATCCAAACCAACCCAATACTTGATCAACCTGAAACCATATGTGCAAGAAACATAAGCACGACAACCTGCCAGAGGACTAGCTCCTGTGGATACAACTACTGAATGGAGCCAATTACAAGGCTGTTTGGTGACCCATTAATCCTGGACCATGCTCATCAAATCCGGGTCTTGGAGCAGAAACGCGAATAAAACGCACACCACTGATGAGCCGCCAACTCCGCACGCCTGATTACTTACGAACCCAAAACCTCAAGCAGTCCTACATAGGTTGCATGGGAAGCTAATCACTGAGATCGATCGAAAGTTGAAACTAGTCCATTACATGATCAACCTGAAAACATTTGTGCAAGAAACTGGGTTAGGAACACCCACTGGAGGACTTAGATTGTGTGCATATAGCTATTAACTGGAGCCAAAAACTAGTGCGCCAGGTGACCTATTAACCCTGGGCCACACTTATCAACTCTGGATATTGGAGCAGCAACACGAACAAAATATGCACCACTGATAAGCCACCAACTCGGCACGCCTGACTAATTACTCACCCAGAATCTCAAGCAGTCCTACACAGGTTGCGTTGGGAACCTAGTCACTAAGATCAATCAAAACTAGCTTATCAACTCTGGATATTGGAACACCAAACAGAGAAAGACATGAAAATTGAACAACGATGTCTCCCAAGTCACAGACTTTAAGCTTGCAGCTTCTTCGAGCCTGCATTCAATTGCCAGAATTGCTTAGAATCCAAAGCAGCTCAAACTGGCAGCTGACAATGTTGATGTTCAGCGCATCTATCCTGTGCTGACATGCGAATTGAACAAACAATCATTTGCATAAACTTACAAGAAAAAAAGATTGCTCTGCTCCGCTCAAGCCTCTCGCCTAGTCCTGTTCCCAGATTATTAGACTGTGATAGTTTCGAATAGATAGATGTCAATCAACCTTGATTAGCACGCTCTCTCTCAATCGTTCAAGATGAGATGCTTCGTACGTACGCAAAATCACCCCAATCAAAAACTCGGCTTGCGAAGTGTATGACCTTTATTGCCTCGTAGCTCGTCTTTCGAGTGCGCGAAGAAGCAAGCACCACCTGAGAGGCAAGGTAGTGGACTTTTGCAATTTCCTGAGTGTCAACTCGTGAGTGTGGCAGCACCAAACTTCGAGGGAGATGGACTCAGTCACTGTCGCCTCATGTATTGCGTCAACCCTAGGAACGTTATAATTATGGTGAGTATTAGATATAATTATTCTTGTATTTGTTGTTAGTGTCAAGCCGCGTAATGTGCGGTTACCACGAAAGCGTCCGGGCAAGCCTTTTTGATATTGTCAACAATACATTGAATAGTTTTATTTTCCCACTATGGTGATGAGTTTTATTACCGTATTGAGTAATTTGAGCAAGTCAAGCGCATGGTTAGTTTATTGAATACATAACATGCTTTCAATGATAAAGTGATATTATAATGTATCAAGAGTCTAGAACCCCAGGGGCCGGGGTGGACTCTTCGTTGGAAACCTAGTCTATGACGTATGTGGGTTACTATGAAATTAAACCCCCTATGTATGAGAAGTTCGTAAAGAGAAGAAAAAGAAAAAGAAAAAACTTGTACATGTACTAATTGAAGGCTAGAAAATTTCCAACGAGAAAATCATTGCACAAGTTTTCATCCATAGCATGTAACTCAACGATTGCATCAAAGAAACAAAGACAAAAGCACACTAAGGGTGACTTTTCATGTTGGCCACTTGCACACTAGATTCTAAATAATAGTGGGTCGGAGGTGTTCGCATGTAATTAAGCACAAGCCGTCATCCAATCGCATTCTGGCGGTCTGCTAGAATGTGGAGGGCTATTGACATAAGCTGCTAGACTTCCATGTGTCCACTAAAGAATCTTTGACTGTCGCAACCCTTGCTAACCCCCTTAGCAATCTTGCCAATTTTCAATTCTAGCAAAGGTTACGAGCGCTAACCATTCGCACTCCGCCATGCTAATGGTTAGCTCCTCCTACCCCGGACCTTATAGTTCATAGGAGGGAACCAACCCTCCTACTTTGCTTTAGGGACTCACCCCTTAATCGGTAACCCATTCCTAGATGTGGACTTCCATCCATGGAAGTCCAATCCCATGTTGATCATCGCGTTGCCGGAGCAACGACACTACAACAACCCGAACCATACTAGGCAACTATGGCCTCACATTGGGCCAATGCCCATGGAGGCCGTGCCGTTCGGCCTCGGGTGGGTGAGGCCACACCACCTCACCCATATAAGCCTCTAGGACTCTACGCGGGGCCCCTACCCCACCGTCAACCAACCTCTTGTCTCTCTACCAAGAGTTGGGGCCAAGTGGACATTTTCCCTTAGCCGCTGGGCCTAGAAGCCCCCAGCAGCTTCAGACCATCATAACTTCCTTGTATGATGTCGAATGCTAACACTTGACCACTCCATCTTCATCTACGCTTCACGTAGATGCCGATGGACTCCTCACTTGCCCCATTCGGGCAAGTGGTGAGGAAGTTATGCCTGTTTGAACCTTGGCAGTCCCGGGAATCACTCCCAGGCACTGCTGTACCAGGGCGCTGTCCCGGGACAGCGCCCCACTCAAATGGCCATAACTCCTAGCTCACACCTCCGATTGAGGTGTTCTTGAGCATTCTAGAATCACCACGCCATGAGCTACGCATAGCTCATGGCCTTACCCTTGTGCCTCCTAGTCTCCGTGGGTGGGAGGCGTTCCCAACGCCCGGGGCCCTCACCCACACTAGGATCACTTGGGCCCTCTCACCAACGGCGCCACAAGTCCCGGGTGTCACTCCGGGGTCCCCCTTGTGCCCATGGTGTTTCGGGCACTCCTCATGGAGAGGTGCGCGACACTCACCCACACTAGGATCACTTGGGCCCTCTCACCAAAGGCGCCACAAGTCCCGGGTGTCACTCCGGGGTCCCCCTTGTGCCCATGGTGTTTCGGGCACTCCTCATGGAGAGGTGCGCGACATTGACCTACAAGTGCCAGTCACCGTAGGATTAAGACCGGGTGAAGACTTCAAAGAATCGATGTTGGTATAGAACTTCATCCTTTGGTAACTGGGAGGAGGAGGTTAGTAGGTGGGCCCGGATTTGAGAAGATGGGAGTAGCTAGTTGGCACACATGAACCGTACCCCACAAGATTCCCTCTACATTTGGGCGGGTTTGTCCTTACTCACACTAGAATTTGGTGGCCAAGTATCCTACATGGAAACTCACCCTAACTTGGCCACAATATGGAGAGCAAAACTCAAGGGAGCACTCCAAGAGCCTTCAATTTGTAAACACCTAGAACCCAAAATGCAAACCCTAACAAGAATGGATAGGGTAGTATTTGAGGGCAATTACCATATGACAACTATGAATGTAAACATGTATTAGTTGGAACTAACATGTCAAGTTTTTCTCTAAACCTTAGGGCCCCTTTTTGTACATCTACCTTTACTTTAGATTTCTTAATAGCCTTTCTGGATGTACACAATAGAGAATTTAATGTAATACCTCTCCCTTATGTATATTTTGTACACTAATGCCTCAAATAATACCCCTTCTTACACTCACGTTAATTGTCCATGGTATGAAGACTCCACCCCCGAGGCATGAACCAATCAAATTTTGACTTCATTACATTATGGTTGTATATTATTGATGTGAACAACTAAGTCTTTTCTTTTCCTTTCTTTCTTCGAGACAATTGATAATTATTTAGGTCTTCATTGGATGACACATTCAGCCACAAGTGCCTATTGTGGTTTTTGTCCTGCTTTGTGCAAAAAGTTGTGTACTGAAAGTCTATTATATTTTGAGAGGTCAACTAGCTAATGCACTAGGTTATGGAGCCTCTTATTATATAACTCCCACATTTGATGGGAGATTTGTGTGTGTTTGTGCACAATTTGACAGTGGTGCACCACTTCCTAAACATATTGACCAAATTCTTGTTGGGTGGATGTGAATGTTGGAGGTCTCACGGTTGGAGTCTCATAATATCTTCACCTCCTACATTTCAATAGCATATGTCGTCTACCATGCAACAATAAGTCTAATGCCCCCTTCCCACCTGACTTTATCTAAGACTAAAAGTTGGTTCTAACAACTCGGCCTTCACACCATTGACATTAACTAGTGCCGAGCCTAGTTGGCAAATGATGTGGCATGGCTTAAATGTGGAGGTTTTAAGCCTCAAGCACCGACCCTCCTACCAGTACCTAAACATGAGGCAAGAATTTAGGACCTTTAAAAGTGTTGCCTCCCGCCCTTGTGATTGATTGCTTTTTAGTCTTAGCGATGAGGGCACGAGGAGCTTCATTAACAAAAACCGATGGTAAGATAGGTGAGTAGTAAGGCATTTGGGGATGGGACAAAAACCACCCAACATTCATTGCTTGATAGATAAAACAATGAACACGTGTGAAAGCTACTGAACTAAAACCTACTTGAAAATCTCTGGAGCAAGTTCTTGTAGGTGCACTGGGATAGCCAGATGCCTCCGCTATAACCGAGAGCTTTACCCAGTTCTTAGGGAAGACTTTGGTTATTTGGTAAAGTCAGGTGGGAAGGGGGCATAAGCAATGTAACTAGTTGAAGGTTTGACTTCATTAGCCCATACACATATATATATATAAAAGAATCAATTAGAATCAATTAGAATCAATTAGAATATTCTCTCTATCACAACATAGTCTTGGAATTAGGGCCACGTCACGCACGAGCCAAGAGTTGTGACCATGAAATTGTGAGAGCCCAAAAGAAAGTGTCCAGAGGTTGTCCCAACACACCTCCAAAATCATGTATTAGTGTGGTCAAGGGCCCTCAAGTGTAGTGTGAAGCCATATGTGACGGGGCCCTCAACCAAATGCTATTACAATGAATTTCTATTCATGTGGGTCCTCACACGTGGTATAATAGAATAAATCAATGGTTGTGAGCGTTCAGCATGCCAACGTCTCCCGGTTTTGTGTTAGGCCTACCTCCAAGAGGGGGGTTTTGAAAATAATCCAAGTGACCATGAACCATGATCCATTTAATGCCATGTAGGAATCCATGTAGACTTTATATCCATCTTGCATTCACATACTCCGTTGGTCCCTCAAGCGTAGTGTGAAGCGAACTTGGACCGGCTCCGCCTTGTCCACGAATGAGACTGCTTGAAGTATAACGGTCACGGGCTCTCAATCTCGTGTGTGAAGTGGCCTTTAATCATTGATTGGGCACCATTTCATTGAAACCACCAAGGTATGGAATCAATAATGTTACCGTCCCTGCATTTAAAAGTCTTTTTACACAAAGAATTCTAAGAAGCCACATGCTTATGTTGCTTCACAAAATAGTGTTCAATAAAATCAGTTAATGTATTCACAAGGAGGTCAACACAAAGCTACTATAAGTGGGATCATGTATTTTGGGCACCGGGAGATCCTTGAGGTCTAAGGTACCCTTAAAAGTCCTTAAAGACCTTATTGTGGAACCGCCTCATCATTTCTCTAACCTCCTTAACACCGGTTGTAGATCCTTTTTTAAGAGGGAGTTTTATGAGGGAGGATTGTGAAATTAACTTCACGAACATGTTTGCAACAACAACCAAATAAATAAAATTTGGGTTCACCGTCCTTTACTACTAGGGAGTTTGGCCCCATGGCTTTCTTTGTTAACAACTATGATCTAAGCCAAAGGTCAAACTTTTCATTCACACTTTCACCAAATTTAGGGAGTTTTTCGTCTTATTTGCGCATTGGGAAGTGGGAAGTCTATGGTGCACGTTGAATCTGTGGATGGAGGACCCCATTTTTTCAAAAACAATTTGTTGTGTGTTTTGGACATAAGAGTATATAGGAAACTAGAACAAAACGTACATGACATTACTATGTAGTACATGACGCTCTCTTTCCCACAGAAAGGGGATGTGATTAAAATACCATGATAATTTACAATTGCTTGTCGGAAAGTGCATAACACACAACCTCATAAATGAGGAATCCTAAAATAAAAGGAAATAGATGCTCATGTGATACCAAGGCCACCGGAATGCAACCAAAGAGTTGTGTAATGATATGTACAATGTGGTTGTTTTTTTTTTTTTGTTGGGTCAAATGAGGGTGTGGCACATGAGGTCGTGCCATCATCTTCCACCACTAGAGTTGCAAGCCCTATTCCCGAGGGGGATGCCCTTATGCCAAGCTCTCGAGGAAAAATTCTCATGCGAGAGAAACATGGAAGGTGGTCGATGTCGGCCCTTGGACATGTATAGGCTCCATGCACATTTTATTTATTTTTTACCTAAAACGAGGGATGCTTAATGGTGCTTATAAGGGTGGGTTTACACCATGGACCATGAAGTCAGACCATGAAAGATGACCTTTTTCCATGATCCGACTTCATGGTCCAACTTCCATGGTCCAATTTCTTTAAAAAAAAAAAATTAAATTAAATACAGAGCCTTTCGGCCCCTCATTAGGTGTAAACCGAATGTAGACCAAGAAGAATGACCATGCACCAAAAAGTGAATGTGCTGATTTTTTTTAACATGTGTCCAAAAAGGGCAGTTTTGAAAAAAAATCGAGTTTGACCATTCTCTTGTCTCCTCTTGGGCTTCACTTGTCTTCACTTCTTGTTAAATGTGTCGAAGATGTGGCTTGCAACTCTTCTCACAACAATTTTTACAAAAATAAAATGAGCGATTTAATTTGTACATGTTAAATGTAATTTACATGTGACACGTACCTTGTGTTGTACATTGGGCATTATTTGCAACCCGCTTCACCATGTGTACTCAAATTCTCGAGTTCTAGATGCCCCACATTGTTTGATGAAACATGCGGGAGCAAGTTTAAGGGGTAGGGCATGGAAGAAATGGTATGTCTCATGGGCTATGATGTGATCTAGGCACATAGAGGGTGGACTTGCTTCTCAAGAATGTATATAAAGCACACTTTGTAAGCCTTACCTAGTGGGAAGAGTTGTATATAAAGCCCCCCCCCCCCCAAAAAAAAAAACGCATTAAAAAAGTATTAGAACGGCATTTCTTTGCCATGGGCCCCTGCCTTTTTCTACCATACCACCTTTCTTGCCTCTCTCACCACAAAACCCGTTGGACCATGTCAATGTATTAATTAGACATTCAAATATGTCTTTTGGGGACCTCGACCTTCATGGTCACTCTGACATTTTTTTCCTGGGTGTAAACCGAACTGGTCCCGGGACGAGTTCAACAACCAATCAACAGTCTTACATGGCCCTCGGACGACTTCATGGTCCATGGTGTAAACAAACCCTAAGGAAAGCGAGTCGCACACTAGCATCACCAAGAATGAGATCCATCTAATTATGACATGGTACACATGTTTCAAGAGGCAAGATGCATTCCCTTGCTTGCATTGTTGCTATCATTATTTAATAAATTCTGTGGTGGGTTGTTTCAACCAAGACACAAGGTGAGTGCTTTTGGTATAAAATACGTCAAGTGGCAAAGTCTTATAAACTTGGATACAAAGAAATGAAAAACGACATTGATCTGTGCAATTAGTTTGTCCAAAAGTAACATATTGACATTCCACGTTATTTTGAATATATATTATAACATTTTTAAAAATAAGTATATTATTATATGATTGTGGTTGCTTTATGGATGAATGAAAAATAAATAAAGATCGTGTCAATTGGTTTTGACCTGAGGTATTTTGTATGGGTAAAGAGGCAATATTTGTGTGAAGCCAATCTAATTGCACGAACCAGTGTAGAATTTTATAGTGGGGATTAAATAGTGTAAGAGGCTTGGGGAGGTCACTTCCTTTAACGTATATATAAAAGAAATCCCCAATCCCCCAAGGTTTTTAAAGTGCATGATTATCTATAAGCCTCGCAAGAAGCACATGTACAAAACAAGGAAACCAAGCAAGCTCCAGGGTTCAAGGTTTATGGTTTGGAATTGCAGTCAAGCCCGGTGCAAAGCAACACAGTAATATAAAACCCGATATCACAAACTTCCTACTTTATGTGAGGAAAAGTTTAACCTAGAGGCTAGGCCTTGCAGATTCAACTTCAACTATCAATATACAAAAGTGGAAGTACATTCTATTGTGCCAATTGGCCATGCAACAATTAAAGCCTCTGAAGGGTCAATGAGAAAGATGAACATCGTGTTATTGATTGCACATAGAATTTGACCTTGTACCTTGACATGAACTGCAGTGCACCAACATAACATTATTAAGCAGTGTGCATTCATTCATGTGGGCCTTGAGAATATAATCATGGGATGTCCCAACCTAGTGCAAGGAGACTCATATTAAGTCTGAATTTGCATTAGGCTGGGGCATCCCATGGTTATCTTCTCAAGGCCCACATGAACACACGCACAATGCTTAATGGTATGCTTCAAAATAACGTCAATTCTTCGCTGCTTGTTGTGTCTCATCAACCGATTTACTTTGTCCCTAAATAACAACCTTCTTGGACTTAAACATCAGACTGCCTACTGGCTTCAAGTTTCCTGTTCTCTGCTACTGTACTCAGGTCAGTATTAGGGCCACTTCACACACGAGACTGAGAGCCCGTGACCATTACACTTCAAGCACTCTCATTGGTGGAAAAGGCGGAGCCGGTCCAAGTTCGCTACTTCACACTACGCTTGAGGGACCAACGGAGTATACAAGTGAATGCAAGAAGATGGATGTAAAGTCTACATGGATTCCCACACGGCATCAAATGGATCATGTTTCATGGTCACTTGGACTCCCGGGTACGCAACTCCCGTATTATATGGTCCTGATTATAATCACTTATAATGCGTTTTAGTCCAATATTGAGTGATACAATTTGTTTTAATGTAGGAAATCCTTGTAGCCCTTCTAACAAGGAATCCAAAAATGTAATTATATATAGGAAATGAATATATTTTGAAGCCTATAATTGCATTAAAAACCTAATTATATGATTTTTTTAATACATGTACCATAGGTCAAACTACCCAACTTTTTGGACTTTTTAATAAAATTTTAACATTGTGAATGAATTATAATTTTAATGGGAGGCAACTATTCGTGGCTTATAATTTTAATGGGAGGCTTAATAAATATGCAACCCAACTTTTTTTTCATCTCATTTTATTTAATTTGGTCTTTACCCAACTCTTTTTTTCATCTCATTTTATTTAATTTGGTCTTCATCCAACTTTTTGATCATTTTAATTTGATATAATTTGATATAATTTTTACAAAAGCCGTCCTCTAAGCCATTTTAAGTACGAGACCCCCTGCGTATAATATGGGAGTTGCGTACCCGGGCTTGGACTATTCTCAAAAACCACCTCTTGGGAGGTAGGCCTAACACAAAACCATTGGGAGACCATGGCACTCACAATCATTGATTTATTCTATTTTATCACGTGTGAGGACCCACATGAATAGAAATTCATTGAAATAGCTAGCATTTGGTTGAGGGCCCGGTCACATATGGCTTCACACTACACTTGAGGATTCGTGACCACACGACATGATTTTGGAGGTGTGTTGGGACAGCCTTGGGCACTTTCTTTTGGGCTCTCACAATGATTTCATGGTCATGGCTCTTGGCTCGTGTATGAAGTGGCCCTTAGCTCCAGCCTTTTCTTTTTTTCTTTTCTTTCTTCTCTTCTTCTTTTGGTTCATCAGCTGGAATATGTTCGCCTGCACAAAGACAAAGTTGGGTATTTAGAACTTCTTGCTTGTGTCCCACCCTGCCACTTTGATCAATTCCTTAGATTAAATTGATGCAGCAAACACTCTAGCACCAAGTTGAACCACTTGGTTCTAAGAAATTCTACTTTGTCGTGTGAGTCCTCGTGAGAAATTAATAAGCAGTGGAGTGAGTGTTCATCCTAGTCAAGATCTTTGCCCAGGGTGGCAGCTCAAACAAATAATTACAGGGGGCTCGTCCAAAAGTTTCACAAAGGCATAGATTATGTACACATAATCGTACATTTAAATCTAGACCATGTGTTCAAATCATCTGGATTCAAGAGTCTCAAAAGAGAAGCGGGAGAGAAGCCACCAAGAGAAGTCGGGAAGAGAGTTAGGGTTAGGGCTTACAAGCCAAAAGAATCTAGACTATCTTCAAATTTTTGTAGATGATATAAATGACAATTAGGTATGATGGAGACTAGCTAGATTATGGACGAGCCCCCTTGTCCAAGAGAAAGTCCACATTATTTTCAAATCATTCATGTATTGTAATACATAGACATGTTCAAATCGATTAATTATTGAGTATTATGGGCGGTTCCAATGTGCACTACATCACTCCATTCTAAGTTCTGTAAAATTGTTCTTTGGTATGAATGTACGATGGATTATCTATTATAAATTATTTTGCACTTGTGGCCACCCCGGGGATCTTTGAAGTGTATACTAGGTGAGAAATCTTGGCAGCAATGGCACGAAGTAGTCAACGAGAAGGCAGTGCACACACTTCCAGATCGTAGAGAAGAAAGAGCTTCAACGATGCATTGATCTGGAGCTCGAGCTGTGCAGGAGGAGAGAGAATCTACAAACATTGAATGAGATAACAACTTCAAAGACACCATGGTAACTACTGTAGCAAACTAGAAACCATGCTGACGAATCGATGAATCAAACCCACATGCGCATGTGAACCCATCAACGTTGATGATCATGCAACTTAATCTCCCCAAGGATGCGAAGTGATCAATCTACCATCAAGATGAATCAAACCCACACGCACATCAACAGCGATCATTTTGCAACTTAACCTCCCCAAGGATGCGAAGTGATCAATCTACCATCAAGCTGAATCAAACCCACACGCACATGTGAACCCATCAACGGTGATCATTCTGCAACTTAATATCCCCAAGGATCCGAGGTGATCAATCTACCATCAAGCTAAATCAAACCCACACGCACATCAACAGTGATCATTCTGCAACTTAATATGCCCAAGGATCCGAGGTGATCAATCTACCATCAAGCTGAATCAAACCCACACGCACATCAACAGTGATCATTCTGCAACTTAATATCCCCAAGGATCCAAGGTGATCAATCTACCATCAAGCTGAATCAAACCCACACACACATCAACAGTGATCATTTTGCAACTTAACCTCCCCAAGGATGCGAAGTGATCAATCTACCATGATCAAGCCAAGCTCCAATCTCTCTTGCTCGCTCCCAAGCTTAATATTCCCAAATATCTGCACATGAAGAACTTAGGGTTCCTCAAATGATCCTAGATGGGTTCCCTCCACACACAAACCAAAATCTAGAAATCTCGATTCCAATCCACGTACAAGAAAAACTAATGTGGCGACAATGGCTAAGTGATTAATCTACCTTCAAGCCAGGCTCCAATTTATCGTGTTTGTTTGTTTCCAACTTACTGTCAAATCTTTGCACATGAAGAAATCAGGGTTCTTCAAATAAGTCTAACTTGCATCCCTCCCCACACACACCAAAATCCAAAAGTTTTGATTTCAATCCACACTTCAAAAAATAATAATAATAATGTGACAGAGAGGACAACAAGTTTCAAAATTATAGATTAAGAGAGTGGGGCAACAAGAACCCAACCCCTTGAAACCTTAGGAGACATCGCACAAGTGATTTCATCCATCCTCGATTCTTCACAAAAATAAATTCGACAATTTTTTTTCCATTCTCCATAAATGAAGTGTAAGGTATGTTATTTTTCATATCTAGCCCTTTATGTCCATGGTAATTTATATGGACCACTTACATCATTTTAAAGATGTTATGTTAAATATTACATTACATGAAATCTTGTCTCATACATCTAGAGCACCCTATATTATATGTATTAATTACTTTACAAATTACTCACAATTAATATATGAGACCCTATATTTTATCACATGTAGTTCTTGCTTTTTTTGCATGTGCCCATGACCATTGTAAATCCTATCCATGCCATTCATAGCCCTTCCATATGCATCAAAGGCCATGGGGAGGTCATTGTTGAAATTTTATTACACCACATGAGGAAAAAAATATAGGGTCCTTTGATTCAATAGAGCAAAAATTATACAAATTTTGGAATTACTATAGCTTGGATAGAATGACCCATACAATATCATATCTAAAGTAGGGTAAATGAAAAGTATAGGTGGTATATAGATTTTGTTAATATTATAGGATATGTAAAATTGGACAAACAAATAATTTATGTGTGGTTCAATGAATGTATTTGGATTGGATGAGAAATTGCCTCAATTGTCTTAAACTCATCCAAACTAGAAGTTGGCATTGGAAATCTTGGTTTAGGGCTACTTCACACACAAGCCAAGAGCTGTGACCATGAAATTGTAAGAGCCCAAAAGAAGTGTTCAAAGGCTATCCCAAGACACTTCCAAAATCATCTAGTGTGGAGACATGCCCTCAAGTGTACTGTAATATTAGATGTGACTGGCCCTCAACCAAATGCTAATCCAAGGAATTTCTATTCATTGCGGGGTCCCCACACATGATAAAATATAATAAATCAACAATAGTGAGATTACGGAGTGCCATGGTCTCCAATTTTGTGTTAGACCTACCTCAGGGACAAGGTCTCTAAAAATAACACTAAATTAGGTCATTTGAGACGATTTTTGGCATTTTGAGACATTTACATATATATAAGAACATAGAAAATGTTATATAAATATTAGCAAAAGGTGTGTGAAACTCAAACATGCCAACATTAAAGAGTGTTGATCTACATCAATCCATGCACAAATGAAGGCATAACTCGATCAAGAACTCATATTAGGATGCTTTCAGTAGGACAACCCAAACATGAGACAATATTGGAAGACAAAGGAGGTATTCATATTACATGAAAAAAAAGTTACAAGATTTGATAAAAAGAAATTAATTAGCAAACGAGTGCCACATAATCATTATTGGATAGTGCAACCTAAACTAAGCCTATTCATGTACAAGGTCTATGCTAACATCTGGCATTTATGGCTTTGGGCGCCATTTCTTTTGCTCGCATGGCCTCCGTGTTCTGGAAAATCTCTGCTCCGCAACTTCAGCCAAGGTCAGGAAAAGGGCCCACCATGGTACATTTAGGAGGCCAATAAGAACCCAGATCATAAGATGATTGCCTCGCACTTCTACATAGGGCGTAGAAACTCTCCAATTCGATGGATAAGGCACCTTTGGAACGGGTTAGTACGGATTGGATGCAACCTACAAACCGATGGAAAAGAGGGGTTACTTTGAGGAGGAAGGCCAAAACCTATGACTAACAAAAGGAATGGAGGAAACGAAGTGCAACTTGGCATAGGCTACAGTGTACCTTAAGACGTGTGAGGGTTAGGGCAATGTCAACACATGTTGTCAATGTCCAATGGGGTGGAATAGGATGGGCGCATCCAGTGTTGGTCGAAGGTTCATCCAAAGCCATTGGCGAGGCGCCATGTTGCCACCAAACCGAGAGGGGGAGTCCCAGCCATAATCGCGCGCATGGGCGGCCCCGTTGAGTGGTGACAACGACAATGAGGGGCAAGAACATTTCCAAGGTGGGGGACTATCCATGGCGATGGCGTCCAATGGCTCCTTGGAGTATTTGATCATGGACGCCGCATCACATACTGCATCGTAGAAAAAGATTTGCAAGTTGGAGTCACTAATGGCTTGGACCAAATCCTTGAAGAGTTGGTCAACAAGAAAGAACCCAAAACACGGCGAGGAAACCAATATACATACAAAACACAATTATATATGACCAAGAAGGTTATTTCAAATAAATTTATTATTTTTTGCATGAGTGAACAACTCTCTGTACATGTATTCCTTGGCATCCATGTATTTGTCGCCTATTGGATTACTCCGTATGAGCGCATAAAAGTATCTCCCAAAGCCCATCAAAAACCGACCATCCACGTGGGGCATATAATGTAGTTTGAGGTGGGGTTCAAGATGTTCTTGGAGGGGTTGTCGTACACCATGTGGGTTAGCCACTATATATGAACTCTATGACGGCCTAGGTGTTCTCCGATTTCATGAAGCTCCAAACAATCACCTACTATTGGATTGGGCAACCTGAAGGAAATGACAGTCTCGGCTAAAGGTAGACAAACTCGCTCTTGATGTATGTCAAGAGCTCACCGCAATCCATGTTCTCGGGCGTAGACAACATCGGGGCCATCGGGGCCCTAGAACAATGCACACATTGGACCAGGGTCTCATTCAAGTCCAAACTAGGAACCACCGCTTAAACTATGTGATAAGGGTGGGCAAAATAGGGGAGCGACTGCGCTATGCTCGATGCATTGTGGAGACAAGCGAGGGGGGCAGCTACATTATGCTAAGTTCATTTCAAGCATTATTTAAAGAGGACATGAGCATGTCAAATATTGTTGATGAAGAGAAACCAAAATGCATGTCACAAACCATTCAAGGAGAGAGAGAGAGAGAGAGAGAGAGAGAGCAAAAAGATTGATTTGTTTTTGAAGGCTCTATGTACAAATTGTTTACAATTTGGTTTGAACGAGGAGTTCAACATTTCCTAAGTCACGATCTTAAAAAATGATATCGCACCACAAAGGTCAAGCCTAGCCCCATGGGGGCAGACATTGAGTGGGGTGCCAAGAGGGTGGGGGAGGTGAGGGTGAGTGCAGCTAGGGAACAACCACACATTGATCAAACATGACCCAAGAAGTTTCAGCCAGCCAACCCAAATTGAGAGGACTCGATGAATTACCTCATCCCAACTTTGCATGATAATCACAAAAGCCTCCACCCCCTCCACTTGGTTTTTTGCTCCAACGCCTTTGCAAATGCACTTAGCAACTTGATCCTACACAAGTTGAGTATCAGGCCTTTGTCCCAAGTTAGCTTCCACATGCACATTATGCATTGGACCATTGATTGGGTTGGGCACAAAAGTATCACCAGGCCCCTACGAGCCTTCAACATCTATCATCCAGCCTTCGGAGGTGTCATGACACTACTCTTGGATGCCCAGAAGTGGTGTCGGGTTTGGGATGGCTAACCCAAACTATTCAACAGTGGGAGCGACGTTGACAACACCAAGAGGGACTTCAAGAGCAGGGGAGATTGGGGCACCCAACCTTAACATGTTGGGGTCACCTAGTTAGTGAGGGGGGGGGGGGGCAACATTGTAGGCATTTGAAGGGGGAGAGGGGCACAATTGCTAGGGATCCCAAGTGCCCCCCACATGTTGAAGTCGTCCATTTACTGCAAGAGTTCATAATTGGCCCCCTTGTCCATGAGTTTGTTGGTTGCACCCAATTTGGTATCAACCCATTGAAAAGGCTCTTTATCCATCGAATCAAAGCGTTTCTACACCCTGTGTAGAAGTGTAAGGCAGTCTTCTTCCCAAATGATACCCCCTTCAAATTCATCCTCCTATGATCTGGGCTCTTGTCAGCCTCCTACTTGTATCATGATGGTGTACGTCCTGACCTTGGCTACAATCGCGGAGCAAAGATTTTCTAGAATGTGGAGGCAATGTGAACAAACGAAGTAGCGGCGAAAGAAAAAGAAACAACAACCAAAGCTAAAAAGGCCAACGTTAGCATATTGGACATTGTACATAAGTAGGCTTAGTTTAGGTCACACTATCCAATAATGGTTATGTGTTGCTCAGTTTCTACTTAATTTCTTTAATCAGACCTTTATTTTCTATATCCCATTATATAAATATCTCCTTTCTCCTCCTGTATTGTTTCATGCTTGGGATGTCCAACCAAAACCATATTCATTTGAGTTTTTGATCGAGTTGTGCCTTCATTTGCACATGAATTGATGTAGATCCCCACTCCAAAATGTTTGCATGTTTGAGTTTCACACACCATTCCCTAATATTTAGGTGATTTTTTCGTGCACTTATATATGTCAATGTCTCAAAATGCCAAAACACTCTCAAATTACCTAATATAACATCTCAATAATATTGGCAATAAAAATAAATAGGTTGAAACAACTACTCTTTCAAAATTCTAACATGTTATTTGGGATGAATTGTAAAGGGGTTGGGTTGTCTATGGATATATGTACACCAAAGCACCTAGGGACAGTGTAATGGATCATTAGAGCTTGGTGTCATTATCTATTTTAAATTTGATTTCAGAGACCAAATCATGAGTGAGGCTTGGGATGAGTGAAAGGCACTTTGACCCTGGGCACTGACGTGCCTAATTCGGTTACTTAGTTTGATCACACACTTATGTTTGAGTGGTATGTGGTTAAGTGTGCATCCAAGAACAAACACCAAAAAGACATGTGTTTGAAAAAGACTATATTACATGCTCAAAATATGTCCATTATTTTACTCTCAATAATCAACATAATTGGAACATAGTTGGAAAAAAAACGTAAATGACCATTTCAAATGCATAAGAATCGTCACTTCAACTATGAATATGATATTCATATTCGAAACTCCAACAATTATGAGGAAAGTGGCTTCTACGGCCTCAAATTGGGTTTTGCTACGTATCTCCTACTATCATGTGTTTCATATCCTAGGAGACATAGGCTAGGTAGCAAGGAGTAAGCATTTAAGAGCCATCTTCTACACTATACATTGTTCACAAACTAGAAAACCAGCTATGGAGTTGGAGTTTAGGGCCGGTTTACACTACGGTGGAGAAGTCCACCGGTCATGAAAAAAAGGGCGTTTCTCAATTGTGATTGGTCGAAAATGCAACTCTTGACCGGTGGGTGTTTACACTAGGTGAAGAAAACAATGGTGGTGAACTTTTCTCATGGATGATAAAATGACATGGCCGCCTACATGGCGGCACTTTTTGGAGTTGGGCTTCTCCGGAGGAGGAGTTTCTTGTCTGGCCTCAAGAGGCCGGACAAGAAACTCCTCCTCCAGAGAAGCCCAACTCAATAAAAATATTTTATTGCCTTTAATTCTTCTCCGGCACATCCACCATTTGCCTCATATAACCATGTCTTGGCCAAGCATTCTTGACCGCCCGGAGGCCTTCTCCACCGTAGTGTAAACCGGCCCTTAGTCTAGTGGGACTCCCACTCCCACACTCATTCAGAACATGTTGGCCCTTTTCTCGAGACATTTGGAGCAGATACTTCATTGATCCCCACAAATCTTCTTTGTTTTTGGTTCAAATAAACTACATGTTTTGGTCGCTTTTTATTTGCCAAGTCATGGGGTCGCACTTGAAACACGACAACAAAATGCATGTTGTGTCAAAGCCTTTATTCCAGGGTACTCAAAGTGAAAACACTGCACTGCATATTCCTATACCTCATTTGTAGCCAAACTACTACTAATAATGATAATAGATTTGGCTTTGTCACAAGAGGCTCTATCCTAAAATCACATTTTAAAAGTAATCATTCTGGATTTCTACATTAAATATGATAATTTAGTGTCAAGTGGTATTTAATGTCACTATGGCAACTTTCTGGATGACACTTCTTATGAATAAGTGAACAAATACTGTCATGGATGATGGATGAGTTCATCCATTGGCCAAGAACCCTACCTTCTCTTGTCGACGACTTGTGATGAGATGTTGCCATGGATGATTGAGATTTGGATGAAAATCATTTGGTAAGTGACAGTAATTGCAACACTGTAAATGTATAATCCCCTAGAAAAATTTACGAGGAATGAGAAATAATGTTGGGTGAAGATTTAGTGTTGGTGACACTATACTGTGGTTTACAATTAGTATTGAGCAAGACAATTAGAATTGGTGACACTAAATAACATATTTAGTGTAGTTCTTGTACCTCTTAGGATGAGGTCACTTGCCCACTTGAGATCAGTTTGTGAGTAGATCCACAAAGTACTAGATGGTCCCTATGGGTGTGGAGTGAATGTAATTTTTGAAGGAGTAATTTAAGACAAGCTGTAATGTAACTACACCTAGTTACCATCCTACGATGACGAGGCGTCCTCAACGACGAGGCTAATTGACAATATGATATTGTAAAGTAACTACACCTAGTTGTCATCCTACGACGACGAGGCGCCCTCAACGACAAGGCTAATTGACAATGTGACATTTAATGTATACCATGATGACGAGGTTGGGTGTATGGACACCTAGTCATCGACGGTAGTGTCATTGTAAGGTAACTACCGATATTGATGGATAATTGAATATTCTAACCACATGTGCCAGTGTATAAGCGGAGGATGATGGGAGCTAGACAACTCCTAGTTGAAGATGGATGGATTGGAGTTAGACAACTCCAGATTGACAACATGTGCACTGGAGTTAGACAGCTCCGCATATAGTGCATTGGAATTAGACCATTCCATATTGAGAACATGTGCACATGAGTTAGACAACTCTCGATGAGGTGCATTGGAGTTGGACCGCTCCAGAATTAGAAAGATGAATGTTATTCATTGGAGTTAGACAACTCTTAATGAATAGATGGATCTAGTTGGAATTAGACAATTCCAACTAGAAGAATGAATGGATGAATTTAGTTGGAATTAGAGAGTTCCAACTAGAAAGAATGATGGATGAATCCAATTGGAATTAGACAATTCCAATTGGAAGAATGAGATTAAGATAAGAGATGGAAGAAGGTTCTAGAAGAACCAAAGATAGAAGATTCATAGTAGGACTAAAAGATAGAGCTATGAATATGATACTTTTACTATATGTAAAGATAGAAAGTAAAAGTAGTGCTTCGGCATAAGAAGAAGCTCGGGGGAGGAGAGAGCACCTTTTGTCTCTCTCCTATGGTCGGGTGGTTGAGCTTTAACCAAGACCTACTTGGTCTATGATTGTTTTGGGTTGATACGTGTTAGTGTGGAAATTGGTGATAAACCGGTGAGAGGTTTGTTACACAAGCCAAACAAACCCTAGCCCATTGGTTGAACTCATTGAACGAGTCGATCCAATGTCTAGGAACATAACATTCCTTAATGATGTCAACCCACTAGAATAGATTTGCAAATTTCTCAATGACACAAGACAAGTAGATTTGCAGATTTTTCAATGATGCATGTCAATTGTCCATGGTTCATATGCTTGTAGTGATTCAAACTTTAGAGTCATCTGATTATTCGATATCTTTGTAAGAATTGGACTCATGGGACATAACATTATTCAGTCGCATGGTTGTGTTCCATTCCATATTTAGCATCTGACATGGACCTCCAATATGATAACTAGGGTCATGGAACCGACCCACATAGTGAAAATATGTTATGAGAACATTAAGTTATTTCCTACTTTTAAAGCTTTAGAATAATCACAGAGGTGGTGGCAACGGCAACCCATTCAATTATTGGTGTTGATCACTCATTTTTCATAATAAGGGCTGGGTCAGACCTTGAATCTTCTCCCATACTCATTTTGCCTTGCATTAAAAAAAATAAAAAATAAACAAAAAAAAAACAAGCAATGGCCCTAGTGTGAACACTTCCAACTCCAAAGACATGTTTGACATTTGGAACAATTATGAAATTGTGTCTTATGCAGTGAGCAATTGCAAATCACGAAGATCATCATTTTCAGTTTTGAAAGTAGACTTGAGATCATACAAAACATATAATATAAGAGATCATAGTGTAGATTCACTTTCTCTTTTAAAAAATCACATGGGTTTCCTAAAATTCTTGACTACTGGACCCTATAATAATTAACATTTTTTGGGCACATTAGTCCAATCTCATCATAACACGAGTTTTTTTTTTGTGCATGTTCGCAACAACAAGCCATGGGTTATACCACTCAAATATTCAAATGAAAAATGAACATAGCATTACTCAGCTAATGAGTTATGTTTAACTGCCCTAACTTCATATTCAATTTAAAGCACTACGATCTGGCATCCGGAGTCTTTATTCTCGAATCTAATGTTGGGCCCAAGAACACAATTCATCGACTGAGTAATGCCATGAACACGTAAGGCCCACGTAGCTTACAATGCCATGATGCCACATTTGCTCATGGAAATGCACTCTTATTTTAGGCATATGCAACTTGAATGTGTCAATTGGCAAGCTAAATGAGGTGTGTATAATAAATGAAATAGGTTCTAAAACTGGTTCCACGCTAGAACTTGTCCTCCACTACAACCTTGGCATTGAGTTGGGGCCGCGTCGAAGCATTTTGTTGAAGGGGTTTTTTTTTTTGTGGGGGGGGGGGGGGGAACATTGACTAAGGTCTTTGGATGTTATCTGGTTCCTTTTTTCATGTTCTCCAACTTCTACCAATTAAATTTACACAATAACATCTCTGTTGCATTAGCAAATCTAAGGTGCAACATCAACAAAAACTAGGTTGAAAATCAACCTTCCCATCATCTAGTTATGGTTTTGGAAAGTGCATGTTTGTTGATTCCTTGAAAGCATGCATAGGTCTTCCGAATTGTATTCACTATTGAGTGTAGAGTAGTGAATCAAATTTGAAGATGTAGTCCAATCTCTTTGAAACATGTGTGTTTATGGTGTTGTTCTTTGATTTGCACCTAACCACACACCAATCAAATATAGGGGTTTGATCAATAAAAGTAAAAGGGGAAGTGAATCCAACATGCAAAGGTAGTAAATTTCAAAGTTCAACTAAGGCTCCAACTATAATATTCTTTGCCGCAAGCAACAAAATTTGAGTGACGCCTTGGGGCATTTCAAGATCAAACATTATGAAATATGTATTTGGCAAGAGCAAAAACATTCTCAAGTTGCCTAGGAAAAAACTCACCCATTTCCTCTTCTGCTCTTACTATGCCACTTCTGCTCTTATAATATCATTGAAAATGACACACACTTTGTATTGGAGTGTCCCCTATATAATTTTAGTAGAGTTAAGTTACAATCACTATTTGAGATGTAGTTCCAAGAAGTCTTTCAATTGAACCATCAAGTCGATATTGGCCTCTATCTCACGGAGGCTACCACACTCCGCCACTCTAGAGATTTAGCCAGTTTGACACCATCATGATGTGCTTTTAGTCCCATAAGCCTCTTGGCTTCCCAGACTTCAAAATCAATTTCATTTCATTTGTCATTTATTCCCAAATCTATCTACTTTGTCATTATATCTCGGCCAAATGCATGGCATATATTTCACTTCACTTGGTGGGCATGAATAAGTCATGATCAACTGGTGGAAATTTGTAGACTCTGATTCAATCTAAAAATCTGCTTCTAACTCGGCACTAATATTCTAGCAACACTACTTCCCTCCCTTTAGGGTGAGTTGCCAAGCAACTTAAGGATGTTATGAGGAGAGTCAATGATGAGTTGCGATACCATAGAAGCAAGACATCCAGCTACTCAAGCCATTTATGGGACATAAAGCGGAGGTTATAGATAAAAAAATTCTCTCCATGAATAGGAAAGCACATGGGAATAGCTGAGAAGTGCTCTCTATTTGGATGAGTGACCACTTATTCTCACAATTTGAAGTTCAAGGAAATAAAAGTATGGGAGTTCTAGGGAATGGAAAGCCTTGCCGAACACGGTAAATGCCTTGTCGCCTCTCTCTTTTTGCCTCACGCAGTTTTATGCTTCACAATAGACATCTCAAGCGATTAGTATAAATCTCGGAATGTGAACATGATATCTAGATGGTTACTATGCAAGAATCCATTAACAAAAGAAAACATCTATCGTAACACAGGATTGTCAAATGTTGAAATCTTCCTGTGCAAAACCTGAGTCGATTGACTTTTGACCAATTATCCCACCAACTACAGGGAAAACAAAATATCACTAAATTACATACATAGCAAGGTACTACACAGTGGCAAAACTACCTTTGACCATCTGCAAACATTTATCTCAAATTTCAGTGCATACATTGTTCCACAGTTTACCTTGTTTGAGACATGACATGACATGACATGACAAGCTCACATTTGCAGTAAGAATACAGGGGGGCAAATACTGACCACAATACACATGTCAGGTGAAGGTTCACATATTACATGCAAATCGGATCTCAAACAAGGGCCAACTTTGCAAGTAGAAATAGTGTTCTGACATATTCACTGGGGGGAGAGCCCACTTTTGTCATATAGTTGCTATGTCATAGTGCAAAAAGATAATCGAGGATGAAAGGGGAACTGAACAGTAGAGACAGGAAACAGATGACAACAATATAGATCACTTTTCATGTGCAAATAGAAGAAACGAAACAAATGGTACAACTAGAACTAGAACCTACAACAGTCCGTGATAAGAAATTTTGTGAATAATACAGATGTTCAGCTGCAAAATGGACCACCCAGCACCATACATGTGAGGATTGGGTGATAACCTCAAGTATCTGAAAATCCCACACTGGTCAAGCCTCTGAATGCCGTTCTCACAGATGACATGGCCGCACCTTGACACAATCATGTGCGAAATGATTTTGGAACAGTCCTTGAGAGTAGAGAAGACCGTAAGCGCATGTTTGACGATATTGGAGCTAATTGAGGAACCAGTTGCGCACATAATCAAGTGGACGTTGCAGAAATGGCGCGAATCGGTTGACCAGTGGGTTTACACGGGCACCTATCTTAGACCAGAGTTGTTGGTGGTAGATTGAGATGCCAGGTGCCCTGTAGAAGAGCTTCAGCAACTGAGAGCATCATCCCACAAAGAACACCAACTATTAGAAGAGAAGGAAAAGC
The DNA here is from genome assembly GCA_950295325.1 of Polytrichum commune. NCBI lineage: Eukaryota > Viridiplantae > Streptophyta > Polytrichopsida > Polytrichales > Polytrichaceae > Polytrichum > Polytrichum commune. The sequence goes on from OX485805.1 coordinate 19,064,934, forward strand.
ATGAGATCGACTCTCCAGCATGAATTTAGGTGACAAAATTTACCAAATGTAAAATTAACTAATGAATATAATTCTCCATTCTAAGCTAGGATAAAATTTCTGCAAAACAGTCCTCCCACATTGTAATATGTACCACAACTGAAAGTTAAAAGAATATACATCATTATTTTATTAAGAAAATGCAGTGAGCCATCAACTTTGTGGTAAAAGGGGGAAAGTGGTGATTGTCCAACCTGCCAGTATATTAAGGCTTGCACAAAGTTCCGTTGAGGGCTGCATCCACAACACAGAAAGATTAAGAACAGATGCGCTTTCTGGAGAAAGTGAATACTCAACTGATCTCAATGCTGTAAACACAAGCTGAGACCTCTAGCTGATACACAAAGACTTCAAAAACTACTGCTATCAGCTACTTTCAGTGAAGGCGGATTGCAGTAAAGTCAGGGACAATTCTGTAACAACATTTGTGAACCACTTTGCAATGTTTCATAAGATCGCCCTCTCCTGTAGAGGGCAGTCAGTACTTTCACCACGAGGATCAGATATACATGACTACTTGAGAGGATGTGGTTGTGATAGTGGTTGTGATTATGGTTGTCAGACCCACCTTCAACCACAACTGCTCCTTTTTCTGTTTAAACACAACTACTGGCCATAAAAGTTGTGGTTCAGAAAGTGAACAAAAGTGCTTGGATTGTGGGGTCATATCCCCCATGGTGGTAGGCGTTTCATTTACTGAGAATTCCAACGGTTCCAGTGGGAATGAAAAATCTAAATTTTATCCATACCTAGCCTAAGTTATATTTGTGCAAGTTTGTAAACAAAAAATATTGGAAATTCTAAATAAACCCAGTGGAATATACATTTACTAACCCACATTTCGAAATATACTTATGCTGACATACCAGAAAGTGCAGATTTACAGATATTTAATGAGCAATTGTTTGTAGAGCAATTCAATAATGGGGAGCAGAACATCAGCAGGACCACGAAGATTGATTTATGTTACACACAGGGACTGCAGTAAACATACCAAGGCACCTAGGACTTGGAGAAATAGTTTGAGCAGGACACAAGATCTCAAAGTAGAGTGATGGCCTCCTATATCTTCTCCTGTAAATTGGCCTTGAAGTTCTATCCTGATGCCACATAGTAACTACAAACAAAACAGAGCCAAAGAAAACTACAAAGCATCCCCAACAATGGTTACACTAGGGGTAGCTGTAGTCATGGTTGTGGTTTAATTTCTTTAGTTCTCTTTCTGTGAAAAATGCAACAAAAATGCTCACCACAATCACAATCACCCCTACTCAATGTACCCCACTACTCCATATGGTTGACCACCGTGAGCATGGTTATCCATGTTAATGTGGCACCATTAGAGAACTTCCAAGGCCAAGGTTTGGGGAGAAAGTTGAGACAACACCTTAACACTGTGATCCAAGGCCAACAAGGACTATTACCGCTTTAACTTCTTCTCAAGTCCAAGGAATAAACCAGCGATAGATTGCAATTTGAAGTTCAACCCCACCATCAACCACAACCACAAACACAACCATTTGCAAAGTCCAAGTGTGAATGATAAAAAGAGTTGTTGTGGTTGAATGTGGTGGTTAACCACAACAACAACCACCCTTCGTAGTGTAAACAACCCTTCAACCACCCTCAACAATGCCTTGTATCGGAGTTGGGCAAGTAGGTGTAGATGTAAGTTGTGGTTGTGGCTGCAATCAATGACCTTCATACCTCCTTATCCCTCCAAAATAGAACCAAAGTAACCACAACCACCAACCACCATGGTTGTGGTTGTGTGAACAGCCCTTCAGCTTGTTCACAAATAGTAGCTGAACATTTCATCTAATTTCCAAAAGACACGAACTCAACCAAAGAGAGAGAAAACTCACGTGACAAACATGAATATAAGTGTGAAGCCAATCCCAATCTCTGCATTAGCACTTATTGTGTATAGCATCGTCTGATTATTCACCAGCAACTCGCATGGCGTTTGTAGATACCTCCTGTTCAATGCCAAACCAATAAACAGAATTGATGCAAGTGCAAAGTCCATCCATATCTAACATACCATATTAATTCTTATATGCTCTGTGAACTAGCAATAGCAAAACAAATGCACTCCCATGTGCTGGGAACAGTTGTGATCAGATAATTTCAACAATGGAGATAAAAAAAAAAAACATGTCCTGATTGAATGCATACTTGTAAATGTGACCAGTGTTGAAATTTCTTCTCAGAATCACTGCTACTTGCTCCAATGATCGAAGGAAGACAGGGATCACCGCAACTGCATACATCAGAGCTTTTCAGAACTTGAGCACTGGTACTATTAACATGCAGATATCTTCATCAAAGAATCTGAATGCAGTTCAAGTGTCAACTCAAGGGCAACTTAAGGACAATCCTTATTAAGGTTTGACGTGTCTACTGATGATGTGTTGAGTATTGACCAATGAGATACTCAGAAAGACTGACTTACATTTCACTGGGTTGATAGATGAGAAGAAAATGAGGGAGAACATAAATGAGAGGAAATTCTTGGAAGGCACTACTGTTTGCATCCATTCTTGCAAGCCTTGGAGATTCCAAGTGCGAGGTCTCTGCAAAACAATCATCAACCATTCCCTACGTCAGTAATTGATCATAACATTTGTATCTCAAGATAGTGTATTAGAGTGGAAAAAGCCATTTTGTACCATTCCTAGATCCAGTTCTCAAGTATGTAAGTGTCTTCATAGCTAACTTCATAACATACCATATGCTATGCAGCTCAAGCACAGAGAAAATTTGTTACTTACAGCAGCCACAACATAGAAATATGACACAAATACTTGAACTATTTAAAGCCACCCATGATTCTGCACTAGAACTTAATTTAAAAGCACAAATAAGAGGATGAATAATCAAAACCACCAGTCCCTCTTGATCCATTGGTCCCTATGGTTCACATTACAATCTAATCCTCCACATCGTTGACAAACTTCCCCTGATAGTGCACACACGTGTCAAATTTTTTAGAGTGGTAGATAGAGCTGCAGAGTAATTCATTCAACAACATTATGTTATATTGACCTTTAAACAATTAGGGAAAGTGCAGAATGCATCATACTCGATTTTCCTGGTACAGACAATGAGCGCATGCAATGGCTGAACCTGCCAACGAGAAGCGGTAGCCACGGTCTACAATACCCCTTGGCAGAAAAGGGAATATGGCAAACACTGCCATCACGACCACCTGACAACCAGTAAACAAAGGATGTCAGAAGAGACTAATACTTTGCAGAACAAATAAAAGCCTCACAGAGCAATATGCAGCACTAAAATAAGCATCCATTGTGTGCCTTCAGAACAATTAAAACCATGAAATAGACCTATTTATTCTGGACCAGATGTGGCCTATCACATACAAATACCACAGGAACAAAGTTCAATGCCCCCTGTTCTGGGAATCAGGTCCATAGGACAAACCAAGACTTGCTAGCCCTATAACCTAGGCAGCTAAGGAATTTAAGCAAAAGGCATGTGAGAGATACCCAAGCGTTGTTCAACAGTTGAAAAGACTTCTGGTCAAGCTTCAAAGTGCCATCAACTTGAGGTGAAGGTCTTGCTGCTGGCCGAGGTGGAATACTTCCTTCTGTGCTACGTGCTGGACCACCTGAATGTCCTCACAGCACACATAACAAATTAGTAACTGCCCACTCACTGAGGCAGAATCCAGCCTATCACAACTTAGATGTACATGTAACCCTGGCTTACACCCACATCAAACACTCACAGTAAATGTCTACCTACAAATTGATAAAATGTTGACTACTGAAGAATGAGAATCTATGATGTCAGCTTTTAGGTAGTGGTATTTCATCTGGCTGAACATTCAATACAAAATGATGAATCTTGACAGTGATGCTAAACATTTGGAGCACCAACCTTGCAGTGAGATTCTTAGTTGTACCTGTATTAACTGATCGTTGTTGTGTTGTTGATGATGTGCGAGGAGGTGCAGAGCTATCCTTCAAGCTTGAAAGAGGCTCTACCTGAAGTTCAGAATCCTGTCCAAGACAAGTTTAAGTTATTGCCTGGTTCATTTTGAAAGATTTTAGGCCGCAAGAGCATTATAATTACTTGCATGGTTAGATTTTAAAATACTCATGCAAAATTGACCCATAACTACAGTTCCAAGAAGGGCTTCCAAAACCCTTCACTTTCAAACTAGAAATAATCAAATTAGACAACAGAGAGATAAAAGAACCTCAAAGCATTTTCCTCTGTCCTCCCAATGTCAACTAGCACCTTCATCTGCAGATTCTTTAAATTAAAGTGCCAGCACTGTATGACCATTGTTTTGACGACAATTGCAATACATAAGAACAATATTGTCGTCAAACGCTTGCTTCTAAAAAGTGATTTAAGTGTACACACACATTGACCTACAGGATGTCAGCTAGTGATTATAGGTGAGGAGAGCATGACCTAGACCCACTTAAAATTAAACAATTCAGACATGAATAGCAACAGGTGGATCTTGTTGCATCAGTAAAACCGGAAGCCTACTTCCAGGTTTAAAAATTACCAGCATTTGAAGAAATAATTCTCGTCTACATAATCTTCAAGCCACCAACTAGCTCTTAGACGAAGGTTATGGGATAAGTGTTTGCACCACAGCCCAAATTATTTGCCACCTGGTGACCGATGAGCTGCCCTTCTCAATCTAGCATTGCCTTCATGGGACCTCTTAAAACTTACTAAATGTTCACAAGTGCAGCCTTGTACTCAATAGCCATGGCTTTCTTGCTCTCATCTTTGAGCCATATCTAAGCTAAAAAAGAGACTCACTGAAGTGCGTGTGTGGATCACCAAGGAAATTATATTGAAAGAGAGTAAGGTAAAGAATCAGTGTGCCATGTGACATCAACCTCAAAAATCTCCTTCCACCTCTTAGGTCTAGGGAGTGATATGTGCACTCTGACAAAGGGATTTATTCCCCCAAATTAAACGACTGCTTTACATAGATGTATACGTGAAGACTAGGGTTTAATGTCAGATATTTTAGTTTTACAGTAGAGAATTTCAAAGGAGGGAGCATACAATGTAGCGCCATATTGAAGCTAAGACAGGGACTTGCTGAATGCACATGTGGATCAGCAAGGACCTTAAATTGGGAGAGAGTAAAGTAAAGAATCAGTGTGCAATGTGACATTAACCTTGAAAACTTCCTAGCACCTCTTACATCTCGACAGTGATTTGTGCACTCTAACATCAGGGATATATTTACACAATCAATTGATTGCTCTACATTGATGTATGCGTGAAAGACTAGGGAATAGTATCAGGAGTTTTATTTACAACAGAGAAGTTCAAAGCAGGGGAGCATACAATGTATTGAAACAGAGTATAGCAAGGGTTCAGTGTGCAATGTGGCATTGACCTCAAAAACTTCCTGCAACCTTTAAGGCCTCGAGAGTAATTTTTGCAGTCTGACAGCAGGGATATATTTCTACAACCAATTAACTGCTCTCCCTTGAGGTATACATGAAAGGCTAGGGTTTAGTGTTTGGACTTTATTTTTACAATAGAGGATTTTAAAGCAGGGAAGCATAACTGTAGTGCCATATCCAAGCTAAAAAATGCACCACCAAGGAACTTAAATTGTAACATGACATTGACCTCGAAAACTACCTGCTATATTTCAGGTCTAGAGATTAATTTGTGCAGTCTGACATTAGAGATTCATGTCCACAATCTATTGAATGCTCTACAGTGATGTATACATGAAGGACTAGGGTTTAGTATCAGGAGTTTTATTTTACAATAAAGGATTTCAAAGCAGGAGAGCATACGATGTAACGCCATATCCAAGCTAAAAGTGGACCACCAAGGAACTTAAACTGCAATGTGATATTAACCTCAAAAACTTCTTGCCACCTTCTAGATCTCGAGAGTAATTTGTGCACTATGACATCAGGGATCCATGTCCACAAACAATTGACTGCCCGACATTGATGTATACTTGAAAGACTAGGATTTAGTTTCAGGAGTTTTATTTTACAACAGAGGATTTCAAGGCAGAGGAGCATACGATGTAGTGCCATATCCAAGCTAAAACATGAACCACCAAGGAACTTGAATTGCAACGTGACATTGACCTCGAAACCTTCCTGCCACTTTTAGGTCTCGAGAGTAATTTATGCACTATGGCATTAGGGATGTATTTCCACAATCAAATTGACTGCTCTACATTGATGTATACATGAAACGCTAGAGTTTAGTGTTATGACTTTAAAATTTACAGTAGAGGATTTCAAAGCAGGGAAGCATACAATGTATCGCTGGTAATACTTGAGCTGGAAATGTTTCTGGACATCGGGGCGAGTGCTCATTTGCTGCGGGAGAAGCACATTGGACCAGTAATCCGCCCACCGGGAGTCCTTGTCATACTCGTACGCTTCCGCTGCCGCTCGCCTTTCCTCTTGGCTCTTCTCGCCCCCCATCGCTGCCACAGAAAACAAAAAAAACAAAAGAAAAAATCACACGAGTAAACTCACCGTAACCTCGCCCCGGCTTGCAACTTTCCTAATAGAAAAGTCCCTAAGCCTCTCCCCCTCAAGTTGTGCAAATGAAACGAAGATTCCGAAACTATTTCTGATCAGTTCCGTCACCAACATACCTCCAATCGTGCAAACTTTGCCTAATTAAGAAACTCTCGTTCTCTATTTCTGTGTTGTCTTGCTTCTTCCTCTCCGACAGTGTAAAGGCAGGGCGTTACAGACAAGAGACTATCTACGCGATTCGTAGATATTAAGTTTTACCTGTACCAAATAGGAAGATCTTTGTTTTTACCTGTACCAAACGGGAACACAATGGGACGCAAGGGGCTTCCAGAAGGTCAGGAAGGATGATGATGTGGCAACATGATACTCCACGTAACATGTTCAAAATCGGAAGAGTAATAGGGCTGGGGAGGATATTCTTGAAGAATAATGATGCCTTGCCTTGTTAGTATTACCATTAATAATACCTTCTTAAAAATGAGATTGTGTGCAAAATGTATGCATGGGAGTCATGATGCATGGGTTGGAATCTTGGACCGGGGTCGAGTCTTTGAAGTTTGCCGCATTAATGATTTGACAACTTAGTGCAATGATCCTTGGGCGGGATTCGACAAGTCATGTTTCTTGCTTGAGAATTATAACATAGTGACATGCACATGCCTACAACTAAAGCATGCATTGCAATAAGGATAGATTATGTATGTCAGGGTGGCCACACACGTTCCAAAATGTCGGTGTCAAAACGGAGTTTGGAAAGCCAAGGTAAAAGAATTTCAGCTTGGACATGTGCCTAACTTCAAGAAGCTTGATTTCAAGGTTCGTCCCTCGTTTATTGGGTATTAACATCTAGTTTCAACTCCATTTCAAGACAGCGGTTTGGAAAGGCTTGAAACCTCCGTTTCCGATCGGAGTTGGAAACAAACAGTTTTAACTGGAGAAATAAAAAGGGATTGGCTTTGAAACCAAGCTCCTCGAAGTTAAGCATGTGTCAAGGCCTTGGCTTACCGAATTCCATTTCGGAACCTGCACTTTCAAATGCATATGGCCTTCCCTTCATAGGGAGGGTACAACTGTTGGGTAAAGGTGTGGTTTCCGAATAGGTTCACCTAATTTTTATCCAACACTATGTAATTGGTGAACCTCAAAGGATATTTTGCCATGTGTTGTACATTTCCATGCATATCATGTAGAGTTTTTTGGTATCTATGTAAAGATGTTCATCCAGAAGATGAAAATGCAATGAAATATTTTGAAGTATACGCTTGTCTATTTATATAAAATATATCAAAGATTCCAAATCAATCTAATGGATACATGCAATTGGGCTCAACAAGCCCTCGACCTAGGAGACTTGTTTTACTAGAGCCATGCATTCAAGATGGACGAGTTTACGCAAACATGACAATACTCCAGCCACACCTCCTTACATCAACCATCATTCATTGTCATTCATTATATATGTATAATATTGGCTCTCCATCTTTTTCAAATAAATTATCAACACATGTATTGATTTTCTCATGCATTACAAGATTTGTAATGCATGAGGATGTCATAAAGTGACCAAAGGGAGCACATCACTCATCACTCATGAACTTAATTATGATGAAATTCACAATGCCTAACTACAAGTTATGTGGACAAGCGTCGTCACAACTAAGGCATAGATTTGGACAATTAGTAAGCCATCAACTATTTTCTTCACCAGAAGAAAATATATTTCAAGTACTTGAGATATTAGGGAAGGGTCTTTAATTTGCCAATGATGGATATTAACTAGCTCTTTGGTCAATGAATAAAAGGGTGTTCCATGGGATAAGGGCCCATTCTCTTACAATGTCTACTACACATTGTATACCTACTCCCTCTGTTTCAGAATAAAAGTTATGTCTAGACATAAATTGCGGTACGCAATAAAGATACATTTGGTGAAATTTTTATCAAACTTCGCCAAACGAACTGGAATGTTGCCAAAAACAATGTAAATGTTGTTGCTAATGAACTACCAAGTCAAATAACAGTTTACACTTGTTTAATAATTTATATTTGGACTCGATGGTGTCAACGCACATCAACGCGGTTTTGTGTATGAGCTCGATCGGTGTCAATCGTCAATGGCGATGAACAGACGTTATTATGAACACCCCTAGCTCACCGGAAAGCGCTTAGTGAGAGCTATGCAACGCACACAGTTTCGTGCTAAAAGTACGAAAAATGACCTTAATTAAGCCCACGAATTTTCTTAAACATAACTTTTATTCTGAAACGGAGGGAGTATATGTCAACAATGGATCTGGATGTTGTTAAAATGAAAACATTGTATCAATACAAAGAAGTGCACTATCTAATTGTTTACATTAGATATAGGATGGACATGTCAATAATGAGGTTATGTGACTCATGTTTAAACCTCAAAGGTCTGAGGAGCCTTATGTACTTTTCGGATACATATCCTCTATTTAACACTCTTTGGTTAAAGTTTTTTCTAACTCAAGCTTGCCAACGAGAACCATGACTTAGATTGATGAGTTTTATATGTTGTACTCTTTCAACACTCTAATACTTGATTGAAAATCGGAGATAGAAACTGAATACATGCAAAATTATTAGGGTTAGTTTTTCCTTCCCCATAAAATATGTTGGATATTGCACATATATGCAACATTTTACACTAGCTAACCCCCCCATTATTTTGAAGGTTTTTTCTTGATTCTTGCAACATGTTGTGCACAGATAAGTTGATATCCATATGCAAATTCTTAGATAATGTTTGTATAAACTTTTGAAATTATAAAGCATGGAACATGATGTGCTTTGAAACACAAGTTTGAAGTGAATGTTAGCTTTATGACATAGCCAATCATTACTATTTTTCATAAATGACGTTAGTCTTGGATGCTTTCATCTTAGATCACCTCATGTTTCAAAGAAAACCTTGGACCTTGAAGGGTAAAGTCCATCTTGTGCAATGAATCCATGTTGATATCAAAACTATGAGCAAGACTATCAAGAACACAATACAAAAATCTATTATTTTCACCTCCTAAATTTCTTAAATATTTATCATCAATTCCTTGATGACTCATTACTACCTTGTACAAAAGCCAATTTTATTTAGTTGATTTGAAATTATAGTAGATTCACATATGAAAGAAAAAAACTTTAAAAACTCATATCGATTCATTGTCTTGTTTAAATATTCTTTGTCTCTAACAAAACATTCAAGGACATCACGTACATGTAACAAGAAAACATTTTACCTAAAATAATGCGTTTCAAATGTAAAAATGGACAAAAACGGAGTTATGTATTGAATTTCATTTTCACCTTTGGCACTTTAGGAGTTAAGAGGGTCCATGAGGACCAAGACAATCCCAATGATCAACTCATGCAAGATGCTCGATCGAGTATCAAAATTATGGTAATGTTGATCGAGAACTTGTTATATTCAACTCGATGTTGCCTTCAACTCCCCACATGACATAGCTAATGGATCCTATAGTGAAACTTCTAGTAAAACGATGGGCCACCTCCCAAATGCAAGAAAGACACTTGTCCCAACTAACTTATGTTGGCGTTGGAAACCTACGATGCAATAAGAGCCTAGACACATACGTATGATGGAGGTGTGTTGTGAGATCTTTAGGAGAGGTGGTGTTGAACGTTCGAGTCCCTCGCTACATGTAGTAGTCCAACGTGTCATTTTTGTAAAGAAAGTCATGACAATGTGTAATAACTATGAAATTTCATTGTAAGTGAATCCAAGCATGATTGGATTGGGGAGAACTCATTAGCAATATCTTGAGAAGAGCTACACCAAGAGACCCTTCCTAGGCTTCATTTGGAAAGGCAATTGAGTAAGGGGGGGGGCGGGGGGCGGGAATTCTTTGTACCACATGCAAACTAACGTGAGTGTAGAAAGGAGCACTAGCGTACATGGTATACATAAGGGAGAGGCTTTTTTTCCCCTAGTATGTATATATAAAAAGGTCAGATTGAGGTGTGTTTTAGGGTCAAATTATTATGAGTTATACCCTATGGAGGAAAATTTGTTCAAGGAGTTTCTCATTGGAATTCGAAAGTGGGTTATATGTGTAGTAAAGGTCTAATTATTTCATGATTCATATTTTGTGTATGTAGTGGAGATATTTATCACATTTTATTGAAAATATTAATATACATACAAGAGTCCATTTTATAGCGTACTAATAATACGTATACATTTATTTTATCTCTGTAAATTTCCCATGTATAAGGGGTTTATTTCATAGTCACCCATATATGCACGTCATTTACGTTTCCAATGAGTCCAATCCCGGGGATATAATATTAAAAGAATGTGAACATAAAAATTCACTACATTCAAATGGGAGGACAAAAACCACTATAGTTGGTAATTTGGACTTAGTAGAATATTATACTACTTGTTTGAATACCCGAGAGAGATGATGCCAATCATAAATGATGATGATATACCAGCCACACCCGGGGGGTCCCACCTTGCATTCAACCAACCGGTGTTGGATGTGAGTTTGCCCCATCCGCCATGGATGGACGGCACCAACTCCAAGGAACCCCACACCGGCTGGACCCCCCTGGTGTGGCCCCCATATGAGAAAGATGATGGGTCGGCATTGTTAAGGAATGTTGTGTTCCTAGACATTGGCTCAACACGTTCAATGAGTTCAACGAATGTGTTAGGGTTTGTTTGTCTTGTCTTAAATTACTCCTTCAAAAATTACATTCACTCCTCACCCATAGGGACCATCTAGTACTTTGTGAATCTACTCACAAACTGATCTCAAGTGGGCAAGTGACCTCATCCTAAGAGGTACAAGAACTACACTAGAAGTGATATTGCGTGTCACCAATTCTAATTGTCATGCTCAATACTAATTGGAAACCACGGTATAGTGTCACCAACACTAAATCTTCACCCAACATTATCTCTCATTCCTTGTAATTTTTTTTTGGGGGGGGGGATTATACATATACAACGTTGCAATTATTGTCACTTACCAAATGATGTGTCATCCAAATTTCAATCATCCATGACAACATTTCATCACAAGTTGTTGACAAGAGAAGGTAGGGTTTTTGGCCAGTGGATGAACTCATCCATTATCCATGACAATATTTGTTCACTTATTCGCAAGAAGTGTCATCCGAAAAGTTGCCATAGTGACATTAAATACCATATGACACTAATATCATATTTAGTGTACATTGGGTACCTTCAATTGTTTGTAGCAAAGACTTTCGTGGGTTATGTGGTCTAGTGTGTCTACATAAGGAAACATAGCTCACATATTACATCTACAATTCCACTTAATGAAAGAATATGAGAGAGATAGAGAGATCCATTTGAACCCCTTCCCACCCTCCAAAATTGAAGGTCAAATGGCTTCAAAGGGTGGTGTCTCTCTTCGTAATCGAGGGTAGTGAAGATTTATGATATTCATGGACTTTATGTGTCAGATGAGGGTGTGGCATTGACCTTGAAAAAACTTTGAAAGCCAATAATTGAGAGAATCATTTCGTAGTGACCATTCTTACATGTGCAATGGCACTCAAGCCTATGCATCTTCTCTTACACTTTTCCATATCATGTGACTTATATGCGACCAGGGAAATGATGAAAGTGTCTTACAAGATATATAGTAGTTCGAGCGCTTACCAGGAGGTACGTCGTTGGATGCTTTCATAATGCTTTGCCAATCTGCAAGATGTTACATTGCTCTATCGTGCTCTTGCTGTTTTGGCCACAGATACACACAAGATGTCTGACATCGTAGGTGTCCCGTCATTTCAAGTCGACTAAGAAGGTAGTTAGCATGAAATGGCTTCGTGAGCTCGAAAGAAAGATTGGAACACCAACATAAAGTTTCATCTTCTTGCAAGATATGAAACGCACAGACAGTTAGTACACAATAAGGTTCATTTATAATGCTGAGTGAGGGCGGTGAGTTAGAACACCTTGGTCCTTTTCTTTCTCGAGTTTTTTTATGTGGCAAACTTTCTTACAGGACTGCGTTGCCCAAGGCAAAATGACCTTGTGCAGCGTACCGATGCGATGATGCTGACATTTTAATTAAAAAGTGGACATGTTCTTTTAATAAAGTGATATAAAAGTATCTTGCAACAACGTCGCATACATCTCCTTGTTTTTCTACAGAAAAGGATCCGACTCCATCCAGTAAGAGTGCCGATCCACTGCGCAAGGGACTCAACAATCTATTTTCGTTTCAACAGCTACACGAGGTGGGTGATGTAATGGGATCTTGAGACACTTACGTTTTGTCATATTACGTGTTGGTGACCCAGCAATACTCCGGCCTTTAATTTCCTTTCACTGGTCGCAGAGAAGACGACCTGGGTCCAGGTGGAGCAGAAACATCAGAACATACTCATATTACACAAAGCACTGGAGCTAAGTACTGCAATAAATGATAAGGAGAACGTGCCCAGGATGTGTACATGTACAGATTTTACACAAATACTTGTCCATTTGAGCTTTTGAACAACAGAACCACTAAGGCATAACAGATTGGCTGTACAACCAACCTTGAAGATGCATGTACGTCTTTGAGGGTTCAAAAGAAAGGTGACGAACGGGTCAAGCATAGCTGATGTGTCTGCAGAATGAACACAGTAAAATAACTTCATAACAGGAAAAATAGGCAGAGGGGAGACTGAACGATGATGACAATATGATCCCCTAGGCGAGGGACATGTTATATAATAGAGAGACCAGAGTTTCTTGAATGTGAGAGATCTGGTATACAGCGTAGTACCATCAATGGGTACTCGGGCCATGAATAAATGCATGTATATGTACAAAGGGTAGCTCCGCTGCAGTGGTAATTTGTTTCTGCTACTGTGTGTGTCTCTCTCTCTCTCTTCCGAATGTGTCTGAAATTTGAGGGTCACTTCTAGCTTGTAACCCTGTCTAAGAACTATCTCAAGTTTCAACCTCAGCTATGGAGTCGTTTCACAAGCAACATTCCAGCTTGTGATGGAACTCTACTGACCTGGTCTAGCTGAAAATGATCCGCAAGTGGAACAAAATAGGAGCAGCCCTCGCACATGACTAACTGTCTGACGATGGAGCTCGTAATGTTTGACATTATCGCCAAGTTTCTTCAATGCACTCCGGCAGCGCTAATGCATCTTCAAACAGCGTCCATGGAAGGATTAAGTTGATGGAGATAAGACGTGTTCCACGAATTAGTAAAAGACTTCAACGCCCTTCCAGCATAGCCATTTCAAATTCCGAAGAGTACCATACTCCCTCATCTGTAGCAGGCTGTAGAGAGGAGATTGAACTCGTGGACCTGGGCCGCTGTCTTTGCATCGTGATTGCAACTCCTAGTAACAGAACCGACATAATCAGCATCATCAACGCTCGTTCACGGGCGACATAAAGAACTCATCGCAGTCTGTCTCGTCGATTCGGTTTATCAAGAGTAAGCAGAGCTAGAGATGTCCGGCTCTGGAAAGCTGAAGGAAGTATCCATGGCCAACGCAGCGGTCGGGGAGAACTGGCTACTAAATCCATACATATTCCCGAACCCGTATCCTCCCGGTTGCATCAATCCAGGACTTGGAAGGTTAAAGCTACCAGGAGAAAACCTTGGCGACATAGGTCCGCCTGCTGCAAACCGCGAAAACTCGAGAGAGAAATTATTCGAGTTGTTCTGTGCGTTTATATTATTCTGCGCCGGTGTGATTGCGGCTGCTGCAAGGCCATTATTACTACCTTCTCTCTTCACTTCTCCAGTACCAATGCCAGTACCAGTCGTCCCATCTCCTTCTGCCATGCTCTGTGCAAGTTGACGCATCGCTGCACTCCCGGGACTTTCCAAGGGATTGATGGCATTCGCCCAGATGTGATCACTGGGACTCAGCGCAGGAAGGGGTGAAAAAGACAATGGAGAGATTGCAAAGTTCGAGGGTCTAGCAGTTTGGGGAGTAATCTGATTATTGAAAGGCTGCATCGAGGGCATCGAGTTAACTCTCATAGGGCCAGGATTGAAAGTACTCTGATTCTGTTGCTGCTGCTGCTGCTGCTGCTGGATCGAGGGATAAGAGAAAACTGGCCTCAATGGGGGCAGTGCTTGTGCATGCTTTTGTAGCCTCGGGTTTGAAGGTTTGGGCGTCAAGATGGTAACTTGCTCAGCCGGTGGGGAGGTTCCTGTAAGCTGCTGCACAAGGGAACGAAACTCGCCGGGCTCCGTCTTGTAAACTGTAGGCGCTGGCCGGGGCTGCGTCACAGTGCGCCGCAAATTCTTGTTAATTTTTGAAGAAGTTTTGCTCACCGATAGAGCTGATCCACTCGTCTTTCCTTTCCCCCCGTCTGAATCCAAAACGTCCATTGGCGCGGCCATGCAGATTAAGTAGTCACTGCCTACTAGCTTCCTGCCTCACTTGATCTTTTGGACGAAGTAAGTGACTAGTACGAAGGATGGAGCCTGCTAAAATAATTTTTTTCAAATTTTAGTTTAAAAGCTGAGTCTATCTACATCGCCTGCATCTTTTTGACCTTCAAGTGATGGTCTGAAGTGTTAAGCTAATTTCTAATCTATGACGGAGCTAAAACTGCGCAACTTGGATTGCGAAGTTGACATCCAGTATGTGCACGGGCGACACTTTAAAAGGTCCAAGAGCAAACTCGAGATATGTTTGTACTAATTGCGACAAAATACTTAAGCCTTCATCAAAGCCAGACCTCGGCTTCTAATACACATGCGCATAGTTCTGACCTACTATGTTCAATCTTTTCAAAGTACTTGTAACAATAAGAAAAGCGAAAGGATTCGTGTGGGGTGAGGCACAATTTCTTTTGGCTGAAACTCTTGGCGCTCAGGCTCCAGAATAGAGTGACGAAAGAGACGAAGACGGCAATAACAGTGTAAGGTACAACAACGTAGCTGCAGCTTTTTAACCAACAAAAGGAATTGCTAAAGAATAATAAGTAAAGAAGGAAAGTTATAGTTCAAGTTCCGACGACTTATCACAGAGAATGCAAAGATGAACAAAGGAGATGAAGATCACGAACGCGTTCTATGGGATGGACGGACGTAAGTATGACCTTCTACATCAGGAGGCTATGAAGCTGAGCAAGGAAAATTGTGAAGCTACTTCAAATTCAATACAGCTTGCAGTGAATGATCAAGAAAGGCGAGGAGGCGGTATGACGTTGGGGATGGAAAGCACGCTCCGGAGTGGCGCGATTGAGTTCAGAAGAGTCTGAGGAGTGCGGTTCTGGAGTTAGTGTTTCTTCAGTACAGACCCAAGCTCTAGTTCTATGAGGTCAGCTGATTGATTCTTTCTTTTATAGAACAAACAGACCAGTCGAATAATTGAGGAAGCCCGACACGCAGGAGCAGGACCGAGAGCCCAGTAGTGCGCTCTCTGAACGCATAGAAAAAGAACAAATCTCTCTTCCAGAAGTTTTTCTTTCAGTTTCCACCAGACAGACTCAATGCTAATCCTCAGAATCCCGACTACCCTCGGAAGCCTTACCGCAGCACCAGCAACTTCCACAACAATATTATCCTATGACGAAGGTCACGGCTAAAGCTCGTGTCAAGCTTCAGCAGCATGGACAAAGATTTTTAAGATCCTCAAGAAACTCCGGGCACTAACTCCTCCAGCAACCACAAGCTCAACCTCGACGCAAGCTTTCGATCAAGTCTGCATCACGATTCGGATTACAATGCTCTCGATCGCTATTGTGAATATTCTCGATCAGTACACTGCGCAGCCGTGAGTACTCCTTCCGTCAAACAAAGCGCATCAACCAAAAAAATCTCCTGCAAAAACTTCTCTCCTTCTCGTCACTGCGCACAACTCACTCCCTCCCTCCCTCCCTCGCTGACGCAGCTCCTCCGTGAGCGCAAACTCCAAGAGTAAGTACCACCGGCGTGTAACAGTTCAGACCGGCGCGCTGGCGATTGCAGCAGCTCCTCCTACAATTTCCTAACCGAACTTAATATGAAAACCGCCATTGAGATAGGTCGAGATAGTTCGATAAGACGAGGACGCAGGACGAGAACGGTCCTCGTAGTAGCTGGCTCGCCTCCCCTTGTGACATCCACAAGAGCAATTTTCGTAAGCAAAATGGGAGCAAGATGCGACGGAAGGTCTGCTAAAACAACGTTGTCGGAGGAAACAACCTGAAAGGAGTGTGGGCGTGCGCAAAGCTAAGCAAGGGAGCTGGGAGGGCAAGGACCTGGCGGGCAGCCGCCACACGGGCAGGCCCACCCCCCTGCCCAAAACAAAAGTTGCCCCTATACGTATACACCCACGTATACCGTATGGGGGAAAGGCCTAGGAGGATCTCAACCCCCTTCCTTTGCCTTCCTACTTTTCTTGAAACCCTCCAAGGGCCGTTACGACCACGTAGTTGGGGAAATTTCCCAAATTCCGGGCGGCTGATCACGGAATGCATTTGAGCTCCACATGTGCCTTGCTCCTTTGGCGGTCTCGTGCATTGTCGAAAGGTTGCACATGGTATGCTAACGCTGAAGGCATGAGATGCTGGACCCCGCCGCATGCTGTAGGGGGAAACCCATATACACATGCGACATCGAAGGGTTGCGTGCTAACAAGGTCAGAGGAGGTTGGGGAGACCGACCCTGGATGGGTCCTGTTGAAGTTTTGAGGTCGAAGTGGAGGTTAGGGTGGGAATGTCTCCGACCGACCTCGACTTATATTGTCATCCAACATTGAGATGGCAAGGTATTGAGGTCGGGGTTGAAGGTCGAGGGTTGAGGGTTGAATTGGAAATGTGACCCTTCCCCACCCTATTATACATTGTCATATGTTATTCATCTGTTGAAGTTGGGTTGAGGTCACGGTGGCCTTACTTTTTGTTGTCTTCCAAGGCATATACTTTTCGCTCACGTTTCTTACACTTGCGAGTTCTATTGTGAGGAACCTTGGTAATATTGAAACATTGAAAAGTCTATTGAAACATTGAAAAAGTTTCCCATCAAACATATTCTAGAACATATGCCACCACTGCGTGATTTGGGCCAACTTGCAAACGCCCATTGTAGAGTTAAATATGCATTTTACCGAGACTCTCATGTGTCATGTCCAGCTTAGGGTTTGGCAAGGTAGACGTGCCTGAACTGGTTACTTATCTTCGTTGGACACTTGTATTTGAATGGTATGTGGTTTACTAGGTGTGGCTCCAAGAATGCACACCATAAGTAACATGCATTCAAAAAAGTTTGGACTAGGTGCTCAAAATGTGATAACCACTCTAAACTCATTGGTGTGAACGTCATTGGGGGAGAACCTAGATGACCATTCATTGAACATGAGAATCTTTTACTTTGATAATGAATAGGATACTCATATGAGCTCCAAAATCACAAGGAAAGTGACTGCAGCCTCGACTTGGATTTGCTAACCATCTTGTACTTCTCGCATGTTTCATGTCATAGGAGACGTGAGCTAGTTGGGAAAAGTAACCATTTAAGACCCATCTACCTTATAAGAGGCACCAGATGAAACCTTATTTGGGTTGATTTCCATGTAGGATGCTCACCCACCAGAATATGGTGGGCAAGCGACCTTCATGGAAAGTAACCCTTACCTAATGTACCTACCTATTAATGTTGTGGGCTTCTTCTTCTTCTTCTTTTCGATTGTGTGTGTTTTGGAATCTTCTACGTATTGATAGGTCAAGGCGATTATCCAGTGTGACCATACCTGGGTAAGAAACTTAGGATGCCATAAAGCTTGCTAATCACGTTCCTCAACAAAATTTAATGCAACATTAAAACGTTGAGTGGGACCCAATGATGACCAAAGTAAGGTTTAAATCACAAGTTTTTGTATAGGAATGGCCCGCTTTTAAGGTGGACGTGCCTTAGAGCTTAGCCACCTATTCCCTATCAGCACCCCACAAGGAATTTATAGGGCGTCATAATTGAAATTATGACACTAAGTGAAATCTACATTTCTACTGAAATATGATGGGCGAAGCGGCCTACATGGAAATTAACCCTAAGTCTCAAACTTTGGTTATGCTATCACCAAGGAATCGATAGTGCCATGACACATGTCCCCGGTTTTGAGTATTAAAGTGAGGAGGCATTTGTCTCAAATGGAGCAGTCATGACAGACTCTAAACATTGGTAATGTGTGCAGGCCAACTTTTGGCTTCAAAAATTCCAAATAATTTTAATTTAAGGTATAAAATTACTAAAAATTTGAAGTTTTACTTATGTCTATCTTCCTACACCAATTTTTTTGGTACTACCTTATACTTCTCCAAATTTGGCACAAAATATATTAAGTGATTGGTTATGGGCGCCTTACTCTAGATGGATATTTTTCTCACCGCACCCACTTCTAGTGATATATGACATGCACTAAAGTTAGAGCAAGATGATCAGCAAATGTGAACCGTGTCCATAGCCATTTGTCTCATAATTTTGTAAGCTCACATGAATATCTTATTCATTATCAAAGTGAAAAATCATTTTGCTCATTAAGTGACCAATTGGCCCCTCACCTCCCCCCCCCCCCCAATTAATGTTGACTATTGAGCCAAGAAGAGTCAGCACTTACGAGCACACACTCAATCTTTGTTTTAAACACATTTATTTTTAGTGTTGGTTCTTAGATCCTCACCTAACCATAGACCACTCAAATATAAGTGTCACCATTGCCGTTGTGTTTGATTTAAGCACATCTACACCTTATTTCTCTGCAACCCATAGAAGTGTGCCCTTATGGATTCATTTTGACCATTAGAGTATTTGATGAAGTCACCCAGAGAGGGACAAAACCATGGGTTTGATCCTTCTTTGAGAAAGCTTTAAATCGAGAACACGTTAGCTCGTCGTACATCGGAGCCTACTTTGAAAGTTGAGTGAAACATTTGGGACCTCCTCTTCCCACCTCTCAAACTTTGAGTGAATGTTAGGGTCTAGAATAGGGTATGCGCATGGGACCGTTGTCGTAAACCCCGCATCAGCCTATGCAAGGCTAGCTTGACCCACCCGTCCTAGTAGGACAAGCTAGAAAACCGTTTTTTTATAGCCCGACACCGCTCTTTATGTACGATATTAAACACTAAGAAAATTTGGGTGACGTTGTGTTAGTTCTCGTAAACTCGAGGTTTGTGACCCAACCCATGGTTTCATCTCCTTTATTTCACAAAGAAATCTATCATGACTCCACCACATTGTGACATATTTCTTCGGTGGGCAACATAGTGGGGATATCAACATCCACACGGTAGAAAGGAACCGAAGGTGCGATGAAAGAGGCGGGAGAATAATCTCACTAGGTCTTCCAAGGCCCAAGCAAACAAGTGTTGGGTTCCGAGCATTGTGGAAGTACGCATATTGTTGATATTGTTGGATGCACGCGATTGACTTTGGTGGCTAAACGGATGTGGATATGCATATGGTGTAGAAGTGTGTCCATCCTTTCGAGGTTATTTGGACTCCGAAGGATGTTTTCTTCACCACCGACGTACACAACACAAATGGCAACCACTAAGACGAAGTCCAAGATTGGAGTCAATCCACACTTCATTGGCATTACAAAGCTCCCATGCGTCATGGAATGATCAACACATGGATGGTCAACCCCGCTTTGGCAACAACTATTTAGCATTACACCTTAAACTCCATAATATCAACCTCCATAATGTCACTCACTCTCTAATTTCCTGAAACCCTAGGGAACGGATGCTCGTAGTTCAAATCTCATTCCTTATAGTCACATTTCTCTCCCTTATATCACAAATTTTGTCATTAATGCGAACCATCAAAGAAGTCAACCCACACCTCACATTGCATCATGTGTCAATATGTGGAGTGCCACCTTCTTAGTCTTATTCTTCTTCTTCTTATGCCACTTGTTGAATGTTGGTGCATGCATGTGCCACATCGCCCAGGAAGGCCAAGTGGAGTAGACCACACCACACCGTTAAAATGTTGCATTGTGTGTTATTCCATAGTGTCACATGCTACACTACTTCTATAGTACCACGCATCCATGTTAACACTACGAAACTCCGTAATATCACGTGCACTTTGGTTGCCACAGGTGTGATTTTATAGAGTTTAGAGTGTACAAGGATGGTGGGTTGTGGCCACTACACTAAATGTGAAATTTAGTGTCACCAACTCTCATTGTCGTGCTCAACACTAATTGTAAACCGCGGTATAGTGTCACCGACACTAAATCTTAACCCAACATTCTTTCTCATTCCTTGTGAATTTTTTGGGGGATTATACATTTATGGTGTTGCAATTATTGTCAGTTACCATGTGGTTTTTCATCCACATTTCAATCATCCATGACAATATTTCATCACAAGTTGCTGACAAGAGAAGGTAGGGTTTTGGCCAATGGATGAACTCATCCATCATCCATGACAATATTTGTAAACACATACATAAGAAGTGTCATCCGAAAAGTTACCATAGTGACACCAAATACCATAGACACTAAATACCACATTTAGTTCTTTGCCACTACGAACAAGATAGATTATAGACATCCAAATGTATGCTAGTGTATTGTAGAGGGTTCTCTATTCCGACACAAACTAGTAAATTTTCCCTCAAATTTTGCCACGTGTCATGTTGAGTTCTGGTAAGGCCCAATTGTCTCCCACACGGAAACTACACTCCAGCACAATAAAAATAAAGAAGAAATTCCTCTATGGCATCAGATTTGGACATCTAAAATCTACCTCGTAATGACAAAGAGCTACACTAAATATTGTATTTAGTACCACATGGTATTTTATGTCATTATGGCATCTTTTGTATTGACACTTCTCATGAATAAGTTTACAAATACTATCACCCTAACTTAAATTTTAGTTCATCCACTTTTGATATATTATGCATCCTAACATTTCTGTAATGGAATGTTGTCATTGATGATTGACATTTGGATGAAGAAATACTGAACAAGTGATAGTATTTGCAACATTGCAAATCTATAATTCCAAGGAATGACAAATAATGTTATATATACATTTAGATTTGGTGAAAACTACACGGATTGTTTAGATTGATATTGAGCAACACAATAGAATTACGTATACCACATTGACCACGTTTCAATCTGAAACGGGGTAAACATGAAAATGTCAATCCTATGGTGAATCTTAAATAGTCTTGTTAGATACATATTTAACATTAACTTCTTCGATGTGTAAGCAAAGGGTTAAGTGTAAAAGACTATCTACCATGTTAGTTCTGTACTTGAAGACGTTTTGATTAATTTGTGCTTATTCTAGGCTCTTTTAAAAGTGTGGACGTTGCTAAAGAGTATCAATGACACTAATACGTGACTTTTGTGGAACCAAAATTAAATGAATAAAATCAACATGATACTAGGTATTCATTACTTAAAAGCAAAACTGGTCACTAGAAGAATTGGAAAGAAATGCACTTATAAAGGCGAATTTTCCAAATGATTGAACCTCCACGTGTATTCCATTGGTATGTATGTTTTCTTCTCCAAAGTGTGAATTCTACACTTCAAATTCATGTTCAATGTCTTTTTTTTATGAAGTTCACCTGACATTCAAATCCATTTGGTTATTTGGTTATTCGAGGTGAAAATTGAATCTCAAAGTGTTTAGTGCTGAAAGTATGAACCAATTAGAGTGTTTCAAGACTTAAGTGACATAAGGTAATACCCAGGACCACACGGACATGGACTAGAGGCAGTGAATGGACATCGCATGTCAGTGTAAAACGAACACTGACGATGTTTTTCCTTCTTCTTTATAAGATAAATTAAGTTTCCGATTCATCCAACAAAAAAAAAAAAAAAAAAAAAAAACCAAAACAACAACAACAAGGGTTTGTATACAAAGGAGAAGAATATCAGGTTTGAAAGAACTACGTAGTTATTATTTATGATGAAAATCTCGTAACCCTAATTTGCGACTCGAACCAAGAATCGTGAAAGTGGAAAGTGATGGCTCCCTTGATTGCTCAAAAGCAAAATGATGGAAACATCAACAAATTTGACGGCTTCAGTTATTCCACACTAATTACCTATTTTGGGGAATTGTTGGGTCCCCCATTGCACTTAATTAATACTATTCGTCGACGGCCACGAAGCTAGCCTCCTTTGCCATTGTCCTCAATTTGGCCTCTCTAACTCTTAAAAGCCCAAGTCATGCCCTTGTACTCAGTGGGAACACATGAAAACACAAGGTGTAGGTCCGAGATGACCTTAAACTATCGGATGATGGCGGAGAGATACCCAAATCTCAAGGAAGAGGTTGGCGGTTCGAATCCCAGTTGTGAAATCTCCTCTCTACTTGACGGAAAACTTGTCAGGTGGTCAACTGTCTCCTGTGCTTTGGCGTTGGCCTGTCAACCTTCTGTCTCAAAAAGAAAAAGAAAAAGAAAAAGAAAACACAAGTTTTTTTTTTTTTTTTTGGGGGGGCGGGGGTGGTTATATTGGAGAAGGAAAATATTGTGGACCCTACTAAAATGTAATTTTCTAACATTCATTATTATGTGTTTTTGAGGACCCTATGGGTAGGTTAACTTGGTTTTGTTAAAACTTGGGGATACAAAAGTTATATATTATAGTTTTGGTTGATGTCATGTAAAATCTCACACTTACACATACAAGATCGTAAGTCACACGTCAACACATCACAACATGCACACAGTTCAACTTCTTAGTATGCACTCTTTTCATTTCTAAAACATGACCTCATGGAAATGGTGATAAAATGCTTATGTTTGAGAACACATGCAAAATGCTCCAAAATTTGTGTCTAAAAAAACATTCGCATACATAGGTGTAGCATTAGAACACAACCAACCAGCACATATCACAAAGTTTATTTAGGGCTTACACATTCAAATATGAAGAAATTTTGGAGTTCAAGTGGTTGAAACTACTCAATGCACAACAATTGCAAATTTGAGTCGCTTTGATAAGTGGCGGTTTTCTTGGACCAACCTACATTATGCACATACTAGTTGCTCAAGTACTCACTTCCTATCACCCACAATGTTCCTCGATTATCTACCAGATGCCTAGCATAACGTAATTTCCTTCGCTTCAAGATCCCCGACTAGAGCAAATGGATTTCCCTCATCATAACTATTTTCATTCACTGCACTTAGTATTTGAATTATTTCAGCCACTGGTGTTGGATGGTCAAATGCATTCAAGACATGGACTTCCCTATAGAGGCTTGTGATTGGGGGATGATCACTAAATGGGACTACCTTTCTTTGGCATCATGGTGAATATGTATGTTAGACACGAGGTTGTCAGGGTGGTTATGGATTGTGTTCTTGGAATGATCTCTAATTGTGGATCCAAACTCTTTACAAAACTCCACACATTACACCATTACTACACCCATAGAATTTTGGTCTGAAGACCTCGAGTGCCATCGGTGATCCTCCAAGGTTATTGATTTCAAATATTTTCTAAGTTTCTCTTTGGCCCACAAGTATCTAGCATGGGGGATGCACTCCATTGTCAAGTTAAACACCATGTGCGATGATGTATATATATATATATATATATACTTTTTACACAAAGCATCACCAAAATGGATCAACATTTTATCAAAAAATTCATGAGTAGATATACATGGTATCTATTACATAGTAAAAATGGGTAACCAAATTTGATGATTTTAAAATTAAAAAAAAAACATACCGTTTCTAACTAGAATGACGCAGAATTGAACTAAAACAATTACTACAAAAAAATGAAGACGACTAAAAATTTCAAAAAATATACGATAGATATTATCAATGATTATGTATATGTGGAGAAAAATATCATAATTCTAAAAATTATCTATGGCATATAACATAGGGTACCAAACTTTTATCGCACGTGCTTATGAAACGAAAGGGGGTGTGATCGCTTTGAGGTATCTAGCCATAACCTTAATAATCACCAATGTGGACTTCAGGTCATATGCCACATGGTCAAAGCTCTCACCACTAATTTTGAAACCAACAAATGCAAGCAATGCTTGGTTAAAGTCATCAAGAGGAGTAAGGTTTTGGATTTCAACCTCCTATGCTATCAACTCTATAGGCCAACCACATGGATATACTTTCTAGATTCAAGGTTGGGATCAGCTAATGGTAGAATGTATACATCCGAAGAAAATCTATTGAGCCCCTCAAGCTTGTAGTTAATCTTGCATCTTCTCTCAATATCAAAGCATTGGAAGGGCATACAATACGAATACCTTCAAGTAGTGGTTTGAGTTTTGCATATGTGTCGCCCTCAACACACTCACAAGATCCAATAAGTTTTGGACTAACATAGGCATCAACAAGTGAGAATATTTTCATCTTCAGAGACATCGCAAACTTGGTTTGTAACCAACACTAGAACTGATGGAACTATAATTGGTGGAGTTTATTATTATAACTTGAGCTTTGTTGCAAACACATGTTTTATAATTTGTAGGGAAACCCCCCCCTGGGGAGATAACATCTTTTTCTTCTTCTTCTTTTTTGGGTATAAATTGAGAATCTCAATTACAAAAGCAACCAAAGTACAACCACCAAGGGAGACATAACATTATCAAGTAGTTGTGTGCCCTAAAAATATAACCATGGGATATTGGGAGCTCAATTTGAATTTAAGCCTCCATGCACATGGTTTTGCATCACATGACAAAACATCATAATGAAATTAGTGTAGTAGAAGTGCACATACAAGTTCATTATATCCAAAGTTCATGCATAAGTCCAATGTTCCTTAAAAAAAACATAGTTAGGGTTAAGAGTTAACTTACCTTCCAACAAGCCATCATTCCTTTATCCACCAACCCGGGGTTCTCGCTATGGCCAAATGATATGCTAACTTAATGTAATATGGGTATGTCCGTACTATAGTAGTTGGTGAGACATGTGATTCCTTCGGTTTAGACAATGCAACTTTTATTCCACACATCTTCCAAGTTCCCACTCCAAGTGATAGTTTAGACATTCACTCCCACTTTTAATACACTCTTGTGGGTCCTAGTAGCTAGTATCTTACAAACCTCAACTCCATCCTTTGTTTTGCTCATTTGGAGCTTATACATGGTAGTACTTACACGTGCGCTCTTAATTTCCTTCCGTATACAAGCAATATTATGTGCAAGGCACACAAGTGCTTTACTAGGTCATGCACCCATTCTATACACGACACCAACTTTCTTATTTGTTTTTTCTAATCTTGGATTAAATAATAGAGTCCAAAAGCACACACACTCCAAATGTAGTACAAATGTCCAAACACAACCCTTAAATTTTTGAATCTCGAGAAGACATACTTTGTTGTTATCCATTGAAGGTTTTTATGTTATCATGTTCTCGATGGCCAAATTGGTGATTGTCACAAGGTATACGCAATGTTGACGGTGTCATTTCACTCTACCTATAAAATACACATGGGCCTCCACCAATGGTGTTGCAGAATCGTCATGTTTGAAAGAAAAGGAAAAGAAAATCGAATGAACATCATTGTAAGTACATTGACGTGTGATTGTTGTGAAACACCTTACACCAAAATCTACGTGGGCATGTGGGGGGGGGGTGCAAAAGGTGATGTCCTGCCTATTTTTTCAATAGGCGGCCTACCACTAGGTTGTTATAACTAATATTTTCTTCTTCTTTTTCTTGTTACAATAGTTGATATTTATGTGAGGCCTTGTGTACATGCAAAACATCGGTCTCAACAACCATTTGAGCTTTGCACGTTTCCTTAAATCATTGTTGCATCAATTGAATTACTTGGTAAAGTTTCATATACCGTATTGCACATAGGATCACATAGCGTTGCCATTACACTAAACATTTGATTTGTGTGCCATGTCAATCAGTATGGTCTTTTTGACTTGTCATGTAGCACTAGTTATCACATGACTTTCAATACTTGCAAAACAATGAATGTGGGTTGACAATAAATAATGCAGGCCACACTAAATCAGATGTTTAGAGTAGTTATTTGCCACTAGGAGTTTGGTATTAGAATCAACCACACTAATAGATAGTGGGTGTCTAGAATGTACCTCCTAGTGGCAAAAAAAACCCCATTGGCAACAACACATGATCCTTGTCGTGGGTTTGGTGACCCTCAAAATTGGTACTCCAAGTCTTGTATAGCTTTGAGTATTTCTTATATGTAAAATTAGACACAATAGGGTGTTCATGTCAACTTGGATAAATCATCACACCAATTAAACTTACATCGTGCAACTCGGAATTTGAAAGTGGACCTAATTTGAATGGGCTCCTGAGCAAGTGCGATACAATGTCAACTAAGGTAGACATGCCTTATTCCATCATCTAGCAAGAATATGGACAACTACATTTTAGTGGTACATGGTCAAGTGTGGATCTAAGAATGGACACCAAAAAGATACGGACTACGTGCTCAAAACATGCTACTCTTCCTAGACCCAATAATAATTAACATGATTGTAGGGGACCCATATGACCACTTAATGGGCACGAAAATCTTCACTTTCGTATTAGACAAGATATTCATATGAGCTCCAAAAAGAGTGAAAGAAATGGCTACATGCACAATTTGGGTTCGGTAATCATTTAGAGCTAATTAATTGTGTGTTTCATGTCCTATGGGAAGTGGGTGTCGAGAGAAAAGTGTCCAAATAACACAACCTCTACCTTATGTGCCCATCAACTTTGAGAGGAAGGTGACAAAATTTCACTTTGTGGACCTTGCATATATGGTGTTCCTAAAGTAGTGACCAGGTGCCACACTTTGTGGCATGGCACAAAGAATATGATACAAATGTAGCGGGTCCTCATACCTCTACTAACTTGTTAGTCGAGGTCCTCTACAATAGTGATGGGGACCCAATGCTAACCAGTGTTGGACTAGTATAGTATCGTCATTTTTATACAACGTGGGTATCTTTAATGAGAAGTTCACATTGATACGATTAGGGTATGGGCATCTGATAGTGTTTTTGTTTTTGATATCATTTGGGTTGGTATGTCATGCAAGAATTTTTGTACCTAGGTAAAGTTGTTCTAGTATCAATATTATTTTGGGATGGTAATGACCAGTGGTCGTGTGATATTGTCTTTTTTGATACCAATAGGGTATGGGCATTTGATTGTGTTTTTGTTTATGATTTCAATCAGGTCTATATAACATACAAGAATTTTCATATGTAGGTAAAATGGTTCTGGCATCAGTACGGTTTAGAGTGGTAATGAATAGTGTTGGTTTGATATCGCCTTTTTATTCCTTTGGGTACGTATGATGAGGATTTCACAACTTTCGATACTAGTAGGGTATGGGTATCTGACAAATAGTTTTCTTCGTTCGGGTCTATATTTTATACAAGAGCATTTGTATCTAGGCAAAATCGTCCTAGTATCAATATGGTTTTGTATGCTATTGACCACAATAATAACTCATGCATTCAAAAATTCTCTCACCTTCACATAACCCATCAAAATATCAATATTTGGATGGGATTATAGTCTTGATACCCATGGGTAGTTCATTGATACCATTATTGATGTTGATTATTCATACCCCATGCATTCACCTATACAACAAGACCCAATGTTGGTATACATTTTATTTTTCTCAAGTAAATCAAAAATATTTTTGATTTATTTGCTACAATTTTCAAAAACCTTCGGCCTCAACGGAAAAGCCAAAATTTTGGCTTTTTATTCTTTGCTTGCGTGTTTGCTTGCTCTTTCGCAAGTTGATTATTCTATCCCTGAAGAGAATAAAGCGCTTTATGTTCATGGCAAAAAGGAAAACGTATAAGGTAGAAGTGCATATAATGGACATTGTGAGCACATGAGAGCTTCAACATGCTAGATAAAATTTCACCCAAAATCTCAAAATTTAGAAACTCTAGAACGAAGTCAATGCAATACAATTCACATTAAATTGTGAATAATTGGTTAATATATGATTATTGGAAGTCAAGGTGTCTTTGTGATCCATAAAGGTTGCATAGGGCCCTTGTAGTTAAACTTTTGCTATGACTCTAAACTAACCCAAGAAAAATAACTAGGGTATTAGGTCTCATGGAAGACTAAGATAAAGTTTATTAGGATAATTGTCAAGTTGGATTAAGGTTTCTAATAACAATCTATATCTTTCACTACTTCAATTCTTATTAATTAGGTTATATTCACACTCTTATAGTTCATTGGTACTCTTTTTGTCGTGTGTGGTTCCGTCCTATGTGTATAGACTCTTATCACTCTAATTCCATCCGCTATATCAATCATGAAGCTCAAGAGCTTGGCAAATAGTTTTGTAATCTCCCATTCAAATGCAATAATCTGGTCACTGTCTTTATTAGGGCCCAAGTATTCTTTTAATATTCCATATTGTGTTCCTTAATCAAACTCTTGATTCATTGTGGTTTTATCATTTTTTATGAATTGTCACAACTGGAAACATGCTATAGTTTGGTTTAACTTACAAGTCAACAATTCAATCTCACAAAAACTATAGCTACCATTTCAATTTGAAGGTATAGTCTAGTGGATCAAGCTAGTAGCTATGAAGTATGTTGCATTATTTCTTCTGTCGATTCTTTTTGTTAGAATATGCAAGTAATAAAGCATTCAATGTAGCTGAGCAACAAGGTCAAGTTACTCTGACCTTGCTTTGCCATCAATCTCACACTTAACTCTTATTTGTTATATTGTGGTAGAAGGAGTTCAGACTTCGTGCTATTATAATTAAATAAATCTCTCTAATTGCTTCAATTGTTCCCTTTGACTATATTAGCTTGGGTCAATCAAGTCTCATGTTGTCAAACTATAGCTTAATCTTTACTAGACGCCTTATTGTAATCACTACCAAAACAACAAACTTTCACTTCTTAACTCGCACATCAGTCTGGCTATATATCTTCCTAGCCAACTCTTGTATCATTTAATGGACACGCAATTTAACATGATTGTACTCCTATTGCCTTCTAAAATTTATCACACAAAGACTAAGCTTACAGCCACTTTGTTATGAAACCATTCTAATGTTCCTTTGATCATCAATCAAGACTTGTCCTATCCCTTGTCAAACATCTCACTTCTTCTATTTAGTTGGCTCGTTCTTAGCCATATTGCCCAGTAATTAACTTCAATGATTATAGCTGGAAGACACATATTCATCACCATCTTATGCATATTTAACGCAACATCAAACCCTTTGGACATTATACACTTTATCAACTTAATTAGCTCCTTCCTCTTGTATAAACACAAACATAATCATGACACAAACTCACTACTGCAAATTAAACCATAATTGATTCAATTAATAATTCAAGATTGAACAGCCAAACTTACGGTACTTTCCTATAGAGGCATCTCTTGCTATAACCTACACTCTCATCTTAGGATTATGTAGCTATATACTTCTTATCCTCTATCTTTTTCTTACGCTCAACCTACAACATGCAGTACTCTTGCTAGCCCTCACAACTATAATATGATTTGCCTATTACAAAATGAGTAATCTTCTTTGTTAGGGGAACATCCCTTATAGCACCGGCCTCTAATACAATCGTATGCGGTCTGAAACTGTTGGAAAACGTTTATAGCCTACCATTCACACTACTTTCAGGTTCCAACCTTACTTTATGCGTCAAATTTCAACAATCTACTTCCTATACCTAGTGTGAAAGGGCTCTAACCAAACATTTCTTGCTACAACCCTCTTCCCATTGCAGCGTCGAACATGAACAAGCTTTTGGACTTTCATTGCAAACCATGCTCCATAACATTTGTTGAAGACAAGCTTACATCATCGTATGGAGAATTTCCATTGAATATACAATTCTCCTTTTCCAAAGTCTAGTCAAGGGATAGCAAAATAACAAGACATGAATGATTGTGGTTGTAGGGTGCATCTCTATTGAGAAGTGGAAATGAAATGGAAATATTATCAAGAATCTAGGGCAACCTTTTTTCTTTCATGAATGGCAATTATGGATAGACTTCCCATCCCTTCCACCTTGTACTATGGGTGTTACAAAGCGAAAAGTTTGATAGTTTAAGTATGAAACCCCTAGATGTGCTCAACCTACTTAGAGAAGTTGACATCATCATTATGTTTTCACTTCTCAATAGAAATGCGCCCTTAGTGTAAGGCCACCACTAGGCCATCACCACATATGTCTTTCTTTTATTATTAATGTACTAGTGATTGCCCGAACCGGACACTAGCTCGGTGACTATATCATTCAACAAATTTTTTTAAAAAAAAACAATAATTTATAAATTGATTTTTTACATTAATGATTGTCAACGGTATCTTGAGAATGAACCTCCTGTGAAGACAATTCTAAAAGCATTTCAATCTTGCTATTCTCAATGTCGCTTGTGTTAGGTTGATTTACAAACCTCACAAACCTCACTTGACCCTTCCAATTGATATAGGCCTCCTCGAAATGGACAGTGGTGATCATTAAATTTTTTTGTCTTCAACAACCAATGAGTTGCATTTGTAGTCCTTAGAAGAATACAATTAGTGTTCTTGTTGAGGTATGTAGTTTCCCACCTTGGAGAAAAGTTGGTGTTGGAATTGGGTGTTTGTACCTTATGCTATGTGAACCCTTACCCCCAAAACCTTGTGATGAGGTTGAATAATATCAAGCTACATTGTTCATGGTATTTAGTGTCACTTACTATTTGAAGTTACACAATACTACAATTTCTCACTAAGAAGGTAATTTTTTACCAAAGAGAAGTGACTATGTTATATAATGTCCATACAACCTGTTTAATCTTTGTAGGTACAATATGAAACCTATTGTAAGAAGTTATAACATTATGTAATCCCAAATACAAAATGACACTAAATAACATGAATGGTGCAACGGTAAGCTTTAAGTGTAACTCAACACCAAGTTTCAAAACACGATAGCTTCTAGTAGTAATTCCATACAAGTTTTTTTTATGTTCTTTTTGTTTAAATTTTTTTAATACAAATTGAGGAATTCAATTGCAAAGGTAACCCAAAATACAACCAACCCGGGCAAGCCAACACAATCTGAGCGGTTCCATACAAGTCTCAACTTATCAATATAGAAGTTTTCCTTCATGTAAGTTATCCACATGTCCCGCATCTAGTGTCTAGATAGAATTTTCGGCATGCATAATCGATTGAGATCCTAGTGGTGTTTCCAAGGCCAACCAATCACATGTTATGATCTTCTGGTTTCTCTTCATTACTTTAAAGCACTTTCCATAGATTCCTTTAGAAAGATACATAATTTTCCTGAACGTCTTAAACTTCAAATGCTAAGTTTCTTAAACTCAACCAATCATCTCTAACTACAAATTGGTTCTTCCCGTTCATTGCCCGCATGTATGGGAGGGGTGGGCTTTTTTCCATGGCAAGAATCGTCTCCCAGTTGCAAACAAAAAGTACCACCCCTCCATGCATAATAGATATTTTGGGCCGTGTTTTCTACAGTTTTTGAGATGGACTGTTGTTGGTGGTTCACATGTGGTCCCAAGTTCCAAGTCTCTACATGGAGGCAGAGTCCCAACTTTTGAGCCCCAAGAAATTCAAATATGGTTTCTTTCATTGTAATTGGATCTTGATTACTTTATGCACAACAACAACAACAACAACAACAACAACAACAACAACAACAACAACAACAACAACAACAACAACAACAACAACAAACAAACAAAAAAATGCACAGGACTTGTGTTGAGAGTTGAGTCTACCTTTAGCTCGACTCAACTCTCAACACAAGTCCAAAGACTTGCCTCCAAAAAGTGTTGCCATGTAGGCATGCGTGCCATGCTTGAGAGTTAAGACTTGGGACCTTGTGTGAAGTGGTAAGTCCCGACTTCACATACTCTCAACGGCTGAGATTGCACAGATTGACCTCAAGTGACTTGGGACCCCATGTGAACATGCCCTCGAGAAGGTGCTAGAAGTACAAAACTAGAAGAAGTATATTATCTATTATATTTAGAATTTTGTACTAGGGGGATAGATATTCTAGTTGGCATTAGTAATCTTGTTATGCAATGCCTATTATAGTGGTCTTCGTGACTTGCCATGTAGCATCAAATGCAATATAGCACTAGTTTCTAGTTGCCACCTAATGATTGCAAGACAATTAGTGTGAGGTGACAACAACCCTCAACTCTCAGATCACAAGCCAAATCATCATCATCATCATCACCATGCCAAATCAGGAAAACAAATTAATTATCATCAACGATTAATTATGTGATATATGATAAGAGACTCAATTTATCCAAATATGAGAGCATTTGGATAACCTCAAGGTAAAATGTGCCTAATTCCAACATGACCATAATCCTAAAGACATGTGTTTACAAGAGATTGCACTACGTGTCCAAAATATGCGAACCATTCTAGACTCAACAATCAGCATGATCGAGGAGACCTACACGACCACTCAAATGAGCACGAGAATCTTCGCTTTGACAATGGATATGATATTCATACGAACTCCAGAAATTATGAGGCAAAATGGCTTGTGAGCATGATTTGGAAATATTAATCATCTCGCACGAACTCGGGGTTTCATTTCCTCAAGGAAGGAGAAGTGGGTGTAGAGAGAAAGTATTCAAATAACACACATCCACCTTATCTCCAAATGGGGTAACATCGTGTACACAATGTTTTATGCATGAGTCCAAATTTGCTTACAACCTAGGCCCACCGCTTTTCCCCATGCATTGGTGGCTCCTCGCTCACCCTCTTCCTCCACTTGTATAAAGGAGGGTGACAATGATGGTGGGCGATGAAACAAAAGTGGTGCCGAGCTCACCATGCAAGATCTTTTGCCTATCATAGAAGCGAGGTGACCCCTAACCTTACAAATCAATTCGATCTCGCTTTGCTTATTACCTACAACGGGAAACTTCCGGCTTCCACAAACCTTTTTTGGCCGTTCGATGGGATTGGTGAATTGTTAGCAATTGTGAATCATGAAAAATGTCGTTTCAAGTGTCAAAATCGGAGTTGAGATGCAAAAGTTATGAATGTTGTGGCTATTTTCTCTCTCTTAACATGGTCACGTACAAGTCTTCTCATTTGCAAGTTGTAATGATACGAGATGATGGGTGGAGATGACACATAAATGGGTCAACCTCCTCCCAATGTGAAGATCAAAGGGTTGTTTGGATCAAGTTATCGTAGTGTTACAATGAGTATCTACAAGTGAAAAGGATGAGAGGATGTGGACTCTTTATCGAGTACTTTTTTTGAGGGGGGGGTCTAATTAGTGTGGGTTATCATTTGAAATTATGCATTGCTCTAACATTTTTATTGAGAGTATTGTTTTTTTACCCAAATAACATAAGTTGTCAGTATGCACGTCGAAGAATATGATATAAAGTAGTTGGTAAAAGAAATAACGTCAGTAAGAAGTTATTGCAACCTATAACTCTGAATGGTAACCCACACTAATTAAACAAAATAGTGTAGTGTAATGGATAAATTTAAATTGAAAAATGAGTCATTTTCCTCTTAACATGTTATGTAGCGTATGTGTTGAGACATTTCATGAGCTACAACCAACCTCCTTAGTAAATCATGGGAGGTGCCATGTAGAAAAGAAAGGCATTTTGCTTATTATGCAAAATGTTTAACATAAAATTAATATCATCTGCTATAAATAGAGAATACACAATCATTATGCACATGCTAAAAGCGTTTTAAGGCGAATGTTCCATTAGCAAATCTATGGTGAAGTTTCACCATAAGTTGGATTGAAAATTGAACCTTTGTTGAGTTGGTTATGTTTATCAAAAGTGCATGTGTGTTGATTCCTTAAATGAATACCCAAGTCTCCCAATTATGTTGATTATTGAGTCTATAATGGTTGATAAATTTGGCACACATAGTCCAATCTCTTTTGAACACATATCTTGTTGGGTTTTGTTCATAAATGTAGCCTAACCTCACACCATTCAAATATAGGTGTCCAATTGAGATAAGCTTTTGAGTATGGCATGCACACCTTTAGATATGTGGGCTTTGTGTGGCCACTCTTCTTAATTAAAGACACCAATGACATATGAGGAATATATAGCAAGACTTGTAGTTTTTAAAAAGCGGACACTAAACACACATGTGTTATGATGACATTGGATTGTGTGCTCTGTAAAACTGTCTCTAGGTCCCATATGGAACACAATTGAGAGCAACTAAGGTAGAGGGGCCCTTTCCCGCTCGGGTCCTTAAACTGCTTACTAGACCTATCCAACCAAGAGGTACATTATAGCTTCCAACCTCAAATTTCTATGTAATCATGGTGTACATTTTTGGGGTGAGTGGTTTTGGGTACCCCTATGAGTTCTCCTTCCAAAATTCATAACTAACTCAATATTAATCCAAAATTAATTATTCCAATTGGTCCAATTTCCAATGTACTTTGCACATCTTCCAAGATTGATTCCCCCTTAATAACTCCCCAATGAACATGCCAATCTGAAATTCGAGCGGGAAAGGGCCCCTCTACCTAATGTGATCAATATGATAGTAGAATCTTCACTTTGACCTCTTGTATCTTTTCACTTCTACTGAGCCTATTTTGTAAAGTTGACATGACAATTTTTGTGATTCGCAATTGCTAACTAGACGAGACAGTTCTCGAGCCAATCCAATGGCCATAAATGTTTGTGAAGTCTCTTACAATGGGGCCACATAAAAATAACTACAACTATGGTGGTGCTTGGTTTTATGCATGATAAATAAATTACCTAAGACAGAGCATACTAAAAGCATTGCCCCACTTGAAACCAACAACATGAAATCTTGCATAATAAGTGCATATTAAATATGATAATGTATAGTACTTTAACATCATGAATGTTTTAGACGTTTGACTCCATAAATAGCATCAGCGTCCCCAAATTAGTCTAGTTAGGTTTTAATTGGAATGAATTGGCCCTCATCTTGTTTTTACCAAAGCCCTTTCATCCATAATGGATGAGAGTGCATAGATGCTATGAAACCTTTCTAAGTAAACTATACATCGAATTTAGTGTGGCCAAGACATTCTCATCGGCGACTTGAGTCAACGATCTTGCAGTCACTTGGTGGTGACCGTAGAAGGTGGCAAGTAACACTTGCTACTACATGATAAGTCACGGAGATCACTCTGATTAACATGGCACATCAATTTTGATGTCAGACTTTACCAAATATATAGTCCTCAAATCTCATTTTCAATAGGAAGCTCTCGTATTGTGGAACTCCGTATACTAAGGTACGCATGGTTTATTCGGTTCATCTTTTTCTTGTACTCCATCTTCTATTGATCATATTTATGTGCTCAAATCCATGTTGAACTAGCAAATCTTTAGCAAGACATCAACAAAAACCGTAGCGAGAATAACACCTCCCTTGATGTAGTCATGGTTATCAAAATCGCATGTTTGTTGATTCCTTAACTAACTTCATAAGTCCTCCCAATTACGTTCACTATTGAATATGGAGTAGTTAATCAAATTTGAAGACACAATTCATTCTTTTTTGAACACGTGTCTTTAAAGTGTTAGTTCCTTGGCCCTCACCAAACTACACCCCAATCAAACACATGTGTTCAATTAAGAGAAAAATAATCGAATAACACCCGCATACCTTAATCACACTATTTGTATGGACGGGTGCTTTATGTAGACACGGGTGATGGGGAATGCAACCCTAAAGTATGTGGCACACAAAGTAAGATTTGTAGCTTTTCCTAGGCTATCAAAGTTGGTGACGTCTGGAGCTTGTCGGTTCACTTTCAAGAAGGGGAAAAAGGTTAGGTGCACACACGAAAGGTCTCATACTTTAGAAGGTGGCATCCTCAACGCACGCTCACTTTCCAACAAACCCATTCTCCTAGCTTGTGATTGTATTTGGTTACATACCTAAGGTGGATGTGGCTAATTCGGTGCCCGGCCTTTAACGGACACCTATATTTTAGGTAGTATATGGTTGGATGTGGATCTAAGAACAAACCCCATAAAGGCATGTGTTGAAAAGTGGTTGGATTACATGCTCCAAATGTGTTACTCATGCTGGATGCACTGTTCAACATGATCGAGGGGACCTACATGATCAATGAATAACTCGAAGATATTTGATGTTGACATTGTGTAAGATAATAATACGAGCTCCAAAAAGCACGAGGAGAGTGGTTACGGACATGATTTGCATTTGTTAATCATCTCGCACTAATTGCATGTTTCATATCCTACGAGAAGTGATGCGGGGAAGAAAATGTCCGTTTAGGGACCCACTTGCCTTGAACCGAAACTTGACTCCATACCTAGCACGAGGACCCATCCCCCATGCCAAGAAGATTTAGCGAAAGGGCAAAACAAAAAGCAACGGATCCACACCGTCCCGTCCCAAAAGTAAAGTATTTCTTGGCCACATCACTTAAGTGCAAACTTGAGAATGTGGTTTAAAGTAGGCATGTAGATGTGCCTAAATTCAACATAGCAATAAAATGGACACCTATAATTTGAGTGTTGTGTGGTTAAGTGTGGGTCTAAGTATGCATACCAAAAAACATGTGTTCAAAAGAGATTGAACTCACGCTCAAATTATATTAAACATTATTGGTTCAATAGTCAACATGGTTGGAAGGAGCTATATGACCACTTAATGGATAATGAATAATATATTCATATGAGCTCCAAAAATTATGAGTCAAATGGCTATGAGAATCATATGAATTTCTTAATCACATTGCCATGTATATGTGTTGTACATCCCTTGAGAAGTGGGTGCATAGAGAAACATATATTCAAATAACACACATTTATCTTGGCAATGCAAATTAAAGGAGAAGCCCCGGCCTCTTGGAGAAGGTTATTCTCTTATATGTATGTAGAAAACCACCTCCCATTTCTTGAGTTTCTAAATGTTGCAATAACTGACTCGTTTGAGAATCAATCTCCTTGTGGAATACAAACGCCTATCCACATGTCAACTCAAATTCGTATGCAAGCACCGGCATTTCCTCCCCATTGTTCACATGGTTAAATGACGTGACAACCAATAAGATATCATTTTTCTTCTTTACTTCTACACAAATACATGGGTGGTAGTTGCATGACATCATCATCCAACAAGAAATGACCGTAATGACAAGTTGCAACGTCATTCGATCATCTCATGTTTAGATCGTCGTGTCATTTACATACAACATTTGTACTACATGTGTATGGTATTTATAGTGTCGCATGTGTAGTACTATCACTTACTTTATTTTGAGGTGTATGCTAGGTTACACTAGTGACCAACAACTTCACCATTTGGTATCACCTCATGACACTTGGCATTCGAGTGTGGATACTGATATCTTGGCATGAGTATGGTCAATAATGTTGTATGGTGCATGAAGATGTTACACAACGGTCTACAAGTTGACTAAAGTGTGCACAAACGACACTTGGTATTAGCGTGCTCAAGAATATCCTCCTCTTGCATACCAAAATGTAAACACGAGAATCTTCCCATTAGGATGCTCAATAATATCTTCCTCTTGCATAAGAGAATGCAAAACTATCATCTTGAATATCCCAATGTGCTACACAAAATGTCATAACGTAAACAATTTCTTCACTTAAACAGTTACTTATGTTGACAAATAGAATCATATTGGCAATTAGCGGATGTGACACTTTAAGACATGTAAAGTAGCCGACCCATTCATGACCACCCCATTTTTGTAGCTCAAGCCTACCTAATTCCGTGCAACACATTATCAATCTTTGATCAATGCTGATAAGTCGTGGTCAAACTCAACTTATCCAAATGTTAGTGGTTCAGTTGACAACTAGGTTTAGATTGCAAATTTAGGTGCCACAGTTATCAATCACGGGAATCAAGCGCTCTCGGTTTTGTACCTGAGAGGTGATTAGAAATAAGGTCGCCTATATCACAAGTATAGATCAAAGAGAATATGCACTTAAAGGATTCGTAGTATTGATTATTGGAAAAAAAATTCAATGAAAGAGCACAAATTGCTTCTTATTTCTCTTCTCTACCTCGGGGGGGGGGGGTAGTCATTGGTTGGAGTAGCAGTATACGTGCGAACAAATGATAGGGTATTTTAAAAACATGGGGGCTAAAAATTATAAATGGACTTAAGAGTAATATAGGGTATAAAAAATGGCATTGGACATCTTTAAAGTACTATAGGGTATGGAATAATAAGTAATTTGGAATTATAAGTAATGCAAGCCATTTTTCTATTAACCCAAAGTAGAAATTTACATAATGATAGCATGTGAAAAAAAGAAGAGAATTGAAAGTAATACCCCCCTATAAAATAGTGGTTGTTCGCACCTATATCCTTAACTTTTTAACACACTGCCCCCCCCCCCCCCCCCGAGTTCTCTACATGAGGATCCCCCCCCCCCCAATAATCTTACACCTAAACCGCACATAGGCTAAAATCTCTTAATTGGTTGAGAATGGGTCACCTACCTTAGGCTACCTCTGGCCCCTTATGAGTTAGTTGATTCCACGCTCCAATTTTTTGCAAATACTAAGCTTAAGGTTGAGGCATCTATGACCAATAAAATAAGAGGGTTTGCATCTATTTAAGAGGAGTAATAGCGGGAAATTTTTATTTCTTGCGGAGAGAAACAAATTAAAAGGAAAATGCAAAAATAAAATAAAATTCATGTATATGGAATTATTTAAACAGTTTACAAATTTCAAAGCGGTAAAGTTAGGACAACACATAGTCGATCCATATGTTAACCCATAACCGCTCATCTAACTTCTAATGCTCGGCTACGATAATTGTCAAAACTCTTATGAAGATAATCGATCACAAGCCGTTGCCACCACATAAACTTCAACTCAACTCACCTGCAACATATAAATCTCATCCATGTCGGCAGTCCATGACCATAGTGAACAATTGAATGGACCTGATCGACTATGGATGCCTCGACCTTATAAGCCCATGCCAATTGCCACAAACTCCAACACTCTTCGTTCTCTTCCCCCCAAAACCAAACGAGTTCGGACATGTGATCCGAGGCCCCATTGGTCCATGAAAGGAGGCACGCCACTTGTCACTAGCCCACAACCCCCCCCCCCCCCCAAACACCCACCCACAAAACGCCATAGTATAATCTATAATTAGCAAGAAGGAAGAAGGTATAGAGGAGAATGAGAGCGGTAACCTCCACGAAGCTCCCCTTTAAAACACACATCAACCTTCCCATGACTTAAGTTATTAAGACATAAAGGCATTTTGAACACAAGTGGGCGGCAGCTGGGTCACGGTTGTTGGCCCATTAAGTGAAAAAAATTAAGTGGTTTAATTGTTGTTTGTTGTGTGTGGATAGTGGGTGCATGTATGGGCTCACGTGGTGACACTACCCGAGGAATGTGGGTGCCGTTTGGTTCATTTCTCATGTTCTCCAACTTCTACCGATTAGATTTACATAACAAAACTCATGTTGCATTAGTAAATCTACTTCGAAGTATATATGGAAACCGACCTCCCCTGATTTAGTTATGATTATTGGAAGTGCATGTTTGTCGATTTTTTGATTAGATACACATTTTCTTCATTGTTGCGTAGATTGTTAAGTGTTTAGGGGTGTAGTCGAATCTCTTTCAAACACGTGTCTTTATGATGTTTGCTCACCGAACCACATACCAATCAAATAAAGGGGTTCGATTACGAAAAACGAACTCAAGACCCATCTACCTTAAGTTATCTTCCAATGACATGTTTCTTACATAAGGTGGGTGGGTCTTAAATGGTCATTTTTTCCGACAAGCCCACTCTATGTTGCCCTCCGCATCATACACGACAAAAAATAAAATTGGTCATACAACTCTCACTCAAATAGCGTCGATTGTTGTAGGATATGAAACATGCGATTAAGTGACTATGAGATAGTTAGCAAATCCAAATCCTCTTTCCTCGTGATTGTTGGAGCTCATATGCTTATCTTGTTCACTATCAAAATGAAGAGTCTCATGCTTATTAAATGGTCGTATAGGTATGAGAGAGTCGACATAAAGGTCTACATTACCCCCCCCCCCCCTTGTGTAAACTCTTGAGCCTAGAATGGTTATCATACTTTGAGCATGTAGTCCAATCTTTAAACACAAGTCTTTCTAGTATCTATTATTGGATCCGCACCTTACCACGTACCACTCAAGTACATGTGTCCAATTAAGATAGGTGACCGAATTAGGCACATCTACGTTGAGGTTGGTGGTGCTAAAACCGACACCCCACCCAAATCAACACCCTACAATATTGCAAAATAAGTACGTATTGATCCTAAAAGTGTTCACCGTCTTAAACATCAGGCTATTGTCACGTTGGTTATGGATCCTCCATCAATGAAAGGTTGAACCCTTGTAATCTATGTTGCAATTGGGTGGTTGTTGGCATGTATTTGACTTGATTTTTGCATGTTGTGTGCGGATTGTAGACGTGTGTACGTACAGTTCATATGATGACACTAAGTAAGCTCCAATGGCCAACTTCTTATATAAGGTAGATGGTGCTAAAACCAACGTCCTTGAACATGGTTGTAACAAATCCAAGCCTACATGTCATGAGCTCTCTACTTGGAGCTTTTGGTGAGTAAATAAACTCATCTATCGAGAATGTTAAAATGCATTGTCTTATTCTATAATATCCTAGACAATTATATGTCTACAAAACAAGATTCCAAAGGAAATGGCATCAAATACCCCAAATCAACTAGTAAAGCCCATTTAAACATATACTACATGGGGCTTATTTTCACTAGAGCCCGACGGCTGATTCTACCCACTTAGATGCCATGAAACCTAAGCCCGATGGTTATTCATGTCTAGAAATGGTAGTTTAACAAGTTGACTTCACATAGCATTGCTAAGCCCTACTTGCAGTCACTCTAGGCATGAGAATACTACGGCCGATGACTGCGAATAAACATGTTGTAATTATTAAAACAAAAGGACAATCTAAGTCTAAGTGTCACAACAAGGTCCCCATAAAACATGGCATCTCTTGTATACAGGATGGATGCACGAGCACAAGAATTAGGAATGCTATGGAACAATTCAAATTTCTACATAACATTGCTTGTTTCGCCAACCACCGATGTTGTGAGCCAATGTAAATTAGGCAATGACATAGACCAACCACATTGGCGGGCTTAGTAGCACATAGCCTTTTCACAACAATCATATGACTCTTGGGCAACTATTTCACGTCACTGGAAAATTGTCCGACCTCATCGGGGAAACCATAAACCTACCATAGTGTTCATTTGCCTTCTCTTTTTTTTACCAATGTAACCCAATTGCCTAGGACGCATATGATGGTAGTATTTCCACACAACCGTCAGTTTTGACTTGCCTTCCCATGCCTAGACCTAGCTCTCAATTTGGACAAAATTCAATATCTATGAACTAATGTAGGAACTAACTAGACATTATCATGGGTCCACAATCCCCTCTCATGCCTACTCAATAATGTTATGTAAGGTAAGAATTCGCACTAAACCAACGCTACCAACATATGGGTCCTAGGCAATCACCATGATGCGATGGTGAGAGAAGCATGCAAAGTCATCCATGTGTGTAATATGATTTCCAAATGTTCCCGTGACGTTGGAGAATTTCTCAACGATGCAGGTCAATTTGCCCATGACTCATATGCTTGTAGTGCAATGTGCATGCCTCATCAAATGTGGTACTATGCTTGGGCTCATGCATTCAAATTCGTTCCTTGTTTGCAATATATA
The DNA here is from genome assembly GCA_950295325.1 of Polytrichum commune. NCBI lineage: Eukaryota > Viridiplantae > Streptophyta > Polytrichopsida > Polytrichales > Polytrichaceae > Polytrichum > Polytrichum commune. The sequence goes on from OX485805.1 coordinate 19,107,268, forward strand.
TAAATCTCGCAAATGTACTTAACTTGGAAGTTAGTAGCCCCCCCCCCCCCCATTCCGGTTGACATTGACAATATGAGAAATCTTGCAACAGCTTTTAGGAGGTCAACTGTTCTAACGAACATCTCGTAGTTTACATATATTGGAATATGCATGAGTCTAGTAGCAAAGGATTTGTGGTTGTATAAGATTATATATATATATATATATATATATATATGTGTGTGTGTGTGTGTGTGTGTGTGTGTGTGAAGGTACTACTAGGTATATGATATACTATACGAGTAAGCATTGAACGACACCGTTTATGGTATTTAGTGTCACATATACTATTTGCGAAGTGCCTAAACTAGACACCTAGAGGTCTCAAAGTGTCATGTCCTCTAATTGCCAATATGGTATGATTCATCAACATAAGTAACTGTTACAAGTGAAATTTTATTTATATTACACTCTAACCTCTCAGATGTCATGCACATGGCCAACCAAAGTGCACGTGATGTTAAGGACACATGTGGTGTTAACATGGATGCATGATAATAGAGAAACTGTGTAGCATGTGATAGTATGGAATAACACATAGTCAATAATGAAAACAATGACAATGTGATGTGTGTCGAGCATGTGGTTTGAATTCTTTGGTGGGCTATTTCAACGTCGAAACCCATGGTATACGGGGGATATGTGACAACAAGGAGGGAGATTTAAACTAAGCACATCCGTTCCCTAGGGTTTTCGGGATATAAGAGAGGGATTGACATTACGGAGGTTATGGTGTATGACAATATGAGTAGCATGTTTAGATACTTGAGATGATAGTTTTGCATTTTAGTATGCAAGGGGAAGGCGTTTATGGAGCATACTCATGGCAAATGTCATGTGTTCAGAGAGAGAGAAGAAACGCTGACCTCTGATGGGATCAGCATGATTGAAATGCCCGTTCGACCCACCCTTGATATTATGTCCACTTGACATAATATCAGTGGTGCAGGACTACTAACCCCTCTCGGGGTGGGCACTATGGTAACTGGGGTAACCAAGTTGGCCATGCGTTGGTGCGGTTGTAGTGCTTGTAGGGGCAAAGGTTATCACTTTGTGGGGTGGATATTGAGTCATGGGCCTTCCATTAGCTTATTGTGATATCTTTTATTTATTGGTTGGCTAGTGTTTTAGGGAGTTCTTATGGTAGTTGTGTGTCAAGTGGTATTGACTCGTTATTTTCTATCCTTCTTTTGTGGAGAATTATGGACATAGCATGTTGTATAGCAATGACATTAATTGCCTCAAATGTGTTCTTGATGCTCTGCTTAGGGATTTTAAATGTTGTTTCAATGTTATCCATAGAGGGGATATGTGTGGCAGCCCTAGCGCCTGTAGTGATGACAATTAGTGGGTCTATTTTCCAACCTTTGTTGGCAATATTGTCCATTAATGGTTTATATTTTTATATTTTACGGTTTATAGTTTCATCCGGTATTCTATCGTTACAGTATGTAAATTTAATGAATTGTATTGTTAGGTTGTCATTAGGTTCTATTGGGGGTGAGGACTGATATGGTAGTCCTTTCACACATAAAAGATTTGGTTTGAATCTGGCATTACAATGGCATCTTTGTTGGCCACATACACACGGTAATACCCATGAAGGGACCGTGTTTTCTGGGGGGTCATTATTGAATGTTCCTGCATTCATGAGTATATAACATCTTGGCTTTTTTGATGACACTATAAGTTTTCTTAATTCCCATACTGCTTTATTGTGTCTTTTGGTACGGAGGGCATGAATGTGGTGTTGTTTGCATTTTAGAAGTACATGCAGCCATGTATCCGGGTCTGTTGAGTCACATATGGGGCATGTAATTGATGGAAAAACTTCTCTTCCGAAGAACAACTATTTCCTGGCATTTCCCATGTATTGACCATGTCTTAGTTTTAGAAGACATGTCATGTGTTCACATTCCAGTATGCAAGAAGAAGATAATCCCGAACACACTAATGCCAAGTGTCATTTGCGAAAAATCAACTTGTAAACCATTGTGTAACACAAGCATACACCTCATAACACAAATGAACATAATACTCATGCCAACAATGTATCAGTAAACGCACTTGAACGCCAAATATCATGAGGTGACACTAATGATAAAGTATACATTTGGTGATGAGTGTGACTTAGCGTGTGCCTCAATATAGGGTACGTGACACTATTACGCATGTGATCCTAAATACCATAAACGGTGTAGTAAGTGAGAGTTCTCGTGTGGCCTATTTTCCACTCATGGATATAAGAGCATCCTCAGTCGGTCTAGGTAAAGCTCACTGCAAACCAAAACCTATCTTTTGACTTACCTAAAATTAGAAACTGAATTTACCATCATTAGAAGCGCACCTAAATAAACGTGAGATATTTCTCAAGAACAAAGAATTGTAAAAATTTGACGTAGGTGAAATCCCTCATTGAAAACACCACATTTTCAAAATTTAGAGGGAGTGCACCAAATCTTGCTTTAAATGGAAAGATCCTCCCACACTCCCTCCAAATTTTTGACATTTAGAGGGAGTGTGGGAGGATCTATCCATTTTTAAGCAAGATTTGGTGCACTCCCTCTAAATTTTGAGCAATTTTAAGCAAGATAGGTCTTGGTTTGCAGTGAGCTTTACCTAGACCGACTGAGGATGCTCTAAGGGCTCAACATATATACGACAGTCCCAATGATATGAACATTTTTATATGAACATTTTATTGAAGCAAACCTGCAGAGAGAATGATGATGATGATGTCCCTATGGGTACCACAAAGAGGAAACATTCCGTTACATTCCTGTATAACTTGCAACCAATTTGTTTCCTTTTGCAACTGCCATATGATGGCCGTTTTACACACATGAGATATGAGATAAGGCATTCATTTATACTAAGGGTTGTGAGAAGAATATGAGATAGGGTTTCTTGTGGCCATGGTCAAGGGTCTAAAGACCATGACCAAGAGAAATCCATGGTCGACAGTCTAAAGACCATGACCAGGAGAAATCCACATCACTTTCAAAAAGCCTTGTTCAGATGACAGAGTGGAAAGTGGACTTAGACCATGACGTAGTTATTTTAATGAAGATCAAATAATAAAAATAAGGATACGATCAACTAAATTGTTTTGGGAGTATCCCAATGTCCCCTTGTCCAGTGGGCATCGGGTCATTGGCATTACGAACGGACACTTTACTCACGCCGGCCCCTTGCTTGAAAGGGGTTGGAGTTTCTATCTATCTTTTGGGAGTAGACACTGTGTCCTGGTGAGACAACCTATTTGGGTTGTGTCACTGCGAAATCCGGGTGATCACTAACCGTTACTAATTTTTGGATTTGTAGGATTCCATGTCACTTTCTCATTCATTTTCTAACATGGTCACTCTTTTCTTGGGTGCCTTGTGTACAAGGAAGAGACTCATACCACCATTCATTTTCTCAACCAATCAGAGAATTTAGAACGCGGTGGTGGTCATGGTCACGGGTCACTCGTGTAAATTGGCCCTAAGCATGGGCATGCCTCTCATGCATCCGTGCTAAAATAAAATCATGCCTAAGGAGTTGGTTTGGGGGAGTTGGGGTGTAAAAATGAGGTGCATTATCATTGTAGGAGTTTTCATACCACACGTGTCATCACTATAACAGTCATTGTGTGGTCTTATCAACCTTTTTCTTCCATGAGGAAGGTTATAGAACTTATGAATGCAGATCTAGACTGCACCCTATTTGTGCATCATATAGTCACTCATTGGGAAAACAAATTGGATTGATTATGGTAAATAGCATGGGCACTTATAAGGTGCGATCCACCTTGGGTAACTTTGTAGTGTGGCATCATGATAATATACATCATCATGGTGGACAACAATGTGCAACCCAAGTTACACTTACACTTTGAGTTTTTTGAACCACTCACCATGTTTCGTTCCTTCCCAATTTTGGTTATAAGCGGGGTATCCAATGAAAGCTATTGAGAATGTGAATCCAAAAAGCTTAATCTCGCTTTCTAAGGCCCAAAGTCGAAGAAGGGAAACATACAAAATTTGAGTTGACGTACACACTCTCTCTCTCTCTCTCTCTCTCTCTCTCTCTCTCTCTCTCTCTCTTTAATAAATGGACTAATCAAGAAAAATGGATGCACCATTAATCACGCCGTTCCTCCTCCATAGCCAGGAACGGTGGGATCTGCCTAAAAACCCCCCATCGAGCGTGGCTCGGAGGCTAGGTTCGGGAGGGGGTGGCAAGGTTGGGATAAAACATGCCCCCTATTTTTTTTTAATTGGGTGGGGCCTTATTTGATCTCATAAGAGGCTCCCTAGGGTAATTTGGGGCCGCATGACCCAAATTTAGCAAAAAAAAACCAAAAAAAGTCACCAAGGGGCTAAGACGGGGAGGGCCAGAAAAATGAACCCCACCGAACCTGGCCTCCGAGCCTCACAGCTGCAACGCTCGTCGGGGGTATTTAGGGAGCCCCGGAACGGTGCTGGTGACTAACTAACAGAATTTTGTCATGCTACTTTGAGGTGCAATAACTCATAATGGTTATTTGAATTTTGGGGTGAGCACCGTAAGTAATAAGAGTCAGGATAGTGCTCAGTGCTAACTTAAGCTTAGCCTTGTGAGAAGCACAGGCCCAAAGTCAAAAGCCAAAGTGGCAGAGGGGACCATATTGAATGTCAGATGCAACTGGCAGTGTCCGGAGAGCCAGAACCAGCTGCTCCACTATTTTTAGTGTGGGTGGGAAGAAAAATTAGTGTGGAAATAATTAGCACGGGCCACACTAATTTCTCTAGTCGAGGTGGACTTAATCAGAGTTCGGGAAGTTTTTGAAGCCTTAGTGGCTAATTGCCGGTAGTTGCTATGAAGGGTCGGATTTTTTTCCAAATTTACATCGGCAAGAGCCGGTCTTTTGTAAAATCAATCGGCCAATTGCCTATATTTTCATATTTTCATTGGCCAATATCCGATTAAATGGAATTCATATTGGAACTAATTGTTTTAAAAATGTATGAAAAGAGTTAATATCCTTGGCAGGAATTGAACCTAGCAATGCCTTCACCGCTTGAAGGCCAAGGGTCCCCCAATTCTTCATAGAAGCAATTGGATTTGGTCATGGAAAGGTTGCATAATTCAAAAAGTTTAAGGTTTAGGGTACTTCCTCAAGTGCATCATCAGATGCCCCAGACAAATAGCGCTCTGGATGCTTCCGGCTGAAATCCAGTAAGTCACAAGAAGAATCGGCTACATTTATGGGACATTTTCTGACCAACACATTGAATAGGAAATAATTGGAGTTGGGTACAAAGCCAATACTAACCCGCAAAGTTTTGTTGTATATTTAGATTTGGGATTGTTTTGAAAGATTGCAGGGTCGAGCTGAGTAACCGTGGGAATCTGCCAAACAGTTTGGGCCAAATCCTGAATGAATGAATGAAGAAAGAGCTTTGCGTTTGACATTCGTTGGGTTGCGGTCCTCTGCATGAGCCCATTGTTGCCTCTTGTAGGAGTATGGGCAGTCGCATGATAGATGTGGCACAAAACAACATGACCACACACATTGGTTTTTCTAGAAACACACACATTGTGACCCACACTACTTTTCTACTAAAAGTTTAGCGTGGGTTGGAGATTCATGTGGCCCACGTTAATTCATGTTATGAAAAGTAGCATGGGCTCTAGAAAATTATTGTGGACCATGGCAATAGGATTAGTTAGTGTAGTTATAGATGAATTGGGTGAGTTTGAAAGATAACCGCTTGAAGTTCAAGACCTTAAAAAGATTGCACATCATTTTAGAGGAATTTAGAGAATATATACCCCAATTTGAGAAAGGAGACCCATAAGATGTCAACATGTAACCGGTGGGACTTGGAACACACTAGGATCTCAATAGCAATTTGAGGTCACAATTGCACAACTTCCACATAGATTTACACCCACCAACACATGTCCAACTAAAAGGTCCAGTGGTAGATGCTTAGGAGATGTTGCGTTTGAATGTCGTGCAAACTTTCAGATCAATTGGGAATCGTTTACTAAAAGGGATCAACAACAAACGTGTTTAAAATATGTTGCCCCTAAACAACAGAGTTGACAAATGTCAAATTTTGGTTTGTAGACCAGTTCCACTGTAAACCAGTTGAGAGCACACTCCCATATTTGAATTAATCCCAAAACAACTATATGTGTTGAATCAAAATAATCCACATGGCATAACATAATAGACTTGAACATGAACAAAAGGAGTAGTTGGAACAATAAGGAAACCATCTGAACTAGTGTAAAAGGGGTCATAGTGAACTACTCACAACCTGAGTATGGTCGCATAGGACATTAGGGGTTAAGTTAGTATGGATCAAGAAGGGCCACCCTAAGTCTGCAAACTTCTCATTGTTGTATTGTCTCTTGAGTTCCTTGCCATACCTTCCTTGGACCACATGCCCTGGAGGAGGTTCATATGATATTGCACTTCCACATATACTAAGTTATATATTAACTTAAGGGAGAGGGTGCTTAAACCAACACTTTAAGCTATTGCACGTACATACGACTATGTGGTTGATATATAAAATATATATTCATACCAGCCTTTTAGCTAAACATAGGTATAAAGGGGTAAAAAGTAGCCTCAATTGAATATTCAAAGTTAATACCACTAGCTTCCTTAAACCAATTCCTAGGCCATGTGTATGATGACCTTGCATATGACGAGGACCCCACCTTCACTGCCTTGAATCAACACATGATTGCCTAGAACCAACACGACACAATTGGGTACCAAACCCAAGCCAGATCAAAGCCCAACTAGTAACGGTGTGCACAGCCACGTGGCCATCTTAACCATCCCACCCAGTACGGTTGCAAAACTGTCACTTTGCAGCCTGGGTACGAACCCCCTTTATGCCCATAATTGACCCCTCGATGAACAGGGAGAACCGACCACTATTTACAAATGAATTGGTTGAGTTTGAGAAATAAGTGGTCGGAAGTTCAAGACTTTAAGAAAATGATTGATCGTTTTAGAAGAATCCATGGAATCTACTTCAAATTAATCAAATAAAAAAAACCAAAAGATCACAACGTACAACTAGTTGGACTTGGGAACATTAGGATTTTGGTTGATTATGCCCAAAAATCTCCCCGGACATTGGACCCCCTTTGTGCTTTGTGGGCCTACCACCTTGGCTTTGTGAATATAATGGCTAGAACCATTCCCCCCCCCCCCTTGAATAGAATGGCTAGAATAGGCACTGAAAGTCAGCCTAAATCCACCTTGAACCGACTTGAGATAGAATGAAGCATGTTGCCTACCCTACATGAAGGTAGTGGAGGCTAGTATGAGGTGGCACCACTAATGGCACCTAAAACTGCCACTCCGTGGGCCTGGTAGTCCTACACCATGGGATCAATTCAAGGTAGTAGAGTGTTGACGATTGGGAGGCACTTATAGGTGTTGGTTTTGGGTGGGGTGTTGGTTTTAGCACCCTCTACTTTATCCCTATCTTATTTGCAAACCCCCATGTGACCACCCCCAATCTTCCTTTCCCCTTGCTTTCCCACCATGAAACAAACATAAACATTATCTTATAAGGTAAGTTGTGCTGCCCAAAAACCCAACATAGCATTATAATATGGACACCTGCATTGTAGTGGTGTGTGGTTAGGTGTGATTGTAAACAACCACCAAAAAAATGTGTGCATAAACTTTTGAATGATCTACGAACTTACATGAATCATATAATGAATAATCCTAAAGGATAATTAAAAGGGGACAACAACATGTGAGCGAAGAGGATCTATCTATCTATCTCTCTATACAAACACATTCATTCATGATTGCTCCCAAGGGAGCAGGCGTTGATATTCACTTAAAATGACAACTCAAAAATTTTCAATAATGGAAAAATGAAGGCTTTCCTTGGCTTATCAATAGTATGTTGAAAAATAACAATCATATTATTTACCTTTTCAAGTGAGTCCTTACATCACTGTAGCATATTTCTAGTTCTTTAATTGTAATATACGTCATATACATGCAAGACCTTGCCCCCCCCCCCCAACACACACACACACAAACCCCCCCTAGAACTATGCACCGCTTTGTATTGAATCATGAAACTCAAAGAAGTTCCATTCACCTTTACAAGGGTGAGTACTTGTAGTCATCGTGCAAAAAGAATAATTTAACCCATCGATTCCAATATCTTACATATTCATGCAAGATATGCCCTTCTTTTAAAAAATTAAAATAAGAATAAGATTAAAACAAGAAAAACAAACCCAACCACCCTAGACATAACATTAATGAGCAGCTAGAAGATGGGTTTCTTTCCAAAGGAAGCGGTTGCAATCAAAATTCTCTGATAAATTATAGCCACTTGTCAAAAACTCTATATTACACACAATATGAGTGCTTCCCATAAACGGGAATCTTGGAATCAAAGGAGAATTGTGCTTGCCTGATACTTGATCCCACAGAACGCATCCAAAGAGCTGAGTATTGTTTTGGAGCCAGGCATCACGTTGTAATAACTCTGCAAAATATAAAGCAATAAAAGTTCAAGTAACCTTCACCAAGGGGGAGGTGCTTGTTGTGACTATGACAAACAAGATGGGAAAAAGGAGGGGGTCTTTTGAGTCCTAACATACCTCAATTGGGATGTACCACCTAGGATTTATAAAAAGAAACTCATGTTTTGTGTCAAAGTTGTGTCAAATCGACCATTTTGATATTGAAAGTGATGTTTTTTTACATGTCGGAAAGATCCCCTACTTCATCTAATGAAAATCAACAACCAAGTTCATCAATTCTTATACCATCACGTATTTAAGGTACACATGTATACCCCAAAACCAACCCATAACCTAAAACCGATGAGTATGTTAGTATGTGCATATTTCATATCTTTCAATGGGGTTAAGGTTTGTGACAATCATATAAACATATCCGTCGTGGATGAAGGGGCTCTAATTACAACAAACCTCCCTATAGGTTGAGGGTTGATTTATTGCCATTGACATCTCTCCAAGGTATGTGCCCCTATCATGGACGATATTATACCTAGCAATCTAGACACGATCTATGAATCCCTAGATTTGAGGCGTGAGATGAAACCATCCCTTGATTTCGTGCATTTCGGATACACCATTCCAATTAGGTGCACAATATACCGTCAGATCAATTCCAACATTCTAATGCTACCTTCAAAGTTAAATCACATAAAAACTTTTAATTTTTGGCTTGGAAGGGCCAAGTTCCATGTGCCAGTGCCGGTCCGTTTTTTTTTTAAGTGGGTGAGAAACGGGTGACATCATCCAAAAAATGAGTGATGTCACCCATTTAATGGAGGGGTACTTCTATGCGGGGTGTTGGTTTGTTCCGATTTCCTACTTTCTCACCAAATTTGGTGAGTACTAAGATGTCACAATTGATGAAGGTGACCGGTAATGAAGGCCATCATCATTTAACTTTTGATATTCGACTTGCACAAGATTTTCTGTACATTTATAAGTCCATCTCTCCTTAGTCATGCATGCAGTTTTAGCCTTTTAGGTTAGTGTCCGCGGAGGTTTTGGGCATTAATCGGTCAAAATCCTAATGTTTCCAAGTCCAACCGGTTACATGTTGTGATCTCTCAGTTTTCCTTCATTAATTTGAGGTATATTCCATAGATTCCTCCAAACCGATGGATAGTTTTTTTCTGAAGTCTTGAACTTCAACTGGTTATTTATGAACATTCAATCGGTTCATTTGAAAGTAGTGGTTGGTTCTCCCCGTTCATTGTTTTGTGGTTACGTGTTAGTTTTGGGTTTGCATGCCTACCTGAATCATAATCATATACATGCATCTTTCCATCTTTCGGGGAAGAAACTAGATTACCTCCACCTCAAAGATTTTCTCAAACACGAACATGACCAGTACATGAAGCAACCATTGACACCATCACAACGCAAGATCATTGCCGCAAATTGCACCTCGAACTATAGATTAGCCATTGAAAGAGGACGATGGTCCACTATCCCTATCTCTAGAGATACTAGACTATGCCACTTTTGCTCCTATGATGGAGTTGACAACGAGGCACATTTTGTGTTGGAATGTCCCCTATAAAAGCCCATTAGAGACAAGTTTCCATCAATATTAGAGAATGCAGTCCTAGGCAGCCTCGCGTCTCTCTTTCGATTGGACCACCAAGTTGACGATACTAGCCTTTAATCTCACGGAGGCTACCGCACTCTGCCACTCTCTTAGAGAATAAGCTCGTTTGAAATCATCATGATGTACTTTCAGCCCCATTAGCCTTTCCGATTTCCTGGGGTTTAGAACCAATTCCATCTCATTTCATACAAGCTTTCGCCGAAAGGGGGAAAAGAAAAGAAAAGCATGGCACCAAGTGTACAACTATTGTACTCTTCACACATAGGTGTAGGATGGCGGGTTTTTTACGTGTCGAATTACGACCATTTTAGACCTCTCAAACGAACATCATCCTAAGGCCTACTATAAACCAAACCGTTGCATGAACAAAATAAGAGATTAATAAAAGCACGAGCCATGGGCCACCTATATACATCACGACGGATGAAATCATCCGTAACACAAAACGGGCCACATTCCGAAAACCCTTCTCATCACGAGTTTCTCCGATCAAGGATGAGATTCATCCACATATGCTCATCCACAATCTCCAATCCATAAAAACAAACAACCTATTATTAAGGGGTTGGCCTTTTAGTAAGGAGGGGGGTTGGTTGGTTGGTTGTAATACGCCCCGTCCCTCGAGGCGGGTCCCACCAAATCCCGGGTCTCCCGCACCTGCCGCCACAATACAACCCGGGTACCCGGGGCCACCCGGCCCCCCAAAGATTTAAACGAGCTGCCCGTACTGCCCGGTGGTCAAAATACGCGCCCCCCCCCCCCGTCTGACCCTGGGCCCGGTCTGCCCGGGCGGGATCCGTAGGGGCGCTCCTCCTCTATATTCACAGATACGGTTTCAACGTACGGGATACGGTCAAAGGTTGCACGAGATCGTGCCATTGGGCAGCCGGGGCAGCCACCCTCACGATTGGGAAAGTTTGACCAGAGGCGGATGTTTGACTTTCCTTTATTAATAGGCCCGGGCCGGCTTTTTGTGGGCCAGGCTTGGCATTGATAGGCCTATGATGGGGCCCCCCATTCTTGCCCTCCCGTAGGGGTCAAACCCTAGGCCTTGACCGCTGTTTTGGATATCGCCGGTGCGGCTGAGCTGGATGGATGATGAGCATCGTACCCCCTTCCCGTGCCGACGTCATCCATCCACACGTCCATCCATCCATCCCCCCCCTCTTTCCCCCTTTTGTTCGGATGCCATTCCATCCTTTAACTTATTACCGCTAGCTACACTAAATACCGTATCTACACTAAATAGGATGTTTAGTGTTGGATTATACTTAATGTTGTTACCACTCTACCTTGCTCAGCACTAAGTGTCGGATCATTGACAATTAGTGTTAGAAGATATGCTGGAATTCTCTTTCAATTATCGGTTTTATTTTTTATTTTTTTAAAATTTTCATTCATATGCTTACTAACACTAAATCTATCCATCCAACCATCTATATATTCATCCATCCATTCATCCATCTATATACGTTTCACTAAGATTGAACTATTGTTGAAAATACGGACATAATTCTAGGTTCAGTTGTTAACACTTTCGGGAGGGCCTATGCGTTGCCATTGAAGTAAGAAGATCTCCGGTTTAATATCTTAAACCCTCTACAATTTTGAGGACGAAAATCTCAATCTTCATCGTTCGTAATTGCTAACCAATGAGACAATATTTCATCTAGTCCAACAACTAGAACATATGTGGATTTGGAAGTGCCCACAATAAGACCACGTACCTATTTCGAGTTAAAATCATTTATGTTATATTCTTCAGGCATGTAGAAACAGTGCTTAGTTGTCAAGTTTCTATATTGAGGATGGTCATATGGTCTCATGCTTGTGGAGAAATTGATCATTTCATGCTACGAATTATGTTAGACAATATTTTGTTTAAGAATTTTGGTTATAAACATCTTGGAAGTCCAATAGTCGGTGGTTCTACATACCGGTCATCAATGTCAAATCATTCCTTCTTATTATTGAGAGGTTCATTTTGTAGTGATTTAGTTTCATTATCTTCCTTCTAGAATGATATCTTGATAGAATGTAGTTGAAATTTCATCCTATTTTACACCCATCATACTCTCGAGATTAGAGGGACTACTATTGACATTCATGCCTCCACAACTGAAGGTTTTCAATAACAACATTTTGTTGGGAAGAATAATGTGACGGATGTGAACAATGATAAACTTTTGAGCCCATAATCATATGATATCCAATCACAACATGTACAACTAACCAACATTGGTATGTAAGCCTTAGGGGGTCACCCTTCTTGAATAGGACACCTATATTTGAGTGGAATATGAGAAGCTTCTTGTTAATTGTACGATGTTTGACTATGTGTTGTAAATATAGACACCAATCTAGGCGTTCCTTTTAACACAATTTGGAGAGTTCGTTGCCATGCCACCATTGGCAACTCACACCCTGTTCAATTTATTCATTTCTCTTAGCACAAGTGCCACATGTCACATAACATTTGACCAAAACCCATGACAAGGTTGAGGTTGATGTGGCACCCCCCCCCCACCCACCCACCCCACAAAAGATTACAACATCATGGTATGTGATTGTTGAAAGAGATTAATTTTTCTTTTTCTTTCTTTTTCAGTTTAAAGAGAAATGTAATCTTCCATTTTGGCCCTCTTATAACTTTTGCATTTGAAATTTGATTTTAAAACTTGAAACAACAATCTTAACGATTGACAATTGATGATTGGATGAGACACTTCTTGATCTAATCCAACCACCCACAGTTGTGCGTGGAGTTGGAAGTGCCATAACATTCTTCAGCTCTTGTCCAATGTTCAGTGGGGCCAGGTCCATGGAACAGTACTCTAGGGTGTGTTACACGTTGTTTGCATCTTGCAAAACTTTCATATTGAATCTAAAGCCACTTGAGGCAAAGTGACCAAACCTGGGAGCCATATGGTGTTTTTGAAGGAGACGAGGCCAATGACAAGTACAATTGATGTGCTTTCCATCATTGTTGTTGCTCGTGGACTTTATGTGGACGGTTTATGTATCTCGCATTTACTAAAATCAACAAAGGGTTGTGAGCCATTGAAGAATGTTGTGGCCCACACAACAAGACCACGTACCTTATGATTTCCTAACTTCCCATCTCAAAATTGTAGTTATTTGTGTTGATGGGAGAGGGGGGGGGGGGGGCAATGAAAGGACCCAACCGTGTGTCACAACCATCCAATTAACTTGTTTAGAGGAGACAAATAAACAAAACCAAATTATCTACTACACTAAACAATCCTAATAATGTAGGTCACGTTCATTTTCTAGAGCCCACGCTAATTTCAAACCCACGCTAAATCTATAGGAGAAAATTAGTGTGCGCCATATGAATTGTTTTCTAGAAAACCCATGTGGGTGATTATTCTAACTTATGCTACTTTTGTCCTTAAACTAACATACAATGTGTTGGTTAGAAGTCTTGAAGAAGGTTTACGGGACGATCCATGGTCTTGGATCCACAATAGTTCCACCCTCGCTACAAAATTAGTGTGGTCCATGTTGATTCTCTCCACGCTAATTTTCCACCCACACTAATAGGATTGTTTTGCGTGCCTATCATACAAATCATGATCATTGTTAGTAGGCTCGTTCCATGCCATCACCATTGATGTTGTATTTAATTATCACACTAAATATTGTATTTAGTGTCACCAATTCTATTTGTCATCCTCAAGACTAATTGCATGTTGCCTGTATACTGTCACTAACACTCATTGTAAACCTAACATTACTTGTAACCCCTTTTAAAAAAAACCGGGGGGGGGGGGGGGGGGGCAATCACAGATCAACAATGTTGCAATTACTACCACTTACTAGAAAAAAAATCATCCAAATTTCATTCATCCATGAGAATTTTACATTACCCATAAAAAGGATGCAAAATGTACTAAACTAAAAGTGGACGAACTAAATATGAATGAACTTCCAGGCTGTGAAATCATCTCTCTACTTGACAGAAAAACTAGTTAAGTGGTCAAGTGCCTCTTGTGTGTTCCAAAAATAAGAACAATATGAATGAACTAAAAGTAATGTGGGATGGTAGTACACCAGTTATGGTATTCAGTGTCACTTGCTATTTGGAATTACACAATGCTATAACTTTTGGGATGTAGATATCATTCTTTACCAACAAAAGTTGATTAAGCTATTAGACATTCTAGAACACATACAACTTTCCTTGATTAGAGAAAAGTTCATGGTAAGTACAAAGTTATAGCAAGGGTGTATCTCCGAATAGCACGTGACACTAACAAATATCATAAACGGCGTACTTGTAGATTTGTTCATTACTAGTGTCAATAGCAAAAGTTACCACAATGATTTAAAAGAAAAAAATCATTATTGACCGATCGCTACATTGTTTTGTCTATTAGTGTGGGTTACCATTCGGGAGTTACATGTTGCTAGAACTTTTAACCTACATCGTCGTTTTTAACCAACTAAGTTATATCATGTTCTTCATGGTGTATATACTAACTACTCATGTTATTTAGGTAAAAATGATAATATTGGTAAAATGTTATAGCAACATGTAACTCCGAATGCTAACCCACACCATTTAGACAAAACAATGTGGTTATAGATGAAATGGTTGAATTTGAGAGATAAGCTTTTGAAGCTCAAGACTCCATGAAAAATTACCAATCATTTTAGAGGATTCTATGGAATATGCTTCAAATTAATAAAGAGTAACCAAGAGATCACAACATGTACCCGGTTGGACTTGGAAACACTAGGAATTTAACCGATTATGCCCAAAATTCTCTCCGGAGTATGGATGGTAACCAAAAAATTGGGTGTTTCATCCCAATTTGGAGCCGCTCCCAGACCAGACCTTGCCCTAAATTCGCATTGGATCTAAGTCGGGGGGGGGGGGGGCGCAGTGTGTTAAAAAGTTAAGGATATAGGTGCGAACAACCACTATTTTATAGGGGGGTATTACTTTCAATTTTTTTTTTCACATGCTATCATTATGTAAATTTCTACTTTGGGTTAATAGAAAAATGGCTTGCATTACTTATAATTCTAAATTACCTATTATTCCATACCCTATAGTACTTTAAAGATGTCCAGTGCCGTTTTTGATACCCTATATTACTCTTAAGTTCATTTATAATTTTTTGCCTCCATGTTTTTAAAATACCCTATCATTTGTTCGCACGTATATTGCTACTCCAACCAATGACTACCCCCCCCCCTGAGATCTAAGTTTTGGCTATGAATAGATAGATAGATGGATGAATGAATGAATGAACAAATGAATGAATGAATGGATTGGTGGATGAATGAATGGGTGGATGGATGTATCCAAAACTTGGATGGGCTCCGGTCATGTGGATGATGGAAATAAGGCCACTCAAATGGTGCCACCTGGTGGGGAATTACCATGCCATACGCACACAATATCCTTAGGTGGCCAACGAGACACTAAGGAGCCTTCTCATTGGTGGGGAGAAGGGCTTGAGGGCTTGAGGGCCCTTGATCCGTGAAATACACATCATGTGATTGGTCGAGAAGCCAAAGACAAGCCAAGTTCAAATTTACACTATATCTTGAAGGTTTGAGGGGTCAAAGAAATTTGAATGAATTGAAAATCTACATGGTGGTATCTAGGATAATAGTTTCATTGTTTACTAGATATTGTGTTAGGATGATCTGGGATTAATGCAAGGCTAGGGGGCCGTGACAATCAATTAAATTTTCATTGGCTCCTAGAAATACTATATTGTCATGGTGCATATCCAACCCCGACCATACGTTGCGGTCCCTCAACATGGTTCATTCTCACTTTACACTAAGCTTGAGGACCCATCAATTGCAAAACTAGATATATGTTTCTCACAATACAACAAAATTTAGATGATTTTTAAGGGCCCTATGTTCACATGGTCACGGCTCTTGGTCAGTGTATAAAGTGGCCCTCAATTGTCCTCTTCACTCCACTTCACACTTGAGCTTTCAATTACATTGATTATGTTAGTACCAATGTTGGACTAGTTGTCTTTTTTCGGTGCCATCTATTTTTTTTTTATATTGTTACGATTTCACTTTTTTTTTGTAACCAGTAGGGCATGGGTATTTGAGGATGTTTTCATCTTTGATATTATGTGGGTCTATATATTATGTAGGAAATTTCATATGTAGGTAAAATTGCTCTAGTACTAATATGGTTTAGAGTGGTGTTGACCCAAATACTAACTTAGGCATACATAGATTCCTTGACATTAAGATACCCACTAAATATCAATATTTTATTGGTATTTACTATTGTGATACCCGTAGGTAAGCTTGGGGCCATTACAAGCTATATACTTTTGTAAACCATGTGCAGTTGGGGGTTAACTAAAGATGGGCTATTTATCTAGATTTCTTGAATAATTGGCACCCTGTTAGTAAATTAAATGGTACTTTGAGGTATTTTTCAAGACTCTATAGGCAAATATAATTCACACCATGTGTTCATACTATAGACATTTTTTTGTTTGTAAATTGTACCGTCTATCAAAATATTGAAATTTTGACTTAAACTTACATTGATCCATAACAAAACAAGAATACATTAACCGTCATGCAAACAAAATTCAATAGTACCTAGTTGCAATACTGCCTTGAAACACTTAGTGACCACCCCAAGCTTGTCAACATCGAAACTCGATCACTTTTAGGCAACTGAGGCAACTTCTCCATCCAATCCAAAGACATTCCTCGTTCCTCACATAAATTCTTCGTTCCTCCAAATACAATAAACTCTAAATACTACCTATGTTTTTCACCTACCCTATTTCAGACATAATATTGCATGGGCCATTTCATCCAAGCTATAGTATATCCAAAATTTGTATAATTTTTTTTTCTTGAATTAAAAGTACGCTATATCTAATGAAGAATTTTTTTCCCATCAATCAAACCTACTATCTTCAGCCATACTAATATGTTTTTCTCACGTGGTTTGACAACGATCTCCCCGTGTAAGTAAGTTCTTTGAGATCATTATTGATGTTGATTACTGATACCACGAAACCACCAGTCGAACATTGGTAAATATTGTGGACCGTACTATTCATGAAATTTCCACACTAATTAACGACATTGGGGGTAAAAACGTGGGTGCACACTATTTATCAACTCACATTCAATAACATCGGAGGCCCATGACGTATGCTAGAACAAATTATATTGCATTGAATATAGTCTACTACATACTACTATCTAGTCGACAAGTGGCTTGCACTTCATGAAGTGAGCACATGTCTAGTAAAAGGGGTGCTCATCACCAAAACTTACCTTCAAGAAATTCCTTCACCTGCTCCAAATGATGATACCATCTTCAAATCTTGCTTGTTTTGTAGAGCTTCACAAAACAAAGCTTTTCATGCTATTTCTATAGACTAAAGACCGCCTCATTACTCTTAGTTATATGACCACAATGCAAAGATAAGGTGCTCTTCATGTTGATTTTGAATGTCTTATATATTCCTTGACTCTCGGACTTAGGAAGTGAGTTTGTGCAACTTGAATATACATTTTTAATAGTTTTCAATTGATGTCTTAGCGACAACAAAATTGAAAGACTAGGAATATTTTGAGCAGTTCAAGATTCAAGTGTAAGTAGCATTGCATGCTATTTCCATGAGACGGTGTGTATTGTGAGCCACACTCTAGGGTTGCAGTGGGTAGGTCCCACAATATTTACCATAATTAGTGTACAATGCTTGTGGTATTTAGTGCCACTTACTTAGTTGGAACTATGCAGTGTTGTAATTCTAGCCAATGCATAGAAGTAGGTTGTCTAGATATTATAAAACATAAACAACTTTACTTGTAAATTCTTACATTCATCACTATATTCGTTAATTTGAGACTTTCTCTTGTCTCAAATTAATATATGGACCACAACAACATGGTCTAATGTTTGGGTCGTCCTACCTAAACCATCTTGATATGAACACCTGCTTCAAAGTATTTGCATCTTACAACATTCTCCAATATCTGTGTGATTTTATCCATGTTCTTATATTTGTGACTATCTCAAAATGCCGAAAAAGTCCCAAATTAACGAATATAGTGATATTCTAAGTAACAAATTACAGCATGGCACGACTCCAAATAGTACGTTACACTTAATACCATAAGCAATGTAGTGACCTTTAACACTTTCACAAGATTATGATTTGTGACAACTGCACTAATTGCACATAGTATTGTGACCTCCTATAGTTTTGACAAACCATGATAATTTGGTCAATGTAACTTTCTCGACCCACCATATCATAAGTTTAAATATAGTCATGTTGAATCAATGTTTCCTCTATGAATGTGAATTACATTTGGTTGAGGAATACAACATCCATATCATACTAAAATATTTGATATTTTGATTAAAAATTTATCTCCCAAATAAATTTTTATAGGCCACCCTAAATCTCAACCCAGAGGATCCCACAGTAATTTCTACCAATGCTAACTTTTAGCCCACACTAATAGATGTAATGCGTGTAGCATGGGGGGTTTGTTGTAAAAGCATGCCCCTCCCAAGATTGCATGAATGAATTTGAAGATGGTTTGAATTACAAATTCTAGAGGTTGGAGGCAGTGTGTATGTTTGACAAATTTCATGTGATGTTCAACCTCAAATCCAAAGTGTCACGTGACGTTTTCAAAAACAAAAATGAATGTCAATTGACATCTACATTTTATTCCAAAATGTCACCTCAATTTTTGGCTTACACAATATTTTAGAAAACTAATATTTTGAATAATAAAAAACAAACTTGATTTGTAACAAAAAGAAACTATCAATCGAGCGTAAGTATCCTTCAGTCTCGCATGTTTCTCCAAATGTTGAAGATGGTAGCCCAATCCATTGCATCCACTTCAAGCCCACAAAGAGAAACCCGCATAAGGGCATCAAGGGTCTTCAAGTTCAACCTATTGCGCAAGTGGCTTTTGATTGCATTTTGTTTGGAAGATCCTCTCTCACAAATAGCTATACTTGATGGAATGAGTATAATTTTTTTGTCAAAGTTGCATAAGTTTAGGCCAATTTGTGTGCCATTCCAAATTGCTACCACATATGCGCCAAGCCTCAAATATTGTTTTGTTCTCACACTCATGTCGAAGTGTTTCCGTAAATTCCAAGAGTTCCCCCTTACACATGTCACTCTCTTCTTCAGTGCACGGGTAGATCACTCTAAGGCATTTTTGTGCACCACGTGCGGCTGGGGGTTTATTGTTTTGGGGCTATTTACCTTCAAGGGTTGAATTTAAGCCTCCCTATAATTACTTAAATTTCAAAAATGGTCCATTTGTTTGCACCCTTCCATTACTTATATTATCCAAGTCACTCCAATTTTTTGTACTCTATATTCCTTTTAACGACAACGCGTTCCCTTTTCATCCATTTTTGGACAGACGGAAATTCCAATTATCATCCATCCCTGTGAGTCCTAAACCCATTTACATACCATACTAAACATACCTTCTAGGATCCTTATCTTCAGCCCCTATATTAATTTTACAAAAAAATAATGGCCCACGTTTTATGTCCATCTAACTTACTTATAATGGGATTGTCTACATTTAATGGCCCCTTCATTATTTGGAATTCCTTTATAATTTTTATTTCAAATGATTTTAATCCTCTCTATATTATGCCGCACGTCGTTTTTAAAATGCACTAAGTGATCTACCCGTGCTTCAGTGTATTGAAACTTCAACAATATCCTTTCGAGCCACAATTCGGTATTTGTGATTCGGTCACTATCATTGCTTGGATAATTATGGACATAAACTCTCAAAGGTGATCAACATGGGTGACTCTCTTGCACTGCAGAGTGGAGGCTTTTAGGCTCACAATTACGTATGCTCCTCCCTTTGCTTGATTCTAGTTGAATGTATCTATTTATCTATCTACCTATCTGCTGAACAATCAATATCAACCGATATCCTCTTGAAGCATATTATATCCTTTAGTGGTAACGAAAAAGAATAAAAAGTTGTTCAATTGGTGAGGTTTGATCTAGGTCTCTGAACTGGAATTGTGAAATATAGAAACACTTCTAGTGCGCTGGCCAACAAAAGGTTGTTACAAGAAGGAATATTGATTATCATTGGGAATTAATTGGTTCCAGGTGTTTCCAGAGAGGCAGGGGAAGTGGAAAGCAACCACACAATCACAACTTCATAATTACAAGTTAATTATCCCAACAGAACAATTCACTCTGGAACAAAGTGCGCTACAATCAATCCTAACCGAAAGCAAGCACTAATCTTCGTGCCACTTCTGCGTCATTTTTGCAATAAGAAGCCTCTCCAACTCCAAGAAAACTCAAAGGGATTCAGATGCTTTCAACAAGGGAGCTTTGCGATTCAAAGGGAATTGCTCAAAACAACTTTGGTTGAAAGCAAGAAAAACTCACATTGGTTGGAAGCAAGAAAAAACTCATATGGAATGGAGGATGTGCAAGCACCACGGTGATACAAACATTTGCCTCGCCATGTTCCTAGTTAGTCTCGCTCTCCGATCACCGTCTTAGCTCCCGGTTACAAAGGAAATTGCAAGAGCAAAGTTGAACTTAAGTATGTAAGTGAGTGTAGGAAGTTCTCCTACTGTTATGGGTTATGTTTTCCGGATACTTGAGCTGCACTTTATAGTACTCAAGTAATATGTGTCATTTCAATTTCTAGTGTGTCAATTGACGTGTGGTTTTTTTCTTCACAAGTCACAGTACGTGTCAATTTCTAGATTGTGCGTGTCAATTGACGTGCATTTTTTTTTTGTGCAAGTTTTTGCGTGTCAAAAGAGAAAAACTTGCAAAAACTTTGTCAAACATATACACTGGTTGGAGGACAACTGTGATAACTATACCTAAGTTGAACCTTTACCTAAAACCCACCTTAATACTTTCTTGCCTTGAAATGAACATGCATGGAATATAAGAGACTACTAAAGTCAATTTTGAACATGCCTACAACCGGCACATTGTACTTTATGTATAGTAATCTACCGCTTAAGTGTGCAAATTTTTTTCGACAAAAATCGTGGTTCATATTTTATTGTTTGAACATGTCATGTAAAGTCAGCTTCTGCAAATGCATGAAATTTTTACACTTGACATTCAATGTTAGTTTGTTAACGATTCACTGAAACGTCTCAAACGATTGTCAGAGTTCATCATACATTTGTTCAACTTCCGTTTGAACATTGAAGAAAAGCAATTGGTCGTCGATGTCAAGGACAATGTTGTGTAGAGCTTCAAAGCCTTTGAAGTCGGTAGAACTTTTAGATTTGGCAAATGTCTCGATAGGCTCTCGCAACAAATAATTCGTTGCAGTATGTTCTCCCAATTGTCCCAGACTTTCCGGATGGTGCCTTCACTAACTTCATATTCCTGCCCTAGTGCTCGCTTGCTCAACTTTGCAACGATTTCACATCATTGGGCTTCGGTCAAGCGGGTTGCCTCAGGTTTCATCCATTTCCCGTTGCAATTCATCGAATCAGAGGATCTAGAAAGCAATATGATTAAAATAAGCACCTACCAACTAAGTGTTTACTTAAGCGGGAGATTACTGTATATGGTGTATAGAAACTACATGCTAAATTGTGTTGAAGCTCGAAATCCTAGATTTCGATATCAATAACACCCCCTAATAATACCAATGAACATAATAATAATAATAATGTGCTTAGATGCTTACGAGGACGATTGTAGGTGCAATTTAGCCCTTATTATTTGTGTTTGAAAAATAATAGGTTTGGCTACGTGCTGAGTTTAGAAGCAACCAAGGTGGCGAGTTTGTGATTTTTGTGAAGTTTAGAGTGGCTACATTTGTATGAATGAATAGGGGGTATTTGGCAAATCATGGAACCTATGTGTCAATTTGGGTGGCAACTCTAATTGTACATGGAAGAAATCCAACTCTATTTGTATGCTTTAATAAGGTGAACAACGGCCCATAAAAAATAATAAGCGAATAAGCGACCCCGTTTATATTCATAGTCTAGTTTTGGCCACATACACCACAAATGAAGGGGAAGTTGACTAAATATTGAATTTTAACAAGCCCATTGAGATTGGCTACATGAATAAAATTGCACAAGCCCCTTAAAGGCTTACAAGCTCAACTAGTTTGCAAATGTATGAGTGGATCAACATGCATGTATCATACATTTCAAGCACTTAGCAACATCGTAGGCCACCAACCCTCTAAACCATCAATGTGCACCCAAATTGAACAAGTTAGCACACATATAAGATGATTAGCGTTGAAACATCATTGCCATAGTATAGGTGAAAACATCACATTCACATGCACCAGATTTTTTCAAGGCCGACTCAGTTTCTAGTCTTGTAGGATGCACTTGAACGTTGGAAGAAGCTGTAGTTGGCCAAAGATGCCTCCAAAGACCAATTCAAGCCGGCCTTTCTTGCATTCGAGAAAATGACATATAAGACAATTTTAAGTGCCACGTGATGTTTTTGACAAATACCAAGTTCATACACTTGAAGTACCTAATGCCTTCCTACGCCCAAGAAGATGGGACCATGTCACTTTAACAAGAGAATACACTCAAAATGAACATCATTGCTTAAAAAGACAACTCATACAAACTTACATACAAGTACAAAGGGTAGGTAGGGATGTTGGCCTTTGCATTGACAAAATTGCATCAAAAGGTCCAATTGTGATTACAAAATCTGATGCTACTAGGAGTATCATAACCTCCTACTATTCAAACTCAACTCGCAATTTCATACCATCGGAATTCCACTCCTCCCATTCACGAATCAAAAACCTCATCATGACGGAAATTGACAAGATTCAATTGCCTCTAGAAATACGTACCCACTAACAAGCCCCAAATGAGAATATCCGCAAGCCACCTTCAAGCAACACTGATGCGCTCCACTCATAAACTTGGAATTGGGTACCCAATTTCTTTCTAACTCCACTACAATCAAAAGGTGATGCCATTAATCCGCATTACAAGAGCAAAGAGGCTATAAAGGTACAAACTAAGAGAGCAAGAGGGTGGCGACTAGTGGGGTGGAGAATGGAGGAGAAAGTGGTGGCACCACTCACCCCACTCAACTAAACCTTAAGCAACGTGAGCCCTTGGATGGGAGGATGGGCTCCATCCATTGCTCACAACAGAGCTCAATGACGACTCCCAATAACGAAGCTTAATGGTGGGTCCCGATTATTAGGCGGCTCCACTCCAACCATGCAAACCTAGTTGGCGTCAACTCTTACCCACAAATAGTGGAGGTGACACCTGACAAGGCAAAAATCACTCCACCATAGCAAAGTGGCTACTGGTAGCCCGAAAAAAAGAGGGTTGGTGCAATTGCAATACACTCTAAACTCCGTAGTATCACACATGTGGAACCAAAGTGCACATGATATTACGGAGTTTTGTAGTGTTAACATGGATGTGTGATACTATAGAATTAGTGTAGCATGTGACATTATGGAATAACACAATGGAGATGTGAGGACTATTTGATTCGTTCTCCTGTCACCTACGCTAGTGTGGTCCACTCCACTTGGCCTTCCCGGGCAATGTGGCGGACGCATGCACCAACATTCAACAAGTGGCATAAGAAGAAGAAGAAGAAGAAGAAGAAGAAGATGACACTCCACATGTTGACACATGATGACGGCCAGAGATATATTTTCAATACTTCCCAACAACCAATGATTGCACATGGCATCCACCCAACATGGTTGCTATGTTACGGTTTGGACATATAAACCCCACTGCTTAAGATCAGTTTTGGACACACCTATAATCAACACTTTGAACACTCGTCATTGATTCGTATAGTGTCCAAAAACTACACGCTAAAATGCGTTGGAATCCCCTTTCCGTTCCCCAAAAAGACTTAACATTCACTAAAGTAATATCCCCCCCCCCCCCGCGCCCCTAGAGAATCAATGTGCTCCGATGCTTCAAACGAGGACGGTGTTAGGTGCCATTTCAATACATGCTCCCTGACAATCAATGATTGCACATGGCATCGCCTTATACGGCGGCCACCCCATGTTGTGGCTGCTATAGAAGTTATGTTGAAATGCTAAATGGATGGATTGTTTGATGAGTTCGGAAGCTATCTTACTTGGAAGGGGTGTGGGTTGGTGTGTGTGTGTGTGTGAGAGTAATAAGAGTGTTGGGGGACTCCAGCTCCAAGGTCATAATAAATAGCCCACCTTATTTAAGTCCATGTGGGAATCAAATACTTGGCCAAAGGACGGGAACGCAAAAAGCATATGTAAGCTATCTTACAACCCGTCCGCGTGTGGCTCCGGTACATTCTTCACATGACCACACACACTCATGGCCACTTCACACATGAGCCAAGAGCCGTGACCATGAAGTTGTGAGAGCCCAAAAGAAAGTGTCCAAAGGCTGTCCCAACGCATCTCCCAAATCATGTGAGTGTGGTCACGGGCCCTCAAGTGTAGCGTGGAGTCACATGTGACTGGGCCCTCAACTAAATGCTATTTCAATGATTTTTTTTATTCATGCGGGTTTTCACACATGATCAAGTAAAATAAATCAACGGTTGTGAGTGTTCGGAGTGCCATGGTCTCTTGGTTTTCGTGTTCGGCCTACCTTCAAGAGGTGGTTTTGGAAAATAGTCCAAGTGACCACGAGACATGATCCATTTGATGCCATGCAGAAATCCATGTGGACTTCACATCCATCTTGCATTCACATACTCCGTTGGTCCTTCAAGCGTAGTGTGGAGCAAACTTGGAGCGGCTCCGCCTTTTCCACCAATGAGAGTGCTTGAAGTGTAATGGTCTCGGGCCCTCAGTCTCATGTGTGAAGTGGCCCTCAATGAACGGGGCCGAGAACAAACCACTACACTAAATATGATATTTAATGTTAGATACACTAAATACGAACACTACACTAAATATCACTAACCCTATGAAAGTAAGTAACATTAAATGTAAACTCAAACACTAAATATCATCTATGGTAATATGTGAAAGTTACATGCACGAATTTAGTGTTTAGTAGGAAAGAGGTGGCAACAAGGAAGGCGGCGGCGGCGCATTTATGTCTAACACTAATTATCAAAGAATTGAAAATTAGTGTTGAGCAGAGTAGGGTGGTAAAACACTAAATCTAATCAAACACTAAATATCATAGTTTGTGTAGTTACAGATGAACTGGTTGGGTTTCATGAAGATTTACTGATCATTTTTAGAGTAGTTTAGAGAATATGCCTCAAATCATTGAAGCAAACCGAAAACATGTCAACGTATAACTGGTTCAACTTGGAAACACTTAGGATCTCAACCGGTTATGTCCAAAAATCTCCCCAAACAATGCACACATTCACTCTTCGGCTTGGCTTTTGATGACAAAGAAGCTCATCGCACTCTTCTAAATCCGCCTTAAACTACCATCAAGCCAAGAGACGAGCTAAGGACCCAATCTTATGTGCCCTTTATTGAAGGCAATGATCGACCTCCATGAATGAGTCTCAACCGTTGAATTGGATTGACGAGGATTATCACATGTGGTTTTGCAATTGTGAATCGTGAAAATTGGCATTTCAAGTTTCAGATTTGGAGTTGAGATTCAAATGGTTTGAAAAGATCAAAGCGATTGATTTCTTACTGCCAACTTTTTCAATGTTTTGGTTGTCATAAATGAGCCCAAACCTTGGGGGATCGCTTGTTTGCTAGGGTGAGATGAAATCAGAGGAAGTCAAAAATTGGGCAAAGGCTGCATGATTGTACATGTGACCTACTACAATCAATATGTATATGGAATTGTACTTCCATACCTTTGTCCTGTGGGCACTGGATTGGGGGTGGATCGAACAGACACTTAATTCACGTCGGTCTCCTCCGGAGACCGAAGTTTTTCTTCTTCTTTTTCTTCTTCTGTATATGGAATTGAAATCAATTGTGACTTACGGGATTTTCTCAGTGGCTCGTGGATTGGGTTGTCCAAGTAGAGCGTTGCCCATTCCTTCCCCATTGTAATGAATAAGAGTAGGGTGCGTGACCAAGTAGTCACCTATACCAATAAACCTCAAAACTGGTCACGTACTTAGTTCACTAGGTGGGTGTTATTTGATGGAGTTGAAATTTTGTGAGGAGGTTCATGTGTTTTAAGAACATCCACCATTGAGATTTTGAAAATTCCAATATTTCATTGCACATCCACTACGTTGAAGTTTTGGCCTCATTTGTGGCATAGTTTAGGGTTAGGACATTACAAGCATCAAAATAAAACATCACATTGAGGTGAATCATTGTAGACGTAGCATTAGTTTTAGCTTTTGCATCAATATTGAGACAATGAAGAGACTCCCTATAACTTGTTTCAAAATTTTGATGCGGAACTTTTCATTTCTTCTCACCCCACCAAAGGACATCCACAACAATACCCCCTCCACATCACTCACCACGAATAGGCTAAAATGTACCAAATTACCACACATGGGTGGCCCAAAAAGCCATTAAATTTTCTACAATGTAATGTGCACTCATCCATAGAGATGGGCTTTTCTCAAAGTGAGTGGATCTCTAGAATAAGATTCACGAACTTTGACACTTAAATTGCCCGGTTTCACCCACCAAGTTATGAAACTCATACTTCCAGCCATTGAATTAAAGACCATGCGATTCATCAGGGCCACTTCACACACGAGACTGAGAGCCACGGGTAGATCACTCTAAGGCATTTTTGTGCACCACGTGCGGCTGGGGGTTTTTTTTGTTTTGGGGCTATTTACCTTCAAGGGCTGAATTAAAGCCTCCCTATAATTACTTAAATTTCAAAAATGGCCCATTTGTTTGCACCCTTCCATTACTTATATTGTCCAAGTCACTGCAAATTTTTGTACTATATATTCCTTTTAAGTAATTTTGGATAGACGGAAATCCCAATTATCATCCATCCCCATGAGTCCTAAACCCATTTACATACCATACTAAACATACCTTCTAGGATCCTTATCTTCAGCCCCTATATTAATTTTACAAAAAAATAATGGCCCACATTTTATGCCCATCTAACTTACTTATAATGGGATTGTCTACATTTAATGGCCCCTTCATTATTTGGAATTCCTTTATAATTTTTATTTCAAATGATTTTAATCCTCTCTATATTATGCCGCACGTCGTTTTTAAAATGCACTAAGTGATCTACCCGTGCTGAGAGCCCGTGTTAATTGCACTTCAAGCACTCTCATTGGTGGAAAAGGCGGAGCCGGTCCAAGTTCGCTACTTCACAGTACGCTTGAGGGACCAATGGAGTATGTGAACGCAAGATGGATGTGAAGTCTACTTGGATTCCTACATGGCATCTAAGAGATCATTTTTAATGGTCACTTGGATTATTTTCAAAAACCGTTTGGAGGTAGGCCTAATACAAAACCAAGAGACCATGGCCCATGATGTTCTATTTTATCATGTGTGAGGACCCGCATGAATAGACATTCATTAAAATAGCATTTGGTTGAGGGCTCGGTCACATATGACTTCACACTACACTTGACAGTTTGTGACCCACATTACATGATTATGGAGGTGTCTTGGGGCATCCTTTGGACACTTTCTTTTGGGCTCTCACAACTTCATGGTTACCGCTCTTGGCTCGTGTGTGAAGTGGCCCTCAGTCTCCACAATGCCAACTCCAAATAAAGGGTCTAGAATTCATGTAGTCTAACACATCTTTGATTCGGTTTGAAACCCCATACTTCTAGAAGTTAATTGACCATATAGACTACCCAAACTTTGTTCACTATTACAAGGTTAGATGGGGCCGTCTTGTCCTATTTGTCATTGGAGCATGATAGGGGACAACATGAATGGTAAATAAACTATTATCGTTATTAAATTATTTTAAAAAACCATTTTCATCCCCATCTCATCATTTGTGACAACTTGGTAACAATGATACTAGGATGGTGTTTATGTAATGTGCACATAGTCCAATATCATTGTAACCTGTATTTTCTTGGTGTTTGTTTTGACTACAAGCCTTGCCACATACAACTCAAATATAGGTGTCCAAATAAGAAGAGTGATAACAAACTGCTCCCATACATTATTGCTTGGCTAGAGCTTTGTTCTATCTGCACAAATTTGAATTCATTCGGGAAGGTGAATCGGAAAAACGTTTGTGCGGCGTGTCAAATTCTAGTGGCCAAAACACAAAAGAGAATTTGTAGGGGGGGAAGTCCTTCCTAGGAAAAACTACAAATGGATCCATGGACAATTGTTTACATCCACTCCATCGATTGCGCCAAAAAATAAGAGGGACAATGGTGGAGATAAAATCCACCTTCCAATACACAACTACACCTTTTACATTAATGCAAAAAAAGAAGAGAAAAAGATTGTAGTTGTGGTTGTATGAAATACAACCACAACCCCTTTCAATAGTTGTGTTTAAGTGGCCCTTGTATCCACTCTTCTCAATATGTTGCTTTCCATATGTGTAGAATCTCAAAATCAACATTCTGTTGCTTTGGCGAGAAGAAATTGTTGCATACAAGTGTACCTCTCATCCATCCATGTCAACAACCTACTACTCTCAAAAGATGATAATCCTTCCAGGTTTAGTAGTTAACACAGTAAGAAGGGGCTATGTGATGACTAAAGAGAAAGAGAATCTTATCTTGGACTTCTTAGATTTTTTTTGCATCTCAACATTGTTTATGAAACTTGTGATGCATGATTTGTAACCCGGATGAGACAATTTTGGACATGATCCAATGGCCATAATTACTTGTAGAGTTCAAAGTGACCACAAATAGGACCACATAAGGTAGATGGCACTAATACTCAGCGCCCCACCTAGAACCAACACCCTAGAATCTTGCCCTAAAAACATACATTGATTTTGAGAATGTCCACCACCTTTACATCATCATCATCATCATCATCATCTACCTTAAAAGTATTCATGTGTCATTTGGTCATTTTTCTTAGTCACACCCCTAAATCTTATTGGTGTGCGATTAGGCGAGGATCAACACATGCTCAAAAGAGATCAGACTACCTCTTCAATGTTTATTAACGACTCCACACTCAATAGTGAGCACAACGAAGAGGACCTATGAATACATTTTGTTAAGCAATCAACAAACTCGCACTTCTGAAAACCATAACTAAACCACGAGAAGTCCCATTTTGCAATGCGATTTTTGTTGGTGCTTCATCATAAAGACATTATTACGATACCAATGTTGTTGTGTAGGTTTCAACTGGTAGTAGAAGTTGGAGAGGAGCAGCATGAACACAAACCGAATAATACCCACGTACCTTAGGACTGGGGCGAACCGACCTGTACACTAATTCCTTGGAGACAAGGGTTTAGGCATCCAACAACTGGTTAATCAACATCGTAAGTCATGCCAACTTTGGAAGTGGTTTGTTTGGGTCGACTTTCAAGAACCACTCCGAAGACCACCTCCAACGGAAGTGTGCACTTTTTGGCTTGGAATCGATGAATGTAATTGAGAGTACTTACAAACTTGTGTGCTCTCTCAGCTGCTGCAGGCTAAGTTATTTATTAGTCCACCAACACCTGAATAGATTCCACGCTCAACAGCATGCGCCAAAACCTAAGAAGCTAAGGTTGGGAATATGCGCAACCCTAGATTTCAAACAATTAAAGCGTCGGCTAATTTATACAAGGAATAAATAACTCATAGTCACGACAAAGAACAAGGTTAAGAGCCACCCCGATGCACTTACGGTGGATGGGTCTCAACGGCTTACCTTTTTTGACTACTAAGGTAGAAATACCATAACCCGTGAAAATAAGGTGATTTGCATTGAAGATATGGTATGACAATCATGAGATAATTTTCCAAGATAGATGAGAAGGATTCATGAAGAATGCAAGTTGTTTTATATTTTTCTGTCTTGTACAAAAAATGTTACAAATTTTCAAAGTGAAAAGTTGTCAAACCTCCTACTCGTTCACTAGATTCTTCCTACACCAAACACGGTAATCCGCATTTCCATACAGAACATCGCCTAAATCAGTTACCTCATGAGTACATTAACACTTGACTCCCATTGGCTACACTAAGTGTGCACGCATTGAAGTTGCCGCCGAGCCATGATCCGTTTTAGAAATGACACTTCACCATTATGACGGCGATCTAGTGCACGGCTAGAGGGTGGTTAACCGCTTATGGTATTTCTACCTTAGCCCACTTCTCCGACTAGGATACGAAACACGTGATTAAGGTAGAAATATCATAACCCGTGAAAATAAGGTGATTCGCACCAAAGATCCGGTTTGACAATTGTGAGATAAATTTCCAAGATAGATGAGAAGGATTCATGAAGAATGCAAGTTGTTTCATATTTTTTTGCCCTATACAAAAAAATGTTACAATTTTTTAAAAGTTGAAAGTTGTCAAACCTCCTACTCGTTCACTAGATTCTCCCTACACCGAACACGGTAATCCGCTTTTCCATACATAATATCGCCTAAATCGGTTACCTCGTGACTACATTAACACTTGACTCCCATTGGCTACATTAAGTGTACACGCATTGAAGTTTGCCGCCGAGCCATGATCTGTTTAAGAAATGGCACTTCACTGTTATGAAGGCGGTCTAGTGCTCGGCTAGAGGGTGGTTAACCGCTTATGGTATTTCTACCTTAGTAAAAGATGCTTAGCAAATCCACATCGAGGCCATAGCTACTTTCCTCGTTCTTTTTGGAGCTCATGTGAATATCTTATTCATGATCAAAGTGAAGAGTCTTGTGCTCATAAAATGGTGTTATCTGCACCTCCGGTTATGTTGATTATTGAGTTTGGAATAGATGTCGTATCTTGAGCACGTCGTCCAATCTTGTTTTAAACACATGTCTTTTTGGTATCTATTCTTGGAACTAGACCAGTCCACATCATAGGTATCCTTATAAGAAATATAACCGAATGGGAGTCATCCACCTTAAGGTATGTGGTCCTAGCGAGGGAGCTTCCAACTCCATTGACAATTTTGACCGTTGGATTGAAGAGGAACTTGTCCTATTTGCTTAACATTTGCAGATCAATCAAGTATCAATTCAAGTTCTAAATGCATGAGTTCTAGGATGTAAAATGTGAAGATGTTCTTTCTCTTTAAGTTGTTAGATAGGGCTTCTCAATTGTGTTGACCATCGAGCTTAATAGCGTCTTCCATAAAGCATCTCAACGAGGGACAAAACTATGGGTCTAATCCTTCTTTGAGAAATCGTTATGCTAAATGTTCGTTAGCTCATCATGCACTAGAGCCTATTTTGAAAGTTGGGTGAAACTTTTGGGACCTCCTCTTTCCACCTCAACCATGCATGGCATGGTTGAGGGGGCATTTTTTTAAGACTCATTGTGCAAGGTTACTAGCTATATTTCAAAGGAGCCGTTGGGAGAAAGGTGTTGGTGGGCCTGACCTTCATCACATGTGTAGTGCTTTGTTTGATAATTTTTGTTTGGGTGCTGGATGGGTTGTGTTGATGTGTGGATTCGCAAGCCTTTCCACGATGCAGTGGGCAGGGTCGAAAGACCAAGGTGTAATTCCCATTTGGAATCATTCTTTTGCACATTGAATCTTCGATGCAGCCAAACTCTAATGCACCTTGGGTTGTATTTGCCACATTTACATCAACAACTTAGGAAGTAGGGGTCATATTTCAATTCTACATTGGCAAAACATAACCACATAACTCTCCCCAAACAAATTTTATATCGCCACATACTCAGACCTTCTACAACATGTCACCATCCTGGACTGATGTGGACCCTCTAAAAGTGCCCAAGTAGATAGCCAACGCATGGGCCACGAGCCAACGAAGACACCCATTCTTCTTCTTCTTCTACTTCTTCTTCTTTAACAATCTCGTTGCCATGGGATGCCTTGGGACTCGGGAGGACGAAGAAGAAATCCTCAGCCCAAGATGGGGATGAGATTGTAGGAAGTGTAAGTTAGGGCCGGTTTACACTACGGTGGAGAAGTCCACCGGTCATGAAAAAGGGCGTTTCTCAATTGTGATTGGTCGAAAATGCAACTCTTGACCGGTGGGTGTTTACACTAGGTGAAGAAAACAATGGTGGTGAACTTTTCTCATGGATGATAAAATGACATGGCCGCCTACATGGCGGCACTTTTTGGAGTTGGGCTTCTCCGGCCTCAAGAGGCCGGACAAGAAACTCCTCCTCCGGAGAAGCCCAACTCAATAAAAATATTTTATTGTGCTTTAATTCTTCTCCGGCACATCCACCATTTGCCTCATATAACCATGTCTTGGCCAAGCATTCTTGACCGACCGGAGGCCTTCTCCACCGTAGTGTAAACCGGCCCTAAGTTAATATGAATGAATCCATCACTCTCCCAATCTCTTCCATGGAATCGGAGGACAGTCAGGCGGCTGATGGGGATTAATAAGACTGTCCTTAAGTTAAGTCACATCTCCATCTCTCCATCTCTCCATCTCTCTCTCTCTCTCCCTCTCCCTCAAAATTCATCAACGATTTCTGACAATGGCTCAGCGATGCAATCTCCGGACTCCATCGCGATTTTAATGCCAGGCATTCAGTAATAACTTCGGATGAGTTAAGTTAGTGCTGAATGAAAGAGAAGAGAAGAGAGTGGCAGCTCATGAACATAATTATGATGTCCACTACACTAACGTAGTTATTATGCGGACCGTGTGTTTCGTATTCTCCAACTTCTACCGATAGTTGAAGGAAGGGAGTAAGGCACAGTGATTTTTTTTTTTTTTGGGGGGGGGGGGGGGTTTGGGCATAATCGGTTGAGATCCAAGTGTTTGCAAGTCCAACCGGTTACATGTTGACATCCTCCGGGTTTCCTTGATTAAATCGGGGTATATTCTATAAATTCCTCTAAAACGATCGGTAATTTTCCTGCAGTCTTGAACTTCAACCGGTTATTTTTCAAACTCAATCCGTTCAATTTTAACCAACTGCCGGTTCTCGCTGATCATTGGTGAGGAAAACCCATTTCCGATACCCGCCCCAATCATAATACAGGGTTCTCTAAAGCCGAGAGACGTTTCACAATTGTAGCCGTCATTTTGTAGTTTGGAATGTTGGAAGTAGATGGTGTCTAGGTGAGGGGCTGATCACACCCGCCGCTCATGGCATCCTCCGGCTGTAATAGTGTGGAAAAGTGGTGGGTCAACGCCTATTTGTCAACCAGGGCATGAGACAGAAGTCCTAGTTGTTGACATGTGTAGTGTGATGAGAAAAAGTAAGCTACGAGGGCACGGATTTGGGTTCCCTGAAAAGGGTGATTAACTATGCTCAAGTTTTTAGTCTCTCAGTTGTTGGAAGTAGGTCGACCTATGTTGTGAATATGGGTTGAGAGAGAATCTCGCCTGTAAATATACTGAATGTGGGGAATATTTTGTTGAATATTGTCAGCCCCACAAAACATTGTTATGGATCTGAATAATGTTATGACTCTCGACCAATACAATTGTTTGATTTTCTAGTTACTTAGGTCTTGGACCCTAGTGTAGACCACCCTCATTATAGCTGGTAATTAGTCCTGCTTACCATGTTGATTCTGAACCCACCAAGAACTTAAAAATAAATAAATAAAACTAACAATATACAAAATCATATAAGAAACAATATAAATACTATATTGTTACATTTTTATGTGGGAAATCGGTTATTATATCAATATAATATCATTACTTTCCATAGTAAATGTCAATATTCTTAATTAATGTGGACCTGCAGTATTCACAAACATTCACAACTAGCACATGGGTACTTGTATTAAGCGGTGTTATTATTAAAAAATAAATCTTAATTACACAAAGACTTATAATTGTGGCCTAGACTACACTAAACTTATAATTTAGTGTGGCCCACACTATTCATCGTCATCTACTCATATTAATTGACTTGCAATGACTAGATGATAATTTTGGGGGCGTCATATGACACTTGGTGCTACAAGACAACTGTGACCACTTTAATGGACATCCTAAACTAGTTCTAATGTCACAATAAATCAGATGTTTAAAAAAGAAATTCATAAGTATTTATTATTGTGGGTCACATGATTTTCTTGAACATGGATGAATGTGAGTTTATATCATCATGAGCATGCATAAAATAATAAACTTGCGACAAGTGCAACATAAATTATGATAGAAGGGAGAGAAATTTTGATGAGTGACATGGATGGTGTGGTGGTTGGCATTAAGAGAATGTGCAACAAGGCTACACATCGATTTTAAAGAGTTTGACATCAATGTGAGCAAAGATATATATGTGGCACATCAATCCTAAGCCGCACTAAATGAACGTTATAATGCATTTGGTAGCTAACTTGGTAGAGTATGCTAAAACCAACACCCTAAAAAAAATACCAACACCTTAATTTCTTGCAAAATAAGCACATGTTGATTATGAAAATATTCACTACCTTAAGATCGTGCTCATGTGTTGGATTTGAGTGATTTTACTGATAAAACTTTGAACGCCTTATAACTTCTACATGTGGTATTCACATTAGACATACTTTGGTACGTTGGAATCCCCTGCTAGTTGCTACAAGAATCAAGAGAAAAGTTCTCAAACATAATAATATTGTCTTTGCTCAATGCTCAAGGGCTGGTTCTAGCACCATCTCTATGAAGATAGACGTGTCTAATTCGGTTACTTGTCTTAATTGAACACCTATATTTAAGTGGTATGTGGTCAGGCATGACTCTAAGAACAAATTTTAGAAAGACATGCGTTCAACAAACATGAACAATGTGCTCAAAAAATGATAACCATTCTAGCCTCAATAGTCAATATAATCTGAGTGGGGGGGGGGGGGGGGGGAGGGGAAGGATCTATATGACCACTTAATAAGCGTGCAAATCTTCACTTTGATGATTGATAGAGAACTCATAGGAGCTATGTTGATTATGAGGAAAGTGGCTACAGCCTCCATTTGGATTTGCCAATCATCTTGTACTAATTGTGTGTTTCATATCCTAGGAGAAGTGGGCCAGTTAGAAAAGTAACCATTTATGACCCATCATCTTCCTTAGACATGTTCCATTAGAGATGTAAAATTTCTTTGCAACTTTCACACATGTGATATTCAACTTAGAGAAACTCACACCATGTTTCAATCACAACAACTGGCACAAAGTCCAATTTCCTTGAAACCCCATGTGCGTATGGGATGCCTAGTATTATTTATCACTTGGGTTATGTGGATTTTAATGACCTTTGGTTTTTACAAACACAACCTTTTGGGTGGAGGTTCAAGGGTTAGAATGCCTACACTTGTAGTAGCTTTGAAGTGGAAGAATATGTCAACAAGTTTATTCTTGACGACCTAAAGTCAAAGATGACTTATGTCCTTTTGTGGTGAACTTCAAAGTGTTCAACTATAACAATTTTAACCATTGTTTATGAGCATGTTCTATACATGTGCATTTTAAAATTCAAATTTTGACACTAGGGTTGAACTGAACATTTTTTCCGCATTTGTAGTAGTAGTTGTGCCAAAATAGGTGGAGGTGTAGGAAAAGAAAGAGGCGAGATAAAGTGAAGAAGAGGAGATAAATTACTCAACTACACATGGGCTAGATGTCCTTTTGTGGTGAACTCCGAAGTGCTCAACCATTAAAGTTACAACCACCATTTTGGGCATGTTCTATACACGTACATTTCAGATTTTAGATTTCGACACTAGGGTTGAACTGAACACGTTCTTCGCATTTGTAGTAGTTGTGTTGGAATAGGTGAAGGTGTAGGGATAGAAAGACGATAGGTAAAGTGACAAAGAGGAGATAAATCGCTTGTATGCACATGGGTTGGGACAACAAATACCAAGGGTTGACGAGGTGGTAAATATTACCCATCTTCAAATCCTACTCAAGGGCCTGGATTGATTAGTATAGTTTTATTTACAGTCAAAAGTTTTCAAGAATATTTGATGGAAAAAAAACAATGATGTTGCTAGTTCCAACTATGTGGAAGGAGTTAGAAATTCACCTTGTACAACTTTTCTTTTGTATGGTAGTTCCAAAGCAAGCATTTAAAATAAATTACATTTTATGATACATCTTTGATTTGATTTGGAAATCCTCAATACTTTTAAACGGTCGTTTTCTCCTAATTTGTTTTCTTTTTCTTTGAGTTCATTTAGAGTAATAGCATAAAACATGATATTTTAGTATTATCACGAAAATGATTCTTCAAAGCAAACATGTAGGGGACAATTTTAACTAACCACCTCCCCTCACCCCAAATGGTACATGTCAATATTCAAATAAACAACTCATACATAGTCTCACATAATAATATTCAGATCCATAACAATGTTAATATGTGGGATTGTCAATATTCCAAACATATTCCCAAATATTCCCCACATTTGATTTTAATGTGAGAAATATTCTGTGGAATATTGTCAATCCCACATAACATTGTTATGGATATGAATAATGCTATATACTACCCAAATATGAATTAGTACATATTTGACAAAACAAATCATATATGTGAGTTGACGTGACGATGTCTAGAAATAACTCATCCTCCTTGAAACGGATCATTCATGTGTACAAGGGAACCTTGAGAGAACGACACTCGTATGAATGCTATAGATTGAAATATCTTATCGATGGTGTCACATATTGCATTCCACTTTCCTCTTTTAAGTTAATTGTGATTTAATGTAGTTTGAGTCTCACCAAGTAAAATCTGATTGTTACACTTGTGTGGGGCTTGTACAAACTATCACGTAGACCTTAAAAACTATATCCTTGCCTTAAGTTTTCATGCCCACATACCACTACCAACACGTGAGTCTACGGAATCATTTTGTGTCATTAGAAGAAATATGCAAATCTACCAGAATGATAGATTTGCGGTTTTTTCAAAGACATATGATAATTTTCTAGTGACGCAAGTCAATTACCCATCCGTTTTTACTGTACCTTAGGATCATCCTTGTTCAATGTAATGACTCAAAACCATGTGTGATGTTGTAATTTGGACACTTACTTGGATCCCCACCAAAGATGAGCCTGGAGGAGACAAAGTAAGGGTCACTTCACACACAAGACTGAAGGCACATGACCATTGTAATCTAAGAGCTCTCATTGGTCGAAAGGTTGGAGACCGTCCAAGTTCACTTCACACACGAAGGTGAAGGCCTAAAGGCCCAAAGAAGACTTCATGGATGAAAAGTCTACATAGAGTCCTACATGGCGAACTATGGATAAGGTTTCATGGTCTCCCAAAATTTCCTTTTGGCCCACCTCCAAGAGGTGGGCCTAACGCAAATTCTAGGAGACCATGATTTTTTTAAAATATTTTTTCCAGCAGGACTAATTTCAGGACAAATTGCAAGGTAGATTCCATATTAGATTCTTGGAAAGACAAACACCACCAAGTAATTCTCTTGTATTGATAGAGTTCGAGACATATTATATTAAACGAAATCCTTCCCTCTTTTCCCGCCAACAAAATATGCAATGGTCCCGCGACATGGTCCATTCTCACTTCACACTATGCTTGAGGGCCCGTGACTACATAAAATGGCTTTCCCAACACCCATGGTACGGCCTTTGGATGAGAGCCAAGGGTCCTCACCATTACAAGGTCGCGGCTCTTGGCTCATATGTGAAGTTGCCCCAAGTTAGCCATACAAGACTTGGTTTCAATTGTATTTTAATCTTTGAAATGAACCAAAGTTATTCATAAAACCAAAAGGGGGTTTCCATCAGTTTGGTTTCATGTGAGAAGGAACTATCATGGCACGTAAAAAGTTGGGATGGTTGCCATTGAAGGTGAGAGAATATCCCTTTACAAAGCGCCTCACCGGTGCACCAAATACTAACAAATCTAGCCTTGAAGACAACCTAATTTTCCGCACTTCTAAACCTCAGGGGGGGTAGTCATTGGTTGGAGTAGCAATATACGTGCGAACAAATGATAGGGTATTTTAAAAACATGGGCGCAAAAAATTATAATTGGACTTAAGAGTAATATAGGGTATAAAAAATGGCATTGGACATCTTTAAAGTACTATAGGGTATGGAATAATAGGTAATTTGGAATTATAAGTAATGCAAACCATTTTTCTATTAACCCAAAGTAGAAATTTATATAATGATAGCATGTGAAAAAAAGAAGAGAATTGAAAGTAATACCCCCCTATAAAATAGTGATTGTTTGCACCTATATGCTTAACTTTTTAACACACTGCCCCCCCCCCCCCCGAGTTCTAAACTCAACATACTTTGGGGTGGGGTATATAGCTTTCGCTGGCCATACAATTGACTTGGTTCCAACTTTCAATGCCACGGGGTTTCATGTTTTCGTGTTTTTGGACCCGTGTTGTCGTACGAATTCCGAGCTCCAACTTTCTTGGTGCTCCCCATGACTCGCTTTCATCTCAAACTCACGCGGCTCAAAGATATTCGACAACTCCCGATGCCGGCCTACTTGCAACTTGTGATGATTTGGAGTTCTCTTTATATGGCCCTAAACGTACAATGTTAGGAAGACTTTTAAGTGTTTGTTGAGTGCCAAGAGGGAATTGATCATCACATACGTATGTACCTCTCATTCACCCCACCCTCCCCAAAAAAGAAAACACCCCAAATTAATTTGTAGTAATGGAATGTTTTGTTTGGTCTTATGAGGATGATAATCGATTCAACTCATAAAATAGTAAGTTTTGAGCTCTTGAGTTTCTATATTGTGCTAGGAATTAGGTAAATCTAAATTTATGTGTGGGTTTTGAGCATAATAATAATGATGATGATGATGATGCATGGCACATACTAGTTTCAAATGTGAATGACACCTCTTGTTGTTAACACGTTTAAATCATAGTTGATTGTGCTAACCGTGACATATATAGCATATCCAAAGTGGGGTTTCGACCACATCGCTTTTCAAAAGTTATAAAATTATGGTTCCCGTGTTATTTTTCTAGTTTCTTTTCTTTTCTTTTCTTTTTCCCTTGAATCATTTATTTTGGAATTGATGCTCTCATATGGTGCAACTGATAATGTAGTTGATGTTCTCATATTGGATACATTTGAGCAAGTGTTTTGTTTGTATTTACGTAAATGATTTATCATAATTACTATCAAACATAGGTACAAAATATTGAAATTGGCAACCCTATGTTTGGTGTATACATTGATTCAATGTTGTAGTTTGATGTGAATCCACAAGAGCCTGTAAGTTCATCATCTTTGTCCAATATATAGGATTGAGGTAGATAGTGCCACCAATGAAAGTGGTGCATTTGCCACTATCTTAGATACTGGGATAG
Source organism: Polytrichum commune (assembly GCA_950295325.1). Taxonomy (NCBI): domain Eukaryota; kingdom Viridiplantae; phylum Streptophyta; class Polytrichopsida; order Polytrichales; family Polytrichaceae; genus Polytrichum; species Polytrichum commune. The sequence continues at coordinate 19,146,788 of OX485805.1, forward strand.
AGGTGATGAACTTCATAACTCTTGTGTTGAATCAATGTGAAAATCAACACCAACACAAAACTACTTCTTCTTCCTCCTCCTTTTTGAATTTTTTTTGAATTTTTTAAAAGTTTTGTTTTGTTTTGTTTTGGTTTTGACCCCCCCCCCCCTCCAACATGAACCAAAATGACCCAAACAACATTGTGCCTAAAGGATCATATTGAAGGCACCGCATTTTATGTCAAGTCTGCCACTTTCAACGATTTTGACACCAAATGTGGTCCCTTCATCATGCTCCGTTCGACAAGGTATCCTTTGAGTCAATTTGTCTTTGATGTTTGTGTGGAAAAAAGACTCAAAATGACCAAAACGGCATTTATGCCATACAAACTGGCTTGCGATGAACAAATTATGTGTCATTTGGACACAAATATGTTCCTCACGAGCCAATGGAAATGACTCCAAATCGCTTTGGTCATTTTGGACCGTGTCATTTAGTTTAGGCTCGTGTTTTCTTGTGGCGCAAGTAGCTAGTGCAGTGTTCAACTTGGTACATATATATAAGATTTTGAGGTTCAAACTTTGTGGTGGTGTGCGGTTAGAGGACTCCATGTCTCGTGGGTTCTCAAAAGCCTTGGAAGTGGTACACCGTTTATGGTATTTGGTTTCACATGTGCAATAGTGTCACTTACCCTATTTTGAGGCGTATGCTAGGTTACACCAATGATTAACAACTTCGTCATAAATGTCACCTCATGACACAGAATGTTCAAGTGCTCTTACTAATATCTTGGTATGAGTATATACAATAGTGTCATGAGGTGCATGCCCACGTCACACAATGATCTTCAAGTTGACTAAAGTGTACACAAAATGACACATGCCATTAGTATGCTCAAGAATATCTTCCTCTTGCATACTAAATGTAAACACACGACACTTGCCATTAGTACGCTAAAAAATATCTCCCCCTTGCATACTAAAATGGAAGATTATCATCTAAAGCATCCCACTGTGCTACTCCAAATGTCATAATGTAGATATTTTGCCACTTAACAAAGTTACTCATGTTGACGAACGGAATCATACTAGCAATCAGCGGGCGCGATGCTTTGAGACCTCTAGTCAACTAGTTTAGGCCCTTCACAAACAACGTACATGACACCAAATACCACAAACGGTGTAGACCTATGCTACGATCAGGGAGAACCAGCAATTAGGTACAAGTGCACCGTTTGAGTTTGAGAAACAACCGGTCGAAGTTCAAAATTGCAGGAAAATTACCGATCATTTTAGAGGAATCTATAGAAGAATATACCCCTAATTTAATAAAGGAAAAACCGGAGGATGTCAACATGTAACCGGTTGGAGTTGCAAAAGCACTAGGATCTCAACCGATTGTGCCCAAAAATCTCTCCAATCACAAGGTGACGTGTGTTAACCCTTAAAGGACAATGCTGCCCCACGGGCTTGGTATTATTTTGGGAGAATCTTGTTCAAAACTTCTACTCCATTGCACCAAATGGGGTTTTTAGAATGCCAAATCGAGCACCTTAGCAAGATCTATACTTCTTTAGAATAGAGCCTATGTAAATTAATTGGTTAATCATGCTTAAAATGAATTTTAAAAGACATTTTGGGTGTGGTATCGGGAAAGTATGCGTCCTTTAAGGGTTAAATGGGTGAAGAGTGAAATTGTGAGGAGAAAGCAATTGTATTGTAGTGAAAATTCCAATGCCAAACTCGAAGATAACTTATGGGCCAACGAATTCCTGACATCATTCATTGAGCTATATAAGGTCCCATGCGGCCAATGAGGAATCTTCTGACACGGGCCAAGATCTCGGTCAAAGTCCACAGAGACTCATCAGGAGTCAGTCAGTATGACCCCTGGGACCACACTTGCATGGGCCCCACCACGGAGACATTTTGTACGGGGTGGGCCCCACGTCTCGGGAACGTTAGGGGTCGAAAACAACCCTTCCCGAACCCTTATTTTTCCGGTTTCGAGATGGGTTTGACGGCCCAAGAGAAAGCATCTCTTTTGAGTGGGGACTGCTGAGATTTGGCAAGAAAGTCATGTTACAAAAGAGTCGTTTGAGTTCTAATGTGCTTTGGACCCCATCCTTACAGTCATCTTCTTTTTGGGTCCAAAATTTTGCTCGCGATCGACATAAAGGTTTGGTTTTCGGACTTCAGTTTGGTCTTGCACCCTAGCGTGCCCCCCACCGATAAGGTATGTATACCTGAAACCCATCTCGGAGCCTAAAATCCCTGATGCGAGCCGCAGTGATACAATTTAGGGTTCTCAAATGCGAGACGGTGCTACAAAGTGTTGCTTTAAGGTTACGTGTTGTTGGTTTCCATCCTCGGGTTCAAATTAACCATGTGAACGATTGGAAGGAAACGCCCCTTGCGGCATGCGGACTTGAACCCACATATGGATAGCTGTCCGTAGTGAGTACGGAATGTGGCTCCCAAGTTCGGCTAGTCGTCATTGAAACACTCGTGTACAATACTTGAGAAATGGTAGTAGGCGATCGTGTTCCAACACGCAGCGTATAATAAGAGAACAACCTTCCTTGAGCGGAGGTCTTGTCCGTCGCACTCACTCATGCATGCAACGACAAGTTTACACTCCTTCAAAACACAAGGCCTCACAATACTTTCACTAAAAGCACACGAGTCCTTGTTCGTTCCAAAAATCTATCATAGTGGTAGATTTGCGTATCTCTCTTGCCGATCGAGGACTCGTATACCGATAGTGTTGCTTTCGTCATGTCATAGGCCCCTTGTTTTTTTGCATTTGGTTTCCTTTGCTAAACTCTTTTTTTTCGGCTTGTGAGAGGACGAGGTACTTCTAGCTAGCTAATGGCCTCCATCCCAAACTCTCTCCCCAACTTCCCAACCTTCATGTTCCCAAGGAGTTGTGAGGGGTTTTTGCATCTCCCATCGGCCAACGACGCCCGAAACAAACCCACCCAAAAAACAAAAAAAAAAAAACCAAAACCAAACCACGATATTTTCATCGGACAAAGTCTTTGCAAGAATAGGAGGAGTACGCCTTCGAAACACACCCGATCATGCCCTTTTCCTTTTTCCACGCATGTACATACGGCGACTTTCCTCGGAAGTAGTGGTGGTGGTGGTAGTAGTAGTGGTAGTAGTAGTAGTCACCCCCCCCCCCTCCTCCTCCACCTCCACCTCACCTCGGTGGGTGCCATGTAGGATCCAACGAGGCGCCACGTGGCGTGAGGATAAGGAGCAACAACACGACACTTGGATGATCATCATCCTTTTGGGGCCGGGGGGTGGGGAGGAACTTGCAAATGCGAGGGTGGTCAAATGGGGCTCGGTGGACCTTGCAAATTCGGCAACCCCATTGCTTCGTACGGAAGAAGGAAGGCGACTATTCGAGTGTACTTAGTAGTCCCTCACGGAAGGCAACCCAATTCCTCAGGCGACTCTTCTTGGCATCGAAGAATCAATCACCCACACACACAAGGGGACGACTCCAATAGAACGCGGTATTTTAATTTATTCAACGTCCACCCCCTTTAGAACGACATGGATATGTGCCATTAGGTTGCCTCATGCTAATTCATCAACATTCATCGACGTTCATCAACGTTCATCAACACTATTTTGAGTATTTACGACCACTGTAGTAAGAAAAAATGATTCCGTCTTTGTACTGTTGTTGGTATACAGATGAATAAACAAAGTTGTGGAAGGAAAAAAGAAAAAGAAAAGTTGTAGTTTGATTTCGACCCACGGTGATTTGAATGGGCGGAAAAGCAAAGCTGTTGTGCGTGGAGGCGGCCTAACTGCGCATATCAAGAGTGTGTACTACAAAGGTCATGGGTCGTTGCCACTAGTTCTTTGTCATTGTGAAGAAGATTTTGGAAGTTCGAATTTAATGCACTAATAGACCTCTTGACACCTGAAGTTTACCTGATAGTGGCAAAGAACCGATGGCAATAGCCCATGGTGTTTGTGGTGATGTCTATGTTAATTACACTTATGATCCTCCTTTTAAGCATTAAGAGTATTAAATTGTCGAAAGTTATGTTGGGGGGTTTTATCATATTTAGGTAGTTGAAAAGGGATCTCAACACATGTTAGCATGTAATATTTTTCTGGGCGACGGATGAATATATGAGGTGTGCTTTGAATTTCAATGTGTTGTTGATTAGTTGGGTTTTCTTTTGAAGGGTGCGCTTTAATTGATTGCACTATAGTATGCGGGTGCACATAAAGGGTATGCCTTGTGACAATGCATAACAAAATATACATGGGAATGGGATACAATCTAACCCTGATAATACAACACCTCAATTACACAACTTATTTGCCATCCACCAAATTTTCTAGCGTTAATTTACCCTGATAATATGGTGCTTGTAATACGATATTTTTTTAGGTCCGAATTGTCATATAATAAAAGGATTTAATGCATGAAGGTGGTGGGACCTACACTAAGGTTTTGCCTTGGGATTGGGGAGTACATGGAGAATTCACCAATGGCTTGATTTTAGTCAACTAAAGGTAATTGTTTTAAACCTTGGTTTCAAAACAAACCTTGCACTTTTGAATCTTTGAGTTTGGGTGGAGGGTTGAAGGGTTTAGGGATGGTTGGATCCACAAATTAGAATTACGAAGTTGTTGATTTCTCTTCTTGATTCCAAATGAGTCCTCAATCCTGAGTCTCACATCTCTTTAGATTGGAAATATCAGTCCTTGCCAACTTATAATCCTAAAATTTGCCCATGCCACTCTTCAATTTCTTGGCTCTAGAGGTGATGGCAGTCTTGAGTGGCAGATGCTTTTGATTTTGGTCGTATTTTTAACAATTATGGTGTTGATGACCACACCTGCATACAAAACAACTTGCACACAATTTAGTAAGTAATGACCTCCTCTGCATTGGTTAGGGCACTAGAAGATGTTTACAATATGGATGAGACTGATTTATTTTATCGTGCCCAACCAAACAAGACTCTAAGTGCAAAGAAAAGTTCATGGGTGCAAAATCCAAAAGGACCGTCTCACTCTTGCTCTTGTTGTAAACATGATAGGCAATGGCAAGTTGAAACCTATGATTATTTACAAATCTCTAGACGAAAAGATGCTTTAGAAGGTGGTTGCCAACAAATTATCTATGGTGGTTTGCAAACCAAACCACCTAGATGACATCATATGTCTTTGACAATTGGATGATGAGCTACAATGTTCATTTCAAATCTCAAAAGTGAAAGGCACTTTTAATTATGGGCAATCTTGCTACTCATTTCCTTAAGCATGTTGGTAGGGGTGAGTCATTTGATTTTCAACCTTGCAATTGAGCAATATTATTATTGCTTTCTTATCACCTAATGTTAGAAGTGTGGTACAATCCTTGTATCAGGTTATAATTGCTACATTCAAAGTTCAGTGTGAGAAGAAGCTTCGAAATGGGTTCTCTCTCAATTTGATTCTTTTACTACTCACCATGACTTGAGGAAAATAATGCTTGATGTAAGGCAAGCTAGTATATGATGCTCTCGAGTGTGGAGAGAGATGAATCCCCACATTATACAAAACAATTAGAGGATGCCCAAGATTTTACCTCGAGATTGGAGTGTTGATTTGGCCATGGATGGTGAACATGAGAAATCAAGAATGAAAGAAGCAGCAATTGAATTGGCAAGTCTCATTTCCTCTTTGAATCTTGGAAGTGAAGAATTACTTATGGAAGAAAATGTGCAAATGGTAGGAGAAACACATTGTTGATGCAAAGTACAAGATGGTTGAGTTGGTGGATTTGGCATGGGGTAGAAAAATCCATTTGGATTTAGGTTTGAATGAAGAGCCAATGAAGGGGAATGATGTGGATGATTGGCCAACACCAATATTCAAGCCTCCTCAAGCCCATTAGCATGCCCATTATTATCAAATTTTGGAATGGAACATCCTCAAAGCTGTCAATTATAGATGGTGATGAACATGCAATCTTTTATGGATAAATTGAGCAAGATGTTAATTTCCAACATCAACAAACATCATTAGAAGACAATAGGATTTAACTTTCGTAGTGTGTGATATGGTGAAACATCATCATAGGACTATATTTTTTTAACTCCATACTGTGTGACATTGGGAGGATAATTCTATAAAAAAAATGTTCTTTCGTACGTATGTATCTTCATCGTGTATACAAAATGACATTTTACATTGATTTAGGTCATTTCTTGGAAAACCCTCGATAGTTCGACATTTTAAGCGAAAATGTCATATTATACATAATATGAGATTTAGATAATACGACACTTTCTTGCGCAACCAAATGTGTCATATTAAAGGGGGAGAACAATATTCTCTTTCTTGGAGATATATATCTATATCTATATGGATGTATATATATATATATATAACCACATTTAAGATAGAACACAATTATAAGAAGAAGAAGAAAAATACAAGAATGACGTAGGGGTATGTTTTCAAGGTGACGCACACATATGATTTATGGTTTTAACAAGTGATGCACCCCTTGGGGTGAGTTCAAATCCAACCATGCCCTCACATGTAGAAACCATGTTCGGTTTAGGCACAAAGGGGATCACATGCTCTTAGCACTAGTTGTCTTCCACTAGATGGATTAAGGATCTACGAGCATGGTAGATTTTGGATCCACATTCATGGAATTTCACCCCATATGGAAAGAAACAAACCAATGGTCGGGACCACACAATGCATGTAGCAAGCCAAGAATTGATAGGGGTTGCTTTTCAATAAGGATCATAGTTATGTGTCATTTACCATATAGTTGATGCCCTTTTTACACAAGAGGTTTGGAGAGCTCGAAAAAATGAACCTTCTCTCAACCTTCTCATTGGTTGGGGAGCCTCTCATGCATGCTTTTGTTCACTCAAGAATAATTCATACTTAACCTTCCGATTTGACAATTGGTTCTATTAACTAGGTTTACAAAGCTTAGATGGTGTCTTGATGGATCCTATGTAGAATAACTATGGCGAGCTCTCTATGAAAATCATGAACTACCTCATAGGGGTTGCTTAGGAATGTTCAAAATTGAAGCTCTCGTTTTGTGGGTCAAAACTTCCTCCTTCGTTTAGTACCATTTCCCCCTTTGAATTTTACTTTGAGCATGACCATTTTCAGCTTGCTCAAACTAGGCTCAACCTTTTGTGAGCGTGCGTGAGATGCAAAGCTCTTCAAAGTTTGAGCTTTGGATGAAAATTTATCAACTCCAAGTATCAAACTCCCAAATATTGCAAGTTTAAGATCTCAACTCAAAATTTCACATATGCATGTGTTATACAATCCTTTTCTTTTAATAAGACACTTACATTTGAATGGTGGGTGACAGATGCAATATGGATCTAAAAACATACACCATAAAGGCACATGTTCAATAGATATTGAATTGTGTCTCCAAACTTGAGGTACTATTATACACTGCATAGGCTACACAAATAAGGGGAGGGGGGGAGGTGCTATGTAATCGTATAACAATCTACACACATGCACGTTCAATATCCATAACTAAATCAAGGGTGTTGCAATGATGTAGATGCTTCATCATAGATTTGCTAATGCAATACAAACTTCAAGACATCAATAAGATCAATGGAAGATGGAGAGCAAGATAGATAGATAGATAGAAACTCCGGTCCCTTTTTAGCAAGGGGCCGGCGTGAATAAAGTGTATGTTCGTAATGCCAACGAATAACACCCACATACCTTAGTGTAAAGGGGCCCGTGAGTGCACCCTATAACAAAACTGATTTTCGCCAAATGCAAAGACAACTTTGTCCCCATAATTTTCTAACTCGAGTATGTGGACCTTTCCCGGTCATTTGAATCGGACAACTATATTCGAGTGATGTTTGGTTAGGCGTGGAACCATGAACAAAACACCAAAATGTCATATGTCTAAAAGAGATTGAACCACACGTATGCTCAAAATTTTATCCATCATTCTAGAGTCAATAGTCAACACAATTGAGGGGAGACCTACATGCACATTTAATGAGCTCCAAAATCTCCACTTTCGTAATGAATAAGACGTTCACATGAGATCATAACCCACTCTGAGCATTAGGAGACCAATCGTTACGGACCCGGTTTGGATTTTGGTATTCATCTCACACTAATTGCATGTTTGGCATCCTAGGAGAGAAGTGGGTGCCAACCTTAAAAATGTCGTGTCCATTGACGGCTTGCTTATTACCTTCTACCCTCAAAAGAGGCGTAACGCCTAATACTACATCACGGCAATCGTGATTAACATTAGGTCAACGGGCTCACACTCATGCCGGTACATATGTACGGGCGTTATCTTTTATTTTACCTTCTACCCTCTCTATTCTCAAAACTCTGCCCACTCAACTACACTAAACACGAACGCATACACTAAATGTCAATAACCCTATGAAAGTAAGAAACATCAACTGTAAACTCAAACACTAAATATCAACTATGGTAATAAGTGGAAGTGACATGTTTGATTTTAGTGTTAGTAAGGATATGAAAAGAATACCATTGACTTCGGCAGATGAGAAATCAGTGAGTAGGAAGGTGGGGCGCCATCCTGTGAGGCCAAACCACCCACCCATAAGCGTCCTAGTCCAGGTGAGGGAATGGATATCACATTCGTTCGCATAGCTCCACTTACCAACTTCATTAGAAGTCATTACATTTCTCATTAATCCATACACACCAATTTATTCCATAACAAGGTTACAAGTGTTAAGAAACACTCTTCTCTATCATGACGCTAGTCATGTGCTCAAGTACCATCCCACACAACTCAATCACAACTCTAATGAACTAATTCTTTTTCCTTTTTGTTTGAAACCAACACTATGTATTAATCCTAATTGACTACGCTACAATTTAGTCTAGTGTAACTAATTTCTCCCATGAACGCTACCGGCTGCTCTTTGGTAAAACTTTGGTCTTGGCCATTAATCACCTGCTGCCCCAGTGCTAATTAGTTGCTGCCTCAGCCTAGCAAGCTCTGTCTAGGCCCTTAATCACTGCTGCCCCAGTGCTAATTAGTTGCTGCCTCAGCCTAGCCAGATCTGTTTAGGCCCTTAATCACCTGCTGCCCCCGTGCTAATTAGCTGCTGCCCAGTCCTAGCAAGCTCCGTTTAGGTCCTTAATCCCTGTTGCCCCAGTGCTAATTAGTTGTTGCCTCAGCCTAGCCAGCTCTGTCTGGTCCTTAATTCTTGCTTCCCCAGTGCTAATTAGCTGCTGCCCAGCCTAACCAGCTCTGTCTAGGCCCTTAATCACTTGCTGCCCGCGTGCTAATTAGCTGCTGCCCAGTCCTAGCAAGCTCCGTTTAGGTCCTTAATCCATGTTGCCCCAGTGCTAAGTAGCTGCTGCCTCAGCCTAGCCAGCTCTGTCTGGTCCTTAATCCTTGCTTCCCCAATGCTAATTAGTTGCTGCCTCAGCCTAGCCGGCTCTGTCTCAATCACTAATTCAATAAAGCACCTCTAATTAACTACATTCTATAAGTCCCTCCAATCACTAAATTTGATAAATTCCCTCTAATGAACTAATTCCTATAAGTCCCCTCTAATCAACTACATTTTCTACCACGCTACCAAGAACACACACACGTGCACCCCCACACCACACGAGAGAGAGAGAGAATGAGAGAGAGGAGGAAGGAAGGAAGGGAGGGCACCCCACACCACGAACCCTCTAACCTTTCCTACTTAGTAGGACCTTATCCTATCCATTAGCTCCTTACCCCTAAACCAACAAGAACATGTTCTAATTCAAACAATTAACTCAAAGGCTCTTCCTCTTGTCTCCTCAAACACTACTCCTCTAATCAAAACACTCCCTAACTCCACTAAACCCCTAATTAACCACACAAAATGGCTAAAGGCCTAAACATAAATCCACACAAGCCTCACTCTTTTTATACTTTTAATTGTTTTAACAACACTCCAAATGCAATTCTAAGTAGATCCTAAACATAAAACAAATATGAGCACTCATTTTGGGCTCATACATCCCTAAAATCACAAGTCCAATGAAATCCTTGTTTCACAAGCAGGGAGGTGGCAGTATGGAAAGTAGCGGCACATTTATGCCTAACACTAATTGTCAAGGAATTGAAAATTAGTGTTAAGCAAGGTATGGTGGCAACAACATTAAATATAATCAAACACTAAATATCCTATTTAGTGTACTGTACTTTGATGCGAAATGTTTGGCTCATGTGAGGAGTAATTCTTCTTCTGAAATCCTTCTTCCAAATGCCCCTGCGTCTCCTCACGATTCCAAGTCCGACCCAATCGAACGAAGACATGAATGGGGAAAGATGAACCGGTTGAAGTTCAAGACTTGAGGGATAATTAATTACCCATTGTTTTAGAGGGATCTATGGAATATACCACACATTAAACAAAACCTAAGGATTGCAACAAGTGACCGGTGGGACTTGGAAACATTGGGATTTTGACCGATTATGTTCCAAAAATCCTCCCTGAACATTGGTCCAACCAGTGTTCAAGATTGAAGCCCTCATATGAGTTTCATTTTGAAGGGCTAGTTCAAATCCAAGACGTCAATCCAAAAATATAGAAATATAATACAACACTCATATTAAACGTGTGCATGAATGATATGGTGCATGTTCCTAGTACAATGTGAGGAATTCATAATCAACCATCTAACTCCACTTCTTGTATTGACAATGCTCTACGCTTGTTGGTTCTTGTGGCGGGCAGATCATAGCGAGGACTTCAAGTGACGTTTTCGTTTTCACTTTGGATTTGTGTTTGAAGGGTTGTTTTGAGAGAGGTAGATTTTGAAGGTCGAAATCACTTTTGAAGGGCATTGAAGACTTCAATCTTGACCGTTGGGTCCAACTGGTTACATGTTGTGATCTTTTGTTTCTTCTTCAATTAATTGGAGGTGTATTCCATAGATTCCTCTCAAATGATGGGTGATCCTCCTCAAGTTTTGAACTTCAACCGGTTATTTCTTAAACTCCACTGATTCATCTTGTAACAAGCGATTGGGTTTCCCCCTGTTCATTGAGCTGCCCCAACACCTAAGGGCCGCTTTACACCGAGAGCCCGGGCCAATTCCCCTTGAGGCTGATTGCATGAAATTTCAGCCTTTTTTGGGTTGAAGGCCGGCCTCAACTACACATTATAATAGGATTATAATGGGGGCCAATTTTCCCATATGTAAAGGCCTTAGGGCCAAGAAGCTAGGCCGATTCAATAAATCTAGCATATTCCAACGGATCTAGCATAATCTAGCATAGAGTCATTCAAATTTCCTCATAATCCAATGGATATGGTTCGCTAAAAAATCATTTTTTATTTTTTAAATTAATTAATATTTGACATTGGTCCCGAGGCCAAGAATTGGCCTTCCATTTTGGGTGCACCCAATTCAACGAGCTCAGGCCATGTCATACCATGCATTTTTTGATTAAAAAATCCGTACCACCAAATCGGCCCGGCCTCTAGCTGTAAAGGGGTTGAGGCTGATTTCAACCTTTTGGCCAATCACAAGTGAGGATTTCAAGTCTCTTACACAACAAATTGGCCCGGCCTCTAGGTGTAAAGGGATTGGGGTTGGTTTCAACCTTTTGGCCAATCACAAGTGAGGATTTCAAGCCTCTTACACAACAAATTGGCCCGGCCTCTAGGTGTAAAGGGATTGGGGTTGATTTCGGCCTTTTGGCCAATCACAAGTGAAGATTTCAAACCTCTTACACAACAAATTGGCCCGGACTCTAGGTGTAAAGGGATTGGGGTTGATTTCGGCCTTTTGGCCAATCACAAGTGAAGATTTCAAACCTCTTACACAACAAATTGGCCCGGCCTCTAGGTGTAAAGGGATTGGGGTTGATTTCGGCCTTTTGGCCAATCACAAGTGAAGATTTCAAACCTCTTACACAACAAATTGGCCCGGCCTCTAGGTGTAAAGCGGCCCTAATTAACTTACTTCTTCACATAACAAGGAGATGGTGTCATAGATGATTGAGCAACCACATATTTTGCAGCAGCCGAAGAATGTGAGTTGTTTGTGAGGCCACCGACCACACAATCGCTGCTTAATGAGGGTAGAAGTGCAATCAGATCCCCATCGAATGCGAGATTTGGCACCCGGAAACTCATTTGCCGACTCTCACTCTCTTTCTAAGGGCATAGTCCCACATTCTCAATAAGGATTCCTCTGAATTCAAAGGCAAGTATCTATAGGTTTTGTGGCCGATTCATCTCAAATAACTCGGTCTAGAGTAAGGGTCACTTCACACACGAGCCAAGAGCCGTGACCATAAAATTATTGTGAGAGCCCAAAAGAAAAGTGTCCAAAGGCCGTCCCCAACACACCTCCCAAATCATGTAAGTGTGGTCACGGACTCTGAAGTGTAGTGTGAAGTCATATGTGACCAGGCCATCAACCAAATGATATTTTAATGAATTTCTATTCACGCGGGTCCTATGCATCATAAATTAGAATAAACCAACGGTTGTGAGCGTTCGGGGTGCCATGGTCTCCTGGTTTTGTGTTAGGCCTACCTCCAAAAGGCAGTTTTTGAGAATAATCCAAGTGACCATGAAACATGATCCATTTGATGCCATGTGGGAATCCATGTAGACTTTACACCCATCATCTTGCATTCACATACTCCGTTGGTCCCTCAAACATAGTGTGAAGCGAACTTGGACCGGCTCCGCCTTTTCTCACCAATGAGAGTGCTTGAAGTGTGATGGTCACAGGCTCTCGGTCTCATGTGTGAGGTGGCCCTAATTCAAAGTCATTAAAGTTAAATTTGGTGTCAAATGGCCTTTTAAAAAGGTAAACTCCAGGCTACATACTACTATTTTAGGGCTTTTATGGGGGATGAATGAGAGGTACGCTTGTATATGATAATTCCCTTCGAATGTAGGGTTAGATTTGGGTTTTGGCTTTGATGAATTTCAAAAAGGAGTTATTAAGGTAGAGGCTACCCTTGGTGTAGCCGCACGTAAGTTTAAGTACATGTGATGATCCGCACGCAAGAGGAAGCGGCCGAATCTTAGGAGTGGACGGTTGGGATTGCCCATGGCCTTTGGTAGTGAAGGACTGAAGGAGTTTTCAGGGGTGTGAGTTTGAGTGTTGTGGCCGAAGGGAACAACTAGCACTACCAACGTAGAAGTCCTAGTATGCAATCGCCTTACGTCGGTGGGAAGAATTTATTGTTAGGGTAGATTTGAGTATTTTTCAATGACGTAGGACAAGTTTCTAGTGACGTTGGTCACATTGTCCAGGGCTCATATGCTTGTAGTGTGTTGTGTCAAATTCTGCACTAAAATCAGGTGCATTAAACATCCGATTTAGTGTGGCCCACATCCATTGTCTTGCAATCATTGGGTGGCAACTAGTGAAGAGGGTGGCATGTGACACTTGGTGTGTTACACTCTTATTACCATGGTACACAAATTTTAATGCCACAACAATCCAATGGTTTGTGTACACTTAAAGATATGATTGACTGTTGCAATAAAATGATGTGTCATGTCCATTAGACTGGCAACCGTGACTTCATTTGTAGCTGCAAGTGTACCATACCACCTCAATGGTTGCCACCAAGTGTGTGAGTCGATGATAAATGGCGTGAGCCCCACGAACTCAAATGCACAGTGTACTTTTATCCAGTGCTCATTTTGGTTTAGGATGCATGACACCTATATAAGGAAGTCTAGCAAAAGCCCACCCCTTTAAGTTTAAGAGGTTTTTTTTTATACCAACTTGATCACACTAGACTACTTCAAGGTCTATGATGCTAATTTCAAGCTCAATAAAATTTCAAATCATATTAAGGGGTTTTCAACATTTGCCTTCAACTTATAGGTCTAATGTGAATCCTTGGTCCCAAATTTGGCTCAAGGTTTGTGGTAACCATGCAAGGGGGTCCAGAAAAACCTTAACCCTACAGATTCGTCCAACCTACCTTAATCTCACTACACAAGTGTTCAATGGATATGCTTACTACAAACAACATTGCTTCCAACGCTCTATTATTAAGCCCAAAAACCCTAGTCCTATGTGTAAGTTCATCTTTGCACACATACCATTTTTTTGTTAACCCCTAAATGCCTAGGGGGGTCGACCTCATATCAAAGGTGTCCTATAAAGCTTGATTCGATGGCCTATTTTAAACTTCAACTTCAATAGTTAGACAATTATGGAAGACCACTTAAATAGGAATGGTTGGTAATACATACGCAAATCTTATTTACAAATGATGAGTTACCATATAGTGTATTGCAATATGTCAAGAGTTGGTGATGAAATGAAATTGACTTTAAAGTCCACAAAGCCAAAAGGCTTCTGGGAATAGAAGTACATCAAGATGGTGACGGAAATGCTAGAGTATTGGAGTGCAGTGGCCTCAATAAGAGAGAGGCTAATATCAACTTGATGGTCCAATGGAAGAAAGACTTGAGACTACCTACTATTACATTCTGAAAGAGAGAAGGAAACCTATCTCTAATGGACTTGTAGAGGGGGACACGAGCACAAAGTGTGCTTCATTTTCAACAACTTTGCCATAATGACAGTGACAAAATCTTTTATCTCTAGAGATTGGGATAGTCGACCACCAGCCAATACCACATGGCAAGTCTATGACTTGAGGTGGGGTAAGCCACAATGCAATTTTTTTGATGGTGTCAAAGGGTTGCTTCAGGTGCAATTCACCTTCATAGTTTATAAAGTCCCATGGGTACTGGATGTGCTAACATTTGTAGACAGTGGATAGTGCTTGCCTCAATTTTGTCAGAAGCCACACCAAGGTGGAATTTTCCCATCCCTCCATGCATGGTACATAGATTCAAACCATAACTTAACCGCATATAGTTAGTAGATTCAACCCAGATCCTGTTCAGGATAGCCTTTGTAATTCTATAGATATCTAGAGTGACCCTAGGAAAATGGAGCGAGGGGATCAACAGCATTTGCTGTGACTCAATATATTAGCCCCTGTAGCAGGGGAGAAGTTAATATCATGGTGATTGTACCTGATCATCACCACCACCACCTGCACATCATCATCATAAATTAGGCATTATTAGGACTATTGGAAAACACAAGACTATCCAGGAAACTCGTGAAACGAAGAAGAATTATTTACCATGGAACGGAAGTAAACTTCCCATGTACAAATCATCCATGTGACCATCCACTGCAAAATACAAGTAGGGGAGCAAGCTCGCTGGCCCCCCAATGGCGATTGAAGGCCTCCACTGCTGTAAAACCTATCCAATATGTACACCTAGTTTTATTCCAGCAGGTCCTCTCGGTGATGGCCAGCCACAGAAGGCACAGTTTTTATGCCTCGTGCACAGCTGCCCGACAATTTCACATCATCTCTCCTTTATCACAAGAGAATGGAGAAGGAACAGGACTGTTCTAGAAACCAGTTCCTGCAGGTTTAGCCACTATCCATGCAACATTCTGGAGTGTGGCCTGACTTGTTTGCTTCCCGGAGTGCCAGAACAAGCATCAAGTGCTTATCAGCAAAGCTTGGACGCCAAGAACAAGAAAGCAATAGGCCTTGCATTATTCAAGCACCAAGCAGCATGCGGTCATATAAGGAAATTAAGGAGACGAGGAGCCAGCACTGGCTACATCTTCTTCGTTGATTGTCAGCCAGTCGTTGAACTCCCTTTCAGTCTTACTCCCACTGGAATCATCGTCGCTTGGGAGATCACCACTTCTGCTGTGACCCTCGATGGAGTCAATTCCATCTTGCACAGAAGGTGTGTTCACACCCACTGCAATCTGTGTCATTAGATGTGGTTGAACAGGCCCCTAGACATCAGGAACCCACAAATTTCAATCATTAAATCCAGCATAATTGAATTACGTGTATAAACTAAACTCTGGATGTCAATAGTGTGAGCAGAGTGCTAATACTTCACAGTTTTGAGACAAATGTTCATGAAGTACTGCTGCATCATGTGAAAGATTGAAAATGGAGGAAGAGATTGGCGTGGTTAGAGTGCACTCAAATCTGTTTCAGAGCCTCAGTGGAGGCTGTAGATCAATAAACAACCTACCCCTTACATGAAAGCAGAGAGACAACATGAGATGCCATCCTCCTAAACAGCTTGACCCTAAAGACTGGGCCAGAAAGTACATAATAATTCAATTACTCCAAGAAACAGTACAAACCTGCAGTTGATCACGGCAGACCATACATGTTCTACTGAAGAGCATGGATGTGTCATTCTTGTTCAGATGAAATACCTTTGCATGCTCGGTTTCATTCTCGTCATCTTCAAGATCACTAAAAGAGACATCTTCATCCGCATTGTCCAACATCCCTGCACGTACCACACAAAGTATAAACACAAAGCAAGATATACTCAACAAAAATCTACGAGAAATAGAAGTGGCAAAGTGTAGTCATGATGTCTTCAGCAATGAAATAAAGCGGTTATGCTAACAATTTGCACCTGGATTTCCTTGAGATACTCCTGCAATTTCTTCGTCATCCTCTTCATTCTCCAGCCATCCATCCACATCCTCTGCATTGTCGTCCAGCCCTAAGGACGCAAATTTCAGTGTACCATCTTCAGGTGCATCCTTTTCTTCAGTCATTGCTGGAGCAGGTAACACCATTGTAGAAAACTCTTCTTCCATGATGGGTGAGGACTTTGACTCTGCAGTAATTTCCTGGTGACCCTCAGGACCAATATCCTTGCCATGGCTACTGGCTATGCTATATGTGGATAAACCAAGCCCTTCCTGTGTAGCAGAAGTGGGGGCTGTATCATCAACCATAGGTCCCCTCTGCTGGAGTTGTTGCAGGAGGAGTTCCCGGGTTTTCAACACCTGCAGGTGAAGATGTTCAAAATTTTGTCAATGAACAAAATGTTCCACAGAAGCTGCAACTATCATATGTCAACATAGGACATCCATGCATAAGGTCAGGGCAGCACCGACCTTCTAAAGCAACCAATTTCAAAAATCAGCATGCACAAACTGGTCCCAGCCAGTATGCTACTTCCACCAGTGCAGATCAATACAACAATTCTATACACCACTGTCGAAAGCTCTTGCTTGTTCCACCCACAATCCCAATCCACCTCCCTTGCACCTCATCCTGTTCTCTTGAATCAACAACACTACTCTAAAGCAATATATGATTGCCATGCCACTCTATCTTGTGAACCTAATGTATTGATGCAAAAACGAGTACCAAATACAATGTCAGGGGCAATAGAGCAGATCCTGCAACCATTTGCCTTCATATTTATCAAGATCCAGAAATTAGTGGCAGCTCAATGATTATCTTCTTCCAGTATGAACTTACCTCATTTCTCATATTTTGGTATCAATGAGGACCCTGACCTTGGAAGACACGTGTTGAATTCCAGAAACAACTTGGAGATTATGCAGGAGCTGCGAGTGCTGATAAATGAAAGTTTGTACAGATTTTGCAGCAAACTGCCTTGTCAGTAAAGACACTACTGTAGCAAAAGAATTTTCAGTTTCGACTACAAAAAAAAATGGAGGTACAGATGTGCATGCCTGGGATGTAGATAAAAGCTCTGCATCTTCCTTACTGAGGCGTGAGTGCAGCAATACAAAGTAGATTTTCCAAAATCGGCCAACACTAATTAAAGCTGGGCAAAGCTCATAGCGTACAGCTGCAAACCCTGATGCCACCTGTTCCACAGCTTCAGCATGCTCTTGCTGTGCATCTGTCATCTCGAAATCTACACACAAGGTGGGTTACTCGTGTCAAAACACAGTACTGGGTTTCAAAAAATGAGACAGAAACTATGGGTGGACTTACGTGGCATTCAGGCAGGCAGAGAAAAACTTGCTATGTCAAATCAAACTTGTAATCTGCCAGCCAAAATGCCACCTTCAAGATTGATGGACTTAATATATTCAATACTGAAACATAGGATTTCTTGTTGACTGACGCTAACATACAGAGAGCAAAAGAAAATCTCAGATGTATAACACAGGTGTAGTATACAATCCCTAAATGTATGGCATCCCAGACAACACTGAAGGACTTGTGCAAACACCTGACTTCACAAGATTGAGATTTTGTCCTTGCCAGTAGTCCTAGCCAGCTGAGCAGTCATCCTGAAAGTAGCAACTAAAGGATCTCCAAGAGACAATATCAAATGGGAACAGCCATACCTTCATCATCTTCTTCCTCTGGCAAAGGAAAACTAAGCCAAGTTTCTGGGTGTACTGCGATGCTGTTGGCAAAAGTCACAACCTCCTCTGTTAACCCCACAGCATAGTAGTCTCTGCCTGAAAATTCACCAACTATATCACGCGCCAGGGGGATCAGACTTGAGGCGAATTTTGACAAGCCATCGATGCCGCTGGAAATCGCACTAGGACGCCTATCCTGTACAAGACAAGGGCTGGAAAACATGAACACCATCGCGTGCCCTAAATAACCAATGCAAGGTAGCACCACAATCAACATACTGATTTTCCAATCTCACCAATAAATCTCCACTCATTGCATCCTTCCCACAAAGGAGCTCTGACTCACTGCTCCTCAAAAATCATCCTAGAACCTTTGATATCACTAGTGTCAAAGTATAGGACCATTATCAAAAACCCTCAAACAAGTATATGCTCTTTCTACTGCATGGAAAACCCTTATTGTATGATGATGAAAGAGCTCAATGCATGATATGTAATGATGTGATGTGATGTGATTTGATGCTATGTAAAGTGTTGTCGTAACAATTTGTAATCCAATGTAGCTCACAAGCAGACTCCGATAGCTCAAAATATAACATAGAATCGAACTGAAATCTCGTGACTGAAGCGCACCAAGTCTGAGAAGAAAAGCAACACCAAAGTATGTACAGAAAGAAGTTACCATGTGATGTTGAATTTCGTTGTATTCATCCTCTTCATAGTGATCAGCCGAAACTGAAAGAGATTTCTGTCTTCTATTCTCAGGTGCCCCTTCTTGAGAGGGTGACACAGCCCCCAACAAAGGTTTGAGCAGAGAACCTAGACTGCTACTCCCATTTGTTTCATCTTGGGGACTCTTAGGGCTACCAGACTGGCTGCTGCCCTCAGGTGAAGAGTCCACAACATCACCACTTTCGTCTTCATCATCTTGAGTAACAACACGAATTACTGATTGGATTTTGGATAGTCCAGTGGCCATGCTGCCCCGCAACTCAGCCAAGTCACTCCGAAACCCCGTCAATTTTTTCCCTCCAACTTTTGGGGACCCATTCTTTGAGGTGTCACTAACAACATCTTCCCTGGACACTCCTCCAAATATGGGGACCTCCAACGAACTCTTCATCCCTTCAGGTTTCTCAGATCCATCAAACACAGTATCATCCATGTGAATTTCCGCATCTCCAGCAATCTTGTGGCTTTGCGTTTCCATTTCAGGTGCATTGCCATGCTTTGGAGATTCCACCTGAGAAGACGGAGGAGGAGCTAGAAAGGATGCTACACCCCAGAGCTGCCTGGTGAAAGTTTTCGTTAACTCAGAAAAATCTTCCTTCACGCCCTTACCAGGGGAAAGGTGCTGACCTGAATTTCCAGCTGACTCATCCTGCTCTTCTTCTTCTCTGTCATTGTCCTGGTGCTGCGGAGAAGATGGTATGGAGCTAGAAAACCACGACATTGCATATATGAATTTGACTCTTTTGGATGAAGGAGACAGTTAAGCTTTTCTTTGCAGATGCTAAGAGCCCAACATCCTAGGGTCAGTCTACCCCAGGCCACTTGATCTGTCGAGAATCAACACGGTGTGGTCGTAAGAAGAATTTCATAAGTATCATGGCCCTTCACCTTCTCTACACCGTTGTAACATGATCTCTCTTCCTGATCTCCTTACTACTCAATTGCAGACCCACCATGGAAATTGTAGACCTATTCCGCCACTGATCAGACTGCCGAAGCGACCTCCATCGTCATCAGCTTCTACCATACTGCGTGGCAACTCTTTATATGTGAATTTTAGGTGCTCCAAAAATGTAGCAAAAGTCGTATAAATACGGAGAGTGGGAAGGCCTTTGCAATTCAAGGTTGATGGAACAACATCACGGCCCGCATAAAAAGACAACGCTCATAAATATTTGCACCCGTAACCAAATGCCTGCTAAAAAAGGATGATGTGGCTTGGACACGCAAAGGATACCCTAATTGAATCAATGCAGACTGAACACAACCATAACATCGTTAACAATTGTCCCGCAACACTCGCCAGAGAGATATTATCGACGATAATGTCGATGCACTACGACCTCCAAAAGCTCAACACTGGAGAATTATAAATAAATAATGAAGGGGCACTGAGAAATCTCTATTAGTCAACGGCTATAGGGCACACCACACCAAACCAAAACCAGAAAGCAAAGTCGGTACAATCTAGAACACTTAAGGATTATCATATAAAATCCAATTCCTGAGAAGGGAGCAGTAGGTCAATTGCTACCTACCGAGCACAACCGAAAGATGCCAGAAAAACACAGCCGAACGCAATTTTCTCCGAACCCTAAAACCGGAGCAGAACGCAGAAATTTTATCAAAGCCATTCTGTTTGCGAGAGAAGTGTCAAATTCTCAGAAAAAAATCATCAATCAATGGAGGCCATGATGACAAGTAGCTCCAATTCCAGAAAAAAATTCACATGCCCTAAGACAGAGTAGAATCTGCAATTCCAAACACACATCACGCACTTGAGTGACGGTATAGTCCAGGATACTTTTGAGGATTATAGAATCCGATTCCCAGCAAGGAAGCAGTAAATTGCTACATACCAAAAGCTGCACAGTCAAAAGATGGCAGAATATCACAGACGGACGCAATTTTACTCCGAACCCTAAGACGACACGATTTCACACCAAAAACCGGAGCAGGACGCGGAAATTTATCAACACCATTCTGACTGTTTGCGAGAGAGGTGTCAAAATTATCAGCATAATCAGCATGTCGATTAGTAGGCCACGATGGAAAGAAGCTCCAATTTATTCCAGAAAACAATCAGATGCCCTAAGACAGAGTAGAATCTACAATTCCGACCGCGCAGGTAGTACGCAATTGAGTGACGTAGAATGTGAGAGGCGTGTTGGCAGGTGATGTGGAGCGTTACCAGTGACGATGCTCGCAGACTCAACTATGCCGCATCAAAGCGGCAACCACCAACATTAAAAAAACGCATCGCAGCAAAGCAAAGCAACGCAGAGGGGGGAAGGCCAGCGCAGGAAAGCAAAGCGAAGCGGAGGGAAGCAAAAGCGAAGGCAAGGAAAAGAAAGGAAAGGACGAGCAGCAACGGAGAAGGGGCGCCTACTCACTCACATCCACCCATATTCATCCTACGCGTCCGTCCATCCATCCATCCATCTATCCATCCATTCATCCTTCATCCATCATGTGGTTTGAGATGCCATTGTTAGGCATTGCATCATGCATGGGATAGTTTAGGGTGGATTTCCATTGAGAAGTGGAAGCCGACTTGTGTGATGTCGTCAAAAACCTTCAGTGAGGAAGGTAAATGTGCCTAATTCGATTACTTATCTTAATTCTTAACTTTCTAAGAGTCCCGTTTTGGGCTTATGAATGACTACTCTTGAAGGCAAATTGATCCTAAAGGAAGATGCTAAGGAGGTCACCAATAGGTATCACTGTGTTCCTGGTGAATTGCTATGTCAATGACATTGGTTCCATTCCAATATGGCAACATGGTTGTTCACAAGAAATTTGTAAGAATGCACTAACTTTTCCCTTTGTTCATACATTATTGTATATAGTAACTTCATATTACTTTGATTGAAAATCGTCAATTTTCTATGGACTCATTTTCTTACCTCAAAGTTCATTTCTATTCTTGATGTTGTCTCGAAAGTTTTGACTATCATTTTATTGCATATATTTATAACAAGTTCTTGAAATTCAACAATTCTAAATCAATTATAAACAAATCATGTAAATTACTAAATATTGCAACCATATTCATGTGATCTTGAAATCATAAGGAACAACTTTTCTTTTGAGTACAATATAATCTAAGCTCTAGAATACGTTCCAAGCAGTTAAGCGTTAAATGGGCACCTAGATTTGAGTGGTATGTGGTTTGGTGTGGTTACAAGAACAAATACCAAAAAGGCATGTGTTAAAAACGAATTTGAATCGTGTGCTCAAAACATGGAAACTATTCTAGGTTCAATAGTCAACATAGTTGGGGGAACATGTATGACCCATTCATGAGCACAAGAATCTTCACTTTGATTATGAACAAGGTCTCCATATGAGCCCCAAAAATGTGAGGAAAGTGGGTAAGGCTTCAATTTGGATTTGCTAACCATCTCATACTAATCCTTGTGTTTCATATCCTAATAGAAGTGGACTTATTGGGTTAAATAAAAATAAATAAATAAAAACTTAAACACACACACACACACACACAAGGCCCACCTACCTTAAGCACACATAAATTTGTTGTTTTTTTTTTCCTTGATCAGACACCTATATGTGAGCGGTGTGTGGTTAGGTGTGGATCCAAGATTAGACACCCAAAAGACATGTGTTTGGAAGGGATTCGAGTACGTGTTCAGATTTTGTTAACCAATCTAGGCTTGATAGTGATTGTAATTGGGAGGATTTCTATGACCCTTTTATGAGTATCCAAATCTTCACATTTATGGTGAATAAGATATTCATATCGGTTCCAAAAATTACGATGAAAGTGGCTACGGCCTTGATTTGGATTTGGGAGTTATCTCATGCTAATTACATGTTTATTTCCTAGGAGAAGTAGGCTCAGGGAAAATAATCATTTAAACCCATCTACCTTAATCATCATGAAAGGACATTTATATTTGAGTGGCGAATGGTTAGGTGTGGATTAAGGATGTTCAAATGATGGGATAGGGTGGAAAGATGAAAGCATCTACGGCCTATAAAACCATCAAGCTTATGGCATTGTTATGTAATGGTATACAAAAAAACACAAATTGTAAAAGGACTAACTTCACCACACACACACCAATATTTATTTATTTCCTGTTAAACATACACACACACACACATGTGATTATGAGAGATTGGACCATCTGCTTAAAAATTGTTAACCAACATAAGTAGGGAGACATGTAATGATCATTTAATAAGGAAGAGAATCCTCACCTCACCGATGAATAAAATATTCATATGACCTTCAAATTACAAGAAATTTGGCTATGCGCACAATTTGGAATCGATAATCATCTCACACTAATTGCATTTTCCAAATCCTATAGAAAGTGGATGCATATAGAAAAACATCGGTTTAAGGTCCACTTACCTTATATCAAGAATGTAGGTAAGAACGCATATCAAAGATATTGATATCTTAGGACAACTTCAGATTATGTGCTCAAAATGCAAACAACATTCTAGGTTCAATTGTGAATGTAAGTGAGAGAGTCTCGTGTAATGATCAAGAAAGAGAATCCTTATCTTAACCTCCTATAGCTTTTGCACCTCAATCCTGGTTCTAAAACTTGAAATGACAATACATTTTATTCACCATCACTATTGAATACTAGCCACAATACACGAAGTCGCATACAATATTGTGCAATCTTTCTCTCCTTCATACCAATTGTCGGTGCTTCCCACACCCCGTGTATGTGACTTAGGGCACTTCACACACGAGACTTGAGAGCCCGTGACCATTACACTTCGAGCGCTCTCATTGGTGGAAAAGGCGGAGCCGGTCCAAGTTCGCTTCACACTACGCTTGAGGGACCAACGGAGTATTTGAATGCAAGATGGATGTAAAGTCTACATGATTTCCTACATGGCATCAGATGTATCATGTTTCATGGTCACTTGTACTATTTTCAAAAATCACATCTTGGAGGTAGGCCTAACACAAAATTGGGAGACCATGGCACTCCAAAAGCTCATAACCATTGGTTTATTCTGTTTTATCACGTGTGATGACCCGCATGTGATATTTAAAAATTGTCATTGAAATAGCTAACGTTTGGTTGAGGGCCGCGTCACACATGAGTACTTCACACTACATTTGAGGATCCGTGACCACACTACATGAATTTGGAGGTGTCTCGGGACGGCCTTTGGACACTTTCTTTTGAGCGCACACAATTTCATGGTCATGGCTCTTGGCTCATGTGTGAAGTGGCCCTTAGTAGGCACATGTGCGGTTGACAATAATACTCATTTTTGCCATGATTTGGATCATGTTCTTTTTCGTTTCCTTTTGCTAAGGTTAGTGTGCCTAAATTGGTTGGGTAACTCAATCACACACCTTTACATCCTAGCTCCATCATTACCCTCCGTAATGTCACTCCATCTCTTACATCCGGAAAGCCTAGAGAACGGATGTGCTCAGTTTAAACCTTCCTCCTTGTTATCACATTTCCCTCCCATATATCACAAAATTTGACATTAAAATAATCCACCAAAGCATTCAAACCGCACGCTCACTTGCATCACATTCTCATCTTTGTCATTATTGCAATGTTTACTTTGTGTTATTCTACAATGTCACATCCTACACTAATTGTCTATTAAGATGCATCAATGTTAACCACTACATTCCTTCTTAACATCATGCGCACTTTGGTCGCCACATGCATGATATTAGGGAGGTTAGAGTGTATTTGAATGGTTTGTGGTTCGGGGTGGTTGTAACTAGGACGGCAACTACTACATAAGGTTGAGGCATCCATAGTTGATCATGACCATTTAACCACTCACTAGGGTCATGAAATGCCCACAAGGATGAGATCTATACTTTTTTAGGTGAACATAGTCAAGGATTTATGTGGTGGTGGCTTGTCATCAATTACCCTAATAAGAGTTTTGACAATTGTCATAGCCAAGTATTAGAATTTAGAATTTAGGTTAACTATGTGTCACCCTAACTTTACCGCTTTAAAATTTGTAGCAATTTCCTTATTCATGAAAAAAAAATCATTATATTTGTATTCTCTTTAGAATTTGTTTCTATTTGCAAGAAAAATCATTTCCCACTATTACTCCTAAACATATGCAAACTCTCTTATTTCATCGGTTATAGATACCTCAACCTTAAGCCTATGGAGGCCAAGGGAGGTGGCACCCTAAACCTCCTCATACATGATGGTTTTAGTTGGAGGTTACTTCACATTGCCCCATTGTTGGTGGATAGAGCATGCCATGGCAATCTCAATTTAGTCTATGACATTAACTATGTTCCAGTAAATCTAGTCTTATTCATGAGTTATGGACCAAATGAAGTTTATATGTGCACTTTTATCGGGAGACTCTATGATAGAAATGACACCAAGTGCTCCTAGATGCAGATTGCATCTCTTGTTGTAGCACATGTTGGATGCATGCACATTATGTCAGTTGTGAAAAAAAATACACATCTAGAGGGAATATTTGAGCAAATTGCTACTCAAAGTTTGTATAATTGGGATGTTCACCATAGTCTTCTTTCAAATAAAGTATTGTGCAATGTACATGTCTCAATTGTGGAAAAATACTCTCATATGTATTATAGATTTTGAACAGTTTTTTTTTTTCATATTTATTTAAATCCTAGTTCATTGCCACTATACTTGGGAACAATCAAAATGGTTTTTAAAGTCCCACAAAATTAGGCATGGTCATGACAAAATGTCATGAAATAAGTAACCACTCCAAGAGAACCCCAAAAGAGTGCACAAAGAAGAGCCCAAGAGCCAACAAAACACACGTAAGTATTGAAACTCAACAAGGTTTAAAATTTGAGATTGCACCAAGACAACTCCACACGATCCTCCTTTGACTCATTCAAAAGGATGATTGATGACTTGCCTTTTGATAGTTTTCTTACTACATTTGCAAAGGACCTCATGTAAACCGTGTGATTTTAGAGACCCTACCATGCTTTAAAGAGACCCTTGATGACATTATTATGAAGCCATGAATTCGAGTCACCACAACAAACACACAAGAAAACAACATACATGTGACCGTTGATTCTCGTCACCATCACAAAAACTACATGCAAACTCTTTCTCTCAACGCCTAGTACAACCATAGCATGCAAGCTCGCACATTGCCTAGATGTAAGTGATTAGGCACCTATGTCGATGTGCATCGTATTGCGATCCAATTCCCCAAAGCTAACCACACTTCTATGGCATATTGACACATGGGTGGACCATAGAAAGCCATGATTGTCCCTAAAAGCTTGTATTGGAAACTTTGGCATCAAGGTCCATATGGGCATTGCCATTTAAATCTCTCTCAATACCCTACTTGTAGCTTAGGTTTCACCACATCACTTCAACATCATGGCCTCCAATGGAGTAAAGTTGGATATGAACATGCTCGGGCCACTTTCTCAACTCTCTTGCTCCTTGTTCCTTGTGTCAAGTAGGTGTTTATATGTAAGGGATGTGGCCCTACTGTGGACACTCTCGACTCCCCATACATTTTACAACATTAGATCGTATGAAGATTAAATCAAGTTGTCTCGTCTGGTTAGCAGTTGTAAATCACGAAGATTGTCGATTCGAAGTTTTGGAATCAGAGTTGAAATGCAAAAAACTCATAAAAGTGTAAAACGAATATTGGTTTTTCCTAAGTTTAAGGAAAAACATATCTATATATATAGATATATATAGATATATATATATATATTCATATTCGTCTAGTGATCACGTAAGCCCTCCCAATTATGTCAGTTATTGAACATATAATGAGTGATATGTTTTGAACACATAGTCCAACCTCAATGTAACATGTGTCTCTTTGGTGTCCGTTCTTAACTACAAGTCACGTCATATACCATCCATGTATAGGTGTTGCATTAAGAAAAGTGACCACATAAGCCTTACGTTATCTGATGCGCGTAAGAAATACCATTTTATTATTATAAAAAAACATATATATATATATATCAATTTTAGGACACTAATGTGAATGAGAGACCATTCTCACTTACACGGATCATATTCTACCAAGATATAGGGCAAGGCTAATGTCTCCATGTTGGAAGGGGGAGGGCTCCTTGTATCCATTTAAACTAGTACCCCCTCCAAAACACTTGGGAAAGGAAATGTTCTCTAAAAGATATATCAAGAATTCGACTTGGAAAAGAGGAGCCGGGTGTCACCAAATCAAAGTTGCATGACATCAAACGAGTTGAATTGCCACATCCCTAATTGGCATGCGAGATTTGTGTGCAATGACAAGCTCATATTGAGGCACACTACCTTTTAGGTCAAGATATAAGGGAAACATGGCAAATTCAATCGCTTCTCTTGACCATTCACCAATAAGGTAGATGAGTCGTAAGTGGCTCGTTTTCTTAATTGGACCCCTATTTTTGATTGGTACGTGGTTGGTGTGGACCAAAAAATAAACATCATTAACACACATGTTAAAGCTATTGTACCACGTTTTCAAATATCAATAACTATTCTACACTCAGTAACGAACACAATTGGGACGACCTATGTATCTGGTTTAGAAATTCATCAACAAACATGCACATCCAACAACCATATCTAAATCAGGGGAGGTCCAATGTTCACAATTTGGTTTTTGCAAATGTTTCATCACATGCTAATGCAACATGAATTTTGTTGTGTAGATTGAATCGGTAGAAGTTGGAGAACCTGGCAAACGAACCAAATAACACCCACATACTTTAGTTGATTGGTGTGGTAAGATGTGGATCTAAAGGTGCCTTTCCATGTCAGCCGCTCACCCACTAGATTCTATATAATAATAGGCTGGAGGTGTTCACATGTAGATAAGCACAAGCCGCCGACCAACCACATTCTCATAGCTTACTAGAATGTGGAGGGTTGTGGACATGGGGACACTAGATTTCCATGCTCCCACTAAAGCACTTTTTAACCTAAAAGTGCCAATCAACAAAGGATTGAAGACTGCTTTTGAGGAGGAGGAGGTTAGTAGGTGGGCCCAGATGTGAGAAGATGAGAGTACAATGGACATTCAAGTGCAATAGGTTTGGGGGTAACACACTTGCATGATGAACATCATGTTCTAGCTATTAGAAAATTTGTGGAACCCTAAACAATAACCCATGCACAGAGAGTGATGTCCACTCAAGCAATAACACCTGAAAAATGTAAAGGTCGTATCACCTCAAAGTTTGGGACTAAGGGGTCATTAAACCCACACCTTAGAAAAAATTACAGACAAAGAACTCAGCTTAACATTCCTCAAAACAGGATTGTTCACTTACACTTCAATGCACTTCGTTGCTTCCAGAGATTCATCAACAACTCAATGCCCCCCTTGTGGTATTCTCTGTTGCAACTTGCCAATATGTATGACCAATTATTGACACAAAGAGGTCAAACAGTCACTCACTCCGTGTATTCTTCTCCCGTCCCCCTTTCCACTGCTATTTGTCTCCCAACTCCAAAGCGTGCAGCAACTGGCACACTAGGTTGTGAGAATGCATGTTCTACTGAAATACTCCTGTACTTAGATCCTCCAAAAACCTTCACCCTTACTATGTGCATGAAAGAGGAGGGACTCAATAGGGAAATTCGTAATCTGCATACCAGAGACTTTAAAAAGTTCTGTGGTAGTTGAAAGAGGGTAATACCCAGAGTCCTGAATCTACCGGAAACAGATAGAGACTAGTGGCACATCCAAGTCGTTTCCATCATCATCCTCGCAAGCAACAACAATGTCAAAATGGCGTCGGTTGGGCGGTATATCTATCTTGGAAATATCCCTTGCCAAGTCCACCACCTTCTTGTCCATGCGCTCCCTGTGCTTCGGGAAGATGTTGTTGAACAGAAGAGATTGGCCACAAGAAATACTGTATGCAGTCAAGCCCCTTTGTTCAAACCATGCCAACAACTCCTTCAGCGTTAAATCCCCAGCAATCACCCATCGATCCCAGATTGACCACTTGAGGTTCAAGTGTGTGAATGACTTGGGTGGAACAGGCTCTGCCATCGAGAAGAGTGGGAGTGCAAGATTGGCAAAAGTATTCCTATAGCGCTCCACATTATGCCCCAAGAGAACCTTGTAAAATTCTAAACAAACAAGACCTGTAGCCATAGCAGTAGTAGTGGCTATAGCAGGAATAATGCGGCCCGCAATGAATTTTGCTTTCAGCTTGTCAACCTCCGGAATACCATAATTGCGTGCTCGCATGTTTGCTAGTCCAGCTATCAAGTCCATGTGGTAATTTGTGTCATCGTCCTGCAAGAAGCCCATAGAATCAGATAAAGAAACTGTAACTCCATACTGGATCAACAGGAATGCAACTGAGACTTTCTCCAACTACTCTACCTCAACAAATACACATACATGTCTTCCTCCACATGCATATAATGTCATAGCAGCTCTACAAAACAAAATCGCTCGTGATCGATAAATATCAGCAATGAACTGACATCACCAACCCATAATTCCAACATCGTTACAAAATATTGACGGGAGATGATTTGGGTGAATAAGCACACCTTCTCAAACGTGATAGGATTCATATGAAACCCAGGTGGCAAGCTCTTCACACCCTCCTCCAGGGTTTGAATCAATTGCTCTATCTGCGAATCATCATCCATACTTGTAGGATTCATACTTGTGGCTTTCTCATCTGTCACAATCTTGACACCCTGCTTTGGTAGGAACTCAGGCAGCTTGACCTCCTCAACAGCCTGTGATAACTTTGTTCTGTCCAAGGCCCAGTCAGGTACCGTGATCCCATATGACACTGCACGCAGAATAGCTGCTGCAGCAACAAAGGACAGGTATGAGGGATCAGAGGTTGAAAACTGCAAAGCCTTTGGAAACCGCTTGGGTGCTGACCAAAATGGCGCACCCGTACTTGTGGTTGCATTCTCTGGGAATGTGAAGGTGAGTTGCTTTACACGATTTGCAAAATAGTCTTCAAACCTGCAATGGAGAGATCACAACAAGTGGAAAGTGAAATTAAATTCAACATATTCAGCTGGCATTAAGTTGTATATTTTTGAATGCAAAAATCACATGACAAAGGAACAAGGTAGATGAACAGTACAAAGAAATTGAAAATAGTCTGAAAGCAAAAGCAGCCATTGCCTCATACACAAGGAATGCACTGTTCCAACTATGGAGGCCACAGTTGAGAAACCTTGAAACAAGGCTTCACCAGCAGAGAGACATAAGCAAGCCCTAGCTAGAAAGGTTTCAACTACCAGACACAATGTAGATGATACCAAGTGTACAAAGCAACAAATGGCATACAAGGATTATACCTTGTCCTTGCCCATGAGATGCAATCCTCAAATGAGACACATCTCTCTGTCACCAAACACTCCACCACTCGCTCCAAAAGCTCACGTGCTTGGGCATCCCCAGCTGATTTCATGGCATTTTTATATTCCTGTGGCTTTGATAGAAATGCATTTGCCTCAGCCGGGGTCTTCTCAAGCAACCCTGACAATAAATAATCACTAGAGACACTCAATACCGAAACAAACCACTTAGAACAAATGAATCAGAACACCCTAGACATAATAATGAATGTTCAACAACTGGATCCCACCCAATATGGTGCATAGCATGAACATCATACATTACAATGGGGAGGATACAACACTCAAATTCCTCAAAAGCTCTCTCCCTGCTACATATATCAAAAGGACACAGCAATCTAGTAGCCAGGTGAGACAAACCTTCAAATTCAGAACGTGCCCAAGTTAAGCAATGGTCAATGTTGTGAGGGAACGAATGCACAGTGCACATTGGTGCTTGCTTCTCAGGTGGGTCTCTAGAAGCTCCGTAATTCTCGGTAAGGTTGGGAATCACCATTTGAGTATTACATTTGGTTCCTAAAGTCCCTGATTCCAACAAAGGCTTCTGGAAGTAGACACAACGAGAATCCACATAAAGCCTGGCATTCACATTGTCCAAAGCATTAACTACCACATCCAGATTCTCCCAGAAAGTGTCATCAAAAACGTTTTCTGTTTCTGAGCTCACACGATTTTGCAATGCTTCAGTTCTGAGAGAAGGGTTGATGGCAATAGCAGCTGATGCTGCCACAGTTGATTTAGCCTGACCAATATTCCAGTCTCTGAACAGGAACTGTCTGCTAAGGTTACTCTTCTCAATAACATCATCATCAGTGACGATAAGCTTTCCTTTAGGGCCACATGAGACCCCCATCAATGCCAAATTTTTGAGAAATTCGCAACCTAATGCACCAGCTCCAACCAGGAACACTTTGGCATCCTCCAGCTTTTGTTGTAACTTAGAGCCAAAGACAGCTATCTGTGCATCATATCGAGAGTTCAAAGGCTTCACATCCTCAGGTGTCAATGGCTCCGCTGGAAGAGATTCCACAGAGTCAAAGTAGAAAAACTGCACATCAAATAGGCAAAGCATTAGACCAGACCAAGCACTCACAAAAGTTTCACAAGGCAGACACAACAATATACTTGACCAGAACTGACAATTCTCTAGATTTCAATTAAGTTTGCACCAGGACAAGTACAGTATGTTGTCAAGAATATAAAAGAGCTGAGCGGAATACATCATGTTGTTAAAAACTAATAGAACAAGCAAGACAATAATAAGAGGATTATCCCAGAAACAAAAATCTACAAGCAGACTGATACAATACAAACAGAGATATAGATAAGCCACCTTGGACCTCAAAATTCTTATGGCCAACACTTCAGTCCTCTTCAATTTTAAAATGAGCAAAGACTAGATTTATTCCTTATGTACAGCTATCACATGTAGTGCACTCGTCTCTGGTCGTTCATGTTATTGTTCACACACTTCTCAGGTACATAAGACGGCTCAAAACAGGATATAGGAAGGTTGACAAGGAACAAATGCAAGTACACCAACCTGGAAAAGAGGATGGAACTTTCCAGAGCAGGCCTTCACAACCTCCTGGCCTACAATTCCTCCAAACATAGCAGCCATGGGACTCAAAACTGCCCGTGATCCACTCCCCAAGAGTCTTATTATGTTGTCATCAATCGTGTCAAGTTTTTGGTCGCCAGGTTTACTTTCATTGATGGTGTGAGCAAGCTCTACCAATCTGTTAGCATCGGATACAGATGCAGGGGCAGGGAAGGAGCCTGACTCGGCACGGAAAGCATCCAAGGCCTGGAATGCTAAGTGCAGCAATGGAGGACGGTCAAACTTGGCAAAATCGCTGAGCAGAAATTCACCTGGGTTGCTCAAAGCCTCCCTCAAAGTCTGGAACTTCAGCACCTTAGGTGGCTTGACCTGGAAGCGGACAGCAAATAGTCCACCAATCAGAGGGATCAAACAAGTGACAGCTCAAAGACTCCGCAATCCTACCTGACTACTACCAAACCGAATGCAACAATAAGTGGCAAAAAACATTAAATTCTGCCAAATGCCACAAGCATGTGATGTAAGAAACTACAAACAACAGTGAAGTACCTTCTAATCTGACAGCAAGAAGCATATACCGCAGAGAATGTTCTGCCAATATTTTGAAGCAGATATACATACCTGTGTGACAATTCCTCCCTTTTCATAAGCACCAAATCCGTTTGTGTCTTCCTCGAGGAAAAATGAGTAAGGTCTTGCACCTTTCACACGTCTGGGTTTCCCATCATTCAGCTCTGTCATACCATGTACCTCGGAAAACACAACAAGGTCGCCATCCTGAAATTCGAGCCTTTCATCATCCACACATGCGACAAGAGCAGGGTTATCATTGCTAATAGATGCAATGATACCTGTATGCGGATCTTCTCCATCCACATCAACAACTGTGAATGATGGTCCAAAATCACAAAACACAGATCCAAAAACCCCTCTTATATCTGCCTTGATGAAGGAAATAGCCGGCTCATGCCTGTGGCAGAATTCATCAATTTCTACAGCCTTGTCCAAAGCTATGTCGGTGAAGACAACCACCTACAGGAAAAACAGGCACATTGTTAAAAGCAGTTAACAAATGCAAATACAAGATATCAAATTCTGGTGATAGGTTCCTACAAAACACATCCGGGAGTTGCTTATGCAACACTCAACAACAGTGCACTCCACAAGAAGGAATGAAGTAGATAATTTACCTGATGATTTGCGAGTAACTCCTCTGTAATATCCCCAGTACATGTATCCACCGCAACCGCTGTGTTGAGCTCCTTTAGTCTATCCACACAGGCCAGAGCCCTATTCTTGCCAATGTCTTTCTCTGAGAAGTAAAACTGTGAAGAAAGATCCCACAACTCCACCTTTCCAGTGTCATGTAAAGTCACCGACTTCACACCCGCCAGTATGATGTTTT
Organism: Polytrichum commune; assembly: GCA_950295325.1. NCBI lineage: Eukaryota > Viridiplantae > Streptophyta > Polytrichopsida > Polytrichales > Polytrichaceae > Polytrichum > Polytrichum commune. Next base: position 19,180,050 of record OX485805.1, read on the forward strand.
TAGCTGCACCATTCAGAGATAGGCATTAGTAGAGGAAAAAATCATAAAACTCCTCCATGCCTATCAAATATAACGGCACTGATCAGGCCAGGCAAGGCATCATTAAGTGTTATTTAAATATGGCCATTAGGAAATAGCCACATTCAGAGTGTTATTAAGCTCTAGTACCATATATCTCCTCTGGCACAAGGATGCACTAGGGTTATTGCAAACAGGGGAACCCTAACAACTTTGGAACGCACAGGAGAATGCATATTGAATATGATACCTATACTGCAGCTCCATAGAATTTTGAAAATATGTTGTTCGATTGCTTCCACAGATGTTCATGCAAAGTGAGTCAAGGAGGCTATGCCACGTTGACTATTAAGACAAAAGAATTTTACCAAATAGACCAACACAAGATATGATCATCAAAAAGGAATGCTAAGCGACCAGCACCAGTAAGTTAACTAGGTCCACATGAACTATGGAACACTAATAAACGCTCAGACACTGACATCAACAGTAAGTATCGCCCTGACTGAGGTACAAAAGAGATCGAGAGCACAACCCTACGCCCCCCACCCCCTTGAGAGCTAACGATTATCCAACACAATGGCAAGACCACCAGTCCATATTTAGCCCTAATCAACAACAAAAGACAAAAGAAAAACCCTAGCACTGACAATCTTCCCACGGAAAGAAATGTGTTGCAATCTCTTTAGAACAGAGTGGCAGCAACATATGACGAATGCTAGAATGTGCCAAAATGTCTTCCTTATGCGCTTCTCTCACATGTATCCAGAAGGAGAAGTGAGCCATCTGTCCAGTTCACTGGCGCCATCAAGAGACGCAGCCATTTGACAACTACCGCATAAAAACCCTCATAAGAATCGACTTGTTGGTGGCCAAAACTTCTATTCATATGGATTCTTTCGAAAGTTCCCGACTGTGGCTGTAAACTATCAGGAGAGAATTTGACATGTTCTATGTGCCAGAAGAAGCCTCCAACTATACACCAAAGAGAAATCCATGGGACCACCCATGATTTCCAGACATTTGGTCCATTCCATAATAATAAACGAGATTTAAGAAGAGAAGGAGATGGAGAGATTTTAAGAGAGAGAGAGAGAGGACATGTTGCAATCGACTAGTCCACCTTAGGAGGTTAATTAATTGCAGAGAAACCGATCTACCGAACTTGAATAGGCAGCTGAGAAACGGTACGCAAACATCCACCCTACCGTTGAGATTGAGGAAAGAAGGGTAACAACATGAAGCTAGGACTCATTCGTACCATTTTCAACACCGGGGCCCTTAAGACCAGTGACGAGCACATAAGCACCGAAGAGAATTTTTAATTTGTTTTAATTGAGAGAGAGAGAGAGAGAGAGAGAGAGAGCACATGTTGCAATGGACTAATCCACCTTCGGAGGTTAATTAATTGCAAAGAAGCCGATCTACCGAGCCAGAATCGGCAGCTGAGAAAATCAGCGAAACGCAGCACACTCGAGGAGGACCAAAGAGAGTAAGGAAAGGTAAGTAACAGCATGAAGAAAGCTAGTATAGTTACGGGATTCGATTTGTACCGATTTCAACACCGAGGCCCTGGAGACCAGAGACGAGCACATGAGCACCAAAGAGGCGACGCATGGTCTCTCGACCGTACACAGCAAGTTGCCGGCTATGCAGATCCTCATCAATCTCAATGTCGGGGTTACTGTCGGGGGCCATGACCAGCTCCCTGTCCTTCCCGACCACCACGCTCCCACTCCCGGCCTCCACCCGGTTCTTCTTCAAGCTATTACTCCCCAACTCTGCCTCCCCCGCGCCTCTCTTTTTAGGTAGCATATAGGACGCCTCTTCTCTCCCCCCTCTCTCTCCACCTACTCCTCTCCCCTCCCGGAAGCACCCCACACATGCACTCAACTTCCTCCACACACCTCCAATCTTCGTCTCCTTCTTCCTCTGCTGCTGCTGCTGCCACCACCACCACCACCACCACTACTAACCCTAAGTCACACCGCTACCCCAAACCCTCGCGGATCACTCCCCTCCCTCCCCCCCCGAAGAAACCCCCACCAAATTTAGCAGCGTGTGGCTCGTTCGGTCGATGCCGATGCGAGGAGGCTCGTCCGCCCGCAGGGGCGATTGATGGAGCTAGGGCTTGTTGTTGACGGAGGAGGGAGGCGGGCACGGCATTTGCCCGTTTGTTTGCGTGGACGCAAATGGTGGTGTCGAGTCTCGAAGTGTCGTTTGGCGTGCCCCACCTCTTCCCTCTCGGAAGCTCGCTTTTGCCAGCTTTCCCTCTCTTTCCCTTCCTAAACTCCGCCCTTGTGTTTGTTGGGGGAGTTAATACCTAGGTCACCCACAGAGGCTTCCAGAGAGAGAGCGAGTCTATATACCTCGCCTGCCCTGCCTACTCACTACTTTACATCAGGCGGGCTTCGTCCTCCCATTCCCTTTGGTCTGCACTTGTTTTTCATCCATCCCATGTCATGCATTTTCAGCCAAGTGTCATCCCTCTCTCGCTCACTCGAGGATGAAACTTGAGCGCATCATGCCCACCTCTTCCCTCTCGTTCAATTTCCCAACTAATTTCCTCTCTTTCTCTTTCTCACTCCACCACGTAAACTTTTATAAGTGTTCTATATGTATCGCAGTTAATACTCGAGTTACCTACGAGGCTTCCAAAGCGTCTACTTCTCTATATGTCTAATGAGGCGGGCTTCTTCCTACCACTCCTTTCTCTCTAATTGTTTTCATCCATCCCATGTCATGCATTTCAGCCACGTGCCTATTGTTGGATGATGGAACTTGGATTTGGGCGAACCAACCCATACACTCTTCCTTGTTGGATGCCTAAACCCTTGCCTCCAAGGAACCAGTGTACGGGTTGTTTCGCCCTTGCATGCTTCACAAACCTCTGGAACCATAAAAACCTTGGACTATTTTATTCGGGTGTTTCACCATACGCATCACTTCACATAATTATTTGTTGGGTTTCCCGGAGGGCGTTATGAAAATCCAAGATTGCTATAAAACGGGGAACTATTGTGTGATCTTTACATGCAAGTGAGTCCTCGATCCAAGACGATCCTCAAAATAAGGTCCCCTTAAAATTCCACCCTCAAATGGGGGCTTCTTATTCTCAAAAATGCCCTAGGTCTAGGGATTCACCTATAACTATAACTAACACACACACACACACACACACATATATATATATATATATATACACACATTTCTACATTGGGGTGCCCCACCTCTTCCCTCTTGCTCATTTTCTCAACTTTTCCTCTCTTTCCCTTCTCACTCCGCCCAATAACCTTATCAGTCTATTTTGCCTACAAGGACCCTCAAAGAAACCTACCATTATATGTGCCCCAAGTGCGGTTTCTTCATCCCGCTCCTTCTATGTAGTACACGAATACTGTGATCAGTGTAAGGCCAACGGGCTATATTAATGTTAGTAATTATATACGGGCGTCATTTTTTCTTTTCTTTCTTGTAGTACACTAAATATGATATTCAGTGTCACCAATTCTAAATGTCTTGCTCGATACTAACTGTAAAACCAGGGTATAGTGTCATCAACACTAAATGTTAACCCAACATTGTTTTGTCATTCCTTGTAATTTTGGGGGGGATTATAAATTTACAGTGTTGCAATTACTGTCACTTACCAAGTGATTTTTCATCCAAAATTCAATCATCCATGACAATATTTCATCACAAGTTGATGACAAGAGAAGGTAGGGTTTTGGCCAATGGGTGTACCCTAAACCCTAAACCATGGCAATATTTGCTCACTTATTCGTAAAGAAGTGTCAACCGAAAAAGTTACCATAGTGACATGAAGTACCGTATGACACTAAATATCATATTTAATGTAGTTTTCATTCATCCATCCATGACATTGTTTTCATCTACATGTATGTACTGGGTTAATAACTCGAGCTACCAAATAAGGCTTCCAAAGACAACTCTCTCTCAGCTGTGCCTCTTCTTCCTCCCATTTGGATGTGTCCATCCATCCTGTCACGACTTTCATCCATCCGCCACCTTGTTGCTGGAGGATGAAACTTGCAGGGTACACAAAGAAAGAATGAGAGAGTTTTCTCATGCTTACTCTTCTTCGTTTCATCCAATGTGATAAAGATAGGCAAAACTTGGAGGGTACATAAAGAACTAGGAATACTCTTCTTTCACAGTCTCTTCCTTCACTCCATTCCCTTCCTCCCATTAAGGTATCTTCCGGTGTAAAGGGGCTCCATTTAACTAGGGCTCAAGTTCACAACTTGAACTTGCAATTTTGGGGAGTTTGATATCTATTTTGATGTGATAGAACATTTATCTAAAGCTCGTAGTTTGAGCAAGTGTAAGGTTACCATGTTTTCAAGGAGGTATCAAAAGAGGAATGTTAATATACAAAGGAACATTTATCGCAAGCAAAGGAACGCTTGAGCTATTTGGGGTTCATATAACAAGAATTCAAATCATGGATGCATCTATATGACTACCTCGAGGCAACTTGAGATTTGACTAAGCGTTCGTTGTAGTCCTTCCACATAAGGTCCATCGAAGCACCATAATATGAACGTTTTGAGTTTGGTAAAATTTTCAAGCTCTAAAGTTGAAAGCTCATTTGTAAAGCGGACTTGAGCAAACAATCTTGATTAAGAGTCTCCCCCCACGCCCCATGAGAAAAACCTTTCTTCAAGCTTTGAGCCCATTATTGGGCATTGTCTACATCCATGTTTCATTCCTTTCATTTTTCCATCCATTCTCTCTCTATAATGGTAAAGATATCCAATACTTGGAGGGGTGCATGGCTTGACTTGGGGTTCGTGGCATCTATTTAATCTCATCCATTTTAGATGGATGGGCTACAATGAAAACAAATCTCCTACATGTTGAGGGTCAATTCACTCCAACTCAATCAGGCTAGATTATTATGCATGCTATTTATGAAGTCGAATTATCCACAAATAATCATTTTCAAGCTAGAGAACAATTCATTACATTTCCATCATTTTCATGGACGAGTTTATGTACATACCACAAATCCTTGCTCATAATAGATACCATGGAAGTATATCATCTCTTAAGTACTTATGTATGTAAGTGTGTAAGAATTTGTCACTTCTCATTTCGTACTCAACTTTTTTTCTGTTCTTCATTCTAACTAAAATCCTTCCTCTCCCATTGCAGTCTCCTCCATGCTCTAATGACTCCTTTGACAACAACGACAACTCCCACTCACATGGTTCGACTGCAGTATTGACGTTGCCACCCAATCCAACAAAAGTAATTGGGAACTACTGACATCAGCAAAGCATTGGGCAACACACAAAGTGACAAGTGTTTTGTTCACATGTCATAAGTTGAGCCATGTGAGTGGTAAGGTGATACGGCACAAATAGAAGACTAGGCATGTTACGCAATGTTGTTGTCAAACTAGTACACTTGGTGGTCCCATCGATGTGATAATCGTGTTTCTCCACTTTCTGAAATAGACAAATGACATAAACATAAGTTGAGAGGTCGGGTCTTGCAAGGAACTTCTCTTTGGTTGGGGCCATCTCATAACTTTTTATAAAGTGACATTGTGTAGAAGTATTTGAAGTATTGTTAGATCTAACAAGAAAAATCCCATTCCAATACTCTTAACAATACATGAGTTTGTAATTTGCAAGTGAATTGCATAGATTTGTTGAAGCCGCCTCCATATTTCCCAAAGACGTATTGCAATTTTTGCATGATTAAGATAAGCAACATAATCCGTGATAATTTGAGATTCCAAATTGGATGTGATGTTGCATGTCCGATTTTGTAGTGCTTGAATCGTCTCACCCTCAAATCGACGCACTTTGAGTGTCCATAAGCATGTTGCATGGAGTCCAATTTCAATAACTTAAGATCATATATTGTCATAGATGATGGATTCCAAACCTAAATGTTGTTTTTCCTCGCAATGAACCAAATTTGTAAAGTAAGTTTTGCTTTGACCGGCTCTCTTGATTCCATATATGGATTCAACGCCTTGAGATCCGTCTTCATAAGTAGGCATTCAAATTGGTTACCTATTCATCATAAGTGGTAAGTACCATGCAACCCTATGAAGAGAAGTGATACCCAAGTGTTGTAAAAAGACATGTGATAGCCTCACTTTGAGCTATTGCAAAGGCTTAACCCCTCCAAAAATAAAGGAAAGTTGAACTTGCAAAGTTAAGGTATATAGGGGGGGCATATGGGTGGAGGGGATTTGAAGGTCTTGGAATCTCTAACATAAACCCTTGGTTGGCATGAAAGATAGGGGTAGAATCTAAAGTGCAGCCTTTATTTATACAAGAGGTCTAAGGTCATTGTTTCGTAACAAATGGTACTTTACATCCTTCTTTTGAGGTTGTCAATAGTTGGCAAATTGTTTGTGGATATGTGGCATGCGACAATAAAACCAGGTTGCCCCACGGAAATGTCGATGTGAGTGCAAAAAATGGTCACCCCTTGGAGCATAAATCCAAATGGCACGTGAAGTAGTCACACAATGAGGGTACTAAGAGTGGGTTGTCCAATACCAAGTCCAAAATAGAGTGTTTTTATTGGTCGAGAGCTAAAATCTGGACCCAAGAAGTTTAAGTTATGGTCAGGATCCAAGGAATGAAGAGAGAGAGAAGAAGAAAATAACCGAAGTGACACTGATATTGGATCACTTTCACATCAAATCTCAACAATCTTGATTCAAAATAATCTCCTCCTAGTTTGAGAAACCAATCCTCAAACTTGGCATCGATCTTAAGTCCGACAAGGAGAGTCCAATGCATGGGTAAAACTGTGCGCTTAGAGTTTCTATGTTGTAATTGGGGGAACTGAGAGACGGACTCCATATCCACAAACAATTTGCCAACTATTGACAAGATGCTCGATACGGACAAATTTATAGTTAAATTTTTTTACATTGGACGTGTCGTTTTAAAAAACTTACATTTTTTCAATTGTAAAAGTGGTGGAAAGTTATTTTACAATCACTAGGGATTAAAAATCCCTTTTCTCACATTGAGACCCCTTGATGCAACAGAGATAAGTATGTCATCGAGCCTGACGAGTCTAAAACGTTCATCCATCCAGGAGAAACCCTAAACTCGACACTTCCCAAGCTCGAGTGCTCTTCCCAGGGACGTCGGAGACGAGACGAGACGAAACCCTCGCGGTGTGTCGAAGTATCGTCGAATCACATCGCCAGCACCTCCATTTCATCAACACTTACATAGCGGTGAAGAAAGAGGAACGGCAGGAGGGAATAATCATCATCCTAGCCATGGGAGGAGGAGCTAATCCCAGCACTCATAATTATCCTACGCAGGTATGGACCCCTACCGGAGGGTGGTGGTGTCACCCCAAGTTGTGGCGTCGCAACACGGTCTTTGCGTTCGCTGGCATCATCGCAGTGTGCATTCCGATTGCCATGAAGTCTGCTGAATTGGAGGTACTTAAAGCTCTGGACGGGGGTTCACATTCTCCTCGTCTCACATTTGATGTCATCCCGCAAAGGAATGAATGGATGAATGGCGTGCTGGTGTTTTTGGCTTTCTTACTGTGGGATTTTCTTCTCCTCGTGCGTGTGAGCTGGATGAATCAGAGGATTGTTTATGTCTGTGTTTTTCTACCTTGCGATCTCTCCGATTGGGTGAAGGCCATTCTGCGATCTTACACATTATTAGGCCCGAAGCCGGAATTTAGAAACTCTGGGTGAATCTGGATTTTTAGGTTTCATCGATGAGCTGAATTTGGTGCTGAAATTGTGTGGCTGAACTGGTGATTGTCGCCCATTTAGAGATTGTTTCACGAATCCCTAGGCTCGAGGCATTTTACTCAGTTGGGAGGAGTTACATAGTCGTGAATTGTAGCTTTTTGTTGATAGGGAGAGTTTGGATGTTGTTTCTCCTCGTCCCACAGTTGATGTCATCCTGGAAAGGGATGAATGATTGCGCAGGTGTTTTTGTTTTTCCCACTGTGGCATTTTCTTCTCCTTGTGTTTGTGAGCTGAATGATTCAGAGGATTGTTTGTGTGTGTGGTGTGGTGTGTGTGTGTGTGTGTGTCTGTCTGTCTACCTTGCGATCTCTCTGTTTGTGTGCGCATTATTGCGAGCTTGCACTCGCAGTAACATGATTAGGCCTGAAGTTGGAATACAGAAACCCTGGGTGAGCCTGGATTTCTAGGTTAGTCTGGTCCTGAAATCGTGTGGCTGAACCGGTGATTCTCGTCCATTTAGAGATTTGTTTCATGAAACCCTAGGCTAGAGGCATGTCACTCAGTTGGGAGGAGTTATGTGCACGTGAATTGTAGCTTTTTGTGATCGGGAGAGTTTGGATGTTGTTTTCCATTGTCTTGTATTTGATGTCATCCTGCAAAGGATGTACTGGTGTTTTTGGTTTCTTACTGTGACATTTACATCTCCCAGTATTCGTGAGCTGGATGAATCAGAGGATTGGGTATGTTTCTACCTGGCAACCTCTCTTTTGATGAAGGATATTTTGTGTATGCGTTCTGTGATCTTACATTGTGTTGGCATGGTTAGGCCCCAGGTTGGAATTTGGAAATCCTGGGTGAATTTAGGTTTTTCTAGGCTTCATCAATGAGCTGAATTTGCTGTTGAAATCATGTGGCTGAACTGATGATTCTTTTCCATCCTGAGTGTTTCATGAAACTTTAGGTGTAGAGGCATTTCACTCAGTTGACAAAAGTTAACTGGATGTGAAATTTAGATTTTTGCCAGAAAGGAGAAATTTTCTTCTTGATCTCACTTTGTTCTTTGACAAGCTTACAAGAACATCAGCAGCAGAATGTGGGTGGAGATTATTTGACAACTTTTGGTCTGATTGGTTGTGCTTAGCGGCCAGTGAGTTGCCATATAACGAATTCCTCCATTTTCATCATTCTTCAGTGCAGATGTTAATTGATTCTGATTTTTCAAGAGGCAATATTATACGGCCGTAACACTTTGAAACATGAACCTAACATATGATGTATGTCCTGATGGCTGGAACCTCCATGAAGTCTGAGTGGGCTTTGTGAGCTTTCCCAGTATTTTGTCTCTAAAAGTTAGAGGGGGTTTTGCATTCCAAATTGGTCTGAAATGGTTATTCTTAGTTTCAAGTGTACCTTTGGCAGCAATCCAGACTTCCAATTTAGAGGATGATTTAGATTGCAAATGCCACTAGACTTGGTGAGTGAAATTTTGATTGTGTGTTCCTTTAAAAACAAGAAAAATTTGTCATGTCAGGTTTACACTACTTCCCTAAGATTACACTACTCATTATTTTATTTGTTTTCTGAAGCCCCTCCATTCCCGGAGATGACAACAAAAATGTTTCTGGTCCTTTCTGGTCATTTTTTTCTTCTTCACTTTATTTTTTTCTTTCTTAATTTGCCTCTGTTCTTCTTTCCCCTTCTATTTCTAGCTTCGAAGTGGATGCTCATCTCAGTGATTCAAAGTTTATATTTTCTCATCATGGATAGAAGAGGATAGTTAGTACTAGAAAATGTACTTAGATTTGTATATACTTCTCAGTTCACTAATTTAAGAGTTCCATGTCATGCAGCAACGACCTTTGATGCCGGTGCGGCCTGTGCCATCACAGATGTGGTGCAAAAACTTTGGGGACAAGGAAGCTGCCACTGAGTGAACCATTTTTTCCAATCATTATAAAGAAATTCATCTGGAAAGACTGCTTCGTGAACCACACCTTGTTTGTGTTGGCTGAAGTTGTATAGTAGTGATATTGGGTTGTTAGTGATGTAGGTGATGCTAAGGAAAACATCCACAGGCAATGTTTGGTGGCAATTCTCCAGATTTCTAAACCTGAGGCCATTCAAGGTCTGTTAATGAACCTTGGATGCTGGTTCGGAAACATTCTGTGTTCTCATCTCCTTGTAGTTTGTGCTTGTCCTCCCTCTCTCTTGCTAGTATGGTAACAGCCTTGCGTCTATTCATTCACACGCACTGTCATGGCAGATTGTACTCTTCTTGGGATGTTTACCACACATAGTTACTTTCTGCAAAGATCCTGCTTGCTACTAATAATTGTGGGATAGGACAATCTGATAGAAACAGCCTTATGCCTTATACCTTCTGTGACTGGACGTCACCTTGTGACATAGATGTGGTCCCAGCTTTGCCTGGGTTGTCTGTTCATATCTGAGTTCCGAAGGACAAACTGTCTGCCACACATTACTTGTGTTGACACTTTCTATGCAGTTCCTTTTCTGTGGGCAGCGAGCCCATTATGCTTCTTTCAAAGGCCTCAAAACCTAGGTTCTGAGGTTCTGAGGCTGGAGGATCAGTGACCAAGTCTGTTTATTGTTTTTAGTATAGTTGGTCTACACGATGCACACATTGTTGAAATGGGTCACAACAATGGAGAAACTTGCAAAAACAGCAACAACTGTAAATGTAGTCTTCACTCAAATCCTACCAGTTAAGTAAGTACTCGTACGTCAGTCCACATGGAAAGTTTCAGTATTTGGTTACCGAACTTCACTGTGTAGTTTCAATACTTAAGAGTGCCAATATGTTTGTTCCACATGATATTCTACCTGTCCAAACCAATGTGTAGGTGACATGTTGTAGTTTTCCTTTTAATGAAGGATTATATTGGTTACAAACTGGAAAGTGAGGTAAAGTATCCATTCTCTGCTGTCCTGGCCTGCCTGTTCAGCTTGCCACAGTTGATGGCTGGCCGCTTTGGAACTTTCAAAACAGCAACTGTGTTAATGCTCATGGGTCCTCCTGTTCCAAAGCTCCAAAATGTAAGATATGTAAGGTAGAAATACCATAAACTGTGAACTACCCTCTACATGTCTGACTACCATTAATCACAGTGTAATGTGCTCATGAGTTAACCGGTTTAGGTGATGTTATGTGTGGAAATGAGCATTACCGTATTTGGTTTAAGGAGATTTTAGTGAACAAGTAGGGGCTTTGACAGACTTTCCACTTTGAAAAATTGTAGAATTTTTTTTACATGGAAAAAAACTATGAAACAACTTGCATTCTTCATGAATCCTTCTCTTCTGTCTTGAAAAATTGTCTCATGATTTTAAGACCATATCTTCAATGCGAATCACCTTATTTTCACGGTTTATGGTATCTCTACCTTAGTAGATAGGTTTGTCCTCATCTTCCCCCACACCCACCATCTGCTGAGGAGAACTACACTAGATATTGTATTTGATGTCACTGGTGATTTGATGTCACATGGTATTTGATGTCACTGTGTCAACTTTTCTAATTACACTTCTTATGAATAAGTTTATGAATATTGTCAGTCCAATGCATATTTCCGTAATGAAATATTATCATGGATGATTTGAATTTGGATGAAAAATCACTTAGTAAGTGACAACTTTGCAACATTGTAAATCTATGCCCAACTTTTGCACAAAGAATGACAAATAATGTTAGGTTTACGTTTAGTGTTGGTGACACTACACCGGCAATTTACAATTAGTGTTGAGCAAGACTAATTGACTTGGTAACACTAATTGCAACATTTAGCATAGCAAATGGGTATGCTGGCTAACTCACTTCATCCCCACACCAACTTACTAGGTTCGGAGGATTAATGTTAGTGTATGAATTAGTCATGATTAGTTTGCATGTATTCAAAATTTGTCAGTCTAATATATTCAATATAACATTCTCATTAAAGCCTCACTATTTTATAGATCCTTCTAGAAGGTTATCAATATTAAAAAGTAAAGAAACAACTATGCCCACATGTTGTTCACAATCTATTATATAAAAAGTAACAACTAAATAGTATGAATAAACAATAAATGTAGAAGATAAAATTTTAAGTGGTCAAAATCCAAAATAAATCTTGCGTGTTGATAGTAGAAGTATAAATATTCTTATTTATACATACATGTATACATACATACACACACACATACATACACCAAAATCGGAATAATGAGTTTCCATGGTATATCAAATGCCTCAAAATTACAAAGTTTGCATACCATTATTGAACATTTCTAAGGGATCCAGTTGGACCAAACATTTCAAGGTACTGAACCCCGTTACTTGTGCACTCCCCAATGCATGTTTAAGATTTGCCTTGAACCAAAAGGCTTAAGCCTGGTTTACTGACACCAGTGCATGGACAACTTGTTGTAGTTACATTGTGTAATACCATATATCCTATTGTAGTGTGCTCTAACATGTGCTAAAGGTAGATGGATTCAATCACTTTGTAGTTTGGCAAACAAATTGCGTTTAAGAAATTTCATATTATATGAAACCTATAAAAAAGAAGAGCATGGGGTTGAGACTTAACAATGTAATGCAAGGATTCAAGCCAAGCTCTAACTTATTCCAAAGAATTATGGATGAAAGGTTGTCAAATCCAAGTAAGTAATCTAACTTCCGAAAATTGCAAGTTCAAGCCGCATCTCTTAAACTCGTGCTTTAGAGGTCGCTTTACACATGGATGAAGAGCTATGACCATGAAAATCTAACAACCCTTGAATATCATCATCGAGAAGAAGTCTATGGGCGACGAAAGCAACTTCTGGCTTCTGGTGAGGCCACATTGCATGTGCTTTCTTGACCGTCGGATTTGACCGATGTAAGATCTCCTCCGTTCCTGCCACCACTCATGCGTTGACCGTATAGTCCACCCTCGATATGTGTTACCATGATAAGTGGTGAAATTGCCTATGTGTTAAAAAAGATTACACTCCTCCCCAAAAATCCAAAAATTACACTAGTAAGTCTTACTTGTTAATTGGTAAGAGAATTTACAAAGATTATTCTCCCCTCTTCATTGAATTCACCTCAACAAGTGTAAATTTGAATGAAAGTGAGGCTATGAAATTTAATAATTTATTGAGAACACACCTATTGAGAAGGGGATTATAGCCATTCTCAATGAAAGAGATGATGCGGTTGTTAATGAACTCATTGAAGAAACTGACAATTTGGGACTTGGTGATGTGGTGGTAGATAGAGTAGGATTCAAGGATGCTGAAAGTGTAGTAGTGACCTTGGAATTTTCTTGGGGAACAATAACATACAAATGTTACACCTCTCGTCAAGAGCAATCGAACACTTCAATTTATTTATTTACTTTTATTGACGTTGTTCAAGTGTCTCATCATACTACTTTAGATTCGTTCTTTCATTACACTTAAATGTACGATGACATTCAAAGCTCGTGCATTTCCATCCTCTAGTTATGTAAATGCTGTGTTTTAGAATCCCAAAGCCACATGAAATGTTATTCATAGAAGTGTCACAAATTGTCCATGCTACTCCCGACAAGGGTTACAAGTTTGCTTGCTCCAAAGCGTTACCAAATATCGAGGGTGGGGTCTACTTGGGGAATCAATGGGCCCTCGAGCTTAAAGTAAACGTAGCTCTAAAGAGCTCCCTTCACAATTCATGATCTCAACTATTGCCTAAGTTAACAAGTTTCCTTGACAACTAAGCGATGGCCAAAGATATTCCGCAATGGAGGGTCCATGCACTCATCCACTCATGTATCCATTCATCCACGTATACGCACATTCATCCAAGAGTCTCTGTAGTTTAGGAAACACTCATCCAAATGTTTTCATCTAGTTTCGGTGCGGAGAGGGGAGCTGAGCCGAGCCAAGCCGAGCCGAGCCTTGGATACACAGACAGCAACTCTTCCCCCTCCATCTCTTTTCACTTCCCTTTCTCCTCTCTTCCATCACAATTTTCATCCCAAGTCCACTGCGAATCATCACCACCCCACTTCCAGCACATTCCCAAATCACATAGCGCATCACTTTAGGAATAATTCGAGTCAAATTGTGACGCATTTGGTGCAGTTTTCGGTTAAGCTTGAGCAAACCCTAGTCCGCCCCCCTGTTACCATTTTTGACTCTTTTGTTTGCTGTTGTTGCTGCCTTGTTTTGCTCTTTTTGTGGATCTGAGGGTGTAGTAGGCGAGACAAGGAAGAGCAAGTTCTCGAACGGAGATTGTTGTAAGTAGATGAGTATTATTGAGACGGGTGGTAGCAAGGTTCTGTGGAGCAGAGAGGAAACCCTAGTTGTTGCGGTGGCGGTGTAGAGATAGAGAGAAAGTGTATTCAATCAATCAAACAGCCGTGTTGTCGCAGCCATGCCTTATGTCCCTCCACATCTGAGGGCGGGAGCCGCCCCAGCAGAAGCGTCAGCAGCCGCAGGAGGACGTGACGGAGGTAATATTCGAAGGGGAAATGTAGGAAGGGATGTTGGAGGAAGCAGGGACTATGGCGGCAGCTTCGGCGGGGCCAGGAGGTCGGAGCCGATGATGTCGTCCGGGAATGGTAGCTATGGTGGGAGGGAAACATCATCAGGGACAAAAGATGCAAAGAAAGGAGGAGAATCGAGGGGTGTAGGGTTACCGGAAGTGGTATGGCCAGCGTGGCAGCCATCTGAGCGAGTGCGGAAACTATCAACAGATCAGATTGCGGAGGTGAGGGCCAGACTGAATGTGGATGTGGAAATTACACCTGACACGGAACCCGCCCCAGCTCCCATTGAGTCATTCGAAGATATGTGTCTGCATTTGAGCATCATGAAGGATGTTATATTTCATAATTACACCACGCCTACCCCCATTCAGGCACAGGCACTTCCTGTGGCCCTGGCGGGAAGAGATTTGTTGGGATGTGCAGAGACTGGGTCTGGAAAGACTGCAGCATTCTCCCTTCCTATGATTCAACATTGTCTTTCGCAACCTCCTATTCGTCGAGGTGATGGACCTTTAGCTTTGGTGTTGGCACCCACCAGGGAACTTGCGCAACAGATTGAGAAAGAGGTGAAGGCGTTCAGCCGATCCGCAGAGAATTTTAAGACGTCCATTGTAGTGGGTGGAACAAATATCTATGAGCAGAGGTCGGAGCTTCGGGCCGGTGTTGAAATTGTAGTGGCAACCCCTGGTAGGTTTATTGATCATCTTCAGCAAGGTAACAGTTCTCTTTCTAGGGTTTCTTATGTTGTGCTGGATGAGGCCGATCGAATGCTGGACATGGGTTTTGAGCCTCAGATCAGAGAGGTGATGAGAAGCCTTCCGAAGAAGCATCAAACCCTACTTTTTAGTGCGACTATGCCTGAGGAGATAGAAGCTCTTGCTCAAGAGTATTTATGTGATCCAATTCGCGTTAAAGTTGGGAGGGTGAGCAGCCCAACTGCTAATGTTACACAGACTCTGGAAAAAGTTACCGAGAAGGAAAAGATTGACAGCTTGTTGGCTTTATTAGTGGACGAACACTCCCAATCCCTTGATTCCAACCAACCACCCCCTCTGACCATTGTGTTTGTGGAACGCAAAGCACGGTGTGATGAAGTCACAGATGCGTTGGTGGAGCAAGGACTTAAAGCAACTGCTCTCCACGGAGGAAGGAGCCAGAATGAGAGAGAAGCTGCACTTAGGGACTTCAGGAAAGGGACTACCAATATTCTCGTGGCTACTGATGTGGCGTCACGAGGACTGGATGTTACAGGTAATATTTTGTTCACCATATCCATGTTCTTGGAGCAACATTGAATTTCTGGACAATGTGGGTGGGGGTTCCAGCCGAAAAGAACCCACCTTGAGAACTTTTGAAGAGTTAAATCTTTTGACCTGAGAGGTGCCATATTAAGGATTCATTCTCCGCCCCCCATTCCCCCTATTGAATTGTGCTACTTGATACATGCGTTTTCTGCCTTCTTGCTTTTTGTTGTATCCCCCTTGTCTTGTTGTTTTCAATATATTTTCTTGCTCTTTTGCCTGGCCAATATCTGGGGTTCTGCACCCATCTCATTTCAGGTAAAGGGGCATGTTGTCACACTTTTTCTGCGCCTAAGTCTTTTAGAGAGGAGCACAAGGAACCGTTGTACTTTGTGAGAAATCCTGGCTCCAGGTGTTATTCAAAATGTACAGAAGATTCTTGCAAAGGAGTTCCTAGTCTAGTTCTGTTTCACTATCTACAATGTAGGTCACAATAAAGTGAACCCAATGCAATGTTTTTGAAAAAGAAGATTCCTATATCACCTTCAATAGATAGGTACTGTCTTGTGTAGACTGGTTGCAGAGATTGTTTGGGTGCATCTCCTGCAATTTCCACAAGTGAGCAAAATATCAAATTTTGTTGCTTTCTTTCCTCTGTAGGAGGCTGCCCATATTAGGCATAAATTACAGCATAATATAGTGTATCATGTATTTTTGCTTATGCATGGGGGATTATAGCCCCCTTTTTCACAATTTTGTGTTCCTTATATTGGGAGGGTGTGTTGCTGCACCAAGTGTTGCCTACATGTACTGGGTAGTCTAGGCATGTCAGGTAACGTCTATACTATCCAGTACATGTAGGCAAATCGTTTAAAGTGCGAGAGTGCAGTGTCTCTGTGCTGTGTATCTGTTTGTTGCAGGCTTCTAGTGAGTTTGTCCAGTTTCTGACTTGTTGAACTATCCTGGTCATCGAAAGTGAATAGTAGCTGTGTGGTGCAGCGTTTGTATTAAAGTGATCTGTGTATGTTGTGCCAGATTTAAGGGGTGTTCTATAAGTGTTGATATACTTGAGAGCTTCTTCCAACTTGGGAGCTAGGTTCAACCTAGACTGATGCAACTTTCTCTTGGTTGACTTGGAACAAGTGTATGACTTTCTCTCTGATTTATGTAGAATTTTGATCTTTGGGATCAGCTGTCTGTTCCCATGTTCTAGGTGAATGCATTCACTCAGGCTTGTTTACCATTGGCCAGTTGCGAGGCCTACTGGACTTTTCAAGGTGAATCATTCACTGGGAAGGCATTGTAGTGTACTGACTTTGGCACTGATATAGCTTTCAGTTAATTGCACTTAAGGTGTTTTTTCTTGTATCTATATATAGTCATTAAACTGATAAGCTTTCTAATATAAGGCTGGACCAACTTGAAACAGGTGTGGCACATGTGATCAACCTGGACCTTCCGAAAACTATGGAGGATTATGTCCATCGGATAGGAAGAACAGGTCGTGCAGGAGCATCTGGAAGAGCAACTTCGTTTTACACAGAGCGAGATGTTTTTCTTGTTGCACAGATTCGGAGGGCAATAACTGAAGCTGAATCTGGGAACACTATGGCTTTTGCAACTGGAAAGGCTGCCAGGAGGAAGGAGAGGGAGCAAGCTGCTGCATTTAGAGAGGGGAGGCTGGCGCCTTTGGGCGTTGCTCAAATTGGTGCCACCACAGTTCGTGTAGATGACAAATATAAGCACATGCTTGCGTCATCTGTAGATGTGAAGAAAGGTGAAGGGGCAGCTGATGATGCATGGGAGGACTGATGTACGGTAGGCCACCAGATTTTGCCTCCTTCCCACTGTTTGGCATTGATTAGCAATGGATATCCAGGAAATTTTTGCCTCTTCCACCTCATCACCCAATCACCCAAAGCAAGTGGGTTGAAGGAGTATGGATTAACTCCCACTCTATTGGAGAAGCTCAAGCTTCAGAAAGCTTGTGTTCGCTGTCCTCAACTGCCATGGGACTGAAAGAAATCAAAACTGCAGCCCTGGGCAAGTGCAAATGAAAGAAACATCTGTCATGCGCTCTTCTATCAAGTGCGGTTGCCCTTTTATATCAGCGAATCTTTTGTTTGAAATTAAATCAAAGTCTTCTCAAATCTGTATCAATGACCTTACAGCTTCATAACACGTTGCAAGTCATGGTATTTCAAGTTGTGGTTCTGTAGAGTACTGTGATTAACTAGTCTGTCACATTCTGTGATTGTGTCATTGAGATTGGGGATGGGAGGTTGTGGTCTCTACCTCTCATTGTGCAGTGCTGCAGAACTGTGGTCAGTATGTCTGCATTAAAAACACGTCATCAAGGTGCATATCATCAAGGTGCAGACAGTGCATCTCATGTCTGGTGTCCGGAATCAAAATCAATGATTCTCTGAACGTAAGACATCTGTTCTAGGGTTGTTGTTTCTGAATTTTGTGCCATATCTCTGACATGACGTTCTTGATTCCAGTGAGTGAGTTCTACCCCAAGTATGAAGCCATTCAGGTCAGATTTGTTCTCTTATGTAGCTCATTGACTTTTTGTGCTGCAATCCATTCATCTTCAGTTGTGATTGCATCCTCAAGATTGGTGGGAATCCTTGTGGATGCAGAAACACTACTGGTTTTAACTTTCCTTTTCAAACTTGTGACTAGATGTGAGTATATGACCTGGCCTTTGACTCATAGCTCACTGATTATGGGGAGCCAAGTACATCCTATAATTGGCAAGTGGTCTGCAACCTTCTGGAATTATTTGAGAACTTAGTCCAGTGAGATTCATTGGCCTGCCTCAATTCCTGTACTTTAATGTGTAAGATGTGTTCTGATTGTTCGTAGGATATCTGACTGCCTATTCCAAGTCTCGGTTGGTGTTAGAGGACAACAGTTCTGTAATCTCTAGTCACTCCAGTGCACCTTTTGCCAGAATTTGTGATGGATGTCATGAAGGGCAGCGTACAACCTCAAGAATAATGTGATTGTCATACTCAAGTTGTTGCACAGAGCTTTCCCTGCAACGTGATGATGCAGGTTACAAAAGCTCCGTGTCCTGTACCCTCAACTTCGTTAATACTAACGTGTACCTGTCTACAGTTCCAACATCAAAATTGTGTAATATTACATATTGTATACTTCAGTTTCTCTTCTCTCCTGATTGTAATTTTGATGTTGAACATTCAGAAGAGAGCAGGAGAAACAGAAGTATACAGTACTATCTTGAGGTCATGGTACTGTGGATGCTGGATTTTGTTGCAACTGTTTCTGGACATTCTATCTAGTTGCCTTTCCACTCCATGGAGGAACAAGTAAGTTCTCATTTCACCTCCAAATGGATTTCTTGCAAGACAGCACAGCCGAAATCATGATAATTGAACCCTTTAAGTTGGTTCCAATGTGGGACCAAGTTACCCATTATTGTGCATTCATCTTTTGTGCCATTTGCATTGTCAGCCTTTCCAACACCATCTTGATGTACTACTAGTTTCACAAGCAACCAATTCTGATTTTTATATTTGTGGAGGCTGGAAATGTTCTGTAAGGAATTGTTCAGGTAGGTGCATTATGCAAGAACGAAACGAAATGAACAAAATTGAAACCCTGGCTTCATATCTTCCGACTATAAGAGAAGGCAACATATGATAGAAGCTCCAAGCATGCAATGGACTTGCCCTGTCAACTGGGATTGCACTTTAAGTTATCAACGCAAATTAGCTTTCTATAAAACTGCAAAAGTATGTCCACGAAAGTGTATTTGAAAGATGAGTAACACCAGATGGTGATAGAAAGATGGCCTCCTCTTGTACAATATATAAGGTGCAAATGTTTGCATCATAAAAACGGCTGTCTACTTGATAAACCTCGAGCTCCATGTGACGAGCTGCTTTAGGGCTTTAGGCCCACATGATGCTTTTGATTGATTTTGACGTTCTCCGATACAATTTATTAGGTGCAAACAAATGCATAGAGTTTACACTAGGATCGAAGACCAAAGAAACTTCAAAATCAAGCGATCTACATTGGACAAGAGCAAAAAAGGGGACCCAAGGAATTTACACTAGGGACTGGGGTCAGGGTCCAAGGTTTGAAAAAAATGAAGTGGTGCTAATGTGGCACTTACTTGCCAAAGCTTTATCCCCATTCAAGAATATACTATGACATTGATTATCTCATTCAGTGTGTGTTCCTATTTGGAATTACACGATGCAACATCTCCTCACTTAGGAGTTCAACTTTTACTCATAAAAGTTCACTAGGTTGTTTGGATGTTATACAACATGAATGACTTTGCTCAGTAAAACATTACAGTCTCATTAAATAGTTATAGCATTGTGTAACTTTAACTAGTAACACACACGAAGTGGGATAATCAATGTAGTGTGTGATACCAATCCTGAGTCCCAAGATAAAGTCCAGTATGGGGTGCTTGTGTTTTGGACCTCAAGTTTCTCGGACCTGGACCCTGATGTAAACCTACCACCCTAAGGTGAGTGGACCATATGTGGTGAGCCTTTTTGATCGGGTGCTTGTATTTGAATGGTATGTGGCAAGGCCTGTTAGTTCAAAACGGACGACATAAAAGCATGTATGAGGATGAGATTAGACTATATATATGCTTAGAATATATAAACACCACTTTCTGTACCTAAGTAAAATACAATTGGGAGGCCCTATGCGATCGTTTAAAGAGGAGTTTAGGGAATTTAACCGTGGACTTTTATAACTTGTGTATATGGACATCTTAATGATTTGCAATTGCTAACAGGATGAGGCGATTCCCGAGCCTAAAGTGAGTGGCCAGAAATGCATGGAGCTTGGGAAGCATTCTAATCACAAGACAACCCGGAAGACTAACATATGATATCTTGACGAGACTACAACTAGGGGGGCTCCTTGGAAGTCGTGACCCTCACCGTAGCTAGATGCCTATTGAATTGCCGACCCAAATAATCCACGTTTTTTGAAGTTTGGTCACTCAGGTGTATGGCCCTTATTGTGAAAACTTTATGGAACTTTTCTTGAGTGACACTCACGTTGAATAAGTTACAAAATACGCCCCCGGCTAGATCACATCTTCATTTGGTTGGGCCCCGTTCTGCCCCTCCCACGCCTCCTCATTCGCTGCCCAGTTTTCCTGCTCGCATCTGCGTGGGAACAAAACTCCTCATTGGGAACCAATGTGACAATACTCGATCAGAATTACATGTATTCAAGTTGACATTGTTGTCATTATTCCCAAGTTAATTGATGGAGTTCCTTCACATGCCAAAGGAGTTTAATGGCTTAAGTGACCGGGTATTATCATATTGGTTCCCAACGAGGAAGAGTCCCCACGTAGGTGTGGGCATGAAGGCTGGGTAGTAAACGAGACGTGGGAAGGGCGGGGCCCAGCCGAATGATTATGTGATCTAGCTAGCCTGTGGCCAAAAATATTGTCATCCCAACTTACTTTGAGTTCATCCAAATGTCAATTTTTCACACAAAGTTGGGTGTAGTTTGCATCCTAACATTTATGTAACTTAATGTTATCACGAATGATGGAAATTTGGATGAAATATCACTTAGTGAATGACAATAATCGTAACATTGTAATACTATAATACCTGAATATTTTTACAAAAATGAGAAATAATGATAGGTTTACAACTACACTAAATATGTAGATTAGTGTTAGATGTAGATTAGTGTTAGATGAAGATTAGTGTTAGATGCAATAGTTACCTAAAACACTAATTTTCAACTGATATTACAATTAGTGTTTGAATAGGGTTTGAACAAATTATACCTTTCACGAAGTTCTCATATTCTTCTTCCTTCAATTCTTCATTCCAAGATTTACAAAATATCATCTAACACTAAATGCGCTCATGTAAATATTTGAAGTTACTACTTGGTACAAATAGTGTTAGAGTTGACATTTAGTGTTCTAACACTAAAAAGACAATTTACATTTAGCGTTTTCGTCGACTATTAGTGTTTCCAACACTAATCTACCTATTTAGTGTAGTATTGAGCAACACAGTTAGCATTGGTGGCACTGAATACAATATGTAGTGTACCCACTTTAAAGCTCTAGGTAGTGGGGTGAGCCACTTAAATAGCATCACGAGCACAAAAAGCCATTCATGATGGTTTTGGGGAGGGTGGGGCCACATACTTGCTAAGAATGTTTGTATTGGAATGGTGTGTATACTTTAAGCACAATTACAAATTTGTACCTTGCATGTGTGTTTTATATGTCTTTTTGATTTCCTCATTTGTAACTTTCAAATTTAGGTGTTCAATTAACAAGAGTGACTCCCCCCCCCCAACACGTGTCTCAGGGTTGGTTCACATTAAAGTCAAAGACCAAGGAAACTTCAAAATTTAAGCAATCCTTTTGTGAACGAAGGAGTTTACACTATGTTCCAAGTTTAAGGTATGAAAAGAAATGAAGTGATGCTAACATGACATCACTTTGTCGTCAAATCTTGGCGATTTCCACACCAAAAATTAAGGATGGATTTGCATTAGGGTCCGGGTCCAAGAATCTTGGGGTTCAAAACACCCCTGTAACGGACCTTACTCTTTGACTCAAGATGAGATCCAACCTTAAGATTGATTTGTCAAATTAAAAGGACTAAGAAGAATTGAGATCAATAAGAAATAACTTGATCATTAGCGCAACGTTAGCGCCACTTCAATTTCTCATATTTTGGACATAGACCACGCCATAGCCTCCTTGGGTCCAAATTTTGAAGTTTCTTGGGTCTTGGACCCCTAATGAGAACCTGCCCATAGTGGGAAGGATGGACTTATCACATACGAGCATACCTCTTATCCATCCAACTTGAAAGCTTAGCCCCCTATAGACTTGTGGTTGATTCCTTTCAAATGACTTGGACTAGAGCAGTCATTTCAAATTTTTTGAAACTAAATCCGATTCAAATCTCCTAGAAATACTAACATATGGGATGCACATCATTTTAGGGATTTATGTTGGATGAATGAGAGGTACACTCGTATCCTATAATTCCCTCTCTCCCCCCCCTTAAGATAGATGCGCCTAATTCGGTTTTTGGTATTAAACAAACACCTACATTCGAGTGATGTATGGTTGGGTATGAATCTAAGAATGGACGTCAAATTGTTATTGGGCACGATTGGTACAAATAGAAGAGTAGAGTATTGCAATAAAATGTCAGAGGGTTCTTCAAGAGGTTTCAAATATCATACCTTTCCCTAATACAATAAAAATAAACACTAAATCGCCAAGGACTACAATTTGTGGATAAGAAGAAGAAACCTCTCCTTTTGGATAATCACAAACAAATGGGCAAAAGAACATAAGGAAATAGGATTGGACAATGAAGCAATGGAAACATGGGGAGTTGACCAAAATCGAAGGAAAAATGAATAGCGAGCATTATCAGAACATGTTATAGGACAACATGAGTATGTCAGTGAAGTTTGGTAAAAAATAATAGAGGAATGGGTATTCTAACATGATAACAACCCAAAGCATACCAACAAGTCAACAATCAAATAGTTTAATGATCATGGAATCACGATATTGCCATGGGATTCACAATCCCCCGACATGAATCTTGTCGAACACCTTTGGAACAAAGTGGACCGGTGACTCCAACTCCATAATGACCACCCCACTAGCAAGGATGACCTTTGGAAGAAGCTACAAGAGGAATGGAACAACATCGGGGTGGAAGTTGTACATAAGCTGGTGAAATCAATGCCCAATAGAGTGCATGCATTGTTGAAGGCAAAAGGAGGATACACCAAATACTAGCCAAGTAGCATGGCATCGATACAAAATTTACAACAAATGAACTTCATTTTTCCGTATGTTTTGCAATGTTACCAATGTAATCTAATAGGGTTCATGTGTCCTACACATAATAATGTCGAAAGGGCCAAAAGTAATGTAACACCCCAAATTCACGTTTTTACCATTTATTGATGGCATGTGAGTCCAATCACCAGGAGACTAGCTACACATTTCATATCCTCCAAGAAGTAGGTGTAGAGAGAAAAATATCCACATAATAACACACGTCTATGTTTAAAGCTAGTTTAGAGTACGGTGAAGAAGCGCATCGTTCAAAGATTTTAGGGAAATGGACCAATTCGATTGACTACAATATGGGTTCTTCACTGGCCGGGGTTTACACTACAGCCAAGACTTCTCCCGTGGAGAACTTCAAGCATGGATGAAAAACTGACATGGCTGCCAACATGGCAACTTTATTTCTTTCTTTTCTTTAGCTAGGGGAGTTCTCCGGAGGTCAAGTTTATTGGGCAATCTCAAACCCTCAGACAAGAAACTTGACCTCCGGAGAACTCCAACTCGAGTTGTTTCTTATTTTATTGTTTTCCCATGTTGTCTGCCACAGTGCCAACCATTGCCTCAAATTACCTTGTCTTGAGCTGAAATTCTTGACCGACCAATGCACTTCTTCATTGGTGCCTAAAATAAGCCCTTAGCGTCCAACATGCGGAGAAAGAAACACCATGTGGACAAGTCAATGAACCGTTGGTAGGGGGAAAGTGGGCCAACACCCCACCCCTTTTGTAGAGTGGTGGTGGGTGTCCTTGTTCACTCCACAGCTTTCTTCAGCGTGAGAGTCACCTCCCACCATCCACCTCATGACAAGTCACACACACAAAGAATATATATATATAGCAAAGGCCATCCCTCTCATCCCCAGCCTTGTTTTTTTAATAAATAAATAAATAAATAAATAATATTAATCTATTAATCTATTAATTAATTATATAATTATTACGTCAATCCCGAGTTAAATTTTGCCGTCAACGGCTACGGTGTTCACACAAGACTTCCCTAATGTTGACGGTGCTAAATCCACCACCGTTGTCCGACAATAGAAAAGAAAGAAAAAGAAAAAGAAAAATTAATGCCCGTATCTTTATACCGGCGTGAATGTGAGTCTGTTAGCCTTGTATTGATCACGGTGTACCGTGATGCAATATAAGGTGATTTGCCTCCGTGGGGAGGTGGGCTCTAGTGTAATATTAAGTATATCTAACCTTTCTAAGGTGGGGAGATGGGTGTTTGTTTGTTATCTAGTTTCCTTTTATTTAAAACCAGGTATGTGAGGTATTTGATGACGTTTTGGTGAATATGTTTCATAAGGAGTTTGATGCTGGACTAAGGGATTTTTAGTTGGGTTAGTTTTTCAATGGAGTGTTCGTTGTCCGACAATACTGGCATGCAAGTTCACATTATAACCTTATGATTTGGGATGTGTGGATGGCTCGAAATTTGTGAACAATTGTAGCTTCACTAAGTTTCCATTTGTTTGGTTCGATCTATCATAAGAGGGTGTTGGTTTATTTTACTTCAAAATTCAGGGATTAGGTAACATACATGGATCAAATAGTTGGATTCTTTTTGGTAGTGATTGACAGGGGAATTCAATGCATCAGAAAATGACTCGTTTGAATTCAGCATGCAAAAGTGACAAGGGCTTAAATGGATTATTGGTGGACATCTATAATTTAGTGGTAATGATGCGTCAAGGCTTGTAGTTGAGAGAAAATACGAAAAGACACGTGTTATGATGAGATTGGAGCATGTCCTCAAATAATAGACACCATTTCAAATCAAAAACTTATAGGTACCAATTGAAAGGGCCTATGTGATCACTTAAAGAAAAAGAGAATTGTCGTTTCGGGCTCTTGCAACTCTTATATACCTCTCAATCAACTAGAAGATTTGGAACTTGAAATGCGAATCTGAATCATCCTTATGTTCGCTTGTATTGATCGGCGCCTGGATTGAGGAGTTGATCACATTGGCCACTTCGGGCACCATCTGTGAGCAACTCTGGTTGTAATAATGTGAAAAATGTTGGGCCAACATCTACGTCACAACATAATGCTCAGCAATTTCAGGGCTAGAACCGGACAAAAAAATTGGTGTGATAGGGACCTGAGTGGTATGTGTCGAGGCTTCTAGCTGAGTACAAACACCACAAAAGAGCCGAAAAGACACGATATATGATGAAATTGAGATTTGTGCTAAAAATTAGACACCATTGAAAGTCCAGGATTTACATCAATCGAGAGGGCCTAAGAGCATCCCCACCAGATCGGGTACACGCCAAATAGAGTATATAATATTTTATACCTTTGGGGAGCCCTCCATCTTGGGCGAGCAGCTCATCTTGAGTCAAAGCCCACCAAAGCCTAGGCATACCCCCGGTATAAATAGGAAGCAATCAATAAGACAACGACACCTATTATCTAACATGGGATAAAGTAGGATATCGGAGTATCTGATATTAAAGTAATCTCTTGGCGGGCCGGAGGAGGGCTGTTATATGAACCATTTATGGCGGGGGAGAGTCTTTAATATACCCGGGCCGGTTCTAAATTATGGGGGACCAGACATTGGTGGGGCTCAATTTATGCCGGTACCGCCACCTAAGAACCCGGGATGCCCCATTTTTGGCGTTGGCATGCCCCATGCCCAGTCTGGTGGGGACGCTCTAAGTGATCACTTAAATATAAATATAAATATATATATATATTCACTTTGAGTCTTTACAACTTTCACCTTTCAACTAGAGTTTTGGGATTTGACATGACAATCCACATAATTCGCAATTAATGAGACAATTCCCAAGTCAACCCAACAACCAAAGTTGTCAATGGAATTCAAGGAAGTGTATAGAGAAGAGCCACCTGCTGGTCGTTTATGACTTTTTCAATAATAATGACAGTTATAAAATATGAGAATCATGGGGAGGTTGCTAATTATAAGTTATGCATTCTGCAAGACGATCATTTATTTCACAACTGCACTTATGAATATGATGTAAGACTAATTGTTGGTGTTTATCAATCGCAAATCTTAAATGAGTACACTAAATAGTGTAGTTTATGTCACAGTGGTACACTATTATAATGACATTTCTCATGGATAAGTTTACAAATTTTGTCACCCTAACTCACTTTTAGTTCATCCACTCTTGGTATATTCTGTAATGAAATATTGTCATGGATGATTGAAATTTGGATGGAAAACCACTAAGTAAGTGACAATAACTACAACATAGCTTAATGGTTATGAATAACAACCTTGCCTTAGATCATTTCTATGTGTTACATATCAAAATAATGGTTGGTCATATGCTTTTCGGAGACATGACGCTACGCATAGTTCATGACCTTGAGAGACTTGGGTTGGTCGAAAAAATATCGTATTACACTTTCTTCAGGGTTTACTTCGGGGTCCAAGACCAAAGAAACACGAAAATGAAGCAATCGTATTGGTTGATAGTAAAATTTGGACCCAAGGATTTTAACTAGGAGGATGACTTTAAAGTATAAGAAAATGAAGTGATTGTTGAAGATTATGAATCAATTTGCACTATGGTCTCCAAACACATGGTGGGTTAATGGTCGTTTGGTCATTTTGAATCAATAAGTACATAATATGCAAGATTTTAGGGTGTTGGTTTTTGCACCTTCTACTTTATTAAAAACTCACCTTATTTTGATGTTCATCATGGACCATGTAAGATAGATGTGCCTAAATCAATCACGTATCTTAGCTAGACACATGTACTTGAGTTGTATATATTATGAACGTCGTTAGTTGTGGTTTCAACAATGCACCAAAAATGACATATGTTTACAAGAGATTGAACATTGCGCTCAAAATATGATAACCCATTCCAAACTCAAAATTGTAGGTTGATAGCTGGTCTAGCACAAAGATTTCACCTTAGCATT
Organism: Polytrichum commune; assembly: GCA_950295325.1. Lineage (NCBI taxonomy): Eukaryota > Viridiplantae > Streptophyta > Polytrichopsida > Polytrichales > Polytrichaceae > Polytrichum > Polytrichum commune. The sequence continues at coordinate 19,207,331 of OX485805.1, forward strand.
TGTCACATCTTGTGACGGTGATGTGACGTTGGACCCAAAAACGTGATGTTGGGGAAGGAGGGGGGGGGGTGTTTGCCTTGGGGTATAATGTTGATTGCTTTAAAGTAGTTGCCCTAGTGTGTTGACTGCTCATGAGCAGTTGCTATGTCGACTACTTGTACCCCATGGACATGTGGTGTTCATGGGTTGGGTGGGGAGGGGTCACCTCGACCCTTAAGTATGCAATGCGCGAGGAGCCTTGATGCATGAGCTTGATAAACTTAAGAGCCCTACAACTAATGATGTGATTGTCGATTTCTATTCACCTCGTGGCACGGGTAGGTCACTTAGTGCATTTTAAAAACGACGTGCGGCATAATATAGAGAGGATTAAAATCATTTGAAATAAAAATTATAAAGGAATTCCAAATAATGAAGGGGCCATTAAATGTAGACAATCCCATTATAAGTAAGTTAGATGGACATAAAATGTGGGCCATTATTTTTTTGTAAAATTAATATAGGGGCTGAACATAAGGATCCTAGAAGGTATGTTTAGTATGTTTGCTATGGTCTCCTATGTGTTTTCTTCATAACTTTGTTTGCAATGATATTATTGTTTGCACCCTTCTTTGTTTCCATGGTTTCCCTTAACACTCGTCAATGCGTTAGGAAGTAGATTAGCTTTTATTACTTAAAAGGAATATAGAGTACAAAAAATTACAGTGACTTGGACAATATAAGTAATGGAAGGGTGCAAACAAATGGGCCATTTTTGAAATTTAAGTAATTATAGGGAGGCCTTAATTCAGCCCTTGAAGGTAAATAGCCCCAAAACAAAAAAAAACCCCAGCCGCACGTGGTGCACAAAAATGCCTTAGAGTGACCTACCCGTGCCTCGTGGCCGTTTGTGGATTTCAAGTACCCCGAGGGGCTTTTGGTTGGTGATGAGCATGAACCTAGCATTGATTGAAATACAAGACCTGAAGATGAATTTCAATGGGTGACAACAGTATAATCTTGTATCATGATACCTCCTGCCACACCGACCTTGTTATGGCCATGCATCCTCGCGTGGATCAAGGATGGGAGTGCTTACAAGTGGCATATGTTGTAATCCTTGGGGAGCCGAAGGCATGCTGATCATTGGCTCTTATGGTCATATGGTCAACCCAAATTGCTTGTTGCCTCACATGATGGAAACACATTGTTGTCCTTCATGCATAGCCCTGCTACAAACAAATTGGCTTAGGATGGGGAATGTCTCTGAATTTTGAGTACAATATCACCAACGGTGAACTGCCCACAAAACATGACAATCCTCATGATTATAATTGGTAGGCATGATAGTATGTCAAGGAACTATGAGGTTATCCGATGAATCTCAACCACATCACAGGAGTAGTGTATGAGTTTTACCTTGGTCGTACACGTAAAGCATATGGTGAGAGAGCAATTTGTATCAAATCACAGGCCCACACCCCCAAGGTTACATTTATGACTTTATAACTAGGACATGATAGAAGTGATAGATTAGGTGGAGACGAGATTGAGAGGAGGGCAATTATCATGATGGTGTTTGTTGGCAACTAGTCTCATCAGCAAAGAGCATGCTTTGATATGATTAGGAATGAGAATGAGATATGGTTGGATGTGGAAATGAATTTGGCTAGCTGTCAAAGTCGATTGCCTCATAATCTAACGGCTATAGGCTATGAATTTATATGATTATTTAAGGGTGTTGCAAGAATCAAAGCAAACCTTTGTGTGTTCTATGACAATGAAGAACATGAATTAAGTGAATCTCGATTACAATCAAGAAATGATATATGAGATAAAGTGAAGGAACAAATCCCTTGAGCAATGTAATTTGAATGACGATTGATGGCATTAAATGATTGTTTAATTAAGGAAGAAAATACTAACCCCAATAGGATGAAAATCCATTGGAAGACTATTGCCAATATACGAAAAGACTATTACGAAAGCGTTTGAGCTTCACGATGGAATTAGAAGGCATGAAATTAGAGTGATAGAAGTCGTAAGATAGGACAGACTCACATACATGCACAAGAAACCTAAGAGTGGAAAATAAGCCTAAGGAAGAAGAAATAAAGAAGGAAATGACCCAATGCATTTACCCACACTAAATATAAAATATAATAATAGGCATTTTATAATAATAGGCATGTTCAACCTCATGCCAAGCTTGTTGTTGTGGGACACCATTGGAATTTTTTTTGGAGGTTGTCGATTGGTCCATGCAGCCAATGTGGCCAATGTGGCCATTGACTACCATATCGACTACAACTCGTAGTCGATCTAGATAAGGTGACTACTCCTAGAAGTTGTCATGGCAATCAACTTTCATATCGATTGCTAGATGAAATAGACTTGACAATTGACTATCCTATTGACTATAACGAGAAATCAAAAAGTCTAGATCGATTGCCATGTTGACTGCATAGATCAACTACACTAAGTCGACTGCAAATTACTAAGTTGAATGCTCACCATTAGTTGACAACACTAGGTTGACTACCAACAAACAATCGTAGTAATTGATTTTCCTATGTCGAGTGCTAAGTAGCAGGTGACTGGGTAATTGACATGGATTGATTGATAAGTAGAAGTTGTTTGCTTTGGTCGATTGCCACTTTGAAGTTGGCAAAATGTCTCCTCCATTTTGATTGTTGCATGCAACAAATATATACAGTATTATTATTACATGATGGTTGAATGAAGTTGAATGATAGGGAATGACGGGCCAACAAGGTTCCAATAGGGTGTTTTCATGGCTTACCAAAAAGCAAAGGCATTCGAATGTGGGATTAACTAGTCCTATGGGGTTGGAACCAAACATAACCCCCCGTTTGGAAGGTAGCAAACATGTTTGTTGAATTGTCCCTGCCCAAGGAGGAGCTTCCAAGGCCTTAGGTTCATCCACTAAGAGTGGAAAGCCAATGGTGAAATATGCGGAAGTTATAACAAAAGGGATCTATGATACCATGATAGACTAATATGTGTGCAACAATGAGTACGTTCAAATGAAACTTTATTTGGAACATGCCAAAAGAACAAGTGGCCAACATAATGAAGAAGTTGATTGAGGTTGCCATTGAATATGCAATGGATGGACCCAAATTTACCGAGGGTCCTTTGACTTTTGGGTGATTAATAAGGCCCAAAATGGAGATTCAACCTCAAGCGATTGGTTGATAATGCCCTCCAAAGCGGGTGAGGTGGTGACCCCTTGAGCGGCAAAGATGAGGGTTGTGCTTACGTGGTGGTAATCCCATGCCAAAAAATATTCCAAAATGGCTAGCAAGACAATTTTTTGGAAGAAACATAAATTGGAGAAGTGGGTAAGGGTGTCATACTTGTGCCAATTAATGTGGATTCCCAATATAGCAAAGATGCTTGTCTTGGAGAGCAAGGAAAAAATGGGGGTATGGGGAAATTTCAAGGTAGAGATTGAGGGTGACAAATGTTGTCTTCAAGTATTACATGGGCCCAAAAAACTCCAAAGATCGGAGGTATGCAGAAAGCTCAAATCCAATCTAGTGCAAAGGCATGCGTTTTAAAGAATTTGCATCTTGCCTACATGAAATTTTGGTTGATCAATAGTGAGGCCAATGTGGGCTACACACTATGGTGGAATGGGGGAACTCTACGAGAAATGTATATTTGAGATAGACCCCATCGACCAATTGCCAACTTCATGTTAATTGGTCCAACCAAAGGGCAACAGTGGGACCAAGTTCAAAGGTTCCAGATGACGAGGGTAAAGTTGTCTTGGACTTTGATATGGTCATGTCGGAATTGCACAATATAGATGTGCAACACAACAATCTTTTCATAGACAACATTATGCTCCACTGGGAGTTGGACAAAAACTTAATGATTGGAGTGTGCAATTAGGGGTGCGCATCGCACATGGGTGAACATGTTGAATCACCATGGCTTGTGGAAACCAAAGATGTCAAAAGAAAACTGAAGAGCTACGTAGTATGATTTAGTATATAAATCCTCCCCATGTGGTGTCCACAATCTATGTGAGATATGTATACATGAGTGATAAAACCATGGTAGTCCTCTTGTATGTATTTGTCCGTATCTTTTGTTTAACTTCAAATTGCATTTTGTTGTTGTTGGAGGAGATGGTACTATGTTTCGCTGTCTAAGTTTTCTTAGTTCAATACAACTCCAAAAAAAATTCTTATTAGCACAATCAAGGTCCAAACATCTGTCTAGAACACATTTTCTCTTCAAACCTCCTCACTTCTTGAAAATGCATCTTCAAATTCGTTCATGTGGAGATTATGATTTGTCCAGCTATGTACATGTGTTCAATTGAGTTGAAGATATGTTGGTGGGTGGTCATGGTTACTCCTCCCGTGCTTTCTAAATTCATACCGCCAAAATTTTGCATCTTCGGCAACTTCCACGTGCTTCCAAACTCTTTCTTGGAGCAAAATCACCTTGACTTTGTAGCCTCACATGATGTAGTTGCCAAAGCCTCATAGTTTCATGGATTCATGAACTTCCTTTCATGTGGGATCCATTTTTAGGTAGACGAATAAGAGAATCTACAACTACCTGTATTTGCTTCCTTTGCTCTAACCCTAGTGCTTAGAAACACCACTCAGCTTTGCTACCATGTTGGTATTCAAAGAGCTTATAATGCCCCCTTCCCACCTGACTTTAGTTAAGACCCAAAGTATTTCCTAAAAACCGGGTAAAGCTCCCTCGGTTATAGCGGAGGCATCCGACCATCCCAATGCACCTACAAGAACTTGCTCCGGAGATTTCCAAGTAGGTTTTAGTTAAGTAGCTTTCACACATGTTCATTGTTTAATCTACCAAGCAATGAATGTTGGGTAGTTTTTGTCCCATCCCCAAATGCCTTACTACTCACCTATCTTACCATCGGTTTTTGGTAATGGGGCTCCTCGTGCCCTCATAGCTAAGACTAAAAAGCAACCAATCACAAGGGTGGGAGGCGACACTTTTAAAGCTCCTATATTCTTGCCTCATGTTTAGGTACCGATGGGAGGATCGGTGGTTGAGGCTTAAAACCTCCACTTTTAAGCCATGCCACATCACTTGCCAACGAGGCTTGGCACTAGATAATATCGATGGTGTGAAGGCCGGTTTGTTAGAACCAACTTTTAGTCTTAGCTAAAGTCAGGTGGGAAGGGGGCATTAGTGCTCTATAGAACGTCTTGGTATTAAGAGTGTGTGAGAGGAGAGAAATCTCATAATTATAGAACATTTGTACATGATACCAGAATCTAAGTGAATCTTAAGATTGGAAATCTTAGGCTGGAAGTGAAGGGTTGAGTCTCAAGTTGATGGATGAAGACATGTAGGAGTTGGATGTAACCAATATTACGTACATTAGATGAAACCCTAGGTGTTTGTTGCTAGTTAACATGTTTTACTACGAACATGGTTGGCTAGGTTGCTTGTAAAAATAGCAAAAATGGCTCATGAGCCTTTCCTAGAGTGTTTAAGATATGCATTGAGATGTAGTGATAGTCTTGGGTAGAATTATACTGCAAGTGTTTAACATTAGAAGTTAACCTGATCCCTTCAATATGACATAAACATAATGGCAAGTAGGCATAACTAAGACGACTAACTACATTCAAAGCACATGTATATGAACACATTGTGAAAACCATGAGTTGAAAATGAGGCACATTTTGGGTTGGAATATATAGAATATAACCGGTGGTTAGTTGCAGATGAACCGGTTGAGTTTCAGAAATAACTGGTTGAAGTTGGAGACTTCAGCAGAATTACGGAGCATTTTAGAGGAATCTAATATAGAATATAACCGGTGGTTAGTTGCAGATGAACCGGCTGAGTTTGAGAAATAACCGGTTGAAGATGGGGACTTCAGGAGACTTATGGATCATTTAAAGGAATCTACAAAAGAATATACCTTAAATGAATACAGCATAACCGGAAGATGTCAACATGTAGCCGGTTGGATTTAGAATCACTAGGTAGGATCTTGACCAACTATGCCCAAAAACTTCCCGGGCACTGCCTTGGGACACACAAATCTCTTGCTTTTACTCTACAATATTGTATATTGTGCTTTGCTGCAAGTGAGACAAGAAAACGGTAGAACCGTGAGGCTCTGTCCTTTCTTATGAAAGACTACAAGTGTAGTTGTATGCTTTGCTCATGCTAGTCCATGACTATTTACTATACCTATAACAAACTATAACCAATCATATTTTTTCAATACATTTTAGGGAACAACTATAGTAAACTAGATGTATATAACTATAGTTAACTACATTTTTTGGCAGTTCAAATCGTGAACAACTATAGTTACGAAAGGCAACTAGTTAACTAATAGATGAAGTAGTTGGTTAGTTGTCCAAGGTATGCAAACTTTCATCATATACCTTAGATAAACTGGACCAAAAATAATAGGAACATGTAACGTCCAAGTGTGAACGCAAAGTGGTTAGGAATTTTGCTCTTGAAACATAAAACTTGATGCATAGTCTCCGTCCTACAGACAGAGCCAAAAAAAAGAAAAAAGAAGCAATTCTCAATTCTAAGGCCTATATGATCCAAGACTCTCAACTCTCCGACCTGTGGTCTCAACTAGAGCTTGAAGATAGATAGATAGATAAAAACTCCGATCCTTTAATTATAAAGGATCGGCGTGAATAGAGTGTCTGTTCGTCTTGGCAAAGAACTATTGCCTCTAGAGCTTGGAATTATTTAGACAGCCCAGAAAGCCTGAGATGTCTATGCCATAATAACATAGCAACATTTTTCTTTGAGAAATCATCCCCAAAGGTGAGAATATGCTTACTTTCCATTTTAAAAACGACTGGCATTGGACAACATAGGTCTGAGTGGATCAATTGAAGTGAGTCGAGTTGTGGATATTGTCATGTATTTTGTGGTGGACCAAGTATTTAATCACAATTGTCAAACTAGTTAGGGAGACCTATATACCATTTAATGAGCACGAGAATGTTCACTTTGATGAGAAATAAGGTACTTATAGGAGCTCCACAAAACATGAGGATAGCGGCTACAGCCTTGATTTGGATTTGCTAACTGTCTCATACTAATCGTGTGTTTCCATATCCTAAGAGAAGCCGGCTAGTCGGGGGACAAAAAGCAACCATTTAAGACCCATATAACTTTAACATGGAGAATCCGATTGTTAGTTACATATGAACCAGTTGAGATTTGGACAATAAACTGGTTGAAGGTCCAGACTTCAAAAAAAAACCCCATCTTTCTAGAGGAATCTATGGAATATACCTCAAATTCGTAAAGAAAAACCGAGAGATGTCAACAGGTAACCGGTTGAGCTTGAAAACACTACACAAAATATGATATTTAGTGTGACTTATTGTTTGGAGTTACATGTTCCTACATCTTTTTAAATTTTAATGTACTTTTTTACCAAGCAAAGATGTTAATGTTCTATAGTGTGCAAACAACCAATTCGACCATGGTTGATAAAAAATGAGATGCACAGTAGACAGTTATAGCATTGCGTAATTCCAAATAGTAAGTCACACTAAATATCATATTTTGTGTAGCTAGGATCTTGACCGATTATGCCCAAATCCTCTCTGGAAACTGGTGTACCAACTTAGGGCCACTTCACACACGAGACTGAGAGCCCGTGCCCATTACACTTCAAGCACTCTCATTGGTGGAAAAGGCGGAGCCGGTCCAAGTTCGAGCTTCACACTACACTTGAGGGACCCACGGAGTATGTGAATGCAAGGTGATGGATGTAAAGTCTACATGGATTCCTACATGGCATCCAATGGATCATGTTTCCTGGTCACTTGCACTATTTTCAAAAACCATCTTTTGGAGGTAGGCGCAACACAAAACCATTGGGAGACCATGGTACTCCGAACACTCACGACCGTTGATTTATCCTATTTTATCATGCGTGAGAACCCGCATGGATAGAAATTCATTGAAATAACAAGCATTTGGTTGAGGACCCGGTCACATATGACTTCCCACTACACTTGAGGGTCCGTGACCACACTACATCATTTTGGAGGTAAGTTGGGACGGCCTTTGAACACTTTCTTTTGGGCTCTCTCAATTTCATTATCACGGCTCTTTGGCTCGTGTGTGAACTGGCCCTTAATGATGAGATGCCTCAAAGATTATAGGGTTAAAACAAATATACATTAAAATTAAAAAAATTAAATTAAAATGGTAGATATTTTAGTGGATTTTTATGCATCCTCCTCATCCTGTAGAAATCGAATCCCCCCTCTTTGTTGCATGTGTAGTGGCAATTATATATGCCTTTTGCATATTGTTCTTTAAAGTGCCGTGCCTCAAAAGGTCCCGTCTCCTCTCATGCCTACCGCAAATGTGGGAGCAAGTGGTGAAGTTGGAATACTTGGATTGGCGGCCCTTCTTGTCGCCAAACTCACATAAACTAGCCTTATCTCGACACCCCCTCGCCCCCCCCCCCCCCTCCACGTCAAGGGATGGGAGAACAAAACATAACCTCATGCACACAACCCTTATTCGGTTACTTATTTTATTGAAACACCTAAAGTCGAGTGGTATGTGGTTTGGTGTGCTTCCAAGAACGGTTACCGAAAATACGTGTAGAGTATATGCACCCATAACCGATCATTTAAGAGATTTTGCGCCAGTTCTAAAGAAGTATAAGGTGGTGTAAGTTTTTCGTGTGTAGGGAGATAGAAATCAATTGGATTGCAATTTTGTTTGGGTAATTTTATTCCTTGATATAAAAAGTATTGTGAATGTTTGAAGCCGAAAGTTGGGCTGAACATATCACCGGTATCTAGAGTCTGCCATAACTGCTCATTTGAGTTGCTCATTCGTCCTCACTTTAGCACTCAAAACTAGGACATGCGTCATGTCATTATTGGTTCCGGCTTGATCGAAATTCCAATACCATGTAGAATGTTGATGGGGTCCTCATTGGGAATAGGTGCCTTTACTTTATTTAAAAGAAATTGGATTGTGTGCTATATATATATATAAACCATTGACAATATAATAAATGAGTCTATCTCCCCCTTTATTTACTTTGTGGTACGTCAAGGGATGGGAGAACAACACACAATGTGCACAACCCCTATTTGGTTACTTACCTTATTCGTATACATATAGTTGAGTGGTTTGTGGTTTGGTGTGGCTCCAAGAACGGTGACCACAAAGACACGTGTTCAAAAGATAGTAGACTATGTGCTCAAAATGTGATAACCGTTAATTATGTAACAAACTAGCCCTGTCTCCCCATAATTTATTTCAGTTTGTCAAGGGATGAGAGAACCACACATGTTACACACAACCTTTATCTGGTTTCTTATCTTATTGAAACACCTATAGTTGAGTGGTATGCGGTTTGGTGTGGCTACAAGAACAGTTACCAAAAAGACATGTGTTCAAAAAAAACATTGGACTATGTGCTTAAACTATGATAACCAATTCATACTCAACAATCAGTATCATTGGGGAGGGGAATATATGACCATCTAATAAACATGAGAGTCTTCGCTTCAATAATGAATAAGATGTTCATATGAGCTCCAAGAATTATGAAGAAAGTGGTTGTAGACATGATTTGACTATGCTAGCCATCTTGTACTAATCGCGTTATTCGTATCCTAGGAGAAGTGGGTTAGTCGGAAAATGTCACCGTTTAGGACCCATCTACCTTACAAGGTGCTCTCCTCTAGAATGAATCACCAAAACCAAAGACCATAAGTGATCAACATAATTAATACAAATTCAAAGTTTGAGTAAAGTTATAAATTAGAACCTCTACAAAATTCCATGTGTCACCTTCAAATATTATAAATTCGGTACCAATGTGTTGAACTTGTTGTTCACTTATGGTTATTTAGAGTGCTTAGGGCCACTTCACACACGAGACTGAGGGCCCATGACCATTACACTTCAAGCACTCTCATCGGTGGAAAAAGGCAAAGCCGGTCCAAGTTCGCTTCACACTACTCTTGAGGGACCAACGGAGTATGTGAATGCAAAATGGATGTAAAGTCTACATGGATTCCTACATGGCATTTGAATGGATCATGTATTCATGGTCACTTGGACTATTTTCAAAAACCACCTCTTGGAGGTAGGCCTAACACAAAACCATTGGGAGACCATGGCACTCCAAATGCTCACAACTGTTGATTTACTCTAATTTATCATGTGTGAGGACCCACATGAATAAAAAATCAGTGAAATATCGTTTGGTTGAGGGCCCGGTCACATATGACTTCACACTACACTTGAGGGTCCGTGACCACACTACATGATTTTGGAGGCCTGTGTTGGGATGGCCTTTGCACACTTTCTTTTGGGCTCTCACAACTTCATGGTCACGGCTCTTGGCTCGTGTGTGAAGTGGTCCTTAGAGTTTTCTCATGAGAAGTGAACCAGAGATGTGTTTATTGAGGATGCGTGACAATTTGTATAGATTGCGAACGATTATTGAAATCATAATATTTTTATATGTGTTGTGATATTGAATCCATATTTTACACCGTCGCTTAAAAAGAGGAAGTGAAAATAAAGTGGCATGTGACTATGGTGATGAGATATATGTTATTTTATGACTTCAAATATCCCCTTAATTTAGCATAAATCTATCCAAGCTCCAGATGGAATGATGAACATGTTCAATGGGTTAATTTTAGATAATTACACAATCGACCCATGGAAGGTGAATTAATGAAGATGGGAGTGGTTTTATTAGAGAAGTCGGTTTTGAGCATTTTTAACACACGCACATATCCACTTCTACATGTTTACCTTCTTTAAAACTATCCCATAAATCCTTAGAGAGCAAAAGTTCTATAGGGTGCTACATCATTGGAAAGATGAATACGTATGAAACCAAACTCATTCTTCGTTCTTAGCATGCATCTTTTCCTTCCTCTCTTACTACACTAAACTCTCATCTTTGTGTATGTCACAATAATCAATGTGACCCACTCTAATTGTCCAGTCAAAATGGTCATAATGTGGGCCCAAGTTTGTAAGTCCTCCCTGAAGTCTTCTTGGAAACTTTTGACCAACACCTTAATTACACACAATAAATAGTCACCTTACATCAAAAGTAGCATAAAATAAAGTACACTAAACAATATATTTAGTGTCATTTTGTATACAATGTCATTGTGGTAGCTTTCCTATGACACATCTTATGAATAAGTTACAAGTACTCTCATCCCAACCTACTTTTAGTTCATCCAAATGCCAGTTATTGAGCAAATTTTGGTATATTTTGCATCCGAACACTTTTGTAACGAAATGTTGTCATGGATGATTGAAATTAGGATAAATTTTTTACTTAGCAAGTGATAGAAATAGCAACGTTGTAAATTTACAATGCCTAACAAATGACAATTATTGTTAGGTTTGCATTTGGTGTTGGTGACTATACACGCACAGTTGCAATTAGTATTGAGAAAGACAAATAAAATTGGTGACATTAAATACACTATTTAGTTTAGTGACCCATATCAAGTTCCTAATATGACAACACTAATTTCACATTAGATATATGGTGTGGGTTGAAAATTAATGTGGTCCATACATGACCTGCATTGTAAGAATTTAGTGTGGGTTCCAAAGATTCAATGTGGCCAAGCTCGACTCCGAGACAAGCAACATTGTTATATTATTGTTATAATGGGGTTCATATTATTAACATTATTCAGCTGCATGGTTGTGTTACATTCTATATTTAGCAGCTAACATGGGCCTCCATTATTTTCCTCCATGGGAAGAAACTTAGAAAATAAGAAGAAATTGATGGTGCTACGAATAATGAATAGTGTTGGTACGAAGAATAAGAATATTGTGAATAATGTCGGTATTTTCAATGATAGTGTTGTTATGAATAGTATTTTGAAGGAATAATATTGTGATGAATAGTGATTTTTGCGAATAATCCCAGATAGAAGAGTGATTCCTGTGCATAGTGCCAGGAGTATAACTTCACCCATGTTTCCAAGCTCAACCCAAATTTATGAATAGGAAACAAATATTCTTACTTTGTTTTGGGGTCCACAGAATATATATATAATTGACATATACCATGGTCATGCAATTGACCCACATGGTTGAATAATGTTATAACATGCAACTACCGATTGATTATAATTATCAAAGCAATGTCCATGAGGAACAATTACTTTCAAAGGCCACAGCCCACAAGCAATGTAAATCTTAGTAAGGGTGCAAGCACAATATAGTGGACAACTATTGATCCAAAACTATATGTTCACTTGGAATTTTGTGAAGAATAATGTCATAATTATTTTTTATTTAAACAAAACACACACACACACACACACACACACATTGATTCACAAAGCCAAATAATTATTGTTGAGAAAAAATATTCAAAAAAAGTACACACATTTATAGAAGATGGTGCAAGTAGGTGATATTGAACAAGTAGTTGTCTAATTTTTTTTAAATTTGATAAATTGAATAAAATTGATGATTTACTATATTTATTGCATTGAATTGATGCCCTCAATTCTATAATGAATTCAAGGAATATGACAAAATAATCCAAGTCTAAAACATTGAAGGTCATGAAATTTACATCCAAAACAAGATTCAACCATTTGCTTTGAGCATTGCTTTTACTAATAAGTTTTGAGGACCTCATATTTATATACTACATTTTGAGCACTTAACACAACACTAGAGGCCACCATGCAAAAATAACCAATTTAATCAATATTTGCTACTACTTTTAGGTGTTTGACCAAAACAATTATTGTTTCCAAATACCAAAGCATTTGTTTGTGTCCACTTTAGCATGATTAACAGAAGTCAACACTTGAACTATAACCCCAACTTTCCTTGTCTCCTAGGCCATCATTGGCCATTGTCGTTTTTATTTATTTATTTACAGCGCCCGAATCTTCCACCCTCAACTATTCTATGTACAATGAAAGACAATGTAATGGCAGTGGTGGTGAGGCCGTTCCCCACCGTTCTTGCCTAACAAGCAAAACAAGTCTCTAAAGAGAGAGATAGAGACGACGCCAACCACTAGTGTTGGCGTGAATGAGGGATGCTTCACCTGGATCTTAGTTGCGAGCTCATCTTTGAACCCATAATGGGTTCATTGAGGGACAATTGCTATTGCCTCCTATCTGAGGTGGTCCCTACAGTGGCAAATGAAAGGGGTATTGTAGGTCCAGTTGGGAGGGGGGGAGATTATAGGTTTTGTTTGTCAATGTTGTGTATCCCAAGGGTGGATGTTACGAGGGCATGTAGTCTTGGCTCATTGCAACATGTTGGGTTTGATTCCTAAGGGTGATTCCTAAGGGTTTGTCTATCCCTTTATATGAGCTATATGAGTGGGTTTGGGCAACATTTTGTAGGGTGCATTCTTGGGATTTTATCTTTTGTATTTGGTTTAGGTGGGAAGTAGTGGTGGCTGATTGTTTTCCAATCGTCGTTTGTTGAGCATGAATGGTGTGAGGTATTGGATAGTTGTTAGGTGGATTTGTTGGATGCATGTGTGTATGGGCATTAGAGGTATGTAGAATTGTTTAGAGGATTGATAATGTTATTTTTGTGTATGCCTTCTCGGGTGCCTACTTATGAGGGTAATGAGTGCTACATACCATTTGGCCTCTTCTATTGTGCCCACCAAAGGTTGGTATTTAAGTTCTTTCCATTGGGTTGTAGGGGTGGGATCGCGATCTTTTTAGAATGTTAATTGAATGAGTCGCAGGCTCGAGTTTTGAATAGTGTAGTGTGTGATTTTGGGAGGCACTGGTGATGCCAAGGAATTCAGGTCCAAGTTTCCAAAGGAAAAAGGCCAAATGTGACAAAAAAAAGACAAAAAAAGGTGGAAAGCTAGGGGAACTATAAGTGCAAATAGTGGGTATGGTGGGAATTCCTGAAGGAGGTGATAGGCATGAAGCCACATGACATGGGTGGAGAGCATGGTGATAGGTCATAGAGGGCTTATGAACATGGGCATACATGCATGTGGTGCATATGCACAAATATGGGGACATGTGACTGCATGAGTGTATGGGTTGGGTTGATCCCACATGCAACAGATTGGGACGGCAAGGGTTAAACTAGTAGTCTTACATAAATTAACATCTTGCCACATTAAGGAGCACCAATGTTTATAACTATGAAGACAATTCTAACACTTATATAAGGTTGTGGGTGTGTAAAGTAGACGGGTGTTAAGCCAATACCCTTAGCAAAATGTGTGGCAAAATGGCCTTGAATATGCAAGGGCTGCAAGCAAACACACCCTTGCTAACTGTAGAAATTCTTGTGTTGCTAAGGAGTGATGTCTTGAACAACTCAATATGCTATTCTTGGGGTATTCTTGGTACCCAATGAGGCTATGGATATCATCTTGACCTATTCTCGCCCTCATGTCAAAGAGATTAGTAGTGGCAACGAGAATAAATAAATAAATAACTAACTAATGTCGGGCAATCCGACATGAATTTGAGTTCGCTGGCCTTACCCTACTTAAGAATCCTCTTGGTGCATGCTGGGTGGGCTCTTGGCTTCCTTCTTATCTAGCTCGTTTTTCCCCCGTCAAATAGAGAGAAGATTTCACAGCATGAATCGAACCGCCAACCACTCCATTCAGAAATGAATATCACCCAATAGTTTAGGGAGGTTAGTAGTGGCAATGAGAATATGTGACTCTTGTCATAGTCCGTTGCTTTATTCTTTGACGAATAGGTTGCTTTGTAAATTCTTTGTCTCATGTCTCCAACTCCTCACTCCTTGGCATGGCCTTGATGTATGTGAGGTGTTGTGGTTGCACTTGTTACTTCTCGGCATTTGAATTTTCATTTGCACCTTTTTTTTCATATATAATAAAAAGGGTAGTGTAATTACAATACATGTGGATTATGGTGTCTGATCCCGGGTTCAAATCGGGGACCTTTAGTGTGTAAGACTAGCATGATGACCAACTAGACCAACCAAACTTAGACAAACTCAAAGAAGCCTACATTGTTTTCAAGCTACATAGACAAAAGAAGAAGAAGAAGAAGAAGAAGAAGAAGAAGACTTTATTAGTTTACAATATTTATGTAAAATCATGTGGCATCATCCTTTGGGTTCTTGGATTCGGCACATTGGATTGATGGCATATGTTGGGAACTTTTACATTGGAAGCAAACCTAAGATAGAAAGTGGGATGCCTACCTATACAGTTAAAATGGTTTCTTGAGTAGGTGTAAGTCTTACTTTACTTTCTTGACCAAGTTCGGGATGTACAAATGTTTTGCGGGATTGACAATGTCAAAATGTTAACATGCGAAAATGATGAGATGGGCTTTGTGAATGGATTCCTTTCCTAGCAAATGGAAAAGTTTTGGTAGGCTACGGTCGCCTAGACTCACCCTCTGCTTGTCGGCAATTCTAAAGTTTCCAACTCACACTTGAGCTCCTTGGGCTGGTAGATAAGGTAGGTGAATGCATGGCATCAATACGAAATATCCACAATGGTATCAAAGAATCTACTTGGCTCATATCAAAATTGTAAAAGCAAAAAGATATTGCTACTTGATGGGTATCATATAATGAGAGAATCTTTCTATACCCGAGTTCCTAGTTGGGTCAAACACCATATGGCTAATACCATATTGATACTAGGGCATTATTACGCAGACACACATTTCCATCATGTCCATCTAGACCAATTTTAGGGTCTTTGAAACTAATTATGGTACCAAAACAACTTCAAAAACAAATCTTGAGACTGCAAAATCATTTCAACACCTTAAAATGGAGGTGACCAACCTTTGAATGTTGTGTCAATGTTGGATTAGTATTGAAAATATTGAACTATGAAAGGAAATTAGTTGTTGACTCGGTTCCACGGTGATTCAACTCATAAAACCCACCTTTTTAAGTGCTGCAAATATAAAATATAGAAACAAAACATAGAATCTACAACCCTATGTTTGGTAGGCAAGGATTCAATGTTGTAATCGGACATGATTGAATCAAAGTTCATGTACGAATTTGGAGGTCTGTGAGACCATTTTGCTTAATAATTGAGAGGTATTGCCAATATGCAATGATTCCCTTTTGTAGTAAGAGCGACCTATGTTGTCAACTAGAAAAGAGTTATTCCAATAATTGCTGGCTTTCCATGTTTTTTTTATTCAAAAAAAAAAGTAGGGCCGCTTGTTCACCATCTCACCGATGACTTATAAAATTCCTTAATGTCTCTATACCCATTCCCATTGTCAAGATTTGATGGGGTTTGCCACTCTCCATATAATAGGTAGGCAATAACTTGCCCTCCGTACCAAAAGACACAATAAAACACTATGGGAATTAAGAAAACTTATAGTGTCATCAAAAAAATCAAGATGTTATATTCTCATGAATGCATGAACATTCAATAATGACCCCCCAGAAAACACGGTCCCTTCATGGTTATTACCATGTGTATGTGGCCAACAAAGATGCCATTGCAATGCCAGATTCAAACCAGATCTTTTATGTGTGAAAGGACTACCATATCAGTCCTCACCCCCAATAGAACCTAATGACAACCTAACAATACAATTCATTGAATTTACATACTGTAACGATAGAATACCGGATGAAACTATAAACCGTAAAATAGAAAAATATAAACCATTAATGGACAATATTGCCAACAAAGGTTGGAAAATAGACCCACTAATTGTCATCACTGCAGGCGCTAGGGCTGCCACACATATCCCCTCTATGGATAGCATTGAAACAACATTTAAAACCCCTAAGCAGAGCATCAAGAACACATTTGAGGCAATTAATGTCATCGCTATACAATATGCTATGTCCATAATTCTGCACAAAAGAAGGATAGAAAATAACTAGCCAATACCACTTAACACACAACTACCATAAGAACTCCCAAAACACTAGCCAACCAATAAATAAAAGATATCACAATAAACTAATGGAAGGCCCATGACTCAACATCCACCCCACAAAGTTATAACCTTTGCCCCTACAAGCCCTACAACTGCACCAACACATGGCCAACTTGGTCACCCCAGTTTCTATAGTGCCCACCCCGAGAGGGGTTAGTAATCCTGCACCACTGATATTATGTCCAGTGGACATAATATCAAGGGTGGGTCGAACGGGCATTTCAATCATGTTGATCCCATCAGGGGTCATCGTTTCTTCTCTCTAGGCAATCACAAAATATGATTTGTATGGACTTCATTGTTTCACATGGAAACGTAGCATGCATTGGTTCAAAAACTCTAGAAGTTGATCATTTAGATAACCATCTACACTCATCATAGGAGTTCCTCTAAGAAGCTTGTATTGGATTTTCCTTGGAATCAATGAATCCGATATATAGGTATGATGAATGCCATACCATACCATTGCTCAGTCTTATGCCCCCTCACCATTAGGCAAGATAACAACACAACTAACGGTTGGGAATGAAGATATTGGGATTCTTGAAAATGATGGTGGTTTAAACCCTAGTGTTGCGGCAAGGTCCCCATGGAACATGGCATCTCGTTTCTTCAAAATGAGTGAGGGAGCATGAGACTTAGGGGCGGTTTACACTATGGACCATGAAGTTGGACCAGGGCTCTGCAAGGCAGCTGATTGGTTCTTGAAGTTGTCCCGGGACAACTTCGGTTTACACTAAGGAAAAAATGGCAGAGGGACCACGAAGGTTGAGGTCCCCAAAATATAATTTTTAAGGCCTAATAAATGCACTGACATGGTCCAACGGGTTTTTCGTTGAGAGAGGCAAGAGAGGTGGTCTGGTAGGAAAAGGCAAGGGCCCATGTCAGAGAAATGCCATTTCACGAATGCTTTAATGAATCTACCTTTCATGTGCCTTAATTATATTATAGCCCATGAGACACACCAGCACTACCTTGCCCTACCCTTTAAACCCGCTTACACGTGTTTCATCAAACAACGCGGGACATCTAAAACTCAAGAATTCAAGTGCAGATTTGTTTTTTTGGTCTACCAGCTGCAATGTTTGGAATTTGGAGGCGTGTAATATACCATTGGAAAGGTCTTGAAAATACCTTTCCAACGGTATATTACATGCTCCAAAATGTTTAAAACATACAGTTGAAAAAGAAATAAGAAAATACATAGTCGTTTAGTGACTGTAGATCAGGGTGGTCAAAAGAAGCGCAATGGGAAATCTTCTAACATTAATTATCAAAGAATTGAAATTTAGTGTTGAGGAAGGTTGGGTGGTAACAACATCAAATATAATCAAACACTAAATATCCTATTTAGTGTAGTGAAACACAAGGTACATGTCACATGTAAATTACATGTCACATGTACAATTGCATCGCTCATTTTTTTTTTGTAAAAATTGTTGTGAGAAGATTTGCAAGCCACATCTTCGACACATTTAACAAAAAGTGAAGACAGTTGAAGCCCAAGAGATGACAAGAGAATGATCAAACTTTAAGGTGAAAAGAAGAAAAAACTAATTGACAAGATAAGTGAAGGCATGTGTAGGCAAGTGAAGGCAAATTGAAGTCAACAAAATGCTCAAACTTCATTTTCCCCCAAAACTGCCCTTTTTGGGCTTATATTAAAAAAAATCAGCACATCCACTTCTTGCCGCATGGTCATTCTTCATGGTCCACATTCGGTTTACACCTAGTGAAGGGCCCATGAACCATGAAAACTAATATTTTAGTAACTCGGACCATGGAAGTCGTCCCACGCAAAATAGACCTCTTACGTGGGACGACTTCATGGTCCATAGGGTAAACCGCCCCTTAGCAACGTCTGACATCACACAAACATAAATTATTTCAATTGTTCTACAACTCACTCTTTGCGGGGGGAGGGGGGGGGGGATACTCTTCAATATAATCGAAATAAGAAGTCTTCAATGTGTAGATCCATATGTTTGAGGACTATAGATGACACTTCATGCTCTAAGTCTACTTGAAATGGATAATCCTCTTATTTGGTACAAATATTGAGATTTGGATAGGAAGGATGACATGTTGAGACTATGGCAGGCTAACCTACTCTTTACCGAAATGATAAGTGGTGAAAGGCTATGTTGTCGAAGAATGTTACGAAGGACATGGAATGTGATAATAAGGGTCAAGAGAAAAAAGTTGGACCCAAGAAATATACAACAAGGTCCATGTCCAAGATATGGGAAAATGAAATGGCAATAATGTGGAATTTCTTTCCTGCCAAAGCTCAATGTTTTCCACTAAAGAAAATATTTCTCCTAGCAACAAAATCAATAAAAAAATAAAAAATCTCTAAGCATGGGTTCAATCCTAGTCCAGTAGTAAGGTCCATTTACCCCGAAAGGCCAAGAAACTCCTATGATCTAGGCGACTACCTCTGCGGATGGCAGTACCATATCAATGTAAAATAATAAATTTAGAATCTTCTAATTTGAGATGCGTGGCAGATGGAATTTTATGTGAACAATCGTAATTGTCATTACAAAAATGCCATGCATAGGATTGGGTGTAGCATTAGAAGTTCCTATTTTCTAATTAGGATAGACTTTTCAAGGCGAATTTGAGGACAATTTGTTGAAGGGTGTTTTGGACCCCAAGTTTCTTGGCCCATCCGGACCCTACTGTAAGCCCGCCCTAAGCTGAGTCATTAAGTGCCCTCAAGCTAACTAGAGGTTTCCAACAATGACTTGCCCTCCTACCGTCCTCTTGGTTAGTTAGTGAAGCAACCTCATTTTTCCAACACCTAGATGAACAAGGATTTGACACTTGGCACAAAACGACAACCACTTGGAAGGCATCATGAAATCTATCACAATGGGAACCCACGACATCCCAACATTACTAAAAGTCACATTTGATGCTCTCTAGCAAGCCTTTCTAGTTAAAGTGTGGAAATTTTCCCACCTCGCGGAAAAGAAATGAAATTACCTTCACATCAAGGACGTTTTCAACTATGAATGTAAATCATACTCGAAGCAACCATTGCCACCACCCCAATGCAGAATCGTTGTTACTTACCATACCTCAAATCATGGGCCTGCCATTGAAATTGGTAGGTGGTCCACTATCTCAATCCCTAGATATAGAAGATCATGCCACTTTTTTCTCTTACAATGTCGTGGAAAACGAAGCACATTTTGTGATGGAGCGTCCCCTCTTGTTCCTTTCCCTATTGCAAAATGTAGTACTAGATAACCTCAAGTCCTTCTTCCAAATTGGATCATCAAGTTGATATTGGCCTTGATCTCATTCACAACACTGCACTCCCTTACTCTAGGAAAGTAACCTCTTTGTCATCATCTTGATATAAGTTTAGTCCCATAAGCCTTCTCGTAACATCATTTAGTGGCCACTATTTGTTCACAATCTAAACCTACATGGGTACTAACAACTCATTGTTCAATGTTCAATAGCTACCATATTATTAATCATTTCCGGACACACTACATTGTTGGGTCCATTGCTCAAAAAATTACATGCCTTCCTTTTTGTCCAATTGGCCATTATTTGAAGATTATTTATACCGTTCCTCACACAAAGACTAGCAACTGGCCCACACGAGTGGGAGGGTTTCCATATTGATAGGAAGAATTGTCTTGTATGCACTAGGAAAACCACAATATATTACGTCCAGCAAGGTTATCATGACTAGGATGTAACATTGTATTGATAGCAGTACATTTTCAATAGAGATGCACTTTCCCTATCAAGAGGGACTCCTCCTATTGCCCATGACTAGTGAATGGGTCCTAGTGTGGGCATTGTAATAACGTTGTTTACGACTACATGGAATGCATCAATCGGTCAAGAATTTCAACCCCATACAAGGTTATTTGAGGCAATGGTTGGTTTGGTGGACACGATGAATAAACAAGAAAGAAAGAAAGAAAGAAAGGGGGGGGGGGAAACCTACAGTTGGAAGTCTCTGGAGGCCGAGTGTCTTGTCCAAGAGTTTGAGGTTGCCCACGAAACTCAACCTCCAGAGAACTCCCCTAGCAAAAAGTATTGCCATGTCATGTCTCCTCCATGCTTGAAGTTCTTCACCGGAGAAATCTCTGTGGAAGTGTCAACCCCGGCCGGTGAAGAACCCATTTCATGGCCACTCATGTTGCTCCGTTCCCCTAACACTCTTCCTTGGTGCACTTTTTCACCAAATCCAAAACAAGCCCTAAACCGACCCTCAGATTGTGCAAATGTACGAGGGGGGGGGGGGGGCAGACCGCAACCAAAGAACATAATGTTCCGTTGGCTTCCCGGACTTCAAAACCAACTCCATTTTTATCAGTACCATGACAACTGGCGGAACGAAACTACCGCAGAGGCAAGAAGTCTTTCATGTTGGGAACTGAGAAACAATTGACCCTTGTGCCCGGGTCACACCAACATTTCCGTCCGGTTCCAGCCGTGAACATGCTAACTTAGAGAAAGAAAAACGTGGAGGAATACATGCTAGCCCCCCCCCCCCCCCCCCCCCCACCACCACCACCACCACTTTTCACACTATTCCAACCGCCCGCCCGAGATGCCCACGGATGGTGCGAATCGCTTCTTTCTATAGTGGCCGGTGGGCTCGGGCATTCAATATAGTGAGCTTATTTTAATGGGATTCCTTTGTTGCCTGTGGGGTTGGGCCCGGGAATGGCCAAGATTGTGGGGTCCAATGGGCTTGCTTGTAAAGGCAGCCCAAGGGTGGCTGCTGCTGTGCCTGCCTCCACTTTTCCCTCCCAGGCATTTGGAGCCAAAACAATTTGCTGCCCGCCCGCCCGGGAAGCGAGGGCATTAATATCGCATACGAGCGTACCTCTCATGCAGTGTTCGAGATCGAAGTCTTCAATGTCCTTCGAACGTGACATGGCCCTTCACAATATACCTCTCTCAAAACAACCTTTCAAAACGCAATCCTGAATTGAAAATGAAGATGTCACTTGAAGTTCTCGATATAGTCTGCATGCCATAAGAATCAACAAGTTTAGGGTAAGAAGTGTCACTATGAGAAGTGGAGTTAGATGGTTGATTCTTGATTCTTCACATTGTACTGAAAACATGTGCCATATAATTCATGCCCGAGTTTGATATGAGTTTTGTATTTCATTTCTGTATTATTGGATTGGCGTCTTGGATTTGAACCAACTCGTTAAGTGAACAACTGAAATTTGAGGGCCCTTCAAAATGAAACTCATATGAGGGCTTCAATCTTGAAACATTGCTCTCATGCCCTGATCACACCAGACTTTCCGTCCGGTTCCTACCGTGAAACTGTTGGCGATTATGATAAAAAAAAAAACAGATGTTGTCCCACCGCTTTTCATAGTATTGCAGCCGGAGATGCCGACAGATGGTGTTTTGAACTAGCGAGTGTGATCAACCCGTCGTCCATCCGACATAAAAACTTGACCCCTAATAGGTTTGTGGCCGATTCATTGCAACATAACTTCAAACCACGCCCCGGGCTAGATCACATCTTCATTTGGTGGGGCCGCGCCCTGCCCCCTCCCATGTCTTCTTCATAGCCTGGTCTTCTTCACAACCTGGTCTTCCTGCCCGCACCTGCGTGGGAACTCTTCCTCTTTGGGGACCAATGTGACAATACCTAGTCACTTAAGCCATTAAGCGCCTTTGGCATGTGAAGGGACTCCATCGATTAACTTGGGAATAAAGAAAGAGATGTCACCTTGAATATTTGTAATTTTGACCGGGTATCGTCACAGTGGTTCCCAATGAGGAGGAGTTCTCGCGCAAGTGCGGGCAAGAAGACCGGGCAGTGAAAGAGGCATGAGAAGGGCGGGGCCCAGCGGAATGAAGATGTGATCTAGCCCGGGGCTCAAATCACTAATCCATGGTTTTTTCTTAAAGCAAATTTTGGTGTTGAAGGATTTTTTTGTCTTGGGGAAAGAACTTAAACTGACTCTGAAGTGAACTTCGAAGCGTTGCGCTCAAGATTTTTATTTATTTATTATTAATTTATGAGACAGAAGGTCGACATGCCAATGCCAAAGCATAGGAGGTGGAAAGATTATGTATTTAGTGTCACCAACTCATATGCCTTGCTCGATACTAATTTTGAGCCGCATGTGAAGTGTCACCAACACTAAATGTCAACATGGCATTATGTGCCATTCCTTTATTCTTAAAAAATTTGGGCATTCATAGATGAACAGTGTTGCAAATTATTGTCACTTACTATGTGGGTTTCCCATCCAAATTCCAATCATCCATGACAATATTTCGTTACTGAAATGTTAGAATGCATAATATACCCAAACTAAAAGTGGATGAACTAACAAAAAGTCGGGGTGACAGTACTCGTAAACTTCTTCCAAAGAAGTGTCATTAGGAAAGTTATCAGAACGACCTAAAACATCATAATCATCACACGAAATACAATATTTAGTGTACCTACATACACTCTAAACTCCGTATTATCACATCCGTGTCAACCAAAGTGCACGTGATATTACAGAGTTTTGTAGTGTTAACATGGATGCGTGATACTATAGAATTAGTGCGGCATGTGACACTATGGAATAACACACAATGCAACATTTTAATGATGTGGTGTGGTCCACTCCACTTGGCCTTCCCGGACGATGTGGCATATGCATGCACCAATATTCAACAAGCGGCATAAGAAAAAAAGAAAAGAAAAAAAGAATAAGAAGGTGGCACTCCACATGTTGACACATGATGCAATGCGAGGGTGTGGGTTGATTTCTTTGGTGGTTTTCGTTAATGACAACATTCGTGATATAAGGGAGAGAAACATGACAATAAGGAGTGAGATTTGAACTACGAACATTCATTCTCTAAGGTTTCGGGATATTAGAGAGTGGGTGACATTATGGGGGTTGATATTACGGAGTTTAGGGTGTACATACATTAGTGCCAGCTCACTTGCCAGCTCACTTCAGTCGGAGTCCCACCAGTTGTGCGCATCAATACCTAAAGCTAAGAATGGCTTCCTCACCTGCCACATTGATGAAGGCCCTTATAAGGAGGCACTTATAAACTCATGTTTTCAAAGGCTTTCTTGTTGCCATTCATCGCTCTCCTCCAGCCCATCAAAAAGGGGGCAATGACACTTGCATTCACTCGAAAGTGGCCCCCTTGCACCAAATGCATGAGATTCGTCGACGACAAAAATAAGGTGGAAATGTTCATATCCAAGTAGACCATACTAATACTACTACATGGCCGTCTCTTTGCAAAGAAAGAGGTTGTGATTGAGAGATTATGATACCTAGTTGACAACCACTTGTTGAAAAGTGAGTGGTTAAGTCTAAGTGCTCCCCGTAAACGGATAGAGAGCCTTACAGTCAAAGGAGAAGCATGTTCCTCTGATACACGGTTTCACGGAACGCGACCAAGGAACTCTGTAATGATATGGAGTTATCGATATGTTAGGATGGTTTTCAGGCAAATAATGATTCATAGGTTCAAAGGTCTTATCACCTTGTGATACTCGCCAAATATTGATATTTGATTGATGGTAATGAAAGAAAGGTACAACAAAATTTTAAAAATATCTAAAAATTAAACGTGTGCCACAGTGAGGGGGCTAGATACCCACCTCTTTGAGTTCGGGCCCCTCATCATCAACAACAAAGTGAAACCACATGTAAGTATATTAATAGGATGCATTTAAAAAAAATCCAGTTTGACACAGGTTTTAGCATCAAGAGCCATTAATTAGTCTACCATGGCTGATGTAAGGATGATATGTATAAACTTGTTTGTGATACGATTCATGCCCAAGGTAATTTGCATGCGTCACAATGGGCAACCTATGCTTGAAGGCAACCAATGCGTGCATATCCTAGTTACTAACTCTCAGACACTTGAGAGTAGTAGGCTCCCAGGATCACCAATGTTGGACCGGTAATAATGCCTTTTCTTAAATCACTCAATTGTCTACAACAAGAACTTTATATGAGTTTCCAAAGATACTTTTGTTTTCAATACCATTCAAGTCTATATACCATGCAAACTCCTTGAAACCTAGGTAACTCCACCTCGGTGTCAATAGGGTTTGAAATGATATCGATCCAATTTAAAAAATTCGATTCTCCCACCTCGAGTCTACCCACCAAACACCAATACTTGATCAACACTACAATTTTGATATCACAAGAAAGTCCTTTGATACTATTATCATATGATGTTGATTTCATGAATTGACATACCGGTCCAACCCTTGTAACAACAACAACAACAACAACAACAACAACAAATGTGGGAAGGGGGGTTTAAATGGAAGGGGTAAAAGTGAAGGGTTAGGGTCATTACCGGTGTCAGCAGGTGGATAAGCATGGAGTCGAGATCGCATCATGGGCTGTAAGGCATGAAACCGACACACATACCCCACGAAGGACATGCTTGATTTCGACACAATCCTTATCTCTCACTCGTACACTATATACCCGTCGTAGAAGAAGAGGACGCCCCCCCCCCCCCTATCTCATCTTCACTACACTAGATATCGTATTTGGTGTCGCCCATTTCATATGTTGTCTTGCTCAATACTAGTTGTTGCAAAACCGCCCACACTAATTGTGAACCTAACATTGTTTGTTGTACCTTGTGAAACAAAGTTGGGCCTTATAGGTTTACCATGTTTATGACTATCGTCCCTTACTAAGTGGGGTTTCATCTAAATCCAAATCCTTATCTCTCACTCCCACACTATATACCCGTAGAATAAGTGGACTCCCTCCTATCTCATCTTCACTACACTAGATATCGTATTTGGTGTCGCCCATTTCATATGTTGCCTTGCTCAATACTAATTGTTGCAAAACCGCCCACACTAATTGTGAACCTAACATTGTTTGTTATTCCTTATGAAACAAAGTTGGGCCTTATAGGTTAACCGTATTTATGATTATCGTCCCTTACTAAGTGGGGTTTCATCCAAATTCAAATCATTAATGACAAAATGCTAGAATGCAGATTATACCAAAAAATGGATGAAGTAGAAGTAAGTTGAGATGACGAGTTTTGTAATTAAGATTAATCATAAGTGCCACTAAAAAGTTGCCACGATGGCATGAATTACCATATGGCATTAAATGCAGTGTTTAGTGTCATGTTTTGAATGATTGTTTTCTCCAACTAGCCCCACTTCTCATTAGATATGAACACAAGATTAGTACGAGATGGTTAGTAGTTCCAAGTAGAGGTTATAGTCACTTCCTTTGTGATTTTTGGAGCTTGTGTGAATTTCTTATTTATTCTCAAAATAAAGGTATTCATGCTCATTAAGTGGTCATACAGTACAAGTCCCCTTTGCTCTCACCCGAATTAAGTTGACTAGTGAGTCTAGAATGGTTATCATGTTTTGAGCATGTTGTCCAGTTCCTTTGAAACGCATGTTTTTGGGGGTATTTGTTCTTGAAGCCGCACCTAACCACGTATGAGTCAAATGTAGGTGTTAGATCAACATAAGCATATGAATTGGGCACATATGCTTAGACGTGTGTTATTTGGATATTTTTTTCTCTACACTCACTTCTTGTATGATATGATAAAGGCAATTACTGTGAGATAACTAGCAAATCCCATGGTGCCCATAGCCATTTGCCTCATACTTCTTAGAGCTCATATGAATATCTTATCAATTCCAATGGCTATGTGAAGTTTACACTAAGGTAGGCATGTGGTATTCCGCTAGGTTTTCTTCTTCTCCGATTCCTATTGATCAAGTTTAGGTTCTCGAAATGGTTGTTGCAATAGCAAAATATTTGACAAAACATCAACAAGAACCAAATTGTAAATCGGATAGCTCACGTTTTTGTGATTGTTAAATGGAAGTGCATAGAAGTTGTCGATCCCTTAACTTACTACTGTTATCCCTCTTTAGTATGACACGTTTGGGAAACACAAAAAGTCATATGATCGAGGTGTCTTCTTCTCATTACTATGACAAATGGCGTAAAGTTGTCGTATTATCGAGGGAATATGAAAACATAAGTAATATGAGCTTAAAATATACATACAAGGAGCTCAAGAAATATATAGATGGTATGAAATAATAACTTATAACTCTAAATATATACAAATATTCTCAAGAACTCTTGAAATAGGAGTCCAAAGATCTATGGTCTTGCCTACCCAAGTTAGCAACTATCATCTTATCTAAATTCCCTACTAACTTTTAAAAACTATTAATTTCATCAACACCAAAATATAAAGAATTCTCTAATAAGAAACTAGACAACAATGATGCATGATGTTTAGCAACATACTAGGCAGGAGGCCACTCTAACCTTACTCATGTCCATTATGCACTAGTAACCCTAATTCTCATTAAGTTTCCAATGGTAAGTGAAGATCCCAACTAGTTCCCAAGTGAAAATGGATGTATTTTAGATGTACACACACATAGCATTAACTACCTCTTTAATACGATGGAATGGAGATTCTAAATGTCGCATTATCGAATGCCGTAGTCGTATAAAAGAGGGAGTTTTGAACTTAAAAGTATGGTCGCGCAAAAATGTGTCATAATATAGAGGGTGTCGTATAAATAAACGAATGTCGTTTTAACGAGGTTTAGACTGTATATATATATATATATATCTCCACCCAATTGTGTTCACTATTGATTGTGGAGTAGTTAATTATATTTGGGGGTGTAGTCCTTTTTTTTGGGGGGGGGGGGGTTTGTCTCTATCGTGCTTTTTCTTTGATCCTCACTTAATCACACGCCAATCAACTATAGGTGCCTAATTAAGAGAAATAACTAATTAACAACTACATACCTTAAGGTGTGCGGGTGGTATCAAATTAGTCGTTTTGGGTTTCCATATTCTAGTGATCATATTCATGTCTTGAAATTTGTGGTGCATTAGTTGAAATCTACAATGAAACATCAACAAAAATTTGATCTCCCCTTGTTTATTTATGATTATTAAAAGTTCATGTATGTCAATTCCTTGAACGAGTACACCCCCCCCAATTGCGTTGACCAATGACTATTCAATATAAAAGTGGTTAATAAAATTGGAATATGTAGTCCAATTTCCCTTGAACATGTGTCTCTATGTTGTACGTGCTTAGATCCACACTTAACCACTCACATTCCAATGTAGGCATGCGATTATGAAAAATAATTGAATAACACCCGCATACCTTAAAACCATTCACTAAGCCCTTCCCATTCCAAAGTTCCAAAATATAAGTATAATCCACATAGATTGTAGTCTTAATGTACTATTCATCACCCAAATTAACACTTTGAACTATACAAACTTTTGTTTCTAGTTTTAGGATGTTCTATTTTGGACCATGTTTGTTGGAGAACATTCAACCTCGTGTGTATTGATGAAACCAACTACGCCATACAACTCACTTAGTGTGGCTCCCAATATTCATCATCGACACACGTGGAATGGAGCCACACTATTGTTGCTATAGAATAAGTCACATATGCCACTCATATTTTACATGGCATACCAACTTTGGGCCAATTCCAATGCCACATTAACTAAGATAATACAATCTATCCTTCAACTGTTGTGGATTCATCACTAGCATAAAACTTGGTCCCAAACAACATGGTTTTGAATAACATGTTTGTAAATTGATAGCACACCAATCAGCTCGGAGGAGTCGAAGTTGGACATATTGGACCACACCCTCTACTAACCTAAACATGTGATTTTGTGTGGGCCATACAATTCATCATGGACCTACATTAATGGTCTTGCAATCACCAGATGACTATCAGGGAGAGGGTGTCACATGACAGTGGGTACTATATGACAAGTCATGAAGACTACCGTAATTAACATGGCACACTGATTTTGCTTCCAATTCAAATAAGTTGTTTAGTGTAGTGAATCTACGTACACCCCTTATATAGAATGGTTGTGCCCATTGCACAAGCATGTTGTTTGGAGCCGTGTTGTTCCGGACCTTGTTTTCGACAAATCAAGTCAGTGCATGGTTGAAGAAATCAAGTCAACCACTAATCGGGGCAAATATCATCCATGGATTCGTCCATAAAATATGGCAATGGTCATGCTCATTTATATTCCTCGTGAATAAGATACATCCGCATAGGAGACTTTTTGATGATGTCATCCAAACATTTCTATTCGCACAATAATTCACTATTAGCACAAGGGTTGGGCACATGGCCCAACTTTTGTGCCCCGAAACTACTTTCAGGGGTTGGGGAGGCAGGGCAACCGTGCTAATGGCTATACAACACAACAAAAAAGTTACTACAACCAAGGCAAGCCGCTACGTAGGCTACAAAAGGCAATAAAAGTGTAGCCTGCATGTTACCCCAACACAATAAACACATGACATGTATTTTACCCGATAGAAACAACATGTGTGTTTTTCTCGTAATTCTTTAATGTAACGTTCATATCTGTACTTTTTAGTGTTGCGACCCAGGTCCTCCAAAGACTGTCCAGGGCATGCCCAACCCAAGAGTCTTATTTGCATCCAGGCCCTACCTCAACAAAGCACATCCTAAGATGAGCGTTTATTGTATTAATTTGGGTATTGGAAAGAAAGAAGTATTGCATGACCAAAAGATTCAATACTTTCATCGATGGATTTCCGTGCAATGCAACGTTGATGTGAACCTATTCCAGTCCAGGTAGGATGATGACCAATGATATATGGCCACGTCATTGACCTCATGGCCATAGTGTTCTCATCCATGATCAAGGAAATTCATCCATTCCTTCCTGTCCAGACATTCCAGTCAAGTTGGTGGTGCGGGCCTGCGGGAGCTAGGTGCAGTTGGAAGGTCCAGGGAGGATATTAAATAAAGAATAACCACGTCATGGACGACCATAATTTTTCATCTATGAACACATCCATATACTTCATCCATGGGTGCATTCCCATCCACGAGTTTCTGTTCAAAATGGTGTGTGAGGGGTGATGCTGCCGGCCTGTGGGAGGTAAGTGCAGTTGGAGGGGTGTCCAGGTAGGATGTGAAAGGCGACGACGAATAGGGTTTAACCACGTCATCGCTTGAATTGGGAGGGCGGAATCTAGGAAGACAGGGCGAAGCTACTAGGGAGACCTTGTTGTGCGCTGGCCCACCGGTTCTCTGCCAACCTCCTCCTTTTTTTGTTCAGATTCTGTTTTGTTTTTGTATAGTTTGTCTCCGCAGAAGCTTTTTGGGGCGAGCTGCACTGTGCGTGTAGGTGCCCGGCTGTGTGGCCAACATGAGGCACGGCGCTCCGCTTCGGGGATCCGTCGACGGAGCTGGTGGCGGTTCCTGAACGAGGAACATGTCCATCGGTTCCTGTGGCTACAGGCTCGCTTTCTTCTTTCTTTCTTTTTCTCTCCCTGCGATCTCTCGCTTTAGCGTTCTCCCTTCTCTTGCAGCGGAGGTTCGTCGCTGCGCAACGCTTTGGCGATATCAAGAAGTACGCACTGTCTTTACACTTTGCAGTCAATAAAGTTGGGAGTTTATTTGGCTTGTTATGGAATTTTCTAGGCTCACGCATTTGTTCTTCACTCTCTGCTATTGTCGCGAAAATTCTTGTTCCCGAGACGTTGTGGTGAAATCTACTACTCCATGTCGGGTATGTGATGCTTTTAGTGAATTTAAGCACACCGTCTGTGAACTTGGAGTATAAAGTTTGAGATTATTTGCTTCTATTGTCGTGGAAATTCTTGCTCCTAGACGTTGTGGTGATACTTTTTACTCGCTGTGAATGAACGCACTTGACGCTTTTAGTGAGACTACGCACACTGTCTGTGAACTTGCAGTATAAAGTTTGAGATCATTTGCTTCTATTGCCGCGGAAATTCTTGTTCCGAGACGTTGTGGTCATACTTACTACTCAGTGTGAATGAACGCACGTGACACATTTACTGAGACTACGCACACTGTCTGTGAACGTGCGGTGTAAATGTTGAGATCATTTGGCTTGTTTTGGAATTTCTAGACTCACGCATTCGTTTTATCTTCGCTCTCTTCTATGGCCGCGGAAATTCTTGTTACCGAGACTTTGTGGTGATGCTTACTACCCGCTGCCAATGAAGCACGTGACGCTTTTAGTGAGCCTACGCACACTCTCTATGAATATGTGGTATCAAGTTTGAGATCGTTTGGCTTGTTCTTAAAAGTTCCTGATGCATCCGGTCTATATTTTCTCTTATACTGCTGGAGAGGAAGGTTTTGTTCCGAATAGTTGTTCTGGTGATGCTTACTACAGGCTCTCTCTATTAAGGAACGTAAGTGACGGTTTGAGTTTATTTGTTTTGTGGTTGAATATCTAGAAATTTCTGTTCGATCGTTCTACTTTGGTTGCGTCAGTGGCTTGAGTTCTGTAGTTTTCCCAGTTCTTCCCGCCGCCGTCAGGTCACAGACGGCAATGACCACAAGAGGGAGTCTGAGAATTGAACACTCAGCTTACTTTTAAGTAGCATAAATTCTGCAGTTATTATTTAACCTCCCTCATCTCCTACATTTGACATAGGATCAGTTTGAGGAGAATTTCGGGCGTCTCTACTTTGTTGTTTTATCAATAGCCCGCACAGATTCTGGTAACGATCTGCGCGTTAATAACGAATTTCTTAAACTTTATTTTCTCCTTTTAATGGCTTTTTCCGCTCACTTGTTCTTATCAGATACCAGGGTACCTTCAACTACCACTACTTGTTCTTGTGTACTTGTTCTCGTGTCCTCCGTCTCTCTACCTTGATTTTGTCACGCCCTTCGTTTGCGTTGCTACTTTTTAAACTGGTAGTCAATTGCAACAGGTTTAAAGCCTTGGATTCAAGAACCGTGTCTTGTAAGTTCGTGCTGGTGGTTTTCCTTGTCCAATGCCCTGTGTCTACCTATCTGTCTTCTTCACGCAATATTATCCTCACCTAGAAGGCCCTGCAAGTTCATGGGCTGTTGTACCCCATCCAACTAGTATTACCTTCACTC
Source organism: Polytrichum commune (assembly GCA_950295325.1). Lineage (NCBI taxonomy): Eukaryota > Viridiplantae > Streptophyta > Polytrichopsida > Polytrichales > Polytrichaceae > Polytrichum > Polytrichum commune. The sequence goes on from OX485805.1 coordinate 19,239,239, forward strand.
CTTTCAAATCCTATCCTGAACTCGAGTTCTCCGTATTAAGTGCGTATTACACGTCTCCAAACAATGATTTCCCGACAGTCTTCTTACTCGTTTCTGTTGCCTTTTCACCTAGTTCTTGGTGTTTTTCCTCGCTAATGGTCCTTTCTTCGTTGAATCCTATTCCTTCTTTGATGTATCAGCGTCTTTGAACAGCACAGATTTTAGTTCGACGTTCGACGTTCGACCTTCACTTTCATTCTCGGGGTATCATACGGTTAACTCCACTCCTTGCCTGTCATCAAGGTGCGGGTTCGTACCTTGAAGCATTTTTTAGACCGCATTGGAGTTGTCTGCCTCTGCATGTCAACAGTGGTACCATCTAACTCTGTCCTGGATACTGGACAGTGGTGATGCACTTCAGGCCCTTGTGTTTCTCCTTGTGCAGGGAGCTCTCTTTGTGTAGCACGGTTCTTGCGATCAAGGATCGTCATCTTAGACCAGGGCACAGCTGTTAACAGCCAGAAAGTAACGGACTCGCATGCTTAGGTCCTCGTGCCAATCTGTACATTGTGACTGGCAAAATGCAAGCAGTACGGAGCTGAGTTTGTTTTGGTGGAGTTCTTGCCTATATTGTGAAATGCGTTCGTCCCCTAGAAGCCTACCATGAAATTGTCGTCCGCGGCCTCAACGTCTAATAGATCTTGCTAAAAAATGAATGCTTTTATTTTTCTCCTCAGTCATAGCTATTGAAGTTGTCTATATATCATTTCAAAAAGTTTATTATGAAATTGAGTACATGGTTGTTCTACATACCTCATGAAAGTGCTCACATCTCAAGAGAGAGTTTGACGGTTTGATACTTCAAGATCATATAATGCTTGTAATTCTCCACCAATCATATCAAGTTTTTCATCAAAATAATGAGACTTTTTGATTGTGATGAGTTTTAAAACCAAATCACTACTAATTCCCTTAAAAAAAACCCCGAAAATAGCTGTGTGAATTCAACCATATGGATATGCTCTTTTGATGGTGCCTCTCAACTTTTCCTTGTAATAGATCTTACGACTTCTTATTTTATAGGACATCTTAGAAAATACTTTACCCCTCATGTCCTCGTAGGCCTTAGGGGTTAAGGGACGTGAAAAGCTATTATCTTGTTCGCGGTCACCATTTTTCATGTCCTACCACTACAAAACACATATGAGATATTATGTCCTGGTTACAAAGAGAAAGTGTATCATGAAGGCTAAATGTTGCCTAAGGACACCGCTCCATGTGCTAGAGTTGGTCTGGCTTAGTTACACTATTCACAATTACATGGCTAGCGCTTCATTTTGGAAGTTCTCCCTCAATCTTTTGGATAAGGATGACTTTTCTTGGGGTCTCCCTCTCCTTGACGTCTCTTTGTTTTAGTATTCCTGCATTACTAGGAAGATGATTGAAAATCTTATCCACAATGCTAGGATTTTAGTTCTTCCATGGTGGTAGAATTTGGCATCATGAGTCTCTCCGAGGATTGATCACAATTTTTTCTGGGAGCCTACAAGCATTGCATTTATTGGTTACACTGCATATGAGTCCTAGACAACCCTCCTGTTCAATGAAAGAAATATGCAAATCTACCCCGATTTGTAGAATTTCAAAAATTTCAGTGACGCAGGATGTGTTGCCCAGGGCTCATATGCTAGTTAAGTTTTAACTGTCGTATTTGAGAAGGAGTTTCTTTATGTAGGGGCATTTCATAGTCGAGCACATCCTGCTTTTGCACGCCAGGTGAAAATCCAAGTGTCTTGGAAGATTTGTACCTGGTTGAAGCAATTATTTTTCCTTTTTAATTGTTATGGTGATAGCGTGTCATTTGCGAGACAAACTTGCTGCTATTCTCTTTATCATCAAAACACCCATGTTAGAATTATTCTGTCATGTGATTTCTTACTTGCATTGGTGTCTTAGAAGGCGAGACAGAAAGTCATTATCATGGGAGTCCCGAGGCCGCTTCAGAGCAATTGCTTGATCATGGTTTTCATGTTTGATTAAGATAATAAATTTTTTGAGTTTCTCACTGTAGATCTGTCAGAAAATATGTCCTTTGAGAGCCTAAAGCACACATGTTTTGTGTGCCGAAAATAAGTAAATGGCAGGTATTTTATACGATTTTAGGATATTTAGGGCACGGCTTGAAACATTGGAAACTGGATGGTGACAAACAAATTCCCCACAAACTTCATTTCTTATCTTCTTTAGTGTGCCCTTTAAAAATTAATTTTTTTCATTAGATTTATCTAGATTCTGAGCCGAGTCGTTGAATATAAATATGTCCACCAAGTTATGCCTGAATAATAGACTTTCGGTGGGTTTCTGGAGACTTCGCCCGTCATTGCTATGTGGGATAGAAAATCGAAATTGAGATAAATCATCTAATGGAAGATTCTTGTGGGTTTTGGATGGCAGGTCTTGTTATTATGTGGGGTTCATCGATGACTCCTAACAATGTACCACTGATGACTCCCAGCAAGAGCTGGCCTTACTTTGACCCTGAGTACGACACTATGAGCTCTCTCATAGATCCCCCTGAGTAAGTATATCTGTGGTTTCTCTTTCAGTTGGAGCACCTCTTCAAATGAAATACAACTTGAATTTTAGAATGGAATGGTCAATGTCATGTTCAAGTTAGTTCAATTGCTTGCTCTCATCTGTGCAGGGTCGTGATTGACAATGATTCAGACAAAGACGCCACACTTGTAAAGGTATATTTCTCATCAATCCTTATTGTTTTCTAAGGATTATATATGCCCTATTGTTCAATTTTCAGACTGCACTCTGCCTGTCAGTGCTTTTCTCCTGACTGAGAATTTCAAGCCTTGATTTTCCTATCCTTAACTTGCGGCGCAATAGCATAATGGCATTTATTATGTTGAGGGCCGAGGATTTTGAGTACTTCGTGGGCTCTTTTACATTCAATGTTGATAATGGATTTCAGCCTGATCACACATAAATCTTGAATATTGCGAGGACCAGTTTTGGAGTGTTAATTATGGTTCATTCTCAAGAAAAGGAGACAACAAAACTTAACTCATATCAGGAGGCTCTCAGTAATGAGCCAATTTATGAAATAGTTGCGCTGACTCTTGCCAGGTGGATAGAGTGATACCTGGTAATTGTAGAGGTCGTTAGAGCTCAAAAGACAAAGCGATTTCTCCTTTGTGCTGCGAGCTTAAAGACAATGAAGGGATGTCTGTCGATAGGCCTCCGTTACACATACAGCCCGGTGTGCTGTTGGTGCAATGGTGCACCAATTCTGCAAAGTTCTGCATGAGAGCTGTCCGAAATGATTTCTTTGGTCTTACCTTGATCTGTCTATTCATCATCTGAAAATATGAATAACAAAGTCAAGCTCAAAAGATATCAGTAATGGCAGATTTATCATAATACCAAAAAACGAATGAAAGAAGCAACGTGATTGCATGGAGCTGAAATGCATGGATGTACAAATTTCAGAGGATCTCTGCCAAATCTGGGTTTGACATACATTCTTATATATCCAGGTCAGCAGTCAGAACAAGCATGGCACTCTGCTTGAGGTAGTGCAAGAACTAACGGGCATGGAATTAACAATCTCGAAGGCGTACATAACGTGCGATGGTGGATGGTTTATCGATGGTGAGCTACCATTACTCTTCCTCAATCATCATTTATTAATCATTATGTTGCTGTTAAAGATCAGCACAATAAACCAATCGAAGACCCACATCCTATAGTTCCTGTCCTCATGCATTATTTCCTGCGCAGTTTTCCATGTGACGGACGAACAGGGACAGAAGATCTGCGATGAGAAACTCATTGGAAACATCCAGAAGGTTAGCACTGGTTTCAATGTTTTTTTCCATTCGCTACATGGACACCAAGAATGTGGTTGTACAGTTGCAACATCATTACATATCCTGATGACTCTGAAATCTGTCTATGCAGGCACTTACCATGCAGAAGAAAAGATGTTCAGCTGAGTTTCAGAGGTGTCCAGGGCGATGTGTGAACACACAATCCATCGCAGAGCACACAGCCATAGAGCTCACTGGAATGGACAGGCCCGGTTTACTCTCAGAGGTTTCGGCTGTCTTGACCGAGATGAACTGTCGAGTGAATGCTGCAGAAGTATGGACCCATAAACGACGAGTGGCATGTGTTGTTTATGTAACAGATGAGGACACCTTTGGGCCTATCGAAAATGTCAGAAAACTCGAGAGGGTAAAAGAGAAGCTTTTACCTATAATGCAGGGCTATGATCACGAAGAACTTGCTCGATCAGACATAGCAGCGGGCTTCATACACCTGGAGAGGCGTCTGCATCAGCTTATGCTTGCCGACGAAGACTACGACTTACCGGAGCAGCAAAGTACACCCGCTAACAAGAATGGAAAGGAAAAGCCACAGATTACAGTCCAGATCGGAAGCGAAAGGAACTACTCGGTGATCAATGTGAAGTGTCCAGATAGACCAAAGCTACTTTTTGATACAGTATGCACTTTGACGGATCTGAAGTACGTGGTGTTTCATGCCACCATCGACTCCTCTGGACCCTATGCCCTTCAGGTGCTTTCCCTGGCTTTCTCCTCTCTGACAAGTCTCTTACCAAGTCACTATATACGCCATAAGATTCCCGAAGCGTGTCTACTGTTGCCTACTTTGGCAGTTTCTATACATCCTATGTACACCTGTTAAAGAATTGCGCAATTTTTAATAGCTCAATTCTGCAACGCTTGATTTCTTGACTAGAATGAGCGTTCGTTGAGAAACTCGTCAGACCATGATGTGAAACTGCAGGAATATCATATCCGCCAAATGGATGGCCACACTCTTGATGCTGAGGCGAAGCAAAAAGTTAAGAAGTGTTTAGAGGCAGCTATTCAGCGCAGAACCTCTGAGGTGAACCGAGTTCTGGCCTATTTTGATCTTACTAGATCCATTGTGTAGGCTTGTAACTTTGTGTACGTAATGTGATCAGTATTACATGGTGTGCGGGGTTAGGTCATCGATGGACTCCCTGTAATTTCTGGGTCTGAATATGTTTGAACATCCTCAACGTGCACTTCAAACGACGGTTCCATACTGGCACTGAGTTCCTGTGTCTTGAATTTTTCAGGGTTTGAGACTAGAGCTCTGCACAAGTGACAGAGTGGGGCTCCTGACTGATGTGACGCGAATATTTCGAGAGAATGGCTTGTCTGTTACTAGAGCTGACGTTTCGACACAAGGTGATAAGGCTGTCAACATTTTCTACGTGACTGACACATATGGCCGTCCTGTGGACATGAAGACAGTGGAAGCCATTCGTCAAAACAATCCACTCCTTGGAGTGAAAGTGGTGACCGCGGCCTCCGGAACTTCTTCTTGTGACGAAGAAGTTGCTTCACGGTTCTCCAAATTCATGCGTTCTTCTGAGCGCTTCCTCCAAGGTTTGACCGCTGGTTGGAGAGCTTCCACAGTTGTGTGATTTGCTGAATACTCCCCCATCACCATTTGCGGATATTAAATACTCGACCACCCCTCGTAGTTTGGTCAGCATATCATTACGTCAACTTAATCCCCCAAGAGCCCTTGTAATGGGCATACTGAACCTCTTCGTGCCCACTGAGATCCGGTGTTCAATCAAGCACAGGAGGCCTATAGTGCGTCAACTGCGAAAGTTGCGGGTAAGTTGGCAGAACAGCCACGGTGTTAACCTCTGGGTTAAGAGGGCTGAATCTGCCAACCTCCGGCAACAAGATGTCAGCGGTGACGCACCTATGGCACAACCGGTCAGAGGGCGAGCTGCATTCTACTGCGGTACATGTATCCCCTCTAGGCTTACACACAGATCAACTCTCAACACGAAAGCAGGATGATATTCACCAGGGTTTGATCATACCAACGTAGCAGGAACAGGCTCGATGCTGGTAAAAGGACCGGCCGTTTACCTTCACATCCGACTGTTTCCAGAGAGATTGAGAAACGGAGAACAGACACCTGAATCTGCAAAGACAGGATCCCTACACGATTTGCAACGAGGATCAACTTTTTCCACGCCTCAGCAGGTATATGTGGTTCTATCCCATACGACCAGGGATGGATTTGTATATTATGGTAAGGGCACGTTTACATTCCGGAGACAATCCTATCTTGGTGTCCAGGTGGAAAAGTGGCGTTGAGCTTGTCAGCATCTGTCAAACAAAATCTCCAAGAAGTTTACCGAATGACTGTTGAGCGTTTGTCTGTTACTAGGTTATTACATGACATTCTCACTATGGGCACTTAGCAGAAACACACTTAAAATGGCACTTGCCTCTCACCCTCGAAGGGCTTGTAAATATTGGATAGATGTATCCTTGAACTCAAACTCAGCGTTCTGTACAAGTTTTGCCTACATTCTTTCTTCTGTCTAAATAGGTTTGGCAGACTTTAAGTCGCATGTAGACTGTGTACTTCTTTTCACGGTCCTGAACTAAGAAGATTGTGAGATGATATAAGAGAAGATCAGTGGCCTGTGGTGGATTCGGAGAGAGGGATTTATCGCATACCACCGTACCTCTCATCCATCAAACATAAAATCTTGGACGAATCATTTGAGATCTTCAATCCTCCGATGATTTGATCTCAAATGACTTGCACTAGACTAATTCGGGGTCCTTAATCCTAATTCCGGTTATCAAATTAATGAAAAATAATAACCACCGGGCTGCATGCTACTCTTCTTTGCGATAACTCCTCCCGTCCGCTGGAATCATTTCTAATTTATCTTCTGATCCATTTCATCAACATCGCTCTAGATTCAAAAACGTCCTTGGAAGTCCTCTGGCTGCTTTGGAAGCTCCAATCCACCTTTTGTGTATAAATATGGGATAGAAACAGTGTATGTACAAACCTATATGATATCTTAAACATAATTAGCTAGCGGTGTCTGCCAAGCTACACCAAATATGATATGTAGTGTGACTTACTATTTGAATTTGAATTTATACGGCGTCATATCTTTTTAGTATTGAATTAAGTTTTTACCAAGTAAAGTTGTCGATGTTCTATAATGTCCAAACCACCAATTTAACATTTGTTGGTAAAATATGAGGTGTATAGTAAATAGATATAGCATTGCATAATTTCAAATAGTAAGTCACACTAAATATCAAATTTAGTGTAGTGGCGACTCTGGAAGTCTCGTAATCTCTCTCTCTCTCTCTCCCTCTCTCTCTCTCTCCCTCTCATACAAGAGGTTGAATAGCCAACACCAAATGCATTAAGAACCAAGGAAGATGTGTCCACTTTCGGGGGAGGTGCAACCCCTCATGAACGGACTCATGTAGCCATGACCCAAAACAACACGTTTGACCACTTTCAATAAATTATAGTAGAAAATTGCATTAAGAGCAATTATAGATAACTTGTGTGGTTCACAAGCCTAATTCAATTACTCATCTTAATAAGTCACCGATGGATGTGTGGTTAGTGTGGATCTAAGAACACATGTTTATTAGATACACGCTCAAAACGTGTTAAGCATTCTAAGTTAGAAGTCAACACGATTAGGGAGACCTGTATGATCAATTAATGAGGGAGTCCTCATTTTAATGACAAAGCAATTCACAAACTTCGGAAATATTAAGGAAATTGGCAATAGCCACAATTTTTAGTAGCTAATCACCTTCATGTTGGGTAGGAATCCTTTGCAAACTATCTTGCACTTGTTGCATGTTTCATATTCCTTTGAGAAGTGGGTGCAAAGCTAAAGGTATCCTCTATGAACACCAAAGTTTGCAACTTTTTTAATAACTAAAGCACACACAATTATTAATTCAAAACCACCAACAATACACTCAAAAAAAGTCCATGCACTACTGAACACCGACACACAAACCATATGATACCTAAAGACATCATCAACATTCAAAAGACAACCAAAGGATTAGAAAGAAGAACGACGGCAATGACCATCACTCAGATGGCAATCCCGGGTACGCAACTCCCATATTATACGCAGGGGGCATCGTACTTAAAACGGCTTAGAGGACGGCTTTTGTAAAAAATATATCAAATTATATCAAATTAAAATGATCAAAAAGTTGCGTGAAGACCAAATTAAATAAAATGAGATGAAAAAAAAGTTGGGTAAAGACCAAATTAAATAAAATGAGATGAAAAAAAAGTTGGGTGAAGACCAAATTAAATAAATGAGATGAAAAAAAAGTTGGGTTGCATATTTATTAAGCCTCCCATTAAAATTATAAGCCACGAATAGTTGCCTCCCATTAAAATTATAACTCATTCACAATGTTAAAATTTTATTAAAAAGTCCAAAAAGTTGGGTAGTTTGACCTATGGTACTTGTATTAAAAAAAATCATATAATTAGGTTTTTAATGCAATTATATGCTTCAAAATATATTCATTTCCTATATATAATTACATTTTTGGATTCCTTGTTAGAAGGGCTACAAGGGTTTCCTACATTAAAACAAATTGTATCACTCAATATTGGACTAAAACGCAGTATAAGTGATTATAATCAGGACCATATAATACGGGAGTTGCGTACCCGGGATGGCAATTAAAGGTGAAATTAAGCATATCAAAACTTCACGAGCTAAGACTTTTGTTGACATGTTTGTTGGCATACATCATCGTAACACAACATGCACACTCCCATCCAAAAAAATTGCTTCACAAACAAATACAAGGAATTGGGATAAGTTTTTGGACTTGTTTGTGACAAAATGGGTTCAAGCAAGTAGTGTTCAACCTCCAAACTGTACATGGTTTGATGTGGAAAGAGGTGGTCCCAAAAGTTTCACCCAACTCTCAAAATATGTTCCAATACGTGACAAGCTAACATGCTCTTAGTAGAACGTTTTCTCAAAGAAGGATCAAACCCATGGTTTTGTTCCTCTTTGAGGGACGTTATGGATGACTCTATTCACTTTCAAATGCACATGGGTTAGGGTAATATATGCTTCAAAGGTACATTAAATCTTTATGTTCTCGATGAGAACATGCATATTTTTTTCTCACGGGCCAAACTGCACGACACGGAGCAAGGACTTATCAAATACAAGCGTATCTCTCATTCATCCAACATGGAAACGTCGAAGTAGTATGCAATGCACAATTACTTTTTTGTTTATGTGATTTGATGCTAAAATTAGCCTCAAAAACCTTGAATTACTCTAGATGAAGTCATTTTGAGACGAATCGCCCACAAACCTATATGACTTATGATACTTATGGTCTATATGGCACTTTTTTGGGGTCAAGTCGATGTGCTCATATGAAACCAATTCCCTCTTGGCCACAATGCTGGTAGGGTAAGTTAAGTTAATGTGTTTGGGTTTCTTCAAGAGTTCAACTCTTACAAAAAAAAATTGACACAAATGCAAACAATTTGTATTGTGACCTCATAGGAGTTAGTGGGAAATATGACTTGAACCTTATTCCACAATTCAACCCTCACCTCTTTATTCCCTCCCTTGTTGGATAGCCGAAAAGCACTCTATAAAATTGGATGAGATATGGATGAACATATATGTGTTGAAGCAACATTCATTGATGGATGTGGATGACTGGCAGTGGACGAAGTTTCTGCATAAACGTCTTCGTCAACGAACGGACTTAGTGTGGTCGTCCGCGGGTCGAAGGGTCCTGTTAGGGTTTGAAATGAGGATACAGCCCCCGAGAGGCTCAAACCCTAACTCTTTCTAGTGTTGTTAGCGCGGCTCTCCGTCGCTCTATCTCTCTTTGCACCTCCGCCCCTTTAGCGATGGTGAAGTACGCGAGGGAGCCCGATAATCCGACCAAGGGTAAGCTTTCTTCTTTGGATTCTTCTTCCTCCTTTGCGCCAGCCGAATGAATATGCTTGCTCATCGCATATGGGAAGCATACGGAGCCCACGTATGATAAGACGATGGAATAGCTTCTGTGAGGAGGGCCTGAATTTTTTCAACCAGTCTAACGTTTTTCAAATTTTGTATCTTTGCAGCCTGCAAGGCCAGGGGTTCGGACCTTCGTGTGCACTTCAAGGTATGCAGTCTTTGCATTAGTGTTTTGAGGATTTAACTTGTCCAGTATTTGTTTTCTTACTGAATCATTTCATCGTATCGATGCCGCGTTCGATTGGATGTAGATTTACAAACTGTCGGTGGTTAGTATCTTGTGTGTCTGAGAATTGGGGTTGTCTTTCAGAACACTCGGGAAACAGCGCAGGCAATCAAGGGGCTTACGCTTGTAAAGGCCAAGCGTTATCTTGAGGATGTTCTTGCCCACAAGCAAGCTATTCCTTTCCGCCGGTTTTGCGGTGGAGTTGGGCGAACTGCCCAAGCCAAGTCACGTCACTCTAATGGCCAGGGGCGTTGGCCAGTGAAGTCAGCAACCTTTTTGCTGGGTTTACTGAAGAATGCAGAGAGCAATGCTGAGGTATACGTCCATGTATTTTTTCTACACTAGAACGTAGAAGGGTGCATTATTACTCGTATCTTGAGTTCTCTCCGTCGTACTCTATGTAGTACGGATGATCTGGTTCTTACACTTCACATGCAACACATACAGGTGAAGGGTTTGGACGTAGACACTCTAACGATTTCTCACATTCAAGTGAACCAAGCCCAAAGGCAGCGCCGTCGTACTTACAGGGCCCATGGACGTATCAACCGTAAGTTTATGAATATGCTGTTTCTGAGACCTGTTTGCTGAACTGTAAAGCAAGCTATACCTAGTTCCGACATTTGTAACGATTCTTCTTGTAGTTCCCTGTCGGCAATCAAATAACATCTGAGAAATTATGGTGTGCAGCATATATGTCTTCTCCCTGCCACATTGAGCTGACCCTCTCCGAGAAGGAGGTGCCAGTGAAAAAGGAGGTAAGTCGTTCGGCCGGTTCATAATTGTGACGTGTTACTTGTTGATTTGGATCTCTTTTAAATGCTGGTCATTGGCAATTATCACTTAGTTTCCTTTCCTGTCCGTCTAATATGTAATCTGATTGCATTTTATTTTACAGGAGGAAGAGATTGCACCAAGGAAGCCACGCAAGCAGCAGGCACGTCTCAGAAGTGGTGCTACTTCGGCTTGATGAGTAGATTTGAAACGCTTTTAATGCCATTAAGATGCTTCATTGTAACTTTGGCAGCGGTGCAATATATTCATGCGTTTGTTATGTGATCTATCATGTGTCATGCTTCTTTGATTCCCACTAGTATTGGTCTTTGAAATTGGTTTTGCGGCCAGTGAGGACTAAACAAGAACTTACCTACATTGCCTGAACCTTGATGTAAAAATCTTCAATATATCTGAGGCCGTAAATTAAACTGCTTGCTGTATTTGGTTAGTACAGATGTGATGGTCGGTTGACCATGGGACACAATGTGTTGGATTTGTGTGAATTGAGGGGTTTGGCAAATGCGGATTGAGAAAAAGTGAGGGCACAGGAATAGCTAGCAATTGCAATCGTGTCTTTTGATAACTTTGCTTGACATGATCATCCCATAGCTATGTTCCAAGAGGTCTTGATATGTAGTTATCACGTCCATAATTTGTATGTTACATAATCATCTGTACTCTGTTTGTTTTTCATGCTGATTTAGACAACGCACATAGGAGCTACCTGTTTCATGCGCGTTAGACCTAGTTCTTCCGTAATCGCAGAAGTATATTTGGATGTTGAGTGGGGAAGTTGTTAAAAGCCCTTTTACTCAATTGATGCCCACTCAATGAAATGATTTGCCGGGTACACAGAAGGACGAATTATACGGGAGCACGTGTATTTCTTTAAGGAATAGGCACATATGCACTTCATTGAACCTTAATGAACTGCCTGGTTTTCAATCCAGATTGCGTTGATATCCTATCTTGCAATATGCAACAATAGCAATTTGCGTGTAAACCATGAACGTGGGCTGACGTGCAATATCATACCCGAACGTAACTACACTGATTATCACAATTACTGTAGGCGGGCTAATAAGTAGTGAAGGAGATGCTATATTTCTTTACGCTATGAAATTAGTGCCACCGAAAGATCTGGGAAGCACATTTTTCCTCGGCACTGTTCATAGCCGCAATGTTCACTAGAAGGACTGGCACTTTTCATCCTAGCACTATACCCTGATAAGTATATGTTTGCAAATAAATGTTTTGATCACTCCACAAGCACCTTAGAACGTGCACTTTTCTTCTTAAAATGTATGATAAAAGGGCATATATTTGTAAATTTAATATCATTCAGTAAAAATCCCAGCCCTCACTAAATTTGAGATTTGGCAAAATAATGCATGTTGCGGGAATTGGGATAAACAATGCAAGTTAGTAGGCTTAGATAACTCCATGACAGCTCTATTGTAAACACTGGTTCCAGCTAAATAAGTATCAAACAAACGTCAAAAATGATGCAAATGCACTTGGAAACCAGGTTGAACAAAGTTTAAAACAAGTGAGAAACGTTGCCAAGTGCTTAAAATTCCCACTAGCTATGTGTCCTCTTGACCCCTAAAGTATGGTTTGGGACAAGTTAGCTTCATAGCTAGCTTATCTTGTACATTAAAGAGACAAGAGGGCAGTGTTATATTCAGGATATTCATGGCATTCAACTTCCCTGGTGAATCGGAAACAGCAGGAAAGGGATAGAAAACCTGATGGTTTTCTTTGATTCTTTCCCCTAACATGCTGCTGCCTTCATTTCGCAAAATATGGTACTTGTTTCTATCATGCTTTTTGAAGTACTGTTTCAGATGACACAGTGCTCTAAGATATGGTGGCATTACTCAGTTACTTATCTAAATCAGACACCGAGTTACTTATCTAAATCAATATTTGAGTGGCATGTGGACCTATGAACAGTCATCAAAAAGTAATGGTTCAAAAGAGATTAGCCTACGTGCTTAGATTTTGATAACAATTCTAGGCTCCAAAGTCAAAATAATTAGGCACATCTATATGACCATTTGATAAGACATCCATGCCAGCTCCAAAAGTAATGAGGAAAGTAGCTACAGGCCCAATCTGGAATTGGCAATGAGATGTGGGTGCAGAGCTATTAAGTGCGAACTGCTCATCTTATCTACTCCATCTTACAGTTCTAGTCAAGATATAATTTCTCACAATCTCATGAATGAAAATGAAATTGATTCTCACATGTCATCTTCTACAAAGCCTACAAAGTCTTGTATAGAGTGTACATTGAAAAAGATGAGATAAAGAATCTTCATTCAATCTTTCTTTTTCTTCTTTCTCTTTTTTTGTGTTGTTATCGACCTTACTAGTACATGGACACCCACCACATTGCTCGCTTAGCATATTGCGACACTTGGATAGACTGCCATGGAAGCACAGAAACGGGAGAAATCTCTCAAGGGTTTTGAGGGTGTACGTGATTAGTGTTGTGCTCACTGTCTTGTATGCATGTTTACCTCACAAGCTTCATATTGAATTGAAAAATGGAGATACAGGTATTGAGCAGAAAATCTTGGATTGTATAAAAAAATTTACGACTAACATTCTACTTTCCAGGAGCCTTCTTCTTTCCGGCGATTGTGATCTTCTTGCCCCTCCTTGTCCTAGCATTGCACTTGGTGTGTTGTCCTCTGCATGGAAGGCCTTGAATGTGGCGTTTCCCTCTGTAACATTGAATATCTTTCAATCGCTTGATGGCCATGGTGTTGAATCGCCTCTGCACAATGTGTAAGAACATGTCAATAGAGCACACTGGAATGAATAAGAAGACCTAAACTAAGGTACAGGGTGCCAAAACCATCACCACACCCAAAACCAACACCCTAAAATCCTGCACTACATATCCATATCGATTTTGAGAATGTCCAGCACTTAGCATCACATCAGGTTCCCGTGTTAATTTCGAGCCATCTACCATAAGAATTTAACCCTTATAACTTTTGCAGACGATATTCAGATAAAGCATTCTTTGGTGCGTTGTCATGCCCTTTCCATTGCTCACGAGAAACATCTACAACTTCATCAATCTATAAATTAGTGGTATTCGCACCCTCCAACATAGTTTTGAAAATTCAATAACCACAAAACCCTAACACGTTCGAAAGAAGGTACTCAGAACCCAAGGAAAAGAAACCTTTAGGGCAGATGGACAGAGTGGCTTACAAGGTCTCCCTCAATCATGTACTTGGAGACTTCGTCACGAAGTGTGGTGAGCTCCTCCTCACTCAGCTCTTTGGCGAACTTGTTGTCAATGCCAACATCAAGCAGTATCTGCCTGGCTGTGGTGCTGCCAACTCCGTGAATGTAAGTCAATGCAATCTCAACACGCTTGGCATTGGGAATTTCCACTCCTCCAACACGAGCGCTTCGAATGTTTAGCCCCTTGTAAGCAGTGCCACCGCTCTGTACAACCGCCATCAAACCCTGATTAGCGCAATTCCATGACCACTCTCATCCCCACACATCCGCCTTGGCCCTCATCCCTCCCTCCCTCCTCTCATTCCCAACCCTCACTCTGGAATATACACAGTAAGCGTCTCAATCCTCTGAACATTAGATGTGGCAGAATTCCTCCAACCAGCCCTCATCCTGGCAAAACCAGACCAAGCTTCTCCCATCCTCTGGACATTAGAGGTGACAAAATCTCTCATTCCCAACCCACACACCCCGCACAAACGCATCACTCTTCTCCGTCATCTGGACCCTGGAGCTGAATTTTTTTGTCATTCCCAACCCTCACCCCCGCAGTAACACACAAAACTCCTCGGTTCTCTGCACATTACGACTGTTTCCTTTGACGTGAAGTGAGCTGAATATGGAAATTGAGAGTTTTCTGAGGGATAAGTTACCTGGAAAGCTCCGGTGGAGACACGGCGGGCGGGACCTGAAGAGAGGGGAGTCAAGGTGAGGGCGGAGAGAGCGTGCGCGAGCGATGAGGCCGCCATAGCTGGAGTCCCTCTCTGCAACAACAGCAACACTGAAGAAAAGCTTCTCCTCCCTTGTCTCCCCTTTGTTCGTGGCCCCGCTCTGGATAAGGCTCCGTACCCGGCTGCTCACATACCCGGGCGACACATACCCTTAACCGGAAGGTTCTCCTCTTACCCGGACACCTGAGGTAGTGGTTCGGTGATATCAAAAACCAAACATCATAAAGACACGTGTTTAAATGTGATTGGACTACGTCTCAAAATACTAATAACTACTCTACACTCAATTGTGAACACGATTGAGAGGGCTTTGCATCTAGTTAAGAAACCAACCAATGTGCACTTCGGATAATCACAAATATAAAAGGGGTGGTCTGGTTTTAAGTCCGTTTTTTTGCATATGTTTGATCGTAGATTTGCTAATGCAACACAAGTTTTGTTGTGTCAATCCAATCTACAGAAGCTGGAGAACATGCAAAATGAATCAAATAACACCCAAATACTTATGTCCCACTCTCTCCCTTGCCCCCCCCCCCTCCCACATACACACACACTTATGTTAACTATCATGAATTTGCGAGAACAAATTCATGGAGAACAAAGTGAACATGCGAGAGAAGCATTGAGCTTGGCGAAGGAGAAAACTAGGAAGGTTTCGAAACAAAGATGAACTTCCTATCTCAGGGAGGTCACTAGCAAAAATCGTAGAAACAACGTGCGATAAAAAATAAGGTGTAATATAATCATTGTAGATAAATTTTCCAAAAAATGTACGCATAATATAAGGGATTTTTAAATAATAAAACATGTTTACATGTAAAATACCATCACATATAATGGCCTTTTTTATCTGGTCAATACATGTAAAATAGCGTGGGAATAATTACTAGGGTAGGGTTTGTGCTAGTGGAGAAAAGAGGTAATTTTCTGTTTAAAAAGCTTCGATGGATGACTTCTCATACTACCTGGCTTTAACGCTACTATCACTATATTCGTTAATTTGGGACTTTTTTGGCATTTTGAGACAGTTACAAATATAAGAACATGGATAAAATCACTCAAATATTGGAGAATGTTGTAAGATGCAAATACTTTGAAGCGGGTGTTCATATCAAGAACCCCATTAAAAACTCATATCAAGATGGTTTAGGTAGGATGACCCAAACATTAGACCATGTTGTTGTGATCCATATACTAATTTGAGACAAGAGAAAGTCTCAAATTAAAGAATATAGTGATTACTGAACCAACATATCCAATGTGGAGTTAATGTTCTTTACCTATGGGAGGGAAAATTCCAGCATGCATAAGTAAAATAAGGTATTTTAATCCCCTCAAAAATTGTAATTATTGATAGGGTGTATTAAAATACAAGAATTTACCTTAATTTTGAAAAATACCATACCTTATAATATTTTTGCAAGGTAGATAGTCCCCTGAGAAATAAGTCCTAAGCGCAGGGGTATGTATTAATATAAGAGGGAGTGACCTCCCCGAGGTTCCCCTCTCCCGGGGAACAAAAGGGAACACATATGAGGCCAAAGGAACACAACTAAGCCATTATGAAACTCTCTCATAATGAAGTGGGCCGTAGATGCGAAGTGGGTCTCCATAAACCCTCGACCCATTTTTTTGCCTTCGGCCCACTTTTTCCCTCCAAAACGCCGCCATGTCACCCGCCACGCAAGCTTTAGGAGAAGTGGGGCGACTCTCAATATAAAGCCCTTGGGCCCATATTAGAGCCCACTTGGGCAATCTAAGCACTCTCATTGGTTGATCCCTAGGGTTTGGAAATGGGCCCTAATATAAAGTGGCCCTAATAAGACCCAAAGTATTTCCTAAAAACCGGGTAAAGCTCCCTTGGTTATAGCAGAGGCATCCGCCTATCCCAATGCACCTACAAGAACTTGCTCCGGAGATTTTCAAGTAGGTTTCAGTTAAGTAGCTTTTGCACATGTTCATTGTTTAATCTACCAAGCAATGAATGTTGGGTGGTTTTTGTCCCATCCCCAAATGCCTTACTAGTCATCTACCTTACCATCAGTTTTTGTTAATGAAGCTCCCTGTGCCCTCATAGCTAAGACTAAAAAGCAACCAATCACAAGGGCAGGAGGCAACACTTTTAAAGCTCCTATATTCTTGCCCCATGTTTAGGTACCGATGGGAGGGTCGGTGCTTGAGGCTTAAAACCTCCACTGTTAAGCCATGCCACGTCATTTGCCAATTAGGCTCGACATTGGATAATGTCGATGTCGATGGTGTGAAGGCCGGGTTGTTAGAACCAACTTTTAGTCTGAGCTAAGTCAGGTGGGAAGGGGGCATTAGAATTGGTGACACTAAATATTATATTTAGTGTAGCAGTCGGTTCTCCCTTTTTCATTGCGGCAAAATAATCAAGATATCATCGAGGAAGGCTCTAAACCCTAACCCTAATCCTAGTATAAAATTCACACAGGGGCAAGTGTTGCTCTCATTTTCCACTCCCATTTTCCCGAGTAATGGAAGAGGGTGCAGGAGTTGGCTTTCTCATGCGCCCAGCGCCATAGCCTGAATAGAACAGCGACCAGGAGCCAGTTGTAGTGGAGAGTGCAGTGAGGCCAGTTGTGTCTAGAGAGTACTTTGTCAGAAAGGGGGTTTGTCGCAATGTTCATTGGAGTGTAAAGAAAAGTAGGTTTACAATGTTCCTTCATGTGTTGGTGTCTCGTAATGTTCTGATACAGGACTCTCCAGGGTGTGTGATGTGATGTTTTTGTGTCGATTTACTGGGACTAACCACTCGTTCGAATGCCCTTGGAAAGGGAGAGGAGGTCGCGTGGCAGAGTTTCTCTAGGTTGTTTGTGGAGCAGTCCTTTTTATTTCAATAATCGATTTGTAGTTTTAATCAGATTATGTGCTGGAGCTGCTGCTAAACGGCTGTAGCGGAAGTGAGATTGAAAGGCCTGTGATGTAATCTACTGTTTGCTACATTTTGGATGGCCTAGGTCAGCTGACAAGAAACTACCACCAAGATCTGAGGCCTTTCATACTTCTCAGCATATGTGAATGCAATGCCTAATATAAAGACACTTACTCGGAAACTATGTAGATTTAGTGTTATTTTTCTTGGGTTCTGAAATTTTTAGGTGGACTTGCCGCTGTAGTAGGTGAACTTTAGGTTTTCACTCGATGTCTCACAAACATTATTCACGAATACTCCATCCATAGTGTCACTAAATCTCCACCAAGTCTTCTACCATGAAACATCCATCGAGTGTGCTGCAATTAAACCTTCACGAAGATTGCTGGCACTAAATGTGTAACAAGATTGCTACCACTTGATGTCCAGCAAGATTGCTACCACTTGATGTCCATCAAGATTGCTGCCACTAAATGCCCATCAAGATTGCTGCCACTAAATGTCCATCAAGATTGCTGCTACTACTAAACCTCCATCAAGATTGTTGCCACTACTAAACTTCCATCAAGAGAGCTGCCACTAAACCTCCATCAACAGTCTCCACCAAAACTCTGACACATCGACATTGCTTCACACTCTTCTTCATTCAAGGTTGTACATCAAGAAAAGGTTGACGAAGCTGGCCTACATTCTTACGCAGGCACCTGCCACCAACATTGAATTCCGCAAAGCAGTATGACTGCACAACAAAAACTTAAGGTCCACGAAAAATCAAAAGAACAACCGACCTTGACACATCAAACGAAACAAATTGCCCACATCACCACCGTTATTTCCGACCCATTATTTAATTTGGACGATATAGTAACATGGACAACAACATAACATGAAATGCAAAACATGTAGAAATCAATGGACATATATTGTAGAAATTCAGTAAGCAACTATGTTTGTAAGACTACCAATACAAACTTCTCGACTAATTCTTACCACACATGATTGAAACCATGATAAAATCATATAAACTCCCCAACCAAATACAACCACTGAGCGCATTTGATATTTGACTACAGTGGAGACATTCATAACCACCATAGCCCTCAAAAGACTACATTGGCTATGGGCCATACATTCAAATTACCAAACTGACTTTCTTTCTACATCTTTCACTTGCGACCACGAAAAATTGTGACAAAGTTATTTCATTCTTGAACGAAAAAATAGCTCTCTTATCAAGAAAGAAACCCAGAATAATACTCCCCGTTAATCAACACCATGGCATGCACCCCACAATCACAAACTTGAGGATAAAACTCATCGAATCTCCCACACTGTTTATACCCATCTCCCATCACAAGTGCAATCCCACTAAATTGATACAACTCCCCCACATCAAAAGGACATTGTTTTTGGATCACAAGAACAAACACTATTATCACAATGAAGTGGAGCATGATAGGCACACCACATTGATCACCAAACCATAACCAAATACACTAGGCTACAATGGAAACAAAAAAAGACCACCACAACAACACATCCATTGTGATCTTAATCCACATATAATTGAACCCCTCAAAAAACTAGACTTTACATAACACAAAGCCATACAAAGTCAAGCAACCATCCCACTTAATGCATTTAGATATATACCACCTTGGCATAAATGACCCACATATTACAACCCAATAGATATCACACTAACAACAATTGTATGCATACATAGCCAAGAATCCTCAATAACTAGCCATACATTTGTACTACAACTAGAACAAACCCTACAAGCTGGCACCCCAAACTAACCGTCAATCCATGTGGAGTAAATGTCATCTCAAACAAATGGTCAAAACACACCAAAACTACCATGCCATCAAAAACCGTGAATGTATACCTTGAACCCTCCCTTTGATAGTGCAATAACTCCACCTCATACACTCTAGGATGATGTGGGAACAAATAGAGTGGACCACATCAAAACTCCTTAGCAATATTTGCCCATATACATTTATGCCATATTGACACCTTAGAAACGGCATCATGTGTTGCATGTCTTGGCATGTTCTAGAAATTGATAAAGATGCAATCGTGACAAGTGGCATAGTGAGGTGTACATGAATGACGAAGGTTGGTGCTGCACTACATATGTACAAGATATTCACATTGATTGACTTCATAATCATCGAATGATGGACACAAAAGTATCTCATGCCAAGTGGGTTGTGGTAAGCACACCTACTTGGACCCTTCAAACATAGTATTGGTTTTGGGTGTGCCTATCATAGCTTTGTGCGGTGTTTGTTTGGTTGAGGATCCAAGAACAAACACCAAGAACACACACGTTAAAAATAGATGGCATGCATGTTCATAAAATTGGTAATTGTTTGAGGTTTAACAATCAACCAAAAAAGGTGGGGGCTGGAGGATGCCTACAAATGATTTTGTACACATTCTTATGCTAGAAGGAAGACACTCTATAGACCATTAGATTCACAAGAAAAGTTCCTCTTGAATGGCACATATCTCATGATCAAGTGACATATGCATATTCTCCAAGAGAATTGGAAAGTGGTTAACATCAAAAAATGTTATTTTGTGGGAGAAATTAATATATAATGACATTTTGAAAACTCTCATATGAGATGCATTTAATTTTTTTCTAATAGAGTTGTACTTTCATCCAATTAAACGAGGAAATCAAAAATCAAAAATTAGAAAAATTAAAATGTTGTAACTTAAACTTCAAGGCCCCTACACCTTCCATTTGTAAGCCGAGATCAAATTAATCCTTTCATATACACTTTATGACATCTTTAGTTTTGACCTAATTCTTCATGCATGGAAGAGTTAAGAAGGAAAGGAATCTTAACTTTCATATTAATTAAAATGTTTATATGAGTTCCAAAAACTGCGAGGAAAATGGCTTTGACATCAATCAAGATGTGATAAGGATCTTGTGCCTTGCTAGAGCTCGAGCTCATCACATGCCTCACATCCTCGAAGAAATCGACTAATTGGGAAAAATAACCATTCGAGACCCATCTACCTAAATGTGATGCACAATGATGAGTACTTTGGTGTCATATGACACATACAACAAAAATGTCTATAACATGCATTGGTTGACTTCCCAAGGTACTCTATTGTGTAGAAGGCAACACCTATTTTTAGTCCATACTAGATGCAACTCATTGGTTTTGGGAATCAAAAATATAGTGCTCATTTTCAATTCATGTGGTTCACACTAATTTAGAAACAAGCATGGATGTTTCAAGAATCAATATACTCCACACTATTCACAACCTACTCCCTTTCTATATTCCGAAAGCCTCATTATATTTTACATGGTATGAGCCTCTAGAATATGAGATTAATGGTTAATGATGCACTCTAAAGTCCACAACATTACCAACACTAAAAGAAAACGTGTTCAAATCAACCCTACAATGTAGCCGTTTGGTGTAAAATTTGGTTGTAGTGGAGTTGGCCAAGGGAAACACTCGGTGAATGGGCAATGTCGTTTGTTTTGGTGGCCTCGAGTGTTTTGTGGGTGACCACCACCTGTTTGGGTGGTGCATACCATTCACCAAACATATATTGGTTAAGGGTGGATTCTCTAAGTGCCACAGTGCAACCCTCCAACCCAAATTGGGTAATGGTTAGGATTTCAAGTGCGTGGCAGGGTGGCATTGGGGTGTGTGCTTTACCACATGGTCACAATATCAAGGTTAGCCTAGCCATTGATGAATCCATGTTTGCCACATTGGTTGTCTGGTTGGCATTGAGGGTGACATTGGTTGTCCATGAGGGGGTGACATCGAGGGTGGCCACCGTGTAAGGGTACGTCGGTATGGAGTTCGTATGGGTTGCGCCTGGGTGTTTGATGGGTGGGAGCATGGGGGTTGGGTGGGTAATGCGAGGTGTTGGGTGGCTATTGGTCTGTTCGGTGCAGTCAGGTGTTGCTAGGGGTAATGTATATTGGGTGTTGGGTATACGTTGGTGTTCAGTGAGTGGTGGTTGTCGCAAGTGAAACTTGAATCATCTCAATGCACAAGATGACCTCCATTTTGAAGATCTTCAAGACCGCATCAATGATAGTGTTGGAATCACTAGTTTTGAAATCGACATGGGACTCAAACATCCTACTTTGTGATTGAGGACACATTATACCAAGGAAAAATGAAAATTTGAGATCCAGATTCTTCGAGGAAGAAGGATGCATGGGCTTAACATGAGTGGAGTGGGAGTTGCCTAATAATCAAGACCCACCTCTAAGCTCCATCATAGGGAGTAGCTGGCCGGTGAGATCCACTATGAGCCGTGGATGGAGCCCATCCTCCCATCCAAGGGTTGCTATGATGTGACAACGATTAGTGAATGTGCTATATGATATTGAGACTGTGTTATGTGGGAGTTGTTAACACAGAGCATACCTACAAACATGATGACCCTACAATTTTCCAAATTTGCAGATATGGTATTGTGAAGACTTTTGATCCGAAGATTGAAGCCGCTTTGCCATGTGGTGATGACAATCACCACATGGAGGCATTCACTAAAATGTGTCTGTTCTGTGTGGCATGATCACACCTCCCAAAACTGGACAAGATTAATCTACAAGCAAGGTGACACATTTATCACCAACAATTGACATCAAATTCTGTGTAGAGGGATGAGCTGCTCTCATGTGACAACAATCACAAACATACCGTTGTTGCGCACTCAGCTGGTAGGTGCATACTTCACTCATATCGCTTTCTAGAGCCTTTGGTTTAATGAATCGCAGCGGGAAACTGATGAAAACCGAGCAAACCTGCTTGACCGAAGCCCAATGATGTGAAATCATTGCAAATTAAGTTCAGCCAGCCGAACGCGCTGAGCAAGTGGGCGTTGGGGCGGGAGTATATATGAAGTCAGTGAAGGCTCCATCCAAAAAGTCTCGGACAATCGGGAGAACATATTGTAACGAACGGCACTAATGTCTAATGTTGCCAAAACCCTAAACGCGCGGAAGTTGGACATATGTATGATGAACTACGACGATCGTTTGAGACGTTTCAACGAAACGTTAACACACTAACATTGAATGTCAAGTGTAAAAAATTCATGCCTTCGCAGCAAATGACACTGCATGACATGTTCATACAATAAAGTATGAACCGTGGGTTTTGTCAAAAAAATTACACACTTAACCGGGGTGCGTACTTAATCGGGAGATTATTGTGTGTGTGTGTGTGTTATGTGGGAGCTGTCAACAGGAGAGACCTACAAGGATGATAAACGTCTGAATTAAACTGTAGCCCCACAACTTGTTAATTGTGGTACCAACTCACTCTCATGCCCCGATCACACCAAACTTCTCCGTCCAGTTTTAGCCGTGAAATTGTTGGGGATTATGTTGAGAAATAGATGTTGGCCCACCACTTTTCACATTATTAAAGCTGGAGACGCCGACGGATGGTGCCAGAAGTGGTTGGTGTGATCAACCCCTCATAGACTTCAACAATGTATCCATTTTGAGCCATATATATCATGTCTGGTTCTCCAAGAAACAACCAGGTTTGGTTCACCTCTGTTTGGTGTGTGCAGCTCTCCTGCTTTGAACTGCCACATATCACATCAGAAAATAATGTTTAGCTAACTTCAAACTTTGACAAATGTCCATTATTGGTAATTTTATATAAAAATCCCGTGCATAAAGAAGTGCAAGTTTATCCTTGTTAGCATCATGTCATTGACAACACTTAGGTCGGTAACCAAAGAACAAAAGATTACGAATCAAATAAGTGGTCGAGAGATCGATGTGGTACATAATCAAGTAAATCACAAGCAAGTGGAGGAAGCAACAAATATCATATTTGAATTTATCAAAAGAGCAACAAATTTGATCATTGCATAATATCAAAGTATTATGGGGATATACTCGAGGATGTCTAAGGGCCACTTCACACAGGAGCCAAGATCCGTGACCATGAAATTGTGAGAGCCCGAAAGAAAGTCTCCGAAGGCTGTCCCAACACATGTAGTGTGGTCACGGACCCTCAAGTGTATTGTGAAGTCATATGTGACCGGGCCCTTAACCAAATGCTATTTCAATGAATTTCTATTCATGCGGGTCCTCACACATGATGTGATAGAATAAATCAACGGTCGTGAGCATACGAAGTGTCATGGTCTCCTGGTTTTGTGTTAGGCATAACTCCAAGAGATGGTTTTTGAAAATAGTCCAAGAGACTATGAAACATGATCCATTTGATGCCATGTAGGAATCCACGTAGACTTTACATCCATCTTGCATTCACACACTCTGTTGGTCCCTCAAGCGTGGTGTGAAGCGAACTTCGACCGGCTCCGCCCCCTCCACCAATGAGAGTGCTTGAAGTGTAATGGTCACGGGCCCTCAGTCTTGTGTGTGAAGTGGCCCTAAATTCAAAGTGCTTAGCACTGGCAGAATGTGCAAGTCTGCATTTATCCATTGAGCTCCATTTGGGATGACCAATGAAGGCCTCCTTTGAGAAGTTAGGAAGATGATGCATGCTTTGAACGCCTTCTTAGTGATAATTCTTGTTCCTCACCATCTATAGAGCTATATATTGTTGAAACTACAACGTTTATTAGTGTTACACATAAACATGAGCTCCTGGTATTAAAGGAGACTCATCCTCATGGGATAGATGGTCCCACTGTATGCAACCAAGGAGCTATGTGAATGTTATGTCCGACTGACAATCAAGGACAAACGACTAGTTTTTCAGATTATGCTCTAGCTTGGTTTCTTTTCAATAGTAGTCAAATGGGTGAAAAACCGTTTGATTGCTAACCAAATCATCATCCTAATAGTGCATTTTATTCACGAGAAATGCATTTGATATCTAAGTTGACATAACAACCTCTTGCATTTAAAAGGGTGGTTTACACTACAAAGGTGGGTGTGATTGTGGCTAAACACCACATTCAACCATAAGAACAAGTCCTCACTCATTCACACATGTACTAGACAGTCTTATTAGTGTGGCGGAATATTAGCATGGAATTAATTAGGGTGGGCTACACTAATTTTGTAGTGACGGTGGATATAATGTGGGTCTAAGACATTTGGGTCTTCCTGTAAGTCTTCATCATGAAGACTTTCATGAAGACCAACACATCAAACATTAGTTAATTACTTGACGAAAGTAGCACAAAATCAATAATCTTGCACATTAATTTTCTAGCCAAAAAAATAAAATTAATGTGGCCCATGTTAATTTTCTATGAGAAACTAATTAAACAAGGGTTGGAAAATGATGCGGCCCACATTAATTCTCATTATGAGAATCGCATGGATTCTTAAAAGAAATAATTATGGCCTAAATATAGGACTATTTACTGTAGTTTGTGAAATGTTATGGTTATCAAATGATGGTTGAGTCAATGTTTTGAATTGCAACCTTACCACCACCACCACTTTGTCCATTGTAATCTCTAACTTTGTAATATGACACTTGTTGCAACCAAAATGCACCTGATTCATGTAGTGTTAACATGAATGCATGATAAAAATGAATTAGTACATGTAGCATGTGACATTATGAAATAACACAAAGTCAACAGTGCAAGAATGACAATACTTCCAATGATGACAACGTGATGCGTGCGAGCAAGCATGTGGTTTGAACCCTCTGATGATATATTTCAATATCAGAACCTGTGATATATGGGAGGGAAAGTTGACAATAAGTGGTGAGGTTTACACTAAGAACATCCGTTCCGTTCTGTTCCCTAGGGTTTGGGGATATGAGAGGAGGAGTGACATTAGGGGGGTTGACATTGCGGAGTGTTATTAGAATGGGGTGGGTTAGGAGGCCCAAAAGCTGCCAGCAGGATGGATGAATGTCGCCAGGTGGTCAGTGTCATCCACTCCGAGGCTGAAAGAGAAGTGCCAAGTGTGAGCCAAATGGCGAGCATGAGGAAGGTGGCTGGCCTCCTTCCCTTCCTTTCCTTTCCTTGCATTGCGCAGCCACCCCGCTAGTCAGGCTCTTCAACCATTTTGTGTTTCGCCACAAATCATCACCACTGGGGCTATGTTTCGACAACAGAAATTTTCGGTAAGCTCTCCCAATCGGTCTTAGAGAAGCTTGACGCTGTGAATTGCTGGAGCTTGTAGTGAGTTAGGTCCCTAGCTTCACTGGAGTTCCTGGAGGTGAGATTGCTCTAGTCGCCGTACAGGACCAGGGGCATTGCATTGGTTTAGTTGAGAAGCAGCAATTGCAACGTCTAAGCGATAAGAAAGCAGTGGGAAACCGCTGTGGCGGTGATTCGGCGACAGAAGCGTTTCGTGATTTCTCCCGATTAAGCTGATAGAAGCTTTCGGCTGCGCGTTACTGGGGTTTGTAGTAGGCTATGTCCGTAGTTTCTCTGGATGTTATGGAGCTCTGAAGCGTGTAGGCTTTTGAAATTCGAGGTCTCCGAGCACTTAGAGAAAGGCGAGCTTGCATTAGTTGACGTAGAGGACCATAGCATTGCACTGTCGGTTCACTTAAGAAGCAGGGCTTGCAATGCGTAGGCAACAGGAAATTACTGTGGTTGTGTGACGGCAACAGAATTGTGTGCTAGTTTCTCCCGATTGAGTTGAGAGTGGCTTCAGGTTGGGCGCTACTGGAGCTTGTAGTAAGTTATTACTGAAGATTCTGTGGATTTTCTGGAGCTCTGAAGCGTTTAGTCTTCGAATTTCGTGCTCTCTGAGCACTTGCAGGAAGATGAGCTTGCACTTATGTACGTAGGGGGCCATCGCACTGCTTTCGTTCGCTTAAGAATGAGGTCTGTAAAAAACGTGTTAGGCGATAATCCAGACGTGTTAGGCGATAGGAAGCATTTGGAGGAGCAAGGAACTCGTGCGAGGAACAGGAAGGATTGTTCTGAGAATTTCGATATGGTGGAAAATAGGAGGAGGAAAAATAGTCTGTTAAAGAAACTGATCATGTAGACGATGTTATGCGACTTCATTGCATATTCAGCGCTTCCTCTCCTTTCCGTGCCTCCGCCATTTAACAATTTCCCGTGGCATTATTGTCGCTGTTTCTTGGCAAGAGCAGATTTCGTTAAGCTCTCGCAAGGTTAGAGGGGGGTTACAGGAGCTGGAGTTGTGCCGAAGTCGTGCACAGCCAGCTCTTGCTATATGTCACTAGTTTGCGTGGTTTTCTGTAGCTCTTAAGCGATTAGATATCGATTTTGGTGGGCATTGGAATGTGAGCTTGCGATAGCTGGCGTAGGCGATTGTCGCACTGGATTGAAGGTCTCAAGAAACAGGAGTGGACGGTTTAGGCGATAGGGAAAATCTGAACAAGAAGTTGGAATTATTGACATAGAGAACTTTGGTAGGGGTGGAATAGAAGCAAGAGAAATTAGTTTAAATCGAATTTGATCGTCTACACGCTGTACTGCACTATAATTTTCAGCGCTTTCCTTTCTTTCCTTTTCTTCGCCATCAAACACGTTCCTTCGATAGCGCTGTGCTTTCCGTATTTGCAAGAGAATGCTAACCAAAGGTCAAAGCAGATTGAGAAATCGTAGTGACCATCGCATTGCAGTGAGTTCGTTCTTCAAGAAAGAGGAATGCAATGTTTAGCCGAGAGGACATCTTTGAATTACAAAAGAGCTCCTCCGAGGATTCGAAAGAACTTTCATAGGGGTGGGGTTTTAGAAGGAGATTTATCTTAGAAAGAATTACCCCTCTGTAATGCGCTTTCCTTGCACATGTAGGATGCATGATTCCATATCTACGAATCTTGGCGATGTATTGCTTGAGAACAAATACTTCAGATAATCTACTTTGATTCGAGTAATTTGTGTTATACCTCTATCAATTCCTGACCTCAGCTTTCATCCGCAAGATTCGATGGATCCATCTGATGAGATCCAAACTAGTCTTTTTGATGGTTTTCGTACAAGCCACCAAGGGGTAATCAAGAATTGTTTAGCGTTTTTTGAATATGTTTCGTATCAACACACGAATGAAAATCACTCAGTTATTGTATGTCTCACTTGCACATGCAGTTGATAGATTAAAGGCAGTTGCAGACATTGACCTATACTCACTCACATGCGAAGTTGCCCAACTCTCTCGTTAGTATGTGCAAGGGACTAGTCACACCTCCATTGCCTTTGTACTGACGAGAATTTTTTGTTTCGATGAATGATTGTTTGCATCAGTGAACGTTTGCGTGGAAGGGCGTTCGGTTCGAGTTTCGGCTTCATCATTCAAGTCTATAAGGATCTGCAATTTTCTCATTCACAAACAAATTTTTTGTTTGAAGATGGCGATTGAGGATGTTTTGCAGAAGGTGAGGGAGAGCACCCAAGATCCCACAAAGAAGTATCACATGTTTATAGCCAACAAGCCTGTGTCAGGGAATCGCAAGTATCTAGAAGTCACCAACAAATACACAGGAGAAGTTGGTATGATTCTACGCCTCTTCTTAGTAAATCCCACAAGAGTTGACACGCTTGTTTCACTTCTGCTAAGAATGTGTTACTGCAGCAGTATGTTGGTATGTGTTCCCGTAGTCAATGCATTTTCAATTTCGGGCTTGAGATTTATTCGTGCATTGTTATCCCTCACAATCATTTGAAGGAGATGATCGAGATGAGTGACATGGATGCCTAGTTTAAACCATTTGAAATTTGTTGTATTACTGTTGTCTGCAATGAGAATCCAGGTCAGCAACTACAAGAAGACTGAGGTTTCTGGCTTTCAAACAAATGCTCACATAATTGTGTGTGAAATATTGGTATTACAGCTGCAAAGGTGCAGTTGGCAACACACAAAGACATTGATGAGGCAATCAATGCAGCTGTTAAAGCAACCCCAGCCATGGCTGCAATGGCGTCCTATGAACGCAAAGCTGTGCTTGAGAAGGTTTGTGCCTGTGCTACCACGTGCAGCATATCATGTAGCATTCTTTCAAATTTAAAGTGTGCAATTAGAACTCTTGTAAATAGATTATGGAAAAGTGATGAAATGGTAATTGCGGATCAGGTGGTGGCTGAGTTGAGGAGGCGATCGGAGGAGATTGCCCACACACTAACTTTGGAGTCTGGGAAACCCATTAAAGACGCAAAAGGCGAAGTTGCACGCTCAATTGACACATTCCAAGCTGCGGCAGAGGAAAGTGTTCGTATCTATGGAGAGCACATGCCCCTTGATATTTCCGCACGAAACAAGGGCCTTCAGGTACTTAATAGTCAAATCTCGCGATGTAATGCATTCATGGGAGGATGGGAATCTGCGATCATTGGAACCGTTTCTTGTTACTACATGAATTTTGCGATTTATCGATTCATAGCTCTTCTTATTATGTTATCATGTGGCCCGAGCCATGGGTATAACTTTATGTTTTGGATCCCAATCAAGTGGTGGCATCTCACGATCGAGTAGAGGAGCATACTATGGAAATGATTCAATGAAGATGGTAAGAGAAATTTGAAGACAAACACTATCGAAATTTCTGGCTAGAGTAATCTTTAAGTTGTTTGATTTAAAAAATTTCCATAAAGACAAGTGACACAATTTCCACTGCCAGTCGTGGCTGTGATAGTCTGAAACTGTTGCACACGATTTTATTCTAGATTCTTTTGTAGTGGTAAAGTACGAGTTCAGGGTAGACAATCGAACTGTGTCATTTAATAGCCAAGAAAGAGGAAAGTTCAGAAGTGGTGATCGAACCTTGATTATTACTTTGAACTTGTTGCTACAAGCTTCATAAATGAAACCGTGTGGTGGTTTGCAGAACAAATTATTGACTGTACTATGTTTGTTGATGAATAATAGGGAATCGTAAGGAAGTTCCCAATTGGCCCAGTGTCAATGGTTAGCCCATGGAATTTTCCTCTCAACCTGGTGGCACACAAGGTCGCGCCAGCAATTGCTGTGGGATGCCCCTTTGTGTTGAAACCAAGCAGCAGGACACCCCTGTCGGCCCTTATATTGGGAGAGATTCTGCAAGGCTGTGATTTGCCAGAGGGTGCATTCTCAATCCTTCCTGTGTCACGGGAGGATGCTGACATGTTTACGACTGATGAGAGGTTCAAGCTCTTGACATTCACTGGCTCGGGTGTTGCTGGGTGGGGCATGAAAGCCCGAGCTGGTAAGAAAAAGGTACGAGGACATTTTCACGTCAAGGAAGAAAAGAGACTTTAAAGTTTTTGCTGTGGCTGTAGTGGTTATAGTAAGAACCTCAGTCTGCGATATGGTGAGATGGGTGATGGAAATTGCATCAAATTTCCAATGACGTTGAAAACATCGAGTTAAGGGATAAGTTTCTTCAAGTTATATTCCTCGAAGCATTTTGATATTTGAATGGACGGTGAGTACGGATGAATCTGGAAATGTTGTTAGCACTAATACTATTTGGATACTACTGACTGAACCGGGTGTCCTGATGTTGATCCATTTTGAACCACGTCACACATGTTTTAGTTTTGACTAGGTTGTTGACGCTTCTATTCTGTCCTGGATGTATTGTGAATAGGTGGTGATGGAGTTGGGTGGAAATGCACCATGCATCGTGGAAGATTTGGTTCCAGATTTGGACTACACAGTTCAAAGGTTGATCAATGGTGGGTTCTACCAGGGTGGTCAATCGTGCATCCACATGCAACGTCTTTATGTCCATGAGCGCCTTTACAAAGAGGTATTGTGCTGGACTTGATTCTGTAGTGGCGAAACATACATGTGACAACGGGTTTAATTGATGGTTAGACTAGGCGATGCTCTCAGAAATTCCTAACATTGGCATCAAAGACATTCTTCCATTTTTTATAATGATAGTAGCAGTTTCAGAAACAATTCCCTCTTCCTTACATTCATGCTGGAGGGTGTGCTTCATATGAGGATTCAACAATCAACAATCAACCTGAAGTGGAGATGATAATATCTTTGGCCATGTCTCCAGAATCCATTGCACCAAACCTATTTGGTCCACAGATTGTCATGTTTATAGCAAAGATCTGGCTTTCCACATGTGCCCGAGTGCTGATGCTGGGAATTTTAAGTTTGATGACATGAGATTGGATTCCTATTGATAGCACTTCATGCATGGGACAGGTTAAGGACGCTTTTCTCGCTGCCGTGAAGAAGCTCAAGATGGGCAATCCATTTGAGGAGGATACATATCTTGGGCCAATGATCTCTGAGTCGGCTGCCAAGGGTATCGAGGAGTGGGTGAAAGAGGCAGTCGAGAAAGGTGGAAAGCTCCTCACAGGTGGAAGCTGCAAAGGTGCATTTATGCAGCCAACAGTGCTTGAAGATGTACCTATGGAAGCCAATGCTCGGAAGGAGGAAATCTTTGGACCCGTTGTACTTTTGTACAAATACAAGTAAGTGCCACTCTTGTCAAAGCACAAAACTAAAGTTTTCCAAGTACATTTGTCCCACAATATTTAGTACCCTGTATGGCTTTTCATTGACAAAGAGGGTCTCTCTCGGTTCCATAAGGTAGACGGGTCTTAAGTGGCTCGTTTTTTTAATCAGACCCCTAGATTTGATCGTTACTTGGTTCGATGAGGATCAAAGAGCAAACATCATATAAAAACACATGTTTTAATGAGGATTGGACTACGTCTTCAAATATCAATAACTACTTCACTCTCAATAGTGAACACGATTGGGAGGACCCATGTATCCAGTTAAGAAATCAACAAACATGCACTTCCGATAACCATAAGTAAATCAGGGGAGGTTTGATTTTCAACCCGGTTTTTGGCAGACGTTTCATCGCAGATTTGCTAGTGCAGCACGAGTGTCATTGTGTAAATCTAATCGGTAGAAGTTGGAGAACATGAAAATGAAAAACGAACCAAATAACACCCACATACCTTACATGGACATTGCAAAGCTCTGACTATGTGAAATGCTACTCCTCTGTGTGATGCCAGGACCTTCAAGGAGGCTGTCGAGGAGTGCAACAATACTCACTATGGCTTGCAATCGGGTGTTTTCACTAGTGACTTGAACAAAGCCTTCTATGCATTCGAACATATGGAGGTCAGTCACTCGTCCTTCCACCAATCTGCTCGAAATATTCTCAAAACACATAGCTTTTTCCAACTCTTGTCAAAACACTCTCGAGCCACACTGATTACCCCAAATAGCGCGTGTTACTATCTGGAGTTACGCAGTGCATTAGCGTCCTAATCAGGAGTTCTATGTTTAATAACAAAAGGTCAACAGGTTGTTCGGACATTATACACCCTAAACTCCGTGATATTCACCCCCCCAATGTCACACACTCTCTAATATCCCGACACCCTAAGGGAATGGATGTTCGTAGTTCAAATCTCACTCCCTATTGTCACACTTCTCTCCCTTATGTCACGAAATTTGTCTTTAATCCAAACCACCCAAGAAGTCAACCCACACCCTCACATTGCGCCATGTGTCAACATGTGGAGTGTCTTCTTCTTCTTCTTCTTCTTATGCCACTTGTTGAATGTTGGTGCATGCGTCCGCCACATTGCCCAGGAAGGCCAAGTGGAGTGGACCACACTAGCGTAGGTGACGGGAGAACGAATTCGAATTGTCCTCGCATCTCCTTTGTGTTATTCCATAATGTCACATGCTACACTAAATCTATAGTATCATGCATCCATGTTAACACTACAAAACTCTGTAATATCACGTGCACTTTGGTTGCCACAGGTGTGATACTACGGAGTTTAGAGTGTAGAACATTGATGGGTTTTCTTGGTAAAGTATCACATTCTCTGTACATAGTTATAGCACTGCGTAATCACCGAATAGTAACACACACTCATTGGGATAATCAGTGTAGTTGTTGGGACGCTTCCTGACCTCTTGCAAAAGAGTACTGGGGGATGGTGATGTTGTTGTGTGTTTTGGCCTCATGACACACGGTGGTGATATGAAACTAGGTGTGCTGGTTTGTGCAGGCTGGGGGAGTGATTCTGAACGATTCACCCTCTCTACGAGTTGACAGCCAACCCTACGGTGGTTTGAAGGACTCAGGGATCCAAAGGGAGGGTGTGAAGTACGCCATGGAGGATATGCTTGAAATGAAGGTGCTTGTTATGCGAAATGTCGGAGTTTTGTAAGCAGATGTGTCTCAAATCAACTGATGTAAATGTCAATCCCCCCCCTAAAGAGACCCGTCTGCCGTCTCACAGTCAGTCTGTTCCTTTTTGAGAGGATCGTGTGGTTAGGAAACATGAACTTGTTCTCCAGAGGAATGTGCTCTGCAGAACAGGAGAGTTTTGTAGGTTGGAGGGAGTATTACAAGAAAATATGTGCAGGACTTTAAAACTTGTAAACGAAGATGGTCGTGCTTGCAATTCCTCACTGTTGGGAGGATGCACATGCGGCCGTATATTATTGGTACATGGTGCGTTAAAATTTTGGTAAGAAACATTTCTGCATCTCCGGTGTGAGAAATGCTATTATTTAGCTACGTTTTTTGATATGTTTGCAGACTAAGCATTGGCCTTAAAAGGGCTGACGGGTAAAATATGTATGGAGGTGTAGAGTACCTTTCGCAAGAGAACATATATATATATATATGTAGATTTTGCTCCCTCCATGATGTGTCTAGAAGTGAAACCTGTGCAATTTGTCACAATCACAAATCTCATTGTTTTGATGAAAAACTTCATGTGATTTCTGAAATCGTCATGTACCATGAAAATTGGTAGAAAGCTGCAAACAGAATATAGTTTTGTAGACACTAGGTTGTGAAAATGTAACTTGATTTGAAAATACTTATGAATTATAGAAAATATCTACCATTCATTGGAGGATATTAGTAGGATGGAAGGTAGTGGACACTTTCAATAGCGACATCAGGGACAGACACTACCCATTGTGCTACATAACTCCATCACTTCCAGAACTCCGGGTTGCGGCTCCTTCACGCTCTTGTTGTTGTAGCGAATCTGCAATATGAGCAATGAGACCTTCACCCTCGAATTGTACTGGCCACACATACTTCACCTGTCATCAACAGCAGGGCAACAAATTGAGCCTTGTTAGCGGCCTATGTGTGGACAAGCTCTTGAAATATTAGTTTGTTCGTGCAGATAGAACGTGTGGCAAAGAACATCAGTAAGACTAGGTCTTAATCAAATCGAACCAGATAAAACCATGGGTGTACTAGTTATTGGTGGAGGTGAAATAGCCAGATGTGAGTCAACAAAATTGTGATGCATGGTCATGTTAAGAAACGAAGAAAAGGTAGATATGTGGTCGTGAAAGCTACAGACATGGAAATGGTTGTGTGCCAAGAATGGAATTGTTGCAGAGTGGAAACTCATGTCAACTTTTGTCCAACTCATTTGCTGCAAGCCTCGTATCATCTCTTCTGCTACATCAAGGACAAAGTGAAGTCAGTAGTAATGAGTGTCTGCTATGCTCGGTAGGGATACTAGGCAATCTGCTGGATTCATGTAACATTGTCAGGGGGAGAAGATTATTATGGGATAACGGAAGTACAAAGTATCGATAATCTTAATCCTCCTGCTAAGCAACAGTATGCACCATCCACGGAAGCAGCTGGCACTTAAAAACTGAAAAACTTGATACTACGTTACCTGAACTACTTTAAAATATCACATGTAATATGGTAGCATACTGATAAGCAACTACTTGAATAAGACCACATACTCAGATTTAAAATTAAGAGTAGCAACAAAAGTGGAAATTTTCTTTAACGAAGATATATCAAATTATGCAGTGTACTACGAATATCTGTTGGATAACCTTGGTGGAACATGAATAGATATGCAACGTGCCTTCCAGAGTTTCATGGTATGCTTGGAATGTCGAGCTCCAGGGTGCAATTTGTGCCACAGCTTTCTTTCTTGCAGTTTCTGGTTGAAACATGGGGGCCATGCTTTCAATCGCAGGACAGTAGGTCTCACTGACAATATGCTTATATCCCTCTAACGATTGGTTTGACGGCTGCACAGCCAACAAGCAAGACAAAAGTGTCCATTTTGAAGTGTGAATAGAGAGGAATCTTTCCAGCAACTCAACTATAGAGAGAGGTAGCATTTGAGGATATAACATCAAAACAATTCATGCATATAATGATTCTGCGCAGAGAACTGTTTACCAGTTCAGAGGTAGGTTATCAACTCAATGAAGAAGCAAAATTAGCGTGATACTAACCGCATTATCTACTTTCAAAACCTCATTATGGAGTAGAGCCCACACATTCTCTCTTCGAAAAGGGCCTCCAACTGGTACCAAGGGGTTGGAGCGATGATGTGACAACCATAATGTGGTCTCTATCAATATTAGGGGTTAATAGGTCTTTAACCGGTAGTCAACATAGATGCAACCATAGATAAAGCTCGATAGAACGTTTGAAACATCTGTATTGGAAAGAGAGGGTAAAGTTTTGAATACCTCTGTGAGCTCAGTCTCTCTTCGGATAGATGCTGTGCGCCAACCCACCATCTCTGATCACATTCAGTCAAGGAATCTTCCTAGATCACAGTGCTCTGTAATTACATCACATGTTGCAAACTAGAAACGTAGACCTAAGAACATGGTGGGTAGATCTGTTTATGAAATGTGTGATCTATTATTATATGTTTCAAACAATTAAAATTGGAGTTTTCCTATATACTATGTGCTGCAAGTCATAGACAGGATACGGTCATAATTAACGTTCGCATATGTTGCTCTTGACTTGAAAGCTTTGAGTGCAGAGCTGCACACAACCCAAAGTATCGTCCATGAAACCACATCATCAGTAGTCATCCTAACATAATCAGATTTGCACCGCTCGGAGTGGGATCTTTGGAACCTGCAAGACCTAAAAAGTACTAAGATCTGGCTGAACATGGCGCACATGGAATGATTTTGGTAACATCAACAATGTTATGTTGTGAAAGGACAAACTATAACGTAACAAAAATTCCGATTATCACAAAATTTGATAGTATTACACATAATACACTCAAAAAAAACTCCTGACGGACAGGAAAGGGAAATGTCTTGGAATCTCCACATAATCTCTGAATCATTAACAGACTAAGCTTTCCAGATAACCTGTGAATTAACAGAAAATGTTGTCTCGAAAGAAGTTTGCGACGCATACATGAAAAGGCCGTCAGAGCAGTCACTGGCCATACGTAATAACAGCGGGGGGTCACTCCGGTCTCCGTCTGTAAAAAACAGCTGGCTGGTTGTTCTCCCTATTGTGAAGAAGGCTGCAAGCTCCTCCAGCATTGGCACTCCAAAAGCCATCGGTAGCTGTAGCAATCTGCCTAGTTTCAGTCACGCTGCACAAACAACTTTTCCCGTAGGAAAAACATTTACGAAGTATGTTCATTGTTTGACTCAACAAGACAGAGCACGACGACCAATTCCTTAAAATCTTGGTGTTCGTATCGTGCACCTTGTTCGTTAGCCTAATGTAAACGACAACCACGAGCACTTCCATTTAGATGTACTTTTTCTTCCGGAAATGACTAGGCTCCTCCTGCTTCTAAGCGACAAAAATTTCATTACAATGTTCTTGTGGGAAAAAGTTCAAGAGAAGAACGTACCGATTTACTACCGCGCATTCCCAAATGTGGAGTAGCCATGGTGATGAAGGTAACGGGCTCTAAACCAGCAATAGTAGAGTCTTCAGATTTATACAGATCCCCTATAGCATATCTTTGAAAGAGGCCCCCCAGTGAGTGCGCAACGAACGATATACGTTTCAAACCAGGCCTGGTCCTTACAATTTGTCGAACCTGAAATTTTACAAGATAAATCAAAGTAACTTTAAACTGCGATATGACAATTATAGTCCGCATGGATTCAATCTGACACATGATCGAGAAAGGTCACTGAAGTAGACGGGTCTGGCCAGCAGAAGAACAGGTGTCACATCTTACAGTGCCATTTTACCTCGTCCGCCAAGCGCTTCCCAGCCAAATCGATTCCTACAAACGTCTGAAAAGTTGGATTGGCAGCGCTTGCTGCAATACAAAGAATAGAAAATATTATCACTCAGCTTAGAGTCGACTCACTGAAGAATATAGGAGATCGGCTAGAAAGGAAGCTATTTTACACTAACATTCTCTTCAAACCTGTGATAATTCACGAATACAATGTGAGCTTACCATGGATTAAAAACCGGCTTCCTAATTGGCTCTGGAAGACATCTTTGACATCATCCCAATCACTTGGACTGCAAAAGGCACCGAACATGGAGGAACTAGATGAGCTTGAAGAACTTAGTGATGATTATCCGGAATCAGCGCACCCTCCACCACGTACTAGAAGTAGGAAAGCTATAAAGAACTTGGAACTTGCAAGTTATCCAATACGTACCTAGTGCTTTCGTGACCAAGAAGTACACACTAAGAGTTCCACATAGCGCGGGGCAAATCACAAGTAATGCCAGAAAGTTGTAATTCTCAGAGTCATGTTCTTATAACTCTGCCTCCAGATTTCCAGATTAGTTTATACGCACGTACGTAGCCTACGAGTTAGATAAAATGTAAAGATAGAGGAATTCATGAACTTACCCTGCGTTGATTCCGTGGACAAGAACCAGTAGGTGTTCGGGATGCACAGCTCGCTGGTATCTTGAACCACGTCGCTCCTCCTTAGCTGAAATCGCTGCTCCAGAGGTGCTGCAGGCATCTGAAGTACCGGTGCTTGCTAATCTTTTGATCGTCTCGTTCCTTCCAGTGAGCTCATCCACCTTGCGAGTACTTGTACTAGGGAGGCAGGCTGCATAGATGATTATAAAGGGTTCAGTTCCAACAACAAAGTTGAGGAGACTGTATCTGGATAATTATGATACATACTTATGGATTTGGCACAGAAACAATAGTGATGAATCGCCAGCGGATTTCTCCAATCTTGACCAGCTCGATTTTCTTTGTTCTCAGTAATATTTTCCAAGTTTCTTTCTAATCGACAAGACGAGGAAAAAGGACTTTCAGATTCCTAATTACATTTGACCTTCCACTCTTGCTTGTCCGAAAATGCAGAGTCGAAGTAAATCCAACAAAATCCTGCTCTAAATTTCTCCTGATTCAGAACAACAAAATTCGATAGTGAATGCATTCTTGTATCCAACTGCATTCCCAAGGATAATTCTTATCCTCGATAACGCTCCATTCAACTATCATTATTATCTCGCTCGTTCCTAGAGAGCGAGCTATCCCAGCCTCAGTACCAAGGATCTCGAAACATTTCACAAATTCGAAAAATTAAGCTGCAAATCACTGTCTGAGGTATCTCCTGATTCAGAACGAGAAGCTTCAACACTCCAATAATCTCTCACATTCTCACAACAAGTGTCCTTTTCCTTCGTAACTCTCCACTCAACAAACGATTACTCCCTCGCTCCTACAGAAGTGAATTGAGCTCGCGATTACACCCTCAAAATCTTGCGGAGGATCTCGAAAACGATCGTAATTCTCCGAATCATCCTCGGTAATCGTTTCATAGCGAGCCGCCTCAGCAAGATTTCTAATAATCAAAGCCTTTCACCAAAGTTTCAATAAAATTCACAACGAGGATCCCCCATCCTACATTATAATACACTATTCAACCATTCAGACTGCTTCAATTTAAAGCTAAGGATTATTCAGAACGAGAAGCTTCGACAGTCTAATAATTTCTTACACACTCCCGAAAAGACTTCTTTCCCTTCATAACTCTCCATGCAATAAACGATTAGTTCCTTGCTGCAACAGAATTAAATTGAGTTCGCGTTTATATCGGCCTCAGGACCCTGCGGAGGATCTTGGAAATGATCATACATAGACAACAACAACTCGCGAATCATTCTGTGTAGTCGATTCAGATGGAGACGCATCCTCAAGCTGTCTCATAATCTATTGATTGTCTTCCAACTAAGGTCTGACAAAATTCAGCACGTCGATCCTCTATCCTCCATTATAATACAACATTCAACCATCCCAAACTACTGCAAAGAAAAGCCACCACATCCACAATTAAATCACCTGCTGCAAGCTCCCGTCGACTCCACCTCCTCTTCTTGACTTCGCCTGGAAAAATTCACAACGCCGATCCTCTATCCTCAATCATAATACAACATTCAGCCATCTCAAACTACTTCAAAGCAAAGCCACCACATCCACAACTATACCACCTGCTGCAAGCTCCAAT
The DNA here is from genome assembly GCA_950295325.1 of Polytrichum commune. Taxonomy (NCBI): domain Eukaryota; kingdom Viridiplantae; phylum Streptophyta; class Polytrichopsida; order Polytrichales; family Polytrichaceae; genus Polytrichum; species Polytrichum commune. Next base: position 19,278,140 of record OX485805.1, read on the forward strand.
CGACTCCATCTCCTCTTCTTGACTTCGCCTGACAAAAATCACAACGCGGATCCTCTATCCTCAATCATAATACAACATTCAGCCGTATCAGACTACTTTAAAGGGAAGCCACTATATCCACAACTAAATCACCTGCTGCAAGCTCCCGTCGACTCCACCTCCTCTTCTTGACTTCGCCTTCATTGAAAGGCCGCGAGGCTATAGTCCAGTCCAACAGTCCACTCCTTCTGCACTTGTGTGACGGTATTGAAGAACCGACGAAATGAGAAGGCCAGGGAGCAAGCTGGAGCGCCATCAACTTGACAAGAACTGGCGCGCCACACCTTGATGCAACGTTGGAGGATATTATTGTGATTGTTAGTACGTTATTTAAGCTTTTCGCTTCTCAATACAATTGTCTAGCTAAATGCTGTTCCCGGACTGCGAAGAGATAGATTCTTGGTGTAATTGTCCATGGCGGGCCAGTTGCCGTGAGAGTGACGATCATCTGTGGTGGTGAGCATTCCACCAAGCTGGCCTTTGTGCCATTGGCGTGCACTTTAACTCTCCCCATTCCACCAATCCGAATGTAACGAGACTGTTCAAGAGAGTATGACTTCATCCATCGGGACCGAACCTTCATCCGCACTAATAGATTCCATCCACTGTCCATTTTGGAAGGGTTGAACGGCGACGGTGCATGGCCATCGACGCCATCCACACTCAACCTTTTTCAAAATGGTTGGCCGTTGACGGCGGCATGTTGGATAGACAGTGTGAAAAGGGTCCGGCACATAAATTTCAGTAATCTCCCACTTAAGTATGCATCCCGGTTAAGTGCACAATTTTTTTGACAAAAATCAGGGTTTACATTTTTGTTTGAACATGCAGAGTCATTTGTCGCAAATGTATGAATTTTTTTACGTTTGACATTCAATGTCAATTTGTCGAACAATCGTCACAGTTCATCATACATTTGTCCAGCTCCCATTTCAACATCGGAGCAAAGCAATTGGTCGTCGATGTTGAGAATAGTGTTGTGTAGAGCTTCAAAGCCTTTGAACTCAATAGCACTTTCATATTCAGCAAATGTCTCAATAGGCTGGATTTCGTCATCGATAGGTGGTTCTTATTCTAAGGTTGTCGAAGCTTGACCATCAACATCAAGCCTCAATGAGAAGGGGATCAAACAAAACCAATGCCTTCATGAGCACCCTAACATGTGTTCTTCAAGGTAAGCTAGATGGGTATTAAACGGTTCCTTTTTCTGACTAGCCCAATCTGGAACATTGGCAATATGAGTAAAGTACGCACCAACGGCTCCGGTTCAAAGTGTGTACTTAAGAGGTAGATTATTGTAATATGCACAAGGGTACGTGCAACATGTTAGGAGTGGACGATCCCACACTACACTACTTATTGTATTTAGTGTGACTAATTATTTGGGATTACATGATGCAATAACTTCTTACTCATAAGTTCAAGTTTTACTAACAAAAGTTGAATAGGTTATTTAGATAATATAAAACATGAATAATTTTTCTTGGTAAAATATAACATTATTAATAAATAATTATAGCATTGCGTAACCCCGAATAGTAAGTGACACTAAATGCCATAAATGGTGTAGTTCTTTCATCGTCGCACTTCTTTGTAATTAGATTGTCATTCCACTCCACACACCTTTATCGTTTTCACATACTCTCCAATTTTTTTGTAATATCTCCCATTGTATATTGATATTCTATTTGTGCTTATGGTGCTTAGGTTTGTAACTGGGTGCCTCATTGCTTAGCTTGTGTTTGCAAGGTTACAATCATGATCTACGCACAATTGCAAACACACTAAAGATTGATACATTGTAAGGAGGTCACTTACAACTCATAGGCATCCCCGTTTGTTGTTGATAGAGTGTCAGGGTTTAATGCCAAGGGTGGGTCGAACAGGCATTCCAATCACGCTGATCACATGGTCAGCGTTTCTTCTTCTCGATAGAGTGTCCTTATGTGGAGGCCATATCTTCTTCACATTTTGGGGAAATTATGTGATAGACATTTCTTAAAATTATATCAAGTAGACAATCGATTTTCAAAATGGAAAGTGGATAGACTTCTCGAAACTTGATTCATATGTAAAAATATATGTTTTATTGCATCGAAAGCAAGAATGAAAGTGTGCACATGTGCATGTACATGTTCATTTGAGGTTGTTTTTCCCAAATTCATACATTTGAACAAACAAGGAGATAAATAAAGGGAAATTAACCGAATGTGCTCAAGATTTTTCTATGACATCCATAATTGTAGGCACTTAAATATTGTAAAGCTACATGGTCCAAGTACCAAATCATGCCATCAATTTCTCTTTGGATATTGTTTGCTACATAGCACGGTCACATAGTTGTAGTATGTTGCTTTTGTTGTACTTGCAAAAACCAAACAAAGGATGAGACAAACAAACAACAATTATTGAATACTAACTATGTCTTATGTACTTCTTGTAAGGCTTAGGATCACGATGACAATTTCCACAAGCCCCCAAAAGAGTAGTACAATCAATTCTCTCCCGGTCTATGTGGATTAACATTCTATTAAGAAGATGTTATTATGAAGGGGAAGTGTGCATATAATCACATGCAATATTGATGATCAAATAAACACAATATGTATTTAAGTATTAGTCATCTATAATAGTCATTATGTGATGGCAATATCGTTGGCTTAAAATTCATAGTACATCTAATGAACCTATAACACATTCTCATTGTGAAAAGGAGGTTATAAATATAGTTAGTGTTGGCTTCCAAGTGTATTGTTTTTGTTCAAGATTCATGTCAAATTTAAGAGGAATTTGATTTTTGTTAGGGTGTGGACTTAATTATGAAATGTCATCGGAGTAATGAATTTGCTTAAATTAAGGGGATTGTTAAATCCCCCAGACATTGATTAATGAAACCATAATTGATATGCAAGGTGTTGACTAGGCTCTGACTAGTTATCCAAGTTGGTCAAGCTTATGAATTCTAACATAGAGTTGATACCTTGCTCCTCTTCATTTGTGCGATGAAAGATCTAATTTCGACAAGTCATGTGCCTAGCTAGGCGCGCAACTCCCGTATTATATGGCCCTGATTATAATAATTTATAATGCAATTTAGTCCAATCTCAAGTGATTTAAATCTTTTTGATGTACAAAATTTTTGTAGCCCTTTTAGCAAGGAATCCAAAACGTGATTATATATAGGAAATGAATATTCCTTGAAGCATATAATTACATAGAGAATCTAATTATATGAGTTTTGTTTGATATTGGTACTATAGGCCAAACTACCCAAATTTTAGGAATTTTAATTTTAAAATATAAATAGAACATTGCCAATGACTTTTAATTCTAATTGGAGGCAACTACTCACGTGGATCTTTGAATTATGTATAGGCATAAGTTTAAAAAACAAATGTTTCAATTCTACGTACGTATATGTTGCGAAGTTTTTTAAAATATAAAGATGGAACCCAAATTTTTCTACATCCCATTTTATGTAATTTGGTCTTCAACCAACTTTTTGGTCTTTTTAATTATGTACTAGTTGATATAATTTTTAGAAAAACTGTCATGTAAGCCATTTTAATGCCGATGCCCCTGTGCATAATATGGGAGTTGCATATATATATACGGTCATGTGACGGCCTGACGCGTCTTTTAACAAACTACGTACTTTATTGTATTAACAATTCACTGAATGTATTCATGCATTCTATATTAAATATGAAGACATTAGAAATACGGACATGCAAATGGTTTGTTAAAGGACGAGTATCCCATTTAAAAAAACAATGCTGCAATATATGGATGTCATGGAGTTTGTATATATCCAAAATTTACTCTCTTTTGTATCACCATTCATCATAATTTGAATGAGTATATGATGTTGTTGAAATTTTTTGGATTTTGGTTTGCATCGCTAACCTTGAGTTGCAAAAGAAAAATTGAGATCCCATGGGAGTTATGGACGACACATGGCATAGAATTAATAGATGCTTGGACCAATTCTCAAATTTTTGATTTACTTCAATGTGGTGTTTTCCATATATTGTGAAGCAGATGAAATGACAATCATCATTGTAATGAATAAGCTTATACTATCCAACTTATGTATGTAAATTTATATTCATGCATTATAATATTTTTCTATTAAAATTTGGGGATATTTACCATCTAAAATGCTTCAAAATAGATTGGTTACTATCCATTCATGAAAAAAAAAATATAGAATCCATAATACAATGTTCAATTTTTTTCTATTAAAAACCTTGGTAGCTAACCTAACTTTTTTTTGCCATGTAATTAAGACCAGTCTCAATCTTAAGTTTATTAAGTTTGTGTTACATGTAGGCATGCCTCGGGCATGTGGTGTAAGTATAATTAAATTAAACATGTGATCATCTGAAAGTGCCCAAGGGTTTGAATCCTTGCAACAAAGAGTTGTGAGCCTGGGGTTCACAAGCTCTTTGCTAAGGGAATTGGTGGGGTCTATATATATATTGTCCTCCTTTGGGTAATGGGCAGGCACCATGGGCTCCCATTCACATTTGTGTACAAGAAAACACCAATGTAATTTTTTAATTATTTATCCTCCTTTGTTTCCACCTCCATTGCCATTGTCACATTATGTGGAAAAAAAATATTCATACATTGAAATATGTGGAATCTACAAAAGAAATATGCCATTTCAAAAAATCTAAATAGCTTACCAATGATTTTATGCTAGTAAAGTTGATGCTTAAACCTTCCTAGAACTATGGTAAGTATTAATCTATTAGTGTGTAGACAATCGATTTCTAAGTAAGGTGGTTTACATTAGAGTTATGGTCCAAGAAAGTTGGGGTCAGTTTACCCCTAAATGGACCTTACTTTTGGACTTTCTAGAAAATTCAAATCAAGCTAGAATGTTTGGTTTCTCAAACTATGAGGATTATATTATTAATCGAGTGAGGACTACCAAAATCAACAAGAAAATGATGGCACATTACTACCACCTCATTTTTTTCTTGCATTTCTTCATATCTTGGACTTGAAACCCTAGTGTAAGGTTCTTGAGTCCAAAAAAAATTCTCTCTCAATTAACTCATAACATTATTGAATTTTGGAGTTGTTTTGGTCTGGGATCCTATTATAATGGAATTATACAATGGTAACCTACCCTTGAGGTCCTACCACATTAAGTGGTAAGTCATACAACGTGTGCACACTTAATGTTGGGGTTTCTATTAGATTTTATGTGACATATGATGTGTCACTGGTTATATCGTTAGTGCTTAGTGTTAACATTTATATTCTTGCTCAAAGTAAGATGATGATATTGTGTAAGTCCAAGAATGACGAATTGATTGTTAACTTTAGCACTAAGTGTAGTACATGGAATGTTATAACCATAAATTAGCATAGGCGCTACCAATTATAATGTAAGTCTATTGTTTTCAAGAGTTGATGTTAGACTCTTCACATTACAATGGCTAGCATTTATAGTGGGCGGGCTTGAAACTCCTTGGGTTCGGAATTTCGCTCTCGACCAATAGGATCACTTGATTTTTGAGTGACCTTTAGTTGGATTGAGCATGCGTCCAAGGGTTCGAATCCTTGCAGTGAACTTGGGACATTGGCAAGGGAATTGAAACACATGGCCCCCTGTTAGGGTTTACTGCCTTCCCTTCGCTCCCCTCCTTCGCTTCGCTTTCCACCTCCATCGCCATCGCCACATCACGCCTACGACATCCGCAATCGCAGTAGACGACCACGGAAACCGTTCTGATGCGCTTGGGACTGTTCGGGAAACATGTGGGAGGATTGAGATTGTTCATTTGCCATGGGGTTGGCCTCACGAGCTTGTTGTTTTTTTATTACCATATTGGAGTGATGAGCCAGTTGCGACGTTAGGTGGTGAGGCGAGGCGAGGCGAGGCGAGGCGGGAAGAGTAGAGCAGAGGAGAGGTAGTTAGGTAGCCTAGGTGTGAAACTTTGAGAGTGCGAGAGGAGGAGAGAGAGATGGCACCCGCGTTGTCAGAGTCAGGCGTGGAGGAAGGGGAGTATGAGAGCGACAGCGATGGAACGTCGGCACTCGCGCTGCGAAGGCGGGAGGCGAGCGATGATGATGAGCGGGGCATGGTGATGGACGCCGCGTCGTCTGTGGATGAGGAGGACGGAGGGTCGCGCCATGCGTTCTCCGACGACGAAGGGGAAGGCGAGGGCATACCACCGGTGGACGAAGAGGATGAAGAGGAGGAAGAGGAAGAGGAGGAGGACGAAGATGGTTTGCTTCGAAGGCGAAGGAATGGGAGCGATGAGGAGGACGATAATGAGGTTGACAGTGAAGGCTTGATGCATCATCAAGGTGATGCCAGCCAGGATGGTATAGGGCATGCTAGGAAGAGCGGGGAGAAAAGTAGTGGTGGTGATGGTGCGCAAGCCAATAATGCTCTTGTAGACACAGGGGAAGAGGAAAAGGAAGGAGGGGAAGAAGAGGAAAAGAAGGATGCTGAGCCTTTTGTTGTGCCAACGGCAGGGGCATTCTACATGCATGATGACCGATTTCGTGCGGTTGGTGGAGCTCGTCCCAGGTAAATTTGCAATCCCTAAGACTTTCTCTCTCCTCTAATCATATCTTATTCAACGGAGATGCAAATGATCCTATTTTGCCGAATTTCGAATAATTTGGCAGCACTGCACATTGCTGGTTGTTCTTAATTGTCGCACGCATAATTGTCTCTAATTCAATTGGCATCGTCTGTGTACTCTCTTTCCGCAATAGTGCGATTAATGGCATGAGTGAAAGACCTCGTCTGGTCCGTCCTTACTAGAAACTGCTATTGTTTTTCATGAATATATATGTTTTTCCTCAATGTTGAATCAGAACTCTCAACCTTGCAATTAGAGTAGGATGTAGACTTCCATGATAACCCACAAATGGAAAATTGTCCAACCCCGAAACTGGGGGCCGATGAGATTGTATATATGGAAGATGAAGGATTAGGAACTAGGCATCCTCCACAGGAGTGGTTAAACAAGTAGGACAAAGAGTAAGCCGCAGATGAAAAGGATGACGGGCAGAGGTTCAGTATATAATTATGTTAACACTATTATTTTCACTTGTCAATATCCAGTACCTCATTCCACTCACCTATTGAACCTGTAGGTCATTCATGCCCAACAGGAGATAGTATATCCAGATCTTCCATGTGCAGAGAATCTAGATTTGAACGACGGAGTTAGTAATGGACTTAACAATTTGGCTTGAATCTTAATTGTGCATGATCAATGCTCACAATTGAGGTGTGTTCATCTACAATACTGTTTGAGACGCTAAAAATTTGAGCACCATATGCTCTTTCCCCTTATAAATAGTCTATGTCCACCTGCACAGTAGGAGGTCACGTACTTTGGTTCTGTCCTGCCAAAGAAATCTATGCAGTCTAATATATGTGGACTAACCTATTTTACAAATAAGTTCTTAGTAGGATTTCAAGGATGTGAATCTACCCCTCGAAAAAGGCAGACACGTTTCCAGTAAAGCCATTTTCATAATATTAAGAAACGAGACCAAATCAGTGTGTTGAAACTTGGAGCACTGCATTAAGTTCAGGATGCTAGTTACTTCATTGACTGAACCAGGACGGGGGCAGGTTGTCTTTGTATTGGATGAAGAGACAACACTTTGATATCCCCTATTGACTGCTAGGAGCTCAGCAACCCATGCATTGCATTGCATAAGCCTATGTTCAGCTTTAAGAAATGCAAGTTGTCTAGTTGCCGTGAAGTAATATAAGGGTTTAACACTGCAGTTATTAAGGTTTATCAGTGAGAACTTGTGTATGGGCCTCATTATGATAGTAGCAGGTACAGTGAAATGTTTTCTGACATACATTTGCAGCCATTATAAATTACTGCAATAGATCAAGTGAGCTATTGGTTGTACTTCTGGCCTGAAGCCTTTTGGTTATGTAACATAACTTCAGTGGATCTTGGTGAAGATGCAGTGGATCATGAAGAGTTCTCATTATGTATTGCAGAGAATAAAAAGTTGAATTGCATTTGTTCTTTTTCGTCACTTTCTGATTGTCCAGATTTAAAAATTACTGAGGATGTGCTGGATATGCATCCAGAGGTGGCATGGGTGGGAGGAAGCTTTGGGAAGCTAAGGACGAGAAGCCATGGGTGCATGATTTATTTGAAGAACTCAATGTCCGTGATGAAAACTTCTCTGAAGAGGTGTGGAATTATGTTTCTTTAGTATGAAACCTTTTGAAATTAGAGTATCATATCGTTTTGGATTGCCAACTCCACTTTCCTGGTGTCTGACAGTTGTCAGCTCAGAAAAGATGCCAATTTTCAAGTGTTCCTCATAGTGTAATGCAATCTCTTTTCAATTGTCAAAAGTATAGCATTACTTTGGACGTGCTCCAGAAGTTCCCTTCAAAGAGCCAACACAAGCAATTCCAAATGAATGCATCGATGCCTTTGCATTCCCTTTTTTGAGTAGGTTGAGTTAAACTTTACAAGTATCCTTCCAGTGCTCACTCTAATTCTAGTTTCAACTAAGCAGACTCAGCAAAAAAAATAGGAATTGCATATTTGAGACATTGCTAAGGATTATACAAGATTCACAGATTGAATGAGAACTTTGGAAAAGACATTATTCATACTGAGTTAATTTCTGGGGATACAGGGTCCGCGAAGGGCAGGGAGGGGAAGAAGTCGTGGCAGAGGACGTGTCAACCGAGATCAAAGAAGAGGCTGGGTGGGCAAGCTAGCAAGTGATGCAGAAGAGCTGATAATTAACAGGGCAAGGCGTGGACGAGGACGAGGCCGTGCTTCAAAAACTGAAGTAGCTGATCGCACCAGAACAGAAGAACCAGTTTCTACAACTAACACTAGGTGGGTGCACTTTTTTTATGGTATCATGAGGGAAGCACCTTACTTTCATTCAGGTTCTGTCTCAAAGTAACCTGTTTTATTTTGCTATTAGGAGGATGATGGTAGAGTGTTGATTAAGGTTTCAGTCAAACAAGATTGGGAGTTGTTGTATGTTGCATTTCTTCAACTGTACAACAAGTTTGGACTGAAGGTTGCGTATTAGTTGTCTAGAGTTGAAATATAAAGGGTTTCTTTCTCATCAACACTGCAGAAGTGATACCGCAGCCAATACAATAAGAATTTGCTAGTTTATTTCCTGCCTCAGCTTCTCATCAGTTTCACAACTACTAACAGTGTCCTGAAATTTAATCTCACCATACAGTGTGATAATTTTCTTCATCATGTGGTTTGAAATGTATCCACCGAATGTGAATAGAAGGTATAGATTCCCTGCAATTATCTGTTTGCAGTGATTGAAAGGTGGCTTGACCTTGAATGCAGTGGGAGTAAAGAAACACAAGATATTCCGGAGAGCAGCAATGTAGATGTGCAAGAAGAAACAAAGCAGCATGAATTCACAGCCCCTCTCAAAAAGGTTGCCGCTGGATCGCTGAACTCTGCCTCACCACCTTTTTTCCCATCTGGAGCTTTGCAACAGAAGTTAGTAGAAGGGTCAGATAGTAATCAGGCTGCATCTAGTCAAAGCAACAAAGTCAAGGACAGAGCGCCAAGGAATCCTGGTTCTCATGGTGCAGCTGTATTTGTTGCCAAACCTGCAACCGGGACTGGAAGGGGCACACAAGGGGATGGGGCTATTCAGAACAGTACACAATCTCAACAGGCAGTTAAACCATCCCGAGCACAACCATGTGAGAAGCTTACCTGCTCCAACCTGATATTGTACAGTTTTAATCTGGGATTGTGAGAGCCAGTAATAATAGTTTACCAACAGAGGAGTAGAAAAGGCAGATGCTTTACTGCACATTTCCTTTATGTTTCATCTACTTTTTGCATTCGAAAATGTACACGACGATCACTTCTCCCAAGTTGCTGGGTCTGTAGCTGTGATGAGTTATTTAGAATTGAGGATTTTCTGTTGCTGCAGCACAAGCTGGAAGAGGAAGTAGCAGCCAAGCACAGTCTGCTCTCCCACCTCAAGCTCAAGCTCAAGCTCAACCACAGCAATTACAAGCACAACCCCAACAATCACGGTTGGGCCCAGCCAACTCAGGGCAGCCTGCTAGGCATAAAAGTAATGGGGGAAGAGGGGGTAGAGGCGGTAATTATCAAGTTGTAGGAGGGGGTGGACCATACATGTATAATGGAGGACCTGCTGCAGGAATGAGCACTGGTGTCCGAATGGGGGAACCTGGGTTCTCTCCTCCAATTCCTGCTGTTGGACCTGGTTCGTTCCTGCACAATTTTTTTGCTGATGTGACATGACCCATGATGATTCTGTGATTGTTGAGTAAATTTCTAAGTAGAGTCTCTGATGAGCAGTGGTGACATGGTTGGTATTTTGATGGTACTTGCACAGTATGTTTACTTGCAAGCTCACCTTAACTTTGTTTGGCTTCCATTCTATAGAGAATCCTTGAAGGCTTGTCTTCCATCACTACTAATCCTCACCAATGCACGTTTCTTAGAATGTTGATGCCAATGTTGACAAGTATGATCCTGATGGGAGCTAGTGGCAGTTACAGTTCAATATGGTGCTCAACCACCAGCAGGCATGGCAGTTCCTGCCGTTGGCATGGCCATCCCCAACTACTCAGGGCCGCCACAATTTGGGTACCCGAACTCTGAAGTTGCTTGGTATGCATTTTCACCATTTAAAGCTGAATAATTAGAATGTATTCTTTTGAGCAATCAGTTTGCTTCCAGGGCTTTTGGAGTGTTCTTGTATCAATCTTGGGTTTGCTCAGCTGTCTTTATCTATACCTTCCAGTGTTGCATCCATTCATCTGATTCTTGTTTTATATTGATGTCTACCTGACATTTTGTTGCTAGGAAAAGCAGATTGTTGCTGAAAGGTGGTTTATTTATTTCCTTTATGAGCAGGGTACCAGTGCTAGCAGGAGGGGGAGCGATTGGAACTGGCTATGCAGCACCATATATGACCATGGAGGGCACACCTTCACATATGTATTACACTCAACCAGCTACACAGCCGGCCTCCTTTTGCCCAACTGGGTTAGTCATTCTACTGGTTTTGAATGTGGAATTATGTGTTGATAGTCTGCCACATGTGTACCAGAGTGGTAACTGGGAAAGGAGATATTGAATTTATGTTGTGTATTATTCAAATTCTGAAGATCATCAATTGACTCACAGTTGCCAAGTTCCTCTGAGCTTGTGTTTATATGATTAATGGATATGTAGACTACCTATTAATGTGATGTATATATTTTTAATGATGGTTTTCTCTGTTTTGTGTACTTTTGATGTAGAAGCCCTAGGGAACTGTGTAACTCTTTCAGATATTAAGTGGATGCTTATTTGTTGGTCTCTTGTACAGGAGAGAAGTCAATGGCTCAAAGCCAGGGGGCCTTTGGAAGCCACCTCAAAACCAAGGTAATATGACTTTTGAAACATATCCCGGACATATCTATTGTCTGTCAAATAAGCATAGATAGATTCAAGTAGCTTTAGGACTGTAGTTGAGTGAAGTGGATCGAACTCTTAGCTTTTAAGTAACCACGAAAAGAAAGTAGTACATGCTAATTTCTCTAGAAGTAACCACTGTATAATCATTTGAATCACTTATATCGTAGTATTGTGTAGTAGTTTCTCAGGATGGATGTTTGGCAGAATTTCACATGGCTTAATCAATGCAACGCTACCTTCAGGAGTATGCTGAATGGAAATTATGATTGTGCTCCCTGACATAATGTGACAAATTTTCAATCTCATGTTTGGGCACCATCTAGTAGTCAGGGCTCTCATACTTGATGCTGTTTTATTTTCTGGCAGAAATGGCACAAGAGGAATTTGGGCATCGGCAGAGTAAACCACGCAGGTATACTTATGGGTCTTTATCCTCATGTGAGATGACTATGTGACTGTGTCATCAATTCTGTAGGTTTATGTGGGGGTTTCTTTGTATCAAATTTCTCTTCAGGCTTGGTTCTCTTTATTATCTAGTATGGGGTCAGTTGCAGTTGACACACGGAATTCACTTTTACACTAGACACTAGTTAGGGAGGATGTAATTTTGTGGTGTTCACCCAAATGTATGTTTCTCCTGTCTTTGTATAGGTAGTGCTTATTGAGCTCACATATCTGATACCATTGTCTGAAGCCAGTTGTTTCTTTGTTGGTATGTGCAGATACTCAGAGATGAGCTTTGGGCAGTGAAATTTTCTTGTCGAGACATATTAAATCTTGTGTTATTGGTGATGGCAGTACTAAGTAGTCTTAAGAAACTTTCTGTTCGAATCCCGAACAGTTGATGATTCCAATTCAGATATCTAAGAATCTTGCTAACTTGGGGTTTGTAGATGTAAGCATTTTTTATTTTTTTTGTGAATGGCTCTGATGACATGGGTTGTATGCTGTGATAATGTAGAATATACTGCATTCTTACGATCATTGAATGAATTACACATCTTTGAAGGGTCGGCAAACAATCAGTGGCATAAGCAAGTGCTTTTATTTGCATCTTTGTACCATGCCTAGCACTAAGGAAATTCCACTTACCTGGTAACTTGTGAAGCCTGCTGATATTACACCCTAATCTAGTCATACTTCAATCAAGTCACTGCTTCATACTTCACAACACAGTCTGTGTTCTTGCATAGGGCATTGACCATTGTTGAATCATTTCTGTTCTGATTTTTACTCATAAATTAGTATCTCATGGAGCGTTCATCAGTGCAATCACTTCTGTTAGGATATGTTCTGCAGAGGTTTCAAGCAAGCAGAAGGGGATGTGAGCCATGCTGGATGTAGAGATTCACTACCATTGAATGTTATTTATTTCAATTCCTAAGATAAATTTAGAAGTCTGAAGATAAATTTGAGAATTGTGTGTTAACTCGTGGCTTTTGGCTAGGTCTGACCAAATTCAAGTTTTCTACATTGAATTATCATTTTGGTAACTGGATAAAGTAAGAATATTTTCTACAGTGGTTGTGGGAAGCCATTGGTTTGAGCGTTTGCACCTTCTGTAGTTTAGTACAGAAGCACTTCAAGATATACCTAGGAAATTTGCCCATGTGCAAAATGAGAGATATTAAGGACTGGTTTGGACATATTTTTATCTGGTTTGGTGCAGTGTTAGCAGATCCTGGTGGCAGTTTACAGGAGCATGAGCGGACACTGACCATAATGACAACCTCAAATAATCGACAATGGGACGATGGAATGTGATGCAAGGACATTGCAATTTTATTTATTCTTACACAAGTGTCTTAACTCCAATATGAACTATTAACATAGCACATATTAACACCAACATTGAAGCCTTTTGATCACTCGAATTCATGGGGGCCTGTCATTTAGGACACAAATCTAGGATCTGTGAGAATTTCCCATCTGTGCCAGCCTTCCAAGAAGAAACAGATGGCAAATCCAATATTATAATTGACATTATTCCTATGCTTTGTCAATATGTGATTGCCTTTTGAATGATTCCTTTCACTTTCATTACATGGATTCAAAACACAATTGTTTGAATTGTTGTTGGTGGATTGTTATAACCAAACAATCTGCATTTAAATGTTGTTATGGGCTCACCTTGCATCTTGACAAATAAATAAATAACCATCTCAAGTAACTTAACCTATATTTATGTAAAGCAAATGCATTGAGTTCAAAGGATAATTTTCAACCGTCAACAATATTTCTGAAAAATATGAGCACTTGCTACAATGTTTATGTCAATTAGTGTGGGTGGGCTAATAGTGAGTGTGGGAAATTAGTGACACTTTTCATTGACAAGCATGTGTTTCCATATAATTTTTGTTTGAATTTTATCACTCTATACCTTAAAGCATGCACTAATTTTCTTGAAATGTATGGTAAATGAGCATGTATTCACGAATTTAGTGTCACTCTATAACAATTTCACCCCTGAGTAACTTTGAGATTTGACTAGATAGTGCGTGCTTTAGGAATTTGTACCAACCTCACTAATTGGGATAATCAGTGTGGTGAAAATTGAATAATCCTAAAGCCCAAAGGTAGTAAGACACATCCTAAAATTATGATGATTGTTGAATACATACCTTGTGCCTTGAAAAGAATAAGCACATGTTGAAACCCTCACATTCTAAAGAGATTTATTTACCAGAATGTTACATGGCATTCCTCAATGCAGTCCAGGATGTAAATCAAGTCAATCTGGATCGGTAGCAATGATTCATGACACCATATTTCTTCAATCTGAATTTGAGTGCCTCGTTTTGAAATAGTTGACACGTAATCATTGCTCCAGTTTTGAAGGGGAAATCCAACAGCTTTGATTATATCCGTATCGCTCATCTACAATGATAGAGGAATATCATGTCCGCAAGAATAATAATAATAATAATAAAATCATGTTAAAGACTGTTATGTTGCTAATTGTTGAGGAATTTACATTATGGCAACCCATGTTGTGATGAATGGAGAATGAACTAAGGTAAGTGAGTGTTATGCGATAACTCAGCTAGAATTGACACCTATGATTGAATGGTGTGTGTGTTTGGAGTGGATCTGAGAACATACACCTAAGATAGTAGCCCTTATAATGGACACTTTGAGAACTTGAGACCCTTAACGATGTCTATAAAATATTCACAATTTTTTTTCAAGAAATTAGCAAATCCATAATGAGTTTAGTGCACGATCGTTCAAGCGCAACCCCTCCGGATGTATCATGCTTCAAAGAGCCCTGTAAATCATGGAGTGGAGGTAAATGATGGCGTTGATTTGAGCACAAGTATTCTTCATGGGGAAGAATTTCCAACATTCGATATGCATCAAGATTCTCAACAGATAGGGATTAATATTGGCATCAACAATCTTGAGATGGAAAATACTATGATCAGTTCATATCACATGTTTGCAAGTGACTTACCCGGCATCCCTTTTGTTTCCAACACTATCCATGGAACTGGCACTACCAAGTCAATAACACAAAACATAGTCCGTAGCTCGATAGACCCTTCGAGCTCAAGAATAGGTTAAGATAAGACATGTATTGGTAACACAAGGAATATTATGAATATGTCTTCTTTTCCCAGAGAGGATTTCGAGTTAGAAAATTAGATGGACAAGGATGAAGAGGAAGCAGAAGAGAATGGTTCTTTATTAACGATGAGCGATTTCGAGCTGTTGGTGGAGCTCGTCCCAGGTAAATTGCAATCCCTAAGACCTCGTTTGCTAATTTACTCGCACAGAAACTATTATTGTTACTGTTATCCTTGACTGTAGTTTTTTTCTTCTCAATGTTGAATCAGAACCCTCAATCTTTTAAAATTAGAGTAGAAAATAGACTTCCAAGTCATCCCACAAATGGAAACTCTTTCGACCCCAAAACCACATTGTTTGGGGGTGCACTTTTGGAATCAGTTCCTACAACTAACTCTAGGTGGCTGCACTTCTTGTGTTATCAAGAAGCAAGCACTTTACTTTCATTCATATTGTGTCTCAACGTAACACGCTATAAATGTTAGAAATTGAGATAGATAGGGGAATCGACATAGACAAGGAAAATTTGAGGAAGGCTCTCCACCCCATAGAGAAAGAAGTCACATAAGCTTATAATTTTCCACTCACCACTGAGCCTCTTTATTGATTTGTAAATTGCACTTGTAATCTCTTGACACTTCGGGTCAAGATACTTGAACACCAATCACTTGGTTGTTCATCTACTCATCTAGAATGTTTAAGGTCACTTGAGACGTTTCAGTTTGAGCTAACTCAGACTCTTCGAATTCCCACAACAATTTCCTCTTAGTAGTATGATGGTTGAGTGCTTGACTTTGTATTCCACAAAGGTCTTAATCAAACAAGAATGTAGTGACTGAGAGGAGGCTTGATCTTGAAATGCAGTAGGAGCAAAGACACACAAGATTTCCCAAACAGCAGCAAAGTAGATCTGCAAGAAGAAACAAAAGTTGTATGAATCCATAGCCCCTCTCAAAAGGGTTCAACTGGATCACTCAATTTGACCTCACCACATCGTTTCCCATCTGGAGCTTTTGCAACAAAATTTAGTACAAGGGTCAGGCAATTATCAGGTTGTCCCTATTGATAAGTCCAAGTATACTTAGCAACAAGGTAGATGGATCAAAAGCAGTTAGAAGTAAATGCACTGGTACACTCCTGCCAACGTAACTGCTAAGTTAGTGCCGGAATATTCTCCCGCGCGGTCACTGTAAGAAATTAGACATAAACCACTCAGTTGTTCTCTCTTCATCTGTATATAGTAGTGCTCATTGTATGGTGAACATCAGTTGTTGATAAGTTTATTATGGTATCAGAGCTGGGTATGCTTGTATGAGCTACGCCTGCACGTTTTCTGCAGTTTCACTTCTCTCTCTTTCTCCTCTTCAAATCTCTCAACACCCTCTGCTCACAGAAACCGCAGACTCATTTGGTGAGAGCTCAATTCGTGGCATCCTGAAGTGGAGTTGGAACTTGGAGGTACAGCGGCTTTCTTTCAGATTCTGCGGTCCAAAGCTATCGGATCAAGATACCTGCACGCACGGCCTGGTGATGAAATTGAAGCATGTGTGTGAACCAAGAAGGTCTCGATAGTGCTCAACGTTATCAGATCTCTCTTTGCAAGGCTCCGTGTTGCAAGTTAGATTGTGATAAGTTATATTGTGCCTAGAAAATTAAAGCTAGCTCCTGAGTCATCTTGCTTCTTGCCTTGGTAGAGTAGACTAGTGTTAAGGAAACCTACAATATTCTTTCTGTTTTATGAGGAAGCTCCCCTGAGGAACATTCTTTGAAGCGTATTAGTGAGTATCTCATTTCACGATGGAAAAAGATCATTGCCAAGGAGAAGATGTTGGCCTCTCCAGTCAACCACAAGCTGTGAAGGAGGGCGGTTCAGAATGTCTTTGAGAAGAGGATCTACGGGATTGCTTGGTGCCGAAGATGGTGACAATGAAGAAGAGTTATTGTCACCCACTCAGCAGAGATTGTAGCTGCGAGAAAGCGAAGGATCAAAGCCATCGTGCTCATGAGTCTCACGTTGTGTGAAGGTCCACAAGACTTCATCGAAGGGATCACGGATCCACATGAGGCATGGTTGAAATTGAATACTCTCTACAGTACTCACACCATAGCCAACATCATGACACTGAGAAACATGTGGCATGACTTAGAATGATTGATGACATGGATGTTCTCACATTCATGCAGGTCGTTTATGGTCTTTGAAAGGATCTAAGGTCAACTAATCAAGTTATGGATGATCCCATGGTGGTTCACAAGATTCTGACTCATCTTCCTAACCGATTTGAATATTTTCTCCATCAATTACAAGATGAGAGAACACTTCCATCACTAGATGAATTGTTTAGTTGACTTCATCTAGAAGAGAGTACTTACGTCAAGCGGCGTCATGGCAACAACCACGAAGAGGGTTGGTGATGTGTATTCGAAATGTCATCATAAACCGAGGACATGGAGGCCCACCTCGATTCACCAGAGGAGAGACTTTGCGTGAACATTTTTGTATGTCACCGTTGTGGAAAACTAGGACACACTGCAAGAAAGTGTTGAGCACCAGCTCCACTTCCAAGCAACTTTGTGAAGTTGACGATGTACCCGAATCAAGCAGCGTGCGACGCCCACTACACTTACCTCGGAGAAGATTCCATGGGTGAGCTAGTCTCACTCTCTGAAGTTACGGAAGATGGAATTGAGACAGCTTTAGCAACTCTTTCGCGAGAGAACGCCTCTGAGAATATGAAGGATTTCATAGTAGACTCAGGAGCTTCTCTCCATTTTGCTAATGATCCCACCATGTTCTCGAAACTAGAACAGAATAGCTCTAGCAAAACCTTAAAATCAACCTCCAGGCTTGATCATGTCATTCGAGGCCAAGGAGAAATTGACAATGCTCAATCCTCATGCAAAGTTAACACGATTAAGTGTATTAAGTATGTTCCAGGTCTGAGTAAAAACTTGTTGTATGTGGATCAAATTACTAATTGTCATAAATTAGTTATATATTCGAAAAACAAAATGCTTAGTTATCAGTGACAATTCACCTTTCACCAAGGTAGTTGTTGGTGTACGAGACATACAGAACGGTCTTTACAGACTTACTAGCCTTCACTCAAATCTAGAGGCTCATCATCTCCTTGAACCACTCGAAGATTTAGAAGCCCATCCATTGTTCACTCCCGAACCTTTTTTTGATCGACTTCTGGAGACCCACGTAGTACAAAATTTGCCTATCTCTCAACCACTAGTTTCATTAGCCAGCAAGCATGCTAAAATTATTGAGGCCCAAGACGAACAAATTTGCCAATGGCATGCAAGAATGAGATATATTAGCTTTGCTAATTTATCCCTTCTCAGTAGAATGTGGAAGACGTTAAATACCCCCCCACGAACTTATAGGGGGCACCTCTGACAGGTACAGGACTGCCCGCGAAGTGACGTCAGCAATGTCCAGCCGTCCATCCACTCCACTCGACGTTCATCCACTCCACGTCCGCGTTGAAGGCGTCCTCCAGACCTGCGTAGCTAGGATTTAGTACACAACATTGACATATACTAAGATCCTTATACATTTATACATACAATGTTATATACACAATGTTACAAGTATAGGGTACTGTATATCCAGTTCTGCATCTGCTGTTCTGTATACCCAGATCTGTACACCCAGACCCAGTTCTGCATATGTACATATACAGTACATGCTCTGCAGATCTGCGATGGAGTGTTCCTGTATATCTACCTATACAGAACATTCCCTTCAGATCTGCGATGGAGTCGTTCTGCATATGTACCTATAAAGAACATACTCTGCAGATCTGCAGAATGGACTCGTTCTCAATCTCTACCTATAGATAACATGATCTGCAGATCTGTACATGGACTCGTTCTCAATATCTACCTATAGAGAACATGATCTGCAGATCTGTAAATGGACTCGTTCTCAATATCTACCTATACAGAACATGCTCTACAGGTATGCGAATGGAGTGATTTTTGGATCTAGGGTTTAAGGGTCTTGGAACGCAGAGCACACATTTCTTTGCATAGTGTGTGATGGTTTAGGGTTTCGTCATTTGTGCTCGTGTTTTCAGATTTTGAGTTCTTTGCTATCCGTTTCCAGTTCTGCTGTTCGAAGTTGTTGGGTACTGCTCAAATTTTCTTCATCGCCTTCACCTTGCAAGGACACATCCCCTCCCTCGTTTCCAGTTCTGCTGTTCGAAGTAGTTGGGTACTGCTGAAATTTTCTTCATCGCCTTCAACTTGCAAGGACACACCCCCTCCCTCATCACATTCGTATTCATGGAAATGGCCTCCCGAAATTCTGTTCAAGAGAAGGCGACCACCCATTTCCCCCGCAATTTGTCAAATCCTCAATCCAGTGTAGAGTGCGATGATGACATCCCACAAATCGCTCTTGCAACATTTCGTGCAATGCAGGCTGATCTTATAATTTCGTTGAGAGAGAGAGTTCAAAATCCTCCTCCAGGTGCATTTGCTATGGACGACTTGGTGTGGACCAACCACGTTACACAAGGTCAAGGGATACAGAAAACCTCTAAGCTAGCTGTAATATTGTGGGAGAGACTTGATGATTTCATTAAAGGCGAGCAACAACATCCTCAATTTCCCTGCAATTTTACCAAGGAAATCGTCCGTGTTAACTTGCCAAACTCCTTGCGAACACCTCGTGCACACAGTCCTGCTATTGTACTGAGGTTTGACCTACTGCCTGCTCTGAATTTGAAACCACACACTATTCATGTTCTGCTTGTCATAATGTGCTCACCAGCCAGATATCAAACTTATGCATTTCATTCTACACTCCACAATTTGCAGTACACTGTCCTTACTGTTCATGAGGGTGTATGGATTCCATGTCCTGCAAATATGTACATATAAAATTTTACATATTCAATACATGTGTTCTTCCATTGCCATTGCAGATACAGGTGCAATTTTGGTCCTGAAGATAGGAGTGATATTGTTGCGCATAATATGCAAGCTCTACTGAAATCTACACAAAAAAAAAAGCAGAAGATGTTGCAGAAGAAAAAACGAGGTAAGAAGGTAATACCGGAATACGAGTCTTTCGCAGTGAGCAAATCAACCCGTCCAAAGGCTGCACGCATTGGCAAGACATATGCGGGCAACTCAAGAAAGCGAGGGTGCCAATGTTGTTTTCTTGCGAAGAAGCCCTATCTGGACCACTCGTTGTGTTTGCTAATTTATGAAAATGCAGAACACTTGAATAAATCTGGAGAACACTGCCACGGCACCATGCTCGGTGGATTTAGATATGCGCTCGGTGCTGGTCTTTCAACTGAAATGAAACAAAAAATTGCTGAAATGCATGCCTATGGGTTATCCCCTGCCCAAATCATGCAACAACACACCAAAGAAGTTCGTGAGCTTGCCGTGTGTAATGGAGTGGTGACGCGCGACACATTCTTGTTGCCGTGCGACGTCAGAAACATCTGTCGAAAGAGGGCTGAAGATTTGTGGGAGAAACATCCGTCCAACCCGATTAGCGTCCGTATGTGGGCAGCAGAGAATCCAGACAGCGTGTTCTACTACCAAGAGCACTCGCTACTGGACCTTAATTCTCAAACACAAGACGACTCACCTTTCACCATAGGCATACAAACTGAATGGCAACTTGAAATGATGGCAAACTTCGGTCACAACAGCGCTCTTTCCATTGACGCCACGTTTGGTACCAGCCAGACTAGGGTAAGCTAATGTCCATGTCCTTCATCTTCGTCGTCATGTTCTGTGATGATTTTCTCATACTGCCAGTCAATTTGTTTCAACCATGTTCTGCCCTATGCTAACAATGATGTTCATTGTTTCTACAGTACCCACTCTACACTGTTATGGTGTTCGATGATTGGAGAAATGGCATACCAGTGGCTTTCTTTGTCATTTCGCGGACACGTGAACAAGATCTCCGCCCAGTTCTTCAAGCGCTGCATGACAGGGTTCAAGGGTTCAAAAATGATTGGTTACCATCCTCTATTATCGTTGACAATGCTCAGGCTGAAATAAACACACTTTGGTAAGCAATTATTGTCTGTTCTGCAACTTTTACTTTGTAGTCTCACCCCAATATGTAATGCAGTGTCCTGCATTGCATATTGGTGTTAATTATTAATTCCTCACTGTTACAGGTATTTTCCTCAGTGTTCATCCTCTGAGCTCATAATCTGTTGTTCTGTCTCTAGCGCAGCATGGTGTGGCCGCAAGCCAAAATTTTCCTGTGCTTGTGGCATGTCAGAAAGTCATGGGCAGAGAACGCCATCAAGAAAATTTCAAGCGCTGCAGAACGCAACACTGTTCTTCAAATGCTCGGCAACATAATGTACGGGAAAGGTTGCAAGGTTGACGATGATCCTATCGACTGGGCCCTCGACCAACTTGACAATATATCTAACACTCGTCCATTGGCAAGTGCGTTCATGACATACATGAACGATGTTTGGCGAGTCAAGACACCAATGTGGTGCGTCTGAGCGCGACGGATACCACATGCAGGACAGAACACTAACGCGGCTATTGAATCCTATCACAACAATTTGAAGAGTGTTCTAAACTCTGCCAAAGAGAGATTTGTGGGTAGGCGCATGGACTGGCTTATTTATCATCTAACGGGTGACGTTTTGACTCATTACTGGTACAGTGTCCAATGCAAAGCATACGGATATATACGCAACAAGAAACAAGAGGGTATTGTTGCATCTGCAATTATGGGAGCCAACGACATACCTGATAGTAACGTCCTCATTTGTATGGACGAGGATGTTGCATATGTGGGGTCTGTAAACAACCGCCCGAAGGTGTGGACCATCAAATGTCCGGACTCTGAATGGGCACAATGCAACTGCCCCGTCGCCAAAGAGGGCATGATTTGCAACCACACCATTAAAGTCTTCAAGATGCTCCACCCTGGAATTGAAGATGGTGCCATAGTGCGTGAAGCTGGTACACGACATGGAACTCAGCGCGCCACTCCAATTGCGCGTTGCTACGCAGGACTGTCACAACAGACTACTCAAATCCATGTTCCGGAAGACATGGGCACACCAATCGAAGTTGAACCTGTGGTGCAGGACAATGTTCTGCAAATTGATGTTGTCGAAGATCACATCACTCTAACACCTGTGGACCCTGTGACTGTGGACGACGAATAGAACCCCTCGCAGTTCTCCTCTCAGTTTACCCAGATGGACTCCTTCCATTCGACTCCCCTTTCCCAAGAGAGTTCTTTACAAGCACCTACTGCCGCAACCGCGCACGACATTTACGCCACCCTTGCACTCAAGGCTGAGCAACATCCTGTTCTACAAACTCACTTGATCGCTGGCCTTAGGCACATTCGGGGCAAGCAAAACCAGCTTATTGCACAAGGGGTTACACGGATGCCATTGACTCCTACGACAACCTCGTTTCCAGAGAGGGTAGGCGACAACTCTTTAAAACGCCGGAGGAGTTTCCTGGAGTTCCCGTTGCCGAAGAGAAAGCTTTCCAGCTCCAAATGATAGGGTTTAAGTGTGAACAATAATCTGCATTATCTGCATATTTGTAATGCAGTACACAGTTAGTTCTTACTTGTAATAGTTTTTAATTCTGTGTGCAAAGTTATGTGTTAACAATAAAACGGTCCTTCCTAAGCACGGGTAGATCACTCTAAGGCATTTTTGTGCACCATGTGCGGCTGGGGGTTTTTTGTTTTGGGGCTATTTACCTTCAAGGGCTAAATTAAAGCCTCCCTATAATTACTTAAATTTCAAAAATGACCCATTTGTTTGCACCCTTTCATTACTTATATTGTCCAAGTCACTGCAATTTTTTGTACTCTATATTCCTTTTAACAACGGCACGTTCCCTTTTCATCCATTTTTGGACAGACAGAAATCCCAATTATCATCCATCCCCGTGAGTCCTAAACCCATTTACATACCATACTAAACATACCTTCTAGGATCCTTATCTTCAGCCCCTATATTAATTTTACAAAAAAATAATGGCCCACGTTTTATGTCCATCTAACTTACTTATAATGGGATTGTCTACATTTAATGGCCCCTTCATTACTTGGAATTCCTTTATAATTTTTATTTCAAATGATTTTAATCCTCTCTATATTATGCCGCACGTCGTTTTTAAAATGCACTAAGTGATCTACCCGTGTTCCTAAGTACCATATCTGGGTGTAGTAGGGTGATTCATGTTCTGGTTACGACATACCTCAGCTCATTTTCCTTGTTGTACTGCAACTCGCCTGTCCTACTCATTGTGTATTGTTCTGCACCATTGGTTGATCACGCGCCAGTTGTCCTGCCCATTCCCTGCTCTACACTTCTTCTACTGCACATCGACTGTTTCTGGGTTTGGTGCGTTTTCATCATGACTGCTCCCATCCTTTTCAAGTGATCCCATCTAACCACATCCCCCCCCCCCAACATCCCATATCACACATGGTCTTCTGAAATGCCATTGTTTTATATCAAAATGGTTGCTATTGAAAGCAGTACAAATGGTCTTTGACCATCGAGTGTTCTTTGTATCATGTTCTACGTTTTCTGTGTTGTATATCCTGTTCTGTGTATCCTGTTCTACATGACTACACGGTATTTGATGTTGTACAATGTAATGGAAACTGTACATCCATTTTACAACATGTTACACATGTAAAAAATACAACCTAACTCTTGTCGACTACTTTCGGAAGTCCGACCTTGAGCCTTACTCTGCGATGTCGTTTCGCTGGAGGTCTTCGTCGTGGTGCTGTCTGGTGTACAATTCTCACGTTCCATTCCGTGAAGTGGTGCCGTCCATTCTCTATCACATCGATCAACGCATTCCGAACTACCCTCCTTGTACGCAATGCATCTGTCCAGCTATAGTTCAACGCGAATCCCTGCAACAACACAAACATCCTTAGAACATTTGTTGCAGAACAGCAGTACATTAATTGTGGTAGTATTATACTTAAATTTTTTATGATCTATTACTCATCTGCGTATTCTCTATGCATGTTTAGGTGTTCGAAGAGGTCTAAGACTCAATTACCTCACACAATGTAAGGGGTCTATCTCTCACGCTCTTTGTATACTCCATAATATTCTTCAACATGTAGAACCCGCAAGCCCAGCCAAAATTTTGTTGTGGCACAATTCCTTGTACCCATTGTTGGGACGAGCTAACAGCATTCCACATATCAGCATCGGTATCATTGTCACTCCACGCAGCTTACAACTTTCCGAGTCTTGTTTCAATTCTGGGGTCGGAATGGAGACCTGACCCTACCAAGGAATCGAGATGGAAGAACCCGTGTTCCCCTACTATGTAAACGGTCCAATGTTTCCCGCATGTATAAGGAACTATTAAAGTGTTTATGTTCTGCGTTGGAAGGGCTCCATGCACGTCATGTATGAAGGCTACATATACCTCTAAGGTGTCTTTGTCTTGCTCCTGAAGATGCGCTAGGAGCAGGTTTAGAAGATAAGGACTACAAACGTGATACTTTAAACTCTCAAGTTGGGGATTCAGCCACGCCCTAATCCATTCCATCATGTAGTTACTCAACTCCCCATGATTTTGAACCAAAGGCTTCATATCCCCTTTCCACTGTAGACTCAAATTCTCACCACGATACAGAAACTCAAAACTTGCAACTTTCTTCCCACCTGCTTCAGCAATGATGGTGTTCACAAGTTCCTCAAGTCTGCAGAACACAGCCTCATGTATTAGTCTCGTAGCCAGCAACATCAAAGGACGGTATGAATATTATGTTCTGCATCATTAACACTACATAAAAGTTACCTTCCATCCGATTTTTGTGTTGTACTGCCCAGTACGTCGTCCAAAGTTTTGTCCTCCTTAGGCTAGACAGGACGGGAGCTGACCTTCACTGGCTCAACATGTTCCTCCACCTCTGATACTACCAGGCACGCAGTGCGAGTTGAAGTGGATGCATCCTTTGTCGCCGTCGAAACTTCACCCATGTTCTGGACCGAAGTGGATGCATCATTTGTCGCCGTCAGAACTTCACACATGTTCTGGACCTCTTTGTAGGCGTCATTGAAAAGTGCGCCTATTTCGTCCGCTGCAGCACCAGCGTCCTGCGAGCATCCGGATGAGTCCAATGGTTTGTTGTGGGTGCAACCAGTAGGGGTAGTGTCGTCGAGGTTCAACCTCCGTGCTGGAGAAACCATTGTCCTGCCATCCAGAGGCCCTATTGCAAGCGTGTGAGACGGTGTCCTGTAAAACCACGGTCTTGTGTTGACCATTTAGCAAAAGGCATAGGTGGAAGGCGCTTAATTGAACTCATAGGTTGATAAGGGTGTGGTATGAGACACGAACCTTAATGGCGTGTTCTGCATCTCAGAACTAAGCTGTGTTAGGGTTAGGTCCTGCGTGCTGATGCGGTCGACGCCATCGAAATCCATGTGCATAGGTATTGAGTCCAAACTCTCCAAACTCATGGCCTCATGTACTTCACCCCCGAACCCCAGTGTTGATCGAGATGATTTTTCCATAGGCATCGCCACCTCTTCGAACAACAACGCCCTCGTGCAATGTAGGTCAGGAGCAATGTCATCTGTTGTTTCCTCCACTCCCAGTCCACAATTGAACAACCGCAATTGGGTGGACCTTACATATTGCAAGCTCTGTACTATATCCTTCACCCGCATCTGCACGCAGGTGCTCTTCTTGTGCAGGTCACCCAATGTCAATGTTCCTATGTCAACATCCTCGTGGAAGACCATTGATGAACACAGGACCTGCGCCACATATCCTTCACTTATTTTGGCCATCGTATGTTGTTATACCAGTACTGTTCTGTACTATATAATACTATATTGTTTTACAATCAATATTCAAAATGTACTGTTAGACATATCATGTTCCTATTAACTCCCAATCGTCATAGTGAAGAACATGCTAAACCCCGAGGGTAATTGTCAGATGAACAGGACTCAGTACATACCTCGCTACACTTCGCTTGGCGTTGCTCTCCGACGTCGACACTGAACCACATGTCAGCAAGCTCACTTTCACGGTGCATGCGGACCATGTCTGCGATGGCTCGTTGCGCGATCCTACCGATGAAGGACTCCATTTTCTTAACCACAGCCATGCGCCCTGATGGTTCGTGTCCAAGCAGAGCTGCAACGTCTGTGAACAGGACATCAATGTGTTCTGCGGCACTCTCGATGCTGGGGAAAGTACACCAACCTGTTGTAGGGATGTTCTGGGTAATTGTCGTCAAGGCGACTGAGTGGACTGTGTCTTGAGCAAGCTCCAATATGTATTCCTCGTGGAGACCTATAGTTGGGTGTGAGATTGGACGACTGAAGCCCGTATGATTTCTGACCAAGTACAAAAATGCTCTCAAAACATGCGGGCACTCACGCTCAAGCGACAGAGGCTCGGTCTTCGTGTTCGACAGCAGAACAGCTGACATCTCCAGCCACTCCTGTTCTGTGTGGTCCCATGGGCCAGCATTGAAATTTTTTAGAGGCCATTTTCTGAATATCTGGTACAACGGTGACCATTTCCACTTGGACTCCTCCTTCTCTTTCACGGCGCTGTCAAATTTTCGTAACGCGTCTTCGACGTGATTTCTTCTAAAATTCTCAAAGTTGACCTTGGCGGCAGCAACCTTCTCATCGTACTCCCTTTGTTCGACGCGATAATGAAGATAGTCTTTCAGGCGCCTGAGCTCTTCATACACGTTCACATCGGAATTGCTCTTAAAAACCCTGACCTGCGCCTTTATTTTATCCAAAAATTCGCTATGTTCTCCAAGGTTCTCCTGCAATGTATACACCGGCAGAACATAAAAAAACGACTCATTATAAGAACATAATATTGTACAGCCAATCTGATCTGGTAGAACATGAGATGATAGAGCACATTCAAAACTGAAGAACATGGAGTGAAACACAATACCATATTTTTGCCATACAGGTACCATTGCCCGAATGCAGCCCCAACGCGATAGCCAATAGAGCCATCTTCCAATTGTTTCTGGAGGTATTGCATGCAGCCATCCGGGTCATCTAAGAGACTTTTTGGCACCCAGTAATCGTCAGTCTCGTTGATAAGCACATAGAGACCATCGACTGGCACTGGTTCTGAAGGCCGTGTAATCTCTTTAGGCGCATGGAAAAGAACTGTGGCCTCCTTGTACACGTGTTGTTTGCACTCCTCCCGCGACATGGGGATAGGTTGGACAGGTTCAGTCGAGGGCTGGGCAACAACAAGGGGAATAGCATCTTCCTGCGGAGGCTCGGGTTGCAGAACAATGTCCGTCACAGGTACTGTTTGCGGAACAATGTCTATGTCTATGGCAGGATTCAACAGTACACCATCGTGCGAAGTCGTAGCTCAAATAAGTTCAGTCTGCTGAACCTGTGGGTGGATATGTTCCACACGCGACGGCGAAGGCTGCGCACGATGTCCATGCTTGTGCGTCACAACACGGAAGTGCCCATGGCCACTGTTCTGCGAATTTGGAGTCGCCTCCTTTGATGTGGAGTCGGACTCGCTTGGCGACGTGCCCGAATTCAGGTCCTCTTCGCTGGAGGATATACAAATCCTGCGAGATGTCTTCCAATTTTTCTTCGGTCGTCCCTTACTGGCAGAGGGTGACTTGGGTATTCTGGGCGGTCCTTTCACTGCAAGGTTTTGCGCCTTGCGGGGTGGTGATGAGGGAGCGGCGTCCACACCAACGCTGCGAGTTCTACAGCCAATGATAGGAACGGGCGTCCTCGTTGTTAGCTTGCGTTTTCTGGATGGAACATCATGTTCTGCATTGGCAGCCACCAATGATGTACTGTCCACTGGATTGGACTCTAATTCCAGAGGCGGAGGAAACTGCGATGGGGATTGGGAGTGCGACCCATGTGGCGAGGAAACCTTGTTGAATTTCTGTGCAATCCTATGCTTCTCTCCATGATTGCTTGGCTCCCAGGTTGGATACATCTTGAGTGGCTTCTCTCCCGTGTAGCTCTTACATAGGTTAAACATCCTATGGTAAGAGACAGTGTTCTTATCCTTGTATGACTCATTGCAATAAATACAATTGAACATGTACCTGTTGTTGGCCATTTTAACTTTGTCCCTCGCCTGCCAATATGCCTCTACCACAAGCTCCTCATACTCATCCTCTACGTTCATACATGCACAGGTCTTCCTATTTTGTTTCATGGTACAACGGAAAACCCTAGATGTTCCATCTGGACTAGCAAACACCTGCAAAACAGTACCTGTTCAATATGCAGAACTGATGGGAGGGAAGAAAGTTCTGATAGAACTACAGGACATGTTAAATTCCTAAAACTGACGAGAGGGAAGAAAGTTTTGATAGAAAAAACAGGACATGCTAATTTCCTAAAACTGATGGGAGGGAAGAAAGTTCTGATAGAACTACAGGACTAGTTAAATTCCTAAAACTGACGAGAGGAAAGAAATTTTTGATAGAAAAAATAGGACATGCTAATTTCCTAAAACTGATGGGAGGGAAGAAAATGCAGTGAGCAAAACATGACCTGTTTAATACCAAAAACTGATGCTTACCCCTTGAAAGTTCTGAGAGAATTTAACATATTGTTGTGTATGCAAATATGTAACCAACAATACAGGAAAATGGTAAGGAAAAACAACACAACAAGTTCTGTGAAGGAATGCTTACCCCTTCTTGCCAGCCTTGTTTACCATGTATGCACAAGTGGACGAATTTGTGCCTCCCCAAGGACCTTATCAGGGCTTCATCTTCAAGGACATGCCAACCCACAGCAAGCGCCTCTGGAAGAAGTTTCGCCCCGTTTTTGTTCCTAGTCACTTTGGATGCTCCTGTTCCTTCAGTTGTCGCCATTAATGCGTTCGGGTATAATGATTTCAATTGTGCACAAAAAAACACTCAAAACTACACTTGAAAATGAGCAAACCCTAAACCTCACACGCTTTCATAATTTGCTGGCATTAAATGTGCGATAAAGGAATGAAGAGTCTGCAAATAAGCAAAACTGCAAACCCTAATAAAATTGTGCAGAATGTCGCTAATGAACCCGCTAATGAACTTGCTAATGTCGCTAATGAACGGCCGTGAACATAAACTGCCGCAATAATAACTGCTGCTACAACAACAACCAGGAGCAGTTATTGGACACCAATCGATTAGCACTCAAAACCCTTGGAATGCCGCAAAAACCTTTCGAGTATAACCCGCAACCGCTTCGAATGTCACTAAAAACGCTTAGATTCTAACTAAGTCGACTCATCGAAATCCTGTCCACACTCGCCGAACACACACCAGCTCATAAATTTCGCACGTTCCTACTCAAAAGGAAATCAAGCAGTTCACGAATGAAACCCTCACAGCCCTTCACAAGCTCTTTAGAAAATGGTTAAACCTGTTGGTCTTCAACCCAATGACGTCTAAATGATACCTAATAACCCTAAACAATCACTTTCAGTGAAATCACTACGTCATGATTGATGCAGCTATCATTAAAGAGCATGGGCGTACGACATCCCTTGAGCAGGATAGCAGTCGCGTCGAACTGCTCTGTACAGAACTGCGGTCGCGAGGAACTGGTATCTACAGGAAGGCAGTCACGTGGAACTGCTGTGTAGAACAGAACAGCAGTGCAGCGGTGCATCAATGGCGTGGAGGTGATATGCACAACACAGTAGTAGCGTGGAATGTTAAATAGGGAAAATGTTCAACTTGAAGAGGCTGTCAATATCTCCCTTGTTCTATGTTGGAGATGAGTTCGTGTTCGACAATGAAGCACTGTCCATCTCCCACTGTAATAAAATGCATATCGTCTACGTTGGAGATGACTCCATAATCCACAATCAATAAAAATGCATGTTCCACAAAAACCATAGCCCATGTTCCTAAACCAAAAAGAGTGCATGTTCCCAAAAAACCAAAGTCAATTTTCGACAATCAAGCAGAGTCCATGTTCCACAATCAACCAGTGTCCATGTTCCACAATCAACCAGTGTCCATGTTCCACAATAAACCAGTGCCCATGTTCCTCAATAAACCAGTGTTCATGTTCCATACCCAAGAACATTCATGTTCCACAATCCTATGTTGTGCTAATTAATGTCCCTATGTTGTGCTATGTTATGTCCCTCAATAAATTAGTGTCCATGTTCCACAATCAAGCAGTGTCCATGTTCCATAACCAAGAACATCCATGTTCCACAATCAAGCAGTGTCCATGTTCCTAAACCCTAAACCAGTGTCCGTGTTTTACAATCAAGCAGTGTCCATGTTCCTAAACCCTAAACCAGTGTCCGTGTTTTACAATCAAGCAGTGTCCATGTTCCTCAATAAACCACTGTCCATGTTCCACAATGAACCAGTGTATATGGTCCACAATCAAGCAGTGTCCATGTTCCACAATGAACTAGTGTCCATGTTCCACAATGAACTAG
The DNA here is from genome assembly GCA_950295325.1 of Polytrichum commune. Classification (NCBI taxonomy): domain Eukaryota; kingdom Viridiplantae; phylum Streptophyta; class Polytrichopsida; order Polytrichales; family Polytrichaceae; genus Polytrichum; species Polytrichum commune. The sequence goes on from OX485805.1 coordinate 19,308,655, forward strand.
TGTCCATGTTCCACAATGAACTAGTGTCCATGTTCCACAATGAACTAGTGTCCATGTTCCACAATGAACTAGTGTCCATGTTCCACAATCAACCAGTGTCCGTGTTCCTCAATAAACCAGTGTCCATGTTCCATAACCAAGAACATCCATGTTCTACAATCCTATGTTGTACTGAATAATGTCCCTATGTTGTGGTAATTTATGTCCCTATGTTGTGCTATTTTATGTCCATATGTTGTGGTATGTTATGTCCTTCAATAAATTAATGTCCATGTTTCACATTAAACCAGTGTCCATGTTCCACAATCAACGATTGTCCATGTTCCACAATAAACCAGTGTCCATGTTCCATAATAAACCAGTGTCCATATTCCACAATGAAGCAGTATCCATGTTCCACAATGAACCAGTGTCCATGTTCCACAATCAAGCAGTGTCCATGTTCCACAATCAACCATTGTCCATGTTCCACAATGAACCAGTGTCCATGATCCACAATCAACCAGTGTCCATGTTCCACAATCAACCAGTGTCCATGTTCCACAATCAACCAGTGTCCATGTTCCACAATCAACCAGTGTCCATGTTCCACAATCAACCATTGTCCTTGTTCCACAATGAACCAGTGTTCATGTTCTTAAACTCTAAACCAGTGTCCATGTTCCACAATCAACCAGTGTCCATGTTCCACAATCAACCAGTGTCCATGTTCCACAATCAACCAGTGTCCATGTTCCACAATCAATTAGTGTCTATGTTCCACAATAAACCAGTGTCTATGTTTCATAACCAAGAACATCCATGTTCCACAATCCTATGTTATGCTAATTAATGTCCCTATGTTGTGCTATTTTATGTTCCTATGTTGTGCTAATTAATGTCCCTATGTTGTGCTATTTTATGTCCCTATGTTGTGTTATTTTATGTCCCTATGTTGTGCTATTTTATGTCCCTATGTTGTGCTATGTTATGTCCCTCAATAAATTAGTGTCCATGTTTCAGAATAAACCAGAGTCCATGTTCCTCAATAAACCAGTGTCCATGTTCCTCAATAAACCAGTGTCCATGTTCCTCAATAAACCAGTGTCCATGTTCGTCAATAAATCAGTGTCTATGTTCCACAATCAAGCAGTGTCCATATTCCTCAATAAACCAGTGTCCATGTTCCACAATCAACCAGTGTCCATGTTCCACAATCAACCAGTGTCCATGTTCCACAATCAACCAGTGTCTATGTTCCTCAATAAACCAGTGTCCATGTTCCATAACCAAGAACATCCATGTTCCACAATCCTATGTTGTGCTATTTTATGTCCCTATGTTATGCTAATTAATGTCCCTATGTTGTGCTATTTTATGTCCCTATGTTGTGCTAATTAATGTCCCTATGTTGTGCTATTTTATGTCCCTATGTTGTGTTATTTAATGTCCCCATGTTGTGCTAATTAATGTCCCTATGTTCTCCCTAGCTAAGTTCAATTCAGTGTGTACTGTATACGATGTCATGTATACGATGTCATGTGTGGGATGCACTGTATACGCAGTCTTATATCCGTTGTACTGTATACGTTGTGATGTATACGTCGTACTATATCCGATGTCATGTATCCGACGTCTTGTATACGCTGTATTGTATACGCCGTACACCTCCTGAACGCGTTGTCATCCATACGCGTCCGCGAATGACCGGCACGACCGGTCACCCCGTCGTCGGGCTGCCCTGCACATTTTCAGCAGGTGCCCCCTATAAGTTCGTGGGGGGGTACTTAACGTCCTCCGTAGAATGTGCATAGGAATTCCAACTTTACCAAAGTCCACCAAGGTATGCTACCCATGTCAATTAGAAAGGCAGACACAAGAAAGAATTCCAAAAGCTGCTGAAAACAAAGCTATAAAAATTCTCGAAGTTATCAACTCCAATTTGTGCGGACCTCGGGGTAAAACCTAATCTCCAGCATCTGAGAATTGTCACGTGTCAAGTCTATGTCCATGTTCCGGAATCACACCAAAACAAACTTCAACAGAGAGCGATTGAAGGACGTTTTGTAGGCTATGATAAATCAAAAAATCTTTTAGGGTCTACATGCTGACTTCAAATAAAGTTATTGTCACTAAAGGTGTAGTATTTAATGACAAAACATATCTATTTTACCACAGGACATCTCAACCGCTCAGACTTCACCTTTATCCACCTTAGATGTACCAGAGTTGTCCAACCATGTTCTATCAAATCAAATCATTCTGTCCACTCAAATTCGTCAACCAAATTCTCCAAGTGTGTATGTTTCTCTATCACATGTTCAATCCCCAATAAATTCTTCTCGATCATCCCAAACTCCTGGTCATTCACCAACTTCCTTTCTTTCGTCTCCCTTTGATCCATACTACTTCTCTGACCGTTCAATAAAAAGTTCTCGAGTTTTTAACATCACCAATCCAAACAGGGTTCATGATGTCGATCATTGGTCAACTGATGATGTTGTAAATGAAATCTCTATGTCTCAATCCTCCAATCTCCGATCAATGGGACCTTCCTGAAGAAAATGATCCAAATCAATTTGACCCTCAAATTGAGCACATATCTCTGTCAAAACGCAAGACCAATGTTCTAGTATGGTGGCAAGATTAATTCTTGGGTATTATGTCACTTCCTCAAGAGGCCAAGACATTTAGCAAAGCGGTCATTAATCCCAAGTGGATAGAAGCCATGCAAGAGGAGATGGCTTCCATACGTAAAAATCGCACTTGGGATTTGGTCGAACTTCCCTCTGGCAAATTTGTTGTATCAAACAAGTGGGTCTATACAATCAATTGCAAGGCATGTGGCACCCCACAACAATACAAAGCAAGACTTGTTGCAAGAGGCAACGAACAACAACATGGAATTGACTATGAGGAGACTTTTACTCTTGTTGTTAAGTGGGGTACAATTCGAACCTTAGTGGCTTTAGTTGCTTTCCAAGGACGGAAAATATTCCATATGGACGTTAAAACGGTGTTCTTAAACGGAGACTTGGAGAAAGAGGTGTCCATTTCCCAACCTCAGGGTTTTGTGCATCTGGGTCAAGAGCACCCCGTTTGTCGTTTGCGAAAGGCTTTGTATGGCCTTAAGCAAACGCCTTGTGCAAGGTATGCTAAATTTGACACATATCTCAAAAATTAGGTATTGAAGGCCTTCTACAACAAGATGCATATTACTCACATAAAAGGACTTTAACACATTCTAAGACTTGAACTTAGGTTAGAAACTTAACCATGCATCAGCTAACATTGTGAAGTAAGTTCCCTCTTTACTACATTGTGTACCGCAAGGCTGCAATATTACACACAACCAAAATATATAGGCAACACCTTGCCATACACTGCTAGGCATGAACTCAAGACACACACCAAAACCTAACTGCTCACATTACCGTGCGTACTTAAAGGGTACCAAGGAGAGAGATGAAATCATTACTTGAAGAGGGAATGCCACTACCGTAGTCCTTTCAAACGAGAGCGGAAAGACTAAGGGTGAGATCGCGAACTGATTACGTGGACATCTTAATTGGCAAGTTCTAGTCAACAAAGTGATGACCTGGACAAACCCTAAACAATACTCCCACTCCAGGTTCACTGTGATGACTAGAACTTAGAACAACTTCACCCACTATGTCTTCAAGATAGTGTAGATAGGGTGGGGGTGTCGTCATGAAGTCCGATGAGGTTGCGAAGGCGTTCGAAGCGATTGCAAGGAAGTGCCTTGGTCATAATATTGACAAGTTGGTCGTCTGTAGAAACATAGGTGATGGATATGTGACCATCCGTCTTAGCGTCTCGAATCTTGTGATACTTAGTATCAATGTGCTTGGTCTTCTGGTGAGAAACTGGATTTTTCACCAAGCGCACCGCAGATTGAATGTCACAATACAAGGTAGTGGGTGGGAGTTGAGGCGAGTGAACACTTTGAAGAAGGTGTCGAAGCCATAAGAGTTCATGGGTTGCCAAGCAAGCAGCTACATACTTAGATGTTGTGGTGCTAACTGCTGTGCATGTTTGTTTATGGCTCCCCCAAGCTACAGGTCCGTTGTTTAACATAAGAATGAATCCGGAGCGAGACTCTCTATCATTCACATCTGTTGCATAGTCTACATCGCAATATGCGGTTAGTCGATGTGGATGTGAGGTAGGGCCGTTAAGTAATCCGGTGATTCAGGGTCCCTTTGATGTAGTGGAGGATGCGTTTCGCAGCCGAAATGTGAGTTGCGTTCGGGTGACCGTTGAGTCTCGAGGCATTACTCGTGGCGTAAGTAATGTCAAAGCGGGTTTCAACAGATGCGAATCGAAGACTACCAATACATTCCCGGTATGGAAAGAGAAGGGTTGGTTCATTTTCTTTTGGCAATAGTGAGATGATCTGCGTTGTTAGGGTTGGCATGAACGGTGACTGGATGACAGTTGTCATGGGAGAATTTCTTAAGGAATTTCTTAAGATATCGACGTTGATCGATCGAGGTGAATAAGCATGCGATCCCTATCGTGAGTGATGTGAATCCCAACATAAACCTTAGCCAGTCATATAGTGATTTCGAAAGCTCCCTGCATGTGGTTTAGAATATCGACAATATTGTTGTGAAGATCAGTGATACATACGATGTCGTCATCTACCCATATGCTGAGTATGAGCTTTGGGTCTACTTTGTTGACATAAACACAACAATTGGCATCTGACACAATGAGATCGTATGCTTAAAGGAAATCATTTAATTTATGAATCCAAACTCGTGCTGACTGTTTCAAGCCATACAGTGGTTTCATTAACCTTATTAAACTAGAAAAAGTAAGAATATAGTATTGTACCTTATATTTTTCACATTTTATACTATGATTATAATAATTTCATGCATTATTATAAATTGTATATAAATTGTCAAAGCGTTCTTTCACCCACGATCCATGCTTATTATATATGTGTTGCTTCCCTAGGACTAGAAGGCATGGCATGGTTGTATCCCGAACTACTCATGGCTGCCATAATTTGGGACCCAAACTCTTAAGTTGTTTGGTATGCATTTTCAACATTTGAAGCTAAATGAGTAGAAAGTATTCTTTTACTTCCAAGGATTTTGTAGTGTTCTTGTATCGATCTTGGGTTAGCGCAATTGTTCAACATAGATGACCATGGTGTTAGGAATCGAGATAGGAATAGAATTTTGGGAGAGGCTCTCCAACCAACCATGGGGAAGTCACATAAGCTATTGATCTTCCTCTCACCCCCAACCCTCTTTTATTCATATGTAGATTACACTTGTAGTCGTTTATCACTTCGTGTCAAGATACTAGAACACCAATCACTTGGTTGTTCAGCAACTCATCTAGAATGCGTAAGGTCAATTGAAACCTTTTAGTTTGAGCTACCTTAGACTCTTCGAATTCCAACACATTCACATATGTATTACACTCTACCAACTACCTAGCCTGCCTCCACTTTGTTTGGTTGTGCAAATACTCAAAGATGAGCTCTAGGCAGTGAAGTTTTCTTCACGAGGCATAATATCTTGAGTTAAAATTTGGTGACGGCAGTACTAAGGGTAAGTTTTCATGTAGGCCATGCGCCCACCATATTTTAGTGGAAATGTACATGTCACTAGGTGGAACCCACAATTCCACTAGAATCCAGTGGGCAAGCGGCCTACATGGAAACTAAGCCTAAGCAATCTCACACAACTCTCTACGTAGAACCTGAACAATCATAACATTATTTAGCACTTAGTACTCATTGAGTGTGCCGTTGGAATATAACAGTCAAAAATCTCGGAAAGTGGCTATGCAAGGAGACTTAGATTTCAACTAAGCTCCCAACATCCAATTGTTATATTCCAAAGGCCCACATCACTGAATAATGTTATAGTTGATGACTACAATCCAGAGATCTAAGATTTTTGCTAACAAGGGGTTTGTAAGTGTAAAGGCTTTTCTTTTTCTTTTTCTTTTTCTTTTTATGTCTTTGATGGCATGGGTTGTGTATTGTGATCATTTAGAAGATAGTCCATTCTTATGGTTATTGATTGAATTACATGTCTTTGAAGAATTGGTGAATAAGCATAATTTGGCATAAGTGAATGCTTGTCTTCTCATCTTTGCTCCTGTGTCTAGCACTATGAAAATTTCACTTACTTGGTAACTGGCTAAGCTCTCATGCCTGTAAATATCATACCCTAATCTACTCATAACATGGAATATAATTGGACTTGAAGTGAGACAAGTTCAAATAGAACATATCCTACTTTATTAATAATTATTATATTTTCACCTACTCCATGTCAAATAACTCTTGTATAGTCTCTTTACATGAAGAATTTCATTTTATTTTTATTTATTTATTTATGAATATACATGTCTCCACCTACATATATACCCCCACTTCCAAATGTACATACTATATCACTAAATTTCAACCAAAGTTTTAATTTTAATTTTATATAGGTGTGTTTTAAAAGGGACAAATGTTTCTAGGTTTTATTGAAGGGTGCACCCTTTGAAAAATAAAGTAGAGGTAGATACACAAAACTCAGGGAGTGCACTATTTATTAAAACCAAGCATCACGTGCGTGCATGCCCCTTATTAAAATACCCCTGTATACATTTTATTTTTGCTAAAATCAAGCAATATACTTACAAATCTCATTGCTTCAAAATACATTTCCATACGTACACAAGGGTCCAAAAACAAATACAGAAATTGTATATAACATGTGTACAAATGTTTGGAAATGCAAAAATATGGCCCTATTATATGTATAATATCAAATCATGGATTTTTAGTTATAAAGTCGTTACTTAGTGGATGAAAAAATACATGATTCTTGGTCCAGGTCTGACTTGAACGCGTAAACGCGTAAATGCGTACTTTACATATATTTTTCTATAGCCTCATGTATATCTACTTCTTGCTTAATAGCAATATGTCTCTTGTACGTGCTTGTTTTAAATAATACCCCTTTTGTGCACCCACGTGTATAAATACAGTACTTGAACAGTGCACTCCCTGGGACACAAAAGTGGGTCGTAAAGTTTAGAGGAAAATTTGACAATAATCATATATTGTAAGGTCAAATTACTATGACTGTATCCTATGAATTAACTTTCTCAATGAAAGCAAAGATCATATTTTGTGTAGCAATCCTTACATGATTTACATTTGGTGTACGTATTGGAGGTATTTGTTACATGAAACCAAAATTCTTTATATACATACATGAGTTGATTATTGTGTGTGTGTGGGGGGGGGGTGCACCTTTCATAACTCATATGAGTATATGTGAGTGCACAAAAGGGGTATTAATTTGAACTTTTCCGTAGTACGTATACATATGCTACCAAAATTATAACTTGTAGTTATGTACATTTATGGAGGAACCTAGAAAATATACGATATTTGTCCTTGTATGGTAGGGTCACTAGACTTTATGGGATAAGCATCTAATAAACCCTCACCTAAAGCTAGACTTGTCAAAATGCATGGTAGACCAAAAAAATTTAGCTCCAATTAAGGTTTGGTTTGTTGGGAGGGTTTACAGGATGTGTAAAAAATGTGGTAATCATTGGGTGGAGTATAGGGATCCAATTGACTTGATGGACCGTTTATTAAACACAGAGATTGGTTCATGTTGGTATTAAAAAGAAACAAACAATAAGTGGAGTTATGATCTTACATATCATTTAGAAACAAACATTGCATTAATTAGCTTTTATGACATATATTGTAGTTTTAGATGCTTGTGAGTTTCATCCAAGGGATGAAAAAACCTTCAACATCTTTCTTAAAGAGTGCTAGGGTTTAACATTATACATATGATAGGGGTCAATTATTGTTCAAAAGTATATTTGTATACTTATGTTGATGACTATATATATGTACTTTCTTACGTATACATGTTGTCACTTGTAATTTGGTCATTGAAATTGTATGTGTATTGCTTGAATTCACCCAAAAAATCTTGTTCATAAAAATGGTTTTTAGAGTATGTTGCCAACGCACGTGGATCTTGAGTTTTAATGAAAGTTGCACCCCCGGGTTGATTATCTAGCATGCCTTCATACGCATTCAATTGCAAGATGAAACCAAGTACAACTATCATTATCTAGCATATCATTAATACGTATAATCCCACATTGTCGTTATACTCTTATTTTATATTGGGGGTTTTATTTTATATTCATCCACGGACACCATTTAGAGTTCCAATGAAGAGTGGGACCCCATGAGGATTGTAATATTAGGCTCGAGAGTACGCTCGAGGAGAAGTGTGTTGAAAACAATCACACATGATGTTGTGAAGATTTGGTGCTAGAGTAGGGAAACTATTTTGTAGTTGCCTAGAGAGTGAAGTGCAAGATATTTGTCAACCAATGGAGAGCAATTGTGTTTCAATGGTTGTGAGTTGCAAAGTCCTAGTAAAAGAGAAGATACGTAGACCTACGAAGTGAGTCTTCCCATGCACTCAATGAAGGTGAACGTGTAGTCGTCTCCCAACCCAATCCCTTGCAACCGTGTGCCTTTGCATATACCTATATCCAAATCTATCCGCATTTGGAAATCATTGTTGCTTCTCTTCCGATACCTATTACAAAACCCATCTTTTTGTATTACACTTGTAGGCAATTACGCACTTATTTTCTTGATTGTTGTTGGTGCTGCGTGTACCGTTAAATCTTTGTTCATCATGAACATTATAATGTCTCCAATAAATCACTTCATCAACATGACTTCCTCAAAAGCTCGATTGATGTATCATGACATAACTCCACGTGATGCACAAAAGCACAGGAAAAAACAACCAAATTGAAGGAATCTAAGTTGTTGATGCCTACCATCTCTAAGCTCATATTGTATTCTAAAAAAAAAACATGTTTGTTAATTTCAGCACACGTGGGGCACGTGTTGTGTGCTCATTATATGATTTAACACCAATGAGCCCTCCTAACTAACAGACCTTGACATCAATTTGCCCAAAATAATTGGTGTCTTCCTATCTAATTCATTCAATACATCTTGTAGAAATCCAATGACGTAAAAATGAGATCAAATTGACAAAAGTCAACTTGGTACAATCTCCAAGGGCATATATATATGGAATCTTCTTAAGTGTTGAAAGGTAGACGCGTGCTACTCGGATATTTCCCTCTTTGCACCCACTTCTCATACGCTATGAAACAAGAACGTACTACGAGACAACGAGCATATTCAAACCATGCCCATAGCCATTTGCCTCATAATATATCGGAGCTCATATGAATATCATATTCATCAGCATTGTGAAGATTACATACTCATTAAGTGGCCGTATAGATCCTTCCAATCTTGTTGACTATCGAGCCTAGAATGATTAGCATATGTTGAACAAGTAGTCCAATCTATGTTAACCACGTGTCCTCTTTATGTCCCTTCTTGCATCCATATCTAACCATACACGAATCAAAAATTTAAGTTTCCAAATCATTGTCATGTTGGATACAAGCATATCTACCTTACATAGGTGTCATTTGTTTACAAAATCGTTAATATTGAACAGGTGTAGAGTTGACTCTATTGACTATCCCAACCAGTGCCCGGGAATTTTTTGGGCATAGTCAGTCAAGATCCTAGTGATTCCAAATCCAGCCGATTACATGTTGACATCTTCCGGTTTTGCTGCTTTCATTCATGATTTGAGGTACATTCTTCTATAGGTTCCTCCACACTATATTCGTTAATTTGGGACTTTTTTGGCATTTTGAGACAGTTACAAATATAAGAACATGGATAAAATCACACAAATATTGGAGAATGTTGTAAAATGCAAATACTTTGAAGCGGGTGTTCATATCAAGAACCCAATTAATAACTCATATCAAGATGGTTTAGGTAGGACGACCCAAACATTAGACCATGTTGTTGTGGTCCATATATTAATTTGAGACAAGAGAAAGTCTTAAATTAACGAATATAGTGATAATGATCGGTAATTCTCCTGAAGACTTGAACTTCAACTGGTTATTTCTCAAACTCAACTGGTTCATCATCTCAAGCAGTGATCCCAACCAACGAGTTGTTGCACTGACTGCGAGAACAACACTAAAAACTATTTTCTTGGAAGAACTTCACACCATTTTACTCTTGAAGCAAGAGTTTGAGTAACATGTCTACCTGATTGGGAGAATACTTCATGTTCAATTCAACTGAGAACGCATGCACAGTTTCAATGACCATGAGTGGCTTTTTGGTAGACAGTTGAGGATCACGGTCTGTGTTCTAGTTTACAAAATCTCGTGTTCTAGTTTATTAGACACAGATGCATGTCTTGCACTTACACTGACTCAACTTACTGGAGATTTTGGCTTGAGATTCTCTCTGAAATTTGGAAAGGCCTTGAGCTACTCACATCGGTTGATGTGCATTCAAATTAATAATCCTACCTGGAAAATTTGATCCAGTATTAGAAATGACGAGGGCAGTGATGCTACCCAGCCTGAGGCTGACTACAAAATCGACCATAAAAGTGATGTGAGAAACGCAAAACGCGAAGCAAGTTGTTGACTACAAGAGACGGTGGGCAGTCTTCACTTACATTGTTCGATTCGGCAGGTCAGATCTTCACCAGCACTGTAACTCTCTAGCAGCTGCTTGGGCAGAAACTAATTGATTTTAGAGGTGCCCAAGTTTCAAGGAAATTAATTTCGTTGAGTGTCCGAAAGGAAAAAAAAAAAAAAAAAAAAAAAACATTTCACAGAGTGCTTGAAATCATACTAATGCAAGTGCATTCACTGACATTCAACAAAGTAGTATCAAAGAGTTTCAATAACTCGTGTCTTCATGCAACATCAATCTCATTCGTGGTCTAAAAACAATGCAAGCATGAATTTGCTCCACAAGTCATGTTGACACATTACCATAAAAAAAAACGGGAATGAGACAAGCAGACGGGAATGAATGTTTAACTTATTTTAAAGCACTTTTTGAATTTGCCCGATTTTAGAACATTATTTCTTAGGGTTGCCTAACTTACTTTTTCACTTTAATTAATTATTGGGCAGAAAGGTGCCCAAGTTGCTAGCTTGAGAGCTATGGTATTCAGTAGCCCCGATTGGCGCACAAATTGGCTGCAGATAGAACACTCTTGCAATCTTGCTCGCCTAAATGTTGGCATTTTGCCGTGGATCTTGAATTCTCCTAATACACCAAGTGTGAATGATGTGTCTTTTTGTTTTCGTTTGGGGCAGTTGATACTAATGGCAATGGTACGCATATTTCGTGACTTTCAATACTAACCAACCTCCGTAAAATACTTGGACCCTTTGTGAATCATGTATTTTCTGAAGGCTACATCCTTGGCCCTAAGATAGGGCTTTGCCAAGTTCAACTCTTACTAAGGATACTATTTAGACCCAAAAAAAAAAAAGGTGAATGCCAACATTCTTTAACCCTGAACACTTGAAAAAAAGAAGAAGGAATGAATGATAATGAAACTTAAAGGAAAAAAAAATGGGGAGGAGTAAACATCCACCACCAAAATACAAAACCGGCCCCATTTTAAACATTCAGAAAACTAGATAAATGAAAAAAGAAACGTCAAACTAATTGCCTAAATATATTAGGAAATGGGAGATATATATCAAGCGATAAAATTTACACTCTCTAGGCCCACTTCTGAGTAAAAATTGGAAAAATCCAAGCCACCTCCTAGAAGCTAGGAAATTATCCATTTTCTCTACAAAACTCCCCGGAGTCCCGGACTCTGCATTAATTGCAAGGTTTGAAAGTCATAAGATCGTGTGACTTTTGAGCTTTTTGATATCATGCACAAAGACAAAGACAAATGTGAACCGAGGCTAGACTCTAGAGTCCTATGTAACCATAAATTGGGTAGTCATTGAAGAGATTCGGTAACACAGTTGTTTTTGGGGAGAATGGGTGAATTCAAAGTTATGGCATGGTGTAAGCTATAAAATGGTTTCCATAGACTAGAATTTCAAGGACAATGAAATTGTTACTTCTTCAAAGGAGTCATTTGGTTGGTCCCTAAACCAAATCCGCATTATGTTTCACCCCAACATTGGCCTTCGTTTCATGCATTTTATGACAATTTTAGGGATGACACAAACATTTTCTCCAACCCTAACGAATTGGCATCAAAGACCACAAACATTCCACTCACAAAACCTAAAGATTGTATTGAAGTAGATTCGTGTACTGTACATACAATCGACATGGTGTCTTCAAACCGTTTACTAACTCTTTTGGTATTAAAGAAAAGTCAACGCTCCTTTCATTACGAAAGGAATTATGTATTATATTCATGGGCATCACAACAACCTATGCATCCTGGTTGAAGGTAAATCATGTAGAGATGCAAGTGCTAGCTCAATGTGATTAACATGATTGTCGCTCGACTCAATTTGCAAAATCAAAATGTGGAAGAAGTTGGGCTCTTGACACAAAAGTTGGCCCAAGAGTTGGAGCAGTGGTTAGGTGAACCTACATTTTGACACAAGGGAATTTGTTGGCGTCCTTAACGCAAACATCCTTGGGTTGTGGAGAAGAAAATGAAATTATGGGTTGGGAATTTGGATAGCATGGAAGAAGTTGTCCAAACATACGATGTTGCTTAAAGTCGAAATGGAAAAACACCACTTTCTAAATTCCAAGACTCTTCCTTTACACATGTGAATATGTCTTATGCACCATTCAACAAGCATCAAAATTTTAAAGGAAATAATGTTCAAGCAAAAACCTTCCCGATGTATCTTGCATCAAAAAATGTTTCAAGTTGTGAAGCGGAGGTAAATGAAGGTATTGATTTGAGCACAACTATTCTTCATGTGGGAATATTTCCAGTGTTTGATGTACATCAAGATCCTCAAAACATGGGATCTAACATTAGCATCAAAAGCTTTGAGATGGAAGACGCTGGGATCGATTCATACCTATTGCATGTGTGCAAGGGACTTACCCACGATGCCTTATGTTTCTTCGCTATGCATGGAATGGGCACATCCAAGTCAATAGCACAAAACATAGTCACTAACTCCATGTAAGCTTTGAGCTTAACAATGGGAAAAACGATTAACACATCAAAACACATGTGTTACATGCAAAAATGCTTAACACATAAAAAAATGATTAGTAGGTCTTTGTTTCCATATGAATGGGCATTGGATGGGTTGTTGTTAGGCAAACATGTGGTGCATGTGATTTCAATCCAACAAAATTAATCAGAGGAGCACAACTCCACCTAGCTTTTTGAATGTAACAAATACTTAACACTATACTCTTGTGATATTCATATTTTGCTTAATGCACACTCAAATGAAGCAAATGAAGAGTCCATGTTCATGAGTACCTTCCAATCTTTCATGATAAGTTGTCATTCATTCACAACAATCTAAGCCATGTGAACATGATGACCTCTATTACTTCTGACAAATCTATATGCGATTTCTATTCAAAGAAGAAATCGACAAGTGGGGTGTTGAAGACCATCTCCTCACAAAACAAAATTGTCACATTGTCAACATCCCCTGATCACATTAATAATTGTTGTTTTCGTGCAGAATGGCCACTCCTAGGGCACTACATTTCAAGACTATCAATGTCTTAATATACAATTTATGAGTGCCATATTAAATTACCCACAATCCACAACCAATGGGAGATGCACACGCTTGAAAAAATTGTGGAATATAATCATTGTTTATGAAATGGGTTTATATGGATATGGATGAATTCTTCATAAACAAGATTTTCTCACATTTAATGTGCATTTTATTTTTAAATCGATTAGATGTTGGATTCATTAGACCCCAAGTTAGTACTTACAGTGAGACTCAATTGGGATGAATCAACCATGCCCTATAAAAAATCATGTTTTTAGTTTGGATGGATGAGAGATTTGCTCAGCTAACACAATAAAATTGCCGAATGAGGGGAGGGGTTGATTATTTTTGAAAAATCATAGATTGTCCACAAAGAGATCACAAATATTTCGGCTTAACAAAATAACAAACTCTTTCAATCTTTCAACGATGAGGTGTTGTTCTCCTACATTACTCATGTTAAATGCCCTGCACATTATGGTACTCACATGGAAGTTAGGGCCATTTCACACATAAGACTGAGAGCCCGTGACCATTACACTTTAAGCACTCTCATTGGTGGAAAAGGTGGAGCTGGTCCAAGTTCGCTTCACACTGCGCTTGAGGGACCAACGGAGTATGAGAATGCAAGACAATGGATGTAAAGTCTACATGGATTCCTACACGGCATCGAATGGATCATGTTTCATGGTCACTTGGACTATTTCTGAAAACCACCTCCTGGCACGGGGAGGTCACTTCATTGTCAAGTTGACACCACGTGCGGACAAAGTTTGCCACCCCTATATTACATGCCATCTACAATTTTAAAATTCATGATATTTTTTCTACATATACATAACCATTGATAGTATCTTTTGTATACTTTTTTTGAAATTTTTAGTCATCTTTATTTTTTTAGTAATTTTTTTAGTTCAATTCTGTGTCATTCTAGTTAGAAATGGTATGTTTTATGAAAAAAAACAAATCATCAAATTTAGTTACCACTTTTGACTATGTCATAGGTACTGTGTATATCTACTCATGAAAAAAAATTGATAAAATTTTGACCCATTTTGGTGGTGCAACTTACCAAAAGAATATTTTTTTGGTCGCACGTGGTGTTCAACTTGACAATGAAGTGATCTACCCGTGCCTCTTGGAGATAGGCCTAACACAAATTGGGAGATCATGGCACTCCGAACACTCACAACCAATGATTTATTCTTGTTTTATCATGTGTGAGGACCCACAGGAATAAAAATTCATTGAAATAGCATTTGGTTGGGGGCCCGGTCACATGTGGCTTCACACTACACTTGAGGGTCCATGACTACACTACATAATTTTGGAGGCGTCTTTGGACGGCCTTTGGACACTCTTCTTTTGGGCTGTCACAATTTCATGGTCACGGCTCTTGGCTCATGTGTGAAGTGGCCCTTAGGGCTGCTTTACACCTAGATGCCGGGCCACTTCGTTGTGTCAAGAGGCTTAAAATCCTCACTTGTGATTGGCCAAAAGGCTTAAATCGGCCCCAACCCCTTTACACCTAGATGCCGGGCCAATTTGGTGGTATGAATTTCTTAATAAAAAAATGCATGGTCTGACATGGCCCGAGCTCGTTGAATTGGGTGCACCCAAAATGGAGGGCCAATTCTTGACCTCGGGACCAATGTCAAATTTCAATAAAATATGATTTTTTTAGCGAACCATACCCATTGGGTTATGTGGGAATATGAATGGCTCTATGCTAGATTCGTTGGATTATGCTAGATTTATTAAATCAGCCTAACTTCTTGGCCCTAAGAGCATCTCCACCGTTGGCTGGGAGGCTGACGCCAACGGTGGAAACCGCGTCCGTTGGCCGGGTTTAGGGCCCACCGGCGACGCGGCAACGGTGAAAGGAGCCCCGTTCACGTCAAAAACTCTCCCGCTGCCGCTACCTTGCCGAGACCATTTCTTCACGGCAAAAGAGCTCTCTGCAGCTCTCGGCAGCTGGACAGCAGGTGTTCTCTCGGCAGCTGGTTCTCTCAGTGCCGGAATTAGGGTTTTCGGGAGCCTGGAGCCCGATTTAAGTTTGCAGGGAGCCGTTCGCCGTTCGCCGGAGTGTCGACGGTGGGGGGGTTTCCGGGCCCCGCGACCGGCCACCTGATTTGGCACCGGCCCAGCCACCGTTGGCGTGCACGTTGCAGCCAACGGGTGGAGATGCTCTAAGACCTTTACATATGGGAAAATTGGTCCCCATTATAATCTTATTATAATGTGTAGTTGAGGCTGGCCTCCAACCCAAAAGGGGCTGAAATTTCATGCAATTGGCCTCAAGAGGAAGTGGCCCGGCCTCTAGGTGTAAAGCGGCCCTTAGTTTTCCAGAAAGACTTTCGATAGTGCTAACTAATAATACAAATAATAGTTCCTGAATCAGGCA
Organism: Polytrichum commune; assembly: GCA_950295325.1. NCBI lineage: Eukaryota > Viridiplantae > Streptophyta > Polytrichopsida > Polytrichales > Polytrichaceae > Polytrichum > Polytrichum commune. Next base: position 19,324,673 of record OX485805.1, read on the forward strand.
GTGCGGGCCCCATCTGCCGGGCACAGGGAAAGAATGGGCTCACTGTGGAGCCCAACATCCTGAAATCTTTTTATGCTATAGATCTATATTCTCAACATCAACATAACTTTGAAACAATGAATGGGGGGAGCCGACCACTAGTAACAGATAAACCGGTTGAGTTTGCGAAATAACTGGTTGAAGATCAAGACTTCAGGAGAAATCACCGATCATGTTAGAGGTATATATAATAAAGACTATACCTCAAATTCATAAAGGAAAAAAATAAAAAAATCGAAGATGTCAACATGTAATCGGTTGGACTTGGAAGCACTAGGATCTCTCGACCGATTATGGACAAAAATCTCCTGGACACTGCATTGAAATTTCCTTTACAAAATCTATGGTTTGCTTCAGTATTGACACTGGAACGAGCTAGAATTTTAATCTTCGTAATTCCTAGAATGGTGGTCTGAGATGACCCTAAACTACCGGATGATGGTGGAGAGATACCCAAATCTCAAGGAAGAGGTTGGCGGTTCGAATCCCGGGTGTGAAATCTCCTCTCTACTTGACGGGAAACTTGCCAGGTGGTCAACCCCCTCATGTGCTTTGGCGTTGGCCTATCGGTCTTCTGTCTCAAAAAATAAAATAAAATAAAAAATTCCTAGAATGGATTCTCTGGGATGTTCATTACGTGCATTGTTTTCGGCTAAATCTAGGAGATTGACGGATACGAAGGTAAATATGGCCCCACATTAGAAAGCAAGAAGCTTTGTGGACTTTACTGTGCACACACAACTTCGGCATGCGCACTTAATCTTCCCAGAATATAGATCTTATTTCCAAGTATCTAGCTATAATCTGGAATTACTCCTCTGAATCTACGGTTTTTGTGCGTCCTCCTTCGGCATACACGTTACCACATACAGAGCTCTGGTACGAGAACTTAATCTATGTATCTTGTAGAATAGTTTCTGTAAGATGTTCGTGAGGCGTAATTTCTGTGGATAGAATCTACGCCCTCATTTCGTGTCCCCTGCCACCAACCCTATACAAGGAAGCTCGCATTTCGGCAGCTTCTTCCTCCAACGAGCTCCGCGAATCCACGTCGCGACCTTCCTTCCTTCCTTCCCCCATTCGAGTGCCATTGCACGCTGCTATTATTTTTGGAAACTCGTGATTGCAGTACTTTTTTCTTGTGTGTCGGCGGTTTATGAGGGGGGCTGGAACAGCCATGGTGAGGTTGGGGTTTGGTGGAATGATGTGGAGCTCGTGTTGCTTGGTTTGAGTTCGCTGCAGAGAGAGATTGAGGGAGAGAGAAGGCCGTGAGAAGCGTTTTTTGGTATTGTAGATGTGTTTTGTTCATGTTGTGGTAGTGCGAGGGGTTTTGGATTGGGAGCGCGGATGGATGCGGAGGCTTGGGGACAGGAATTATGATGAAACGGAGCGTGGATGATGATAATGAGGGATTGGTGAAAGGGAGTGGTGCTGGCGGGGTTTGGATGATGATGGCCGAGTGATGGCCGCAGCATCGAATTTAATTTTGGCTCTTTGTATCAGCTACACCGTGGCTGAGTTGTTTCTGGTTTGTGGATTGGGGTTAGCAGCGGGGCAGTGTAGGACATTAGGAGGAAGATGTGGATCTTCTATGCGTTGGCGGGGCCGATCGCGCTGGGCATGGTCACCGCGACACTCCAATACTTTGCGGCTCGCACGGTACCCCTGCATGTCCGCTTTATTGTAGGTTACGCATGGTTCTGCACCATCTCCATCATCGTGCTCGTCCCGGCTGACATTTGGACAGTAAGTTGTTGTCATCTCCCACTTTTGCAAATAACGCTCAACTAACTGAACACAAACGGCATACAATGAAAATTTAACTCTGGTCCTTAATTACGAGTTGCCTCTGCCGATGATTGTCGGTAGCTTCGAGTCTGTTCTTCACGTTCAATCTCACATCAGTCCCTTCTCTCCATTACACGGTTTCGGAAACGATTGTAGAGCTAAGAACTCCCACGCAATTCCTCGTCTATTTATTGAAATCTAGTCTGCTATCGGCGATACTTGCTTACGGATTCAGATGCACCGTCTGAGGCAGCGTCTCCGAAAGTGACTGAGATTTCTTCTATGAAATTTTCAGTTCCATAATTCCGGCCTATTTTCTGTAACAATTTTCATGCATTATCCGGTGTGAGACATTTTTATATGGACTCCTTGCATACTTTGTTCGACTGGCCTGGGATGTTTAGGATCGAGTCATTGCCCACGTTATGGAAACGCACTCTTTATAATATATAAGAGTGCAAGTGTGGCGGTTTAGAGCGTGTGATTTGCGGCATCCTGGAGTGATCGATGTGGTATCCTTCTGTAGGTAAACAGATTCGCAATGGTGAATTGGTTTGAAGGGAGAAAGTAGGAGAGGGAAATTGAGGCTGCAGACTGTGGTGTGTGGTGGCCGTTCAAGACTATTACTTGGATTGAGGATCACAGAATGGCAGAAGAGTATTACGGTTGACTTAATAAGGAACAATATACAGAGTTGTCTCTTGGAATTGTAGAATTTATTTGGACGGCAGCTGTTCTGAAATTTCCGAGTTCAGCTTTAAGTCAAGAAGGTTGATCCCAATTGCCATGATGTACTGAACTTCTCCCTCGCTGCTGACAACGAAGGGTTTCGAAGACTTATTTCTCCAGCTTGTTGGCGATTGCCTGACCTGTGTCGTCCATGGAGGATTTGATGGCCAGAGAATGCTCACTGAGAGTCTTTAGGTCACGGATTCCACAGAACATGGTCTTTTTAGAGATTTCACTTGTGACGGATACATTGTGTAAGAGGCATCGTGTGAGAGGCTTTTGATGTCCTTTCAATCCATCATAATTAAAAGTGACAAGGATTTCAATTGAACAGTAGGTCGCTGTTTACAAATGCTCAACCTGCAATGTTTCACATGCCTACTGAAACTTTCGAAGCCGAAAGCTTTATGAATTACTCTTTAGTGACTTATCGGGGCATCCTTTCTGGTCTTTAATGCAAAAACTAGTTCACATCATCATGAAGTGGTGGGCTCTCAGGATATTTGGAAAATAAGAAGTGGCATGTGTTATCATGTATTCCTGAGTAAAACAGAAGGGAACACTTTGGTAGGGAGCGGAATGAAATTCTATTACATCATATTGGATAACTGATTCAAGGGCCATCTTTGTTTTGTGAGGCAGACATTATCAAATGAAGGCAGTAAGTCTAGTATTGCTGGACTGTGGGGCTGGTCATATTGGAGCACATTTTTCCTTACATGGTATGTTCGACCTGACCACCTTAACGAGCAGTCATTTGTTATATCCATGTAATGGCTCTTGGGTACATTCCTGGCATCCGAGTCACACTTGGTTATATTTTGAATTTTAATGCCAAGCTGTCGGATCTGAGACAGGGCTCTTGTTCCTACACTACAAGGATACGAAGATGCTGGAGACTTCACAGTTTCAAGGAGGCTCAAGACAAGCATTCATCAGAATCTCATTCTATATGCAGCTGTGGGCATTGTTGGTGCTGTGGGGGTTCTGATCCTGATTTTAATGAACAAGCTACACTGGTATGACGACATTCTTATCCTTGTAAAACAGAACACAACAATCATTTGAAGCTGTTGTCAAAGGGAGGGACATATAAGATATTCTTTGCAGGCTCATTCAAATACTTTCTATTTGGATTGGCCCTACATGGTAGTGTCAATATCTCCTTTGAGAATGACAATCAATTTTTTAGTTTCTTACAATATTCATATCTAATTTATAGAGGTAGGAGTGTTTGAATAATCTGCTATCCAAGTAGTAAAGATAGCATAGGATTTCTCAGAAATCATGAACTGAACATCTTGTAGATGATTACTGATGGTTACCCTTGTGGCCATTATGTTCATATTTATGAGCTTAGTGGACTTTGACCTTATGAGCTTGTGCCTCAAATGATTGATTGGCTATTATTGGGAATTGCAGGAGTGGAATTCTCGGACTGGCAATAGCTTGCTCAAATGCTTTTGGGCTGATTACTGGTGCCTTTCTTCTGGGTTTTGGCTTAGTGGAAATTCCACGTAGCATGTGGCGCAATGCAGACTTGGAATATCGTCAAAAATATTTGACTCACAAGATTGCGAGATCTGCTGTCAAGTTGGATGACGCACATCAGGAATTATCTACTGCTATTGTGGTAATCACTCCACATTTTATACTATCATGGCTTTCACACTGTACTCAAATGGTTTCCTGATCCATGGTCAAAATTGAGCTAGTGGAGTTTGTGCATTGTACATTTGGGATTTATCATTTAAATATGGCAACAGATTGAAGTATTAGTTATTGAATGCGTTCCATGTTGGTTGCATTTTTGACGTCACCTCTGAAGTTCCAATCAGCATACCTATCTCAGAAGTCTGAAGCACCATGTTACGTATTAATTTTTGAGGCAGATACAAATAGAAGTTGCAGTTTGCCAATTATATGTACTAAGATTGAGTGTGGGCATGTGCATTGGGTAGATTGCGCAAGCCACTTCAAATCAAATGTCAAGGAATGATCCTTTGCGGCGGTATATGGATATCATAGACGATGTTCTGGCTGAAATGGTGAGGCTGTCTTAATTATATGTAGGCTAAGTTCAGTGGGGTTGGTAGGCAATTTTTCTCTATTGGCATTGACTCTCTCTGTGCTGATGTCAGTGGTGGTAAATATGGGCTGCTGTCAATCTTAATAGCAAGACGATGATTGTCATCGGTTCAAGACCCACTGATGAGCTGGCGCTTATCTCCTCTGGGATGTTGATTTGGAGCAGTTTTGTTTCTTATCAAGTAGTGTGCTAGTTTTTGATCTTCACTGCTACAACTCTAGTCCTGATTGGTATTATGACATAGGTCAGAGAAGATCCCGTGTTCAAGCCATCAGGTGGAAGAATGGGAGAAAGTGATATGGACTATGACCAGGATGAGAGGTCAATGGCAGCTCTTAGAAGGCGTCTCCGAATAGCACAGAGTTCATACAACCGTTACAAAAGGTAGGATTTTTTTGTCTCTAGGAACGTGTGATCATTTATTTGTGTTATTGCAAATTAAGATGTGGAGGGGTTTCTTTTAGAGAGTGACTGCATGTTTTGATTCATGAATAGTACTCGAGACTCTCCAGGACCTCCCAGGATCACTGTTCTTAGTGTATGTTATTGCTGTGAGCTTCCCCCTGTGCCCTCTTGATGGTAGGAGGAGGAATTGTAATGCATGGCTTTAGGTTTGGAAGGAGGTTTTTGGTGAGACTATGATGCATGCAACTAATGAGATTTATATCATCAGTGACTATACAGGATATGTTTGGGAGGCACTTGAGCTGGAAGACACCATCAAAAACATTGGACGTGGAAATACCACAGATGGGTTTGTGTTCTGTGCTTTTCATTAGAACCTGAGTCTTTCAGTCTCAATATATTCAGTGCATATTATTGTGTACCTGTATTTTCTCTTTCTCTTGTCCCTTCGATGTTTCAGGTGGTGCTCTTTGCATTTGCAAGATTATCCTGTATTGCACATTCTCTTTTATTAATCTGGCACTTATAACGCTTATGGGTCCAGGCGTTTCATCTCCACTACTCGTCCACCACGCACAGGCCCTTTGGCGATTGTTCTCGACAAAGCTGGTCAGTTGTGCAAATCTCTAACTTGTCCTGAGAGTGAATCGCATATAGTTGTTAGCCTTCAAATAGAAATGGCAAGACACAATTTCATTCTCTCTCTGATCAGGTTTGGATTTGCATGGTGGATGTGGTGGTTCCACACTTCCTGATTGGCAAGTCTGAGGATTGCACTCTACTTTACTAAGGAGTGTAGATTCTGCCTTAACAAAGTTTATCATCTCCAAATGTTTATGCGTAAAATTGGTTACAAACTCCTCACCTTTGTTTGCAATTTCTGATGCAAATATTTGGTGGCGTGGATGCAGAGTTCGTGTGGCGTTGCCAACTTAGACAGTTGCTGGTGAAAGCTTCAGCTGTAATGTTAGGCATTGTGTCTGCTGCCATTGTTATGGCAGAAGCTACTCTGTTGTTTGAAGCTGATTTGTCTCTCTTCTCTGCTATTGTGGGAATGGTTGGTGATTCAGAAATGCTTGTGCAGGTAACATGTTATTGTGGTTCACTGTACTGTCTTGTTTCTTGTCAGTTTTGCAGTTGTGATATGATGGATTTAGTTCAGTCTCTGAATGTTCTGCAAAGAATGAGTCACTTGACTTGTGGTGGTATAATATGGAACTTTTCTCAGCAGTCATGTACCTCATTTGAGCATTTTTCCTAACACATCTGGTATGGTGGGTGGTATCCAGGTTGTGGCCTTTATACCCCTAGCATACATGTGTGTCTGCACATACTTTTCACTTATCAAATTGGGGATGATGACAATCTACTATCTGGCACCTAAGCAAACCAGTTCTGTCAGCTTACTCATGCTCTGTTCGTAAGTACCTCTTGTATTTTAGTGCTTTATGTTGATGATACTTGCTGATGATGTGTTGCCATGTTCTTTTCATCAATTATGACATGATGTGTATTTCAAGACGGAGTCCCTTACTTAAATCACAATTTAATTTGTCAGAGGCACCTTGATATTACTTGATAACTGGGTATTACTGTTCAGTTTCATAAAATGGGAAACTTCTAAAAAAAGCTGCCAAATTGTATGTAGTAATTCTTTTTGTACAAACATCCTGTTCTGGTCAACCGTTTTTGACTACGGAAAATCCTGTGAGTTTCTGCTTGTTGTTCGTATGCTTCTCTGAAGTGTATAAAGTATTGTAGATACAAATGGAAAGACAGTGGGAATGCTCATACTATCCTTGATTGCAGCATGGTTGCAAGATATGCAGCACCCTTATGTTACAATTTTCTTAATCTGATTCGCCTCCGGAACTCAGATGGAACAGAACAGTTGACCGTTTTTGAGAGTGTAAGTCTCGCATTGCAAACTTAGAATGTCAGTGTATTATGAGCTATCTCACTCTTGATAGTTTGTCATTTTGTTACTGTGTTGGAATGATGCATTAGAATGACGTTCCTTTTATTGTTGATGTGTTCTAGGTTTTAAGACCATCTACTTTTTGGAGTCATGTACAGGGTCCTGTGAAGTTGAGACTAGAGGTTTCTGAGAAACTGTTTCATATAGCAGCTTACAGTTGTTAAGGTCTAAATAGACATTCACGTTGAGAATCACATTGCATCTCAGGATGAATTCACAAGGATGCTTAGAGTGCCTTTGTTCTTCAGACTGAGCAATTGTGACCTTAATTGTCAATTTTTGTTGAGTGCAGAAAATGGGCACAATGACAGAAATTCCCTTTATTGGAGGCCAATTCAACAGAATATATCCAATTTTCATGGTCATATATACTGGCCTGTTAGCCAGCAATGTTCTTAATCGGGTAATGGATTATTTTGGAAGCTGGGGATATTTTAGGAGCCATGATGCTGAAGATGGTGAAGGGTTTGATCCTTCTGGCCTCATCATTTTACGCAAAGGTACTCCAATTTTCAAAGTGCCTGTTTGCTGGCTTCTATCCCATTGATGATTCTAAGCAGTGATAACTGATCATCAATCAATCATCAATCATCTGCATTGCAATGTTCATTGATCGGTTATTTGAGGTCACATGTAGGCGACAATTTGGTGGTAACATAACTACTTGTTCCCACCTCAATAATTGTCCTAAATTTTTGGTCCAAGGAACAACTAGCATGTACATGTTCCCTTTTGCGTGTGCAATCCACTGCAGTTTCTTTTTGTTTCATAAGATGGTTGACATCCTAACATACTGTGCTCGATGGACAGAGCGGACTTGGCTTGCTCAAAGTGGTGTAACTGCTGTCTTTTTGTCTTAGAAGATGGTGGTAACAATGGCCGTATCCTAACATACTTTGCTCAATGGACAGAGCGGACTTGGCTTGACCAAGGTGGTGTGGTAGGAGAAAATGTGGTGCCTTTGGCCCGAAACTTTGGCAGTGCTGAATTGGATATAGAAGCTGAAGCTATTCTGGGAAAGGTATGCATTTAAATACCGGCATATATATCTTTGATACATTTACAAACTCCACCCTCTGGTTGATCTTTTATGAAGTGTGAGGCCTTAAATGAATATGAAAAGAGATGGATGCATGCCTGAGTAAGAAATAACCATGAGTATAGTCTCAGATCCATTGCAATTGAGAATCGACTGAAACGATTTCTGAGCCAATCAAATTTTCAGAAATGTCTCTGGAGTTGGTAGTGCCAACAATAGGGCCGCAGACCTTATCCTAGTTCGAGTGGAATGGCATGCCAAGATCAAATAGTTATTTATGTGTTTTGTGTCTTGCTAAAATTGCAGAAGGGCATTCCAGAGAAGGAGGGTCTCCAAAGCAATTCACGCCTGGTCTCTGCAAGCAGTGCACCCCCAGCTATTCGGGAGGGGCCAGGAAGCCGTCAGTCTGGACGAGGTGAAAAGCCCTCATCCAAGGATGCCATTGTCTCCAAATATTCAAGCCTTAGGGATACTTCAAAACAGTCGTCCGGGAACATATCAAGAGGAGGGCTGCCCTTACCTCAGTCATTGCACTATGGCAATCCACAGGGCAATGTACAGGGCTCTTCAAAAGGATCCTTTGGGAACAACCCAAGAGCTCCAGTACCTTCGACACACTCTTCACCGTCATTGATCGACTTGCACACTGCGCCCTCGAGTACTCTCCCTCAACAAAGGGATGCAATAGAAGGGTCAGGTGGATTTGCTAAGAATTGGGATACGATGATGTCTGGGATACAGAAAATTGGGACAAAGAGATTTGCTCCTTTGCGCCAAGACAGGTCCCAACTCCAGCCTACTTCCTCACAAACTCTGGACAGCATATTCCAAGGTCTGCGTACCAAACGAGAGCCGGGCGATGAGGAGGATGCCCTTGATTTACGGTTGTTAAGATAGCATGGGGTCAAAGTGCCCTCTGATAATTGTGTCATTTTTTGCCTCATTCTTGCATACAAGTATTTGAGATCTTAGCCTGCAAATGAGAATAGCAACATTCTTTGAAGGGAGATAGATATAATGTCAACTTTCACCCTCTGACTGCAAACCAGCTATGCATCTCAGAATTGCTCCATGGATGCTAGTGTAGTTCATCATCAACCTGGGCCGAGTAGGTTAATAGACATTTTTGAGTAACATAAATGTGAGAAATCAAGTGTAATTAATTACAGTATATCCATCTCTCCAGGCATGGATCAACTTACCTGCCGGTTCTGCATTATGATTCCTGAGCAGCAAAATCCAATTCAATATGAATTGGATTGACACAAATACATCTCTATTTTGGACCACTTCTGAGTATTTTAATACTGAAGGTGCTTCTGGCTCCATTCATAGTGTTGAAATTTCGTAGGGAATGACATGTTGTCAACAAATACTTATGTGGCTTTCTTGATCTCACTTTCACAAAGTAACATGTTTACTCCTCTTTGGCTGGCGGTGGTTTCTGTCACAAAGCTTGTGGTCCACAGCACTTGCCTAAAGGTTTCACTGGCCATAATCTGTGGTGATACTGCTCCCTTAGCTTGAAACAAACTTACTTCCTTGTCCTAGGTGACTGTTCACCTCTTGCTTGAGAAGTGTTGTAAGGTATGTGGCCCTATTATGGGCAATTCCAACTCCACAGACGATTTTGAAAGTTAGGACGGATCAGGAATGGCCTCATCCAGTTAGCAAATATGAGAGGAAGATAGTCAAGTCAAGTTTCAGAATTGCAGTTGAAATGCAATATTCTGAAGAGGTCACAGTGAAGATTCTCTTTCTCAAATGATTATATAGGTTCTACCAAGTGTATTATCCATTGAAGCTAGAATGGCTGCTATAATTCAATCTCATCGTAACATGCCTCTTTGTAGTGTGTACTTTAACCAATTAACTATAGACTTTGCTGTAGACCACTCAAATATACGAGAAGTAATATGATATATGGCCAGTCAGAAGAGTGACCGCACAAGTTCAGTTGCAAATACAATCACACCCCTAAGGTAGGTAACTTATAATAGAATAATGTTCTTACAGAACGAGAGGCACAGAAAAGAACGATCTGTAACAGCTACAGTAGTCCCTTGTAAAATAGGCTTACAAATGTCACACCTGTAACCTACAACTTGGGAATCAGCCAATTACCCAGGTGCAGGGGGATGATGTCTAATCCATTACACTGCAACAAAAGCAAACCGCCGCTGTTCATAATCAAATACTACCTTTGCTCTAGTAAGCAAATCTCCACACAGAAGACCAGCGGTATATTCAGATGTGTCCAGCTCACCGGTGTTTGTGAGCAATGCATTCACCTAGTACAACATGTTCCAAGGATCAGTTAAGTGAAAACGCTGGGCTCTATACTGATTCAATATATTCTGCATGCACACCTTGCAGATCCAAACCTGGGTACCTACTCCCAACTCTGATCTTAAAACTCCAGTAGGAGGTGACGGCTACGCTATATATACGATTTATTGTGGGCCACACTCTTCATAATCGACAACAACAATGAAAAATGGACTATTTTTCCTATAACACCTTTTCTCACTAATGTTTATAATTGTAGCCGGTGTATTTTACTATGCATTTACAATAACATAAAAAATAATTCCTACTGTGACAAGAGGCTTGAATAATCTTCAACAATACAACACATCAGTTTTCCAGTTTAAACAATAATGTTGCTCACAATAAACATGCGGCACATTATTTCTAATACCACATTACATCAGAAAAATATAAGGAAATCATGAGCCCTTTGTGTCTGACGGCGGCAGAACTGTTCCGGATGGAAAAGATTAAAGTGCTTCGCCGAACAATAACTGTCTGTTCCCACACAGTGAATGTCTAGAAATAATAGAATAGATCTGACTGAGATTTTGTTGACAACTTGTTGAAACTCAATACATATCTAAATTCATCATAGCAGTATGTTTGATAAAAGTCTTCTTTTGACACGTGTGCCATGAGATAAGCTCACCTGATAAAATACATGCATGGCCACCTCCAGTTTGTCCAGCACTGCATATTTCACCTGTCACAAAACCTTTTCACTTCAAAACATAATCTGGAGGATTCTTGTGCTGACACTTCTGACCAATATATTATACGAGCACACAAATATCCTTGAAGCAGTTGGAGTTGTCACAAGTTCTCATCATGGGTTTCCATATACTACAATGGTGAAGTAGGACAGGAAATTGGTCAAATCGGGAAGCCCCTCACTGTGGCTGAATATCAATCATCTGTCAGGCAACTCATGACAGACTCCCTAAAGCACAAATTAATGTTAAGTTTTATGCAATTGCTTTGTAAGGTACCAGGTGAGCATGCCTCGGCAAGGTGTGGACCTTTTGTAGGCACTTCCAACTCTGGAGACATTTCGGGCCATTGGGTCAGCTTAGGTATTGTCTCATCCAGTTAGCAATTCTGAATCAAAAAGACTGTCATCTCAAGTTTCAGAGTTGAGTAGAGATGCGAAGGTTGTAGGAGATCAAAGTGAAGATTCTCTTCCTCTTAAAATGATCACAGAGGCCCTTCCAATTGTATATTCACTATTAAACCTAGAGTAGTGTCTATATTGTGAGTAGTCATCCAATCTCCATGTGACATGTGTCTTTTTGGTGTCCATTTTTCACAGAAGCCTTGCCATTATTCACTCAAATAAGCGTCCAATTAAGAGTGACCAGATAAGGCCCATATACCTTGTTACTCATGTCATCAACTAACACGAGGTTGCAAAGACATGTCCACAGCAGAGACACATTGGTGAACCATTTGAAGACATTCAGGATTACAGAGTGGCTTTACCTGGAGACCAGGTCCAGGCGTGCCTACGCCCATAAGATCAGCAAGGCTTTCCGGTTGTAAAACATTGAGGAGGTCAAACTCGTTCACAGAACGGCCATTAAATATGACATCGACACCACCAGCTCCGACATCAAACATGAAGAGAGCAGTGCGGCCATTGAAAGTAGCCGACACATGGGGCACATTCTCAATGAATTCCATGGTCTGAAACACAGAAGGGATTGAAATAAAGAGAATTGCTGAGAATCACTTAAGAGGATAAAGAAGGTTTTTCAACAGGAATACGCATAAATGTACAGATGTAAGTATATGTAAGAGCTCATGTACCCACATGCCATTGCAAAGCTTGACCGCACAATGGCCTGTACATTACAGGATCAAAGAGTGAGAGTGTGCCCTCTCCATGCGCCATCTGTCAGAACAAAAGATGACAAGCAGTTAATCCTGTCAAGAAAAGATTCAACTTAGTGCACTCTTAGATGATGTGAGTAATTGCAGTCCAGACTTACCTCGACCACACAGTGACAGAAGATGTCATAACCGCAGATACCTGCCAATGCTGGTGATGCTCCATTCTCAAGTCTTGCAAGAGGCACCTTCACATCCCATATAAGTAAAGTTCTGAACACATGGACATGATTTCAAACATATACCTCCTGAGCGAGCTGATCTATCTTGATAAAATGGAGGATAAATGATGGCTGGGCACTAATTCTTTGCACCAAATTTGCCAATCATAGTATAGATAATCTTCCAAAGGCAAGAAACACACCACAAAAGAGGTTTGCAATGGTGAGGAGCTCCTTGCAGTCAAATAAACCAAACATAGTAATGAAGTGACTGAAGTCAGGCTAAAGAATGTCAATTGCACGTGACAACACCTATTTTGTTGCATAATTAAAAGATATCTGACCTCCATAAACATTGGATTTTGAATTCGTAATGGCCCCAGCTGAAAGCTATCTGCTCGGCAGTACTGCGATTTTGCCTAAAGCACACATCAACAGCTCTTTCAAATGAAATTTCCATTCTCGAGATTGACTTCATATTGAACACTCAGATTGAGATTGACATTAATAGCATAATTTGCACATGTTGTATTTTCTCCATGAGCCCTAGGGGTAAACTCAAAATCGAAAGTCAGAGTCACAACAACTCAAAACTTGGTGAAACAAGGGACATTGAGGACAAATAAAATATGGACTCGAACCCCATCAGTCCTACCTTACCCTCGGCACATGTGAGGTGCACTTCTCCAAATGCGTTCAGTCCAAGCTCCCTTGCCTGCACAGCTACCATCGTTTAATTTAATAAATTCCAGGATATGGAGCATCCACTTGACCACTTGCAGTACATGCTGGAAACAAGTGATCTATGTGCTAACTGTGCATAGTCAAGAATCCTAAGTGCAGGTCATTGCAGGTTTACTGAAGGTCCCTGACGTGGCAAATAAACAGAATTCAGAACATACAAGAACATTTTCCATTCTGACTCGCTCTTTGTTCCTTGCCATAGCAATACCGCTATTGCATCATGTGGTGTTAAGATATGCGACCCTATTATGGACACTTGCAATTCCAGGGATATGTTTGGCTATTGGATTGGCTTGGGAGTTTATTTATCCAGTTCGCAATTGTGAATAACACAGATTCTCAGTTCAAGTTCAAAATCAGTGCTGAGATGCATAACTTATAATAGGTCAAAGTGAAGATTCTCTTTCTCTTGAAGTGGTCATATAGGCACTCACAATTGCGCCTACCATTGAACCTAGAATGGCTGATATAATTGAGCACATAGTCCAATCTCATTGTAACATGTGTCTTTGTAGTGTCTATACTTAACCACAAACCTCGTCATATACCATACCATTAAGAAGAATGACCACATAAGGGCCACACACCGTAACTCTTGTCTACAAAGTACTGGGGTAGTTCCCTCAACATTATGGATCTGTATTGGCAGCCCCATAGTCCACTAGAAACAGGAGCCAATAATATTGCCAGACATACACAGGTTCCTCAATATACAAAAGTAAGAAGGAACACTACCTTTTGTGGCACAATGGTGAGGCTGCTGGCCCCGGTGTCCAACATGAAGTATCTGAACATAACATTCCCTATGTTAGAAAGATTAAAAAATCTAAATCTACGAATGCAATCTGACATCTTTGGCTTGAAATTCACCATGACTATGCACCTACCCTATATCTTCTCCATTCACAAGGGGGCGCACCAGGTAATGGCCATTGTCTGCTCTTATCATCTGTAAAATGCATACAATGAAAGGGTCAGTTACATGCAAACGCCGGAATGCATAGGTGTAGGTCTTTAATAAATGATCTGCATAGGATGGCTTTTTCAAGAAACATGAGCCAGCCATATTTGTGAATAATTGGAATAATAAAATAATAAATGTACTGAAGCATGACAATCTACCTGTACAGAAGGCATACAATTGGAATCAATGTGGGTGCAAGGATGGTTGTGTTGTGGCCGAAAAACCGTCATAGATTCTGGCAAGTGGTATCTAGAATGCATGTCCTCCTCCAGTACTCGATCTAAAGAATGATGTACTAAGTACACTTCCTTGTTTCCTGAAGCTTGTGTGTGAATGCTTGAGAATGGGAAAAAGCGCCCTTGCCCTCTCTGCATAAACCCAGAATCCCTGGTGATATAAGCCCAGGTGAGACTTTCGTGGTAAAAGGAAGGTAAAAACATCAAGCATATCAGTTAATTGTACTCAAGCTTTGTAGTTTTCAATACTTGTGCAATTTGTATGAAATCAACAAAATTATTGCATATCAGTTCATCCTTACATGAGCTTCCAGAAATTCTAATTTAGATTAGAGAACTAAGGAGTTTCTGATAATTTCGTTTCTTTTTCAAGGAATTTGTTGAGGAATGGCTCACCAGGAGAGGTTGCCAGTCAGAATACTGCCACTTGCACCAGCCTCCAAATGCTTTAATACTTGCTCGCAGTGGATGCCATGTCTTATTGTCAACTATGACATATGCCACTACCTACATGGTTGAGTTGAACACAACTGGTCATTTGCAACAAGCCCACCATTTCTCTCCAAATCCAGGTGATATGATCATCTCGTCCAATACAATTTTCTCAAGCAAAATTGCAGTTAGTCCATTTTTGAACCTAAGCCCATGCAAACCTTAAACCCCTGAGGTTTACAATAAATGGATTTCTCATGATTCGTTACATATTGTATCATGAGCTGAATACAGGGAGAGGACTACATGCTTGGTATTATGTACCAGTTTGAGGTTATTACAAGAGTCTTAATCAGTTTGTGTCTCCTGCTCTTCATGGAGTATAAGGATTTGGGTATTGGGTATAAGGTAGGTGGGCCTTTATGTAGCCATTCTTCTTCATTGGACATCTATATTTGAGTGGTAGATAGCAAGCTTGTAGTTAAGAACGGACACCAAAAAGACAGGTGTTACCATGAGATTGGACTATGTGCACAAACTATATTAACCATTCTAGGTTTAATAACAAACCCTATTGGGTGGACCCATGCGACTGTTTAAAGAGAAAGAGGTACTTAGCATCCCAACCGACAATCTTTGTGATTCACAATTGCTAATCAGATGAGACGATTCCTGAGTGGATCTTACAGTCATGAATGTCTGTGGAGTTGGAGGTGCCTACAATAGGGGCATATTCCTTAGAACCTCCGTCGTGTATGTGACAAAAGCAAAGACGGGGTAACAATACATAATTAAGAAGATGGGACACAAATGCGTTCTTTTTGTGATCAATGGTGTACTTGGCACCACTCTAGAGCTTTTATAGAGTGGTGCACAATCAGCTCGTAATCTTGAAAATGAAAGTAAATACAAATAAAACATAACCAACGAGTTTTGAAAATGTTGTGAAGGTTATTCTGCACCTTGCATTCCCTCAATTTTACTGCTAGGATCATCTCTGAAGAGGACCTCTCCATGTCAAGAACTTCGCCTCCTTCGACACAGATATGCAGCTGCTCTTGGCCCCCCTGTGTCACCCAAAAGCCTGTCCGAATCCATGCCGCCAATAAGCAGACCTGCATTGCCAGAAACAAGTGAACGTGGTACCCTGGAAACGCATTGCACATTGAAAAGATTCAAAGATTGTAACTCAGCCAGTTAGTGAAAATCTCCATTTAGCCAACCTTATGATCAACTGCGTGATTGCACATACTGAATGACAGAGGCTCAGGTATTTCATTACAACTCCAGAGAAGATGCATGTTGATGTAAGAAGGCTTTCCAAATTCACATGATTCCCTTCCCTACACTTCAAATGATCATCGAATGATCAATCATACACTTCAAACAAACTTCAAAATTCGTAGAGAACTCATACAAACTAGGTAATGGATGCGAGGAGCCCAGCCAGTCTGTAGTAGGCACCCAGCCTACCGAGCTGCAGGGGCAACGAGTTAAGTACTGGGTGCCTACTACAACCGATGGTAGGGCAACGCATGTCCATTACTGGATGTAGTAGTCATGGTCATCAATTAAAGGTGATAGTGTGCCCCATTACATTCAATCAGGAATAGACAAGTCAACAAAATCACTTGGCCTGACCTCTACAATCTTCGAATGGTGCAGAGCTTAAACTGTTTGCTAAATTAAACCTACATACCTTACCTCACGGTCATCAAGCTCCAGGGTGGATACACGGCCGGCTGCATCAACAGCCCATGACGCATTCCTCCCATCATACGCCCATTCCAAGGTCATTTCGCTACCATCAAATTGCTCCCAAAATTGACCCTTGCTGGTCCATGTCATCCGCCATTGCCCTTCCATTCCCAACAAGGTTTGAGTTCCTGCGCGCAGCATAATTCATGAGGTACTGTCTTAGGAGAATTTTTTCTTCAAGCAAATACAGGAACCACTTCTTAGCACGACATGCTTGTAACGTATTATCTGTAGCACCCGCAGGGGCCAGCATTGTTAGAACTGGTGTGGAGTTAGAAAACTTTTTTAGAAAGCACAATTGTGGAGCTGCTTTCACATAAAAGCATTTTCAAGACTACAAATTCTAAAAAAATTCTAAATTCACTCGGAAGTGAAAATACACACCTAGTGGGTCTGTCGGATGGTGACCCCTGCTTTGGAAAAATTGCTTCCAAATAATTCTAAATACGACATTTGAAAGTGTTAAACCTTTCTAGTCTGGACATAAATGGTATCAATGGACTTCACCTCTCTGACCTCTTTCTAAGCATGTTGCTCCTCTTAGTGAAATTAGAAATCATCAATTCTCCAGAATCATTAGAAGTGATTCAGAAACAGTTGTTTCAGAGGAGAGAGTTGGCTCTGGGGGCGTCCCAGCGGACTACTATGTCAACAGCGAGTGACAAATTCTGGAACCTCAACATCTTCAGCCACAACAATTAAATCCAACATTGATACAAAACTGTTTTAAGAACTAGCTTACAGAATACAAACAGGAAAAGCACGATTGACTCCGTAAGGTATGTGTTTGGAGAGTGCTTCTTCACCTGACACTTAAGCAGCCATGGCCATGGCCGGGGAACACTTCACTTTTATGTGTTATGATGTGGATCTCTTGTTGCTGTTTTTCCCTTTTGCTAAATCCTTTTGGCATGGAAGAGGGGTCCAACTGCTAATAAATCAAGTTCCACTCGTGCCAACATATATAGTGAGGTATGTGTTTGAAGAATGTTTGTTAACCTGAGACACTAAAGCGGCCATGGCCATGCCCGGGGAAAACTTCAGTTATATCATGTCATGATGTGGATCCCTCGTTGTTGTTTTCCCTTTTGCTTAATTTTTTTGGAATGGAAGAGAGGTCCAAGCGCTAACGAAGTTTCACTCATGCCAACATGTATTCAAACATATATTCGAACTTACACCATGAGGTGCATGTGATTGGAGAGTGTTTTCTTCACCTGAGACACTAAAGCGGCCATGGCCATTGACACAAGCTTCAGCACCGAGAGCCTCGCGAATCCTCCGAATGTAATAGCGGACATCACCATCACCATTCCCGCCATTTTCTGCACCAACATCATTCAAATGTAAGGCACCATCACTCGACCTGGACTTGTTGCAAAAGCGTCTTTGAGCTGCTTCCTGCTGCTTTCCCAAACAACGCAGGTGACGGCTCTTCGTGAAATCCCGGGAGTTTTCGAGTACTCTCACTCCGAATTCTCGAACCACTTTTTGTGCAGGTGAATGTGAGATGCTGACGAAACGCAGTGGATGTCGCTCGTGTTCCAGCAGGAGAAGCCCCGAAGAGAATCCCAGAAGAGCCTTCATTTTCAGAGTTCGCGGTTTCTACCAACGAGCCTTTCTTTCATTCAAAACACATCTGGTGAATTTTAATGGAAAGAAGACTTGCAATCACCATCACTCGGTGTTTTATTCGGCAAGAATACTGGTGTTGGTCTCAAAATTGTGAGCAGTGTATTAAGGAATGTGGCCATTTTGTGGGCATTTCCAACTCCACATATAAATTTGGCTGTTGGATCAGATCGGGAATTGAATCATCCGGTTACTAGTTGCAAATTACGCAGATTGTCACTTTAAGAGTTAGAATTGGAATTAGCATGCAAAACATAAGAGGGACCGAAGTGAAGATTTTTTTCGGTTATTAACTTATCATATGAAGCCTTCCAATTGTGTTACCTACTGAACCTAGAATTGTGTCGATGTTTCAAATACAAAGTCTGCTCTCATTGTAACACGTGTCTTTTGGAGTTTGTTCTTAAGTACTCTAAACCTTAAAATTATATATCATTGAAACACTTATCAGTGTCCAATTAAGAAGAGGGGCCACACAAGGCCCATACATCTTAACCCCTACAAGGCATAGGAAACATGGATTCTCATAGCTTTTTAGTGTGAAGATCTCATTCGTTTACTTCATTTCTTTTATGCCGAAACATATAACATAAATGGCTTTCTACAAGAATTCCAATCCATAACAATTCTAGGCTGATCATTTTGTCCAGATGAGCAGTCTAAGTGAACTATCATATTTAGAGTAAGAAAGAACTACATTGAATATGATATTTAGTGTCACCTACTATTTGGATTTACACAGTGCTCTATATTTTTATTATTGATGTAATTTTCTACCAGGTAAAGTTGTTGCTATTCTTTAATGTCCAAACAACCAATTAAACATTTGTTGGTAAAATATGACATATACAATAAATAAACATATGATTGCGTAATTCCAAATAATAAGTGACTCTAAATATTGAATTTAGTGTAGTGTAATGCCATGTCCATAGTAGGGCTAGTCACTACTCTTTGGATAGTAAGAGGAGTCCCTCTTGATAGGGAAAATTCATCTTTTTATGAAATTCACTACTATCAACAACGATTTTTCGTCCCACTCATTATAACGTTACTAGATGTAGTATACATACAAGAAATGAACTTCTATCAAGATGGAAAATCTTGCATTATTGTGGGCCAATTGTTGGTCCAAGTGTGGACATGCTATAGACCATATTCAACCTAAATACATGGGGGATCACCACTTGCAAGTAACTTGAACAAACACGTGGATGTTTGTCTATAGCAAGTAGGGAAAAGAACTCCCATGTATGTTGACCACCAAAATACTCTAATGCTTGAGAATGGTAGACAATCACCAAGTAAGTTACATAATAGTTGCAACACTTAAGATGCTCAAGATTTTTTTTTTAAATTATACACATGTACCACAAAAACAAACAAACAAACAAACACACACACCTTCTTCAAAAGGACTTCTCCTTGCAATAGTGTGATCACACAAAGTTTACACTTGAGCCATGTGCCCGGGAAATACTTTACTTTGGTCATGACGTGGATCCTTTGTTGGTCTTGTGTTGCTCTTTTGGAAGAAAAAGAAAGGCATATGAGAGGGGTGCAATCATCAGTTGGTGTGTTGTCTCCATTTTCTGAGATCCAAATTCAAATAGCGCAACATATGCCATGATTTCATCCATCCATGTTGGACGAGGGACCGGCTGTGTAAGTGCTGGAAATGGATGATAAGTTTGCCCACATCCTATCCAAAGTCCAATGAGGTAGGTGCGTAGAAGGCAGTCGGGCGGGTACGTACGTACGTAGGAAGTTAGGTAGGTAGGTAGGTAGGTAGCACGCCTACCGTCCATGGACATTCCTGCTGAGGTCCAATGGGGCGTCGCCACGTATCTTCCTCCCCCCCCCCTCTCGGGAATCGGCCCCTCGGAGGGGCACACAGTTTTCCTTCGGAGCCAGCCAGCACCCCCTTTACACTTGGGGCACCAAAATCCCTTGCAATACTTCGGAAACCTCTTCGGATATTTCAATCTCTCGATAGAGATTTTCGGGGCTTACGAGGATGTTGTCCATGGCGTCCTCGACGTCCATGAATTTGCTTCCTCACCATGGAGCTGCCGCTCAAGAGCAAGCTCTGGTGAAGCGGAGTGTTGTAGTAGGGTGCCATTCGAGGAGGCGAAGGGTGGTGGAAAATAGAATCCAGATTGCGACTCCTTCCAGCTTCGTCGGAGTGCAAATCACGCCGTCGCGTCTCGCACGGGCCGAATCGAAGCGAGCAACTGCAGGCTACTCGCCCCGAGTTTCTGCTGCTCTTGTGGTACTTCCGCTCTTCCTCCTCGTCTCCCTCACATTAGAAGCTCCTGGAGATGTAAATGCTCTGGCGTTTCCCGATGCGTGGGCAGGGCAAGGCATGTCTGGCCATGGGCAGAGGCGAGAGAAAGAAAATTCTCGCATATGAACCAGCGTATCTCTCATCCATCGAACATAAAAAGTTTTTTTTTATTTGGATTGATTTGACACCGGAATTAGCTCTAAAAACCACGAATTCGTGTAGTCCAAGTCATTTGAGATGATTCACACATGTACACCTATAGGGGGTCAAATTTTTATGTGAGATAGATGAGAGGTCTGCACGTATGCGAGATTTTTCTCTTGCCTCTATTTGCCCCTGCCCACACATTGGGACGCGCGAGAGGGTTCTAATGTGAGGGCTTCTCTTTTAATCCTTGGTTCTTTTCCCAGAATTTTCTGGATTTTATGTGGATTTTATGTGGATTTGTTTTTCCTCTCCCATTGGTTCCGGCCTGGTGATGACGAAGGGTTTGGCGGGATGCAGCAAAAAGTGTCAGCTCGTGAATTGGACGATATTCTTGCCAACGAGCGGACATCACCTATGGTGGTAGATTTTTACGCAACGTGGTGTGGCCCTTGCATTTTGCTAGCTCAAGAGCTGGAGCAGGTAGGTCACCTATGGCGCCTTTTTCTGGTTTGTTTATGTAATTTCTTATATACATGGCCGAGTGTAGGCCTAACTCTTCGCATAACACCAATGTGGAATGTCAATACCACTGATTGAGTGGGTGCCCTATTCGTGGTACTAGGGTAGATGGGGCTAATATTGAGCATTGAGCGTCAAGTCTAGGTACTTTCGATGTGTTGACGGAAATTTAGATGATTCTTGTTTGTGAGCATTTCAATACTTTGGTGCAGAATTCCATGTGGCACTCGTTAATAGAGGATTCCACTGCACCAAAGTATGTTTTTGGATTTTTATGCAGAAGTTGTAAGGGTTTGAAGTTTCATTGGTACGGGAGCTTGATGTTAAGGTGGTGGACATTCACAACATAAATATGTACTCATTGTGTATTGGTTTTGGTTGAAGTCATGATGGTTTTAGCATGCTCTGCCTTTGTGTCCAGTAGGAGGGAGACTTGTTCAATGTTGATAGTATATACAAGCATATCCGAATCTTGCAAATTGAACTCACAAATCTGATTATTGTAATATCCATGACTGCAGGCAGAATTAATTATGAGAAGTAAGTGGTGGATGATTGACAGAGAGGTTTTGGATTTTGCAGCTAGCGGTAGAATATGGTGACAGGGTTCGGTTTCTGAAGATTGATACCGACGAAGAGCATGAGCTTGCCAATCAAATGGAGGTTTTACTCTTCACCTTCACCTTCTTTTCTTTGTCATTCTTGATTGCGAACATGAGATTGTTTCTGTCCTATTTATCACCTCTACGTTCTTTGAACCAATTATAAACCACGCTTTGGGTTGTGAAATCAATTTTTTGGACATTTTACATTTTGGACATTGAATTTGGAAATAATAGGATTTCTTCTCGTGACCGAAGGCCAATGCATGTCCTGTCTGCAGATCCGAGGCCTGCCCACTATGGTGTTTGTGAGCCCGGATACAGAGAAACTTGCCATTCGCACTGAAGGGTTGCTAGCTACAAATGTCATTCGGGACATAATTGAGAAGGAACTCTGAGGCCATTTTATTCCCTAATTGTTGATGAAGAGAGACAGTTGGCGGTTGTCAGCAGGCACACACACTGCTACCTTGTCCTGTATTTTCTGAAGGACAGTGGTTCATATTGATATCCAGGTGTGGACTCTAGGACTTTACATTCTTAAACAGACCCTTAGGATTAAAACATCATTCACATTAGGTTTGAAGTCTTTGGGGTTTATCCTCTTTTGTGACGCCAATATGTATGCAGAATGGTGTTTCTTGTGGCCAACTTTGACTTCACTTCTATTTTGGCGCAATTGGGGCCAATTGAAACAATCATTTTTGCAATTTGACAAAATTTTGCAACTTGATGCAACTGGAGTGCTGACCTCCACCACTAGAAATATAATTTGCAAGGGTCACTAGAGCTCAATACAAAACACCAGAGTTGTTTTCTGGATTGACTCAAAATTTGCAAAGCTATGCATACCAGGCTGATCTCAATTGGAAATTCTGTATTCAAATTGGTTGCAGAGGTTTGTAAACTCCTCTATGACACAATAATGTAGTGCAATTGTTGTAGGTATATGGTTTCAAATGCAGACTAGTGAGACCAAGAAATTCAATGTATTATGTGCACAGAACCCCAGTATTTTCTGAGGTGCAAAACTGATATTATTTGGTTGTTTTAGTGCGGTACTCCAAGGGTTTGTGGGTTTGCAGTAATATAAGTAGTGGCCATCATTGAACTGTCAGAATTCAGGTGATCAACATGTTCACTTTCATCTGAACATACAGATATATACACAATTGTGGTCCTATGTTTGTGGCAATAGCTGGTTGTCACAGTAGGTCGTAATGCACTAATTCTCAGGCTACCTACTTCATGAAGCAAACTAGAACCTTGCTCATCATACATGCTCTGGGAGGTGGTCAAAATTTCAAAATGAAAAGAATATCTATCAGGCGATAAATCCAGGTAATACCAGGAAGAATACTGCACTGAGATTCTTAGTTACAACCAATACATGGCCAGCATGGAACCGAGGGACCAGAATGAACAGGGTTTATAGTGTAATGTATTAGAAGTTGACAAATGGTGGGGCAGGGGAGGGCGAATGCTGGACTCCTGAATTGAGCAGCATCTCTTTTTTCAGTTGTGTCATCCTGCATAAGAAATTTTTCTGTCAAATGCATAAATACATCAAGTTCTCAACACAATCCTTTGCATCACAAAACATTCAAATCGGCTACATTCTATTTGTGATCAACTACTAATCGCTGCAGAGAGGATGCATCTAGATATCTGTCTTAATTGAACATTTTGCAAGCAGATTTTTAATCCCTATGTGGCAGACAAACATGAACATCTGATGACAGCATCTTGTAACTATATCCACAAATCCTTCAGAAAGTACAGTGTTGTATGCAAAACTTAATTGGAGTAACTTAACAGAAACTTCAATAACTTTAGTGCCACCATTTCATAGATATTGTATCGGCACCCATTATATCATCTCTATCCTGGACTCTGAATGCTCTTATCCGGATTATGTGCACCAGTCTTCAGGTAGTTTACTCATGACTGACATTTCTGGATGAAAGGTTTGAAAGTTTGCCACAAACTACCAAGAGAATGCACAGGCTTTCAAATATTTACCACTTCCGCTATACTGACAAGACTCCAACATTAATACTCTTGATGATTATTTCGAGATTCTTCAGCACAATAAGTAAAGGCCGTGAATAGGCCTTTCGAAAATATTTATATAAACCATAGACAGAGATTCCGCTTTTCGACGAAACACATCTCGTAGAAGAATTAGAATACATGGTAGCCAGCGACTACCTAACAGCAATGAGGGAAGAGATGGTGGGCCGGGAGAATCGGCTGGTAAGGGTGCCAGGCATGAGGGTTTGTTCTCTGATCAAGCACACACGCACGCACACACACAAAGTATCAGCATCCGAATGTAAAGAAGAATTAGTATGTTTAAATTTGAATTCAGTTAAAAGGAATTGGACATAAGAAAGGCAACATTAACACATCTGAACTAAGACAGATTGGATGGATTTTACATTGCTTTGGAAGTCAAGGATCCACTGACATGGATGGACCATGACTCCAAAAACAATTTGAAGGTGTAATTCTGATCTCTGTAGAGAATTCCTAGGTTATCCAATTTAGTGGATTGGTTTTTTTGAAAGGCTCGCCATCGCCGGGCATCAAACCTGCCTGTGGTGTGTGGTTACAACACCTGTGTTAAACAAGGCATGCTTTCCTCGTGTCTTACGGTATGAATAGTGAAGGAAGTAAGCTGGGAAATCGACGTCAATTCTCTCAAATGACAATCCGACAACTTTCTCGGATTGTGGTGTCCAGAATTGAGTAGGGAGCAGTAGTTGGTTGCAGAGGAACATCTTGGATTACCCCTCGTCCGTGTTGCAATTATTTCGAACGCCACGAGGACTACGCGATGGACTACCGTTCGCACTGCCACATGCATCTTCAGGACTGCAGCATCGGACCCTGGTGTTACCGTCCTTTCCCATTTTAATGTTCAACTTCATACCGCTACCGGGCATGCAGAGCTGCATCCAAAAACCCAGGTTACTCGCTTTCTGTCACCTGAACTACAAAATAGAGACTCTTCGTCACGATTTCAGAGTGTCTGATTTCGAATCAGATGAAGAATCTGGAGGAAGGACAGGAGACTACGTTGGAATTAATTTCTGGAGATGACAATGGGAAGGTTTGGCGATGATTGATTTTCACTTGGGAAGAGATCAAATCGTCCAGTGTCACTCACAACAACATCGCAGACTCATAATACAGACTCTAGTGGTATTTCGGGACTGAGCTTCCGATTGCACTCCTGGATAACGATGCATGGATCGGAGTCGAAGCCTGACCAGGACCGAGGAAGCCATACGGAATCATTTCCACGAGGAGCAACGTACCTTGACAGCATTTTTGCCACCAGAGGGACAGTTCTGGGCGCTGGGGCTACATCTCTGCTGCGATCTGCAATTGACAACCGCCTAACCGTAAACTCGTGTACCAAAAATCGTTAATTACAGCGTTCACACCCTGTCTTGAAACTATTGCACACAAGAAGCTTCAGACGAAACCGTGGAACGCACACAGCATTAACCTAGAGGTAGAAATTCACATCCAAGCTTATGTTTCTGGCCTACCCTGGGATTCCTGGAAGTAGGATCAGGCAGCTTCATCACCAAGAACGTAATGCAGCCGGGTTGTGATGATAATCAGCAATGGTATTTCAGGAATCATCCTGGTGAACAAATCATTATATTCGGGGTAGGTACCGAGTCCTAGCGATAGTTCGTTCGCAGTTTCACGGGAAAAGTACTAATAACTCATCATCGTCATTTTCATTCATTATGAATCTGCACTTCCTCAACTTCCTAGAGGCGTGCCATTTTGAGTTTTTGAAAGAGGCGAAACCACCGATGCAAGGAAGGGAAACACTCCTGCAAACGTGCCTTATTACAAATTTTCTCATAAGAGAAGAATTGGTCCAAGAAAGCCGAAATTAATAAATCCTGATTCGCCATTCATTCAGAAGCATAAAACAATGAGATGTGAAAAGAAGAATGAATGAATACCTGGGCGATTCACACCGGCCGCCACCTTTGAGCAGCATCTTCTGGTTGTAGGGACGCGGCTCTCCAAGGGTCTCCATCAAGGAGTCACCCACCAGTTTGATCCTCAAGTTGTTGGATGGCGAGTGAATTCTGTAGCTCATCTTATCTCGGACCGACTGCACCACCGCCGCGGATTTCCTATCAGCTAGAGACTTAAATGCCGGGTGCACCGATATGCTAGTCTTGGGCGACGAGTGGATGACTATGGACATGGGCCGATCGTTACAGCCCTTGGAAGTTGACAATGTGATCCCATTAGGGTTGCCACTTGTAAACCCCCCCTGCTGATGATCTGTCGATATCATGGTATTCTTCCCGGGGCTCATTGAGATGGTGAACTCCTTCCCTCCAACTTGCTTCACGCATATGTTGTTACACCCCGTCTTCACGAATTTGACAGCCTCGGTGCAACGAGATGCCGCAGGAGAGGATGGCTGTTGTTGCCCTCCCGAACATGCGACAAGTCGCTGATCATGGCGGCAGCACGTCATGATAGATGATGACGACGATGCAGGCAGAATATTGAACTTCTTATGCTGATGACAATGAGGAATTTATTGTCTTCGCTGCATAAACAATTCATTCAGTACCGGAAACCGCATGATAAGCCCCTCTACCCCTCGCCTCGGCGACTGATCTGCCTGCGCTCTCGTTCGCCTAATCTTGCTCGCCTTGTAAACGCCACCAGCCTGCAACTCATATGTGCGACTCTTCACTGCCGTCCTTCCGTCGTAATGATCTATTTCCTCCAACATGCCTCCTTCCCTCCTTCCTCCCTCCCTTTCCCCCACCTACCTCATCAAAATCAAACGAAACATCGGAGTCTCGTGCAACGTTGTGAATTGGAGAACGTTCTCCTTACACTTTTCATGTGTTACCAAGTTTCGGCGTAACGATATCGTCGTTCCTTTCGGAAGGTGGTCTCCATAGCCTTGATCCTTACACTTAGTACTTCACATGCATGCATGTTGCAAAACTCAAACTCAACCGAAGGATAGACTCCGAGTCTCTTTGTACTCTCCTCTCTAAATTCTCTAAATTCTCACTAGCGGACCTCTACACAATGTGTGCTTAATTGAGAAATTGCTTTAATCTACAATGCATACCACAACAATATTAGAATATCAAAGTCTACTTCTTGGATCCACTTTCTGTTACAGCGGGGATATATTCAACACTAATGCTTTCAAATGTCTAACCTCCTCGCTCCTCAAATCTGCACACAGACTCTACTTTCAACTTAGGTATATGGAGCAACCGGAGTCCACGTTTCCTCTTGGATTCCTTGCAACCAACTCAATGTGCTTAGTTTCATCCACCACCATGAGCATCACAATGCTTGCAAAATGCCTAACCTCCTCATCCCCAAATCTGCATACCTAGGGTGGCAACTCCTTTGTATTAGAAATATGCGTATTTTTTTGTTTTAGACATTGTAGAGTAATTGTTATATATGTTCATAAGGTTTTAACTTTTAAATGCTCATGCAACCCAAAATGGGTCGCCACCTAATATTCTGATGGGTTTAGGATCCACGAGGTGACAATCTACATGTATGGAAGGTTTCTTTTGATGTAGGGCTTGTCCACTATCAGGGAACAAAAAATTTCATAACTTTTTCTAGTTGCCCCCCGGATGAAGGCCATGTTCATATGTCAAATTAACTTAACAAACGTCGTCTAATTGACTTCAATTTTTCTCAACAAGAATATATGGTAGTCTAGGGGTGAGTTTCCATGTAGGTTGCTTGCCCACCGTATTCTAGTGTGAATAAGGGCAAACCCGCCCAAATGTAGAGGGAATCTAATAGAGTAGGGTTCGTATGTACCAACTAGCTATTGCCATCTTCTCAAATTCAGGCCCACCTACTAACCTCCTCCTCCTCCTCCTAAAAGTGGTATTCGATGACCACACTTGTAGGTTTAAGATTCTTTAGTGAGCGCATGGAAATCTTGCAGCTCGTGTTCATGGCTCTCCACATTCTAGCATAATCCCAAAATGTGGTTGGATAGTAGCTTGTGCTTAACTACATGCCAACCCACTATTATCTAGACTTCGTTGGACCAAACAAATCTAGTGGATGCGAAACCTACATGCAAACTCACCCTAGTTCACATCCATACGGTTGAATTTCAAAAACACAAAGTTTATTTTGCTACACAACATAATTTTTTAGCATTGGTGCTAGAAATGCCCAAAAATGGAATGTGAAGGTTTGAGTGTTTAGGAATTAATTTGACATTTTCTTGTAGGCCAAAGATACTAGAAGATTTCAAACTATTTCACTTTATCTTAGTTTATGAGTCATGTTAGTTAAATATGATGATATACTTTTGAATTTGCTATTTAAAATAAGTTGAATTACATGTATCCCAGACAAGAAGATACTTGAAGCCATAATCAAAATGTTACAATCCCGAACACAAATCACTACACTACGTACATAAAGTTAAAGCCCATACGAATATAAGCGGTAACGAACAAGCGGACAAGTTAGCCAAAATGGGATGTGAACTAGACCATAGAGATGCCATAGCCACACATGAACATGCACACCCCACACCGTACTACCTCCAAAAAGGTTGGTGGCACTCAATGCAAGAAACACCCGACAAAGGCCCCATCCGACACCTTGGTAAATATATCACTAAATATGACAAAAAACACAACCTAGCCCTCATAGCTACCCAAACACACCAATTACACAAGTGGCTCGACAACAAAGATATTGACAAAGTATTATCAAATGACTTTTGGAATAATCCAATCATCACGGACAGACAAAAAACATGTCTAGTAAAATTCCGTACTGGACAATATATGGGACACGCTAGGAAACAACTCTTCTTTGGTAGAATCACATACCCGTCCTACACATGCCCCATATGTAACTCACCAGAAGCAGATACATGGTTACACGTACTCCTAAAATGCAAACAACAACACATCCACGCGCTCATAACAAATAGACATAACAGAGCGGTATGGGAAATACGCAAGCTTCTCGTCTCAAACAAAGTAACAAGAAACTACATACTTATGAATGCAGGCACATACAATGAACTACCCCAAGAAAACACAGTCCCAACATGGTTACTACCATGCACATGCAACACCCAAAGATGCTCCTGCAACGCTAGGCTCAAACCCGACATAATATGCTTGCTTGGCCACCCATACAACTCCCCACCCCCAGAAGCACCTACGCCAACAATTACCATACAATTTATTGAATTTACATACTGTAACGATAGATTCTCTGTAGAAACAAGGGAGAGGAAAATCACAAAATATCAACCACTCATTGACAATATCATAGCAAGAGGTTGGAACGTAGCCCCACTTATCGTACTAGCATCAGGAGCCAGAGCCACAACTCACATCCCCTCGATGAATGAACTTGAAACACAACTTAAACTCCCTACATCCCAAATTAGAAGCACATTCAAACAAATAAATATAATCGCTACACAATATGCGCATGCATTCAATATTGATTCATAAAAGACGAATAGAAAACAACCAATCCATCACAAATCTACAAAACCACAATATAAACCCATGAACCCAACACAACATCTTTCTTCCCCCCCCCCCGATCAAAAGAGGGGTAGTGGTAAGACCACTAGTTATTAAGTTACCACCTATAGCTCAGAAAGGCGGGGAGTAGCCGGTTGGTTGGCATAACTTTCCTGCCTATGATTACCTCACTTGCAGCACCAAGTCAAAGTGTATTACACTAACACGCTCAGACGGATTCAACGCGAATCGAACCCGGACCGTATTAATATAACACGCACGTCCTTATCCAACCAACCTTGGAACCATGACTTGGTGACCAACTATACAACCAACTTCCTCTTATACCCCAAACAAATACGCACGCTTTTCGTCTCAAACAAAGTAGCAAGACCCACAAAACTCTAAACTAAAACCCATACACCCTACACACACCCCCCTCCCCCCCCCCCCCCCCCCCGGTTCAACCGGTTAAAACATCAGTTACTAACATAGTGTCTACTCCCTGCAAAGGGTGAAGTAGTATTACACCCAACGCCGCTACCCTGGGGTACGGCCACGGTTGTCCTACGAACAGACACTTTATTCACTCCGGTCCCTAGTAGGGACCGGAGTTCTTCTTCTTCTTCTCCTAGCGCAAGCTCCTCCAAACATTTATCATTTTATTAAAACTAAAAATATATATACACAATGGAAATAAAGAAAATTTAATTTGTTAAGTTCACATCTGCCTAGGGCTAGGGCATGCCTCCTACACTACCCAGATGAAGCCCGTGCGCCTTGCCCACTCTGCCCAACTTTGAAAAATAAAATTGCCCTTGCACTCTTGAATGCCGCTTGTCCGTATAACCCATATTGAGTGTACTTCATCTTCAAGGTCCAAAATCCAATATATATGTTCACTTCCATTGAGTAAATAAGCAATTAATTGGGATTTCATTTTCGAAAAGAAACCGTCAATAAAGCATGTAATTGACTTGGAAGTCAAAAATATCACAGAACCATCATTAGCACTGAGGTGACAATTATTGTGACTTACCATTGAAAGGGTCTTTGTTGAGTACGATATGTGTTAGGTGCCTAATGGTGATTTGGGAGAAGGATTCCATTAATTTATGGATATTACGGGTGGTTAACGCTGAGCTCTTTGAGGTATTTGGTGGTTTGGGTACGAATAGTTCTTCTAATTCTTGTAGTAATAATGATTGGTGGTTGCACTTCCCATCCATGTTGGGTTAGAAGTGGTGGGAGTATGGTATATTTATCAAGTTTATGTGCTATGGCAACCATGGGGAATTTGTCATTACAATAGGTGAATTATAGTATTTGAACTTTTAGGTTGGGGTACTTGGGGGTGAAGGGTGGTTTGGCTCTGGGCATTGTTGCACTTAGAATACACAATATATTTGAGTGTAGCTTGGCACGGCATTTGCATAACGAAAGGATGCATGTGCATGGGAGTAGCCAAGAGCATGCAAATGGTGTTGTCAAGGGTGTGGTTATTAAATTTGCCAATGTTTATTAGTGTGTAACAATGTGTCGTAGAGTGGGCTAGTAGTATTTTGGCTAGGGTTTATATTGCTTTGTTATGGCGGTTTGTACGTAAGTTGTTTATGTGCTTATTCTAATAGTAGGATTGTAAGTGGAGACATATGTTGTTTTGTCTACAGTCCACCCTCTATAAATGTTACACCTATAAGTGTTAACCCTCTCTAAATGTTAACTTTCTTCTACTCCTCACATATTGCACACTATAAATGTTAAACGTGTTAACTGTTAACAAAATGGTACTCCCTTCTTTGTAAATTTGACTCTATAAATGTTAACGAATGAAATACAACCATAATATGGATGATAAAAACCATTATAATAAGGTGGAACCCATTCCATCTTATAGTGACTTGCAATCTAGTTTTGGTACCATTAGAAGGTACATGGAATCACGTTCATGTGATGTGTCCAAGTATGTGGGTTT
Source organism: Polytrichum commune (assembly GCA_950295325.1). Classification (NCBI taxonomy): domain Eukaryota; kingdom Viridiplantae; phylum Streptophyta; class Polytrichopsida; order Polytrichales; family Polytrichaceae; genus Polytrichum; species Polytrichum commune. The sequence continues at coordinate 19,355,947 of OX485805.1, forward strand.
GTTGGTGCAGATTGAGAAATATTTGCAAGTTGTGCATGCAAATGAATCTCACCAAAGAACCATTGATTCATACTTCACCCGTGATTTGTAAACTTGATATTGAATAAAGTTTTGATTGGGTTTGCAATTTTATGAATGGTATTCTCTCACAAGGACTCTTCACAATTGCTTATATTTATAAATGTTAAGATTTGTATATTGCTCGAAAAAGTAATTTTATAATTGTTAATTGTTAACACCTCTATAAATGTTAACTTTGATCCACTCCCGAGGGTTAACATTTATAGAGGGTAGACTGTAGTTGTGCATAAGTTGTAGAGTGAGTTCTACGGTATTGGGATGATGAATGTCTAACATTCAAGGTTTAGAAGTAGGTAGATGTTGTCAAGGTAGAGATAAACATGTTTGTGGTGAGTAGTTTAGTGTGTTTGATTGCGAGTAATAATGTGTATAATGTAGCTTTGAGAATGTTTGGGTATCCAAGTAGTTTGGCTTCAATGTTTGTATTCAATGGTCCATTGAATACACTAGAACTTGCGATATTGCCTTTGCCAACACTATCTAGAGGGGTAAACGCACCGTTCATGTAAGTTAGTATGAGTGGGCATGTGGGAAATGTGGAGGTAGGAAGTTAGTTGCAATTGGTGGGAGTGGATGTTAATTTTGAGCTAATATGCCAATTGACATTTAATGGTAGCATAAACCACACAATAAACTGACAAATTTTGGAATAGATCACTGTCTTGTTGAGAGTAGTTTAAGTATGTGAGAGCAATGCATTCGGATTTGAATTTCAATTGGCTAATGGTGTTGACAGTAGACCTAAACTTCTTTAAGGCTTGCACATGATATTTAGGGAGGCAATGTTATGTAAATTGTGCAAAATGACAGTGAACATTCCCAATAGTTTTCTAAATGCTTCATGCTTTATTCAAACACATGATACAAATTTCAATTGTGTACACAAACAATTAAATGTGGCCTTGTAGGTGTCATGAAGTTAAATTATCTAGAACTAAACTTGATTCGTTTTTTTTAAATTACTTTTCACGCACACACATACACACGCAATTATGATTGTAATTATTTACTTGAAGAACTCCATGATTTCCTAAGGTAGATGTGCCTAATATTGTTATTTGTCTTTACTAGACACATGTAATTGAGTGGTATGTGATCATGTGTAGCTCTAAGGATGGATACGAAGAAGACACATGTAAAAAAATGATTGGACTATGTGCACAAAATTTAACAACCTTTCAAGACTCAATACATTGTAACCTCCCTAACATCACGCCGTGCATCACGCTAGTGGCAACCAAAGTGCACATGATATTAAGGAGGATTGTAGTGTTAACATGGATGCGTGATAATAAAGAATCAATGTAGCATGTGCCATCATGGAATAACACAAAGTCAACATTGCAATACTAACAATGATAACAACGTGATGCATGCGAATGTGTGGTTTGAATTCTTTGGTAATTATTTTAATGTCAAAACCCATTATGTTTGAAAGGGAAATGTGACAACAAGGAGGGAGATTTAAATTGAGCACATATGTTCCTTGGGGCTTCAGGATATCTGAGAAGAAGTGACAATACAAAGATTGGCATTATAGAGGTCAGGGTGTAGTCAACATGATTGAATCAAATCTATATAACAACTTTATGAACACAAGAATTTTCACTTTGAAAATGGAATAAGATATTCACATGAGCTCCAACATTTATGACGATTTGGATTTGCTAACCATCTCTTACTAATTGTATGCTTCACATCCTAGGAGAAGTGGGCTGGTTAGGAAAAGTAAGCATTTAGGATCCATCTACCTTACTTTAAACATATGGAAGTAGTAATCCGTCAACTCCATATACACCCTAAACTCCGTAATATCAACCCCCATAATGTCACTCACTCTCTAATATCCCGAAACCCTAGGGAATGGATGTTTGTAGTTCAAATCTCACTCCTTATTGTCACATTTCTCTCCTTTATATCATGAATTTTGTCATTAATGCAAACCACCAAAGAAGTCAACCCACACACTCGCATTGCACCATGTGTCAATATGTGGAGTGTCACCTTCTTATTCTTATTCTTCTTCTTCTTCTTCTTCTGCCACCTGTTGAATGTTGGTGCATGCATATGCCACATCGTCCGGGAAGGCCAAGTGGAGTGGACCACACCACATCATTTAAATGTTGCACTTTGTGTTATTCCATAGTATCACATGCTACAATAATTCTACAGTATCACGCATCCATGTTAACACTATAGAACTCCGTAATATCACGTGCACTTTGGTTGCTACAGGTGTGATACTACAGCGTTTAGAGTGTAATGGTCAGCCGGAAGAATCGGTAATACCTTTCCGGCCAACCTGCTATTGGCCGGAGACAAGGTTTCGACGACCTGCAACAGCAGGTTTCAAAGTAAGTCAAGCATAATTCTTTATAAATTGGAGCCGAAATACGAAGTGGCATAGTAGTATGTACTCCATGGAAACTCCAAAAGATGCTCAAGATATTTCATTTATACAAAACATGAAACCCTAACCCTAATTCTGGGAACCACGAAGTGCACGTGATGGCATTTGGGATTGCGATGCTTCGGAGACACCCTTGAATTCGAGTGTCGATGGAGTCCCGGGCATGATGATTTCGAATTTGATATACCGGAAACTGAATCATTTGCAGATAGACTCAAATGTTTGAGAATTAGTAGGTAGTGTTGTTGTTGAGAGAGATCGATGCTTTTGGTTTGGAGTCATCAGCGCTTGTATATTTGTTGCAGGAGGTATTTGAATCCTTGGTGTTCGTTGTATTTTTCGTGGCTATGAGCACCACCGGGAAGAAGCCTGCGAGGCATGTGTATAAGACTGGAGCTGCTGGATGCGGTGGCAAAGCTGCCCCGACCTCTGCCAAGAATGCTGGCCAGGTGAGAAAAGAGCTCTCTCATTTCAACTCCTTTCAGCTAACGTAAGTGGCCTTAATTGGAAATGTTTAGCTCTGGACCCGCTTCTTGTAGGGCATGAAATACATCGCAATTACTGCTAGATGATTGACAATTTCAAACCGGTGTAATGAAATCGGTGTGGATTCTCTGTACCATGTATGCCTTGGAAGTCCTTATAATTCCATCCTTTTTGATGACCGACGGGATCGGTAAGGTGTTCACAAATTTGAGAAATTACGTGGATGCATTTCAATTTCCAAGCAATCAAGCTGGAAATTGCAAGCGACAGTTAACCTAATGAGAGACAATGAGGAATAGCTTGTAACTATTGCCAGAACTATGGCACAATCAATTTGGAGATTGACTCTGATAGTAAATAGTGGTACTGGCTGCTTCTTGAACTCACTTGAAGATGTGAACTATGTAAGATTGAATGGCCAGCTGGATATCCAGATGCTTGTTGAAATTCCGATGTCACCTTTAAGTTACTTGTTGATGCAATTATCAAAGCCCATGTCGCAATCTGCAAGCGGGTAGATTCCATCTAAACCGATTCAGTACTTCTTGCGCTCTTTCCTCCTAACAAGTGGAAAGGAAAAAGATGCATGCAAAAGAGAAGCTTTAAAATACACATTGAAAATAGCAGCCTTGTGCACTCTTCCGGATACACACTATGATTGAGGAAAGTATCCTTAGTGTTTCACTTTAAATATCAGGGGGGATTTCACTGTAGCTTCAATAGGAGCTTTTGTCAATATTCCTACAAACATCCACAGCGAATTTTCATTGCGAGAATGACAAGTGAAACTGGGGAGTATTTGGTTTCTTTACATAGAGGACAGTCACCCCTGGAGCTGCACTTTGTGAGGAATTACGCAGAATTTTACCTTTACTAAGGCACAATCCCACATATGTGCCATGAGCATGAAGCCTTATCATATACGGATTGGTGGTATTCACAACTTCAATGGCTACACAAAATCAACTTTTTTTCTTTGTGCTGTTCAACATCTCTGTCATGGGGTTTCTGTGTGACACAAGGCATCGTTAGTCCAATCCAGGAGTGATTTCTCTCTCCTTTCTTATTGGACGATCTCTGTTCTATATCAAATGTTGATGAACATCTTACATGCAAAGGGGTATCAGTATGCTTTAGTATTCATGTCTTATAGCTGATTAAGTGGCAAAGGAGCTGGCAAGCAAAAATTCCAGCTCGATTGTAGAGTGTTTTCTCAAGTTCATATAGTGAATGGTCTGGAATTTTGATATAGTTAACAATCCATGCAACCTATAGAAGCTCCTGTATAGATAATGCTAGATCTCCTGTTATTCAATAGTCATTACATTCAATGGACAAAGAAAACAACTGATCAAATAGTCTCCAGTTACATTTCAAGAATGGTTCTCTTGACGGACCAATTACTGTCTGGTCATGTTGTGGCAGCCATTGCCGTGTCCATTCTGTGACAGAATTTTCAAACAAGATGGTCGACTCAAAGAACACTTGAAGAACAAGCATGCTGATGAAGAACTTCAAGAGTCTGTAGTTCTAGAAGACAGTGGACAGGGAGATCAAGCAACTGTCACAACCGAGAATGTGCAAAACCCACAACGTGATGAACATGGCTACCCCATCAAATCTCCAAAGACACTGCTTCATGAATGGTGTCAGAAGAATAAGAAGCCTCAACCAAAGTTCAAGGCCGTGAGTGGACCTTACCTTCAATGTACTGTGTTTGAGATGAAATGAGATTTTGCAAGTTTCTGTGTGACAATTAGGTCCATGACCTCAGAAAGGGTTCTTTATCTCAAATGAGTACTTTATAACCAAGTGCCAAGGTCTGTCAACCTTGTGATTTACATGTACGATATAAAATGTTTGATACAGGTGGAGATGGAAGGAGGAGGATTTCATTGTCGTGTCATATTACCTGATTCCAAGAAAAGTGAGGCTGATGTAATTTTATGGTTCAAGGGCAGTCCAACTCGAACATCAATGGAAGCTCAGCATCGTGCTTCTGTTGTTGCACTCCATTATGTAATGGGAAACCGCAGGTAGGAGAATTAAAAAAATTTCTGTATATGTTTTATGCTTTTTTAATGATGGTTATAATAAACCAAAGATAGATAAAGGGTCATGATATTTGTTACTATCTATCTTAGGACTATAATTAGAGGAAAAGCTCTGGATCCTTTTTAGGAGAGAGCTTGTTTGGTGACATTTAACAAAGTAGTTCAAAGATCAAACCAATGAACCCAAGTTACTCATAATGACTACTCAAAATTTCTCTCTCATTATGAGTAACGCAAGTTCATTGGTTTGATCTTTGCTTGCCAATGTGATATTTTCGAATTCAAAGATTAACTGTTGTGTTGGTGTAGTGGTGGAGGATAACCTCTGCAAACTGAAAATTAATTAGAAGCTTACATTACAATTGGTGTTTGATTGAAATTTGGATGGGATTCAGTGGACCTCTTGAGTGGCCGGAATTGATATGTAGGATTTCTTCAGCTGGTTCCAGCTTAACATCACTTCACGGTCTGTTAATTTCAGAATATGTATATACATGAGTCTGTGTATGCTGTTAGCAGTGTCTGTGAGGTGTTGGCACAATTTGTCATTCCTGTGTATGTGGGAGGATACAATCTCAGTCTTTCTGGATGGATTTTCACATGGTTGGGGTGGCTCTCACACTGTGATGATTACTGTTGGAGTCTGGTCCTCATATAAGATTGTTAATGTCTGTTTCAGAATTGGTTTGATTGGAATGCACGAAGTTGAGCAGTATATATTCAGATGTTGTTGATGATTGATAAATTCAGATTTGGGATGGTTTTGTTGGATCTTTGTGACGAGTTTTACCTATCTTGTAAGTTGAGTACCATGATTTGCTGTTCCTCATCATTTAGAGCTTGTAGCCCCTCACAAAAAAAATTCCACTATCTTTCTGGGATTCAAGAGACTGATGAAAATGAACAAATTATGAAAGTTGTGGTCTTAAATTTGCTTGCATAGGTTTGTGAGGTGCAGCTCGCATGACTGTGGTTGGCATATTGGATATGCACACACAATTTTTTCAGGAGATTTGAGATCTGTTGGTATGTTACACTTGAGCAATAATTATCTGCTCCTCTTGCTATAAGCTGCCTAATTTTGTATTCAGAGAACTACTTTAAGCCTTAAGTTGTCAGTTGTGTGGTGTGGAATATTTCTGTGCAGTTATGGGTTTTTTAATGTATATTTCAGCTCTAGGCAAGGGAAGGTCAGGTAATTTCTCATTAGATATAGTTCCATGTATAGAAAATTGGTGGAAAATTGGTTGATCTATATTTGATACTAAGAGAGTTAAATACACAGGCTGGACCGTGTTTTGGGTGAAGACTACAAACAGCTCTGGTATGACCTTGACACAGCTGCTGAAGAGCGCAAAGCTTATCTTAAGCTACACCCACCACGACCCAAGCCCAAGCCTGCTCCAGTGCAAAATGAGCTGCCTTCAGTATTCATGAGTGAGGGTAATCGACGTCTTGTTGAGGACATACTTCGAGGTTCTGACATTGGTGATGATGGATCCACTAGTACATTCAATGATCAACTCTGGTCGACAAATGAAGATTTGGAGCAGCATCTGGAAGACGACTCTGCAGATACATGGGAGGGCATGGCCGACACTGGGGTGAGTGGGCAGGAGGATGTCCATCCCCAGTCACATATTACTTTTAAGGTAAGTCTGTCCTTCAATAACAGTTTGGCATTAGTGTAGTACTCCAGAACTTTAGTTCTCCCAATAGGAGATTTAGTGTGTAATTCAGAATTATTGTGCACCAAAGTATTTTTCAAAAAATTCATCGTAGAATTAAAGTGTACTACAGTAATTGACAAGATTCACATTCAGATACAGAGTGAATAGGTTCATTATGAGAAGATTTCATTCACTTAAACTTGAAAATTATATTGCAGGGTGTGCCAAAGGTGTTCGGAAAAAAGAATCCTTTAAGAAAACATGCATCAGGGGCAACAACAACCAGAGAGTTGGTGGATGCATCCCCTAAAGATCGAATGCGGTCTCAGCTGGAACGATACGGATTTAAGAGTCACCATGTAAATGCAGCCCTTACTGAGCGGGATGACCTCTCAAGAGCACTTGATTGGCTGGTCCTTAATGTCCCAGAGAGTGAACTGCCTGCAAAATTTGCTGCAGAATCTTCAAAAGCTTCAGTCCAGGTGCTTGTGAGGGGGAAACAATTACCCGACAAATTTCCAGGTGGTTTTGCAGATGTGTCAAGCCAAAGTATAGGACGCCTGCAAGAGTATGGGTATCCTGATTCTGATTGCTTGGCAGCCTTAGTTGAGACTAATGGTGATGAATCGATGGCATTGAGTAGTCTATTTAAGGCACTACTACTTGACTCTGAGAGTGGTATGAGCAAAGGTGGGGAAGATGTGTCGGTTGAGGTGATCATGGAGATGAGGAAAGAAGAAGTTGTGGCTCTCCAATCTATTTTTGAGGAGGAAGCAGTCTCCTTGTCAGAGAGCTTCATGATGTTTGAGTTGTCTTTGAGAGACGACATTGACATATCCCTGGACATGGAGGTATGTCTGTCATGCTTTACTTGTGAAGTTACAAAACAGTCCATTGACATGTTTAAATGATGCCTTGATCTGTATGAATAATCAAGAGTCAAAAATATTTTTTGTATGGCTGGAAGCTGATTATTTTTAATGTTTTTGCAGATACGAATACCTAGTGGATGTCGTTATCCTTATGACATCCCAGTTCTTGCATTCCGGAGCAGCAAACTGCCCCCAGACTTTCTGCTAGATCTGACAAGGCAGGTTGGTGCATTTGCCCTTCAGATGGATGGACCTATGATATTTGACCTGGTTTCCACGGCAACTGAACTTGCACAGGCATTACTCATAAATTACTCAAGTTTGGATGAAGACGTGCCAAGAGACACTAGGGGTTTAGACGATTCTCATCCAGAATTTGAGGCACACTCTGACTTAGAAACCATAGATATGACAGCTCCAGGTAGTAATAATAGTCTAACAAATATCACTCAGAAAGCAAGTACCACAGTTAACGCATCAACAACATACATACCTCCTGCATTGAGACAATCCCAGGACATTCGATCCACTAATTCCACTTCACAACAACCTGACGAAAGAGGGCGAAGGGAGCAGAGGAACAGGCAAGGTGCAATCAGATTTTCAGGAGAACGCTCTCATACGAACAAAAATGCACTTCAAAATTCAGGAATTGAAGATTTCAAAAGAAATGATGCTGATATACGACTGGAGAGTGAGAGAATGAAGGAGGAGTGGGAGGATTGGCATAAGGCACATAAGCATTCAGAGCTCCGTAATATCAGGGCCAAGTTGCCGGCATACAAGGCACGAAGTGAGCTTCTGCGAGCAATTAACAGTTGTTGTGTTACCATTGTGTGTGGTCAAACAGGATGTGGCAAGAGTACACAGGTACATGTCAATTTTGACTCCTCGGTCTTTCAAACTCAATTATTAAATAGCTGAAGTGAATTGATTGCCTGTGTGAGAGAGTGAACAATACTTCTTGGGGTTTCCTGTAAGCTTCTTAAAGAGTTTATTCTGATGAACAGGTACCTCAATATGTACTGGAAGATTTTATTGAAATGAACAAAGGTGGAGAGTGTAATATAATATGCACACAACCAAGGAGGATTTCAGCCATTGGATTGGCTGATCGTGTAGCAAAGGAACGAGGCCAGGCTGTTGGTGCAACTGTGAGTTTCCTACCATTGCTCTTTTCACTTAAAGATGCATGTCAGATTTGGCCTGTTGCAGAATGGCATTTCAAGGTGTTTGTCAGTTAAGTCCTCTAGTGCTGAGGATCAGAAAAACAAATAGATATCTGGTGAAGCTTACTTAAATATGTGTGTTTTTCTTTGCTCAGGTTGGTTACTCAGTTCGCTTAGATAGTCGTCGGTCAATTCGCACAAGACTTCTTTTCTGCACAACTGGTATTTTATTGCGACGGTTATTATCAGATCCTGAGTTGATTGGTGTAAGTCACGTAATAGTTGATGAAGTTCATGAGCGCTCTCTGGAGAGCGACCTTCTCCTTCTCCTCCTTTGGCAGTTATTGCAAAGGTAGTGCATTCTGAACCTTATGTTAATGGCTCATGCAGCTCTTTACGTGTCAGACATCCCTCTAAGTGTAGCCATGTCATTTCAATGAAGTTAGCAAAGGCATAGCTGAAGCACAGGTGTGCAGTTTTAGATCTAGTCATTGAGATGATCAGCCATAGTGCAGTTATTCAAAATAAATCACGTACTGTCCTTGAGTAGAAGTTGTTTGTCTCATGTTTTGGGGCTACTTTGGTTGAGCACTTTTGATTATTTCAAGAATGTCGATGACCACAACATATGTACCCAATTAATTTCCTGTTAGGTCTGATTTGTGGTCTGTGTGATGACTGTCATGTGAAGGCCTCAGAACACTCTTCATGTGATACTGATGTCAGCAACAGTGGACTCTGGCACGTTTGCTGATTACTTCAGAAAAAATCTAGGTCACAAACCTCCTATCATGAACATCCCTGGTTTCACGTTTCCTGTTCGAGAACTGTACTTGGAGGATGCATTTGAACTTACTGGGTACAGAGTTGGGCGAAATTCACGCTACGCTCAACGTAAAAAATCAGCCCCTACAGAAGACCACTCTGATGCAGCTGGAAGGTCTGAAAGTCATGGGATTCTCTCTCTTACAGGAGACATAGACAGCTGGGAAAATGGGTTGGATGAGCAAGAAAGCCCAGACTGTTCAGGCATAGAATCTTACAGTGAGATAACCCAACAATCTCTAAGTATTGTAGATCAGAACATTATCAATTTTGAGCTGATTGAGACACTAGTATGTTCCATAATGCAACAGGAAGTAGATCCTTCCACAAAGTATGGGAAACTTACAGCTTCTGGTGAAGATCATGAGAGGAGAGAGGGAAAAGCTGTACCTTCTAGCAGTGGGCAAAGAGATGGAGCAGGTGCCATACTTGTCTTCCTTCCAGGTATGCTGGAGATTCGGAAGTTACAGCAGAGACTACAATCATCAAATCAGATTTCTGGTTTGGGACTAGGAGGTTTATGGGTGGTGGCCCTACATGGCTCATTATCTGGTGAGGATCAAAAGCGTGTTTTTAAGAGGCCTCCATCAGGTGTTCGAAAGGTTGTTCTGGCAACAAATATTGCTGAGACCAGTATCACCATTGATGATGTAGTGTAAGCATCTTCTGCCTTCCATATGGGAAAATGGTTTGTCTAGGAAGACTTAGCTGGACTGATCATACTGACTCATCATATGTAAGTCTGTACATATGACAAAAATACGTCGACCTAGATGATGGGTTGCTTTCAGTGTTGGGCTGTGATTAGTAGTTGGAAGTCTACTTAAAGGTGTCTACACTTCTTTTTCTTACAGGTATGTGATTGACACTGGGCGCCACAAGGAAATGAGGTATGACCATAACAGAGGTCTTTCATGTCTAGAAGACACTTGGGTGTCAAAAGCAAATGCAAAACAGAGACGTGGACGTGCAGGAAGGGTTCGCCCAGGATGCTGCTTCCGGTTGTTTAGTCGACAGCAATTTCAGAAGTTCGATGATCAACAACTTCCAGAAATGTTGCGTGTCTCTCTTGAAGGCCTGTGTTTGAGGGTAAGGCTGACCTAGAAGTTGTTATTGCATATGTTGGCAGAGTCCTTTTCTTGTAGTGCCCAATAGAGGCACCCTAAATAGAGGCACCCAACATGACTTTTGGTCAGGAGTTAGTTATTTTGCACACAATACCTTCCATATTTGGTAAGTATTTGGTGCATGCATTGAGGTAGTGTGGAGGTTTGAATGAAGAACATTCTATATTGGTTCATTGAGGGTTGAACTCATTTTGGCATGCCATAAGGTGCTAAAATGAGTTTGGCACTGAGATATGTTGATCTTCATTCAAATTCAAACACTAGTTTGAGCATGCACCACAAGAAGAAAGAAATTACTGATTTTGTAAGCAAAACAACCAATAGGAGTTAACAGAGGACCAACCTTTGACAAAAAGTTCTATTGAGTTAAAAGGATAACTTTAATGTACTTGTGGTACTTGTTGGTAGGTTTTTATATTGTAAATAGAGAGTTTTCAACAGTTCTCCTTTGGGCTGGTTGGTTGCTGTGACAGGTGAAATCCTTACTCTCAGGAAAAGTAGAGGAAATTGTTTCCCAAATGCTCACACCACCATCTCTAGAAGCTGTTCGGACGTCGTTGAAGAGCTTGGAAGATTTGAATGCCCTCGACAAATCAGAGCGGCTGACTCCATTAGGTCAGCATTTGGCACGTATGCCAGTGGATGCACGGGTCGGAAAAATGTTGATTTTTGGCTGCATGTTGAAGTGTCTCGACCCAATCCTCACAATTGCCGCATCGTTGAGTGGACGGTCACCGTTTATGTCCCCTATGGAGAAACGAGAAGAAGCCATGGCTGCGAGATCAAAACTCGCAGGAAACAGCAAGAGTGATCACATGGCAGTCGTTGTGGCCTACAATGGGTGGTTGAATGCAAAAACTGAAGGGTGGTCTTCAGAGAATGAGTTTTGCTCCGCAAACTTCTTGTCAAGAGAGACACTATTGGGAATTGAAGCAAGCCGAGCGGATTACCTCAAAATACTCGTGGATTTAGGGTTTTTGTCAGGGGTTGCTGATTACAATGTTTCCACGAGCCCTGTAAATGCAAATGCAACGAGTGTGCGTGTTGTGAAGGCATTGATATGTGCAGGCTTTTACCCAAATATTGTACGAGTTCTCCACCCTGAGAAAACCTATGTTCAAACAGAAGGCGGAGCAATGGTGAAAGTTGCTGCGGCCCACGAGCTTCGGTTTTTCTCCAAGGAAGATGGTAGGGTGTTCTTACATCCAGCAAGTGTGAATTTTCCTGTGGGTATATTTGAGAGCCCGTGGCTTGTGTTCACGGAGAAGGTGAAAACATCAAAGGTGTTTTTAAGAGAGAGCACCATGATTCCTGCGTACGCGCTACTATTATTTGGTGGTGAAATCAAGGTGAAACATGAGCGGCAAGCTATCACAGTCGATGGGTGGCTTCAATTTGAAGCACCAGCCCGAATCGCGGTGCTCATAAGAGAACTGCGGTTGAAAGTCGACATGATTCTTTTAGATAAAATTCAGCAGCCAGCAGTAGACATCTCGTCTAGTCCAGTTGTTACTGCCCTTATTCAGCTACTCACTACTGATGGATTTTAGATGTATACACAACCATTTGAATGCCACACAGGCGCTTTAGGCACAACAATTGTTTTTGACCATATTTGGTCATTTGTAAGAACTCAAAAGTGATGTAGGCTAGATTGAGATTTGTTGGTGGATGCATCAATGTTGGTAGCCTTTACATAATCTATGCAGCTAAAATGTGCATGTGGAGCCAACATCTGAATTATATGAAGATTTAACTAGAGTTAATCAGTTCAATTTAGTATATGCTTTCTCGCCTTGAGAGGCTTGGAGATGCAGTCCACCCTTGATATCTGTTAACACTTCGGAGCAAGGAATTTGTAGCATGTATGTAGACGATTTGTAACACTTACATGAATGACACTTGTGTGACTCTGGAAATAACACTTGTATAAATAAAGGAGGAAAATACACAAGATATCAATGTCATCAGACATTTAAGCGTAATTGAAGAATGAATCTAAAGTAGTCTGATGAGATTCTTGTGCATGTCAAGATCCAGTGTTCAATTGCTCTCATGAGAGGTGTAACATTAGGAGGATTTTGTTCCAAAATTTGCTTCAAGATCATCAATGTTCTTTTGGCATCCTTCAATCCTACTCTGTTTCCACCACATCACCAATTTGCACATTGTAAGCTTTTTCAATAGGTTCATTATCAGCTTCTTCGATGGGTTCATTATCAACTTCATATATTTCATCAAGCATACTTATAATTTCCTCCTCAATAGGTATACATGGAGTTTTTAGATCAATTTCCAATTCATAATTGAGGAACTCATGTAGTCATAGTGGGTCTAATTCCACTTTGCAAAATTCAAATATATGATGGACCTAATTTAGCTTCATCAAAGTTATAAAATTTCATAGCATTATTTTCATCCAGATTAACACTTATCAAGGTGATTTTATTAGATATGGTAGAAATCTTTCTCTAAATTTTCTTAACAATTAACAATTAACATTTACTAGTGTATTATTTGGATTTTATTTGGGGAACAGTGGTTGCCAATCTTTGTTATATTGACGGTGTTGTTCCACTCTCCTAATCAAGAGGAGGCCTACAAAGACTTTTGAACAAGCTATATGAGTTTTGCACTTCTAGCTTTGAAGTCAACTTATTTATGACTAAAATCATGATATTTGGCTGCAACAAAAGGAAATTAAACCAAGAGGCATTTTACCTAGATAAGGACCCAATTGAGATCACCCTCGAATACAAATACCTTGGGATTGATTTTTATTCACATGGTTACTTTGAGCCATGAGTAAAAGGCAAAGAATTGCAAGCATGAAAGCCTTGATGAGCACTTGAACCTCTAAACACTTCCATCCATGTAGATTGCCACCTAGTGGGTCTCAAGCCCCAGTAGAATATTAGGTGGTGATCCATTTCGGGTTGCTTGAGCATTTAAGGGTTAATAAGAGAAGCAGTAGTCAGAGTCACATGTTGGGAACTTAGATCCCATCTATTCAAGGTTTTGGTGCTTCCAACTCACATATGGCACTAAAATTTGGGGAAGCAACTTGAAAAACTCTTATCAGAAGGTCTTCGAGAAGGGCACAAAGATGCATATGATGTCTCACATCAAGTGGGTTCTTCGACTACCTATCATATTTTCTTGGCCGAATTTGGAGAGCTTCCCATAGAATTACACGCTTTCAAGCTCATCATAGGCTTTCAACAATGGCTTAGTTAGTCAATATCCCACCTCTATCACCCTTTTGGTTAGTCAATAAAGCAACCTTACTCTCCCAACACTTGGCCGAAGAGGGATTTAACACATGGCACAAATAAACAGCCATGTGGAAGACATCATGGGGTCTATCTTACTAGGACACCCATGACAACCCAACCAAATTTTTTATTTAAAAAATTAAATTAAATTATAAAAAAAACATATGGTGAAATCAAGGCAGTTTTCCTTGCTAAAGAATGGAACTCTTTCCATCTCTCAAGGATTTCTCAAATACTTAGTTCTACAATGTAGTTGAAAATGATGCACATTTTGTGTTGGAATGTCCCCTATATAATCCCATTAGAGATAAGTTTCCATTACTATTTGAGAAATGCAGTCTTAGGTGTCAATTAGGGTAGTTTCCAGGTAGGCCGTTTGCCCATCATATTACAGTGGAAATGTGGATTCCACCATGTGGCATGTATATTTCCACTAGAATCTGGTGGGCGAGCAATCTACATGGATACTAACCCTTAGACCACCAAGTTGACATGAGCCTCTAACTCAAGGAGCCTGTTGAACTCCACTACTCTAAAACATAAGTTGGTTTGGAACCATCATGATGTACTTTTAGTCCCATTAGCCTTTTCAACTTCTTGGACTTTACAATCAATTTCATTTCATATAGGCAATTTCAACACTTATTGGGGTAACACATATCCAGGGTGGATTGCAATGTGTTGAAACATAATAGTTTAGTAGTCTATTACAAGGTCTAAAGATTTGCTTTTGTTAGAAATCTTGTGTGACTCGCATATGAGTAATAGCCACAAAACCTCACGTTTAAGGTTAGTGGGTTGGATACCTATATTTGAGTATTGGGTAGTTCAATGCATATATAAGAACAGACATCATAAAGACATGTTGTAACATAAGTTTATTAAGCACGTTAAATTGGTCACAATTTCCAGTCTAAAGGCTCACCTCCCAACATGGAGGAGATACACACAAAACATAACACATGTGTTTTCTTCCCAGAGCCTTATCCTTATTTACCCATAGTATCTAAGAGATATTTTTAGAAGTCTCAAGTCTTATTAAATGTAGATTAAAACTTTCGTATTTGTGTACAAGAGATCATTTCACTTTATAATCCTCTCTCTTATATATGGATAATACTTATCTAACTTCTCATCCATTGACTTGTTTTCATCCACACTCCCTAGCCTTGGACATTCATTCCTTCTATTTTCATCATCCTCAATATTCCATTTCCCAATTAGTCCATTACACTCTTCCCCTCTCCAATTAATACATTGCCCTCAATGAAAAAATTTGGGGTAAAATTCTCTATAGTCATTTTCTAGCTCCCACGATGCCTCATCCATAGGATAGTCTTTCCACTTAATAAGAATTCTCATGAATAACCTATTCCTGAGGTGTTGCAAATCAACCTTCAAAATTATTCGAGGTTCTACCAACATCTCACCCTCAGGAGCTACTTGTGGTAAATCTGAAAGTTTATGATCGGGATCAGACAAATATATTCTCAACAAACTTACATAGAAAATATTATAATTTTTCCAGTCACTAGGCAAGTTTGTTGCATATGTCACTTGACCAATTCTCTTAAGAATATGAAATGAACCATTAAAACTAGGAGAGACTTTAATTCTCCAAGTTTTAACCTCGAGCATTTAGGTGTTACATTCCAAAATAACTTTTAGCTGATCTCAAATTCTCTTAGAATTCCTTTTTAGATCGGTATACAACTTGGATCTCTCTTGTGCATCTTGCATACATTGTTTAGCACAATCCAAGACACCATGCAATTCTTGAATCATTGATTCAAACTCTTAATTTTGGAGTTAAGAGTTGCTAGATATATGGGTTCGACATGCTTGACCATACGAAAGCATAAAATTGACTCATCCCCATGCTACTATAGTATTGTTGGTTATAAGCAAATTTTATCAAATACAACCACTTGTCCCAAGAATCCTATTGTTTTTCTCCAATGTACATTATGATCATGTCTTCAAGACTCTTATTGATGGTCTTTATTTGTCCATCTGTTTCCAAATCATATGTAGAAATCATACAAATTTTGGTACTACACAATTCGATCAAAGATTTTAAAAATTCACTCACGAATTTTCTATCTCTGTCACAAATTATCTCTCAAGGTAACCATAATTCACAAACAACTCAACTACTCCTAAAGCTATCATAGTTGTCTTTGTAGATATGAATTGAGCCACTGTAGTCAGTCTATCAACAACCACAAAATGCTATCAAAGCCATTTCGGGTCCTAGGAAAGATCCATAATGAAATCCATAGAAATAGGCTCTCATTTCCTATTAGGAATTGCCAATGGTTGCAGTAGCCTTGGATGTTTTACTTGTTTCAGTTTGTTTCATTGACACAACAAACATCTTTCGACATAACCTTAGCCAAAAGCAATGTCTTTACCCTTACATATATTTTCTGAAACCATGGTTACCTAAGATAGGAATATCGTGGCAATCATGAAGGATGATTTTTTTATGATTTACTACATCTGGCACAGAAATTCTAGAGTTAAAATATACAATTCTTGCATCCAGGACATAGGCAATAATATATGAATTTCCTCTTGTGTTCTAGATTTTTTTGACAAACTCCCAAAAGAAATAAAGAAGAATACATCATTCCCATAAAACTACTTGATGTTATCAAGCATAGTATCTCTCACTAAAGATACCACATCTACAAATGGTCTACGTGATAAAGAATCTACCACAACATTTTCTTTTCTTGTGATGTATTGGGATCTCAAAACGAGTTCTTGCATGTATTCCAACCAACGACTTTGCATGTGGTTTAGCTTGGTTGGTGATGGCAATGGTTGAATTGTATCTCAATCCGAAACTCACTATCCAATAGATAGTCATCTCAAACTTTTAATGCATGAATTACCATGAACAATCATTTCTCATGAATTGGAAAATTCAACTTTGCATTATTAAGTTTCCATATTCATAAGCAATCACCTTGCCTTCTTGCATCAAGATAACACCTACAACCATATCATTGGCATTTGTGCACAAGACCAATGTGCCTTGCAAGAGATCAATAAAGAAAAGAAAAGAAAAGATAACGCCCGTGTTATGCATACCGGCGTGAATGTGAGCCCGTTAACCCTATATTGATCTCGAGAATCCGAGATGCAATATTGGGTGTTATGCCTCCTGTGGGAGGTGGGCTCTGGTGTAGTGCAAGATAGTTTCCACCTTATGGTGGTAAGATAGGGTTTTGTTTGTTGTCAAGTTTCCTTTTATTTAAGACCAAATAGGTAAGGTATTTAATGGCATTTTGGTGTATGTTTTTCATGAGGGTTTTGATGTGGGATTTGGGGATTTTCAGGTTGGTTAATTGTTCGATGGAGTTTTCGTGTATAGCACCTCTTACTCCTGCGGTGATAGTAATGAGGGGGTTGGTATTCCATCCGTTAGCTCTTAGTGTGGTAATTAGCGGGTCATATTTGTTGTGTTTGTGTGTGCGGGCTTGTTCAGGGAATCTATCGTGGCAGTAGGTGAATTCAATGAATTGTACGGTGTGGCTTGGGGAGGGTAGTATTGGAGTTTGCGTTTGGTTGGGATCTCCGATAATGCACATTTTGTATGGTCTTAATTTGGCTTGACAATGACATGGTGCTTGTGTGCATATACATTGGAGGAGCCAGTCGGGAATTGTTTGGTCTTGGGGTTGGTTTGGTAAGTTGCCCGCATTGGTCAAGGTGAAGAACCTGGTGTTTTTATTGGCTTGTAGGGTTTGGGCAATGAGGTGGGTTGCTTTATTGTGTCTTGCGATTCGTAGGCCTTTTAGGTATGGGTGTTCGCATGTGGATAGTAGGTGTGGCCATGTGTCTCTATCATTGGTGCGACATAGTGTGCAGTTGGGGTTTTGGTATTTAAGGGGCCAGAATATATTTTTCCTATGGTTACCCATGTATTGGGCATATCTAAATTTTAGAGTTTGGGTAATTTGTGTGTCGGGTATTTTATCATGTTTCCAAAAATGGTTGGAGAGTTTTTGATTGATTTCTTCATTCGAGAGCCATTTGGCAACGTATGGGAATTTTTGTTTGGCTAGTGAAGTTTCTCGATTTTCGTGATCTTTCATTATGAATGTGTGGAGGTTGCGGATGGCTCCATCATGTGTAGCCGTGGGGGAGGTTGCTAGCCAGTAGGGGGTAGCGTGTGCTACGTGTATGTGTGGCGTGTTTTCCGGTTTGTCTTTGAGTGTCCCTTCGTTGGCTAGTGCATCCGCCATTTCATTGCCTCTAATTCCCGTGTGTGCGTGTACTTTGTGTATGTGTATCATGTGTGGGGTCCAATATATTTGGTGAACGATGGCTGCGATGAGTAATTTATCAGGGTGGTGGTGTTGAGATGTTGGGTGTTGGATGTGGTTGTTTATTAGGTAGATGCTGTTGAGGCCGTCTGTGAATATATGTGTGTCTATTTGGGTGGTTTGTATACTTTTTATGGCTATAAGTATGGCATTGAGCTCGGCTCTTAGAATATTGGGATATCCCGGTAATCTTTCGGCTATTTGGGTATTGTTGTTGGGACTGTATACCCCTGAGCCCGCGATATTGCCGACTATTTGTCCCTCGGAATTTTTGGAAGGTGGGATTCATAAGCAATCACCTTGCCTTCTTGCATCAAGATAACACCTACAACCATATCATTGGCATTTGTGCACAAGACCAATGTGCCTTGCAAGCGATCAATAAACCTCAAGATTGGGGCTTCTATTATAGCTTTTCTCAAAGCATGAAAGCTTGCATGACAATCAGTAGTCCAAGTGATCTTTACAAATTTGCCCAAGTCCATGATAGGGGTTGCAATCTTGGCAAAATTCCTTACATACTTCCTCATGTAGATAGTCCACCTCAAACAATGTCTGAACTCAATTTTATTCTTTGGCATGAGCCAGCTAACCACAATCTCAATCTTTTTAGAATCAAGTGAGACAGGTCCATCAAACAACACATATCCAATGTATTCAATTAGGATACAAAAAATTGGTTTTTGCTTTCTTAGCATACAAATTATGTTTTCTCAAAACCTTAAACACCTTCTCAAGATGTCCCTTATGTTCTTTCTTATTTTTGTAAAACAACAATATGTCATCCATGAAAACAAGGAGAGTGTTCATGGGATTCATAAATGTGTCAAGTTCGTTGGTGAGTCCAAAAGGCATAACCAAGTATTCATAATGAGCAAAATGACTACAAATGGCCGTTCTGAAATATCACATTCTTTGATTCTAATTTGATTGTATCTAGTCTTCAAATCAATTTTTTTTAAACTTCTTAGCTCTACTAAGTTGATCAACCGATTCATCAAATATATGCAGTAGATACTTGTTATTGATGGTAGATTTGTTTGGACCTCTATAATCCACACAAAGTCTCAAACTACCATCTTTCTTGTTCTGAAATAACACTGGAGTACTCCACGGAGATTTGCTAGGTCTAATGTATTGTAGTTGAGTGTCCAATTCAACCTTCTCCTTAAAAGAATGTCTATAGGGTGCTCTAACCATCATTGTCACACCAAGCATCAATTTGATAGCTTGATCTACCCCTCTATTAACAATAAATTAGTGTTCTTATAGTAGTGGTAAAAGTAAGAAGGAAGTAGATCAAAATTAGGAAGAAAGGATTAGATTAGGCTAGTAAGATGGAAGGTTCCATTGAAAACGGACCACAATTTTTAAGGAGTGGTTAGGAACAAAGAAGAGAGGATTAGGCACTAGGACTCAAGGTAGATTTACGATGAAGAGGAGCAATATTTTAATGTGGAAGGTTTTTGTGGAACGTTGATGCTATGTCATTTTCTTAGAATAGATGGGTGTGATGGTTTTCATTAGATTGGTTGGCCCTAAGTGTGGAATGGTTACAAGGTATCATCCGGCCTATAGTGCAAGTATTTTGATTGATATGGATGTTACAAATAACTAGTGTATTGCTTGTTCTATAGATTCTAGCTATACTAAACATGATATTTAATGTCATATGGTGTTTTATGTCACTATGTTAACTTTTCAGATGACACTTCTTATGAATTAGTGAACAAATATTGTCATGGATGATGGAAGAGTCCATCCATTGGCCAAAACCCTACGTTCTCTTGTCAACAACTTGGTATGAAATATTGTCATGGATGATTGACATTCGAATGAAAAATCACTTGGTAAGTGAGAGTAAATGCAACACTGTAAATCTGTAATCCCCCCTAAAAATTACAAGGAATGACAAATAATGTTAGGTTAACATTTAGTGTTGGCGACACTACACGGTATTTTACAATTAGTATTGAGGAAGACAATTAGAATTGGTGACACTAAATATCATATTTAGTGTAGTGTTCGTGGATCACATTCGGTAGTAAAAGAAGGTCTCTGAGTAGTCGCAGGGGCTTTTGAGAAGAACTATTCAAGGAGTAAGACCTGAAAATAGTCCTCTAGCGTAATTAAAGGTATTAGTACATAACTAATTAGTTGGACTGGTATCAAGTACTCGATAAGCTATTAATGGACAAGGGTAGCTGGAAGCAATGCCCGGGAAGCACAGTCCGGGGAGTTCTGTAGAGAAACTGGCTAATTGCCGAGGTTTATGGAGGTGGCTCGGATTTTACAAATTTTACCCGGAAGTGGCCTAAAGAGTGCAAAATTTATCGGTTGATAGCCCCCATTTCCTAATGTGTTTAGGCAATTAGCCGGCAATTTTTTTTTCATTTATGCAATTTCCGGAAGGTCTAAAGTGTGGCCGGTTTTATATTTTGGTGGTGGATGTGTCATGATCATTTATTCAATTTTTTTTGAATTAATGTGGATTAATTCAATGTGGGCATTCACTCTCCATTTATTGTCATCTAAATAGTATCCTTAGCATGATTTGAACCTGGAAAAGCCCCTACCATATTAGGGCTAAGGATTTAGCCTTCGAAAAATACAAGCACCACAAAAGGGTCCAAGTATTATTCGGAGGCTACTTAGTATTGAAAAGTCACGAGATTTGCGTACCATTGCCGTTAGTATCAATTGCCCCAAACGAACAAGGCACATCACTCATACTCACTATATTAGGAGAATTCAAATAAGAAGAAGGATTAGCGTACAAAAAACGGTACTTACTGTCTTTCTTCCAAAGTGGGATAGCATCACAAATTATGTCATCTACCTCTTCATCTGGCCCTTCCAAGGCATAGTCTCCAACTATGCATAGTATTGAAAACCTTACCTAAAATATATATATTTGGTCGGTTGCCCGCCGTGAAAATAATTTCTCAATCGGCAAGTTGCCGTGGATACTCTAAGGCAGCTTGCCGAAATGCCGGCATTTTATTTTTCTAATCGGCCCATTTCCGTAAACCTTCATTTTCTTCCGGAACCCCTTCCTAAACTTTCCAATTGCATTCGGAAATTCTCAAAATCAACCGGCTAGCTCGTAACTAACTGCCGGCACTACCCGTTCATTGCCGGGAAGTTTTTGGGCATAAGGTAGAAATACCATAACCCGTGAAAATAAGGTGATTCGCATTGAAGATCCGGTTTGACAATCATGAGATAACTCTTCAAGATAGACGAGAAGGATTCATGAAGAAGGCAAGTTGTTTCATATTTTTCTGCTCCATACAAAAAATGCTACAATTTTTCAAAGTGGAAAGTTGTCCAACCCTCTACTCGTTCACTAGATTCTCCCTACACCGAACACGGTAATCCGCATTTCCATACAGAACATCGCCTAAATCGGTTACCTCATGAGCACATTAACACTTGACTCTCATTGGCTACACTAAGTGTACACGCATTGAAGTTGCCGCCAAGCCATGATCTGTTCTGACGGCGGTCTAGTGTACGGCTAGAGGGTGGTTAATGGGTTATGGTATTTCTACCTTAGTCAGTCAAGCTTCTAGTGATTCTAAACCCAACCGGTTACATGTTGACATCTTCCGGTTTTGCTGCTTTCATTCATTCATTTGAGGTATATTCTTCTATAGATTCCTCTAGAATGACCCGTAATTCTCCTGAAGACTTGAACTTCAACCGGTTATTACTCAAACTCAACCGGTTCATCTGTAACTAACCACCGGTTCTTCCCGGACATAGGCTGGAAGAATGGAACTAATTTTGAACGTAAGATAATATTAATGTCACGACGAAGAATGACGAAGAATGTTTGTGTTACTGGTAAACAATGTGAATCTCAACCAAGAGGGGGCTGAGAACAAAGTCCAGTAGCTCAAAGTATTACAGAGGCATGTAAAGGCCGACTCTCCTTGAAAGTTAGAAACTACGTGTGGGTCAAATATAGGGTCTTTGTTAACGATGGCATTGAAAAAATTGAAGTGGTTTCAAAAGAAAATAGGCCTCACAATATCTGACTTTGAGTTTAAATAATGTAGGGTGTTATAAATTCCATGAAATTAGTTTATAGGTTACTTCTAAGATACTATGGTATAAAAATATTGCAAAAAAGTTATAGTATATATATAGTATATATATATATTTTCCCCTGCCCTGTCTGTAGTGGATAAAAGTTTGAGGCTAAACCACATTGCAATGACTTATTGGCTCTGCCTTTTGAGATGCGCCAAAGTTTGGTCTTGGTCAAACAACTAACTAGAATTGGCCACATGTGGAGGATAATCATAGGGCAAAACACTCTTCCAACCATCCACTTATGGTACATGAATATGATCAACCCCAACCTTTCAAAGTAGTTGAAAGGTACTACAAAATGTGCACAATTAGAAAATAACCTAATTGAATGGGTCGTTTAATTGCTTGTGAGCAAGATAATAGTCCCGAACAATTATGTCCTTGCCACATGTGGTTTCCCTAAGTCGCACTAAGTGTCAACCCCATGTACCCGGGAAGTATCACAAAGGAAGGATGGTGTCAACTACCGAAAGGACAAGTAGATGACGTCACCTACCAATCGTAGAAATAGTATAAGAAAAGGGTGACCTAAGGAGTATTAGATACCAGATGAGAACGTGGTAGTACTAGGAAAGAAGGGAACCTGGTAGAGAGCATGATTCGGTAGGCAATTTTGGTAGCAAGTACTACCAAGAATGTGATAGTACCAGTAGTATAGTAAAATAATAGAACCAAGAGTGGATAGAGTTTAGTTGAGGGAAGCTATCTTATGAGCGATGAGCAGTGAGCGGTGAGCGGTGAGCAGTAACACATGAGCAATGAGCAATAATATATGAGCAATGAATCCAAATTTAGTAAAGACACACGGGTTTAGGGTACACAACCATAATTTTGACAAATTAATTGCATATTTTCAATTGTAAATTGCCAATATTTTATATGAAGCACACGTGAAAGGGCCCTATTACCATGGATCATTTAAAACACTTTCAATCTATTGCTGATTTTTATTATAATAATCCAAACCAATACATGTTATTTATTGATATCCTTATACATGTAGTTACAACCAACACTTGCACAACTACTCACATTCCACAACACCAGCAAGTTCAAGTAGGTGCATAACTTCATTATATGTATATGTAGGTGCCATAATTGTGAGCCACTCAAACCGCTCATGGGTTGAGTTAAGGCCCACAATCTACAAAAGCAAGGAAATTAGATATTAGAAATAGTCAATATGTAGGTAGCTACTAGGTTTTGAGACATCCGCATGTGGATGCAAGTTGTATAAGAGACTAGTATTAGGTCTGGATCAACCCGGGTTCGAATCCGGTTGGTTACATTGACTGGTGCTATCCCAAATCGAGCTAGTGATAAAGTAAGAATAATCTATAGGCGGATACCAAGAAGAGGATACTACGCGGATGTGCATAGAATCTTCTCGATTATTTGTTATTTTTAGAAACTTGTTATTATTTATCCGTGTGAATCAATCAAACCGTTCACGGTTGGGTCATAGTCTAAATGGAAATGAAGTTACTGAATCATTTGAAATACTTTCAGTCCATTGTTAATTTTTATTATAATAATCCAAACCAAAACATGTCATTTATTGACATTCAATTATATGTTGCTTAATAGAACACTTGCAATACTACACACATTCTACAATACCAGCAAGTTCAAGTAGTCGCATGACCTCATTATATGTATATGTAGGTGCATGAATGAATTTGTCACTCTCGTAGTCTACCTTGCACAAAAATCTAAACACATAATAAAGATGTTTACAATACACCCATTTTCCTTTCTTTTCCAATGCATGAGAGGACATTTTCGTGAAATCCGGGCATGTGCAATGTAGGATGTCGCCAATTATGACATGGTAGGTGATATCCTGCTTGGAGACAATGCTGATTATCACTCCAAAGCCCGGATATAGAATGGCAGTGACCCCAACCACATAATAACCTTCCATGAGTCTAGCGCTCTCCCATTTATTTTTGTGATCCGCCAGCGGTATTGTTGGATTATGACGCACTGTCTTCCCAAACCTGAATGTAGGGTGCGCGTTCAAATTTGGTGGCATACAAAAATGCGAGCGAGGGATGGGGAGAATTGCGATTGTTGAAAGCCTATGACGAGGGAACAATGTCTCCCTCTGCTATAGTTGAAATCCAACATCTTCAAGTGCCAAAACTTCCTCTCTCGATAGATTGGTATCTATCTTCACCGGCCACGTGTTGGGTACTATAGGCCAATCCAACACATATTTCTTCTTACTGCCACTCACACAACGCTTGATGTCGTCAGGGCAAAACCAAAATTCATACTCCATATTGTTGGGAGAGCGAAATTCCTTCCTGAGCCCTTTGTATGTTGGAGCAGGTGTGCCATGTTTCCCAGTCCTGACTTTGGCATTGCACATAGTCCATGTAATGGCTTGCAGTGCCCAACATCGTTTGGCTGAGTTGGGTGGCAATCTTGCAATATGCCACTTAGAAGCAAGACAATCAGTCTCTAACACGGATGTAGTATGAGTCACACCATGAATTGCAGAACTCAACGATTCCTCTATGCGTTGACGAGTTGCTCGGGTGTTGGGACGAGGAATGGAATAGTTCACTTTGTCGGATCGATGAGAGTCACAATCAACACCCGGTGGTAGGTTGACTTTGCGTTTGGTGGAACCAAAAAGCTCTGACCCTTCCAATGCACAATCTCTAGTGTTAATGTTTTTTGCCCCTGAATAAGACTTCATGGCATCAGCCAACATTTTTGGATCTCCACACCTGGCAACCGCTTTAAGTTTCAAGGATGCCGAATCAGGACATTTACCATCAGATCTCCCTTTCAACTATGTCCGGTAATTTACAATTTGCATGAAGGCACGAATCATGTCGTCCACTGTAGCTTCATATAAATAAGTCATCTTATTGCGGATTGTTGGAGCCATTTGTTGTGAAAGTCTCTGCAAGATTGCATATTGGCATTTTCGCACGTTCTTCTATTGTCATATTCTATGGACAACACACAAATATGAGGATAAGAAAAATATAAGATATATATAACAATGGAAGAAAAATGAATGACATTGAATAATGAATTTTGATATGTACGTACAAATAGCATATGACTACCCCATTGTCTTTGACGAAAGTGTCAAAAACCCAACCACTCTGAAAGGCCAAGGATGCCTTCTTCTGAGGCAGCTCCGGATGACAACTACCAACAACGAATCACATGATATTTAGTCTCGGCGTCGTTCATTGTTTTTGCGTCTTTGTAATCCTTGCATATTTGCTTGTGTTAAAACTGCAAGGATGGTTTGATATACTTTTGGGTCACCTTATCCAAACTCGCAAACCAATGGAAAAGACATGTACGCTCACGTGCAACCATGGGTAGACTTGGGTCACCATCCCCATAAATCGTCCTCACCTCATTCCAATTAATTTGAGCACTATCAACCATAAACCGTTTGAAATTTACGTTTGGTACACTATTTTTTGCCATGACAGAATTCAAATTCTACCAAAAGAAAATTTGTGTTGCACCATCTTCAGATTGCATGTCACAACACGCAATGGTTAACACTTTACAATATCGATTGTCGTACACATGACAAGTCATTGTCGTCCAGTGTTTCAAACGTTTAACATGATCAAACATAATTCATGAATTCTTCATATCCCCCCGACTTGCATCTTCTTCACAAGTTCCACACCACTACTTGGAAGGTTTACAGACATGTTGAAAACAAACACTTTATCTTTTGATTGCCCTGGGAACCGACTACCATGAACGAACTTAAAAGCAGAGTGGTTTTTAAGTGCCATAATACTATCCATAGGTCCCATTCCACTATGCAAAAAACGCTTTGAATACTATATTGTGCATGCCGAGAGTACGATTCCAACGGTATATAGCATGAACAAAATGATTTTGTTTTGCATGTTTTAGAGCCAAAAAACAATTAGAGCATCTTAGATTCTTCTAAAATCTTCAAAAAATGAAGATTTTATGAAGGAAATCTAACCATATTAATTTCAGTAGACTTTAACGATTTATGTAAAATTGATATCATCTCCAAATATTCTGAAATTTTTTGAAGTAAATGGCAAGGCTATAATCTATGCACTTGATTTTTTGTGGAAATAAATTAGAATATTTGAAAAAGTTATAGCTCAAATAAAAAACAACTCAAATCAAGGTGCATTTCTCTTCTAAATGGGTAGCCGTTAACGGCCACCCTTTCTATAATGCCAATTTTTGTGTTCTAGTTTAGGACGGCCGTCAACGGCCACCCTTTGTATGATGCTATCTTCTCTGTTCTAGTTTAGGACAGCCGTTAACGACCACCCTTCTTGGGTTTCATTCTTCATTTAATAACATAATTTCTTTGAAATAAAATCACATATATACATATATTTCTTATGTCAGTTCCATCTAAAAGTGTGGTCGTTAACGGCCATCCTTGGTTGCATCTCATATTTTTCAGTATATGTGTTTCTTTCTTCATGTATACACCCATTTCCGTCATTTTTTGTCCTTCAACAAGGGTAGCCGTTAACGGCCACCTTTATTGAAATTTCATATTCTTTTCTATATATGTTTATTTCTTCATATATACACTCATTTCTTTCATTTTTTTTCTTTCAACAAGGGTGGCCATTAACGACCACCGTTATTGAAATTTCAGATTATTTTCTATATGTGTTTATTTCTTCATTTATACATTCATTTTCATAATGTTTTATCCTCCAACAAGGATGGCCGTTAACGGCCATCCTTATTGAAATTTCAAATTCTTTTGCATATGTTGTTTTCCCTTATGTATACTCTCACTTTCATAAATATTTTTGCATATTATTTTAGTTTGCATATGTGATTTCTTTCATATGTATATATTTATTTTAATTTGTTCTTGTATTTTATATGGGTGATATTTTTGTGCTTTAGATATGGAAGTTGTACATCTTTCTGAAGATCAATTGGAGTTGCGATTGCATGCATTTTTCAAGAAAGAAACTGTCAACACATCTTCCCGTCTTGAACGGTTGAGGTATCAACCAAGGATGAGAATCCTGAGATGATTCAAAAAAAACTTTGGATGTTAGCAATTTTGGCAATGAATACATCTATGAAGATTAGGTGGCTTGAGAGATGAAACAGTTTACCTTCTCTTCGTGAGGCTCTCAAGTTTCCGAAACCAAAATTCAATAATATAAAGTTTTCTAAGTGGCTTCATAAAGCTACTTGGTGGGCTCAAGTGATAATTTTTTGTCTATGTTTTTTATTTTATTTTAACATTTTTTTAATCATTCAATTTTTCTAATCTTTATTTTGTATTTGGCAGTTGGCTATTGAGACCGAGAAGCTCTTTGATGCTACTGTGGCTGATATGCATGTGTCCATTAAGTATCTTCCAGATGGTATGGATCCTTTGCCCACTATTTTTTATTATGTGGAGGCAATGCGCATATCATTGTGGGATACTTCATTTTTTCATGAATTCAGTGTAGATAAGGAAGTTCATAAAAATCATAACATTGACACACAACTCAATTTCAATCCATCCATGCGAAGGGTGTTTTATAGGTACTTCAAATATGTTCTATTTCCTGCTAAAGCCATTTCCAAATTTCCCACTTTTTTGGATAATTATTTGGATATCGAAAGTGAAGAATTCATGTTCAGAGAGGGGATCATGAAATCTTCGGATCCTATGCATTTTAAAAATGTAGGTGGTATTTGGATTTTCTTCTTAAATCACCTCTCACTTTTGATATTGCCCTTTGAGTTTCTATTCAACCCGCCCTCAAGGGTGCAACTAAAATTGCTCCCTTCATAATGGATGAGGATATAGCCAAGATGCCAAAAAAAAGTCTAAGCCTAAAAGACCAATCCTCTTAATTCATGATAGCGATGACGATGCTCCAATTTAAAGTAGTCTCAACAACCTTGTAGTTACTGAACCTTCTTTTTCAAATCTAGAAGCAATGTTTCATACTTGAAAGCGGCTGAAAAAAACCCCTTCTCCTACCTTCAATATGCCTCCCAAGCTTAGAGGTATGATGGATATCTTGCCTTCTTTACTTGCAAATCATACATTTTCGGATTTAATCTTGAATGATTCTTTTGTGAGGATTATCGAGGATAAGAAGCAAACATGTACATTTTGTGCACCATATCACGACATTGTGGTTTATTTCGTGCACCAAAGGTGAGTTCATTTTATTTTATAGTTTTTAATTTATTTCATGTTTTATAAAGTTTCATTTATGTTTTATCACCTTATTTCATTGTTTGCTTTTAATTGTCGTCTTCATTAATGAATTGTAATATTTATATTTTATCTTTGTAGGTTGGTGAAGGTAGATAATTTTTTTTTTATGGCCAATTGCAAAAGAAACCTGTTGTGGACCTCATTATTGCAGATTACCCAGATGGTCTTCGGGTTCCAAGAGTCTCGGATCCGCCATCTCAAATTCTCCCTTGGAATGCCAACATTCCAAGTTTTCTCAACATATTGATGGCATTTGGTCTTACCTATCTTCATGATGATGGAACATTTTTTTGTAGGATTCTTCAAGAACTATAAGTTCAAGATCAAGGATGAGTGGATTATCATTAATTGCTTGCACTTGGCAAATCTTATGAATCCGTCCAAAAATGTAAGTAGCAATTATAGCTTTGAAGTTCAAGGCTTTGTTATTGGTTCGATCATTTTTTATTTCCCATTGCGAGGCAACCTCAAGAACTTCTGATGACTATGGATCCTTCAATCTAGAGGTTGATTTAGCCACAGATGACGTTCTCTTCAACTCTATTACTACGGAAACTCAATTATGTAGACAAAGAGATGGCAAGCCATGGAGGGGTGCAAAGGAGAAGTCTGAAGTTTTAATGAAGTTATTTGTTCATGGTTTCAGTCATGTAGGCGGTATTGTGGCAGACATGACTGCTTCTATATGTATTGTATTTTACAGTATCCAATTATTAGTTCATATGTTTTTTAATTCATACTTCAATGTTCGTATTTTCCTTATTAATATTGTGCTTCATCCCGGTTCTTCTATTAGAGCGGCTCATTCATCCAATCGTCATATTCTAGCATTAGAAAGTGATGCCGAACTCTTTGATGAGGTACTAAAGCCTCTTCAAATACCTACAACTGATATCTCAAACGATGGTATGGACTTTGATGATGATACTCCAATAGAAAACGCCGCACTACTTATCTTATACGAGTGAGTATTTTCCTTGTTTTTTTTTCAACAACTTCAGTTACAAATTCTAGATTTTGTATTCAAATTTGTTGTTACATATTCTAATACATGGTTTGTTGTTTGCAGTTGGATGATTCCATCGCCGATACAAACCTCGTCATTTTATCGGCACCGTGGATTATTGAGAAGCCCCTCTCTTAGTCCTCATAGCCTCCCTGTGTATGCTGAGGCTTTAGCTGAAGCTTATGCTAATGCTTCATCTATTTCATCTTCAATTTCACCTTCACCTCGTACATATTACGATACTAGAGTATGTGCTAATTTTGAACTCAGTGCATCTGAGTCTGTCGATATTTAAGTTTATATCCATGATTTGATTTTTGATTTTTGATATTTGATTTCCAAGAACTTCAACAATTTAAACCTACTACCCGATTTATATTTATAATCCACTTTTGTTGTTCTTTATGTTTTGGACTTCGTAAATGTCACCCTCATGATGGTGTTATGATGTATTCAAATTTTACATTGATGTGTATTCTAGTGAGACATTCTAACATGCTACACTTGTTTTCAACATGAGTTTGCTTATACATTGTCTCCAATTACATTATTATTATCTCAACAGTTGAATGTATATTAGTTCATCTTTAGTACAAAATTGTTATAGCAACATTCTCATTTGTTGTTCACTTGGACTATAGACCCTTACATGTAATTCCATAGTCATAGGCCCCCAACCGATTTACAAACCATAACCGGGAAAAAATTGAAGGCTCACAGGTTCATGCTCACATGCTCACATACTAGCAACCCCGAGTCGTGTACATATTGGTTTTTTTCATTGCTCACTACTTGCAATCTAGCATTCATATTGTTTGTCCTCCCCAATCTTCTTATTATTGAATCCTAAAAAATTATTTCTTTAGGCCACGGTTATAGGACACTAGGGGTCCTATTACCAAATATTTTGTTTTCTTCACCGCTCAAAAATTACCACTCATCGCTCACTGCTCACAAGATAGCACTCCCTGAGTTTAGTTAGCATGTTGGTTCTACTAGAGGTTAGCATAAAACATTCTTTAACACTCTCTTTCATGTGGCATCCCTGGCAACTCTTTAGGGAGTATATCCTAATGATTTATAATAAAATTAAAAAAAAATCCTCAACAACTATTGGTTCTTTGCAATTTGGTTCAGATTCATTTGAAACCTTACAAATATCAATTGCAAAGACATCTTGTTTCTTTCTTAAAAATATTTTCCACTGTGTAGCAGAAATAAAGCACTTTAGGTTGAGCTCTATTACCTTTGATCTTGAAAGGCTTGCCATTTATAAGGCTATCATGAACCTATCCTTGTTTGCAAGCAATCACATGTATCCACAATTTTGAGCCATGACATTCCCAATATGACATTGTATTGACTGGAGATTGACTCCATGTCCAAACGTCAAAGTTTGCGATGGTTTGCGTTCCTTGCAATACCACATGGACTTTCGATAATTGACATTCAATTGGGCTCGACTCACCATTGGATAAGAAACCTTGCAAGGTTCTATCTTGGTGACCGGCAATCCTAACTTTGATGCAAACTTTGACAACATAAAGTTATGGGTTGACCTTAAATCAATCAACATAAAAGTCGATTAATTACCAATGGTCCCTTGAACGTAGAGCTATAGGTTCACTCACTACCTGCTCCTCACAAACTTCAACAAACACACAAACCACCTCTTTGCCCTTAAACATGATTGGAATTTCTACCTCCACCACCAAAGCCGTTGATAGTTTAGGGCATTTGCTAGCTAGTCACAAGCAATCATTTCTCGATGTTCTATTTGGTCTTTGTAGCTAAGTTTTTTGCCTTTCAGTCATTGTTTTGTAATGCAAGTAGAATGTTATTCACAAGTATCTGTGAGATTAACTCTGCACTGTAATGAGAATTTTATTATCCTCAATTCAAACACCTTACAGAACTTCTACCTCTAGATGTTCCTATGCGTGGTGGATCTTATACATAGCCATATCTAGACTTAGCCTATCTGATACATTGTGCACACAAAAGATAAACTATTGTATTCCTATTTCTGTATATAAAGAATTGCTTCTATCAATCTGTCTAGATGCTTCGGCACTAGAATGTTCTACATGAATTCTACCTTGTTGGAATACTACGTTTCTAGAATGTTCATTAGTAGGATGAATGTAACTGGATGAACGTATACATCCAGTACTCCCACTCGTTCATCGAGTTACAGTGATGATGTAAACCCTAACCCTAGGTTAAAATCTAACTATTAGGTTCCTCCTAAAATCTACAAATACTGAGATAGATCTACATGTTGTCCTAGTAATATCAATCTTCACATTCTAACTAATGATGGTGAATATCTTTCTATCCTAATCTCTAACCCTAGCCTGAATGATGACGACGCATGGTAACCCTAGCCTAAATGATGACGACGCATGGTGCTCACGTTCGCGTTGCTTTCTTTGTGCGCTTTTTCACCTTTTGGCGACGGCGTGATGATCCTCTGATGTTTCGTCGTGAAGTTCTCCTTCAACCATTCTCTTCTGCTCTTTCTTCACTCTTGTGTACATCTATTTAGTATATATCTGCTTCCTTTTTGGCATCGTCACTTTGTCAGAGTGCTTCCTCTCTTATCTTGCGAGTGAGCTGTTCTTTTCCTGTCTTCTTTCCTATCTTGTTCATATCTTTCTTCTGCTCATATGTGCAAGTATCAACTCCCTCTCTTATCCTGTGAGCGAGCTATCTCTTTTCCAAATCTTGTTTATCTAAAGCTAGAAGTTTTCTTGGTACTCACTATACAAATCATTGCAATGTCTTTCTAATCCTTCTGTTGTCCTATCCTGCTTCATCACACCTTATGTCGTGTTACCTTGTTGTTATCGCTCTGACTCCGTTGTGTTTCTGTCTTCTGTGTTTGTTGTGTTACCTTGTTGTTATCGCTCTGACTCCGTTGTGCTTCTGTCTTCTGTGTTTGTTGTGTTACCTTGTTGTTATCGCTCTGACTCCGTTGTGCTTCTGTCTTCTGTGTTCGTTGGTCTTCTGCGAGGACGTTATCACTCAATCTCCCACTTGTTCGAGAAGGAGGAGCAACGAGGCCGTGAAGATGGCGGAGATGCTGAAAAGCATCTTTGGTAAGCGCTTTGGTGAGAATATCTGCGAGTTGTTGCTTGGTGTTGACATAAGAAACTGTAATTTCCTGTTGATCGTATTTTTCATGAATAAGATAATATTTAGTTTCAATGTGCTTGGTTCGCTTGTGATACCTGGGATTTTTGACAAGTTGAATGGCGCCTTGGTTGTCAGATAGGATCTGTGTAGGTTGAGAAGAAGGAAATCCCAGGTTGTGGAGAAGGCGTCGTAGCTAGATGGCTTCCTTCACGGATTCAGCCATAGCAACGAACTCAGCTTCAGTTGTAGAATCTGCAGTGCAGCCCTGACGCTTACTACACCACGCAATAGCACCATTTGCGAGGAGAAACAAATACCCTGTTCGAGACTTACGATCATCGTGGTCACCTGCGTAGTCCGCATCACAATACCCCTGGAGAATAAGATCTGGTGTAGAACCATAGTAAGAAAGACCCATGTCTTGTGTACCGCAAAGATAACGAAAAATTCGCTTGACTGTAGTCCAGTGAGATTGGCGAGGCTTGCTGGTATATTTCGCAACCCTACTGACGGCATAAGCAATGTCAGGCCGGGTGAGAACCATGGCATACATTAGGCAGCCAACGGCTTCCCTGTAAGGTATGGAAGGTGGGAGGAGAGTATCATCAGGTCCTAATGACTCCTGAAGAGGTACGTGAGTGTCTGCTGGAGTAGAAATAGGATTTGCATTTTCAAGTTGAAAACGATGAAGGATGTCGGAAATATATCTGGTTTGATTGATAAAAATGGTGTGAGTTTGTATGTCACGATGAACTTGAAATCCCACATAATAATCCATAGGACCATGGGTTACTTTAAACATGTTGGCGAGATGTTGGATAACAACATCGAGGTCTTGTGCATTAGTAACGCACACAATGCCATCGTCCACGAAAATCCCAACAATAAGATGAACAGATTTAGAAGTTGTTGGTCGATAATAAACACATGAATCAACATCACTTGTTAACAAGTTATAGAGCTTCAGGAAAGAATCAAAGGTATGATTCCAGAGTCGACCTGATTGTTTGAGCCCGTATAAACTCTTAAGAAGTAAACAAACATGTTTTGGAAGTTTGAGATTGATAAAACCTTCAGGTTGACGCATATAGATGCGTGTGGTGAGGTCGTTGTCGAGGTAAGCAGTACCAATATCAAATTGACGCATATGCATGCGTAGGACAGCTACAATTGCAAATATCACCCTGATGGAGTCGTGTTTGATAACCGGACTAAACGTTTCTGTATAGTCGATGCCATGAACTTGGCTGTAACCTTTTGCGACGAGTCTGGCTTTGTACTTATCAACAACACCAGTGGAGGTGTATTTGATTTTGTACACCCATTTACATTGAACAATATTTCGACCAGGAGGAGGAGGAACTAAAATCCAGGTATGATTGTCCATCAATGAATTGTATTCCCTGTTCATTGCCTCCTTCCATAGTTGAGCTTGAGGTGACATGGTGGCCTGTTGATATGTTACAGGTTCACGGTAAGACTCAGCGGATGAAATCATATTCGCAAATGATGAAGTCGATGAGACCGAAGGAGCATCAGATTGAGGAGGATCTTAATACAAATCGGTAAGACTTTTGAACTTTGGTTGAAGAGGTTCATCAGTTGGAATCGGGGTAGAATAAGGAATGTTAAAATCATAGGGATCAGAATGGGGAGAAGAAGGGATAGATGGATCTGGAGAAATTGGTAGTGAAGAATGAGATGAGGTGAGAGAAGCCTCATCGAGATGAGGGACTGAGACAGATGAATCCGAAACTCCCACTGGTTCTGTTATTTCTTCTCCCACTGGATCAATGACGGGGTCTCCCACTGGAGGTATAGGTAAAGGAAGAGGAGTAGAAGAAGGAAAGTTAGAATGAAAGTAGAGATGAGCGGGTATACTGACAGAGGATGTCTGTGTAGAGGTAAAAGAAGAATAACCAGTGTGTTCGTCAAAAATAACATCCGAACTCTCAGCTATCTTATCAGTAGAAGGGTTCCAGAAGCGCCATCCTTTGCTTGTATCGTTGTAGCCAATGAAAATAACCTTATGACCTTTAGCTTGAAATTTTGTGCGTAATGACTTGTCAATGAAGATGTATGCAATAGTACCGAAGATACGGTAATGAGATACACCGGGTTTAGTGTGAAACCATAATTCATATGGTGTGGTGAAGCCGACTTGAGTGTTGATGGTCCTGTTGAGGAGATATACGGCAGTATGAATGGCTTCTGCCCAGAGCTTCAGAGGAATGTTGTGATAATGAAGCATGCTGCGGGCGGCTTCACACAGGGTGCGATTATCGCACTCAATATAACCAATCTGCTGCGGTGTATAAGGTGTACTAGTTTCGCGTAGAATTCCTTCACGCTCAAGAAGTAAGTTGAAATCATCATTGCAAAACTCTGTACCCCGATCTGTGCGAAGAACTTTGACATGATTTCCTGTTGTGCGTTCAATATAACGGATAATTTTGTTGAAGAACCGAAGAGCATCATTCTTTGCTTTAAGAAACGCAACAAACCTGTATGAGGTACAGTAATCTTTGATCAGCATGTAGTAAGATGCCCCTCCTAAAGACAGTTGTGACATCTTCCCGCAAAGATCGGCATGTAGAATCTCTCCATGTATGTCAGATCTCTCCTTCAGTGGTCGTGAGGCATATGATGCTTTATGTTGTTTGCCGAGAGCGCATCCTTGGCAAATAGAAAGTAGTTTACCATGAAATGATATGGTAAAGTCTTGTAAACTGTTGTGTGTACTCATCTGTTTGAGAACGTGAATATTGACATGCCCCATCTTGATATGCCAGAGTGTGAGGTCTGTATCAGATTTATTTGTAACAACAAGAGCGGTGGATAACTCATGTTGTTCTGTATTCGGTGGTGGTACAGGATCGATGGAGAGTTTGTATAACGTCCCGGATCGAGTTCCTTCCATGACTTTGGGACCCTTGCCGAGGTCTTGATAGATAACACACATGTCACCAAGGGTTTGAAAGGATAACCCTGATTTAGATGCAAGACCAATTGAGAAGAGGTTTCGCCTTAATTCAGGTATGTATAACACTCGTTTGAGTATTCCTTTCTTTGTTGTTCCATCAACACGCCTTGTGATATGAATGTCTCCAAGTCCTCGCACCCAGAGATTATGATCATCAGCAACAGACACGGACCAAGTACCTGAGGGTATTCCTTGAATGTTGTGAACCAATCTCTGTGTTCGGTCATATGCTCTATAGCTCCTGAATCAGCAAACCAGGCCGTCTTGTCTAAATTAACACTTAATGCCTGTGAATGACGACTTACTGTCATGAATGCACAAGACTCGGTATCTGATTCTGAAGGATGAGGACTACAGTCAGAAGTAGTTTGCTCGGTTGCTACACACACTTCACTTCGTTTGTTGTTGCTATCTCTGTGTGATCGTTTCTGATGATTCGAATGCTTGACCCGGTTTTGTCGTGGTCGAGGACACTCGGCAGTCCAGTGATATGGTCCTCCACAGTTGAAACATCGTGTACGACTCTTCAGATCTCAGATGCAATCTGTGTTGTGTTCGTGTTGTGGTTTCTTGCCTTTCGTGGTCGATCTGTTGGACTGGTCATTGTACCGGTCATTGGAGCGGTCATGAGATCGATTATTGCTGAAGCGGCCATTGCTGGAGCGAGTGAAGAATGCCGCATCGCCATTGTTTTCAGCACTCTGTAGTGCTAGGACACTTTCCAACTGAAGCAGCCTAACCTTGAGTTTAGCGACAGTTTGGTCCTGAACGTCAAGATTTGCCCATGATGTTATGATGTTGTTGTAGCTGGCTGGAAGACTACAAATAATTTTGGTGATCAACATTTTCTCAATAAATAGTTCTCCCATTTCTTTGAGTAAGTTCCCCATACTCATTATCTTGTTTACATGTGTATTGATGGAATCGCCTGCATGCATCTTGTAATTGAAGAAAGTACTCTGAAGTAGGTAAATATTCTCGCTAGACTTCTGTTGGTAGAACGAACAAAGTGTTGCCCACATGCAGGCAGCAGTAGTACAATTGACTAAGTTTTCAAGAACTGGAAGAGATACTAAAGAACTTATCATCCTTTTTGCTCGTGAGTCTGTTTTTTCCCAGGCGAGTTGCTCTTCTTCGGTAGCGGTCTCTGGTGGCTTTGGAAGGGTGTTGTTGACAACCGGCATAGTACCTGTGTCTCCGAAGCAGATTTCCATTTGAAATCGCCAGACGGGAAACTTTTCTCCATCAAAAACCTTGCGGGGCTTGAAATCTCGCTTATCCATTGGAGCGAATCAGATTGAAGCATAGAATTGCATAATTAATCTAGTGGTAGTGGGCCCATAACCTAATGCAAGTAGAATGTTATTCACAAGTATCTGTGAGATTAACTCTGCACTGTAATGAGAAATTTTATTATCCTCAATTCAAACACCTTACAGAACTTCTACCTCTAGATGTTCCTACGCCTGGTGGATCTTATACATAGCCATATCTAGACTTAGCCTATCTGATACATTGTGCACACAAAAGATAAACTATTGTATTCCTATTTCTGTATATAAAGAATTGCTTCTATCAATCTGTCTAGATGCTTCGGCACTAGAATGTTCTACATGAATTCTACCTTGCTGGAATACTACGTTTCTAGAATGTTCATTAGTAGGATGAATGTAACTGGATGAACGTATACATCCAATATTTTGTCCTTCCAAATGCGAAAACCTTTGGAATTTCTTCCAATTCCCAGGGTTTTTTTCACTATTATTATCTCTACAAGAGACAACAAAAGAAGATTTCTTCTTTTTTGGCTAACTCAACATTTTTAGCCTCAAATGTTAAGGCCATGTTATAGGCCTTTCCGAGCATATATTAAGGCTTCAAAGCCTTGACATCATATTTGATAGAACTATGAAGACCCTTAACAAAGAAGATAAAGTTGTCTTTGTCATATAAATTTGGGAAATATTCAACCAATTTGTGGAACCTATCTTTGTACACTTGAATTGTCAACGCACCTTGTCTAAGGTCTTTCAAGCATTCTTTCATATTTTGAATATGATCATGTGATAAAGAATGTTCTAAAAAAAACTTCATAAATTTGACCATATTTCCATTGGACCTTTGATGGTATCCTCTTTGTCAGGTTTAACACAAGTTCATCAGAGATGGGCTCGTTCTCTCTATTAAATTTTTTTAATTAAAAAAATAGTATATCACTATATTGATAAATTAAAAAAACTAATAAACAAACCGCCCCAAAAAAAACAAAAAAAAAACAAAGAAAGAAAGAAATGCCATTTTAAATATTTTTAATCATATTTTTAATCATTTGATTTGGTAAGCATACTTTCTAATTTATTTGGGATTAATTAGGAAAAATAAAGATTAATTAGACTTAATTACATTCAATCACACTTAATTAGTTTGAATGCGTATGAATACATGGGAAAGTACACAACATTTCCTAAAATATTATAAAATATACATACTAAATCAACACACTAATTTAAGTATCAATTTAGAATGACAAAGACAATTTCAAATTGTAAGTCACAAAAATTATAACCTCAATGCTAGTGAGGGTTTTGTAATATTTTTGACTTCCAAGTCAATTACATGCTTTATTGACAATTTCACTTTGATAATGAATTCCCAGTCAATTGCTTATTTACTCGATGGAAGTGAACATATATATTGGATTTTGGACCTTGAAGGTGAAGTGCACTCAACATGGGATTTGTAGTCAAGTGGTCTTCAAAAATGCAAGGGCAAAGTTTTTTTCGAAGTTGGGCGGGGCGTGCAGCAGTTTTCGGTCGGGTTCGAAAATTTCCCAGGAGGGTTGCCCCCGCCAGGATCTGACACCCCCAGAAGTTTGTACAGGGGTGTTCAATGTCTGCCATCCATAGTATCTAAGAGATACTTTTAGAAGTTTGCAATCTTACTAAATATAAACTACACCTTCTTAATCTATATACATAGATCATTTCAATTTGTGATTCTCTCTCTTCTATATGGATAATACTTAACTAACTTCTCATCCATCACCTTGTTTTCATCCACACTCCTTAGCCTTGGACATCCAATCTTGCAATTTTCATCATCCTCAATATTCCATTTCCCAATTTGTCCATTACAATTGTGTTTAAAGAGATTGGACTAAGTGCACAAAAATTGTTGACTATCTAGAATCAATAGTAACATAATTGGGGGAACAACATGGCCTTCTTGGGATGCACAAGATGGATCCACCAGTCATACCGTGCAGGTGGGTTATTCTTCCATCAACATCCTGAGTTTCACTTAGATTTCATGGCTATCGGAAGTCATGTCACTGATCCTAAAACTAGTGCCACCCAAACCTATTACAATCTGTCTATTTTTCTGAATTAAAGCTTAATTCTCTGCTTGTTTTAGTAGTAAATGACGAATTATTGAGAAATTCAAACTCACCCTGATGTAGCAAGAGTAGACCAAAAAATGGTTATTTGACAATGCTCATGATGAACTGTACAGTAACCTACACTATGATACTTTTGTCAATGACGAAGCCATACTGGTGATAACACAAGGCCAGAAAATAATTACAAATATATGGGAAGTCCTGAAGCCCCCTTTGTACAATTAAGGCGTAAACTGATCTCAGCCTCCACACCCGCTTGTCACCGGAATCGGTACATTCTTGGTGAAGCAAGTTGCCTGACAGCTATACCAAACTTAGCAGAAAGCGCAGAAATGGACATCCAATTATCTGCTCATGTAACCTATATTACATGATACAACATTCTTCATCTCTATTACTAGAACCAAAATCCCAATCGCAAGCTGTCAGGACCCAGCTATCACAGGCCAGTGAAGTAATCAACAGCCACAAAGCATAGAATTCTATGTGAGAAGCACCGCCTTCTTCAAATGTAGCGGATAATGCGGGTCTTTGGCAGCAAAACCCTTAAAAATCCATCACTGTGAACCAGCCACCCAAAAACAACATATTAAAGAAGCTGATGAGTTACAAGATTTCTTCATGACTGCCTAGAATCACTCGCTACACTGAGGACCGCTTTAGACACTACAGCCAAGGGCCGTGACCATGAAATATTGAAGGCCCTTGAAACTCTGCAAAGCCTGTACCATGGAGAATAGAACATGAATTTCATCCGGTCAAGGGCCTTCAAGTGTAGTGTCAAGACATACATGACTGGGCTCTCCTATTCATGTGAGCTCTTCCACTCAAGTTAAAAATTACATCTTTTGAAGTGTCATTTCCTCCCGGTTTTGTGTTTAACCCACATCTTTGAGGTGGACTTGATACGCATCCCGGTAGAGCATGTAATATTGTCCATTGCATGCCATGTAGGACCCCAATGTAGGTTGTTCATCCACCCAAACTTCCTTGATCCCTTACGCCCTCAATCTTTAGAATTAAGTGAAGTGGGGGCAGTCTGGGCCCTTTTCCACCAAGGAGAGATTTATAGATTTCAATGGTCACAGGCTCTCGAGCTCTGGTATAAAGTAGCCCTTAGAGTGATAATGTGATGGTATTTTGCAGAGTTGATAAGCTTACATAAATTCTGCAGTGATTGCACTGGTATCGCAATTCTTGGGTAGGCGCCACACAGCTCGGTATGGTCCTTGTGCAAGCTCCTGACGATGATACACTCCCCCATTTCCATGGCCATTACCGTTACCATGTTTCCACCAATCGGTAGACCGATTTCCTGTTATAACCAAACTGCCACAAATGCCAACAAGTGGTAATCAGATTTCTACTCACATCAATTCTTCACTACCAAACAAAGGCACTTGAGTGCTAGCTGAATAATTTATCCATTGGTCGTCAGAAGAAGAGAAAAGAGATAACTCCGATATTGCCACCGGCGTGAATTATAGTGTCGCTTCGTCTTCGAGTTGGTCTAAGTCTATATGTAATTCTGAAATGGCATCCCAAGAATAAGAAGCCCCCCCAAAAGACTATTGCCTCCTTCCAAAGGTGAACACCTTGAACAAGTGCAGACAAGCCGGCCTGCACCAATATTGATTGACAATATCCAGTTCACCCGGATGACCCCACTATGATTGGGTGGACCATAGGCGGTGGGGTGCATTGGAAATCAAGTGCTGCAAAGGTATCCCATCTGAGTACTATTCCAGGCCTTAGGAGGCTTAACCTCAAAGTTCTCAGGGGATCTAGGTTAATAGCCTTGAATTTAAGCCACCCTTTGGTCATGAGTAAATACAGGGTTGCTAGAATTTGTACTCAAGCAACACAATGCCAATCAGATGTGATGATAGAGTATAGGGGGGATGAGAGACCCACATATTGAAATAATGATTAACAATGGGAGGCAGCAGGGACCTGTCAGGGCAATAAATACCACAGGGATGGAGAGAACCTACCTCTACGGTGGCCAATACTGTGAAATGAGTAAAAGATATAGGAATGATTATAGAAGAGATACACCATACTCCAATAGAGGCCAAGATTCTGGGGGGGGCGGGAGATGGATACCTCTATCAAGGAGGTCTCAGAGGTCCTATGAACCACATATTACCTGTATAATCCCCAACCCTTGATGGATAGTGGCAACAATAGAGTAGCACAGCCAACCAGGTGATTTGGCTTACCACGACTAGACGACAACGAAAAAATGCTATCAAATGTTATTATTGTCATCAGAAAGGGCACATAACCCACATTGCCAAATCTACATTAGACACCAGCAGGAGGCTAGTGGAAACCACTGACAAACCCACATTAAGTTTTTGTATTTACCTATCATGGTCCACCATCACGCAAATGCCATCCACACTCACCCCTGGAAGTTCAACAGTAACAACATATGATGTGCCCGACTCCACAACATCCATGCGAGGAAACCACTCAAAGCCTGCAAAATAATCATCCCAGCATCAGCAATCTCCCCCGTAATTTGAACTGAAGCACTCCTGATCATAATCACAAGCATGTGAGTTCCTCACTCACAGGGCTCTGTATATATTTGGATCCATATCCAGAATTTCCCATAATGAGCGTTTTGAGACTGTCTGTCTGCAATCAGCTGTATGAGCAGGTACACAATGCCAATTACAATAGATATCAAACTTGCTTCCAATGGCTGACAAATTATTCAACATCTGATAATCCTCCTTAACACAGTACTGGCAGCAGCACCCCAAACAACAGGTCCAACTGGTTGCTATCCAACGAGTTACCCACTTTCAGATTTGAGAAATTTCTTGGGTTCTGGTCCCTGGGAAATAATTCTATCGAGAACCAGTTTTCTAGGTTATGGGGGCCAAGACTGCATGCTCATTCCACCCACAAAGCCTATATGTTTTTCAAATCCTTATTGCCCACCGATTATTGAGAGAGAGGCAACCCTCTAAACCCCTTCCCACCCTTGAGGATTGAGGGTCAAAGGATTTAGAAGGTCGTCTCTTTCTTTCTCAATAAATAATTGACACTGAAAACTTATGATATATATGAGATGAGCATGCAGCATCAGAATCAACAGGACTTTTTGGATATTTTGCAAACAACACTTTCATGTTTGGTAAGTATTTGATGCATGCTTGGAAGTAATGTGGAGGTTTGAATGATGAGCATTCAAAATTGGTTCATTGAGGATTCAATTCATTTTGGCCTGACAAGAGGTTCTGAAATGGGATTGGCACTCAATGAACCAAACTAGGTTGCTCTTCACTTTTTGGATATTTTGCAAACAACACTTTCATGTTTGGTAAGTATTTGATGCATGCTTGGAAGTAATGTGGAGGTTTGAATGATGAGCATTCAAAATTGGTTCATTGAGGATTCAATTCATTTTGGCCTGACAAGAGGTTCTGAAATGGGATTGGCACTCAATGAACCAAACTAGGTTGCTCTTCATTCGGTTTCAAACACTACCTCCAAGTATGCACCACAAGTGGAAAGAAATTATTGATTCTGTATGCGGAACAACCAATTGGAGATCATAAGGAACCAACTCCTGACAAACAATCCCCTTGAGTTAAAGGATACTCTATTGGCCCAAAAGTCTTTGAAAGCCAATTGTTAAGAGATCATTTTATGGTGACCATTGGAGTTGCCCTGAGGGATGGAAGTAAGACAAGGTCAAATGAGCCCATACCAATACTTTCCCTGCGAGGATGGGCTGGTTGCTTTTCAGCCCCCGCCCACGCGAGCGCAGCCGCATCTTTCTCTTTCTCCAGTTCTTGCACCGAGAGCGAGCTCATGCGTGCAAACAGGGGCTCTGTGATGCCTACTTCTTCCGGGACAGGTTTGCTGAATAAGGGAGGGGCAATCTTGTCCACAATGGTATCCTCTTTTTGGAATTTCTCTTGAGAACTTCCAGATAGTGAAGGTGGGGGGGCAGCATTAACATCCTCGACTTTGATCACCTGTTGAAAGGTTAACCAAAAATAATAGCTGTGTCATCAAGTTATCCCAAAATAACGTCAGGAGGCCTTAAATGGACACTTTATGCTTCTAGGATGCGAAACACACAAGTGGTGCAAGATGATTGCCGATTCCAAATCATATTTGTAGCCATTTGCCTCATAATTTTTGGAGCTCATATGAATATCTTATTCACTATCAAAGTGAAGATTTTCAAGCTCGTTAAATGGTCATATAGGTCCCCCCCTCCCCCCTTTCATTATATTGACTATTGACCCTAAAATGGTTAACAAATTTTGAGCACAACACATGTCTTGTTGCTGACCTTTCTTAGATCCACAACTAACCACTCACCACTCAAATATAGCTGGCCGATTGGAAAAAGTGACAATGAATTGCCCACATACCTTAAATAACACTTGATGACACAACAACAATCGCTAAGATGTATCATCATAAATTATACAACAATGATCACTATCATAAATAAAAGATGCTGAGCAAGGTTAATAAGCTACCAGCATAAAGTTAATTAG
The DNA here is from genome assembly GCA_950295325.1 of Polytrichum commune. Classification (NCBI taxonomy): domain Eukaryota; kingdom Viridiplantae; phylum Streptophyta; class Polytrichopsida; order Polytrichales; family Polytrichaceae; genus Polytrichum; species Polytrichum commune. Next base: position 19,399,648 of record OX485805.1, read on the forward strand.
TTTATCAATGTCAGCTGTGATATACAAATGCTCTAAAAACAATCAACAGACGGAGTGGAGGATACACATGAGTCCTCCTAAACCCAACCCTAAACCAACTCAACTTTGCTAGAGCAAATAATCTAGCAGTATCCTGCTGTGGTGAGAAAAATGCTGAAATACCAAACGATGCTTCATTGGAGAATTGACTGACTTAAGAAGCTAACAAAGGAGAAAGATAGGTTCATTGTTGACACCATAAAACCATAACTCACTCACTGATCAGATCATTTTTCACCATTTCAGTCCTTAAGAGACCGTAGGATGATAACAACACCTTTCACATATCAGAGTTGATCTCTAACTTAACCTGACTTTTGGTCAGGGGTTGGTTGTTTTGCACACAACACCTTCCAGGTTTGGTAAAGTTTTCGGTCCATGTTTAGAGGTGGTGTGGAGGTTTAAACGAAAATCTATATTGCTTCATTGAGGGCTAAACTTGATTCGGCATGCCAAGAGGTGCTAAGATGAGTTTGGCTAGACATTACCTCAGTCACCTGCACAGGTCGCATGAAACGTGCGTCACCGAGTGCAGCTCGAGCATAATATACACGGTTATCTCTCCGAAAGCCTCCTATGCATGGCTGCAAAACCCTTGAACTTGGTTACTGACTACGTTTCAACTTGCTTACATAAGTTCTACAACATGCATGTTTAGGTCACATGGGCAGGATTGAGAAGGATTAGTATGTTCCACCGGGAAATAAAATTCAAAGTCCTTTGGTTGCATATAAAATGTATGCCTTTGGATGCACCAAAGAAGCAAGGTCATATTAAACCCTTCAAAGAGCAGAGAATCGGAATTGAACCACAGTCCTTTCAAAGTCCCTAGTCATCCAATTCCTTTGACCTTTCACCGTGATTTGGCCTATTCAAGGTTCTGAATCTCAAAAGCTTCCACTGCACTACCTATTATTATATGTTGGTTGCAATTCCAGCATCCATCGAAAGAAGTTTTAACAAATAACAGATTCCACCCACCTACAGATTGTTTCTTGTAGTACAAGAATTGTACATACACAGCTTTCACACAATTACCCCAAATTCCTGCCTCCAAAGCTCCAAGGACTGAATTTCAGCCCCTCTAAACCCTCAAGAACTTAGCAGAATGAAATGAGCTTAGCAACATTGAGGATTACCATGGCAGAAAGTGAGCCTGCGCCTTCATCTGGAGGCAGGTGAGCAGCCAATTGCTGCAACCGGATCTGAGCACGCTCCATAGCTTGAACCCCAACACCAAAAACTCCTGCTCAACGTTCCAGAAAGCAAGCAGTAACATTAAAACCAGCCTAACCCCATAAGAGTGGGACTCGGCTCGTGGGCCCCTCAAAAATTAGGATAAGCCTGAAACCCCAAGGCACCACCTCTGAAACATGTACGCCACATCCCCCGAGCTCATTTCTACGAAACTCTCGAAACTCTCGAAATGCTTGACATTCTTAGCTTAAAAACGCCTAAAATCCTAATTACTCTAAATTCTGAACTTATGGTGACGTGCATCCATCTTCATGTGGAAATTCAGCCAAATATCAAAGCTCACTCAATTACACTCCACAGATACCCGAGAAATTACCCGGTACCAACTTTTGCTGCCGTTACCTCAATTCCACAAACACCCACGAAACAAAACTTCGGGAACACTCCATATTGCACATTTGGAGAGAAAGAAACAGCAGCAGGTGTTGAAAAGCTCGCAACCAAAATCAAATGTGGAGTGTGAAGGAAAATCAGAAACAACCAACTCACCTCCCTCCGCCTTGCCTCGCTTCCTGTTGAGGATGTATACAATTGTAAGAAGAGACTTCTGTCTATCTCGATATAATTTGCGGAATGTTGTTGTCTGTGTGCCGATACTTATTTGTTGGCCTTGTCTTCCCAAATCTGATGTCATGGCGGGGATGCATCCACGACCCGGATTTTATGGCTCTCTCTTTCTCACTGTCTTTCTCTCCGGCTACCTTCGTTCCTTTCATTCCCCATTGTCCTTCTCCGTCGTCGCTCGTCGCCACTTGTCGCTCTCCGGTCGTTCAATCTTTATCGTTGTCATAAGTTCGTTCGTTTCCTCTTTTGGCCACGTGGTTTCGAAAAAGAGGGATGAGGTTACTTGTACTGGAGGGGTCCGGTTGTAGTAACTACTTGTGTGTTTATCTTGTGATTCTCTGGGCTACCCTTCAATGTTATTCTCAGGATTGTAAGAGTTAACATTTAATCCGCTAACCTGGATTGTTGTTTTGAGAAATGTCCACATTCTATTACGGCAGATAGGACTGGCTCCGCAACAAACCATCTCCTCATTAAGCAACTTCTTAACAGTGCACTTTTGTTATGAGGTGGGCTCCAATTCAACTAAATTTTATGTTTATGGGTGCTTCAGTATCAAACTGGTAGACTATTTGCTTGCAAGAGAAGGCTCAGATTATGATGACCTACAGTGGAAGATGAGGTTATGATGCAGGTTATGAGGTTACCTCGTAAGATTTATGCTGCTCAATGGTCAAAATAATTTGGGGTTCCATCAATTTGTGAGTTGAGGACGTTTCACTGATATGAGGTAGTGGAATTCTTCAGTAGGTTATAAGACCCGATTTTTGATTTCAAGAATTTGCACATTTGATAGATCACCAAGACGAGGGTCTCCGCAAAGCAGTAGACAGACATTTTGCACCGAGAACTTCAACAGGAAGGGTGGCCTCTCTAATCTAAGGTGGGAGAATTCCTAAATAAAAAGTCTTTTCAATATCCACTAGGAGCACAATGGGAATAATTAGTACACGGTTGAATGGTTCATTTTCACACCTGAAAAATGTGGAGTCCAAGATTAGGGTTTCATTGGACACAATTCACCCTATCATATGTATGTTGAATTTGAATCTACTATGGGAATGGACAGAGATATGCTTAAGGGTTTGGTTTCCACTCTGGGAGTACCTATGCAACAACTAGATAGGATATGATGGGCTAATCTAAAAGAATTGTATGAGAAAACTCGACTTGGGCACAACATGCTTGAAAAATCTTTCCACAAATTCAAGGACTTTCAAACAAACATTGGTGAACTTCAAAGAAAATATGGAGCACTCATGAATGGCAATGCACCATGTGGGTATTTTACAAGTGGAAAATATTGGTCGGAGCTTAAGTCTCTTCATGCAAATCACACAGCTTCAAGCGAAGCTTTTTAGAATATTAAACTCTTGCAAAACTCACATGCTTTGGAAATCTTGGATAGAAAGAAGGGGAACACACTCAAAGAGGACAAATTAATTGAGCTCACTACCTCGCTTTCTAGTGAAGTCAATAGTCTACAAGGTATTGTACAATCCCTACAACAATGCTTGAAAGTGATGAAACAAAGGCATGAGATTCATGAAAAAACATTTAGCCCGCAAACATTGCATATCATCTGTGTACTTCATACTCATCTAAAGGAATTAGACTTCTGCATCTCCAATTTTGAGACATCCATGATGACATCAAAGTATCATGATACTTCTCACACGTCCAAGCTAGAAAAGGACACAGCCATACTACAAGACCATTTAAAAGCCCATGAAAAAAATGCTACTATATGAGCATCTAAACTCAAAGATGATGGCCAGACATATCATTTTCATGACCAAACAATACAACATACATTTGGGCGATACCAGAAAAGGAAAAAATGTAGCTTACGTTTAAATCCCAAAAACTCAAAAAATCAAATTGAAAATAGTTTGACCTAGAACGTAGGGTAAGAACATCTGTTGTAACTTTGTTGTGTGTACATGTTGAACATCCTTTGTTCAATGTGCCTTTGACATGAAATTTCTTTCAATAAATGTCTTTCAATACTTACTGATCTAAACAACTTCGGGAAGCTCTTTCATACTAATTCACATGCTTCAAATAAAAGCTGATCCATGGAGTATGCCTATATGAAACAAGTTAAATCCTAATCCCCAAGCCTAGCAACTTTTCAACAGAAAAGAAGTTGTGACAGAACACAGACCTTCAATGGTGGGGTGGAATAAATGTAAGATAATAAGCCTCCAACTGAAGTTGACTGGAAATTCGTGCCCTCTTTGCAGTCAATATGCTTGCACATCCACTTCCAGATCTTTAGATTTCGTGAACGATCCTTATCGAGTGAATTTGCAATTCATGCAATGTTGTTGCTAACATTTATATTCATGATTCCAGTCCTCCGAGTTTATGAGGATTTTCTGGTTTTGTCACACCTTTCTCATATGTGACTGCAGACCTTGAATTTTGAAAACAACCCCCTTCTTTTATATTTATATCTGGACCTTCTCTTATTTCCGTCCAATACTATCCATATACATGTATATGGGATGAAAAAATATGATATAAGAGCTACTACACTAGCTTAAGAGTGCAATTATTGAACATAGCAATACGGAAGGTTGAGATATTCAAAATCATGGAGTCGTTCGAATTTCATAACATTACTCAGCTCATGAACAGTCGAGAATGAAGCCTCCGGATGCCGGAATCCCAGTGTTAGATGGAATCTGAAGTCACAGCTCACCAGCTGAGTAATGCTATGTTGCAATTGAATTTGCAATCAAAATGCCAATGAACTGTAATCTCCAACTAAGGAAACGCTTCAACCATGGAAACTTAATAATATGACCTGCAATCTTCACTTTAAACTCTAAACACAAACACTTTATCCGTGCATTTGTTCTCCGAAGAGACCCCACACAAGCAACACAAAGGAACTTCTGCAAGTCTAGAGTAAAACTGAAACAAAAAGGTTGATACAAAACACATTCACTTCTCAGAACAAGTCAAATGATAATCATAACACCGTTATGTTGGTGCTAATGATTCCACCCTTTAACACGATTGTTTCAACTACTAAACATCTCGAACATGACATATCGAACATCTACGAACATGACATACTAAACATCTACGAACATGGCATTCGAGCAATCAACGCCTGTACAATGAGTCAATTTTGCCCAAATTCGATAACTTCAGTCATTACATGTTCTTTCGATTAGAACATCCTGGCTGCTATACATACATAGCATGTTTGCATATCACCCAACCCAAATGAGCACAGTCGATAAGTTCTTACAATAGATGTAAGGTGATGTGACTGGTCAAAAATTGACCGTTGCTCCGGCCTGCTTATCTACTTTGATACCTTCGGTTGCAATCCTACTTTGATACCTCTTCATTTTTCCAGTCTTGTATGTACAATCGACGAACACGATGACACTTGAATGGACACAACTGACAACACTGGGAGTTAGTTCAACACACCTAATTGACTTCCAATTTTCATCCGGCCAAACCAACGAATCAAATTACTTATTACATCGATACATTCATGATGCAAATGCCGTAGAGATTACCTAGAAACTCTGGTTACAGCAAATTGCCCGTAGCCTTCCCATGAAGTTACAACGCCTACCTGTTTACGATTCCCTCAAAACAGCTGATCAGAAACCGTTCACCCTACTGAAGAACCCGAACACCATACACTTCTGTCAAATTTCTCATTCGTGACAGCACTGTAGGTCAACAAGAAATTGCGGACACAGGATTGCACACACGCAATGTTTCATTTGGTGCATTGAGGCCTGAACATGGTATTGTACTATTTATTCCCACTAACAGAAATAAATCAAACCATCTCCAGGAAAACCCCTAACAAGCTGAAAGATCCAGAGCTTACGTGTAAGCTTATGCAATAAACGATAAACCCACTCTGTTGTGTGAAGGGTTGCAAACAATAGATCTAAGCACAAGAGAGAGGAACCGAGCATTTACGGACATACAATTAGCTTCGTAAATCCACGTGATATATAATTATTTTTCAAGATGCCACGGACGATTTAGAACCACTTTTCGTATAACGAGTAATACAATTCCCCCGAATTAACAGAATCTCCTACCTGTTAAACTACGAACAGAACCCTAAACAACAAACAATGACTGTTAACCTTAGACACCAAAAACAAAACAACCAGGGAACATCGGAAATAGAAGCCTACATCGTAGAATATCAGGAAGATTAAAGCTAGTCTCAGTTAGAAAATGTCAATATTTCATAAGTTCAAAAAACGCTGTGATTCTCGGAACGTGCATCTTAACAACCTGCAACAAACCAAAAACATGCACAATATAAGCAGAACACAGCGAGTTGAATCAAGTTCTTAAATTTGGTGGTGTTAAATAACACCATTGTTTGTAAATAGATGGTTCTACCAACCAGTTTTCAGCCTCCGAAACCGTACAAGGTTCTCCCCTGTCGTTTCAAAGCATACACCACATCCATGGCTGTCACGGTCTTGCGACGAGCATGCTCCGTATACGTCACAGCATCGCGGATCACATTCTCCAAAAAGATCTTCAACACACCACGAGTTTCCTCGTAAATCAGCCCGCTGATACGCTTCACTCCGCCTCGCCTGGCCAGACGCCTGATGGCGGGCTTCGTGATGCCCTGGATGTTATCGCGCAAAACCTTTCTGTGACGCTTGGCGCCACCCTTGCCCAAACCCTTGCCTCCCTTTCCACGCCCCGACATAGCTCAGGAACAGATGAAACCGCAAGAAGATACGAGAACAGCAACAGAAGATGCAACAAGAGAATGAGAGCAGTGCGAAAGAAGCAAGTGTGGAGAATGGCGAGGAGTGCACACTAAGTAGGAGTGCGGGGAGTGTTAGGGTTTGAAGCTCGCGGGAGATGGGAGGGAACTCGGTTCAAACCACTTGAACGCGTCTCTGTTTTGGGGGCAAATTGAGTGAGGGGCTGATCGCACCGGCCACTTCTGACACCATCCGCTGAAAAGTGGTGGGCCACATCTATTTCTCAACATAATCCCCAGCATCTATTTCACGGCTGGAACCGGATGGAAATTTTGGTGTGATCAGAGTATGAGAGGTGGGTTTACATTTTACGCATTCAAATAAAGATTAAAAACTATACACTAACTGAGCCTCAGACTTACACTAAGGGGTGGTTTAGATTACATCGAAGAAGTGCACTAGGAATCCTCTATGGACTATCTCGCACTTGTTGCATGTTTCAAGTCCTACGAGAAGTGGGTGCACAATGAAAGGTATCCTTCATGAGTACTAAAGTTTATAGTTTTGCAAATTAACAAATGCGCACACGTTATCAATTCGAAATCACCAAAAATACATGCAAAAAGAATCTTGCACTCCAACCATAGACACATAGACCATACAATACCTAAAGATATCATCGATGTTCAAAAGCCAATCGAAGGATCAAAAAAGAGAATGACGGCAATGACCATCACTCATAGGCAATTGCAAGTGAAATTAAGCACACCAAAACTTCACAAACTAGGACTACTATTGACATATTGCATTGTAACACAATTTGCACACTCCCATCTAAAAGTTACAATTTACAAGCATAATACAATGAGTTGGCAAAAGTTTTTGGAATTGGTGATGTTAAATAACACCATTGTTTTGTGAAAAGATGGGTTCGAGTAGCCAATTTTCAACCTCTGAAACCATACATGGTTCTTCCATGTTGTTTCAAAACTTACACCACTCCCATGGGTGTCATAATCTTGCGTTGAGCATGCTTTGTGTATGTCACTACATCATGGATCACATCCTCCAAATAGATCTTCAACACGCCGTGAATTCCCTCATAAATCAGTTTGTTGATACGTTTCACTTCACCTTGCCTTGCAATATGCATGATGGCAGGCTTGGTGATACCTTGGATGTTATCATGCAACACCTTCCTATGACGCTTGGTGCCACCCTTGCCTCCCTTCCCATGGTTTGACATGACTAACGAACAAATGAAATTGCAAAATGGTACGAGAAAATTAAAGAAGAATGCAACAATAACCAAAAAAATAAAAATAAAAATAAAAATGCAAAAGAGACAACTTTGAAGGAGTGGCAAGGATTGCACACTAAGTAGGAGGAGTGAGGGGAGTGTTAAGGTTTGAAGGAGATGCAAGGAACTAAAAAGTGTCCCATATTTTAGGGGCAAATTCAAGTGCATCCCAGAGCGGGGTTCTTTATTCTGACGAGAAATAAGTTATCTTGCAAGTTCTTCACGTGTCAACCTGCATTGGCGACAACCCACTTAAGTACAATATGGAAATTGCATAATGGGTCCCATCTTAAGGGGCTTCCTATATCATGCGGTCATTTATCACATTGGTAAAGATGGGTTAGAGGCTAGAGCATCCTTTGTGGGAGTTAACTTATGGAATAGAGGTAGAGGGCTCATACAACCCTCGTATCCAATAAAAGAAATACGTAATCCAAATAGAAGGGAAATGAAATCCTCTTCTAATTACAAGCAACAAACCTCAACTACAAAGTCATTTAATTACATATTATAATGCATATTATAATGCGATACTTACGGGAACTCTCTACTATTACCCTTTGACATCAAACTTGCCTACTCACCTATTTTGTCAACATGGAAGCTATGTATACATGGCCTCAAAAACAACGAGGTCCATTCATAAATAATAATTAAGGTAGAAATACCATAACCCTTGAAAATATTCGCATCAAAGATCTGGTCTGATAATCATGAGATAGACGAGAAGGATTCATGAAGAATGCAAGTTGTTTCATATTTTTTGCCCTACACAAAAAATGCTCCAATTTTTCAAAGTGGAAAGTTGTCCAACCCCCTACTTGTTCACTAGATTCTCCCTACTCTGAACACAGTAATCCGCATTTCCATATAGAGCATCGCCTAAATCGGTTACCTCATGAGTACATTAACACTTGACTCTCATTGGCTACACTAAGTGTACACGCATTGAAGGTGCCACTGAGCCATGATCCGTTTTAGAAATGGCACTTCACCATTATGATGGCAGTCTAATGCACGGCTAGAGGGTGGTTAACAGGTTATGGTATTTCTACCTTATCCCAAGAGGTTGAAGATTGCAATCTTCCTCAGGCTTCTTAGTTAACAACACTGATTGCTCATAGGATAAGATTTGATATTGACACTCGTTTTGACATCAAATTTTATACCCCAACAATGTAGTGTGTGTATAGAATATAATTACAACAAAACCCCTGATGTAACAAACAATACTAGGTGCATGTGGAGCATCCCGCTGAATTCAAGGCCGACCTGTCGAAACCATCATGCCTAGTTTTATAAGGGCTTCATGCACAAAATGTCATGTGTTTGAGACGCACCATCATCTCAGGAACGGTGTGAGAACATTAACACAAACATCATAGGTGAAGACGTCAAGCACTAGCGCATGGGAACTATACTGAGTAAATATCACCGATTAGTGTGAGGCATCACTTGGAGTTAGACATTGTGATAACTTTCTGATGACAATCATAATGCTTACCAAGATAACATAAATAACTAGAGGAGAGGCGTGCATAACCGACGACTTCGTACCAGATTGAGCGAAGTCTAAGGCGATAGCAAAATTATCCTGTGTACGTAAGACAGTCTTCAGGAGAATTTCAAAGTTTTTGGGTAATTATTGTGAGTTTTTGCAATCAAAAATTGGCCCGAACATATTACTGTCTGCTGTAATGTTATCCGTTTTCATCGCTCATTCCTCCAACCAGAGACATGTGTCACGGCACTTCTGATTTCAACCGAATTGAAATCAGCCGCAGCCGGAGCAAAATAATTGTACTCTATAATTTTGTGACGGGCACTAATCGGGAATGGGCGCCTACACTGTAGAAGCACATGAAAAGAACATACTACAAACCTAATAGGTGATGCCGGGGCACTGTTTTGGATTCCACCAAAAGTGTTGGTCGAGAACAGCACGTATTAACTACACATATGGATAATGGAAAGTGTTGATGGATGTACAAGAAAAAGAATTGCCTGATGTTAATTATTGAATGCAGAGGAACAGTGCCGATGTAAATAAACCCTTTCCTTCTTAACAAGGTCAGGAACGTTGCACTGGGTGCACTTAACAGCTTGCATCAGACTTCAATATGACCAACAAGTAACTCCCACAAAAACCAACACCATAATCATTCCTCTCGCCAGGCGAAAAACACAGCAATGTTGGTTATTCGACCCAATGAAGGTGGATAACCAGCTACTGGTTACAGATGAAAAACTAGGATATCTACCGAATGTCTAAATTTCCCAACGCGCACTGCTTCGCCCTGTGTGCAACTAAACCGTGCATAAGAGGATACTGAGGACAACCAGACTCCAAATGAAACATATATTCCAGAAAGTGTACATAACCACAATTTTGTCAAAGCAGTGCAGAACAAGTCAAGGATAACTAATATCCTCTACACACGGCAAGAACGATAAGAATCTAAGGGCAGATCTCAGAAGCTGTGGAAACCCAAACCCTGACAGATCACACTATTGAAAGTTCTTCAACGCCACCTCGGGTTGTGACAATGCAGGATTCATTATTTTACAAGTTTGCAAATTCTAATAAGATCCCCGAACCCTTGATTAGAACAACCAGTATGCCATTCTGTGAGCATCGAACAAACAAAAATTGACATCATCAACCAAAGCACAACAAGTTGCATCAATTTGCTAGAATTGGTGGTGTTAAATAACACCATTGTTTGTAAATAGATGGTTCTACCAACCAGTTTTCAGCCTCCGAAACCGTATAGGGTTCTTCCCTGTCGTTTCAAAGCATACACCACATCCATGGCTGTCACGGTCTTGCGACGAGCATGCTCCGTATACGTCACAGCATCGCGGATCACATTCTCCAAAAAGATCTTCAACACACCACGAGTTTCCTCGTAAATCAGCCCGCTGATACGCTTCACTCCACCTCGCCTGGCCAGACGCCTGATGGCGGGCTTCGTGATGCCCTGGATGTTATCGCGCAAAACCTTTCTGTGACGCTTGGCGCCACCTTTACCCAAACCCTTACCTCCCTTCCCACGACCCGACATGGCTCAGGAACAGATGAAACCGCAAGAAGATACGAGAACAGCACCAGAAGATGCAACAAGAGAATCAGAGAAGTGCGAAAGAAGCAAGTGTGAGAGAATGGCGAGGAGTGCACACTAATAAGTAGGAGTGCGGGGAGTGTTAGGGTTTGAAGCCGCGGGAGATGGGAGGGAACTCGGTTCGAACCATTTGAACGTATCTCTATTTTGGAGGCAAATTCAAGAGTATCCTAAGTAAGCGGGTCTTAAATGGACACTTAACTTAGTGCGGGATGATTAGCAAATCCAACTTATGGCGCTCATGGCCATTTTCCTCATGATTTTTGGAGGTCGATTCGATGATTGAGGAGAATTGGCTACTAGTCACGATCAACCCGTTAATTTGTTTACCCAATTTACCGGTTCACAATCAAAGCTCTAGGAAATGAACCAAATCATATTTTGAAAAATTTACATGTCTGCATAAAGTTTTAAGGAGCAACTGAACCATTTCAGTTAATAATCGGTTGATAATAAAGAGGTTAGGATAGCGATTGAGTTGGCTCAAATTTCTCCGTGTCTTCAAAATGAAGATTCTCTTTTTTATGAATGATCATATAAGTCCTCCCCCCCCCCACCCCGGGATTATGAGGGTTATTACACTAGAGCTTTGTTGCCATGTGATAATTGAAATCTAAAATCTCTCATTGGTGGAAAATGCCAAAATCAATTACACTAGAGCTTGAGGGCCTAAGGGACCAAGGAGGTTTGCATGGATGAAAACCTACTTGGAATCTACATTGCACGTAATGGGTATTGTTTTATGGTATAGTGGATTATACTTCAAGCCCATCTCAACAAGGGGGGTCCAACACAAAATCAGGGGATTGTGCTCAGATTGTTACACTTCAAAATCTCACAACCTTTGATATATTCTAATTTATTGTGTAAATGACCCCCCCCCCTTAATGGGATGAAAATAATACGACATTCAATTAAGAGCCTAATTATGTATGTATTTCTCTTTACACTACACTTAAAGGCTCATGAACACACATAATTTAATTTTACATAGTACCTACAACCCTTAGATGAGATTCAAGGTCCCACATATTTCATGGTCATGGTCTAAACTAGCCCTAAATTTAGGTGACTTAAGATATGTAGGCCTTAAACATACACTTCCAGCTCCGCACCCACTTCATGTAGGAAATGTAACACACCAATTCATGTGAGATGAGTGCCAAACACAAATCACGGCCGAAACTATTCTCATCATATATTTTGGAACTCATACGAATATCTTATTCATTATCAAAGTGAAGATTCTTGAACTCATTAGATGATCATATTATAAATTTCCCCCAATTATGTTGACTATTGAACTTAGATTGGTAACTGACTTTTTGACACATAGTCCAATCTCTATTGAACACATGTCTTTTTTGGTGTTTGTTCTTAGATCACACCTCACGACATAATTATTCCTTAAGATTTATTATGAAACCGAGTGATTCTCTTTTCTTCCAGACTCGAAGACCCTGTGTGCAGAAACCTTACATTTTCCCTTTCACGGTTTAGTTATAGACATGTTGAAGCAAGTGAAGTGGCCACTTTGTCAAGAAGGGCATTGATCAATGCTCTTTGATATAGCTTCGAAGGTTTTTTGGGGTAGACATATGGTGCGTGTTATGAGTTCGGTGAAGACTTCCTCTCAAGCTCTCAAGCTACAACTTTAATTTGTCACAACTTTTGTGATGACGGCACACAAATTAAGCAAGTTACATGAAAGTCTTCTGAGTTCATTGAAGGGTATTGGAAGCAGCATCTACTCTATGTTCTTAACAAATAAGAATTCTACCTATACCAACAATGGCAAGATTGAACAAAGCTGTAGAGCTTGAGTCCGTTATATGTTGGTGTCATGAAGACTTTGGTGTTTTGTGCTTGCACTCATGTGGAGTACATGTACTTCAACAACAAGAACATTGAGCAACCACAGTACAAATTTTTGGGTTGTTGCAACTTATGAAACTGCAGCTAGTACTGAAAAAGCGGATTTTAACTTGGCCCCTTCCATTGAAGAGGCATTGTTGCGAAGGAATCATGACAATGAACGGGGAAAACCAACACCTAGTTACAGATGACACAGTTGAGTTTGAGAATAACCGGTTCAAATTCAAGACTTCAGGAAAATTAACAATCAATCTGGAAGAATTTGCAGAATATTCCTCAATCGAATGAAGAAAAACGAAAGAGATCAACATTTAATTAACTGCTGTATATTGGACACAATAGGATCTCGACCGATTATGCCCAAAAATCTCCCTGGACACTGAATCATGAAACAACTGTAGTTGGAACATATTAAATTGCAGCTAGTGAAGAGAAAGATATTGAAATGACTGCTTCCATTAAAGAGGAATTGTTGAAATTTAGTGACCACAAAACAACTAACCATCATGGAACAACAGCAGTTGAAACTGCTGAAGAGGCGAGATTTTGATCTGGCCTCTTTCATTGCAGAGGAATTGTTGTAAAAGTGATCATGAATCAACTGCCCCTATAAATTGTTGCATTGAGCCGGTGCAAGAGGCTTATGGAGAAATTTAGCATAGTACTCCTTGACATCCGTGAGCCACTGTCAATTTTGTAAACATGTTCATGCAAAGTTAGCAATGTCTGTTCATGTCTACAATTCAAGCTTATTATCAAAGGAATGTTTTACACAACTTTTGCAATTGCAAAGCGAAACAATATTGTACTTACACGAGTTGTTGTAGTTTGAGCAACACTCGGTCAATGGTGGAATATAAACAATCGTGCACACACTCTTATTTTATATATCTGAACTATGCTAGTTCTTTGTGGGATCATGTAGCATTTGTGGAGTCCTTGATTACTCTTAACTACCAACAATTTTGTGGAGTCATCGCAATTGGTCCCGTATTAAACATTTAGCAAATATTTAAGAGACCCATATTCTTTCGATCCAAAGGATCGGAACTTGAACTTTGTCATAAACACATGTGTGGCAATAAAGGTGTAAAATAGTAATTGAGTGTCATTTAAGCTACCATTGTAAGTTATATTTTAGTATCATGCAAAATCAAAGAGAGATCGTCGTTCAACAACATCCACTACCCATAGCACCTTGGCAAGTTGGGCAAGTGTAAATTGCTTGCATGAGAGGTCTTGCCATTATTAGATTTTTGTTTTAACTCTTAACTTGCTATGTAACCAGAAGTTTATAATTAAACACAAACAAAAGCATAGAAATGATAAGAGTTACTTCAATCCAAATCAACTGGCACACGATGTGGAAGGTTGTTAAAGCATTACGTTTGAGGCATTTTACTTCTTTGCGTTTGAAGTGTGTTATCAATTCAGCTTGTTCATATTTTACCAATCATTGTACATTACTTGTGCACGTTAATTCATTCTTTATAGTTTGGGAGGAAAGCCCTACACTTTATACAAGTGCAACGTAGTGCTCAAAATACATGTCTAATGTGCATATGTGAGATGAAGCACATGCAATCTTTGTCCATGTACCTATCCATAACTCATGCAACAAACGCTTTAAACCTCAAATTTCGTCTTTTTGAAGGTGGAGGTTTGCTTGACATTCTTTTATTCTCATTGAACTTAACTACAAAATTAGATCATTCTTTACACAATCAAGCTCCAAAAGTATGGTGATAGCACATAATCTTCTTCAAACATCCTACATGTCATTTTAGAAACTTTGTGTAATTGGTATCTATCTTTTGCAAAAGCATCTCAATTTTTATTTCTTATTTTCTTGAAGGTGGTACATTGTACAAGTTTCAACTTTTATAGGCTAAAAAATTTGTCAAATACCTTCAACTTTTGCGTGCAATTGAGGTCGGACGATATGTTGATGCCATGGACCAAGTTTTTTGTAGCATTGAAATTCCATGTTAACCCATTTTATTTAGAGGATAATATCAAATGAATGTAACTACAAGATAATCTCCTACAATGAATTACCCACGAACGTCCACATAATCTATGAGAAGTGGTAATTTAGCCCTATCTTGGTGTTAATTAGATTTTGGGAAATTAATGTAGGTAATATTTTTTTATGGAAATTCTCCTAAGATGTTCACAGGGGGGTCATTCTCTCTTGTGTTATGTAACCACGTGTGTATAAAGGATATTTTTATGAGGGCTAATTACCTCCTCGTTTGGATTTCAGGGTACCTTTTAAGTAAAAAAAAACACAAACTTCACCAAATATTTAGCACCATGTAGGCAATTGTAAATTAAAACCTAGACTATTTCAAATGATGCTAAATTACTTATAAAATATTGATTTACTCGTTCCATATGAAGGCAAACCTAAGACTCCAATATGGCATGGCGTAGATTCACATTGCTATATATTGGTGAAAGAAGAGAGTGTACACATCATAACCCAATTGTTCAATTTTCATCCATTTTGCATGTATTATATGTGAATGTACTTTTTTTAAATCATTTATTATTTTTGTCATACTAATTTCTTTTTGCCATAAACCTAAAGTGGGGGGTTTTCCTTTATGCTGAATTATATATAATTACATGTTCTGCAATTTAAGCAAGCTATAGTAGATCCAAAGTTTTTATAAATTTTTGTGCCAATGAATAAAAAAACACCCTAAGTTGTTCTCACATGGTTTCTACTTTTCAGCTAGTCATACCCCCCGAGGATGTTCATTGTTGAAGGATCCAAGCTACGACAATATAAGTCAGGATAGGAACCCATTGTAGTTGGTAACCTCAAATCAAATACTTAGGTTTGGGAGTTTAGCTCTAGAGACAATATGATTATGCCGTTTCAGCTATGATATTTGCCACATGTGAGACTCCTCATATCATGTATTTCACCATACTTGTCCACCTCTATTGTGGCAGAGTTATGCTAAATATGAGGAATTTTTTTCCAATACTAGAGAGTTGCGCATATATGTTAGGTGTGCGTGCAAGTGTATCTATCAACTTCCGGTTTGTGTATACATCTCATTTGCAATATATGCTAGACCTTTAACACTGGGCAATTATGAAATCTAAATAGTAACAATTGAAAAAAACTTTGATATTTTTTTCATGATAATTCAAAATTTATTGTCATGATCATTCTTGGTTAGAGGAATTACTAATCCACAACGAATACTCAAGTTTTGGGACCAAATTGGGAAGTATTGTGTTTTTTTTTTCATAGTTTATATGCTCAAAATGTAAAGCACCCTTTCCATTTCTCTAAGTCCTTTGTACATTATGTCCCGTGACCAAGGCTTGCAAATAGTGTTTGTCTTAGTGAAAATTGTGAAATGTATATACAATATACATAAAGGAGACGTGTTATTTCCTCTAGTGCGTACATCTAAAAAGGGTATCAAGTATTTTAAAGTGAAAATAAATGTACAAAACTGAAGCCCTTAGAATAGAGTAAAAATGAGGATAAATAATTAGTTTTATCCAATATTGTCACATTGTAATAAACCTCATTACCCTACATTAACTACCCTACATTTGATAACGAACACAATTTGGAGGACTTACATTATATACAATTAAGGAGTCAAAAAATGCGCATTTCCCAATATCATAACTAAATCAAGGGAGGTCCAACTTTCAATATGATTTCTACTGATGGTTCATCATAGATTTGCTAATGCAACACAAGTTTTGTTGTGTAAATCTAACTAGTAGAAGTTTATGAGAAACGAACCAAGTAACAACCACATACATACCTTAGGGCCACTTCACACACGGGACTAAGAGCCCGTGACCATTACACTCCAAGCACTCTCATTGGTGGAAAGGACGGAGCCGGTCCAAGTTCGCTTCACACTACGCTTGAGGGACCAACGGAGTATGTGAATGCAAGATGGATGTAAAGTCTACATGGATTCCTACATGGCACCGAATGGATCATGTTTCACGGTCACTTGGACTATTTTCAAAAGCCACCTCTTGGAGGTAGGCCTAACACAAAACTGGGAGACCATGGCACTCCTAACGCTCACAACCGTTGGTTTATTCTATTTTATCATGTGTGGACCCGCATGAATAGAAATAGCATTTGGTTGAGGGCCCATTCACATATGACTTCACACTACACTTGAGGGTCCGTGACCACACTACGTGATTTTGGAGGTGTATTGGGACGGCCTTTGGACGCTTTCTTTTGGGCTCTCATAATCTCATGGTCACGGCCCTTGGCTCGTGTGTGAAGTGGCCCATACTACAAAAAAAAATTGAACCTTGTTATTGGTTAATTTAAGTCATTTCATACTGTTTCCAGCCAGCAAGGTGAAGCAGTAGTCATTGGGAATTATTAGGGTTTGAAGCCCGGAAAGAGGATACAGCCCCCGCGGGGCCCAAACCCTAACCCTTTCTCATCTCGTGTTCTTAGAGAGAGGTCCTCCCTTGTTCGGTCTCTCTTTGCACCTCCGCCCCTTCAGCGATGGTGAAGTACGCGAGGGAACCCGATAATCCGACCAAGGGCAAGCTCGCTCTTCCCCGCACTCTTTCCTACTTCGTGCACCTGAATATGCTATCAAATCGCTTATGTTAAGTCTACGGAATCCATGTATGGTAGGACGACTGAATAGCTTACTGAGGAGGGAGGACCTGAAGCTTTTGAACTGTTCTAACGTTTCGTTTGTTCCGTGTCTTGCAGCCTGTAAGGCCAGAGGTTCGGACCTCCGTGTTCATTTCAAGGTATGCCGCCTTTCTTTACATTAGGGTTTTGTGGGTTTTACTTGCTAGCATGCGATTTATTGCTGAATCCTTTTATCTCTCGATCAGAGTCATAGGGTTATGGAGTTTCCGTGGTCAGTATTTCAATTCTCTGAGAATTTGGGGTTGCCTTTCAGAACACCAGGGAAACAGCGCAGGCAATTAAGGGGCTCACGCTGGTGAAGGCCAAGCGGTATCTGGAGGATGTTCTTGCTCACAAGCAAGCTATTCCTTTCCGGCGGTTTTGCGGTGGGGTTGGGCGAACAGCCCAAGCCAAATCACGCCACTCTAATGGGCAAGGACGTTGGCCAGTGAAGTCAGCAACCTTTTTGCTGGGTTTGTTGAAGAATGCAGAGAGCAATGCTGAGGTGCGTAATCCTGTCCATCTCCACATTAGAAAGTAAAGAGGGATGTATTGTCGTTGGGATCACAAAGATATCTTCATTAAACTATGCGTATTATGGATATTTGGTTTTGACACTTCACATTGTGTACATGCAGGTGAAGGGTTTGGATGTGGACACTCTGACGATTTCTCACATTCAAGTGAACCAAGCCCAAAGGCAGCGCCGTCGTACTTACAGGGCCCATGGAAGAATCAACCGTAAGTGATTATTCTAAACCTAATTTTTTTGCAGTCGTTCAGTTCCAGTTCTGAACGTTAAATTAAGCAATGACTTGCCTAGTTGCTTTTTTGGACCAATTTGTTGGTGGATCTTCCGAAAGTTTGAAATAATGTTGAGAAAAAATGGTGTGCAGCATACATGTCTTCTCCCTGCCACATTGAGCTCACCCTTTCCGAGAAGGAGGTGCCAGTGAAGAAGGAGGTGAGTTGTTTTAGTTTCTGCATATCTCGTAAATGCTGATCGTGGGAAATTAGCATCTAGTTATTGCTTCTTTTGTGGTATTAATTGGCTTGAATACAAGGTGTTTTCATTTGTGATGTAATGTGTGATCTCGTGTAATTTTGTCACACAGGAGGAAGAGGTCGCTCCACGCAAGCCCCGCAAGCAGCAGGCACGTCTTAGAAGTGGTGTTACTTCGGCTTGATTAGTAGTTTTGAAACGATTTTGTTTCGTTAAGATTCATTGTAATTTTGGCAGCGGTGCAATATAATTATGCGTTTCTACGTTGTCTATGATGCGTGACACTTTTTTCTTTTGCCCCAGTTTTGGCCCTTCGCAGAGATTTGTTGTGATAGCTAGTGAGATCAAGAAGAATTTACCTACATTGTCTGAATGGTGATGTGAACACATCAGAGGACACACATCTAACTGACTGCTACTTTAGTAAATGCATTATAATGCGTGGATGATGGTTATATTTTCTATGTTTTGTCTATGTCTTCTATTTGACCGTTCGGAGTGTAGACATGGCTCCTGCATATGATGTTTGAGGAAGTATGCGATGAACAGCAGGCAATAGGAAGAGATAGTTCGTTCCAGAGTCCAGATTGTAATTTACTGCTCGGTTGATGCAATGTTTGAAGGTGTTTCAGGTGTAGGTAGAGGCCCTGTAAGATTTGTTCATTGGAATGGGTTGTTTACTTAACAAATGAAAAGTTTCATGCACTTCCTGGATTAGACATGTTGTGATACGTGCCTGTTTAATTGACGTTTGTATCAATGTCATGACTGAGATACAAACTACGATTATGTGACGTTCATCGTTAGCTTTATTGCGTATTAGGGCACGTTCAAGTTTTGAATTGTTTTCTGGTTTAAGATGTATTGAGCTGATGAACTCCAGTGATGGTCTTTCCTTTTCATCTCCTTGCTCGTTAGTATTTCAGTTCATTATTGCAATGGTTTCTTCAACTGTTTCATAAGTATTTCAGTCTTCAATGTTGCAATTGTTGCCCGAGTATAATGTGCGAACAGTATCACCAACGACGAGGGTTTTTAACAGTCACGCCTTGTGAAATAGGTATAGCTCTTCTCTTCCCTGCGGAGCAATTTCGCACTATTGGTGAAGTTGAATAGATATTGTTGAGGCTTTCCTCTGGAAGATCTGTCGAAGTATGCATTTTCATTTTTATCTATGCTTTCGACACAATTTTTGTGAATAAGGAGACCTTGCGACAACCATGTGTACTATTAGCGACCGCAATCGCAATGTTACATGCAACATTTAAACTGTGAAGGTGCTGTTAACTGGAGAAAAGTAGTCACGCTACCTTGGTGCTTAGGTGATGTCTCAGCGTTGTCTGTTGTGAATGACCCAATGTTGTCTGTCTGAGTTATCACTTGCAATTTGAAATGCAGAACTTGTCCCGTGCAAGTTGGAGGACAAATCTGAAGTATTTGTTACGATGACGTGAAACAGAGGGGAGTGTGGTGCGGTGCAGTGAACTATTTCGGGGCTATTACTCAACCGCGAACATAATCTACCAAAAATAATCTACCCTAATGCAGTCCGATGTCACTGTCTTAAAATTGATTTCACACGGGAATTAGCTCTGAACACATTGAATTACTTACTTCAAGAATGGTGTCGATGACATAACAAGTGATGTGCTGCGTGTTCAACTGCTCTGACTTCAGATTTAGTGTGAGGCAGTGGGATTCCGACATCCGGAGTCTTTAGTCTTGAATCTACCTCTGGACTATAAACACAGCTCGTCAGCTAAGTAATGTTATGAAATCAGGGGTGAATGCTTTATGGTGGATGAGTGCTATGTATGTATGCGAATATTACCCTCTGCATTTACAACATCTTTTAGCTTTAATCTGTGTAAGGATTGTGGAACTTTTGTGGAGACTTTGAGCAGTTTTGTATTGTCACTTGCAGAAACTTAAAAAAGACTTGGACATGGTAATGCCATGTGTAACATGTATATATTATCAACATGAAGATTTGGCTCCCAGGTGTGTAGACTCTAGAGTAAGTGTGGGATCTATGTACACTACATATGGGTGCAGTGTTGACTTAAGTTGCTGCGAACAGTAAGACCTAAGCTCTTACTTAAACCAATCCTTTGGCTAATTTAGCCTATAAAGAATCAAATTGTATAAGAGATGGCATGTATGTGTGAGTAAATGCAACCACATTGTTATAAAAACTATATTTCAATATGAATTGAATATAGTTGGCATTTATTTTCATCACATGTAGTAGCTTCTCAATGCTGTCATCTAAGGGGGTCTTGACTAGGCCACTACTTAACTGCAAAGCAAGGTTTTATAGCCTTAACCAATGTTTGCGAGACTTTTGGACATAATTGGTCAAAATCCTACTCTTTTCAAGCCTGATTAGTTACATTATTGAGATATATTTCATATATTCCTTCGAAATAAATGGTAGTTTTCTTGAAGTCTTGAACTACAACTGCTTATTTCTCAAACTCGACTGGTTCATTTGTAATTAGAGATTGGTTCTCCCCATTCATTGGCCTTAACTCTATCCACACCCAACCTTCTTCATGGCCCATCCTACTCTTGAGTCGGCTTGCCACAACCTTAATATGTTCATTGCCATTTCTAGCACGTGGGTCCAAAATCGTCCCCATTAACCTATGAACTAGACCCATATGGTTCAATCCATTTGCAAGCCAACACACCACTTATTAATGTCAACGCAATATCCTATCTTGGTTGCATTTTCTAAGTAACCTTTGTTGACCCCAAGTAATTAGTGACATGTCCAATGAACGTCTAACCTCACTAATCAACACACTCAATACCTAAACCCTAGAACTACGTACTTAGAGTATGATAAATTTCGGTTGCATTAAGATATTGGAATTAACTGCCTCTATGTTAGTGTGCAACTTGGTTACCATTTGGCGGACATAATGTGGTGTCTTGACTAAGGTAGAATTTGTGATTGGCTTTGAGTTGTTGAAATGTCGTATTTTGTTATTGAGGTCCATTTGGGTGTGGCTACGTTTTTAGGGTTGAGTGAAAAGATGACAAAATCCCAACATTAGTAGCATTAGGGATATTGCATTTATTTGAGAAGGATGACAATAGGTAATACGTATCATTCCTTTGTGATGATTAAAGAGAATAGCAATGTTATCTGACATTAGGGTTATATTCCTTCCATTTCAAAATAAAAGTTACGTTTGGACATAAACTGCATTACAAAATAAAAGTTATATTTGGTGAAATTTCTCTCAATTTTCGCCAAACGAACTGGAATGTTGCTAGAAACAATGTATATGTTGTTGCTGATGAACTACCAAAGTCAAATAACAACTTACACTTGTTTAACAATTGATATTTGGACTCGACAGCGTCGACGCACATCAACGCGGTTTTATGTGGTGAGATCAATCGGTGTCAATCGTCGATGGCGATGAACATGTGTTACTATGGACACCCCTAGCTCGCTGGAAAGCGCTTAGTGAGAGCTATGCGACGCACACAGTTTCGTGCTAAAAGTGCAAAAAATAACACTAAACCCACGGATTTTCTAAAACGGAGGGAGTAAGATACATCATGAGCTTGCTCAAAGATCAGTTTCTGCAGTTTTCAAACAAAAGGTTTATTTGCTTCAATGTAACTCATAAGTTGCATATTGTAACTCGTAAGTTTTCAAAAGACGTTTCCCTATGCTCAACTTCTGAGTGATGGCCAGCTTGAGTACCCATTTACTTTATTGCCACTGACGAGCTTTCCAGGTGTTGAGCTAGTCAGTGCTCGCATGACAATGTTTCAGAGTACCTGCGCTTATAACAACTTCGTTTGAAAGGAAAGGCTTGATGTATAGATCTGGTAATTGCGATCTTTTCATATGCGAACATTCTGGTACGAATTAATCGTTAGGTCTGTGGCTTTTGAATGTTGTTTCAGGAGTTCTAATGTTGAACTTGTGCAGCTCATGTGTCATAGTGTGAAGAAAACATTGATCTCTTCTGTTAAGACCAGGGCAAGATGTACTCTGTGTTAGAAGGATGCTATTAATGCCAGGATTTCTGGATCATGACTGTAGACTACACCGTTTATGGTATTAAGTGTGACATGCGTAATAGATGTCACTTACTGCATTGTTAGATGTATGCTAGGTTACACTGCTCATGAACAACTTCATCATTAGTGTTATCTCATGACACTTGGCATTTACGTGCGCTTACTAATATCCATGCATGAGTATGTTCAAGTGTCATGAGGTGTATGTCTATGTTACACATCGGTCTACAAGTTGATTATAATACACAAACGATACTTGGCGTTGGTGTGTTCAAGAATATCTTCCTCTTGCGTACTGGGCTGTGGCGCTTGCCATTAGATGGTTGGAGTAGCGTGAGTGCATCAAAGGGATGGAATCAATGAGAAATGAGGGTATGGAGGTAGATGTAGTGTGCTAGGGCTGGGGGGGGGGGGGAATGGTGGTGTGGATGTTTGTGTATGGGTTGCATACTGTGGTTGTAATGTGGAATATAGGTACGTGTGTAGGTTTTTCAATGTAGTGGAGGTTTGGTGTTTGTGGTTGGAGATAGTGTTTTTGGTGTGTATTTTGGGGGTGTGTGTGTGAGGTGGCCATGGGTGTGTGTAGCAAAAAGAGCTTATTGGCGTGAGCTTCTTGGGTGAGTTTAGTGCATATTGTAGCTTGAAGGTTTTGGGTGTGAGGATGTGGGTGCTAGTGGAGTCGATGATGTTTTTGATGGTGGTGAGTTGCTGATTGAGTAAGTTGGTGAGGAGATTGGGGTGGAGGATTTGTTTTGTTTCATCTAAGTAGGTAGTGGAAGCGTGATTGTTCTAGAGTTGTTCAAGGGGTGATGATCTATGGGAAGTCACTGATGGTTGTCTTGAAGCGTGTATTTACAACTTGCACCATTTGGAGGGATTTTGTGATACATGTTTGTGATATTTGTTTGGGGAGGGCGCGTAGTCCGCCAAGTTTATTGGTGAGGTGGTGGACGCACCTAATATAAATGATTCCGAGGCGACCATTGTCATTAGGAGCGTTGTATGGTTGGGAAGCGAGTATTTGAGTATATATGGGGAGGAAGGAGAGAGTGTTGCCTCCGAAGAGGTTATGTGGGGTTTGGGCAATGGCATTGGGGGAGAGGTGGATAGTATATATATATATATAGGCTAGTTGGACGATAGTTTGGTACACTATTTTGAAACACATGTATGGAAAGTGGTGTGGCGTAGAAGGTGTATTTGCACCAGGCCTGATGACAATGTTGAACATTTTTTTTGGCGTATGGTGGTGGGGGATTGAGTAAGGAGGTGGGATTTATTTTTGGATTTTAATAGGGTAGCGGCTTGTTAACTGGAAAATTCAAGGAAGCCCAATTTTAGTAGGATGTCATTGGGGATGTTGTCTGGTCCATGTGTTTTTTCCGATAGTAAGTTGGCAAAGGCTGTGTCATGTGCTTCTATGTTGAAGAGGTCCACAACTTGTGTATTGGGGGTAGGGGGTTT
This sequence comes from Polytrichum commune, assembly GCA_950295325.1. Lineage (NCBI taxonomy): Eukaryota > Viridiplantae > Streptophyta > Polytrichopsida > Polytrichales > Polytrichaceae > Polytrichum > Polytrichum commune. Next base: position 19,423,700 of record OX485805.1, read on the forward strand.
TAGTATATAGCCTTTTAGGTCGTGCCATGGGTATTGTCTTGCAATTAATGCACGTGCATGAAGGAGTGTGCCCAAGGAGATTGTGCAAAGACCTTCGACCTCAAGATATAGTTGATTCTTGTTGACATAGTTCTTGGGTGATATCATAGGGATGGGTGAAAAGGATGTTGTTGAACATGTAGAGACTTTCTAGGTGGGTGGTATTTGTTGGTATTAAATATGTGTTTGTGGATTATATAGGGGTTTGGTATTAAGGGTGTGTCTAAAGTGTTTGATTGCTTAGGTGATATTTATGAAAGTTTTTATCAGGTGAGTTTGTAGGTGTTTTCGCGGGCTTCTTTGCTGAGTGAGGCGATGTTGAGGAGCCAACAAGGTGGGTCTAACGGCGGAGGTTGTTTGTGGGGGTTTAGAAGTGCACGTGGCGTTTCTATATATATTTTTGGTGGATATGGGGAGGAAACCCCCTTTGTTGGAGGGAGCGCAGGGTCATGGTGGTGTCAAGTGGTTGGGACATGTTTGATCAATGCATCGCACCATGGTGTGTGATGGTTTCAATGGTTTCAATTACCGCTTGGAGGCATTGACAATGTAGGTGGTATTTGATGGTGAAGAGGTCATTAAAGCGTTGGAGATTAGAGGGTGACATTGGTCATGAGGTGTATGTAATGGGATGGGAAGGTTGATGGGTGGGGTTGAGAATTAATGTGAGGTTGAGTAGTTCAAATGTGAACATGGAAGTGGCATGAGTTGTAGATGGGGTTGGTGTAGTTTGTGTAGAGAAGGGGGTTGTGGTTTTTGATGTGGAGGTTGTCTATAAGGTTGTGGGAGGTGTAGTTTTTACCACCTTGCATGTGAAAGGTGTGTTAGTGGGGATATAAATGAAGTCCATTTTCCATATATATTGGGACCATTGGATGTTGAGGAGAGTGGGGGTTATAATTTGGGATCCTAGTTGTTTCCCTTTGAGGGGGAGGTCGTGGTTGAAGTTGCATGCAAGGATGGTGTAGGTTGGAAATTGGATGGGGGCATCGTGTATGGCATTTATAATGATCAAGATGAGAGGTGTGAAGGATAAGAAGAAGGTGTGGGTTTATTGTGAAGGAGGATGGTTTGCATAGATGAGGTGATTTGGGAGGGTAGTCTTGGTTGGGGTGAGGGGTTGCAGGGGAGTGGCTTGTAGATGTCGTGAGACGTAGATATCATTCTTTTTTGTCGGTAAGGGAATTCTCGATATAATTCAAGCTTAGTTGGGTGTGAAGAGGGTTGGCATTGGTGGTGTAGTTATGAAGGTGTTTGAGAATCTGCGAGTGAGGGGATTTTAGGGCCGCTTCACACTATGGCCATCCAAGTCGAGAGGCCGTGGGATTGAATGGTCAAACTTTGTTGAGAGTCCAAAGAAATGGGCTGAAAATAGCCAATAAAATATAGGAATTGGAGCCTTCGGCTGGGCACAGTGTGAAGCCTCCAAAGGCCAAGCCTAAAGTCCAAACCTTTGGCCATGAACTCCCAGGGCCTCTTGACTTGGACAACCATAATGTGAAGCCTCCAAAGGCCAAGCCCAGAGTCCAAAGAAAGAAGGAGCATCCCACTTTATTCCTTGCCCAAAACAACCCCTTCAATCTAACGGCCAAGATCTTATCAATGATTGAATTTTTTTATGAAAAAACATTGACGGCCTCTCGACCATAGTTTAAGTTGCCATTCCCGTTTAACCCAATCTTCCTTTGAGAGTGCGTCGCCTTGGTAAAAAGTAGGCATTTTAAGTTGTGATAGCCTTTGGACTTTGGCCTCTAGTGTCGTGTAAATAGCGATCGTGTGTCACTGCAACTCGAGTACCAACGAGAAGGAAGACAGTCAAACCCTTGTAAGAGTTCTAATTCTCTCTTCAAATGCACATATGAGTCAAGTTATCTCTCACTCCACCACGGGAGAATTAAAGAGAGTAAGTAGGGGAAGAAGAACTCAAGATTTATTGCAAAAACATGCAATCTTCACCTCACACAAGCTCTCTCCACACACTCACTCACAAGGCTTGATTTGGCAAGAATGCCAAACCAAGGAGGAGGCTCCTCACTTAGGAGCATCTCTCCAACTTCTAACATTCATCCATCCAAATCTAAATGGATGAAATCCCACAGATAAGGTGCAGCCACCGACGCCGCATATCGTGACACTAGTGTAAAGGGTCAAGAGGCCGAATTCTTGTTTTCTTGCAATACGATTGGTGGAAATCGACGGCCTCTTGACCTTCGGTCATGGTGTGAAGCGACCTTGAGTATGGAAGGTGGTTATGATGGTATCTAGTGTGTTTGGAGGTGGAGGGGGAGGGGGGGGGGGAGGAGGGGGGGGGAGGAGGAGGGTTTGAGTGTTTGAGTGTTAACAAGTAGCATAAATGACATTTTCTTTACTGTAGTTGGAAGGGAAGATGCTTTGTTGTAAGTGTAGTGGGTGTTTTTTTTCCTCTTTCTTTCTTAAATTTTTTTTAGGAGCTGGGATTGAAGTAGGTAGTGAATTGAGACAGAATATGGGGAGTATTTTTGTTTGATGCATATGGTATTATGTTGAATTTTTTTTGACTTGATACATTTAAATCTCATATATTCAAAAGAGTAGAAATATATGTGCAGACATTGTGTGCAAAATAGATAGAATACTTAGAAAATTGTTGAAATGGACCATGGCCACTTATTTCCCACAAACTTCTCCACATGTAATTGGAAGCATGTGTAATTTTATAACCCCTATTGGCCCAAGCAATTTTTTTTTGAAATTGCATAAATAATTAATCTCAAATGCAACAACTTCATGAAGAAATTATTTATCTCTAAATATGGACAATACTGTATGGATGACAATTTTGTAAGTTTATGATTATTTACAATTGTCCACATATCCTAAATCAAAGGATTAGAATTTAAATGTGTATCTAGGTATGGTCATGCACTGGTGGTTGCCTGGTAAAAAAATTCCTTCAAGACCCTTTAGGAATAAATTGGACATAATAGGAGATCTCATACCAAACATCATCATAGAAAGGATAAGCACCACATCTTAAGGTTGAAAGTACATACTTTCCTTTTCACGGAAAACCTGCTTTGTGGTCTCACCATGACATTGGTATATAAGCAAAAACCAAACCAAGTCCCAATCTAGAATCGTGATATACAATAAAATATGCAAAGATGGATTATGATGATACTAACATTGTATAATTAATAGATGAACAATTATAATCTAATTATTGGAAGTGTATTGATTGACAATAATTACATTTTTGTTATACTTTAAGATTGCACTATGTGGCCAAGGTGTCACCCCTCTTAAAATATATGCATTGAATTTCTTTGAACAATAAATTCATAAAATTTAAGTGATTCAACTCACTTTGACAAATAGGAGAACGGACCCTAAATTGCCTAAGGCGCATTCATACCACCTTTGATGTTGAGGGAAATTGAGCTCATGATCACCATCATGTTTTTATTACCATCCACCTTTAAGTGGAAGCCAAGTTCTCATAATAAAGTTGTGGCAAGGGAAGACTCTTCTTCAAAAATTTCATTTGAGAATATCTAATGGTAACAAAGTTGGAGCCTTCAAGTTGGGGCAAGAAGTTATTCTAATTTGGAATGACATATTGTATGAGGACTCTAGACTAATTTTAAAAGTTTAGATAACATACAAGTGGGCAATCGAATTTTCAAATCTATAGTTTATATAGTTGTTTAAGAGGATGGCAAAGTATGATGACCAAATCACTACAAGGAGCACATGGTTAACACATTGAATCATTTCACTGGGTTCAATACTTTCACACATCAGTGGGAGAATGTGGTCGAGCCATCATCATGTTCTTGTGATTTCTGGCAAATTTGAGTAACCTCACTTAATGCTCCTCAATGAAGGGACCTCCAATGAGGTCAACCCTATTAGTACATGCATAAAAGTAGTGATGATTTATTAGAAAAAAACTATTACTTACAAACATAAAACGAATGTGAAAAACATGTTATGAATGCACACAAACTCCTCCTAAATGGTTGAATGAGAATTCATGTGGCGGGGAACCATTTGGAGCTTGATTGAGGAACTCAAGTGAGCTCAAAGATGGTTCTTGTGATGGGGACCATTTTTGAGCTCATTGGGGAGCTCATATCAATTCAAAAACGGATTCCGCAGTGGGGAACCATTTTTTACCTCATGTGAAGAGCAATGAGCTCAAGGGAACTCAAAAATGCAGGTTCCTACATTGGGGAACCAAATGAAGGGAATGCATTTGCCTTTGGCCAAAAGATGTCTATATAAAAACAAAACCTATGGCAATCGTTTATAGGCACCTAAATTGGTGCTCTTGAAATTTTGATAAGTAGTTCTTTTGGTTAGTTTCATATGTGGGCCAAAATCCCTTCCGAATGATGAGTTTTTGAGAGACTTTAAGATAACTCAATCGTCCAACGGAATTTAAATACACAAGATGCCTACATAGAGTGCTACATGGGATGAAATAAAAAATTACAACCGAAACCAAAAACCTATGGTTGATGATTGAAACGCATTATTTATGCATTTCTTCACCATTAGATGCAATTGCCAAGTTGTAAAGGATGGTTGGAATGGACATGTTTTCTTCTAGTGATGATGTAAAGTGGCCCTTACAACCCTTTGCATAGATCACCAAATTGGAGGATTAAGGTGCACTATATATTTTTGACTAAATCCTCATCTAACACACTCCTTACTTAATTGAGAGAGATTGTTGCACTAGATACTTAACCTCTACATGCATGAGATGGATAATTTTCTCTATGCACCCACTTCTCGTAAGATATGAAACACGTAATTAGTAACAAGAAAACCGTAGAACCGTGAGGCTCTGTCCTTTCTTATGAAAGACTACAATTATAGTTGTATACTTTGCTCATGCCAGTCCATAACTATTTACTATACCTATAACAAACTATAACAAATTGGATTTTTTTCAATACATTTTAGAGAACAACTATAGTAAACTAGATGTATATAACTATAGTTAACTACATTTTTTGGTAGTTCAAATCGCGATCAACTATAGTTACGAAAGGCAACTAGTTAACTAATAGATGAAGTAGTTGGTTAGTTGTCCAAGGTATGCAAACTTTCATCATCCACATTAAATAGACTGGACCAAAAATAATAGGATCAAGTAACGTCCAAGTTTGAACACAAAGTGGCTAGGATATTTGCTCTTGAAACATAAAAGTTGATGCATAGTCTCCATCCTACAAACAAAGCCAACAAATTATTAACAGATCCAGTCATGCCCATAGCCATTTGCCTCATAATTTCTTGGTGGGTTTGGAGTTCACATCAAAATCTTATTCATTGTCAAAGCGAAGATTTTATTGCTCATTGAGTGGTCATATAGGTTTCCCCAATCATGTTGACTATTGAACCTAGAATGGTTAGCATATTTTGAGCACATATAGCTATCTAGATTACTGCTATACATTCTAACCTCGTTAATACGACACTCGTTTATACAACATCCTCGATATTACGACACATTTTTGCGAGACCAAACTTTTTACTTCAAAACTCCCTCGTTTATACGACTACGGCACTCAATAATGCGACATTTAGAATCTCCATTTTGTCATATTAAAGAGGTAGTAAATGCTAGAATTCCTTTCACCTATGTTATGTACGTCTAAAAGATATTCACTTTCACTTGGCAACTACTTGGGAACTTCACTTCTCATTTTGAACTTAATGATAATTAGGGTTACTACTGTAGAATGGATATGGTCAGGGTTAGAGTGGCCTCTTGCCTAGTATGTCGCCTTGTACACAAATGATATAGTATCACCAATACTATCTTGATGCTAAACATCATGCATCATTGTTGTCTAGTTTCTCATTGGAGAACTCTTTATATTTCCATGTTAATGAAATGATTAGTTTTCAAAAGTTAGTGGAAAATTTAGATAAGACAACAATTGTTGACTTGGGTAGGCAACACTAGATATCTTTGGACTCCTATTTCAAGAGTTCTCGAAAATATTTGTACTTGTTTGGAGTTGTAAGTTACTATTTCATACCATCTATATTGCTTCAACTTGTTGTATATATTTTTAAGCTCACGTTACTTATGTTTTCGTATTCCCTCAATAGAGTTATCCGTAAAGTGAGCTGAAGAGAGGGTTTTGGGCCTGGATTTGAGAAAATTGTGTGACAGGCCCTAAAAGTGGAGCATGTGTTTGTAGCTATAAAAAAACACAGGCACAAATCTTTTGAGGGACCGGAAATGGTGAAAATTTTTTTTTGCTCCTGTGTTGCGAGCGCGCCCCGGGAATTTAGCGTCGCTTTGTCAGAGGGTGCTAATTCTGTCGCCCTGTTTCGCTAATTCTGTTAGGGGTGCAAACAAGACTAAGTAAGTAGTGAAGCACGCCCAAAATCAGCAAGCACGCATGACGGCCTCAACCACGAATAGGCGGATTCTCTCATCCAAAAACAAGCAGACCAGCTCTGACCCTAAACCCTGGCCTTGTGTATTATGCCCCGGAATTCAAGAGCCTTACTTTGCGTTTCCATGGGTTTGTGTGAATAGTGCACTCAAAATCTGTCAAAACACCAGCTCACTTTACGGATAACTCTAATAACACGACAACTTTACACCATTTGTCATATTAATGAAGAGACACACCTCGATAAACGACTTTTTTTGTGTGTTTCCCAAACATGTCATACTAAAAAGGGAGAACAGTATTTGATTTAGGCACATCTGACTAAGTTGCTCTCCGGTCTCATTGAATAAACATCATAAGCTAAGCAGGCCTAATTTGGCCAGAGTACTTATAATTTGTCAGGCGCCTGCATTTGATGGGTTAGGTGCCGATGTCAGAACGCATACCAAAAAGACATGCATTTAGAGAGATTGGACCAGAGTTCGGGAAGTTTTTGAAGCCTGTGTGGCTAATTGCCGGTAGTTGCTACAAAGGGTCGGATTTTTCCCAATTTACATCGGCAACAGCCGGTCTTTTGTAAAATCAATCGGCCAATTGCCTATATTTTCATATTTTCATTGGCCAATACCCAATTAAATGGAATTCATATCAGCACTAATTGTTTTAAAAATGTATGAAAAGTTATTAGAAAACATTTCTTAGTACAAAATCTTGAATAAGTGAAAAGAAAGGCATGTTCAAAACTTTAAATTTGAAGAGTTAATATCCTTGGTAGGAATTGAACCTAGCAATGCCTTCACCGCTAAAGGCCAAGGGTCCCCCAATTCTTCATAAAAGCAATTGGATTTAGTCATGGAAAGGTTGCATAATTCAAAAAGTTTAAGGTTTAGGGTACTTCCTCAAGTGCATCATCAGATGCCCCAGACAAATAACGCTCTGGATTGCTATACAAATAGCGAAACTCAGTTGCTCACAAGTTTGAAATCCAATAACTCACAAGAAGAATCGGCTACATTTCCGGGACATTTTCTGGTCCATCGGCTAATTGCCGGAGGATTGAAATTACAGTCGGATTGCCATCCGATGGTTGAAAATTTGGACCGGCCATGAGGGGAAATCCATCGGCTGATAATGAACTAGCCATCAGTTTTCCCCGAACATAGGATTGGACTGCGTGCTTTACAATCGTGAACCATTTCAAGCTCAATAATCACGGTCAGTGTATTATGTGAACCTTTATGATCATTATCTGCAATTTGATAATACATAATATGTTCATGAGAGTTCCCAACATCATGAGGAAATGGCTATGGCCTTGATTTGGATTCACTCATCATCTTGTGCTAATCGGTTGTTTCATATCGTAAGAGAAGTGGACGCAAAGTTAAAGTTGTCCAATTAAGGTCAACTTTTCGTAAAGGGAGGTTTTTAGTATGGATGAATGAGAGGTATATTTGTATGTCGAATTCCCTCTCCCTTGGGAAAGGTGGTTGGTGATGGACCAACCCCTTTTGAAGTTTTTGGAGTTATAGAACTATGTATGATTGTGGATTTCTGATAACACCACTCCACGATGTGGGCCCTTGGAATATGATAGTTTGATGGTGGGAGCTTGGTTAAAGTTTGGGTCTCCCTGCGCATCTTTCCAAGCACATGACTCTTATTATCCAAGGGCCCACTGAACGAGCACTAAGTGTTGGGTAATGCTATGCTCAATTCCATTCCTTATCTTTGTCGGAAACCCACATTTGAGTGGTTAGATATGGATCTAACTGGATGGACACCCAAAAGATATGAGACAAGGTGGTCAAACCAACACTTCAAGCAACTTTGCCTATTTTTTTTTAGTCCATTTGGATTAGTGGTATGCATGACTGGCATAGCAGATTGGCCTAGACAAAAAATAGTAAACGCAAAATCAAAACAAATTGTGCATCATATGAATACACTACAAATTTTTGAAGTTACTAATTAGTAGCTTTCTAAATCCACCCTAGACTCCCACTTTTCCCATTGCAAAGGGATCCCAAAACCGTCCCAACAGTCGTGCAAAAACCAACCCCGCTTTCTCCCCAATCTAGCCCCACCTTTTGCCCAAACTATCCCCGTGTTAAAACCAACACTGAACGCAAGAGAAAATCTTAAGCCCTTATATCTTTGGCATGTGGGATCTTGATAAAAACACACACACACACACACACACACACACACACACAAACATGTAAGTAAATCACTCCCTAGCTACATTCTAAATGCTTGTCCAAACCTAATCCCCACTTTCGCCTAAAACCAACCCTGCATTCTCCCAAAACCACCCTGCTTGTCACCCAAATCCGCCCTCACTTTGCATTGCAAACATTCGGATGGTTAAAGATGTGTTTTGGGTACATGATTAGGAGACATGCATAGGTGTTGAGTTTGATTGGGATGTTGGTTATAAAACCCTCTACCTTAAGTCTTTAAATGAGATGAGAGTAGTATGTGCTCAAAATCTGTTAATGAGTCTAGGTTCAAAAACCAATATGATCATTGAAGAAGAAAGAGAATCAAGCTCACTTTGGAAATGAATAAGATTTCCATATGAGCTCCAAAAGTCATTTGGAGAAGAATGTGTACAACCTTCATTTAGATTCACTAATGATCTTGTACTAATCACGTGTTTCATGTCCCAAGAGAAGTGACTAATCAATTATTTATTTGTTTGTTTGTTTAGTTAGTTTAGGACCCCTGTACCTTGAGCCTTAATGGCCTACATGCTCCAAAATGGGACCTTCAATTTCCAAATGATCAGAGCCTGCTAGAAAATAATAGGTTAAAGTAATTTGTTTTTGTAGACAATAGCTATTGAATTCGCCCTACGACCTCCAAGAGCTCAAGCATAAAGTAATGTGCATGGTTATTCTCTGTACCTCGTGAAGCACCTCACATCTAGAAAGAAAATTCGACAACTTGATCACTTTAAGACGATTCTATGCATGCAACTCTCCGTCGATCTATAGTATTGAAAATTTGAACTAATACTACCATGTTTCTCGTGAAAACAATGAGATTTGTAATTAAGACGAATTCTTAGTTTTTTTTTTTGAACCTTTTGTTTTATTATGAAGAATGTGTTTCTTTGTGTGTAATTGTATTTGTATTTGCAACTGTATGGATGTGACCCTTTGATGGTGTTTTACAACTTCTCTTGTGTGAGATTTCTCAAGAACCCTTGGAGAAGTTATTTTATATCACACCATTAAAAACGTTTTGCCCCTTAGCCCTATTGGTGAAGAGCACAATTTTAGACTCAACATTCTACACCGGAGTCCAACACATGAAGTAACACCATGTGACATCATATTCTCACCAAATCTTGACAATCTCAAGTTAAGAAACTACTCCTATTGGTTTGAAAAACCAGTCTTTGATTTGGCTCCAATTTTGAGCATGAAAATAAGATCCATTATGGGGTGTTGTTTGGACACCATTCTTGCACCCGGATCTTATTGTAAACTCATCCTTTTACTGCTCTAGCTCACAGGAGGTTTCAAGTCCGTGTCCGCCGTCCAAGGAGGTTTTTGGACACAATCGGTCAAGATCCTAAGTAAAAATATCCAAGTCCAACTGGTCACATGTTGACATCTTTCGGTTTTTCTTTGATTACTTGAGGCGTCTTCTATAGATCCCTCTTAAAACGACCAGAAATTTTCCTAAAGTCTACAACTTCAACCGGTCATCTTTCAAACTCAACCAGTGCTTGTCACTACACCAAATACGGTATTTAGCGTGACTTACTATTTGGATTTACACGGTGCTATATCTTTTTCACCAAGTAAAGTTGTCAATGTTCTATAGTGTCCAAACTACCAGTTTAACAATTGTGGGGTAAACTATGAGATGCACAATAAACATATATACACCATTGCGTAATTCCAAATAGTGCTCAATTGACACTAACTATCCTATTTAGTGGAGCGGTTGGTTCTCGGAGTTCATTGTTGCGAGTGGGGTTAGTGGAGCGAAGGCCGGTGTGCCATAGCTTTACTTTGGAGGCGGTGTAGGCCTGAAGTGCGAGGGTACCTGGTACTAACAGCTACTCACGAGTATGAACAGGAGTTACTTGGAGTAAATGCCACCCAGAGGGTAAATCCCCTTTTCAGGATCTATTATAGTTAATCTACCTTTGGCCCCGTACATAAAGAGGATATGTATATATATTTCCACACTTACAAGGAGAGCCTCACGGTTACCGATGCCCCAAACCCGGTGTCCCAAGGAAATTAAGGTTACATACATACTAATTAACCGGCCGCAAAGTCACTTAATTAATGGACCAACACACACTTTGGGTTATGATACTTTATTTGAAGGACTCTCGCTCCCACCCTTTTCCTTAAGCCACATCAATGGCCTCTTGATGAGTGGATTTGTGGGAGAGAGAAAGCCATCAACTCGCGTGGGGCCCTTCGTATTTCAAAAACCCTAAGTTGGTTAATGAAGAGTCAAACAAATGGGCCATTCGGACAATGACCTAACTTAATTAAGTTATGTTAGCTCGCTCGGATGAGGGCCGGGGGCCGCCGCTTGGTTCCTTCAACACAACCAACGCTAATTAATGGCACCCACGATTTGTCAACAACCGCAACGAGCGTACGTAATATCGGATTCAAGAGTAAGTCTTTTTTTAATCTAAGCTACAACTATCATTAGTTGTGTGGCGTATTATAGTCGACCCCGGACGGCCATTTTTAGCGTGCATGTGAGTTAACATTCATGAGTCCACAATGTTATTCAATTCCACAATTCATGGTGGCAGCCAACTCGAAATTCGGCTGGAGTCTGGGGCTACATATACTTATACACATACATACATACATACATGTGATTTGTATATTTAATGTCTTGTTCATTGAGCTGGGCCCTCCATGAATGTCTCCTAAGGTAGAGATGGGTCTTGAATGGTTACGTTGTTTTGACTAGCCAACTTCTACTCATTAGGATGTGAAACACACGATTTGTACAAGATGGTTGGGACATCGAAATCGAGTCTGTAGCCGCTTTCCTCATGATTTTTGGGTAAATAAACGGCTCTAGTTGGTTGAAGTTCTCCGATTTCAATGCATGACATAAAAAAAAAACATAATAACCTCTATCAGAACTTGCTTTTCTCCTGATTGAGTGGACTTTGCAATTAGCATCACAAAACACTGGAATCAGTCTAGTCTTACGCACTTTCCTCATGATTTGTGGAGTTCATGTGACCAAGTTCACAAGTAGTGTCATGGATGGTTGACATTTGGACGAAATGCATGCCAATTCTGGAAACAAAGCTTGATATATTTTGCACCCTAATTTTTGTTTTGGTAACGAAATACTGTCATGCATGATTGAAGTTTGGATGAAACACCACTTAGTAAGTGATGATCATTACGACACTGTGAATCTATAATACGCAATTTTTTTTAAATTTATTATTATTATTATTATTTTTACAGGGCCTCATAGGCTGGCTGTGAACTACACAAGTTATTAGCTTGAGATCCCATTTTAGAAAAGGGTGCAGGCATAAGCTGCTCAGAAATGTTATGCAATCTGGGCCAATGAAAGAGGAAGAACCGACGGCTAGTTACTGATGAACCGGTTGAGCCTGAGGGAACACCGGTTCGAAATTCAAGACTTCAGGCAAACTCCCATTCATTTTAGAGAATACACCTGAATTCAATAAAGAAAAACCGAAAGACGTCAACATGGAAACTGGTTGGAGTTGGAAACACTAGGATCTCGACCGGTTGACCGGTTATGCCCAAAAATCTCCTCGGTCACTGATCTGAGCACTCGATATGAGAATACAATAAAGGAAATGAGCCTCTAGGGTCTGCGAGGATAGCTGTAAGGCGCCTTTCAATCAATGAACGTGGAGGAGTAACCGACCGCTAGTTACAGATGGACTGGTGGAGTTTCAGAAATAATAGGTTGAAGTTCAAGATTTCAGGAAAATTACCGACCATTTTAGAGGAATTTAGAGAATACACCTCACGTTGATAAAGGAAAACCGAGAGGTGTGAATGTGTAAGCGGTTGGACTTGGGAACACTAGGATCTCGACCGCTCATGTACAGAAATCTCTGCGGACAGTGCTTTCAATGCCTTGGAAGAAGGAAATACGTATCTTCTTATAAAAAGCATGGAGTGATTCCATGTTGTGCTACAAAAGGGAGGCTGATTTACAAACGGAAGACTTATTAGTGACCCAGCAAAACCTCCTGGCCTGCCACCTCAGGGCCGCAACCTCTGGACGCAGTCAAGATTTAGCAACGGGCAGGACGGGCAGAGTTCAAGGGCAGACGACGAAACTTTCTTCCTCGCTCAGAATCCGGTTGCACTCTCACTGAAGTTTCGAAGCATTCAACACACACCATTTAAGAATTTCCACTTTGAAATAATGACTCTAAGTCTAGGCAGTAAGAAGTGCAATGATCACACTGCCAAAAATCTGGTCACAGCTTTTAGCCCGAGCATGACCTCCTGAGGATGATGATCGAAGAAGAAAGAGGTGATCGACACTAGATGGGGAATTATTAGTTCCGGAAATCGGACCCTGGACATAATTGGGTCTACTTGGATATTTTTTTACTTGGGGTGAGCTGGTTTCCTTGTTCCCGTGCATGTTTCTAGGATTTGGATTTTGTTGAATGTTAAGCTTCAAGTTGGACTTTCCGGTTTTGAATGTGCAAGGTCAACCAGGCGAACTGAACACTATCTAGGAAATGACGAACTGGACTTGTTTGCTTCTGCAGAAACTGTGCAGATTCGATCTTGTCTCGACGGCTCCATGTTCTCTCGTGCAGACTAGTAACGACAATGTGTGTTGGTCAATCCTAAGCTGTTTTGAGGATATTTGCAGGTATGGGGGATAGAGACACTGATGGAAAAAGTAGTATATATGCAGTGAGCGGGAATTTTGCCTGGCCAAGGTTGAAGACTACATGGACTAGAAGAGGAAGGGGATATTGGACGTATAGGAAGGCCAAAATGATGTGCAAGGATTCGGTGACAGAAGAAGCAGAGTTGAGATCAAATTTGAGACGAAGGGTTGAACGGTGAAAGAAATGTCAGACAGAATTAGAAGTTAGTTGCATATAATACTAGAGGACTCAATCGATTCTTATAAGCTGATTATCAACGGATTCAAGAGCGCGAGGGTTAGGTAAGTGGCATGATATTTATAAGGATGTGATGAATTCTTTGCAACATCGGAAGAATGATCGGCAGAAGAAGAAAACAGGGAGGGGGCAGTACGGCGTGACAAGAATCCTAGAAGGTGTGCAGATGGAATTTCAAGTGCAATTAATTTCTGTGTCGAGGAGCGCGCGTTTGATGTTTGATGATAATCGATGAAGAAGAGGGATAAGAAATCATCATCATCATCATCATCATCATCAGCAGCAGCAGCAGCAGTAGCACCACCACTTAGCACTGATTAGCTCTAGTGTTGAGCTGATGCTATGGGGTGGATGTGGTCACTGTGCCTAGGGAGCAACAAGACATCTCGCAAGCAGCTTCGTGCCAGTGGTAGCAGAGTGCGTTTCTTGGTGAATTATAGAACTTTAGAATGATTAGCGGCCGGTATATGGAGAATTTTGTTATGTGTCAGTTGCAGCTATAGAGCTATTCCCTAACATCACAGAAATGAATCGAAGCAAGCTTAGCACTTGCAGATAATTTGTAGACTGTGCCATACATAACGTTGTGAGACCATTGAGAGATTATTCAATACATTGCTCTTTTTGCGATCAAGTAACGCTGCACTTGTAAGTCTCTCTACATTGCTCAGGCTTGCTGCCATTTTCAAGCATTTTGCTCTCTTCATCATTTGCTCTTTTTGTTTCTGGTTTTGTTCAGGGACGAGTGAGCAACGATGTTACAGAAGTTCTTAGGCCTCCGGAGTGCCTTCCTGAACCGATCATCGGCAGTAAGGCACCTGCATGTGTCGAAGGTAAAACAGCTTTCATTTAGTTTCAGATTGAACGATATGATCTGCAGACAGAGAGAGAGAGAGTGAGAGAGAGTTTTTTCACTCTTTGCTTTCAAGATTTTAGCCCGCAACTGTTCTGTGAATAACCTGGATTTTTTGTGCAGAATATTCGGAACCAAGAATTGGGAGTTATAAGAGTCTCCTCTTACCAGGACCGTCAAAGGGCGCAATATCCAACAAGAGTACTAATTCGTGTGCGCAGGATGCGGATGAGAAGATCATTAGGTGGGAGCTTGGGCAGTCTAACGAACATGAGACAGAGTTTGGAGTTAATTCCAAACAGAACAAAGGAGGAGACGAAGAAGACAGACTTAGAGAAGAGGTCGATGATCTCCACTTAATTACTAGGCATTGTGATTCGAAAGAGTTTAAACTCGAAGTAATATAACTCGTTGCGTTTGTGCTCAAAGTTTGCAATTACTTTCCGAAGAAGAAAGAAACTGATGACGAAATTGATTCAATTTATCCAGGCGAGTTCTCTGCGGTGGGCATGGAATGTGACGGCTCTCCGGCACCATGGTGCCATTCATCCAAAGTCTGGCATCCCGGAGAGCACCGATGTGATGCGAAGATACTGGAATCCAGCATGGGGATATGCATTGGACGCCATGCCCGATTCCTATAACAATCAAGCTGAACATCAACAAGGATCAACTCCAACTAGTCGGAAGTCCTTCTCGGAGCTTTTGATCGAAGCCGACAGTACCGGTGGTGATTCTTCAACAACTGTCAAAGGACCTCTTGCCTTGTAAATTACGTTCATACCTATAACACCGAAGCTCACATGTCTAATAGCTTGGTCCTTCTGCAAGATTGCTGGGTTTAGGTGGCATTGTTCTAAAATTGTGAATGAGGAGGTGCTTAATTGGTATTTTAGGTCATCTCTCTGGTAGAGTACTAAGGTAGACGTGTCTTAAGTAGACACTTTTCCTAAGGTGGAAGCCTTGTTGAGAGGGATCTTCAATACCCAGAATCTTGAGGTACTTGCCAATTCGTGCGGAGCAGATAGAAGAATTCCAGTATCGAGTCGGAGTTCGTGAGAATTTGCTGCGAGTTCCTAAAGACAAGATTGATCTTCTGCCCATAAATTAGCCATGTGCACTGCCTCCCAT
Source organism: Polytrichum commune (assembly GCA_950295325.1). Classification (NCBI taxonomy): domain Eukaryota; kingdom Viridiplantae; phylum Streptophyta; class Polytrichopsida; order Polytrichales; family Polytrichaceae; genus Polytrichum; species Polytrichum commune. The sequence continues at coordinate 19,439,271 of OX485805.1, forward strand.
GGAAAACGCTTATGTCTCTTGAACTCCCTAGAATTCCCTTGTTGAGCCACATGTCGCATCATTCACCCTGAATAGACAGAATGAGAAAGTTGTGCGATTGGCAGATGCATCCACTTTAGGATCGTGTGTTATACACATCTTCATGAAATTAATTGCATTGTGGAGTTTATTTCGGTCACATTCTAAGTTGAATATGATATTGGTAGACGAGCGAACACTTAACGATAATGTTGACTGCCACAATTGAAGTAGGTGTTCCATTATTATAGTGTTGGATTAAGACACGTCTACATTATGCCCTCTGCTTTGTTTGGACGATTTATTCTTGTTGGCTGTGGACAGGGCTGCAACCGCAGCTGCTGCTGAAAGAGCTGCAAGGAATCCATCTGGAGTTAGGATTCGGCGATCATCTCTTGGAAGTCACGGCCACAGAATGGAATCAGCAGCAGGGCATGGCTTTTCGGAGAATCTTCTTCCACATCAAGATTATGACAATTTACCTAACCTGCAAAGGATGATTGTAGATTTTCCAAGACTGCCTACGGATGGACAACAATCTCGGCGTACTAAAATCCGGGTAAGCTCCTAACCTTTGTGACTAACTAAGGTAGATTGGCCTTATTTGGTTACTTTTTGTTATTGTTTGCTACCTTATACTACTCGGCAAGTTAAAATTTGTTGCGAGTCCGCAAATGTATATGAAGGTGCTAGTATCAATCCCAGAAATTTTTTGGGCTAATCTCGAAGTATGATACAGAATTATCAAACTACATTGACAATGAGCCAGAAGAAGCCCACAGAGGTCCCCCCATTATGTTTAGTATTTCTTATCTTTCTCTCCTAATCTGAACCTGATAATCCGGCGTTACTTGGCCCTGCCTCAAAAATTGAGGTCAACTGTGATCTGGTGAAATTTATATCACATGCCTCTGAAAAAATGGTGATGAAATTTGTTTCGATACCGCTCATTGAAACGTGGAACTTGAACCCTCATACGCCAATCACCAACAATAAGTGGCATTTAAACTAGATTAAATGGCTATTTGAAGTTTCCTATTTGTAATGGACTATTCCGCTTATTTTTTCAGCAGGAAATATCGAGTGGCAGATCAGAGTTGAAGAGACCTGCCCTGGATTCATCCACGATCATGAGCACTGGCGAAGGCTTAGACTTCGAGTGGGCTAGATCATCAACATCGACTGATCAAGCAGACAGGAGATCAAAGTTGTGCAAGGATGTCATGGGATCATCTAATTCTCCAAGCTCAATGTTCTTGATTGATGTTCCAGGGTCGTCAAAGACTTTATCTAGTATTAAAAAGCACGCCGACATGATTAATCCTCCTAATGAATCTGTACACACCATTCCACTGTTGCAGGTTGGGTCAAGGGATTCTTCATTTTCTCATAGTGAAACTCATGTGGCAAGCGGGGTGGCTGCGTCCAAGGAAGGAAGACTTCAGTGGCACAAAGACACGGAGAGATTAATCCATCACAAATCTTTAGCCTTACCCCGAACAACTGCTTCTCAAAATGGCGGTCGCTCATCACATAAAAGATTTGGCAAACTCTTCCGGTCGTCATCCAAGAAAAGGTCCCTGTCCTTTGGATCGCGTCCATTTCGGAGGCCTTTGTCACCTGTTCCAGAAGCCTTGTCCCTTGATGAATCACTTTGGAGTAAATCAAATGATCACACCGATCAAACTGCACGCTCAACAGACAATATTGCAAATCATGCTAAGGACCTTATCAATGCCAATATACAGAAGTTGGGGTTGGAGTTTGTTAATTCTACTACTTCAGGAAAGAAAACTTCATCTAGTCTGTCAACAAACAGATCCACTGGATCACCGTCGTCTCCTCTGAGCATACATGATGAGGACCGAAATTCTAGACCTGTTTCTCCACTTATATCCTCTTCTATATCAATCCCTATAGCTACACCTAACAGTTCAAGCTGGAAGCACAATTTTGACGTGGAGCACCCTAGGGAGATCGGACAATGGGAGGCAGAGAAATTTAGGAGCTACAAGCACATTGGAGGAATTGAAAGCCTGCAACCACTCAGGAGTTCTGAATTGACCTCATCCGGGTATTCCCAGAGTGGATTGGTTTTGAGTGAAGAATTAGACTTAGACCTAAGGACCCCAGAAACCATTGCAGGTGGGGGCTCATTCTTAAAATTTGTGGGTGGACGAAGAAGTCTTGGTGGAAGTGAAATGGCAGAACTAAGGAGTAGAAGTGCTAGTAGCAGGCAAAATCTGCAAAGGAATCAGGAAAATATGTTGGAGCAGGAGGGAAAAGAGTCAAATGATCATGCGTCGATCAAACAATTTGAAGATTGGAATTCACTTCGGAAGTCTGCCATAGGCAAAGGATATTTTGCAAGTAGGACACAACTGAAAGACAACTATGGCGCCTTATCTGGTACATCCTGGACTCATTTGTGCTTGCTTGTTGATCAGTTTCTCATAAAAATGATGACTTTTTATAAGTTATGAATCAAGTAATGTTTTCTTGACTTCACTACTCAAGTCTTAGATGTTAGTTGGGTCCAGAAAGGCACAGCATAACCAGGCCACTTTGAGAAAGTGATTTACCAGCTTCAACTCTATTAGCGCTGCTAGAACCTTATATATAAGGTAAGTGGGCGTTATTCAGTTTGTTTTCATGTTCTCCAACTTCTGGATTAGATCCACACAACAAAACTTATGTTCCATTTAGCAGATGTACAATGAAGCATCAGCAAAAATCCTAGTGAAAATCGGTCTCGCCCAATTTAGTTATGGTTATCAGAAGAGCATGTTTGTCGATTCCTTAACTGGATACCAATTGTGTTCACTGTTGAGTGTGGAGAAGGTAATAAAATTTGAAGACATAGTCCAATCTCTTTTAAACATATGTCTCTATGGTGTTTGTTCATTGATCCTCACCCTACCACACACCAATCAAATTTCTGGGTCCGATTGAGGAAAGTAACTGAATAACACCCGCATACTTTGTATTGAGGATAGGCATAACAGTTTCTTAGTAGGTGCATGAAACAATCTTCATTCTGTTTGACAACAATTTCAACCCTGACATTTATACGAGCCGGTGCATTGATGAGATTTTTCATTTCTTATTTGTACTTCTTAATTTTTTTTTATATCTCTAATGCATGGATCTAGGCACTACGAACAAAGGTGGGGTTGTAAGTAGAGACGAGGAGCTCGAAAATGGTAGCACCACAACATCAATGCAAGCCAGGGGAAGAAATGCTTCAGATTCAGAGACTTCCACAAAAACCAAGTCCCGTAATATTTACCAGGATGACACGTTAGCTGTAAACGCAAGAGATTCTGAGGGCCTTGATTGTATTGAAATCAAGGGCAAAAATGGAACTACTCCATCATCAGATCATTACCAGAAAAGCCCAGGACGAATGGACACAAATTTCCAAGTATTGACTCCGCAGAGAGACCCTCAAGTAACACCTGAAGTGTTTATCTCCCCAAAAGGATGCCACAAGGACTTGGCATTCACAAGATTGCTGGACATTAACTTAGAGGATAGGCCCATTTTTGGCACAATTGCTGACCACTGGGAAGCTGCGAGCTGGTCGACGAAACGTCAAGCATGGGACGGCAAAGGCATCCCAAACTCCACTAACAAGTACAAAGAGGTGAGTTGTTGTACGCACCATGTTGTTGTTGTTGTAAATGTTGCATTTTTGTGACCCTCTTGTTTTTGGTCTTTCTTGTAGATCTCGGTGGTAGAATGTGATATTCTGATACCTATATATAATAAAATAGAAGTAACATCGGCGTTTCAGTTTACGCTGACGTGAATGGGAGTCTGTTCTTCCTTGCCTTTATCATTGTTTTGTCAAGCTTCAAGGGAAGGGTACTTCCTTCCTTTTGAAAGGTTGGCTCCATTGAGTAATCTTGTATGTTTTCTGGAGGGTAACCTTCCTATGGTGGTTCCACCTTGGCTTGTCTATTCCCCGATTTTCTTTAGTTAGAACTAGAAATGTGATATATTTTATGGCTATTTAATGTACGCGTTTCAGGAGTATTTTTAATTTTGTGTGGGGGTAATTTTGGTCCCTTTTTTATGATCTGATGGTATTTTTGATGTTGTTGGTCTTGAGGTACAGGATCAGAAAGTAAGTTTCCATGCAACACCTTTTGAGGAGCGATTGGCGCAAGCTTTAGCAACACAAGAAACTGTTTCTCCTAGGTGCGCCTTGGTGGGGTCTTAAATGGGTGCTTGGCTCCTTAAATGGTTTGTCAACAATGGAGAGCTAGAGTGTTCACATTTTTTCAACCTTTCAAAATCTAAGATTATCACAAACATCACATCAAACTTCAACATGAAAGCAGTGTCTACCACACTTTGGTTGCAGTATCAGTCTTTGGTTTTTTTGTATGATAGCTGCAAGATCTCTAAAGACGAACTGTGTGTTGAACCAATGATGAACCAACTATTAGCTAAATGTGGAATTAGCATCGTGAAGATCTAAAGCCCCGAAGGGCATATAAGGGTAGATGTGTCTTGAATGATTACTTTTTCTGACAAGTCCACTTGTCCTAGGATATAAAACAGGCGATTAGTACAAGATGGTTAGCAAATCCGCATAAGAGGCTGGAGCTGCTTCCCTTATAATTTTGACAGCTTGTATGAAAACTCATGCATTATCAAATTGAAGATTCTCATGCTCATTAAACTGCTCTCCCTTTCACACTTCTGTGTTAGTACATGAATGATCTAGGTTTCCAGCAAGCATTTAATACTTATGGTCACAGTGTAAAGGCCGAATTTTTTAACATTCGCAAGCCATTTTTTTTTGTATGTGGATGTGCAGGAAGCTCTTGGATGTTTCAGCAACCAGAAATGTTCACAGTGAGGAGGCACACTAGTTCAAACCCTAAACTTTTCCACGAGACCTGTTTGAAAGCCTCTTCTACAACCCAAACACCCTTGTATTATCATCAACACTAGATTGAAAGTGCACAATCAATGCATAAGAAACCTTCCTCTTGTAAATCTTTTGGAGATTATAAAGCCAACGCCACAACAAGACGAATGTTGAGGTTCAACAGACATCCGATCCAAGGCTTTGTTAATGTGAAGTACCTTCTGTATTCCCCGTTTTCAATGGATAGCAATTCTCTTCCCCATCATTAAAGGCGTAGGAAAATAACCCACTCAAAAAACACGCCCTTTTCACCATCAAACTGTGAATAAGCTATCCATGATTGTTGTTGACCATAGATTGCCATCAGGAGTAGCTTAATGTCATTTCTACCCTGTTTTCCTTGTTTGTTTGTTTGATAAGTAGAACATTGCAGCCAATTCTCAACATTTGTCTAGCCATAATCAAGGGATTACCGTAGAGAGCTCCCTATTTCATCTTTACATGTGCCGGAATGTAGTTTCCACGGGGATACCAGTGGGTCTTGGCGATTGTGAGCATGACATGTGGCAGCATTTGAGGGGGAAATAATTACTTTGTGTCGGAATACGGAGCCCTCTGCGGTACTACAGTCGGTGTTGAATTGTTTGGATCCAAATCAAAGGCGTGGCAGTGGGTAGGCAGAAATGAAGGCTAGAGAGTCCATCTCAAATTTGAGACTCATCAATGGGGGAGGTGAACCTCATGGTTGTCCTCACAAAGTTGCGAGGGTTCTTCTCCCTCGCTCATTCACTTATCTCGATGGGAGCCCAAGGCTTGTAATTCCTGCAAAAACTTTGTACTGGGAAGTTGCCCTTGGAGCAGTATGCTAGGGTAATGTTACTCCTTGTTGCAACCTCTTGTGCACGTTGTTGGTTGAAGGTAAAAGTGAGAATGACAATGAAAATGGTTGTGTTGGGTCGGCTAATGGCTCCACTCTGAACAATATTCTACATGATCCTTGATAATCGAATGGGGTATGAGGTGCAAGATAGCGTTTTTCATGGTGAATTTGTGGAAATGGATCAAGATAGATAGAAACTCCGGTCCCTTTTTAGCAAGGGGCCGGTGTGAATAAAGTGTCCGTTCATAATGCCGATGACCCGATGCCCACCGGACCAAAGGGACATTGGGACAATACTACTCTCCCCTTTCGAGGATGGACACTATAGTGACACACTATACTAGTTCCTAGCTAGCCACTAGTGCCTTGAAGATACCGGACATGGTATCCCCCCAAAAGGCTTTGAGGTACCCATACAACAAGGTCCCAGGACCCCCCACCATAGTTGGGTGGACTAAGGTGGTGAGCACCACGCCGGCATGGGGAATAGAACCCACAACCTCCTCATTGGGGGCCATGAGCCCTAACCACCAAGCCAAGGCCCGTGGTGCAATGGATCAACAGAATGTGCTCGTGAGCATGCAGAAGAAGCTCCCACACAATGGTTTGTTATTCCTGTACATGATTGGGTTGCACATTGGGTGTTGTCCTTGTGTAACATGGTATGCCAATGTAGTGTTAGTCCTTGCTACAAGTTGTTGTGCACACGGTTTTGCTCATAAAGGCTACACTGTGATCCCCTTGCTACATGTTGTTTACTTTTAGATGGGCTATGAGGTGTAAGATCATCTTGTTCATGTCAAATTTGTGGAAATGACTCCACATGCACACATGAAGAACAAGAACAAACTCCCACACAAGGGCTTACAAAAATGAATAAAAAAGGTTCGATGCGTGTTGTCCTTGCATTATGTGCCAAGGTAGTGTCAGTCCTCAATGCAATGTGAATTGTGATACCCTTTCCCAATCTTAATACACAAGGTAGGAGTACATTACACTAAGTAGTTAAGATATTTGGCATACATGTAGTAGCCATATGAACCAAGAAAAATTATTCCCAGATAGAAAAACCATTAGAGGAAAAATAGACCCTCCAAGTGTCCCTTCAAGTTGACGTGCACACCTAATTCAAGGAATAGGTAATGTACATTTTTGGGTGTGTAGGAGGTCACCACCTTGTGTGGTTTTACCCCATGGTAAATGCGTGTGGAATATGGCGAATGAAGCTTAGCCAATGAAACCACACATGTGGTGTACTCGGCCAACAGAATGACATGTATGTGGTGTGCTTGGCCAATACATTGACATGTATGTGGTGTATTTGACTTCAAAGTATCACCTTGTAACCATAGCAACTTATTAGTTAAGTCCTTACAATTGAAGGCCGAAAAATGAATCCCGCAAAACCCTTTTGATAATGACCTCGGAGAAGCCCTTAAGAAGGTTCATTTTTTCTCTAATGACAGACCATGTAGCTTGCAAGTTTTCTTGTCTCCTTTTTCTTTTTCATTCTTTCTTTTGCCCCCCAACCTTGAAACAAATACAAAATTTTGAAGTGGAAATTGTGTTGGGCCCAAACCGTTAGGTGGCTTGATTTTCACATGGTGAACATTCCCAAAATTGACATGTACTTATTATGCAAGATTTTGAGGGTTTTGATTTTGGGTGATGTCTTGGTTTAAAGTGCTCCTACCTTAGAGTCCCCGAAAATTATGAAGTTGCACACATGTAGCTGTCATTTTCTAACGTGATGGAAAAAGTCATGAAGAATCACACGTTCAGCCACCACATTCCACGTGATAGAAAAAGTAAGTTCAAAGGGATCAAGTTGGGGTCCCTTGGAAAGGGCACCAATTACACTCAAGTTTCCATCTCCTAGTTATTGTTAATAAGTCGACACTGCTGTGAATACGAGTTGGGAGAGAATCTTGCCTTTGAAAAATTTACAATACTTTCAAAAGTTGAAAATAAATCATGATTTTTTTGGTGCAACATTGTCATATCAATTTCCAGACCAATATGGTAACCTGTCCTAATATTGCGCAGCTGCCCTTATGTTGCGCAGCAATTGCTCATTGGGGCAGGGGCTGCTTCATTGGAGTTGCCGAAGGCTGCGGTCGGTGTTGTAGTTTTTCTTCCGGTTATTGTTACGGCTGCTATCGCAAGTTGTTTCAACGTCCGCAAAGATTCGGCTTCCACTCTTCAATTCGGGAAGCACAATAAGTGTCGCGCACCTCTCCATGAGGAGTGCCCGAAACACCATGGGCACAAGGGGGACCCCGGAGTGACACCCGGGACTTGTGGCGCCGTTGGTGAGAAGGCCCAAGTGATCCTAGTGTGGGTGAGGGCCCCGGGCGTTGGGAACGCCTCCCATCCACAAAGATTAGGAGGCACAAGGGTAAGGCCATGAGTTATGCGTAGCTCATGGCGTGGTGATTCTAGAGAGCTCAAGAACACCTCAATCGGAGGTGTGAGCTAGAAGTTATGGCCATTTGAGTGGGGCGCTGTCCCGGGACAGCGTCCTGGTACAGCAGTGCCTGGGAGTGATTCCCGGGACTGCCAAGGTTCAAACAGGCATAACTTCCTCAAGACTTGCTCAAATGGGGCAAGTGAGGAGTGCATCGGCATCTACGTGAAGCGTAGATGAAGATGGAGTGGTCAAGTGTCATCATCAGACATCATACAAGGAAGTTATGATGGTCTGAAGCTGTGGGGGCTTCTAGGCCCAGCGGCTAAGGGAAAATGTCCACTTGGCCCCAACTCTTGGTAGAGAGACAAGAGGTTGGTTGACGGTGGGGTAGGGGCCCCGCGTGAAGTCCTAGAGGCTTATATGGGTGAGGTGGTGTGGCCTCACCCACCCGAGGCCGAACGGCAAGGCCTCCATGGGCTTTGGCCTATTGTGAGGCCATAGTTGCCTAGTATGCTTCGGGTTGTTGTAGTGTTGCTCCGGCAACGCGATGATCAACATAGGATTGGACTTCCATGGATGGAAGTCCACATTGGGAAAATGGGTTACCGATTAAGGGGTGAGTCCCGAAAGCAAAGTAGGAGGGTTGGTTCCCTCCTATGAACTATTGGTCCGGGGTTAGAGGAGCTAACCATTAGCATGGCGGTATGCGAAGGGTTAGCCACTCGTAACCTTTGCTAGAATTGAAAATTGGCAAGATGGTCAAGGGGGGCTAGCAAGGGTTGCGACAATAAGGAAACAACTCCTCTGAGTGTTTTCGAGTCCGAGGGGATTCAGCTTCAACTCTCACGAACGGGAAGGGAGACCGGAGTGGACCGCTTTCTGCTGTAGATCTGTTTGTGGAAGGTTTTGTGGTCATCTTCGTCGTCATCTTTTCATGCTTCACGGAGCTAATTAATGTTGATGATCAAGCAATGGGATGGAAAATGTAGATCTGCAGCTCTTTGGTAATTCTTAGCAATGTTTGTGTGGAGGAATGTTTTTATTGTGTAAACAGAGTGCTCCAATGACGTGAGATCCCCTAATCAGCAATGTAGCACAATTCCAGCACACATTGCCTTCTAAATGTGCGAGTTATGAGATTTCTTGGAAGTCGGGTTCATAAGTAATCATTAGTTTTCTGCCTTAGCGGACTGTCTTTGCAGAGCCGCTGGTGGCCATGGCGACGCGCGGATCCTTCTCCTAAGGGCTGCTACTGCTCGTGTGCGCTTGCTTCGGCCTCGCCGCTTCGTTATCCAACACTGTGAGTATCTTCTCTCCCTTCATTTCGATGTCCGCTAGTTGTGTTTGTTTGTACATCGATGTAACTCTCGGCAGGGTTTGAGGCGAGGGTTTGGGCGACATTGAGCTGAAAAGCTCATCCTTATTCTCGGAGTCGCTCATCGATCAGATCGAACTGGCTAGTGTTTGAGCTCGTGGTGTAGCATTTTCGATCTCGTCGATGTGAGCTATGCTGAGGACATTGATTGCGGCAGGGGTGTGTGAGTTTGAAAGGCAATGAGGTTACATGTGTAGGTTTGTAGCGTTTTGGTTGTTGTGTGTTGTATTGTGGTTCTAAGCAAGCTTGGTCAAGCTATGGGTGTGGGTGTTCCTGGAGAAGCAGATCTTCAAATTCCAGGGTTTGTGCGCTGTTTAGCCTGCAGGTTGAGAAGCACAGTGCAAGAGGATCTGAGCACAACTGTAAGTAGGTAAGGTAGACATGTGTTAATCGGATGCTTTTCACATTTAACTGTGACTCACATTTTTGGAGCTCAGATGAATATATCATTCACTATCATAGTGAAGATCCCCTGTCCTTTAAGGGTTGGTTTCTATGTAGGCTGCTACCCACCAGATTCTAGTGGAAATCTTGGTCTCATGTAACTGGACATGTTTCTTTCTCTCAAACTTTATCAATGCAATCATGAGTCGGTCTAACAGTCATGTACTAGATACTTTATGGCATGTCATTTCTGAGCAACCTACACAAATTTATCTGATAAAGTGGGCTTATTGTTGTGATTGACAGGAGGGCGAATTGGCCATCCTCGCAGCAAAGGACCACAAGACAGCTGGTCCTCAAGAACCTGTATGTCATTTTCTTGTTTATTCCCTTGTTTCTGTCTACCAATTGCAACCATAAAAACACAGAGGATGGGTGAAAATCATGGGTTCAACTTCTTCTTATGTACTCCTTTGTATGACCATCTTAATTAGTTCGAATGTTGATTTATTGGATTCATCAATGCAGAGCTGGCTGAAAGACATGTTCTTGTTTGGGAAAAGCTGTGCCTGAAAGTTTACCTCTCAAATCTTGCAGGAAACAAACTCAAATACCTGGTTTAGCTCGTTAATTGCAACTATTGTTGGCAATCTGAAGGTTTCGATTACCAATCTGCACATTCGCTATGAGGATACTGTGAGGTAAATTCTACTTTGCAGTTGCATTTGTGTCACTGTTGCCAAGTGCTTTTTGTGATAAGCATTGTTGCCAAGTCAATTTATTGTAACTTCTGTTGTGAAGCTGAAAACTGCTTGTCCAACTGCTATGGTCCTTGTGACTCTGTTGCTACAGCCAGTTTTGCAACTTGTGCATGCCTTGTTTGGTGAGCCAAATTGCAGATATATTTCCAGTGAGGTGCTCAAATGCAAAAGCAGTTACCTTGAGTAAATACGGAAGCAGGAGAAATGTGGGTGGATAGAGGATTTGCTGCTTCTACATATTTGGATGTTTAGTTTAGGATGAAGCTGAAGTTAAATTGTTGAGGACCGTGCAGTAATCCGGGCCACCCATTTTGTTCTGGAGTTACATTGTCAACCCTAGCAGCAGTTACGATTGACGAAGCTGGGAATGAAACGTTTGTCACAAGTGGAGCTCTGGAAAGACTTCGCAAGGTCAGTGCAGAAGCAAACTGGTCTGAGTTGATTTGCGCACAGCCTACAATGTCTCTACCTTGCCATCCAGAAGCTTTACTTTTTGTTGTTTAATGATTCCAGGATCCTGATTTGATCAACAGTGAAACTACAGATTCGGAACTTTTAATATTAGAGAGAAAATAATTGATCTGTACCATGTGTACTGGTGTTGTTTTGTTTATCCAATTAAAACTGAGCAAGGGACAGTATGTGCTTCACCCCTTTAGTTTAAAATCACTGCATGTTTCAAGAATCCAAGCAGCCCTGATTCTCTGTCTGCAACGAAGTGAATCTTGTGCCTCTCAATTGAATATAGCAAAATGTAACTTTACTCACGTGAATTCTGCAGTCTTTGCATTTGGAGCGTCTGGTTGTCTATCATGATTCAGGTAGCACTCCAGAGGAATGAGCTGATTCTACCAGAGAATGAGCCTGGCAGCAGCATTATGCCTGTATTCTCCTCAACACATCCCATGATCTACAGGAGGTACAATTACATTTGCTATTGGATTTTCTGATGAATATAGGCTCATCTTCAATTAAGCAAGTCAAGATGTCAGTCCTGGTAGTTAAAGAACTGGAGGAGAGGTACAGCTATTAGGCCTTCAACTTATTTCTTAGTACAGTCTTAGTATTGTTTAGGATTATGAATGTGATTTCTGCAACACGAACTTATTCAACAATTTTTGTAATGTTTCAGGGACTCATGTCTGTCATCACAACAATTTTGTGCATCCTCTAAACCCTACTGAATTGAATTGATTGCAGGAGGTGAATTTGGAGAAGCATGGGTAAACAAAGGGGTCCTGTTGGTCCTCAATCGAAGGATGTAATTGTATGGGGAAGAAAGGTGCTCAGGGCAATGACTCCAGCTCCCATGGTTCAGAAAAAAACCAAAGATAGAGGAAAGTGGACAACAGAGTCCATGAGATTGGCTTTGGAGAGCATCAAGAGCGGACAGATGTCAGGGCATGAGGCATCACGTTTTTACAATATCCCAGAGTCCACCATAAGAAGCTGGAAGAGTAAAAAGGTTACAAGCAGGAAGAGAGGCCCCCCAACTGCATTGAATCGAGAGGAAGAAATTGCATTAGTCAAGTGGTGTGAAGGCATGCAAGATGTTGCTCATTGTGTGACACTTCAAATGCTCAAGTCAAAAGTGGAGCAAGTGTGCAGGGGGCGTCCTACTCCTTTTAAAGGTGGATTACCAGGAGATAAGTGGTGGAGGTACTTCAAAAATAGGCATCCTCATCTGGTATTAAGGACCCCTCAAGCTTTAGATGGGAAGAGAGCAAAAAATGTGACTAAAGAAAGGTGCGGGACTTTCTACACTCTTTTGCAAAGCATTTATGCTAGAACATCCTATCCCCCTTCCCATGTGTGGAATTGTGATGAAACTGGCTTGTCAGCATCAATTAAGATTGGTGGAGTAAAGGTCATAGCCAAGAGGGGGAGCAAGGCAATATTGACTAGGATGCCAGGGAGTAGAGAGTGGCTTACAATTGCAGTATGTGTAAGTGCAAGTGGTGATAGGATACCATCACAATACATTTTCACAGGCAAGGAGTTTTGTGGCAACTATGTATTGAAATGTGAGCCTAATGCCATCATGAGTATGCAGAAAAGTGGCTGGATGAACCAAGAATTGTTTGTAGATTTTTTGAAGCATTTCAAGAAGTGTGTCCCTGGAGGGGTGAGTGTGGAGAATCCTCACTTGTTGCTACTAGATGGACATGGTTCCCATATGAGTGAGGAAGCTATTCTCCTAGCAAGATCCATGGGGCTAGAGATGGCATGTATACCCCCTCACAGTTCCCATAGACTTCAGCCTTTGGATGTAGGGGTTTTTAGACCTTTTAAGGTCAAGTTTGGACAAATGAGGTCATATTTAATAGCTGACAATCCTACATGGCTCAATGGTGAGAACAATAAGGCTATGTTGGCAGAATTGGCTTCTAAGGCTTTGATGGCAGCATGCAGTCCTGAGAACATCAGAGCAGGGTTCAAGAAGATTGGTATCCATCCCTTCAACCACCAAGCTCTTGATTCAGACTTTGGGCCAAGCACGGTTTTTGCAGAAGATGGTGAATCATCTTGCCATAGTGAAGATGATGCAGCTCAAGGTGAAGATGTGTCAACAGAAGGTGAAGGTGAATCAGTTCAAGGTGAGGATGAATCAACCCGAGGTGATGTTGCAAGTTTAGAGATGGATGATGCTGATGCAGAGGAAAGGCTTTCTCAACAACTATCTCAATTGAGTATTGAAGAGGAAAATCCTAGAATTACTAGGCTTATGGATTTGTTTGCTATTCCAGTTTTACCCCCTCCACGTGTTAGACATGATCAAGGCCAAATCATTTCTTCTTATTCATCCCTCACCAGTGTTGAGTATACACAGTACATAGTAGAACAACGTTTGGAGAAAGAAGCAAAAGAAGAGGCTGCTAGACAAAAGAAACTTGACGCAGAAGAGAGGAAGACGACAAAGCTTGAGAGGCTTGCAGCTGATAGGCTTGAGAAGGATAGAATTAGAGCAGCCAAAGAAAAAAAGCTAGAAGAGGACAAGATAGAAAAGGAAAGAATCAAAGCCGCCAAGATACAGAGGCAGGAAGAGGATGAGTTGCAAAAAACCTTGGCAAAAGAAGCAAAGGATAGGCTAAAAGCAGAAAAGCTTGCAGCTAAGATGTCAAAGCCAGAGAAATCAAGAAAAGGTAAAGATATCAGTAATGTTTTAAGTGAAGTTGTCAACAAAGCCTACAAAGATTCAATCAAGTTTGCAGTGGAGCATGGTTTGGCTGCCCCTTCCCCACCTCCAAACTTGTGAAGGTATGTTCCAAATCTTGTGTAAAAATAATTGCTTTACAGAAAGGACCAATTTATGGTATTATGGTATTATTCTTGATTTCTGTACAGAACCCTTTTCTAAACAGAAGCTCAATTTCCAGTAGATTCTTGGCACTATCAAGAGAAGTCCTTGTTTGTATTGTATGTCTTTAGGCATGACCATTTGTTGTCTTCGGTTGCAGGGGTGCATGTTAGATTGTGCTGAAGCTGTTGGTGTAGTGTTGAGGAAAGGTGTTTGGTATAGCTTTGGAGAAACCAGGTAAGTTAGCCCCTTTGTGCTATCTCTTGCCAAAGTATGAGTTTGATGAACAGGTAATGAATATGGGACTTTGATGGTTAGCATCTCACAGATTTTTATAAACCTGGTGATGGTCATCAATCTGGACGCATGGCCTTGCATCATGTCAACATTGATATTTTCTCAAATTATTGACAATCATGTACTGTGCTATATTTACGTTACCATGACTCTTGTTGATTCCTGCCTGTAGCCTGGGCTGAACACCGCTTTTCAAACAAAGTAGTGTTTTGAAGTAGATCATGATGAGGCACTTTCAAAATCGTCTGATTGCAGATTGGGTCAAGGAAGAGATAAGGCGTTGCAATTTATACGAGAGTATCAAGCAATGGGCCATGAGATTGAAAAGGTGACATATTTTGAACTTAAGAAGTGCCTAAACATTGCCTTTTAGATGCTTTCAAGTCATCTATAAGGCTCATTTGGCTGCAGTGCTTTTGGTGATCTTATACCTGTTATACAACTCGAGTATGAGCACAAAACTTTATGACACTACATGTGCTCTTATCACATTGTACTCTAATTTTCCATGGCTTTCGTGCAGGCTGTGCGGGATAGAATTGCAGAAGAAATGTCATCTAAGAGAGACTATGGTGGCTCTAATGGTACAGCTGTAGTTCATGCTGGCTTTGATGGTCTAGACGAGGAGATGCTTAGAGAAGAAAATTTGGGTGAAATAGACTAAGCTGACAATAGCCTTGAATTGGGCATTTGTGTCAAGAAGCGAGATTTTGAGCAGTTTTTTTGGTGGAGAGTTGTATTTAGTTAACCTTGGTGATCTCAACAAATTAGTCTACCAAACTGGACATCTAAAAGTGTTCACTTGCTTTGAGTTGGGGATGCCCCAAGCTTCTGAATCATTTTGGATGGGAACAAAAGAGCAACTTTCCATTGACATGTGTAATAGTGCCTCGCGTGTGCAGTTCTTTCAATGTCTTCTAGTCTCCCTTTGGCACAAGATTCAGTGTTTACTTGGTGATTGATCTTCGCACTTATGGAGTTCATAACCAATGGAACTGTTTTTTATACACAAGTGAACAAGGATATCAAGTGAAGAATTTGTGGAATTGAACATGAAGGCAAAATAAAATCGCCGCCCTAATATTGCGTAGTTCATTGCGCGCGCAATGAACTGCGCAATATTAGGGCGGCAATTTTGAAATTATAAAATATCTACCCCTTTGTAATTGGGTAATATTATTTGTTTGGATTTCATCCATTTTGGAACAATTTTTCATCCATCCAAATTACACTTCATCCCACTCGATGTCCCCAAAAAAAAAATTAAAAAATTTCGATTTTTTTTGCCCGAACTGCCTTGTTGACGTCAGCAGTGCGCAATATTAGGACCGTCTACCATACATCCCAATACCACAAATGTACCACACTCATGCGGAATTGCTTCAGTTAACAAAAAATCCGTCTGTCTACTCTAGGTCGCAAGTGCCGCCAAAAAGGCTAGTATGCTGTGAATTGCTTGCTACAGGTTGCTGATTTCTGGTTGAGCTGCGAGGTGTAAGATCGTTTTCTTCATGCCGGATTTGTGGAGATGGGTCAACAGGCGCACAGGAACAAGGAGAAGAAGCTCCCACACATTAGTGGCGACGGATTCCTCGGGGACGGGCCCCCTGGAGAGGAGGGCGAAGAGGCCGCCCCTCCAGTCTGTAGTAATGAGGAAGATGCCTCTCTTCACCCCGTTCCAAGTGCAGTTGGCAACGAGGCTGGGTGTCACGACTGCATTGCGGTCGTAGGCATTCAGAGCTCTGGAGATTCGTCCTAGTTTTGTGGGAGCCGTCACTGGTATCAAGTTGAACAACATAGCCACAGCACCATGCCAACACACACAGGGTGTCATGTAAGGTAAGTAGATGGCTCTTTAACGGTTACTTTTTCTAAACTAACCCACCTCTCCCAGGACATCAAACATGTCGTTAGTATAAGATGATTAGCAAATCACCGACGGCGCAGAGCCAGATTCAAGATCATTGGGTTACACTTTGCTTCAGCATAACATTATCAAGCGGTGTGCGGCGGTTCGTTCATGTGGGCCTTGAGAATGTAACTATGGATCGATGTTGCAGCTGGCGCAAATTCGGTTTGAATTTGTTAATTGATGTTATGAGGTTATGAGGTCTGAGTCTTGCATTGATTCGGTTTAGGAGATGACTCACCTAGTTTTGTCATAGGTGTGTCCACAAAGCCAGGGCAAACGACATGGGCATGGATGTTGTAAGGAAGGAGCTCCCAACGTAGAACTTCGGCAATGCCTCTCTGGGCATATTTCGTTGACGCATACACATTGGCACCATAGCACTGGGTCTGCGTACCATGAGACTGTCGTAAGTTGTTCGTTCACGTCAAATCGATATGAAGAATCATTCAATAATAGTCAATCGTGAGAGAGAAGCCCATACGGGAGAAAACGTGGGAGGTTGTACCCAATGTCGGACCGGTATATACATTATGGATGCATTACTAATTAATCTATTGGGACTTAAAGTCCTGTAACTTACCAGGCCAGCCACGGAGCTGACAAGGACGATGGATTGAGGAGTATTGGGGCCGCATCGTTGCTTCATCAGAGGGATGGCTGCATGTATCGGGTAAAGCGATCCAAGTACATTAGTCGTGACAGTTTCTTCCAAATCTTTCGTAGAAACATCGTCAAAGTGACCGGGAATTATGATGCCTGCATTGCAAATAAGTATGTCTATCGGTGCTCGCTCATGAGCCTCGCGAATGGCCGCTGTTATAGCTTCCGGTTCACTCACATCTGCAGCCTGCAGGTCACCAGAGTAAATTAACCCCCTCCCTACCTACCCAAGTTCATTCGAAAGGTTGGAGAACCAAGTAATCATCTGTGTGACCAACACTTTGCAATTCGAGTAATCTAAGCTCGGTTGTATGAATAACTGAGGTTCTGGTTACAAGTCAGTCTCTGACTTTTCAAAGTTACGGGGCTCTTTCCTGTTTTGGTATATTTATGTTGATGATGACTAGGAGTCATCATCAACAGTCATAGCAGCATATATAAATTGAAGACATTCAGTCACTCTACACTTTTGCAATTTCTGTCTTGATTCGTTGGACTTGTGCCACATATGAGAGATTCTGCGGAATGATCTAATGTAATTAATTTGTGTGAAGTAGTCTCGGTTCCCCCCTGCATTCATGACTGCCAAGGTTGTGGCCACAAGTCAATCTGTGCTTAAATTTCCTAGGTTGCTGATTTTCTCAATTCTGCGTAGATACACTAAATATTGTATTTAGTGTCACCAATTCTATTTGTCTTGGTCAATACTAAGTGGAAACCGCCCGCATAGTGTCCCCAACACTAAATGTAACCTAACATTATTTGTCATTCCTTGTAAATTTATTTGGGCATTATAATAGATTTACAATGTTGCAATTACTGCACTTACTAAGTGATGTCTCATCCAAATTTCCATCATCCATGACAATATTTCATTAAAAAATGTTTGGGTGACACAATATACCAAACTAGAAGTGGATGAACTGAAAGTAAGTTGGGATAACAATACTTGTTAACTCGTTAGAAAAGTTACCACAGTGACATAAAGTACCATACAACATTAGATACATTATTTAGTTTGGTCACTGGGCTCTTGCCTCTTTTGGTACAGTTAGGTATCAATTTGAGGAACGCAAAAGGTCATCACTATCCATAGCAACATAAATGATATACAGTCACTCAATCATAACATTATCAAGCAGTGCGCGTTCATTCATGTGGGCCATGCGATCATAACCATGGGATGCCCCAACCTAGTGCAAGAAGACTCAAATTAAGTTTGAAGCAAGGCCCACATGAACAAACACACATTGCTTAATAATGTTATGGTCACTCTTCACTTGTGCATCTTCTATGCCGATTGATTTGATTTGACTCATACATGAAAGCTTTGAAGGAATGATCTAATAAAATTGCTTGAAAGTAATCTTGGTTCTCCCATTCATGACTGCAAAGTCATGATCTCAAGTCAATTTGCGGATAAATTTCCTAGGTTGTTGATTTTGACTCTCTCAGTTCCGCCTAGCTACACTAAAATATTGTATTTAGTGTCATATGGTGTTTCATAACATTACTTAGTAATGTGGGCCCTCAGAATATAATAGTCAGATGTTGGGAGCTTAGTTAAAGTCTGAGTCTGCATGGATAGCTTTCCGAGCATTTGTCTGTAATATATTCCAAGGGCCCACTGAACGAACACTAAGTGTTGAGTAATGTTTATGTCAACGTCGTAACTTATCTTCTCACACTTCTTCTGAATAAGTATACAAATATTGTCATCCCAATTCATCCACGTTTGGCATATTCTACATCGCAACATTTATCTCATGAAGAATTGTCATGGATGATTGAATTTTGGATTAAAAATCATCTAGTGAATGACAGTAATTCTACAATGTCCAACTTGTTTACCAAGGAATGACAAATAATGTTAGGACTACAGTTAGTGTTTGTGACACTACATAAGCGGTTTGCAATGAGTACCATATTGAGCAAGACAAACAGAATTGGCGGCACCGAATACAATATTTAGTGTAGTTACTGGGCTCTTGCCAGTTTTGGTATCACGAGGAATTAACTTGCGAGAAATGAAAACAGCAGACATCAACATTCATAGCAGCATGCAAACATAAATGGAAAATCACATTCAGGCACACTGCTTCACTTGTGCATCTTCTAAGTCGATTCATTCAATTTGCCCCATACTCAAGGAGTGGTGACCTAATCGAATTCTTGGGTTGATCGCTTTATTCTTATACCTTCACATGAATAGCACTTGCCAATCCCTTGAGTTCGTGAACGAGAGTCTCTTTTGCTTGCCGGAGCTTGCGCGAGTCACGAGCTATGAGGGTGACCTCCGCACCTTCGGTGAGAGCTTGCTCGGCTAAAGAGTAGCCAATTCCACTGGATCCCCCTGTCACCACCACATGCAAACCCTGGAGCGTTGGAAAGAGGGTCTTCCCATGCAGCAGATTGGAGGAGCTCAGGACCACTCTCAAAGCCTTCATCGACCAGGTGAAGAAGTGGCTGGACAAGTACCCTAACGCTACTGCCATCACAACCGCACCTACATTGCCCCATTTCAAAGCACTCAACATATTTCTCAAGTTTTGGGGACGAACTTTCAGAGGTTTGCACGCCGATATGCTACACAGTTACTTTTATGACCAATTTTATGTGTACAGAAAGGTAGGAATTGTTTGATCAGTAGCACAATAATGCGAACAAGAGTGAACATGGCCAGCCTTTCAGTGTATATGTACTTAATGAGGGCCAGGGTGTAGGAGAGTGGCAAAGGAAGTGTGTTGGCTACCCAGTTTATCTGCGTTGGCTGCCAAACACACACCTGCTTCACTCATCATTCCATGTTGGTACATTTGTGGCCCATTTGTTTAGCGTAGTGGCCCATTTGATTGACTGCACATTTGTGGACCATTTGATTGATGGTTGTGGGGGTCGCCGGGTCAACCGGTCATCTGCAAAGTTGTTTGTGGGTACAGCTGAAGGGCTCGGCGAGCCTAACAGGGGAGGAACAATGTGCCATCGAGTTGCCCCAGTCACGTCAGCCATTAGAAGAGTCAACTCTCAATTGAGGCAGTAGCCTGTGAGGGCGAAGATAGTCTATAATTCATGCTAGTGTTGAAAAACATAGGTTTCTTTTTCTCTTTTTCCTTTTGTTTTAATAATTTTTCGTTCCATTTTGATGGTGACCCAGAATGCAAGAGGATCACCAATTGTCCAACGACTCTGAGAATTAGGGGCTGATTTTCTTGCCAGAAGGTTGACAACCTCCAGGTTTGTACACAACAAACATAGTTTTGACATGACTTTGGAACTCAAGAAAACATGTCTACTGCATTACCCACATTCTTTCCAGTTTTCTGTTCAGTGACAGAAACCAAAGTCCTTGCAAGGAAGGTTTCAATGTGATAAGACTGCTAAGCGCAACTGTACATACGTGAGTGCCATTTACCTAATTCCAACTGTTAAATTGCTAAGGAAAGAGGTTCAACTTGAGAAAATCTGCCGGATGCTTGTTCTTACCCGTAGCCTTCATGCGTGACATACTTTTATCAACATTTCAGTTGATCTTACCCTCACCATGTTAGTTCATAGGATAATGCAATGATCTGCACTTTGGTGTGACATTGTCATAATTTGCTCAAACAGGACATTCTCAAACCCTCGGTATTTGTGCCTTCCAAGCTGTAGTTCATAGGATAATGCAATGATCTGCACTTTGGTGTGACATTGTCATAATTTGCTCAAACAGGACATTCTCAAACCCTCGGTATTTGTGCCTTCCAAGCTGTTTCTCCTACTCAACATGGGTGGACATATTATCTTCGAACCTCAATAGGAAGCTATAACATTCCCACGAACTCTATTTGATCACATTATTTCATTTATCTCTAGTAAGTCAACTGAACTCATATGGTGAGGTCACCCTGTTCGATCCTGGTAAAGCTCACATAGATATGGCCATCAATGGCCTCCCGGCGTCATGGATTAGAAGATGGAAACTGACTTTTGCAAGTTTTTCTGTAAACAGAAAGTCCCATGACTTATGAAGCTAAAGGCCATCATGAAATAGTATGCTTTTGCACTCTCGATCTTCAACATCGTCAAGTTCAATCAGGTCTCAGGAAAAAACAAGCTGATCATTCTCCTTATGCCTGATCAAATTCAAACAATCCACAGCATCCCCTTCTTTTCTACTTCTCTAAATTTGAAATGGACTTACCCGAAGACAGTACTGTGTGACCTGTAAATCATTGTCTTAATTATGTATTACTAGCAATGAAGGCTAGAAGGGTGTCCAAGTCCCGTGCTCCTCGGTGTCTTCCAACTGGAACTCCATTTTTGAACAGAATGAGGGTAGGAAATCCTGGCACATCATACTTGTCTGCAAGTCTGGAGTGCCTTGTGGCATCCACAATCGCCATCTGCACACACCGCCCACAAGTTCTCATTCAAATTGAAGACCCTTCAGAGTAGAAGACATAATGATGGAACGGAAACCCTCTCATAGTCATAAGCATAGGAGAAACACAACCATAGTATCAAAGAGCAAGTATTAATTTCCCCATCCGTCACCAAAAAAGCTAAAGATGGAAATACACCAAATTTCCATTAAATATCTAACATACCTCAACCTTAACAAAAGAAAACTTCCCTTATAACATGACCCTCCCCTTCGTAATTGGAACCCGTCCTACCCTGTAACAAACCCTGTAACAAGGGGGAACCCCTGAACATCCATGTTCACTTTTCCTTTCTTTTCTTTTTTGGTAGACATAATCTAAATGCCAAGTTGGCTAATTGGAAAGTCTTCCAAAGTCTTTGTCGTCTCAGCAAATGCAGCCAACACACGACACCCGAAGAGGGATTAAACAAACAGGAAATACTCCAAAGAGCAATTTCCTCACATGGGAGATTTCAAGATGATTCAATTAGTCAAGGTCATCGTATAAGAAGTCCTTAATTGAAACAGTTATAAAAGTTGTGAGAAGGTACTTGAATGTTTTTTTGTTTCCTGGCCAACACGCTTGCGAGTTGACTCCAGATGGGGTGCAATCGTTGGCAGTGTGGGCACCATGGGGCGTAAAACATGACAAATGTTGTTCTGCACAAACATTAGTGCAGTCATCATTAGGCAGAGTTGGTTCAATTCACATCCAATTAGTGGGTGAGCAGCAATAGCATATACCAGTGATTTGATATGAAGAGAAGAAGTTCTTAGCAAGGGATTAGGTACCTTTTCTTGATGGCATCATTGAATGTGTAAGAGTTGAGCTCTATGACTCCAGTCGATCCCTTTCTGGTCATCACAAGAATGGAAGAAGATAGAAGCTGATTCCAGTTGACGTGAATAAATAATTAATCGGCATTATAGGTCAATACGAGTACATCGAACTCATTGTTCTAAAAATCCTCTTATGAACATACGTCTGTAGTTACGGTCAATAAGGTTATCCTTTGACTCAATGGGGCTTTTTGAACATTTCTTTCCATTGTGGTATGCCTGAAGGTAATAAGCTAGTGTTTGAAATTGAATGAAGAGCAACCTATTGCGGTTCATTGAGGACAAACTCATTTTAGCATGCCAAAATGAGTTCGATCCTCAATGAACCGATATAGAATCTTCTTCATTCAAACCTCCACAATACTCCGTGCATGCACCGAAAACTTGCCAAACAGAATGGTGTTGTATACAAATCAACCAACTCCCGACCAAAAGTCACGTGACTCTAATAAAGGATTCAACTCCAATAAGACAACAGATGGCATAATTAAGTTCTAGGGTTTTACACTGAGGAGGAGTTGCTTTCATCATCACTGGAGCCCCATGACTTGTTGTGAGCAATGTTGGTGACTCCCAAATTCGGCACTCCAATCACCTTTGCAACAAGCGCAGCTCCGGCCAGGACCCACACGGTCAATCCAAGTGCAGTCAAAAGTTCTCTCCACCATTGCTTCTGCTTCTTGGTACCACCATGAGTCGACTTCCTTTTGTAATTTGGACCAGAATTATCAGCATCATCTGAATCTTTTGCAGATGCAGGTTGCTCTTCTGAGGACATCAAATCTTTATCGTTGTTTTTGTTGTCGTTGTTGTTGTAGTTAACTTGGGGATCTTTGTTGTCTGATGCATTCTGGGCTGCAACCTCGTTGTCTGCTTTGGGGTCATTGAGGCGGGTCTCACAGAGTCCATCGCCTGTTAATGGAGGGCAGAAACCTTGTTTCATTTTTGAAGCAGCTGGAGTACTGCCGCTCATCATTAGTGGATGGAGGGAGGATGGATAACCCTGCAAGTAAAAAATACTTGTGTTAGTTCTAATTCTCCAGTAACAACACATGTAGGTGGATTCACAAACCTAATTGTGAACTTAACCCATAGTACATAATTCGCCACTCATCCAATGTTTTATTGAATGACACGTAAGGCCTCAATAGGAGGAAATGATTCCCAACACGAGAAGTCATGTTTCTTTTTGAAATCAACAGGAAATTTAAACCAGCTGCTTTGTCATATTGCTGAGAACCGACAAGTTGTGTGACGTTTTCGAACCCATGTAGGTGAAGTCACATACCCAATTGTGGATTCAAACCAATGTTTTGAGTTCTTAATTCTCCAATAACAACACACCTGTGATGTTTCTAACTTATGTAGGTGGTTCACATACCCAATTGTGAACCGACCCCAAAGTACATAATTCGCCACACATCCAATGCTATTTGAATGACAGGTAAGGCATCAATAGGAACATTTAATTTCCAACATGAGAAGTCATTTTTCTCTTGGAATCATCAGGACTTGTAAACCAGCTACGCCTATTTCATATTGCTGAAAAACCAACAAGTTGTGTGACGTTTTCAAACCCATGTAACTTAGGTGGATTCATATACCCAATTATGGACCTAACCCAAAGTATAATATGATTCGACACATGTTCACTGCTAATTTAATGTGAGGTAACGCATCTCAATAGGACTAGCAACTGATTCCCAGCACGAGAAAAGTTTTCCTCTTGGAACCATCAGCTATTGGAAACTAGCTGCTAATTCATTCTCAGATTGCTGAAACCCAACCACAACTTCTTGATAGATCTGGTAGACAGACATACCAGAGTCTCCGGCCGGTGAGGGTCGAAGGGGAAATTCCTCGCGACAGGATTCTCAAGTGCTCTCAACATCGTCTGACCAAACCATCACAAAATCATCACAAAGTCGGAAATTAGTCATTGATAAGTAAGATCGAAGACTGTAGCATATCAAGCTTCAGTTCCATCATTCAGTGTGCACTTAGCATGAAATAAAGCATTCACTCCAAGCATTTGCAGTTCGGCTCATAGTTCATTCTCACTTTTAGAGATTCAATGTCGCAGCGCATCTTATGTAACGTTCGCATCAGAGCGTTTCGCTGCTCGGAGTGCCAATGCGAGTCTCCGGAATCAGAAGTACACCATCCACCACCACTTTCACTTGAATCCATCCATGGCACATCCGGTCTGCTGCTATGAGCATCACCATAACCCCATGCACCACTTGCTGATGATCTGCCACTGTATTCCCCATGGAACACATTCTTGTTAACCTCACCACAACAATCTACAAATCGGTGAGCTCCGAAACAACTTCCCTTATTGCTCTCAAACACTCGGCTCTCGGCAGCCATGGAAGCTCGGCGACTGGATATGTTGTCATTCTTGGCACAAGAGTTTCCACGGCCAAGAATGTGGGGTGAGGTGGCAAGAGTGC
The DNA here is from genome assembly GCA_950295325.1 of Polytrichum commune. Lineage (NCBI taxonomy): Eukaryota > Viridiplantae > Streptophyta > Polytrichopsida > Polytrichales > Polytrichaceae > Polytrichum > Polytrichum commune. The sequence goes on from OX485805.1 coordinate 19,463,849, forward strand.
CTCTCTTCTCCAAGGAAAGAATGCTACTAATCTTTGACCGGAACCCATGGCTATAGCTATGAGCAGTGTGAGTGTATGTGTTATCGGGAACCTGATGATCTTTACTCATAACCCCGCAGTAAATGTCCTCTCCTGCACAACTTGGAGGTGATTCCAGGGTTATAGGGTGATGATCATTTGCAACATTGTCAACCCTACTCATCATCTCCACATCGCTGTTGCTGAAATTGAAGCTGGGAACCCACATGGAATGTGGCAATGGCAGTGTTTCCATCATCAATCTGCTACCCCCCTGATGCTCCACCTTATTGTTGTTGTTTTGATCCGTCTGTTCATCATCCGCCTGATCATATTGTTCCCCCGGTTCGGTCTGGTCAGGGAACATCGTTGATGATGCGAAGTAAAATTGGTGTCCTTGCCCGTTGTCCATCAAAGCATCCTCCTTGATATTTTTGGCAGCCCTAGCGGATAAATCATAAGAATCCATCATAATTTCTGGAGCTGACCCACTAGCTGCCATTGATGATGAATCTGTGTGCTGATCTAAAACACTTACATCCGCAAGAAAGGTGTCATTTGCCGTCCCAAACCTCGACCGTAGAGATGCAAAAGACAGCAGACCTGCTCTTGTCGAGGATGAAACTGCAGGAGGCTGGTGATCCGCTGGAGGCGTCTGAGGTATCTCCGGATTAGGATTTTGTGAGGAGCATTCCTTGGCATCTCCGTTATGTATCGCGCAAAAACAAGATGGCATGAAATGAGATAAATGCGAAGAAAATTGTAATCCCAGAAGCTGGTGCCCCCCATTCGCCATGTTGTTGATGAAGTTACACTTCCTTGTGCCCAAGATCTGAAGCCTTTCACAGGATCCCTCTGTCACAAAAGAATACTGGCGCATAGACCAACCTGCTCATCATCAATAACAACACCCATCCATCCATCATCATCATCATCATCATCAACAACAACACTGAAATAATACTCAACACTGTAACTCAACTAAAGAGAATTTCTTGGAAAAAGAAGAAAGAAAAGAAAGAAAGATTTCTGTATGTCAACCAACATCAAAAACAACATGGAAGTGTAGAGTTGTGCAACATTTGGGTAGTATACCGAGGCTCCTCGTGGTACCATAGTACTTCATTTAAACAGCCACAAGGAACCCGGGAACTCCATCGTTGTCAATGCTGAGCTGTGGAGTGTTCCATTTCCGAGAGCAATTACAAGGCTCACAGATGACGATAATGATGATGATGATTCATCTTGAGCAGAATTGTGCAACAATCTGTCAATCTCCATGCATGAGTTGGCCCAGTGTGAGTTATGATCATGATCACGATCCTAGGTCATCTTTCTTCATTGCAACTTTATTCATATCTCTCCATGTATTCTCCTCCATGATCAACACAATCCCAATTCGCATTTGGCCAGCTCCTGAGGATGATGAGCAGGGGAGTTTGCCATCATCACATGAGTTTTTCGTTCCAACCATGACCGAACCTTCAAAAAAATTCTGGAAACCCTTGACAACACTTCGTACATTACTCCCACACAGTGAAATGAGCTTTGCAAATTCAGGTCACCAGATGTTCCACCTTGTTAAGCCCACATGGAGGATTAGCTGAAAAGTGGTTTGTGATGGTTGCAGAATAATGGGGTTAAGTGGATGCAAAAACTGGTTGGAAGAATCCTGTAACTGCGCACAAAATGAGGCTGGCGACGTGGAGATTAAAGATTGCAAAACTGCGAGCAAAATGGAAAAAAGTGGAAGATCAAGAAACATCATTACTATGACCCAGGGAGGAGAGAGTATCTCTATCTGGTAGGACGTACTGACGGGGATTCTCCACGGGTTGGTCGAGTCATGGAGTGCCACGTGGGGGAGACAGACCTTTGGGGTTTGAAAGGGCGCATCTGCGAAGGGGGACGCCCAGCGCTTTGTGAATTTGTTCACACCACTAGCCGACACTTCAGATCAGAGTATTAATTATTTTGCAAGGATCCCAAGTGTGTTCAACAAAATCCTTGCAAGACCCAACTGCTGTCACCCAATCCACTTTCAACAATGAATTCTTTGAATGCATGAATTAACTTCAGCCCTATTGTGGGCACTTCCAACTCCCCAGACATTTCTGGCCCTTGGATTGGGCTCAGGAATTGTTTCATCATCCAGTTAACTTAGCAATTGCGGATCACAAAGATTGTCTCCTCAAGAGTTATAAAGAGTCTAAAGTAAAGATTCTTATAATATTTAAATGATCACATAGGTCTTCCTCCTAGTTGTGATGTTCACTTTTGAACGTAGAAATGTGTCTAGATTTTGAGCACATACATAGTCCAATCTCATCGTAACACATGATGTCTCTTTGGGTGTCTGGTCTTACTTTACTACAAGCCTTGCCATGAACCACTCGAATATAGGCGTCCAACTTAAGAAGAGCAACCACATAAGGTGGTGGCAATCCTGCATTTGGAAGTAACGTCAGTGCCTGGTCCCATTTGGTATCTCTTCTTAAGTAGTCCAGTCACCTTGAGATGCAACATGGTTTGAAAAAGTTTCACAATTGACATGAAATGGTTGATTGCAAAACTCTTTTAGCATGGGAGAACACAATCAATCATGGTCTTTGAAATTTTAAATAGAGTTGATAGTGTACATACTCCAACTCGAACTTAAAGTTGACATTCCTCAATCCAACATAGCAACAATCTAGACTCCTATATTTGAGTGGTGTGTGGTCAGGTGTGGATCTAAGACCGGACACCAAAAAGATGTGTTTAAAAATGAGATTGGAATTACATGCCCAAAATATGTTGACTATTCTAAGTTCGATAATCAACATGATTGGGGGGACCCATATAACCACTTATATTGAAAGACTTCTACAACAAGATGCATATTACTCACATAAAAGGACTTCAACACATTCTAAGACTCGAACTTAGGTCAGACATAAATCAAGAAGCTTAGCCAAGCATCAAAACATTGTGAAGTAAGTTCCCTCTTTACTACATTGTGTACCGCAAGGCTGCGGTATCACATACAACCAAAACCTACATAGGCAACACCTTGTCATACACTCCTAGGCAAGAGCTCAAGACACACACCAACACCAAACCACTCACCTTCCCGTGCATACTAAAAGGGGTGCCAAGGAGAGAGATGAAATCATTACTTGAAGAGGAAGGTAACTACCATAGTCCTTTCAAACGAGAGCGGGAAGAGTAAGAGTGAGATGGCGAACTCATTACATGGACATCCTAATTGGCAAGTTCTAGTTAGCAAAGTGATGACCTGGACAAACCCTAAACAATAACTTAATGCACACAAGAATCTTCACTTTGATAATGAATATGATATTCATATGAGCTCTAAGAATTATGAGGCAAATGACTACATGCACAATTGTTAATCCTCTCACACTAATTGCACGTTTCATATCATACAAGAAGTGGATGCAGAGAGAAAAGTGTTTGAATAAGACACGTCTACCTTAGATTATTGGCAGCATCGGATCAAGTAGACTTGACAAGTCAGATCTTTGTACAAGCTTGTAACACCTCCCGTCACCTTACTATTATGAAAATACTCGGAGAAGCAGTTTCTGGATTCAAGAGCTAATTATCAAGACATTGTTCAACTGGTTCAGATTTGTGGGGATGATTCTTTGGTCACTGGTGCTTTTAGTGCAAGGAGAGAAAGAGATTGGCGGTGAAGTTGCCACTCCTGATGATAAAAAGCTTTCAAAGTGAAGATTGTCCTTATCGTTATAGTCCCACCCAAGTGTGTTAACTTTTGAACCTTAGTATGGTGTGTTTTAGTTTTGAGCTCAAAATGTCATTGTGACGCATATTTTTTTGATTTCCATTCTTAAATACAAGCCTTGTCATATACCGCTCAAATATATATATATACATAGGTGTTCAATTAAGAAAAGTGATCACACAAGGCCCATATACAACCTCAAAGTCTTCAAAGTATATATTGAATCCACTTCATTGAAATACTAGACGAGCTATACATGCTGGGTGTGGTGGCAAAAGCTAATTTACACCTCGCACACAGCCAACCTGGCGAGAAGAACATGCACATCAAATGTTGTACTCTTGGAACCATTTTGATTTCCGCTGTAATTTTTGTGTTACAGAGACCCAATCTCCTTATTACATTAGTTGAGTAGTACACATGTCTAGTCGCAGACTACTCCACTGGAAGTAACTCAAGGTTGGGAGCACTACAATAGGGCAGTTCTGTAATTAGAACACGCTATTAAAACGCACATTTAGCACTTTCGAAAGAGCCAGCCTTGCCGGTGATTGAATTATACAATCTAAGAATACCTGGGGTATGGCACAAAAGTGTATGAAATTATCGATTATGTCAGGGTTATTACTGTCAGCCCACACGTGCTCAACTGATTTCCATCAACTTTGTCTTTGGAAAATATTGTTCAGCTGTACTACAACCAGGAAAGCACAAAGAATTTGGAATCCTGATGACGGCAGAAGGCTTATCGCTGCATTTTGTGTCGGGGTAGTAGTAGGGGTGGGACTCGTTGACGGAGATGGTGGACTATTTGAATTACCCGTTGAACTATTCGTTGAATTCGACGTTGTATAGGTTTGATAGTTCTCACCTGCACATCAAACCCCTGAAAGTTTAGCAACACTAGCACTGCCCAGGAAGAAGGCTCCCAATAATACCAAAGAGCTTTAGTTCTTCCCAAGAATACCACCATGCAAGTTGCCTCTAACTAATACATCATTAAGGGTCCAACACCAAATAAACTCTGAAATCAAGCAGCCGTATTGGTGGAGAGAATCGTTTTGGACCCAAGGAGTTTACGATTAAGGCTTTGGACAAGTGCAAAGAACAAAAAAATGAAGTGGTGTTAATGTGGCACCCCTTTCCTGTCAGTTCTTGTCCAATACTCCACCCAATTTGAAAAAAAACAACTTTCAAGGTTCAGTCCACTCTTGAATCCATCCAGAAGTAAGGTCTACGAAAGGGGGTGTTTTGGACCCCAAGATCCAAACGCACCTCAAGATTTCAAAATTATTTTCAAACCTTGATAAGCAAGAGACCAAACACTATAATCATACGAGTCCTAGGCAATTAGGTTGTATGATTAAGAAAGTGTCCTATGACACAGGTTGATTGCTTTGGACTCGTATATTGGTAGTGTGATCGCTGGCAAGTTCGTACTTTATGATGTGGTTCAATTATTCAAAATATAATGAAAATTATATAACCTTCAGTGAAAGGAGAATAAGAAACTTGACACCTCAAACACCTGCAGGAGATGTTTATATAAAAACTGTGTCATTCTGGTGTAGATGTTTATGTAAAATGTTGGCACTGGAAATTGATCATGCTCCTGCATACAAGTGGATTCCTTCATTTCTTGGATGCATGAAATGCAAGCAGATGAACTCTTATCTTCCAAAGGAACCAAAAGTCAGTAGATATGAAAGTGTCATACTATTTTTATTTATACGCCTTATTCTTCGTTACGTACTTTTGAGTATGAAACACTTATCAGGAGAGATGAAATATTGGGTGAAGCCCATTCTTTGTGGTACATGTGTTATAAGGTCCACTTCGCTTGAACATATATTGAGAGAGTTGCCAAGATTATAGTTAGCCAATTATCAGAGTGCCTTTGACACTTCCTTGCAAAACTTGTTCGATACTTGTAACCTGTTGGGTCACTTCCCAATTTAGGTTTCGAAAAGAAGATACATTTATGTCATGCCACGACCTAGTGTTAAATCACAATTGACACACATGTACAAACATCAATTGTGGGTATGTGAAAATTGACTTTGTGCAGGTTGGTGGATATAGATTAAGGTTGGAATTTGAACATAAATTTAGATGGTCAAATGTCTTGGAACCAATGAGGATACTGAGACATGATGATAGCATTAATTAAAATGGTGTAATGTCCTTGAATAGCTCCAGGTCATTTCATCTTCTCCTAAGCCGAATTCGTTACCATCACTATCACAAGATACAATCACAAAGTTTTAAAAAGGACTAAAGGAATAGGAATTTGAATCTTACATGAAGTGTCAAGCCACTTGATTTTCCTTGAAACGCGATCAAAAGCAATGTTCTTACCAACCATGAAATTATCTGCAATTTCAACAGTCAGTGGCACATTACGGATTGACAAGGAAGGAACTAGGCCCCATTTATAACAACTCGACATCAAATCTTTACTTATTTCTAGCGTTGTGTGATCCGTTTTCCAAGTTCAAATACTACACACTCAGATACTCACATGATCAAAATGCAAAATAACTTCAATAAAATCACAAATGCTAGAATGGTAGAATAGAAGAGAAAACATACGGCCAATGATGCTCAAAGTACTTTGGCTGTCCACAATCATCAAGCAAATATAATAATTCCCCTGCAGTTCAGGAAGATGATCAAACAGATAACAAAATTGAAGTACCAAGAATATGAGAACAAAACCAAAGTACTTGAAGGTGTTTTATTTTAATAGAAATTTATTAGCATTTTTATACTCTGCCTAATGTATGCTAAGACATTGTTATTTTAATCACCTATTCTCACTTCTCTATTAAATTGATGTGACTCTCACACTAATTTCCCACTTGCATTTCCTTAAACCACATTTTCACAAGCAGTGGAGACATCATTGAGGGTGGCTTTTACCACATTGATTCCAATTTGACACAGCCATTGCTAAACTTAGAGATCAAGAATTGTAGCCAATAACAATATAACACTCACCGCTCTATCTTGCACGACATCATATAGATAAGAACTTTCGAAAATTGACCCACCAGAGAACTCAAGGGCAATGGTGGGAACTGACACTTGGGTTTGATCGCTGTAGGAAACAAAATGAGTGTTAATATGTAAGAGACAAGATGTGGAATTTCAATGAAAACAAATGAATTGTTTAAAAATGAAAACTGGATGAACAATTCTAAGGCCAATCCATTAAAACTTTGGATGAAAGTAAACATTCATCACCTATATCCCAATATCTAAGATAATGGTAGATTTACCACTTTCATCATTGTACCATCTACACCTAACCCACATGCTAGACAAAGGTGTTAGCACTGAAATGTACAAACTTACGTTACTTGCCAGCATGTCAGCGGGGCACCTACAAGTTGGGTTCCATTGACCCTCTGGTATGTACTCATCTGCGAATCAGCCTGAAATGACCCAAATAATATCAAAAATTAAAAAAACAATTTATTACTAAATTAATAAATATTTTTAAATACTAAAAAACCTTTTAAAAACTTTTAAAAAACTAGTCACACCCTCTAGTGGATACCTTCATATGACACACATACATCACAAGTCTAGTGGATGTACAAACAAGAGATGAGTTAGATAGATGTTCTCAAAATACTTTGTAGATACACAAGTTACTGGTCAGAGGGAGAAGTAGTTCAAACATGTGCTAAATATTTTCTCAGCTGGTAACTATGTCATAGATATTGTAGCCATTTCAAGAATATAGAGGTGCGCCCGTTCTCGTGGAAGTAGTGAGGGGGGGAGGGGGTTGGTATTTTGTGGACTAGTAGATAATCAAATAGAGGAGAGTGGATGACAAGCTGCAATATCAAGAGATCCACATCATCAAGCCATTTAGGAGGTATAATGGTCTGCTCATGAACGGAAACTGAAGGTTACTACAAGAATCACGGGTCATGGCCATTGCTAGGTCTCCAAATTTATTAATGTGTTAGATTCAAAGACCTAAAATCTATCTCGTAATGGCAAAGAACCATTGGCAACAACCCGTGATCCTTATAGTGGGTTTTGTATAGAATGCTCTCTGCATGGATAGAAAACACACATGGGAGGTACTAGAAGAACTCTCCACTTGGATGAGCTTCTGGGTATGAAATACATAACTAGCAAGAGGAGAGTGAATGGTGAGTGATGATAGCAATGAGACACCCTCCCCTGTAAGTCAAGTTGTTCATGGGGCATGATTAGTTTGGTCATGGACAAAATCAGAGGTTATGATTGAGATGCTATCTACATTGGCAGAAAGAACATATGAGAATTGGAAGAAGTGCTCTCCACTTGGATGAGCGACCAATTATGGAGCCCTGAAAAAGTCTTACAACCAATGACAAACTATGCTAGCATCAAAACACATGGTCAAACCATTATGACAAAAACCAGAGGTCGTGAATGGAATGGAATGTTCTCTGCATGGACATAAAAGCACATGGGAGTTGCTAAAAGACTTGCTCTCCACTTGGATGAGGAGCTGGGTATGGAGCCAAGAATTCTTACAGCGGTTATGATACTGTTGTAAGTGTTTGTATCCACATATGTCCAGGTAGTTCCAGTGTCGAAAATTGCTTCAAACAAGGTCGACGTGGATGCTTGTCCGCCCACAAGGACCTTGCTTATAGACACCCAGTAGAAACCCCTGCAGCAGGAGCACACAAACCTCGGTCAACAAGTACAATAGTGGAGTACATCTCAAAATGCAACATTGTGACCAGCGTTCAATATGGAGTCCATGTCAATATGTGCCCTTCATGGTTTGATATCTTTTCAATGCTAACTCAAAACATCGTACACTGATATATGTGCACTTAGATTATCAACACTAAATTATCAACACTATTTTGAATATTTTTTACCACAGTAACAAATTACACTGATTACGTTTTCAGAGTGATTGTTATACGTACGGATAAATAGAGTCATAAGTGTTTGTATCCACAGCAATTTGTATCCACAGCAATTTGCATGAGTAAATAGGCAATCTGATTGCAAATATCAAGTCATGTGTAGCTAATGTTCCAGCCACCATTGAATCAACTCATAAACCAACCTTTCATGAATAAATTGTTCAATTCTTGCAACCATAAAACACAGAAATAAAGATTAAGTTGTAATTCTATGTTTGGAGAGCTTCAATCAGACCTTACTAGATGATTTCATCCAAATTAAGGAAATAAACAATTTGTCACTCCAAAATCAACACCCTAAAACCTTGTACAATAAATACATACTAATTTTGAGAATGCCCACCATCTTAACATCTTGTTTTCATGTTGGTTTTGGACCGTGTATCAATCTTCAAAGTATGAACCCATATAACTTTTGCATACGGATTTCAAAAAAGACAAACTTTGGTGCATCGCAATCCCCTTCCAATCGCTAACGAAAAGCATCTAAAATTTTATCAGTCTAATTTCATAGTAGTAGATTCACTCAACGATTCAAGTCATGTTTTTAACACCATCTACATTAATGAAGCTAGAGAGTTTGTGTGGAACGTACGGTTCACTTGCAATGCTGAGCATATTTGTGTTGGCTACCGTGGAGGAGCCCCTGTCTCCAAAAACAAGCCTCCCTGACCCATCACTAGTATTGTCAAAGCACATGGAGAATGAGTTTTGTATAACGTTGGCATTTGCCAACGTATTTGGAACAGAAATGTTCAAATCTCCCAGTCCCATAATACCATCTGGAATAGAGGAGCCATCAGAAGTAAAGCCTGACCCTGATTGGTTCAACCCGCACCTGCGGCAACCAGAGCAACCAGTCAGTAAGTAGATAAGGTAGATGGTGCCTAAAACCATCATTCCAAGTGCTGAACGTAGAGAATACCGTTAGCGTATAATTAAAAAGTTCCCAATGATTCTCGTTGACAATTTACAGGGGATTCCAACGCACCAATTTATGTCTTTTATAATTTCCATTTGCAAAAGTTATAAAGACTCAAAGTTTTATTGGTGCATGATCCAAAACTAACAAAGAAACATGGAAACTCGACATTAAGGTGACGTACATTCTCATAAACAATATGTATCTATTATGCAAGATTTTAAGGTGTTGGTTTTAGTACGCTCTACCTTAATTTCAGCACTTCCCTCACGCTTCAGAAATTTTCAAGTGATAGTTTTTTTAATCCAAACTTTTATTTATTATAAGCGTAACGCAGCCAATCTTTATCATAGGCTGAACTTATTAGTACCCGCACAACACTAATAAGAACATCAAAGGATGTTAACTACAGCTGCGTCAAAGGCCATATAAAAATGTTTGTGGCCACTCTGGCCCTATAAGGCCACCAAGAATATTGTGTCAGCCTCTAGCTAAAAGTGTGTCACTTGCAAATAATGGTATATTCATAATTGCTGAGCTCATGCCCATGGCACCCTGGAAGATTCAACACTAATTTGTTCATTTCTGAAGCAAAAGTGGCATGTGTCACATACTTATTGATCAAAACCTGAGAAGTCTGAAGTGGCATTTTTTGATTTAAAAAAAGGTTACGATTCGACATGCCAAGTCATGAACCTGCCATGGTACTACGGTACTCAAGGTACACTTCCATTTGATATCACAAAAGTTGATGTTCTGTACATGAGCAGCTTAAAGGCTGAAGCAAAATCTAATCAACGCAGCTTATTGAAGAAAATCAACACATTATGGTGGATCTGACTATAGGGATGACATCTTTGTTCAAACACATTTACAACCGTCCAAGTGTCTAAAATAATAAGATCAAATCATACACGTGTAAGTTAATATGATCAGGTAGCGATGATTGTCTGGAGACAAGCATACACCTTGATTTTTTTGAACTCGCGAACGGGATTGAGGAACAATATTAACATTGTAAGTTGATTTGAAACCCAATGAAGTCAAGATGTAAGTTACAAATAGGAGAATCGCATCCCTTGAAGTCTTTCTACAAATTAAAGTTCAGGTGAACAAGGACACATGTCATGATGAGATGGGACTACATGCTCAAAAATGTAGACACCACCCTAAGTCCCATAGTTAACACAATCAAGACTCGGACCTATGTGATCGTCTCAAGAGAAACATGATCGTCACTTTGACATACTGTAAGTCTTGCACCAAAACTCAGAACAACAATCTCCATGATTCACAGTTGCTAAGAAGATGAAATTGTTTGTGGAGTTGGGATGTGCCCAGAAATCATCGGGAGAAATCAGGTAAGGTGTTTACGCACCCAAAGACAATGTCTGTGGTCGTTGCAGCTCCGCCATTCTGCGGGATGAGGTACAAAAGATCCTCCATCAGGTAACCTTTTGTTGTAACTGCCGATTGGTATTGAATTGTATAAGGGCAATTCGCATTGGCCGCACAAGTAGTCGCAAAGCCATTGCTACTGCACACATCAGCGCTACACGCGATATTCTTAGAAGTGGATGATTTGCTGGAGTCATATCTATTCACATGGGTTGTCTGCACCAAAAAGAAACAACAACAATCATCATTACTAGGTTAGATGTTTATACTCAACGCTTATGTAGTGGGGAATTCACGACTCAATAACACCAATCACACCTTTCATTGTGCCCATTATAATTTTGAAATACTACGATGATTTTGGTTGATGCAAATTTTGTTGATCCACGCCGTTTTTTAGCACGTAACATCATATGTTCCCCAACCAGAAAGATTGAACAAATATAGTTACGTTCACATAAAATATCGTGGCATGTCAAACGTTTTTGTTTATAAGAGATTGTCACTTCACTTATCATAATAATAGATTTTAAGATTACCCTTTCCAAAACATAACTACTCACTTCTTCACCTCAAATCATGGAACCCATCCAACTACAAAAGTTGTTCCAAGAAGAGGATACAGCACCCGAAAGTCTCGTAAACTTAAGTTTAAAAACTAGTGTGGGTCACCCTAATTTTCAACCAACACATAAGATACAATGGGCCACAAATTTTCTACGCACCCTAACTCTGAGCCCACAATAATTGTTGCATAGGAGTTTTTATTGTTTGCGGCTGAATTGTTGCATCAGGGATAAAGTCTTAAGGCAACAATTACAATCTGGATTCCCCATATGAACATTCTCAAGACACAAGATTTTGGAGGTTATTTCGTATTATCCATAAAATTTTAACTAAAAATTCTAAGGAATTTGATCAAATCTCTTAGAAGTGAAAGTAAATACCCAGGGGATACGAATGGTGACCTCGGCTTTAGGGAATTGTTGATTCATCTAATTAGTTGCTCTAAAATCATCAAAATTCAACAATACATACGGACATTTTCTGATTTTGAATCACACACGAATGGTACCGATGGACTCCTGTATCTCAATGCCTAATTCCTTCCAACCATACAATTGCTCCTCTTTGTGACGAAACAGATCATCAATCCATCTGAGTCACAAATTCACTAAAAGCATTGAAAGTGGTTGAGAAACAACAGTTCTTAAGAGGTGAGTCGCCACCTGAGGCAACATATTAGATCCCTAGTAGGTATTTATATTCACTTCCAAGTCCCCATCCTGCATCTAAGGACGACTTCAAGTATTTTTCACACTGCAACCTTGTCAATAAGTTTACGTGTGGCTTGTGTGATTCAGCGCTCGTCTTGATAGCACACAATTATGAGCCCCAGAGTGTAAAATATACACCTTCCAGATTAAAACAAGACTATTTATTTGTTTGGTATTTGGGAATTCATAGCATTGTTTTCTAGCAAGTATTCTAGTTATTGAAGAAGCATGGAAACAACCTACCCCACCCCAAAGCAGCTAATTAGGTGAGGTGCCCCAACTACCGAATAAAACTGGAAAAAGATAGGTGAACAAACTTCTTGTCTTATTGGACATGCTACCAATGGTTTAAGTAGGACATGAAAAGAGAAGATATTTGGCACTCATTGTAGATTGAAGCATCTTGTTTTCAAGTTTGGGATTTCGTAGAGGACAAAGAGAACTTACATTGAATGGGCTGAAAAGGTAGTCCTGTAGAGGGACACAGGAGGTGCAATTTGCACACGGGATCCATAAAATGGTGCTACCAGTGTCCAAGGCTACAAGGAATTTCTGCTTTGGGGTTCCAATCTCGATAAATATGTACTGCAGCCTGTTTTAGAACCATCCAGAATCACACAATTTGAACTTGACCAAACACAAATAGCAAAATTACTTCACAAATAGCAGAAATACGTCTCAAATCGGCAAGTGTTTTTGTGCTTTCGAATTTCATGTTTCGCAAACACTTAAATTCCGGAACGTACATTGCCAAACTTGGAAATAGATCTTAAGAGTCAGATTCTAGAGAACTTTCTTTAATTAACAATTCACAGAGCCTAGGTCTACAGAATAAGAAGAAATGAATTCGGGACAAGTCTGCAAGGTCCTTGACTAGAGCTCCTCAGATTCAACTTGAAGCAGACTACCATTCGGAAGTGTCAAAAATGTCTGTACCAGTCATCTAAAGCAGACATCCCTAATTCCAACATAGCAATATTTTGGACACCTAGAATTGAGTGGTATGCGGTGTAAATCTAAGAACGGGCATCAAAAAAACATGTGTTCAAAAGAGATCGGATTATGCACTCAAGATATGCTATATATTCTACACTTGATAGTCCTCATAATTGGGGGCACCTACATAATCACTTAATGAACACAACAATCTTCACTTTCATAATGAATAAGATATTCATATGAGCTCCCAAAAATTTAAAGCAAATGGCTACAGGCACAATTTAAATTTGCTAATCATCTTGCACTAATGGTGTGTTTCATGTCTTACAATTAGAAGTAGGTGCAGAGAGAAAAGAATCTGCATCGGGCACATCTACCTTATTTGATTGCATCCCCTCTCAGAGTACATGGATTATGTGTTGGCTGTCAAATTAATTTGATTTTGGGTTCAATGGACCTCTGGTTGACAAAAACCGTGCCCAAAAACTGGCATCCAGGATCACATAATGTGGCCCCAGACGAAATTCTGGCAACACTTGAGAATCAAACTCAAGCAGAATCTGAAACATTTGATGAAAGTGTTAAATCGCCTCTCTGACTCTTATCATGTGCCTGAAGTATGGTGTTTCTTTTTGGGAGTGAAGTTGAGTTGGGTGGACCTCAGATTGACTCTTCCTCTGATTGACAAAGCCTTACTGCAAAACTTGCGTCCACGATTCTAGAATACGTGATTTGGACTCAGACGAGATTCTTATAGCACTTACAGGAGAGAATGCCGCTAAAGTGAAGATTTCTAAACCAACAATTAGTAGCTAGATCCACAGAAAAATCACATTTGAGTTTGAGATAAGCCTGCAACGTCCTGAATTGGGACGATCCGGATTCTGCTTTCCATTTGATGACAGTGTCAAATCTCCTCTCTAATTAACTGCAAAAAACTATCATGTGCCTGCAGTAAAATGTTTAATTTTGAAGTTGAGTTGGGTTGGGTGGACCTAAGATTGACTCTTCCACATATTGACAAACACTTCAATTTTAGAGAGAAACTTGCATCCGAGCATTGCAAACGTCAGAGAATCCGGCTAAAACAGTCCTGAATCCCGGAGATTTTGCATCTTGCGTTTCGGTTGGCAATCAATCTGCTTGCAACCGATGAGGAGATGAGTACTTCATTGAAAGAAAAAGAAAAGAAAAAACATTAGACGAATTAATTGTTGGCCTTACTTCACTTACTTACCCGTCATTGGCATTGTTGTACGTGATGTTGCCGTCAAGTGCCGCGAGCAGATTGCTTCCCGCCGCAAGCAGCCGCCCTTTGTGACGCACGATGTCGCGGTAGCACATCAGGTCAACGTGCTCCGTCGTTCCCTGCGCCGGCCAGTCCACAAACCTATCCCCATGCCGCTCCCGGAGCTCGCTCCTCGCCTTCTCCGAGAATCGATGCGTCACTTCGAAACTAAACTCACTTCTCACGATCCCTGAACACAGAGACAACCATACCACCAACACCACTGACGCCGACCACGAAACGCTGCTCCATCTCTTCAGCTCCGATGATGGACACATCCCGTGATCCAGGGGGCCACGGGGGGGCTCCGAATCTCCAAATTTTACCAAATCTCTCTATCTGTCTCCGGTGAACTTACTTATACTGCGAGTGCCCGAATTCACGAACTGCATACAATGTGGATCCGAACCTTAACCCACTCCGAATCATCACGACATACAACAACACACACAACCCATGATGTTGCTCACGAAACGTTATTTCGTGAGTGCTTTTATGAATCCCCGCCGTGGGTAACCTTCCAGTAGATTTCGGAGTCTCTATCACCTGCTTACGTCTCCACCTTTTCAAACGTCTCGGCGTCCGGCGACACTTTAGGCCACCAGAGCCATTATTTGTGTTGTTTTTGTTGGGAGATCTGGGCTTCAGCCGGCCATTCGTCACTGCAGGAAAGCCAAAGAACCAAATTTCCCACGAGCTTCTCAAAGGGGCGGCCCCGTCCGACGAGACCGCAACGAATCCCCGCTTCGTCTACACTTCTCGTCGCTCCTTCGTCCACCTGCCCACACACCCTGGCTGGACGGACGTTGACGAAACTTGGACGTGAGTGGGAGACCTAGACCAGGAGAAAGCCACACTGTGAAAGGAGCGGCCTGTCCGACGAGAACGCAACGGACGCCTTAACTTCGTCGATAATTCTCGTCGTCACTCCGTCCGTCTACTGGCTGGACGATCGCGTACGAGCGTTGACGCACTCTTAACGAGATCGGTTGTGGGTATGGGACCAGAGGCTGTCGGAGTGTGTGAGAAAGTCAAACTGGGATTGGTAGCTCGATCGGTAGCCCTACCAATTAGGTGACACGTGGTCATACTGGTGGGCCCTCACATGAGGAAAACTATAAGCGCAACTGGGGTCCACATTGACCCGTCTCTACCTCTTTCTGACCTAGGAATCTGCCGTGAAGGTAGCAAGTGGGACCCGCTCAATTCTATTAGCGCTTTAGAAGTTCACACTTGATGGTGGGAAGATTGGGTTGTCAAATAGCAGGCCCACTTGGCCTTCACTACACAAAATATGATATTTAGTGTTTGATACACTAAATACAAACACATACACTAAATATCAATAACCCTAACCCTATGAAAGTAAGCAACATTAAATGTGAACTCAAACCCTAAATATCAACTATGGTAATATGTGAAAGTTACATGTTTGAATTTAGTGTAGGTAAGGATATGGAAAAAGAAAATGGATATAATAAGGGGGGTGGCAATAGGGAAGGTAACGCACGTTCATGTCTAACACTGATTGTCAAAGAATTGAAAATTAGTGTTGAGCATGGTAGGGTGGTAACAACACTAAATATAATCAAACATTAAATATCATATTTTGTGTGGTGATGAGTCCCTAGCTACTTGGGAGGATAGATATCCCCCGCAACTTAGGCAAGTTAACAAGTCATGTCGTCCGTATGTTCGGGTCGAGTTTGTGCATTGGGCACCCGAAGATGGTAATGATTCTAGGAGTCCTCCCCAAATCTTAGAATTATGTTGTTAGAATTATGAAAAATCACATTTGAGCTTGAGTTAGAATTATGTGTGTATATATATACACATATTTATTTGTGGGGTTGAATAGTTGATTAATACATTATCTTGTGGCAACGAGAACACTAACACGTCGTCATATGTTGAGATTGATGATCACAAAATTTTGAGTGATGTGATTGTACCTATTCCGGAGATGTTTGTGAGCGTGAGAAGTTAGGGCCACTTTACACACGGCCAAGAGCCGTGACTAGGAGAACATGAGGGGCCTTGAAAAAACAATGAAATGTCATATTGTGGAAGATAGACATCCAGGTTTGGAAATTGATGGGGCCTCGAGCTTAGTGTAAAGTGAAAGTGGGTTGTGTTGGGGGGGGGAGATCGCAACATAAGTTCAGGTTTGGGTCTCCAATGTGGTAATATAGTATTTATAGTATTCAATGGTAGTTTCGTTAATTGACATGGCCCTTAGTTTTGCATTAGACCCACCTTTGTTTGATGGCCTAACGCAATTTTCGGTAGACCACGAAACATGATCTAGTTGATGCCATGTAGGATGTCATGTAGATTTGTTAACCATTTGAGATTCGTTGGTCTCTCAGGCCTTTAAAAGTCTAGTGTAAAGTGAACTTGGACCATCTCTGGCTTCTCACCAATCAAATAATTTTGTATATCATGGGTTAAAGGCCTCAAGCTCTAATGTATAGTGGCCCTTAGAGTGATCGAAATATGTATGTTGTAAATCTTGATGGATTAACAGTTTAAAGTGGATTCAAAAGTCATGCAACTCAAAATATTTGAGTCTAATCTCACAAAAAAATGTACATAATTTTCAAGTCTAAATTTCCCATGAGCTATTATGGCCACGTAGGGGCATTCATTCGTGCTACCCATATGGTCATACCCTATCTTTTGCATGGGATAAAGTGCTTGTTGAACAACCTCTTATGATATGTTCTAACGCCTCATGATTATGAGAATATGGGACCACAAGACATGTCAAACCATTGATTATGCCCAACCACTGATTAACATGAGTTTTATTTTAAAGATCTATATGCAAAACTCATACAAGTCATCGCCAAGCCTTAGGGTCTAGCCACACCAAGTAATTAGTCAATGATGACACAATGTCAAAAATAACAATATGCAACACACACACACTTAATTGTGGGGTTACCATCAAATCCTCTATGGCATATGAGTGTCACTTGATGTTAGACAAAGCGGTAAGGTAGTATTTAGTGTTAACTTATTGTTAGTTCTTATTGTTGTTTGTTTCAAATTCAACTCAAAATGAGGTGGTATTCTACATGTTAATAAAAGGACTAATAAAATCCATGTGAAATTTACCTACTAGATGTGGCATATAGGAGTGCTATAAAAATGGCATAGAAGCTAACAATAATAATGTTAACATGTTATTTTCAAATAGTTTTAGGCTTGTAACATTATGGATATCTAACGCTTGACGTGGTTAAACCTTTACAATCATGTTTATATAATGACAAGCTTGGTGCAATATTTTGTAAATTATCATATATAAAGGAGATAATCAAAATATAGTTATATGTAAGATTGATGCTCAAAACAATTAGTTTGTATTTGCTTCCCAAGATGAAGGTTTTTAGTATTAGTATGGATATCATAGAGAGTCCAAATATGGGGTGACAATTATTGTTGGCAAGTAAAAGAAATTAAAAAAATGTAACTTAAATAAAATAAAAAAAGCATCCCTAGAGTAGAAAGAATGCCCCCCCCCCAAAAAAAAAACAAAAAAAAAACCCGTGAGCTCTAGGGTTACTCTTGTTGTGTAGTTGAAGCCAACCTTCCTCATGTAAGCAACCGATCCATAAATATATAGTGTGTAATTACCTATGTATATTAGTTTGCTTACACATATGTGGTTGGATACTTGCTAGTCACTAGGGATATCAACCATATTTCAATTGATCATGTGCCTCCAAGGGTCAAATATCAAGTTGAGAGGCGTTGAATATTTGGTTGGGAGGGGTCATGAAATTGCATATTTTTGTTGTTTGTTCCCTTCATTGAGTCAAAATCGTCGTAAGGTGCAATCGCCACTTGAATTGAAACCTTGACCACAAGCGCTTCAATGATTGATGCCATTGCATTGCAACTAACCTCATCAAATCATTTTGCTTATAATTTCACTTTTGATTTATCCCAATGCCACAATCTTTACCAATTTGATATAAGTTAAATTTACAATTGTTTATTGCCATCGAAAAGCCCATGTTTCTCTCTTCAAAAATGAACCCACCAAGGAGCCTCTTCATATCTTTAGCCATCCCCATTACTTGGCATGGAGATTCTTGAATGTTTCAAGATCTCTTAGACAGGTGAAAGTCTTTATTGATTTTGTTTTGTTTGAAGGAGCAAGCGAGCAAAGTCATGTCATTGCATGAAACATTTTTGCGACATCAAAACTGGCGTCTCCAACCACCCTAAGGGAGAACAAAGGTGCATCAACAACGCATGCCGTGCAGTTTTCATGCCAACTCCGCCACCCTTAATTTGCTTTAGTTGCCGCCTCTTGTCAAATATTTTCAACCTCCCAACATTCAACGAGGACATGGAGGAGGTGGGTGCCATATCTTCTATAACGAACAACTCTAGAAACGTCATATGCATGTTGGCTTCTCCCCAGTGTGGGTCCAATGTCCCATCAACTCCCCTTGTCCCATCAGTTGCAGTTTATGAACTCATCATCATGCAACCTTCAACATCCCGTTTGTCTTCCCATACCGCTTTGCACAAGATGTGGTCATGGTTATTGGAGTAATAACTTGGACTTGCATCGGCCATGGCAACGTGAGTCTCCTCTTTGGGGTTGGTTGCCTCCTTGGAAGTTTCCATTGTTGCCAATTAGACCTCCACCTCAACACACGTAGCTTGCACATTCACCATTTCGTCATCACTTTACACTTGTACCTAGTTCATGTTGGCTTTATTTATGAATGCAACGTACATAGCATTTGGTTGGTGAGCGCTTATATTTCATGCACCACGAGCAATAAGCATTGTAAATAACATTTTGTCTTCTTTCTTTGGACAATCTATCTGAAGGTATTATATAGAACCATATTTAAAATGAACATTTTTTACGTCCTCAACATACAAGGGCGGCCTTGCCATGACCGATTCCCCCTTATCAAGGTGCTTCATCTTAACAACTGAGACACATGTAATGGCCTTGTAGGTTGATTTCTATGTGCTATAACAATTCACACTCTCCATGTACGGTTAGAGCATTGGTCCCACTCAAGGGATCGACTCAAACCAACACCTATAGTGTCGATTCTAGGATGTCATACCAATGTTGCACAAATTGTTGTTCAATTACTCCATGTTTAGTGGTGATGAGTCTCATCATCCGAGTGTGAGCTTCCTCCAAAGATTGTACATGTTGCATTGGAAACCTGCAACAACATCAATTTTCACCTTTTAACCTTGATAAGTATGATGTAACGGAGGTATTCGTAAAGTCCTTCAAAGAGGGACGAGACAATGGGTTTGATCATTCTTTGAGAAAATATTATACCAAGAGCTCGTTAGCTCATCGTACATTGGAGCCTATTTTGAAAGTTGGGTGAAACATTGGGACCCCTTCTTTCCACCTCTCAAAATTTGAGATAATTTTAAGATCTAAAACAAGGTATGCGGATGGGACATGTTGTCCTAAATCCCACATTTGGTATGTGCAAGGCTAGTTTGGTCCATCCATCCCAGTAGGGCAAACTAGAAAGCTACACTAAATATGATATTTAATGTCACTTACTATTTAAAATTTTGCAGTGTTTTATCTTTTTATTATTGATGTAAATTTTTATGGTAAAAAAATATGGCAATAGTAAAAACACATAGCACTGATTAATTTTGAATAATAAGTGACACAAAATATCATATTTAGTGTAGGTTTTAATAGACCAACACCACTTGTTGTGTATGGTAATTTAAGCATCAAGAAAACTAGGATAACTTTATATTAAATGTCATAAACTCAATTTTTGGGACTAAACCCATGGTTTCATCTCCTTTACTTTACACATAACTTTGATACCATTGGGTTTACATATGAGCATGCAACTATGATCAATGGACTCTCTCTCTCTCTCTCTAAACAAAAACCTTACATTTAATCTCTAGATCTTTATGTGTACATGTATATATACATGTTTCTAAAGCGAATTGTAATGTGTGCATGGTTGCTTTGGAAGGAGGAAAGGTTGAATAGGATTTCCATAGGCATCAAACTAGGCACACAACTTGTGTAGGCAAAGTGAAATCCTTGAGGTCTTTCCTATTGCAGTGTTGCTCCCATTGGGAAGGCTCCTCAAAAGCTGAAGAAAAAGAAGAGGAGGTTGTGATTTTTTCTTTGAAGTTCTCTAGTATTTATTTTAAGTGACAACAATAACAAGCAAAGTTTTGACTGCACATCTTGCATATGTCTCGGCACAAGCTAATTGCATATTTTGTGGCATGAGTGCAAGCTCAGTCAAGACAATCCTTGAAATACTCATAGAATGCTTTGAAGACTATGCCATGGAACTACATTGGAAGCTACCCCCCCCCCCCATGGATCTATATGATAACCAATTATGGATGCATTTCCATATGAAGACTGACGTTTGCTTTTTCTTTGATTCCTTACCACGATAAGGTTATGGAAAGAAGTACGTACGTCTTGATGTAGATGTGTAAAATATTATGGACATATGACATCCTTGCATGGATCTTTCTTTGTTGGGCAAGCCATTCATCAATACAAGTTGTTGCCTCTTATTTATTAAGGATTAGTGTTAATCTAAATTGCACAATAGGTAGAGTTGCTTTGACAAGAGTTTGCTTAGCTGGGGGAGCAAGCTCTTTCTTTCTCCTACCTTGTTATTTTTTAGCAAATAGAACCTAAATCTTCAATGCACATGTTGCATTAGAAAAATGAAATGTATACTTGACACAATGGTAAAATGGAGAATGCTTAATGTGTGTATCTATAATCAATGGTTTTGAATGACACTATGTTACTTCTACTGCAAAAATAATTATTATCTTGAATGAATAAGTTGTACCCTATATTTTAACTCACATCATTTGCTAATGTCTACTCAATGAACTCCTTGGGTATAGTTGGTAGCATGGGCACGTGTGAGGCAAATTGCTCATAACTTTGACACTGATAATGATGTTTGTCTCTTGTCTTACTTTCATTTATGTTGCAAATGCATTCGTGTTCTCCTTGTCGTGACTAAGGGGTATGGTGTAATAGGTTTTTAGGATTGCTTATACTAGAAACATATGGGAGATGATACATGCACCATTGGACGTTACATGCTATGCATATAGTACAATCAAGTTTCTTTACATTTGACAAAAGGAACTTCGTTTTGGTTACACTTAGTAGGGTTGGAAAGACTTGAGACTTAGTTGACACTATGGTTGTGTTAACTTATGGTCGAACTAATGATGTAAAATGGCAAAGATCGCGATTGCAGCTTGAATGTGGGAAGCCCCGCCCACCTTGGGTTAGCCAAAAACTTAAATATATTGAGAAACGGTTGAGCATCTAAAATGATGATGTATGCCAAAGAAAATATACTATGAACTTGGAATACATTAACTTTCTTATGAAGAATTGTCGAACTCTCTTTATTTCGAAGCTGCGTGGAAGAGTGAAATTGAAGTCAATATAGAGAAAAATTGTGGAAGGTGAACTTTAAACTATGATCATGTGGATTGAAATATCAACTTTGCTAGGTCAAATCAAAGCATTGTTTTGGAGAATAAACATACATTAATTGTCAACCAACCACATATCTAGGCTCAATAAGCTTGTCAAAAAAATCAACATTTGTTAGGCTTAAAATTCTATTTTCCCCTCATGCCTTTAAGTTGTTACAAAACATTATTGGACCTCCCAAACACACATCCACTATTTCACCAAATTATTATGTAGACTATGACAATGGCTAAGATACGAGTGATGACTGAAATCATGCGAATGACGAACAACAACTTATGATATTCGGGCACATTCTATAATACATCTTTGATTTGAGGTGCACTCCATGGGTCATTGTGGGTTCATAAACCCTAAATGACTACAAAGACACATTTGTTTACAAGTGATGACTGATATCATGTGAATGACGAACAACAACTTATGATATTCGGGCACATTCTATAATACATCTTTGATTTGAGGTGCACTCCATGGGTCATTGTGGGTTCATAAACCCTAAATGACTACAAAGACACATTTGTTTCCAAGTGATGACTGATATCATGCGAATGACGAACAACAACTTATGATACTCAGGCACATTCTATAATACATCTTTGATTTGAGGTGCACTCCATGGGTCAATGTGGGTTCATAAACCCTAAATGACTACAAAGACACATTTGTTTACATTCCAGATTCCAAATCAATGGGTTTAAAAGGACAAACGAAGCATTTGCTTAACAATTATCGAGCACAAGAGAACAAATCCATAGATGTACACAAGATGTTTGTTTTTTTCATCAAAAACTACAATTTTATATGTGATCTTGCGTGAAACAGACGACATTGAAGATTGTCAAAGGTCGGCCATGGTTTTGGGTGATGGAAGTTGCCAACCATTGACGGTACCAGTCCGATGGAAAGTTAAACAAATGATTTGAGGGATTCATTTACTCAAATTGCGGTCGTGATTGAAGCAAATATGCAATTGCTTATAGATCATTGAGGCAGCCGACCCATTTCCGACCAGTTAAGCAATTTAGCATATTTGTAGTAGATGTGAGTAGAGAAAAAACATCCTCATGTCTACATATATAGAAATTAGGAGCAATTCATTTTGTTTCATATTTGCTACCCTCTTTTTGATCACTGATTAGTTAGAAAACCAAGAACACATGATTCATATAATTGATAATTGTGGCACCTAAACATGCTTGCAATCTAAACATGGTTGTCAACTTAGTCATTAACATTTTGGCTAAGTTGGATTTTAACCACGACATGTTGGCATTGATCAGAGATTGATATTGTGGTGCACGGAAATAGGTTGGCCTCAACTATGAAAATGGGGTGGTGGTCGGGAATGAGTTGGCTATCTTAGTACATGTTTGTACAACTATTTATATACATTAAGCTTTGAATATGCGCACAATCAATACTTGATGTAGATTTCCTAAAGAAGTTGGAAACTAAGTTATAATCTACCTTACGTTTGTAAGCATAATTAACCAAGTTGTACATATGTTCATTCTACAACAAATTTGTGAAGGAGAAGTCAATGATTTATCCTTCTTTCATGTAAAGTATAGGGATCGTCTTTGACATGAGATAGTATCATTTGTCCCATAGCCTCACTATGTAAACACATTTCCGGGTTAACATATGAGCTCGCTACTATGATCGAGGCGAAGTTGCATCCCTTATTCACACGAGCACCCGAGGATGCATTGTCTCAATCTGTTTCATGTGAAATCCAAGTTGGCAAATCACATGAATCTTAAATTGAATTTTCCATAAAGCTTTGCAAAGACTACGTGGATGTTGATATACAAAAGGAGTTTGTTAAAAGTTCGTTGCAATTTTTGTTGACGTAGACTACTATTGAATTTTCAGGTTTGAATTCGTAATTTGCTTGTGTAAAGGTCATGTTGTTTGATTGCCTCTCTAACTGTGAAGTTGTGATTTGTATTTTGACATATCCCAGTATTTGTTGATGTAGATTACTAGTGAATTTTCAAGTTTGAATTTGTGATCTACTTGTGTAAAGATCATGCTATTCAATTGCTTCTCTAACTGTAACGATGTGATTTGTATTTCAATGTATCAATTTTGTTTGATACAATTTCCACTTTGCAACTTAAAACTGATGTATCTAAGTATGCTAAAATGGGTTGAGGATTTGGTGGAATCCATGTGGAACCTCTGGTAGCTTAAACACCCCAAATATGAGAATTTCAAGTGGTCGGATGTTTCTAAAGTATAGTGACTCACAAAAACCGGGTTGGTGTTTTCATATTTTTTGGTAAATAAGCAATGCCAACGCATGGAGTGAATAATGAAAGAAACATAAAAATCACTTTAGAGAGTAGAAGTTTTCATTAATTATTCACATGGGGTTTGAAAAAAAAACAAAAAAAACATAGTATATGAAAGCATTTAAAAAATGAAATCAAGCCCTAAACTAACTCAGTTTTGGACTTGTGAGGTTGTACACATTCATAAATCACTCCACTTGCCCTTTGCATAAATAATTGTCCACATTTTTGTGGCATGCTCTCGTAGAGCTTCTCACACTCTATGGAAGTGATAGAATGGAAAGTCTCAAACACGTGCTTCTATAATTCTAGAAGACCATTTGGAGGTGTTGGAAAACAATCAGGTTTCTCTTCTAGTGTTGCCCATAGGTGCTCTATAGATTTAGGTCGGGTGATCAAGCATGCAACTTTAAAACATTTAAAGGTTGTTTAAATAACTATCCTTTCATTGTTTTTGTTGTATGTTTGAGATCATTGTCATGTTGATAAATGACTCTAGATGCATTTATGCCATATTTTGAGAATATGCCATAGAGAGTGGCCTCGAATAAAAACTTCATGCATTATCAGACACTTGGACACCTACCATCTACTTCTAATGACGCCTCTAAATCCTTATTAATGCAATATATATTTTAGGTTATATTGAGAATGAGTAACCACTAACTTGTTTTTGTGAGTGATTGAGGTAAAAATGTTTTTAACAATAGTTTTCCTCTTAACATAGTCGATGATATTGTCTATCGTCTCCAAAAGTTTCATCCTAAAATTTTATCTTCTATACCTCATGAAATGCTCAAATATCAAATGAAGTTTTGACATTTTTATCACTTCATAATATTACTTAACCTTATTAGTATGGTCCCTTTCCTAATGAAGATAGCACTAGCAGAGCGGGAGAGGGGGGGGGGTGCTATCAACACACTTTTCCATTATTAAGTGTTATATTAATGCACAACCTAGGCAATTTCTATTGGTCCTTGTTTTGTTGCATCATAAATGATGGGTTGTTATGGGTTATTTACTGGGAATATTTGGATAAGTCCATCCGACTACAACTATTACCGTGCCTATATTAAGTTCATCATTGTTATTCCCTTTGTAAAACAATAACAATACTTAAGCCTTTATCACGATGTGAATTAGTAACATTCACTTCTTCTACCCCAAATGTGAATCGAATCAGTCATTCATAGTTTTTCCTACCATGTTGCCCACTTAATATTCTATCACTTTATTTAATAGAGATAGTTTTTCTTTTCTTTTATGAATGATGCTTTATTGGTCCAATGAATGTCCTTCCATCCCCGTCTTAGCTGCCTAGGCAAACCTTCCATTTCTTTTGCCACCTACACTCACTCTTTACCCTACACGAGAGGTTTTGGATACCCTGCATGATGACTAACTGGCATGTGTGTAATATATCTTGATTCAAAGATCGATTATGCAAGAAAGAAAGACTAACCATACTTTGGTATACTTAACATGTGAGCAAGTGGTGTTTGGAGTTAGACAACTCCAAATAAATAATGGATATACGAATCAAGTTGGAATTAGTTTGGCTCCACTTAATAACATTCATCCACTAGGATGAATGTCTAACAACGATTCATATCTTCCAGTTGAAGCTATCTACTCCAACACAACAACTAGACAAGAAAGAAAGACTAACAAGTTGTCACGTTCCTCTTTTACACACAACAAAATACGATCATGTCTACACATGAGTCACTCACTTGTATTGTGAATTTTCAAACTTTGTACATTACAAAAGGTTTACAACTTAACAACACTATTGTGATTGCCTATCAACTTGAACCACATGACCATAGGAGAGAGACAAACAATCCTCTTTCCTCCTCATGCCAATGGCACTACTCTCATCCAACATAATTGGCGGGAACCTATATGATCATTTAATATTCTTCACTAGGACATAAATAGGACATTCAAATAAATTATGAGGAAAAAAAACTTTGGAGTTTGAACACGAGTTGGATATGCTAATGATCTCACACTAATATTAGGTTTCATATCATACGAGAAGTTGGGGCAAAGCTAAAAGCGTGCATTTAAGGGCCACTTAGGGCCGGTTTACATCATGGACCATGAAATCGGACCATGGAAGATGGGTTTTTTTTTTCCATGGCCTGACTTGATGGTCCAACGTTCATTGTTTGATTTCTTAAAAAATCAATTTTCAAAGCCTTTGCCCCCCTCACCAGGTGTAAACCGAGTGTGGACCAAGAGAAATGAGCCTTTTTTTTAGTGCAATCCCCATATTTTGGGAAGCATCCAATATCTCATCAAATTAACATTGATCTAAGCTCATGCTCTTTTTGTTTATATGTCATGCACCAATAGTGAATGTGCATATTTGTATAGTATATGCCCAAAAAGGGCAATTTTGATTTTCTTTTCAAAGTTTGGCCATTCTCTTGTCTTCATCTTGTATTCCCCAAAAAACATTCCACTAAAATTTCCATTATGACTCATTTCTCTATCATGGGCCCTTGCTTTTTTCTACTAGAGCACCTCTTTTGCCTCTCCCACCGTAAAATATGTTGAACCATGTTGGTGGATAATATAAGCCTTAAAATATGTCTTTTGGGAACCATGAACTCCATGGTCACTCTTAACATTTTTTCCTTGATGTAAACCAAAGTGGTCCCAGGACGAGTTCAACAACCAATCACATATTTTACAGGGCCTTGGGACAACTTTATGGTCGTGGCCCATGAAGTAAACAACTCCTTACCTTATAATGTCTCAGGCCTTTAAGGCTCTTGATCAATGCATCCTCATTTTACAGGGACTGCAGGGGATGCACTCAAGGCTCTAAGAGTCTCCGCTAACACTGATCCGTAATCTGAGGACCTATTAACCGTCCGATTCAATCGCTGTGGACGGTCACAATGAGGCCTAGGGTTAGGGTTTAGGGCTCGCTACAAGGGTCAGTCTCTCTTGCAGTGACGCTCTTTTCCTGCGTTTTCCTGCAGCAGCTCCTCGCGAATTCTTGCCCCTCCTTCGCAGCCCCAGCTCCGGCATCATGGTACGCGTTTGCTCCATCTTTCAATTCGTGCACTGAAAAACAGTTATTCTTTGTAACAGTTGCCATGGTTTAGTTCGGAAGACAAGATGTTGGGTTCAGTTTTTTTCATCCTGGCTGCATTTGTCCGGGAAGGGTTTTGCAAAGTAGGCTTGCGTACGGGAATATGGCACACGGGAATTTAGCACATTTTGCACAAATTTTGGATGTTTCTGAGAAATCTTTGTTGGCGTCGATGTGGTGCAGTCTGGAAAGAAGAAAGTGAGAGCTGAGAAGGAGGAGAATGTCACTCTCGGCCCAACCGTGAGGGAGGGAGAGCATGTGTTCGGTGTTGCTCATATTTTCGCTTCTTTCAATGATACATTTGTGGTAAGTACGGTGAATATCAATCTCTTCATAGCAATATAAATTATGAGGTGCGGGTCTTTGTGATGTATAGAGCTTTGATTCGTACGCGATGATTGGTAGGGCGACTGAGTTGGGATTTAGGGTTTTGTGTAAGTCCACAATTACAGAGTTTCCATTGGTGATCAACACTTCAGCAAAGTTCGATGAACACCTAACCTGTGATTAATGTCGTTCCATGCAGCACGTGACTGATCTCTCAGGAAAGGAGACGATCGCCCGTGTCACTGGTATGTAATATTTCCAGTGGAGTACATTGTGTGTCGAAGTATGTATTACGATGTGAAAATGTTTACCTTCGTCTCCACTTAGGAAAACGCATCCTTATCTTTTAGGGTTTCTGTGGAGGTAGCTTGTAGAAGGATAGTTTCACTACTTCAGTTGCCGGTGCTGTTCTTGTATGTGTATTTAGGAGCTAGTTTAGGTTACAATGTGCCGCTGTATATATTTTGATAATGAGATATTATGCGACTGCAAAAAGGCGGGTACTTAAAAATATTATTGTGCAGGTGGCATGAAGGTGAAAGCTGACAGAGATGAAGCGTCGCCATACGCAGCTATGCTTGCTGCTCAAGATGTAGCCCAGAAGTGCAAGGTAAATATTCATGTGTCAAAGGACTGCCTACAAGTCTAATGTTGTAGATACAATAAGACCGTCAAGTATAGAGGAAGTTTGAGCAGCTACTAAGCTTGAAGCCTAATACGAAGTTATTTAATTACTTAAGATTTTGACATTCAGAGTTGGAGGTTTTTGAATTCGCTGACAGAGATAACAAATGGACATCAATTTTTATAGTTGCGAGAGTAATGATGTCCTTAATTTGGAGAGCATCCTCCGAGATTGTATTAGTGAGGATTCAGTTTCTATGTAACTATAACATGCCTTGCCTTCATAAGGGTGAGTTAGTTGTAAAGATGGAAAATGCGGGTTAACCAGCCTCGGCTTACCTCGGTCTCCATATTTGGCATCCAATATAGATTGGCAGGTCGGCAAACTCGCTATGAAAGGAAAATAATGTTCACTACCTGTCAAGAGTGCAGTCAGGAATATGAGTAGTGAATTTGGAATTAGTATTGTAGAAGTGCCTCTCAGGTGAGGAAAAGATGATGTGTATCGTGTGATGAAAACCCTCTTTTGGAATTGCAGGAGTTGGGAATCACCGCTCTTCACATCAAGCTTCGGGCTACAGGTGGTAACAAGACCAAGACTCCAGGACCCGGAGCTCAGTCTGCTCTTCGTGCCTTGGCTCGTTCCGGCATGAGAATTGGACGTATCGGTGAGGGATTTATCATTTCTCTTCACAAATTTCTTGTCGGGTGAATGATATTTTCGGGTTTAAATTCTACAAGTATTCTACAGGTTATTCAATCACTTTCTAAGAAGTTTTGGTGGACAATTGTGCAGAGGATGTCACACCCATCCCAACAGACAGCACCAGGAGGAAGGGAGGTCGCAGAGGTCGTCGTCTCTGAGTTTCTATCAGTCTCTCCATGTGTGGAGGAGTTGTGTCAGTTTATGCTCAGTTTACTCTACACATGGATTTTCAATACAGTGTTTTGTCACGCTGATGTGATTCAGTTCTAATTGGTGTGTCAACACAGATGGATCTCTCTCAAAATGAATTCCAAATCTTCTTAAAGTATGGTTGCTCTTGGGCTCACGGTTCCGTGAGCTTGTTGTGCTGAGTCACGATCTATGCCCTTTTTATGCTTTGGGTTGTATCTGGAGACCTAAAACCAGACCTTTTTTTCCAGTGGCCTGGAGCATACTGATAATGTATAAGGCAATTGCTCATTGAAATAGGAAACTTGCGTTTTACAATATGTGTGCATTATATTATGTTACTCTAGATATGAATTAACTGGACATATCTGGGACTGAATCGTTTGAATGACGAGGAGCAATTATTTTAAGTGCTCCCTCTAGTGATCTGCTCGGAGTCCCACAGTACAGTCAGTGACATCATCAAATGTACAATGTAATGGTAACATATGAGGGTGTGTCGCATCTCCAACAGCCTTAGCATCTACATTATGATTTCTCGACCCACTTTTTTGCCATGTTTTTGTCTTCAAATCGAAAGGACGTGAGAGTCAATGATGGCTTGTTTTTATATCTGCTTTTCATTATCGAACTTTAAAAGGGTGAAAGCTCTGCAACGCAACCGGCGCTTCTCTTTGGCAGCTTTTGGTACCTCTCAACACCACAAGAAGAGTGTGATTCTCTCCACGTCCATCATGCAGAAACGATGAGAAAAAGAGATATTGCTTTGTGGTGTGCATTCTCAATTGCCTTTACACACTTCATCATTGTTATAAATTTTTAGAGTGTCGTACCACACCATCTAAAACAGAACTTTGAAATGCATACTATTTTAAGGCACTTATTCTGGATGAATGAGAGGTACGCTCGTATGCAACAATTCTCTCTTGCCAGGTAGGATACTGAGTACTCGACAAATAAGGTTGAAAATCAGCTTGTAAATGGAGGTTCTAGTAAACTTGGATACTTTGGAAGTTCTAAAATCGTGCATTATGTTTATATTCAAATTCACATTTAATAGATATAGTACTTGAGTACATTATTCATTAGTTAACAATATTTGGTTGTTCATATACAGTCTACCCTCTATAAATGTTAACCTTCGGGAGTGGATCAAAGTTAATATTTATAGAGGTTTTAACAGTTAACAATTATAAAATTACTTTTTTGAGCAATATACAAATCTTAACATTTATAAATATAAGCAATTGTGAAGAGTCCTTGTGAGAGAATACCATTCATAAAATTGCAAACCCAATCAAAACTTTATTCAATATCAAGTTTACAAATCACGGGTGAAGTATGAATCAATGGTTCTTTGGTGAGATTCATCTGCATGCACAACTTGCAAATATTTCTCAATTTGCACCAACAAACCCACATACTTGGACACATCACATGAAAGTGATTCCATGTACCTTCTAATGGTACCAAAACTAGATTGCAAGTCACTATAAGATGGAATGGGTTCCACCTCACACTCCTCTCCCTCACAATCATCATCTGAGACATTCGAAGTCCCACCAATTATAGAGGTTGTATTATGGTTGTATTTCATTCATTAACATTTATAGAGTCAAATTTACAAAGAACCATTTTGTTAACAGTTAACACGTTTAACATTTATAGTGTGCAATATGTGGGGAGTAGAAGAAAGTTAACATTTAGAGAGGGTTAACACTTATAGGTGTAACATTTATAGAGGGTGGACTGTATGTGCATCATTGTTCTTACGGACAGAAAATGTGTTTCACAAAGCACCCATGTTTGCATAGCTGCTGAATTTGTTTATGAACTTTGTTGTCTTTACACTTATTCCATCCATTACATTGGTGGCCCTAGACATACACAACAAGTTTCTATACTTGATTTTTTTAGATACTGAGTCAAAGAGACTATGCAAGCTTGCAGAATTCTATTAAATCATGTACTCAAATTTTGCCAAATAATAAAGTTCTACTCATATCCCATATTTCAGGGAAGTAAGTGGTCAAGAAATTGTAGAGGAATCAACAAGCACGGAAGGGAGCTGGGAAGGAAAATTTCAACTTATTACATAATGCTCTTTACCAGATGACATGTGCATCTGGCTCAACAATTGCATGTTCTTGGTGCATGTTCTTGGTTCTTTCTTGGAGAACAGAATGTTGTTCTAGAAAGAATCCAACCTCATCATGACCAACCCTCTACAGTTCTAAATTTTCTGAGTATGGATTCGGGGTAGCGATGTAAGATAAGGTGAAAACATGGAGAATCCTTTACATATAGCTCAGAAGTAATAATTTTTGGAACTGATATGCTCTTGGAATTATTACCGGAGACCCCAAATTAGTATACATAGAGGGATTCAATGGGGGTGAATCAACCACATATTCATAGGGGGTAGGTTTTTACTGGACCCCTTTCACATGGCCACCATGAATCCCAAGCCATGGTTTTGCTTGTTTAATTTCATCTTGGTTTCAATTTAGCAATTGAAGGTCTCCGTGTTATTAATTTCAGTGTGAGCTTGAATCTTTCCTCACTTTTGCCTCCTTCAAGGATCTTCCTACTGATTCCTCAATGGATGCACGTTGCAACTCCCAATTGAAGCGTCAATTGAAGTTATATTAGTTTTTGGACCTTAGATTTGAATGAGGATGTCAAAAAAGAGACTACCAAAATAAGGGGCATTGAGTGGCTTTGATTTGGGTTGCAAGATATGTTAGATGGACATAATTCTTTAGGCATCTAGAATACCGTTTTCAAATTCTTTAAACGGTAGTGGCACAGTTTTGACTGCCCTGTATTTGCCAACGTTGTTGAGATGCTCATTCTCCAATCTGCATGATGCCATAAATAAAAATGATTAGGCTCGATCAAGGTCGGTTGAATTTAGGATCTTATCGGGAGTAGGGATTCATGGCAACCTTCAACCTCACTATGCTAAATTCTCCTAGTAGTGTAGACCACAATAATTCTCTAGAACCCACATTAATTTTCAAGCCACACCAAATGTCTAGTTTGAAATAGTGTGGGCCACCTTCTTTTTTTTCTAAAATAAACTTGATGTGGATAATTCTTTTATTTCTAAAGATGTGGAATCAGGCCAACCTTATCTCACAAAGGGTTAATTAAAATGAGCCTACAACTTGTCCCAATACTATTTCAGCCAATACTTAAGGTTTTGGTCCGAAGTCTCCACAAAGACACAGAGAAAGACCCAGGGTCTTGAACCCACATTATTTCCACCCTCATTGGACAATTAGTGCAGTCCACATTAACTTTTTCCGCATTAATTTTCCATCCACACTAATAGGACAATTTGGTGTACCGTCCTAAGTGGTCAACTACTACATGCTCATTTCTTAGCCAGAGATGTAAGATCAACCCTTAAGATTCCATACAAATATTTCAAAACATGACAACTTGCATGACATGGTGGGCCTTTACAAACCCTATTCAATTTGCTTTGTAGGGTTTGCAAGTAAGGTCTACAAACTCACATAAAATAAGGACAGAGCGAGATGGGATCCCAGCTCCCACTTTGCAACAGTCTACCCAAAGAAGGTACTTTTTCTCTTTGAGTCCTCTGACTTAGCTAGTACTACTTTGTCCAATGCTGAAAGTGGACTGTCACATATACGGATCCTTAATAGTACACTTCTCAAGCATCGACACATTTATCGTAAAGAGACCAGATCAACAAAGGAATGGAAATTGTATGTGAAGTTTTTTGGTGTAACTTACCTGTAGAAATTCCATTGACCACGTCGAATAACCTCCAAAGCGGCAAAACTGATTTCCCAACCAGCAGAACTGATTCCTCTGTGCACAGACACCTGCTGGATGGACGAGATCCATGCGAGTCTTAACACGACATTCACGGCCTGCAGAGCATCATAAAATCACCCCGCATCAAAACCAGTTGTTACGGAGGTCCGGGAATCCAGAAGCAAAGTAAATAGTCCCTACATACAAATTATTTGCACAAGAGCCTTGAAGTTCATCGCATCTCTGTCCCAATATTTAGGACATTGGTAGATGTACCACTTTCACCAACTTTGCCATCTACCCCTGGCCCTAGAGACTGGGCAGAGGTGATGAACTTTAGGGCGCGCTTAGAACCCTAAACCCCACACCCTAAACCCTGAATCCTAATCTGACACTGAACCCATGACCACCCACATGAAAGAGGAGGCTCCAGTTAGAATGCAGATCAAGGAAATTCAAGGATCTTTCATTTGTGAGACATTTAATGAATAAGTGATCCTTCGAGGTTCTACACTTGTGATTGAAAATGACTACAAGGGATCTTCGAGCTTCAGGGTAGCTTAGACAACTCAAAGAAGTTCTAGTGCAAATGCCCAATTTGAGATTGCATCGAAGAGAGTTGCCTTGCTCTCTTTTCCAGTTCCGGGTGGCTTTATGTGTGTGTTTGGCATTGAAATAAAACATTTCAATCACTGTCCAGGGAGGTTTTTGAATATAATCAGTCAGAATCCTAGTGTTTCCAAGTCCAACTGGTTACATGTTGTGATCTTTCGGTATTTCGTTATTGATTTGGGGATATATTCCATAGATTCGTCTACAATGACTGGCGGTAATTTTCCTAAAGTCTTGAACTTCAACCAGTTATTTCTCAAACTCAACCGGTTCATCTGTAACTAGCGGTTGGTTCTCCCCATTCATTGATTTCAACTGTCTAATTTAAAATTCTTTTTAAGATGCCCAACCTGAGACTGCAAAGAGAAATGTTTGCAGTGCTGTGGTTGTGGGTGCCTTACCATCGAGACAAAGTAGATATATTTTCTCTTGAGTATGAGACTGTCACGCAACCATGGGTTTTTTGATTCTCGATCCAGCAGGCCCCAGTCGACAACGAGGTCCCAGTAGAGCTGATAAAGAGTGGCGAGGCACGAGAAAAATATGAAGAGGACCAGCCAAGCTGTGGTTTCCTGCGTTGCGTATTTCAGTTTAATGGCCACCGCTACCATTGCAGACCCATACTTTCCTGCATTATACAGCTGAATTTTGTCTCGCTCATCTTTCCACCTTCTCAAGCACTGAACCCATCCCACACAATCCCACATCATTTAATTAGTCCCAAAAATCTTCTGCCTTCCTGGACTTTTAACATCAATTTCATTTCACACCTTCCATTTAGGTAGGGTTTATTGTATCAGCTATTGGTACTGGTCTCACTCTATTTGCAATTGGAGTTCGTCCACAATTGGTGCATTCTCATCCAATCTAAAGCATTTTTTAAGGAAAACTCCAACACTGTTTATGTTTGGTAACTGGCTGAAATCAGATGAATGACTCTGAAGTGCGTTCACAATTTTCCAACCCCTCTTCATGTATGTTAGCTAATCACAACCATTTGGCGCTTGAGATGGTGCCATTCTGGGATTCGGGAATAGGGTGATATCCCCGAGCATAACCAATAGCTCATCCAAGTGGAGAGGACTTCCAACAACTCTCTTGCGCTCTGATAAATCCATGCAGAGGACATTTCATCCAATTTTTTTAGTTTACATCCATGAGCAAACTGCTTATGTCTCATTAACGTCAAGAGTAATTGGATCTCTTGCTCTGATTGTAGCTTGTCGTCCACTCTCCTCTTGCTGGCTATGTAGTCCAACTCGTCATCCACTCTCGTCTCACTGGTTAACTAGCCCATACCCTTTGGTCTCCTTGCCCTTAATCTATGCCATAGATCTCTATGATCGGAGGGCCCTTAGGGAAGGGCGCCCAAATGCTTAATATGTCGGTTGAGCCTCCTAGTCCTCAGGGGTTTACCTAGTCCGTAATAAAATTGCAAATTGGCGCTAAGGTAATAATGGGTGCAATGGATCTTATGGATGAAGGCTCAGGAGGTTGCAACTTGCAAGTATGAAAGACTCTGGGGGGATGGCCACAGCGCATAATTGGTACTTATTTTCGGAATCTCGTAATGCGAACAAAGACGAGTTAAATTCCTTACGATGACAGCCTGGGAAAACAGGTTGCAACACTACACGAGAAATCGAATCCAGTGTTGATACATATCGTATTTGTTAAGAGATAGATTTAAGTAGAATGTGTAGGAGAAGCTACAAACCTGAAGGAACCGAAACCAATACGGCAGCAGAGAGAAGACGAACATCAACTGCCGGAATGAAGTGTTGTTGTCGCAGGCATCATCATCTCGGCTTTGGAAGTATCCACCCGAGTAATAGCACATCATAAATTCTATATTCCGGAATGTAACTACCTGGCTTGTCAATTGGTCAGCGAGGAAAAAGTCCGCCAGAACTACCTGCCATGGCCACATTCGCCATCAGATTATCATCAGTTTTATTGCGGCTGGTGAAACTCTGGTGTTCTATTTACGATACCTACGTTGAAGTAACCGTTTGCAGACATCCCTAGGTGGTTGATGGGTGTAAACTGGTGTTTGTTTGGAATATAGGTGAATGCCATGGTATCAATAATCAACATCAGCAATGGTATCGAAGAACCTACCCACGGATATCAAAATTGTCATATCAGTCAAACATTGATATTTGGTGGGTATGTCAAGGTGTGAGAATCTTTGTATATCCGAGTTATAATTTGGCTCCATACGATTCTACACCATATTGATACGACAACGATATTTCCATAGGTATGAAGGTTCTTGCATGATATTGAAAACAAGAAAAAATGTGAAATCTTCATTATGGATACCCGAATGAGATCAAAAAGAGATGATACCAATCCGGCACTAGTTCATAATATAACCATTTGACGCCTAAGGTGGCATTCTAGAATTGAAAAAGAGGATGACCCCCCCTCATTCTAGGTGGTTGATTTGCGTGATCAGAGGGCCTAGAGGGGATGGCGTCCAAAATGGTTATGTCCAGTAACCCCGCTTGGGCGAGTCTCCCGGCCCTCGGGGGTTACGTAGTCCCAAAACCTTACCACCTTCACGGTAAGCATGACAAAGATGAGGAGGAAGTCTCTCCTTCCCACATTAAACGTGAATTGTACCACCACAAACGGGGTGAGCGTGGTATGTACCTTGAAGAAGGGTGCAAAAAGTATGTGCTGCATGCAGCGCAAGAAAAACATCCGTGACGACCTGTACAGTGCTTTCACTGGTGCAAAAAGAGAGATAAGAAACACCTGCACATTGGCCACAAACCACCAGGATCCCATTGGGATAAGTGTTTCTATGAAATGATCCACAAGCGTACAAACACGGAAATATAAATACCAGGCACGACCGGCGAGCAGCAGTGCTGTTAAGAATGAGATTCAGCAATTAATGCCATGTCCTCAAAAGTAGGATGATTAGTTAAAAAGTTGTACCAGTGTAATTGCCATAGGGGCGAACTCGGAGATGTAGTATGTTGGAGCCTCATTGCTGCTTATAACCAGGTGGGCAATCATGGTAGCCAATAACATGCTTGAAAATGCGGTGCAGACAAGTAGAATCTGGCGGTAACGCAGTTCTGTTCCTGGTGAGAATTCAAATATAAAGCCATAGTTGATGCGGGTTTTTTGCCATGCGTACACGTTCCATCCATACATGAACA
The DNA here is from genome assembly GCA_950295325.1 of Polytrichum commune. Classification (NCBI taxonomy): domain Eukaryota; kingdom Viridiplantae; phylum Streptophyta; class Polytrichopsida; order Polytrichales; family Polytrichaceae; genus Polytrichum; species Polytrichum commune. Next base: position 19,500,751 of record OX485805.1, read on the forward strand.
TATGTAGCACGATCAGCCCGAGCGTGCTGATCACCGACAAAACAATGAATCAGTAACTTAACCCCTCACATGTGAATTCGACTTGTCGAGAAGCTCGAATAAGTTGTGGTCTCGGAGAAAATACATATCAGCCGGGGGAAAGTAAGGTTGCATGATGACAAGGCAGTCCAATCATCCAACTACTCACAATTCCATCTCTTCAAGAGCCTCTGAAGAAACCCGAGACTTGATGATATTTAAAGCAGCACCCATCATGAAGTTGGTTAATTTGTGTGCATGGTGGACTTGAGATTGATAATATCTGACAGAGACCCATGCTATTTTTGAAGCAAACGTGACATGTGTCACAAAACCATTGATCGAAACTCTTCGTAAAAGCTTACGTGGCACAAACATAAATCACAATCTGAAATGCAAAGTGTTACAACCTGCCAGGGTAGTCAAATACCTGAAAACTCGGAAAACAGTGGTCATGTATCTTTGGCCACCCATTGTTCGATAATACTCAGAAGAAGATAGTAAAATGAGAAATCCTACAAGCAGCGCAATTGAAGCACCCGAGAAAATACCTGCATCCCATCAGCCCACAACCACCATCAATTATTATAAGGTTTACAAACAACTCCATACTCAACATCATTTTGTAAGTGCTTACGATTCTCCATCAAAGGGAGCAATACTCACATCTGAGATCAATGTATGGTAGTGACTTGCACTGAGTCAATAGTTATTGAGGTGAAGATTGATGTCAGCTGTTTTTGGTGCACTAAGGTGCCAGAGCTATAATACATCAACCAGAGCAGAGTGTGGAATTTGAGCGGGATATAAAATTCAAATAGGATTCTCAGAGAAGTTCAGAATGAATTTACCTAAAAAGAATGTAATGTTATGACCTCCACGCTGCTGCGGAGGCCTTAATTGAGCCATAGCTTTCCGACGGTCATGCTCTGAAAAGTGCTTCGTGAAAATCTCCTCTACTTTAGCCATCAGTTTACTTACCTGCAATTCAATACATTAACAAATTATGCACATATTCAGCTTTGTTTTGGGTTTCCATTAGCATTGTAGATTTTTAGCATTGAATTAAATACTTTTCATTTGGGGAAAAAAATTAAAAAAATTAAAATGAAAGGGGAGACTTCTGTACCACATCCGATGAAGCAAAATAGGAGCGCTCCACGTCTTTTATGTAGAACGATCCAACTCGATGCCTAACTACCTTATCATACTTTTTCATAATTTTTGCGAATGCCACCAAATTCAACGCACTGCAAGAATTCAGACATTGCCAAAAATCAATCAACGTTTCACTGGAAGTAACTACAATCTGGCATATTTCTCCAGCAATAATACATGCTTGTCTTCAGGAGGCCCAAGGAGGACTAGCATAAACATTCAGTCTGAGTACCTATGCTTTGACAAGCACATAAATTGTTGATCTCAGATGGTCCATTCTTCATCGGCGCACACACCAGATGGTTTTCCTACGAATCCTTTGTATTCCTAAGAATCCTTTGTACTGGACACTCGATCTATTCTGTACCCATTAGATTATGAACAGCGAAAAAATTCATATCTTTCATCAGAATGAACTACAGAGTATATTGTAACAGTTGACCTAATTTCAAAAGAAAGCACCTTACCTGCAGGTTAGCCTTTTCGTACACAATTTAGCAAAATTTTGAAGCATGGCTGCATTTTGATAAATTTGTAGGTCACGAATATCCAAACACAATGAATATGGTAACTAGAAAATGAGACCTAGGGTTACAGTATCTTGAATCTATCTACGTGGTTACTCAAACTAACATTATGCAATCTTCTTGGACTAATTGAATATTTTGTGTTCCGATTAGTATAATGTTTTCCACTCGTCGATCTGTTTCGAGGCCCTATAAGGCTAGAGTGGCCACAAACATTCACTCCAGCCTTATAGGGCCATGGCCCCGGACAGAGGTGAAATGAAAAATATGGGAGCCAAAAAACCATTATGGTAGCCCATCAATATTGTAAGGAAATCACCAAATTATCATGTGTACTACCTAGTGCTACACCGGCCACAAGAAAAGGTGAAAAAAAGGAACACTGATTCTGATTTATCATCATTGGTGAAATTTTAAGGGAAGAAGAACACTTAGTAGATCACCTGTAGCTTTTAAGGAGGCCGAGGCCTCGGTAGAACTCAATAAAGGCCGAACGCAACATTTTCTCTGAGGATTGGATCCTTTTCTTGCTCAGGCTCATGTCGATCATGTCCTGAATGATCGTTTTTGGACGGTGAGGATTATACTCGGAACTCTCGTCACTGAGGGAGCTCCTCGACATCTCCAGCTTCACACCCTTCACCCGCTCGTTCCAGTTGCCCTTGCTTTTCACACTGTGGAAAGGGCTTGCATCCGCTTGTTGTATTGCGTACTCCAGGCTTTGGTCCGACACCGTAACGGAGAAAGAATCTCCGTCATCCGGAGATGGGAGGCTCCCGCGGAAACTCTCGTGGGTACTCGACCAAGAGAGAGATTTCGAGTGTTGGGTGGCCGGGGGGACAACTCCTGTATAATACAAGGTGGGTCATCCGTAAAATTAAGGCTTTGGCAACTTGTAATATACAAAAAACATGAGATTGAATTACACCTATTAAGGTTATCCTATGTAACAATAGTAAAGACACAGTAAGAGATAAGCATTTTTCTAGATTAAGAAGGCTCATTCAATCCCTCATTATATCCTATTCAGCCTATAATTATTCTCGTATACAATGGTATCCTCATCAGTTTGATTTCGTTGCAACGAGACCTGTAACATTATGAAGGGGGGCTCAAGCGCGTTCCTCTTTTCCTTGAGAATAATCTTCGTTGGTTGCACTTCGATTGGTGAATGAAAGTGGAAAAGATTGAAATATCGATTGAAGACCAGCCTGAATATGAAGTGGATGGAGGATTCAAGAGAGGGACTAGACTCCTCTAGGTTTGAGGAAGAGAACATAACATACAGCTTCATAGCTTTATTGAGCGAAATGAGATTCATGACAGGAAAGCAAGCATAGTAAAAAGGAAAAAAACTTGATATTATTACGAAGTTGTCACCTGAGTTGCCCCCCGGGGATTGGGTGATGCTATTGGTCCTGGCCATCAGCGATTGTGGATGATTATGGTTGTCGGCATTGTCTGGGGTGGTTGTCACTTCAACGTTTTCGATGAAGTGGGCAATGATCTCCATCTCTTCATCAGACGAGCCCTCCGGATGCTCCTCCCTAATTGAGGTAGCCTCCAAGTCCATGAACGTATTGGGAGACTTCTGAATCAGCTGGTCTTTGGAGCTCACTACAATTTGCACGAGGGGACTGTCACGGAAAATAGATGATGTCGAGAATCCTGTGAAAATTGGAAGAGAAGGGTGCGTCAGTGGAGGAGCTGGAGGAGTAATGTCGGAAGTAGGAGAAGCTAGAAACCGTTCAACACCCTTGTGCACATAATATCTTTTGAACTCGGAGTAAGAGGATCATGTGGTTCTGCTGACATGTGACACATGCACAATGCTACGAGAGGAACGAGTCCCATGCTCCCTCTAAAACGATTCTCTCGATAATCTTCGCCTTTCACAGTTTTTGGGCCAATGCCACATGCTCGGCTCGTCCCCCACATACACTCTCCATGTATCATAAACCTTCATCATAGAGAGCGAGAGATAATCCTCTCACAAACGGAACGGAGGGTTTAGATGGTTACCTTCGCCTCAATACATAAACGGTGGGTAATACAGGTGGGATGACAGTCCCAAAACACCTAGAAATTCGATGATTATTGAGAGAATTTACTTGGATGGACGACATTCCTAGTACTTGATTTCCGGTGCACCCTACCACCTATGTTCCACCCAATCATACCTAGTGGGGGTATCGGGTGAGCTGGATATTTCAACCAACCATGTGGGAACTAACCCATGGGGAGGAGATAGGTGCAGGCCAGCTTGCTTGCGCCCATCTGCTCAAGGTGTTCGTTCACCTTTGAAAGAAGACAGCAGTCTTAGGGGCCCCTCTAATTCTGGTGATGCCCATTTGAGGATTACACATAAAAATTAGACCAACTCAACTCGCGCCGGTGGCAACCTCAGAGGCATTATCCCTTTTAGCTTTGTTGCTTGAGAGAGTCATTTTCCTCCAGTACTTAACCATTAAAGGGTTAGTTGCTGTAATCAAAGGCCATAACAAATCGCATCAGGTCCAGATGGGAACCTCACCGGAGTCACTGAGAGTGCTGCTGCAGTTGTCGTGATCCTTGGACTTGGAGAAGGTCCGAACCTTGAGGCTTTGCCTGGCGAGATCCTCCTGCACCTCAAACAAAGCCAGAAGCTGCTTCTCCAGGCGCAAGGCTTGAGCACAGTATTCCCCTTCCTTCTGCGTGTAGAACGTGTCCACCTTCAGTTTCTCCGCGTCCAAGCGGAGGAAGAAGGCGCGGTCTTGCTCCACATGCGCCAGCGGTGTGATCAGCTCAGCCTCGTAGCTGGTCGCAAACGAGTCGGAGCCGAAGTCATCGGTGCTCCAAAACCCGTCCTTCCTGGGAACCTGTATATGCATTCAGAGGAATTCAACGCAGATTATGTGAGATTTGCCAGGCACCCCCAAGATCCAAATCTCTAGTAAAGTCTTTCTTGTTTACCCAAAGCATTTCCATTAGCTATCAGGATATCCTGGACAAGTTCGATGTGCTTTGGGGGAGCTAAAAACAACATGCTTTGCTTTGCTTTACTGCCCGCTTTAGTTCTCCAAGATCCTCTTCGGCACCCTCAATTGTCCTAACCAATTGCAAAACAGGCTGCAATCCTGTGTACCCCAAAATAGACTTGGAGACGCACTTAAAATGAATGGCAACATGAAATGGGCATGAAATTCCCAACAAGCTTGAATCCCTACCGCAAGTGTGTCGGAGATGGACTCGTTGAGTGAGATGCTGGCTGCACCATTCGAGCAAGTGGAGGTGGAGCGGCAGAGCCTGTCACCCAAGTTGCTTAAGCTGGACCCAATGTTCCTCCAATTGCTGCTCACGGAACTGGAGCGTCGGACGTTGTGGCTCTCCACCTGCCGCTCCTCCCGGATGCGGTTCACCAGCCGCTTCAGCTCCTTGTAATTCACGTACGCCCCTTTCCATTCTGGAACCATGGAGGCTTCCAGCTGCTTGGAGAATTTCACCATGATTGATCCGCTGCCTTCTTCTTCCCCTCCCGCCTGCCAATTTCTCTACGGGGCTTGACTTCTTTACTTCTTCAAGGACCAAGTTGGGTGAGTGAGAGACTCTATGCATTACAAAGTCGCCCTGCCTGTCCCTATGGTCAAAATTGATTGAAGGCGGTCACGATGCTAATTTACGAGTATAATAGAAATCTGCAGAACCGAACCTTATTTTTCTGTGTACATTGAGATGTCTACAGTTTTTTTACATGTGTCAAACTTTAGAGCACACACATGATGGTTTCCCTGCAACATGATAACTTAACCCTCCTCAAGCTGTTCTCTCCCAGACACATTTCAGCACTTCAAGCTCCACAATCATAGGAGCTGTCACTATATATGTTAGAGCACACAGGTGCAAGTTTCCCTGCAACATGAGGATAACCCTTCTCAGTATCTCACCACTCCCTAACTCCTTCAATCACAGAAGCTCCTAGGTGGTGCTGATTTTCTTTCCACTCTATGAATCTCTGGTGCTTTGATCAGCTCAGAAGTGAGAATCAGTCTACATCAAGAGCTAGACTAGAGACGCTCGAAATAAGGGTTGCGGGTGCACAGAGTGGGCTTATACAGAGTGGTCACAATTGATTGAAGGTGGTGAAATTTGCGAGTCAAAACAAAAACTACAGACAGAGCCTCACGTTTCAGAGTAATACGTTCCTCTCCTCGAAGTTTACAACAAGCTGTCTACAAAACTATGCGTGTCAGATTTCAGAGCACAACGATGCAGGATTCCCTGCAACATGAGGATCCTCCTCCTCCTCCTCCTGTACTTCTCTTCCTAGTATCTCACCACAATCACAGGACCTGCTGATGATTCTTCCACTTCCCCACCCTTTGAATCTCTGGTGCTTTGATCAGCTCAGAAGTGAAAAGACGCGAAGAAGTACTTAGGCTAGAGACTCTCAAAAGGAGGGAGGGTGCACAGAGTGGGCTTATATAGGTAAGTACTCATGAACTTGGCCGCTTCAGCCCACTCTGTAAGTCGGCTGCTTCCACTTTTTGAATCACCTGTGACTCTCGGCCATTTTGTAGTTGTCAAACATGCAGTACTGTGTAGGGATTCATCCTGGTCGCCTGTTGTGCCAATGTTGGGGATGTGTCTGTGTGGCCATGCGTTGGTTGTCGTTCCTAGTGCCTATGAATAGGCATTCTGTTCTAATTTAACCTCTGTGGGATGCTGATCTAATGACACCGATCACATGTGGCAAGGGTGAGGCTACTTACAGCACCTAATTTTAGTCACCAGGTAAAGCGCATTCATGTTGGGAGTTGCCATTCCATGTGTCGAAGGGCTAGCTCTAGTGGGGCCAGCGTAAGTAAAAGCCTCTTTCCCCCTTCCCCCGGATAGCTATTAGCATCCCTTCTCCTCCTTTTCCGAATACTCGGCCCCACCCCTAGCTATGTCCTGCGAGGTAATAGCCAACCTGTTGTGTGTGTGTCTGTCTGATCTATATATTACTTCCACAAGGTAAAATATCCAACCTGTGCCGCTATACTGTACTATTATTCTATTACACATGGCTCTGACCTCTGTCTAGGATCCAGACGGAAAGTAGACGGTACCACTGAAGATTAAAGTGGCACAGCTACCAGTTTCGTTAGACACTGGACCAAGAGGTGATGAAGTTCAGGCTACCGCAAAGGAAAAAGGTAGATGGTACCACTGAATGAAAGTACCACATCTACCCTATTTCTAGACAGTAGAAAGGCAGAGGCGATGAACTTCAGGATCCTGGTGTTACCCTGACCCTGCACAATGAATAGGGAGATCGAATTGTTGCAGATGAACGGATTGAGCCTGTGGAATAACCTGTTGAAGTGCAAGAATTCAGGAAAATAACTGACCATTTAAAAGGAATCCATGGAATATACCTCACATCAACAAAGAAAACCCGAAAGATCACAACATGTAGCCGGTTGGACTCGGAAACACTAGGATCGTGACCACTTATGCCCAAAAATCTCCTCAAACACTGACCCTGAACGGCATTGTTACCCACCATTGCCAGTTACCCACCATTGCCAGCCTCCTGATCGTCAACTGTCTCATGATTCATTTGTTACGGGTGAGGTACCATATAGTATATGCTGTAGGGATCTATATAAGCTGCCACAGTGATGATGAACCCTGATCACACATATACGTATAATCAAGGCTCCATCTCATCAGACTCCTCTCGTGACCACTGCTTCAGTTGGGCATTTTAAAGCTGATTTTGTACCTCTGTCCAGTATCCAGGAGGTAGGTAAATGGTACCACTGGAGAAGGAGGCACATCTTCTTATTTCCTAGATATTGGGACAGAGGTGACAAACTTCAGGGCCCCCGCAGTGTGACTGCTGGAATGCCAGCCTCCTGTTGAATCCTCATCAATTGTTAGGCTGTGGTACTACTGGGGGAAATCTGTAAGCTGATCTAGAACCCTTAACATATCTATTAACCGGGCCTTCATCCTCTCGTGACGACAGGCATAATGAAGCTACACTCATTATCCTTGTTAGTGAGGTAGTGCTAATAGTGCGCGTGCAAAAGTGTTGAAGATGATACTAAATTTCTTGTGTTATGACATTAGTGCCATCAGAAGGAGAAAGATTCAAGAAGCATTGTTCATCGCAGTATTTCATCCTTGCATTATTCACTAACAAGCATGTGTTTGGACACAATCTTTTTAATCGATCTACAAGCACCATAGAGCACACATTAATTTCCTTGAAATGTATGGTAAATGAGCATGTATTCACGAATTTAGTATCGCTCGATAAAAATCTCAACCCTCACTAATTTTGAGACTTGGTAGATAGTTCGTGTTTCGGTGATTAGTACCACACACACTTATTGGGATAATCAACATGGTTTACATACAATTCGGGCTCCATCGATCTCAAGACTCCGAGGCTCACTCCTCATGTGACAACTCGTGCCATTGGGCATCATAATAAAGCCGATTAGCATTCTTGTCCGTGATTGCTGCTTTTAGCTACATTGTTTTGTCTGATTAGTGCAAGTTACCATTCGGAGTTACGTGTTGCTATAACTTTTTACCATCACCATCGTTTCTTACCAACTAAGTTATATCATATTTTTTGTTGTGCATACTAACTACCTATGTCATTTGGGGTAAAAAAATGATACTCTGAGTAAAATGTTATAGCAATGCACAAGTCCGAATGGTAACCCACACTAAGGGCCACTTCACACATGAGACTGAGAGCCCATGACCAGTACACTTCAAGCACTCTCATTGGTGGAAAAGGCGGAGCTGGTCCAAGTTCGCTTCACACTACGCTCAAGGGACCAACAGAGTATGTGAATGCAAAGATGGATGTAAAGTCTACATGGATTCCCACATGGCATCGAATGGATCATGTTTCATGGTCACTTGGACTATTTTCAAAAACCACCTCTTGGAGGTAGGTCCAACACAAAACCGGAAGACCATGGCACTCCAAACGCTCACAACCGTTGATTTATTCTATTTTATCATGCGTGAAGACCCGCATGAATAGAAACTCATTGAAATAGCTAGCATTTGGTTGAGGGCCCGATCACATATGACTTCACACTACATGATTCTGGAGGTGCATTGGGACGGCCTTTGGACACTTTCACTTGGGCTGTCACAATTTCATGGTCACGTACGGCTCTTGGCTCGTGTGTGAAGTGGCCCTAATTGGACAAAACGGTGCAGCAGTGGCGGTGGCGGCGGTGCACTGGGTGGCCATATATGCAACAAGAATGTGAGTTCAATCAGCAGGATGAAACTGTTGACTTGTGTACTTACCACAAACCATGCGGCCGGCTACCAGGCTAATTATAAAAAGTGGGGATCCAGCAATGCAAATGCGGTTAGCGTGTCCCGATGCGGCTGCATGCGCATGAAGCATTCCCATGCCTTGCCCACGAAGCATGCGACAGTACTCCTTATTGTGTCACGGTTTGTGATCTACCTAGCTGCTCATCACCAAGCCTCATAACGACAGTAATTCCCAAGAACTCACGTTGATTTCGTTATGAAGAATAGTGTCGGCCATGTTAATCTTCAACCCACGCCGAAATTCAAGTTCTGAAATTAGTTTGGGCCACATTGATTGTTTTCTAGGAGATTAGTTTCAATTAGGCGATTGTCTTCTTCCTTGAACTCGTACTCGAGGTGTTCATGGTTTGTGATCTACCTAGCTTAGCTGCTCACGAGCCTCGTAACTACACTACAATTACATTGTCGGTGGGGGCCATAGTAATTCCCAAGAACTCGCGTTGATTCCATTATGAAGAATAGTGTTGGCCATGTTAATTTTCAACCCACACCGAAATTTCTAGTTTTAAAATTTGTGTGGGCCATAGCGATTGTTTTCTAGGAGATTAATTTGGATCATTGCCTTTTTTCCTTGAACTCTTACTCAAGGTGTTTATGGTCAACATTCTTCAAGAGGACTCTAGTGAATTTGACCCAGGGTCTTGAGCCAACACTATTTTCAAACTAACTAGACAAATGGTGTGGTACACACTTGATAAACATGCGGACATTATTCAATTCGTTTTCCATGTTCCCCAACTTCTATCGATTACACGGCGAAAGTTGTGTTGCATTAGCAAATCTACGATGAAACATCAACAGAACTTGGACCTCCCTCGATTTAGTTATGGTTTTTGGAAGGGCATGGTTTTGATTCTTTTGATTGAATACATAGCTCCTCCCAATTGTGTTCACTATCGAGTGACGAGTGCACTAAATATGATATTCAGTGTCACTTACTATTTATAATTACACAATGGTATATCTATTTACTGCATATCTTGTATTTTATCAACAAATGTTAAATTTGTTGTTTGGACATTACAAAACACTAACAACTTTACTTAGTAAAAAATACATCAATAGTAAAAAATAGTATAGCATTGTCTAAATCCAAATAGTAAGTGATATTTAGTATAGTTAATGAGATTCAAAGACGTAGTCAAGTCTCATTCAACACCCATCTTTATGGTGTTCATTCTTTGATCCTCACCTAACCACAACACACCAGTCAGTGCCCGGGAAGGTTTTGGGCATAGTCAGTCAAGATCCTAATGATTCTAAGTCCAGCTAGTTACATGTGGACATTTTCTGGTTTTGCTTCATTCATTTGAGGTATATTCTTCTATAGATTCATCTAAAATGATTGGTAATTCTGCTGAAGTCTCCAACTTCAACTGGTTACTTTTCAAACTCAACCGGTTCATCTGTAAGTAACCGCCGGTTCGTCCCGGACATAGACACCAATCATGCATAAGCAGTGATCAGGGAGATTTTTGGGCATAACCGGTTGAGACCCTAATGTTTGCAAGTCCAACCGGTTACATGTTGACATCCTCCGGTTTTCCTTTATTAAATTGGGGTATATTCTCCTATAGATTCCTCTAAAGTGATCGGTAATCTTCCTGCAGTCTTGAACTTCAACTGGTTATTTCTCAAACTCAACCGGTGCATTTATAACTAACTGCCGGATCTCCCCGATCATTGTACCTAAGTATCTGATTAGGTAAAGTAGTTGAATAACACCCACATACCTTAGGACAACTTTAGTGTACTAACCTAACGAATTGCCTGCTTCCCAACACTCTGATGAGGAGTACTACTGCAGGTGATGCGATTTCCTTATCTGAAAGCAGGTTCTTGATATGCTCAATTAATATTGTTATAAGATATAGACCGGTAAGTCAACCCATGCCACTGCAAGCTGCACATGCACATGTATCTAATGCGATATGTATATGTATATATACCTTCTCCTCCTTCACCAACCGTTAGAAGGTGTGCTTCCAATGCTTACTTAGATTTCTTGAGCTCCATGGTCAGGGCCACTTCACACACGAGACTGCAGGCCCGTGACCATTGCATTCTAAGATCTGTTAGAAGTCGGAAAAGGCACACTAGAAGGTGAAGGTCTAAGGGCCCAAAGAAATCATCATGGGAAGAGTTGGCAATGTGCCTTATACTGCTATGAGGCTAGATGTCTTGCTCTTTGAGCTTTTCTCTGTCAATCACACAATCGAATACCTTATGTTGATTGGGTATGTCTCTACTTAGATTCAATTCCACGCCATCTTTTAACATTTCCAACAAATCACATGATGACATGTGGAATGGAGAAGGGGGGGGGGAACAACCAATCTTTCCAAGATAAAGATGCTACACTAAATATGATTGTCTTTAGTGTCACATAGTATTTGGAATTAGCAATGCTATAATTATGTATGGTATATCTCATTTTTTGCGAACAAGAGTTGAATTGGTTGTTTTGACATTGTAGAACATTAACATCTTTACTTGGTAGAAATATATATTAATGGTAAAAAGATATAATATTGTGTAACTCTGAATAGTAAGTGACACTAACTACAATATTTAGTGTTGTCAAATCATCCCCCCACCCAACATGAAGATTCTCCATGTGGTTTGGAGAGCACGACATCCAAACTTGCTTGCATGGCCAAAGCTAGACGCCCACCTATTTGAGTTGCCCCCCTACCATTAGTACCCAAAGTGAAGACGTAGACAATTCTATCATAACATGTAGGTTTGTTTTTGTACAATTTGATCCCAATTTAAGCATCAGAGGTCACCCCGTTTTAGTCGAGAGAGGCACCCTTCAGATGAATAAACCACAAACCTATGGGGATCGTGTTTCAACTATGACTCCTTCACCTTGGCGATAGTGGTGGGGGCCCAACTCAAAGAGGCGGGTGTCTAGCTTGGCTTGGTTGCATGGCTTCTTCTTCCTCTACTCAAGGAAGTAATAAGTTTCACCACTATATGGGGAGAATTTGATCATAATCCGTCCAAATCTAATGTTTCCAAGTCCAACCGGTTACATGTTCTAATCTTGCGGTTTTTCATTATTAATTTGAGGTATATTCCATAGATTCCTCTAAATTGATCAGTAATTTTCATGAAGTCTACACCATTCATGATCATTAGTGTCACATGCATAATAGTGTCATTTATCCTATTTTGAGAAGTATTCTAGGTTACACTAATGATCAACAATTTCACCATAAGTGTCACCTCATGACACTTGGCGTTCAAGTGCGATTACCAGTATCTTGGCATGAGTATGTTCAAAGGACTTATGAGGTGCATGCCTATGTTACACAATGGTCTACAAGTTGATTAAAGCGTACATAAATGACACTTGCCATTAGTATGCTCCAAAATATCTTCCCCTTGCAAACTAAAACGCAAGACTATTGTCTAAAGTATCCCAATGTGCTACTCTAAATGCCATAATGTAGATTTTTTTTTCACTTACAAAGTTACTTATGTTGACAAATGGAATCATATTGGCAATTAGTGGGCGTGACTCTTTGAGACCTCTAGGCATCTAGTTTACGACCTTCGTAGATAATGTATGTGACACTAAATACCATAAGCAATGTAGTGCTCCAACTAATTATTTCTCAAACTCAACCAACTCATTTGTAACTTGCTGGTCAATTTTCCCCAACCATTGCCTTCTGTTGTTTTTTTCTCTTCTCAATTTGGCAAAAAATTATAGAGTTTTAAAAGCCTCTTGGGTTGGGCACGTGGCCTACATTTGTTGCCCTATGATTTTTTTTAGCCATCAGGAAGGTAGGGTAGCCGGGTGAGCAACTGCACAACACATTACAAAAGTGAATATTGCCAAGGCAAAGCACCACGCAGTTTAGCTTTTTTTTTGTACTTTTTATTGTTTTAACCCAATTCCTTCAAGGATTGCCTAGGTAGTGGAAGCCCAGGCCATGTGCCCATCCCTTTTAAGTCGTTTGAGAAAGACAAGGAGGGGGAATTGGGTTGGCCGGATTGTGACTCGTGGACCCCACCCGGCCTAGTGAATAACCAACTCCATAACAAATAAGACAACTCTTTGGCCTACCCAAGGGCCCTCATGAGGTGAACCGGGCCCAAAGGTTTGAGAAAAAGTCCCGACGTGGGTGTCAATTGCCGCCTTTGCACACGCCCTCCCACATTTAAGAATTATGTAGAGGTGGGCATTTGTGAGGAGCGAACATGAGTCATATGATAACATGCTCTATGGATGTCATTTTACTAAGAGCATTCATGGGCACTTAGTTACCAATGTTTACTACATTGCCTTAAGTTTTGGGTCTCATGGTATACTCTACACTCCATAATATCATGTTTTTGGCAACCCAAAGTGCTCATGATATTAAGAAATTTTGTAGTGTTAAGATGGATGCACAATAAAAAGAGATTTGGTGTAGCATGTGACATTATGGAATACACAAAGTCAACATTGCAATAATGACAATAACTACAATGAAAACAACGTGATGCGTGCGAGTGTGTGGTTTAAATTCTTTAATGGTTTATTTCAATGTCAAAACCAATGATATATGAAAGGAAAACGCGATAACGTGGAGTGAAATTTAAACTGGGAACACGGGGAGGTCACTTCATTGTCAAGTTGACACCACGTGCGGACAAAGTTTGCTACCCCTATATTACATGCCATGTATAATTTTAAAATTTATGAAATTTTTTCTACATATACATAACCATTGATAGTATCTTTTTTATACTTTTTTGAAATTTTCAGTCATCTTTATTTTTTTAGTAATTTTTTTAGTTCAATTCTGTGTCATTCTAGTTAGAAATGGTATGTTTTATGAAAAAAACAAATCATCAGATTTAGTTACCACTTTTGACTATGTCATAGGTACTGTGTATATCTACTCATGAAAAACATTTGATAAAATTTTGACCCATTTTGGTGGTGCAACTTACCAAAAGAAGATTTTTTTTGGTCGCACGTGGTGTTCAACTTGACAATGGAGTGATCTACCCGTGACTGGGAACTTCCATTCCCTAGGGTTTCGGGATATAAGGAGAAGGTTGATATTATGGAGTTTAGAGTGTAATCGGAAGAGGAAGTCAATGCGTTGTCTAAGCATGTCGTTCGTGCACATCGTATGAATAAACTAAATATCTAAACGTGTTGATTGCAAGTTGTGTCCCAAATGGATCCCATGCTCTCACGATTAAACTATGTCCATGTGAGACAAGAGTCTTGTATGGGTTTGGAGAATGACAATGTTTTATTAGTCTTATGATAAGTACATATATTCCTTTCAATGTAACATGATCAAGATTCTCACATTGGATAGGGCGGTTAACATTCCATCGATCATCCCATCATATTGGATGGAATAGATGTCACGGGTGACAAGACATGGACATAATACATCGTACTTTTGTAGATTTTTTATCCAACTCATCAACTTTACCTCGGGGGTTCACTCCCTCTTATATTTTGCATACACGTGCGTTCGGGACCTATTTATTGGGGGGGTCATTTACCTTGCAGAAAAGATTATAAGATGATGGTATTTTACATGTAAAAAGCCTGAAAATATTATATGTGATGGTATTTTACATGTAAACATGTTTCATTATTTTAAAATCCCCTTTTACATGTACATTTTTTCCAAAATTTATCTACAATAAATATATTGGACCCTATTTTTTATCACACGTTGTTCTACGATTTTCGCCAATGAACCCCCCGATAATTTTACCAATCAATCGGTCGATTTTCACCGGTTCACTTGAAAATTCAGGTTGGCTTTACTAGTGGATTATTATCATCATAACTACTATTATTGCAATTTGATTGGGAGATAAAGCCAAGGTTATTCTTATTTATTCAAAAAATCTTATATATATATATATAGAGAGAGAGAAGATAATGAATTTGATTACTTAAAATGTTTATATTTGTATTATTCAAATCTTACCTATGATGTGAGTTTTCATTGGTGGTTCCATTCATACAATGTGCTTTCATGTAATTTATGGACTCACTTTGGCATTCAATTTACTTTAACCTTTGTTGTGACACTAATTGGGAACATCCTAGTACGTAGTGCAACCTATACACAAATTCAATATAGGGTAAGTGACACTATCAAGATGGTGACAGTGAATACCGTAAATAGTGTAGGCAACAACTAAGTAGGAGGTTCTAACATATACATTATGGTACCTACTTATCAAGAAACATGATGAATTAGTGCAATAAAATAATGAGTTAGGATTAATGTTTGGTATTAAAATTGATATTACTCAAATTTTCATACTATAATAATGAAATACATTATGCACTAGAAGACTGTCATGATGATGTCATTTCTTTAATGAAGTTTCCATGAAATTCATTTAAATCTAAATTTATTATGAAATAATTGTAAGAGTCACACTAGCATTTAGGTTAGAAGATAACAAAGCTCACTAGATCCATGATTTCTTAAATATTGTGACCTTCAAATTTATGTGCATCGCACAAAACGCCAACAAATAAGGAGTAATGTGAAAGCATGTGTTGAGAGGCGCTTTGAAACTCGTATTTGTTTCTCCAAAGGCCTTTACAGATGGAGAGAGGGAATTATTGCATACAAGCGTACCTCTCATTCATGCAATATGAAAGCCTTGAAATACTATGCAACTCAAATGTTACTACTACATAGTATTTTATTTTAGTCTATGACATCAAAAGTAACTTAATGACCGAATTAGTCAGTCCGAGTCATTGGAGATAAATCGGCAGCAACCCTATAGTGGGTCAAGTTTTGATGTTGGATGGATGAGAGGTATGCTCGTGCATGATATCTTCCTCTTTCTTTTACATATTTGGCTTGGGACTTGTGGTTTCTACGTAAACTCATCCACTGTGGATGAAGAAGCTTGAGTTTAAAAACCCCCTACAAGATTGAGGGTTGATTCATTCCGATTCCACTCCACTGATTTTACAACCTTAGACAAATTCAAAGTTTTCTGACTTTATTTCCGGTGTCAAATCGTCTTAAAATGGTCATTCACGGATTGTAATTAAGTTCGTTGCATTTACACCTTCGCAATGGATGAGTTTACGAATCCCTAGCCTACAGATTTGGCCAACTACAACGTTTATGGTGTTTAGTGCCACTCACTATTTGAAGTTGCATTGTGCTATAATGTTTTGCTATGGATCTCATTGTTTATCAACAAACGCCAAATTGGTTGTTTGGACACTATGTAACAATAGCATCTTCACTTGATAAAAATTTACATGAATAATACAATGTTATACAAATGCGTAACTCCCAATACTAAGTGACACTAAACACCATAAACGGTGTAGTGAGGATCCGAGATTCCAAATTAGTCTTTTAGAACCCATTCTATTTTTTTAATCAGCTGGAGTTGCTGGTAAGTACTACCCACATGCATTTGCCACAATTGAACCATTCGAGATATCTTTGTCCTATCAAGTCACTCCCAATCACGCTAAACTTATATTGAAGTCCACTCAAGAGCTTAAGAATATCCTTCTCACATGCATGAGCTGCATGAACTTGATCTTCTATCAGGTTTTCAAACTTCAACAATTTAGCATTGACTATCTGACATCGAATTATAGTCTCATGTGGACAACATTTTGTGCAACGAAATGAAAAAAAAATTGATTTTAAGGTTCGGGAAGCTAAAAGGCTTATGGGACTAAAAGTGTACAAGGATGGGTGGCAAACTCGCTAATTTCTTAGGGTTGCAGTGCGTGGTAGTTACTGTGAGATAGAGGCTGATATTGATTGGAAGGTCCAATCGAAAGGAAGACTTGAGACTCCCTAATACTACGTTTCCAAACATCGATTGAAACTTATCTCCAATGGAGTTATAGAGGAGACGCCTCAACACAAAGTATGCCTCGTGTCAACTACAATATAAGAGCAATAGTGGCATAGCCTATAATCTCTAGAGATAGGGATAGTCAACCAATGTCCAGTTCCCATCGCAAGTCTACAATTTGAGGTGTAGTTTGTAGCCATGACCTTGTGATATGGTGGTGTCAATGGTTGCTTCAAGTACAATTCACATTCGTATTTGAGAAAATCCTTGAGGTGGAGGTAATATAGTTTCGTCCTCACAAGATGGAACTAGTTCCACTCGTTAGCAAGAAAAGCCTCCTTGAGATCATCAAAATGTGATTTCTGACGGTGTTCGCTTGTCGTGGGTTTCCCAATGAGATAAACCTCATGATGCCTTTCATGTGGTTGTCAATTTGTGCAAGTTGTCAAATCCTTGTTCGGCAAGGTGTCAAGAAAGTGAGGTTGCTTGACTGACTAACCAAGAGGAGGGTAGGGGGAGGGTAGGTGGGCAAGTTGTAGTTGAAAACATATAGTTAGCTTAAGAGCGCATACTGTCATGGGAAGTTCTCCAAATTCAGCCAGCAAAATATGGTAGGTTGTCAAAGAACGCACTTTGACTTGAGACATCAAATGTATCTTTATGCCCTTTTTCTAAAAACCTTTCATTGAGAGCTTTCCAAATCACCTCACCAAACTCAATGTCATGGGTGAAAGTTGGAAGCACCAAAGCCTCGAATTGATGAGATTGGGGTTCTCAACATGTGACTCCCACTATTGTTTCTTTCGCGCAAGGTGGCCATCAAGGCTCTCATACCTGCAATTTGTCATTTTTTACTTGATGGCTCAAAGTAACCATGTGCATAGAAATCAATCCCAAGGTATTTGTATTCATGGATTATAACAATTTGGTCCTTGCTTAGGTAAAACGCCTCTTGGTTTAATGTCCTTTTGTTGTGGCCAAAGATCATGATTATGGTCGTAGATAGCTTGACAGTAGGGCTAGAGGAAGTGCAAACCTCATAAAGCTTGTTCACAATTCTTTGTAAGCATGCTCATGATTTAGAGAGCAGAACAACATTGTCATCATAAAGAAAAATGGTGACCACTGTGTTAAATGAGCACGGAGAGTCCCCATTGATCTTGTCCAAACATGTTTTAAGTTCATTAATATACAAGGTGCATATTGTGGGGGAAGGGGGACACCCCTGTTAACACCATTGTCAAACATTACTTCACCATGTGTATCACTGTCGATTCGCACTTTTGCACATATGGTGGTTTAAATGGCGTGAACAACTTGTTGTAAGTGAAGTGGTGTGCCTAATCGTTGGAGGCGTTCTCAAAGCTTGTCATGTGCAAACTATATCAAAAAAATTTTGAAATGAACAAAAGAGGAACATAGACATCAACTTGCAAATACTTCTTATTTCATTAAAGTACATAATGTAAGGGTATGGTCCAAAGTAGATCTATCTTCCTTAAACGCTTATTTTCCTCTTGCTATGACCCCTTTCAATTTCGCCCATCAACAAATTACCCCCCCACCCAAAATAGAGCCATAAAGTGTGTTGTATACTATGCCTAGCATTACGGTCCTTCAAGTTCCCCCATGGAGTTTCTTTCGCCAAATTTAAAGGTCATTTCAATCATGTTGGTAGTCCACAAGCCTAAAAAACTCTCTTTGGCCACTAAACTAAATAACTTCGTGATGGAATGAGCCCATGGGCTTACTAAGAACTTGCTTTAAAGGCGTAACGACTTCTTTAATTCTCCAAGGAGTTTCATTAATCGCACACGTTTTCTTATTCTTCCATGCTATTAACACGAACTCCATTTGCCCATGTTCCCGAGTCATAGGGCCTTTTACATACCGATACCAAGATTAAACTAGCATCCAGGATATTTGTTTACTAAAGACAAGCTCTAGAACCTCAAAACACAAGGCCCACACCCCAAGAAGATGCAAAGCTTCAAGCCTACTACAACTTACCCACTACACTAAACTTGGTGTCAAGGTCAATCTTGCATTTGAAGCGAACACTAAGTACAACATTCATGTTCAACAACTAGCCCACATGTTTGGTCACAAACATCTTAGCATGGTAATCTTGGATATGAAAGTTCAAACCTTAAAATAAATTTGTTGTAATTGAGTTCCTTTCTCACTTGTTTTAAAAAGTCCGGTACCTTGGCTTGGTGTTGTTGTTTGGTTTGCTATCGTCACCACCACGATGGCCAACATTCTAGCATGAATGACATCATATTTGTACACAAACAAGGGCCCTCGTACAACTCTGTTTGAAAACTCCAAGTGCTACAAACGGTGTGTGTGTTTTGAGAATCTTCATTTGACATTCAACTTCAAATCCAAAGTGGCACGTGACTTCTTCAAAAATATGAATAATAAATGTCAAATGACATCAACATTTTGTTCTAAAATGTTATGTCGATGTCACATGCCTAGTAGTACGTGTCCACGGGTAGATCACTCCATTGTCAAGTTGAACACCACGTGCGACCAAAAAAAAATCTTCTTTTGGTAAGTTGCACCACCAAAATGGGTCAAATTTTTATCAATTTTTTTTCATGAGTAGATATACACAGTACCTACGACATAGTCAAAAGTGGTAACTAAATTTGATGATTTGTTTTTTTCATAAAACATACCATTTCTAACTAGAATGACACAAAATTGAACTAAAAAAAATAAAGATGACTAAAAATTTAAAAATAATATTCAAAAGATACTATCAATGGTTATGTATATGTAGAAAAAAATCATAAATTTTAAAACTATATATGGCATGTAATATAGGGGTAGCAAACTTTGTCCACACGTGGTGTCAACTTGACAATGAAGTGACCTCCCCGTGTACGTGTCAAATCGGTTCTTTACGTGTGTTTCTTTCCTTCACAAACCACAGTGCACGTCAAATTCTTAATTGTGCGTGTCAATTGATGTGCATCTTTTGTGTGCAAGTTTTTGTACACTAAATGTCAAAAACTTGCAAAAACTTTGTAAAAAAAAAATACACACTAGCTACGAAACCCTTTCCCCTCCCCCCCCCCCCCTCCCTCCTCCCTCTTCCGTGAGGGGCTTATTGTGTAGAATATACACTATGTCACCTTGACGTTTGTGTGAGTGTGTGTGTTTTTTTCTCTTCATATCTTGCCAATAGAATTGTGCATGATACTAACCATCAATGAATTTTAAGGGTTGTTGATAAGTTGGATTACATTGCCATTTGTTAAAATATATTACACTACGGAGCCAAAACTGCAAGTAGAACATTCAAACTTGCTTGACTCTTATGGTGCACTCCCGTGTGGTCAGGGGCTAGGAAGATCTCCGTTGTCGATTGCGATTTGACAAATGTAAAGGCTCTTATGTTGCCCCAACTTCTAGCTTCTCTTCCCCTCATGTAGAGCTTGAAAAACATCACGTTGGATGAAATCTCCACCTCCATTCACAACGCCTCAGTGAAATGGTGATGCACTGGGTAAATAAAGACTCAAACTATTATTAGAGTCTTTATTGGATATTTGACCACTACATTGTAGATAATGATCCCCCTTGTTTAAAAATATGGCTACAACTACCACTATCAATAGATATATCTTAGTCAATTGTTGATAAAAAGAAGATGCAAATCTATCACAATGATAGATTTATAAATTTCATCGTCATGCAAGATAATTTTCTAGTGACAAAAGACAATGCCCAAGGTTCATATGCTTATAGTGTATTGACTATACACATGATCTCTCTAGGTCCTTTCTAACTATGTCTACTTCTAGAGGAGTCTAGACTTTAAATTATTTGCACCTCTAAAGTACCTATAGAGGAAAAATAATTTGCACCAAGTATACAACTGTTAAATTATTTTTAAAATAACTTGGTGCAAATTTCAAGACACGTCTTCAAAAAATGTTTCCTTTGGTTTTCCAACAACTTTGAACACATTGATGTAAGATATATGAGGTACATTTGCCCAAATCAACATTGAATTTAAAATCAATATTATGCACCACAATCATTCATATGGGGTCTCGTATATATGACATTGGTTTCAAGTTATGTGTTGGTTTAAGGTAAAATTTGTCTCTTGTGATGCATATCTAAAGGAGGAAGGGATTGGGGGGGGGGGGGAGGGGGGTCTTGTCCTTCCCATTCTAGAAAGAGTTGGCAATTGAAGTACTTCATTGTACTTAGAGTGCATGGTTTATTATATGGGAGGCACATCATGATTGTCATATGTTGGAGCCTGACAAAATCAACATGCTAATATCTTGCATCATAAGTACCAATTGTTGTCTAGAATGTCCATCACCTTAACGTCATCCTTCCATGTTGGTCATCTACCAATAAAACTTTGGGATCCTTATAACTTTTGCATATGGAATTCAAATAAGGCTACTGTGGTGCATGGGCATTTCCTTTCGATTGCTAATGATAAAACTTTACCACTCCATCAATAATAGGTACATTGAATGCTTAAAATAACGGTTTTAGCACCATCCACCTTGTGGCTTTTGTGTATCATTGAATCAACCAAGTCAATGTATGTTTATAATGAGGAACATGAAAATGAACATGCAACGCCTCCAAGATATTTGAGGGATGTTTTAAACTTTCAAGATCAGTCTCAACCAAGGCAAAGGGGTTAAGCAATGATGTGGCCTAACCCAATGGGGCTCAACGAGGGGTAGCTACATCATTGTTTAAACCCCCTTAGCACTAGTTGGAGGTGTATTGTAATAAAATAAATCAAAGCGCTTTTTGAGAGGTAGTGTTCAAGGTCTTCTTGACAATGATATTTTGAAAAGTGGACTTGAGGTTATTGTTGTTCTTAATTTATTAATTTATTAATTTTTAATGCTTCCCCTTTGAATCTTACCAACCTCTTAACATGTCAATGATTTCCCCAATGGAATTGCTATATTTGTGGAAAAACATGTACTTTCATCCTCTAATAGTGTTTAACTTTAAAGAAGAGTTGTTGCGAATATTTTTCTTTAGTCATGATTATACTTAAATGCACCAAACTATAAAAATGTACGTTTTTTTTTCTTACACACTTGCACTCAAATAGTTAATGAGATATCATAATTTCATCATTTAATTTCAGATTGGTTTGATATCAATATGTTTGTAGCATAAAAATATCACAACCAAAATAATATTGATTTTGATGAAACTAATTGATTTTAGCATTATTAACAATTGTTGTTCACATCTTATACATCCTATAAACATATATTATTATTTCTCTGTCCATCTAGAGATATGTCATAAGTCTATATATGATGAACATTATTACAATATATCAACTCTATGATCGAGTTGCTCTTGACGCATGTCATAAGTCTACATATGATGAACTAAACATCCCACAACAAACTATTTGTACGGTTGCCAAAGTCAAAAGATAAGCCCGCTCCCAAATTCTCGGAGGCAATGTTAGGATGCCCGAATTCACACAACTTCCGAATATACACATACACACAATGGATATTTCTTAAAACCCTCGGTTGAACGGTCATGCTATGATACATAAAAGTATGTGCATTTCTTGGACAAATTTCTTGGACAAATGCAACCATTGAAATTCAACTAAAGGATTCACTCGTCAGTCAACATGGTGATAGTAATATTTGTTGTGTCAACTACACTAAATTTGCTTTTAGTGCCACTTACTATTTGGAGTTACATGGTGCTATATCTTTTTACTATTGATGTAATGTTTTACCGAGTAAAGTTATTAATGTTCTATAATGTCCAAACAATCAAATTGACATCTGTTGATAAAATTTGAGAGATACAATAAATACATGTAAAGCATTGTATAATCTAAAGTAGTGAGTGACACTGTATACAATGTTTAGTGTAGTAGTTGCATGACATCCTTCATTTTCTTGGGTTATCTCATCACTTTTTGCATGCTTTTACTTTAACTTCAAAACACATAATCATAGACTTGGAACATACTATAGCTTACTTTAGCACAGTGTACATAAGAATAAGGAAAGACCCAATTCAAGCACAAGAAAAGATGAGAGAGGGTCTGAGATGACCCTAAACTACCGGATGATAATGGTGAAGTACCCAAACCGAACAGAGTGGTTGGTGGTTCAATTCCCGACTGTGAAATCGTCCCTCTACTTGACGGAAAACTAACCAGGTGGTCAAACACCTCCTGTGTTTCCAACTTTTAAAAGTAAATAAAGAAAGAAAATAAATTTACCATAAAGGAGAACATGAAGGAAAGATGGGAGTGTCAAGACCGAAAACACCCGCACTTCTCCCTGCCTCCTTAATACCGACACTAATAACAAACCCCGAAGCCAACATGAAGTTGGTCTAAAACTCACACTTACCAAGTCATAGGGCCTATTGTTAGAGTCAAGAAATCCTCTCGAAACCCTTAATATGTGGTGCTTCATGCAAGGTACTCAAAGTGTCATCAATAAGTCAAGTAAGTGTCATGAGAAAGTGTTTTGAGATAGGCACTTACAAAAAAACTCATATTCTATACATATTCGCCTCGAAATCAATCAAGGTTTAAGGTCACGCTAACTTATGATTGAGGTCCAGTTCACACTACACCATTTATGATATTTAGTGTCACGTACACTATTTGTAAAGGGCCTAAACTAGATGCTTAGAGGTTTAGTGTTGTCACATTTGTTAATGATCAACATGATACTCGTTATCGAGATTGGTAATTTTTTGAAGTGCAAAATTATTCACATCATGACATTATAATACATGTCTTTTTGGTGTGTGTTCTTAACAACAAGCCTAGCCAAATATTGTACAACAAGTCAAATATGGACGTGTGCATAAGACTACACCATTTATAGTATTAATTGTCACTTCCTATGCAAAGTTTCATGGTGCTATAATTGTTTGATTAGAATATGAATATTTACCAAGTAAAGATGTTTATGTTTCATATTGTCAAAAGAAGTTCTCTATTTGACCTTAATAGATAAGAAACGAAACCTATAGCAAAAACTTATAGCCTTGTGTATTTCCAAATAGTGAGTGACACTAAAAACCATAATCGTTGTGGTGCTCAATTAAGGTCCACATACCTTAGGTGTGCAATTAAGAAGGATTTACCACAAATGGACCATAAGGTATGTGGGTGTTATTCGGTTACTTTTCTTACATTTCTCCCCTATATTTTACTAGTGTGTGGTTCGGTGAGGATCAAAGAACAAAGTTCACCATAAAGACACTTTATTTTATTTTATTTTTTAAAAAGGCTGTAAAAAACAAACAACGCTGAAAGCATCCCAGATGCCTAAAGGCAAGGAGCCTTTCTTGCTTGCTTGCCAAAGCTCCCAATGAACCCAAAAGACTCAGTTCTATGGCATGCTGAATACTCCGCTTTGCCCAAAATTACCTATGCAACCAACTACATAATCCCCGCAGACAGCTCTCCACGCCTATTAAAACTATTTTTTTTTGCTTTATGTTCTCCGGGTTTATTAAGTTCATTAGGTTTACAAGCTCGACTCGGGCGATATATTTGCAGCAGTCTTCGATTAGTAGGCTGTAGGAAGTTCATTTTCTCAATGGGTTAGGGTGGCCCAAAGCTTGACCAACCCCAAGCTTTAAATCAATTCATTACTCCGCACTCAATAATGAACACAATTGGGAGGACCTACATATTCAATTAAAAGAATTAACAAACGTGCACTTGTGATAATCACCACTAAATAAGGAAAGATCCAAGTTTCAATCTGATTTTTGTTGATGCTTCCTTGTAAGTTTGTTAATGCAACACAAGTTTTGTTGTGTAAAACTGATGGGTAAAAGTCGGGGAACATGTAAAAATGAACCGAATAACACCCCACATACCTTATACCAAATGAGGGCTCACCACTTGTCCCCAAACCATCACTCAATACAAGAGGAGTAAATCTGGCAGTCATTTGCTGACTTGGCTTCTTAGTTGGCATCCCAACCTGGCAGGCTACTTTTCATATTAAACCTTCCAAGTGTCTAGAGGTGATTCGTCTTTCCTAAATTCTGACCCTGAAGATAGTATCAATTATACAAGTCACGGATGAAGTGGAACTTCCACCATGCCCATGCCAGGGCCAATTGTAGCTCCTTGGCAACATGAGTCCCTCTTGATAGGGAAAATTCATCTCTTTCCGAAACTCACTGCTATCAATAAGGATTTTTTGGTCATACTCACAGTACCTCATTGACTATGATGTATTGCAGTTACGCTCATTCACTTCGCTGTATAAGGCGTGTAGGCGTTATTTGGTTCATTTTTCATGTTCTCCAACTTCTACCAATTAGATTCACACAACAAAACTCGTGTTGCACTAGCAAATTTATGGATGAAACTTCCGCCGAAACCGGAGTGAAAATCAAACCTCCCTTGCTTGTTGATTCCTTCATTGGATGCAGAGGTCCTCCCAATTGTGTTCACTGTTGAACGTAGAGCAGTTGTTAATATTTGTTGAACCTCTTTCAAACATGTGTCGTTTTGATGTTTGCTCTTTGATCCTCTTGAACCTATGATCGGGGAGGACCAACAGTTAGTTACAGATGAACCGGTTGAAGTTCAAGACCGCAGGAAAATTACCGATCATTTTGGAGGGGTTTATAGAATATACCCCGATCTAGTAAAGGAAAACCAGAGGATGTCAACATGTAAACCGGGTTGGACTTGCAAACACTAGGATCTCAACCGATTAGTATGCCCAAAAATCTCCTGATCACTATCCTAAACGACATAGCGATCAAATGTAAGGTCCGCTCCTAAAACCTGAGCCACTTAATGAAGACATGTCTACCTCACGAGACAGAAACTCCTATCAAGATGGAAACTCTCCCACGTTGTGGGCCAGTCAGCGGTAGAAGACTGGTCATGGATGGAGTGGAACTTAAATCAGAAGGTCAATTCTGATCTGGATTTCTTGAAGGATGTGCATGGTATGGCATGCTTTTGACTATAATTAGAACACTCCATGTGGTGCCCAACTTCGATTTGTCAAAGGCCCCAGCTAACTCTCAGTGCCTCGCCCCGAGTGGGTGAGAAAGATTCATTGGAATCCCAGTCAGTGGGACGCAGGGGCGGGCACCTGGCACCCTGTGATTCGTGCTAAAAAATGATGGGCCGGCTTTGGCTCCGGAATCTTGGAAGACTGGCCCGACACGGGCCTCTCGGCCTTGGACTCATTTGACGATTTATTATTAAGGGCGGATGTTCCCAACAGCTATGGAATTGCATCCCCCGTGCAGCTGGCCTGGGTGTGAATGATTTGCATGGATTCGCCGCCCGGGTTCAAATATTTAACTCCCGACTGCCCATGAAGTGGTGCATAAAGTTCGGTGTAGGTTATAAATAGAAATGATGGATTCGGTGAAGGTCCAGTCACACTAGACTCCCGGTAGCATTCGTGCAACCGGCGCGTCAATGGGTCCGGGTAAATCAGGGATAGTGGAGAAGATCATATTTGAGATGTAAGGTTGCTTCCACATGCATGCATGTGGTACATACTGGTGGTTTTAAGTTCGGTGACGGTTTTGGGTATATCTACCTTAAACACGGTCTCCTTGTGTTGTGCAGTCGTGTCCAATGGCGTTCTGGATTCACTTGTGAAGTTTACCCTGGACCCACTGGTGCCAGTAGCATGAGAGCCTTGCCACACCGGGGGGGGGGGGGGGGGGGGCAGTGTTCAAGATTGAAGCCCACGTATGAGTTTCATTTTGAAGGGCTGGGCCAAATCCGAGACGTCGATCTAAGAATATAGAAATGAAATACAAAACTCGTATTAAACTTGTGCATGAATTCTACGGTACATGTCTCTGGGACAATGTGAAGAATTAAGAATCGACCATCTACCTCCACTTCTTGTCGTGACGATGTCCTACGCTTGTTGGTTCTTGCGGTGGGCGAATTCTATCGAGGACTTCAAGTGACGTCTTCATTTTCGATTTGGGGTCATGTTCAAGATTGAAGCATTTTGAAGGGCTCTCAAATTCTAGCCCTTCAAAGCCAAGATGTCAGTCTAAGAACATAGAAATGAATACAAAACTCATATTAAACTTGTGCATGAATTACATGGTACATGTTTCTAGTACAATGTCAAAAATTAAGAATCGACTGTCTAACTCCACTTCTTGTAGTGACAATGTCCTACACTTGTTGGTTCTTGTGACGGGCAAATTCTATCGACGACTTCAAGTGACGTCTTCATTTTCAATTCGGGGTTGCATTTTGAAGGGTGGTTTTGAGAGAGGTGTATATTGAAGGGCCAAGTCACATTTGAAGGGCACTGTAGACTTCGATCTTGAACACTGCCGGGGGGGGGGGGGGGACCAGAGTTCCAACCGGCCAGTTTCTCCCTAGTTCAGAGCCCAGGGAGCAAGGTGGCGGCCAACCAGAGAGTTGGAGACAAAGCCGGAGCACCTACCCGTTGCCTCTGGTCAGGCATGTCAAGCAAGTTGGTGAGGGGTGCTTGCTTGTAACCATTGAAGTGTCATGGCTTCGATTCATATAGATGCCACCATAGGGCTGGTTGGGCTAGGTAGTCGGTGGCCGCAACTAGGGAGGTAGTGAGGCAGGGCACCAACCGCTGCTCCAATGATTGCGTGGATGGGGTTGTGGCTGGGAGTTGGTTGCTTGCCTGCCCGCTTGCACAAATTGGTGCAACCAATTCTGTAATGGTTTTCAATTCTATGATGGTGGATAGAAAATTTCCATGATGAATATAAGATAAACATCAACCCCTTCTTACCAACTAGGATTACGCACCTACTTTGTGCACCAAAAATATCTAAACATACTCTACATCTACAAATCTAAGCACTTGCCTCATTTGACTTCACATTATGTAGAACAAGAAGAAGAAGAACTCCGGTCTCCGGAGGAGGCCGGAGTGAATAAAGTGTATGTTCATAAAACATCCTAGGCCATGCCTTACGGCAGTGGCGCCAGATGTAGAACTACTTCGCCCTTTGCAGGACGTAGACACTATAGTTAGTAACCAATAGTAAATTTCGATAGCCCGTTATTATGTGTGAGCCTTGTTTTAGGGTAGTTAGTGGGGGAGGGGGGGGGGGGATTTGGGTGGGCGGTATTGTTTATTCATGCGGGGTCTTGGAGATCATTAATAGTTTGTCGATTTTCTAGCCTACGTTTGTGGACTAGTATGGAGTGTGCATATTGTGTGGAGATTATGTTAATTTGTTTAAACGTGTTTTTGATTTTCGTAATGGGGATTGTGAGCGTTGTTTTCATTTTTTTCATTGATGGGATATGTGTTGTGCCTCTTGCTCCTGCGACTAGTACCATGAGTGGGGCTACATTCCATCCCTTGGCTATGATGTCGTTTATGAGGGGTTGGTATTTTGTGTTTTTTCTGTCTAGGGTTTCCATGGCGAATCTATCATTGCAATATGTGAATTCGATGAACTGTAGCGTGATATTGGGTGTAGGGGTTTCTGGGGGGGGGGGGGGGTGGTTATATGGATGGCCTATAATGCATAATAAGTCTGGCTTGAGCCTAGCGTTGCAATGACATCTCCGGGTATCGCATGTACATGGGAGTAACCATGGGGGTACTGTGTTTTCTTGGGGTAGTTCTTGATGTGTTCCTGCATTCATTAATGTATAATGTCTTGATATACGGGTTGATATAATGAGTTTGCGTATTTCCCATACCGCT
Organism: Polytrichum commune; assembly: GCA_950295325.1. Lineage (NCBI taxonomy): Eukaryota > Viridiplantae > Streptophyta > Polytrichopsida > Polytrichales > Polytrichaceae > Polytrichum > Polytrichum commune. Next base: position 19,529,339 of record OX485805.1, read on the forward strand.
TTGTTATGTCTTTTTGTTATTAGTGCATGAATGTGTTGTTGTTTGCATTTAAGTAGTACATGTAGCCATGTATCCGCATCTGTTGAGTTACAAATGGGACATGTTCTTGATGGGAAGGCTTCTCTGCCAAAGAAAAGTTGTTTCCGGGCGTTTCCCATATATTGTCCTCTGCGGAATTTTATTAAGCATGTTTTTTGCTTATCTGTGATGACGGGGTTTGTCCAAAAGTCGTTCGATAGTGTTTTGTCTATGTCGTCATTTTCTAGCCATTTATGCAATTGGTGCGTTTGACTTGCAATAATTGTTAAGTTATGTTCATTGTCATGCTTAAAAATGTGTTTACTAAGGTGTCTAATGGGGCCTTCGTCAGGTGTTTCTTGCATGGAATGCCACCAATCTTTTTGTAGGTAATATGGTGTGGGGTGTGCATGCTCGTATGGGGTTGCGGCATCTCGATGATCTAATTCCCGTCCTTGTTTGGCTAGTGTGTCTGCTTGTTCATTTCCCCCTATGTTTGTGTGGGCCTTTATTTTGTGGAGTGTGGTGGTTTGTGTGCGAGATATTAACATTTTGATCATGTTTTCTAGGATTATTTTGTCCGGGTGACTGTTATGACTAGTGGGGTGTTTGATTTGGGTGTTTAGTAGGTATAGGATATTTAGGCAATCTGTGAATATGTGGGCTGGCTCATTTTTGTATGTTGTGGTGAGGAGTTGGAGGGTGTGGTGTATGGCCATCATTTATGCGCGTAGGATATTTTGCAGTCCTGGTAATCTTACTGCAATTTTTAGGTTCTTGAAAGGGTTATAAATACCATATCCGGCTTTTTCCCGTCTCCATTGTCCATTATTTGTTTGTTTGGGAGGTTTGAATGACCTGTCCATATAGTAGCAAAATTGGGGTGAGTATTTAAGTGGTAGGCATTGTTCTGGGTTGATATTCCATGGGTTGGTTGGGGTTTGGATGGTCAGTAGGGGGGGGGGGGTAGGTGAGTTTGGTCCATTTTGTATTGCGGTTCACTGGGGTGTCTAGTGGTGTTAGTGGTGCTACTTGGCAAAATATTTCGGGGATACCTAATGTGTTGGCAATATCTTGCATTTGTTGGGTATGGGTCTCTGTTCCTATGGGAGTATTCCTATGATGTATGCATATTATTTGTATGGCTCGGTTTTCTGTTCTAGGTTCGGTTCTTAGTTCTGGGGGTATTGTTGGCTCTTCGTAGATGATGGTATCGGCTTTGAAGTGGGTGATAACATGCGAATCTAGAAAATGGCCATTATGAGGATTGGGATTATGATACCAGTTTTCGTTTGGCATTACTAGTATTGTGGTAGAGTTTGGGTCGTATTTGGCTTCTAAGCGGGCCCAATGTAGGGCTTGTTGAGTTTCGGTATTTGTGTGTGGGTGTGCGTAGCCATTGCTGTGCCATTTATGTTGGAATGCCTTGCCTACTGATCCAAAAACTGCATCTCTAGGAAATGGGGAGTGGAATTGTCTAAGTGTAGTGGGGCATGTAACTGGTGAGGAGAAGTATGAGTGTGTTATTTGGAATGTGTTTATGAGGTTTTCAAGGATGGTATTTGGGAGTGTGTATTGCGAGAGTTTGAGGGGATCATTTTTGGGAGTTTTGTATTTATACCTTTGGTATAACCATGCTACTTTAGTTTCGAATGGTTGGGTGGGAGGCTCAAGGTTGTGTGGTCTATTTAGTGCTAGTTGGTATTGGGTCCATAACCATTTTAGTCTTGTTTCAGGAATGGTGATCAAGTGTCGTCCAGTGTTATCATATATGTGTGCATTATCATATTGGGTTTGGATAGTATATTGTGTGCATGCGATATCATTTTCCGGGTTGCATTCGCTGGTGTGTATTTGGCATAGGGGTATGGTTTGTGGTGGGGGGATATACCTGGTGTCTCTCAGTTGCTCTTGGTTGAAGTTTATGTTTAGTATGTTAGTAAAATGTTGGTATTGTTTTCGAGAGTAGTATTGTGTTAGTAGTACTATATTATGGTTTATGGCGTTTTGGTTGTTCTAGGGGAATAATTCTTTTTGGGGTAGCCATTTGTTGTAAGTTGTTGCATTTGGAAGTGTCCATTGGCATAGGTAAGATGTGTATTTTTTCGAAATTTTGTACTTGTCTGTGTATGCACAATTGCGGTTACTTTTGATGCTTTGTATCGGGAAATGTGTTGGGTTTTTAAGTATGTTTGGGGGTGGTTTGGGGTGTTCTACTGATAATGGAGGTTGCAGTTGGGTGTGTTGTTCTTGTGGCCTTGTATGTATGTTATGATTTAGTATTTTATATTCGTTCTTCAAGGTGTTTGGTGACGTATGTGTTGTGCATGGTTGTGTGCATTGGGGGAGGCATATTGGTTTACAAAATAGCTTTCTAGCATATTCTAGTGCGATTTTCTCTGTTTTTGTGGGTTTATTATAGTGGATTTTAAATTCATTGTTGCTCATCATGTGTGTTCCATTGGAGCATGTTATATGTTTTAGTTCAAATATGTTGTGTAGTATTAGTTTGTGGAGGTATTTTAGTGATAGGTCGGGGGTCAGCGTTGGAATGTGTCTTGCTTGTAGCATCCATTGTGTTTCTAATGGTGTAGGGGTGAGGGGAAAATTTTCGAGTGTGCTTTTAAGGTGGATTCCACTTGTTTTTTTCAGTAAGAACAGAGATCTTGTGATTGGTGATCTTGTGCAATCGTGGGGCAATATACGTGTTAGATTTTTGGCGCTTCCGTGTTTGACAAGTATGTGGTGTATTAATCCTTTGTATATTTTACCTAGCCTACCTTTGTCATTTAGGGCGTTTATGAGTTGTTCTCCTATGCATGTTATGCATGCATTTTTTAATGAAAAAGCTTTGGTCCCAAACATATCGTGTGGCAGTTGTGTGATTGCATTGGACATACATTTTGGTAGGCCACATATGGATTTATGCAATGCTATTATTTTCTTGTCTAGTTTCTTAATGGCCGGAAGAGAGTATGGTACGGCATAGAAGTTGTAAGCTATGCCGGCTCTTATAACTGTATCCACCATTTTTATTATTTGTTTCATGGTAGCTGGGCAAGTTATTAAGAGTTTACTTTGTTTGGTTAGTTTGGCCGTGGTGATGTGTGTTTGCGTTTTCCACTGTAATGAGGGGACTATGTTGATTCCCAAGTATATATATGGTTCGTGTTGGCTAAGTGTGGATATTGGCTGGTGTCTAAAGTTTATTTTTGCTTCTTGTAAGTGTGTTTTGAAGGTATATGGGTTTAGTTTTGATTTGTTGGGGCATCCGGTGATCGCACATTTGAAGATGCCTAAGTCCATTCATGCCCATTCACAGAATTTGTCTATTTTATCTAGTTGAATTTGGAGGGATGTTACTTTATTGGCTATGGCGGCTAGGTCATAGGCATACGCTGCGGAGTTTAGCTTAGTGTTGGAGGTTTGGAAGGTGTATCCATTGTTTCCTATTTGTAGCCATCGTAGAAGTGGTTCTAGAAAGATAATAAATAGATATGGGCTTAGTGTATCGCCATGTATGGTTCTTCTTTGTATGGGGATTGGTTGTGTTTTGCCAAAGTGCTCTTCAATGTATGTGGTGGTGGATTGTGAGTAGATGTTTCCTATCATGCAACTGCGTCTTGTGGGTAGCCAAGGTCTTTCATTATGGCAAAGAGTCTAGCATGGTCTATCGAGCCGAAGGCATTTTTGAAGGCTATGTATAATATGTAGATATCTTGATTTGTAAATATGACGTCTTCTAGTGCTGAAATAAGAGTTTGTAATTGTCTTGATGTGCTCCTTTCAGCTCTGAATCCTTCCTGACTATCGTATAGGATTCGGTGTCTTTCTCCGTATGCGGAAAGGTGGACTGTTGCGTGTAGATTTCTTGAGCTATGTCTTCTAGGTTAGTGAGGATGTTGTTGTATCTATCTATAATGCAGTCTAATGGGGGTGTTTCAGTGTCTTTGAAGACTTTTTTTGTTTATTTTTTTGGGGCTTTAATCGTATAATTGTTGATATTTGGAGATGGTTTTTTTTAATTTGTTTTAACGAGTATTCTGTTGTAATTTTCCGGGCATCTTTTTTGGCTATTTTTTCTTTATTGGCTAAGTTTTCTATCCATGTATTATGCGGGAGGGGGTGTGTTGGGGGGGGGGGGCTGGGAGGGTACTGTGGGTGTGGTTAGCAATTTCTTGGATGATGGGATGGTCTCTCCAGTTGGGGTTGTTTTTCGTGATGTATATTGTTTTCCGAATAAGATGATAGGTGTTGAGGTATCTTTTCCATTGTTTTTGGAGTTTTTTGGTAGATAGCCTCCCTGTTTGGCGATTCTGTCTGGTAGGATTGGTACGGGTGGTACACTACATGTTTCTAATATTGTGTTTGAGATGTTAGTGACGATGGAATCTAGTGTAGTGCAAGCCATTTGCCATTGGTCTATAGTTAGGTTTGTATGGTTTTCAAGTAGTTCGGTGAGGTTGTTGATTTGATTTGAGTTGGCCTCGAAGAAGTGTGAGTGGAAGTTTTCGAGGTTCTCTCTTGGTATGGGGTTTAGTATTCTTGGAGGTGGTTCGGGTTTAGGTGATGGGTTTTTGGCAATCAGTGTATTAGGTGGGATATGTAGTTGTATGGATAGGTGGTCAGAGTTGAGGTTTATATTTTGGATTGTGATTGACTTATATTGGTTGTTATGTGAGGTTTTTATGAAGAATCCATCTATTAGGCTATTATGTGTGTAATTGTTGTCTCCTTGTCTAGAGAATGTAGTGTTTGTTGTAATATATGTTAGGTCTAGGCCATCCGTAAATGTCCTCCATTGGTAGTCTTTATCTTGTGGTGGGGTGATGTGTTGGTCATTTTGTCTTCCGATTAGTGCGATATCACGGTTAAAGTCTCCGCATAGTACGTAGACGTGGTCAGGATGAGCATTGATTTGTTCGATTATAATGGTTTGTATAATGGGGATGAGTGGTAAATCTTCTTCATGTGATGGTATATATATGTTTATTAATAGCCAAGACTGGAGGGGTTGGTTGGCTATATGGATTATTTGGAGAAAGGGTGATATATTTACGGGGGTGGGTATTTTGGATAGATTGCCAGGGAATGCGTGTTGATTGTGGATAAGTGTGAGTAGACCTCCTCTATGACCTCTGTGTGTCATTCTTTGGCGCATAATACGTGTGATGTTGTGTGTGTTGTTGAAGAAGAGTTTGTAGTGCGGGAAGATATTCTGTATGTATTTAGTGGATTTGGTAGCGGTTAGTTTAGTTTCTTGTATGGTTATGATTGTTGGGGAGTTAGGGAAGTATGTGGTTAGTTCGTGCAAGCATGGCATTGCCATATTGAGTGAGGCAACGTTCCAAGTTATGATGTGTGTTTCTTGGCTTGTAAGTGTTGTGGGTCTTGGTGTTGGTGCTTGATTGGTGGGTATTAGAAAGGTGGGATGTGTGTATTTTGTGATAAGTTCTGTGTATCTTAGTGCCTTTGTAATTAACTGTTCGGGTAAATACGGGAATGTTTCATATATGTTTTGAGTATTTGGTGATTCGGGGTTTTGACGCATATGATTATATAGTGTATGATGGATTGTATTTGGAGGGGATATTTTATCTTTATGCATATTGAGGAATTGATAGTATGGGTGTGGAGTCTTTATGTGTCTCTCTGGCGGGTTAGGTAGTTTAGTCATTTTGTCTAGTATTTGTGAGGTCCAGTCCGGAACTGTCTGTTGTTGGAGATGTGTATTACAATCTTGGGTAGAGGGGCTGATTGTTACGACTAAGGCGTAAATTAGTCTAGCGGGCGGGTGAGTGTAATGGTTTTGTATGTAATTGTGTAAGTATGGTAGTGAGGTTGTCATTTGTGTGTACAAAGGGTGTAGCGGCTTGAAGTTTGTAGCTAGGTGTTGGTATTCAGGTTGGAATTTAATTGTACTAGGTATGAAGTATGTTGTTTCTCGTCTTTTATGGGTGATCAGGTGGGTTTGTAGTAGGTTTGGCATTGGGCCTGGGTTGGTTTCAATATCGCCGCATTGTATTAGAAAGAAGCAATTAGGGACGTATATTGTTTTTGTTGGTTTTTGTTGAGGATTTTTAGGGTGTGAGAACGTATTTATTTGGGTTTGGGTGTTGTTAAATATTAGCGGCTTTGATGTTGGTTCTTGATGTTGGTATTTGGTTGGGTATTGGCATTGATAGTGGTATTGGTATATGTATTGGTATATGTGTTGGTATTTATATTTGCATAGATATTGGTATTGGATTTGGTGTAAGTGTTGGTTATTGGTATTAGTTCGTTTTTTGTGTATTTTAGTTTTAATGTGGTTGTTTTGTGTGTATTGTTTGGTTATGTATGTATTTGTTTGTATGTTGTTTTTTGCTTTGTTATTTTGTGCGATGGTGTTGGTGGTTTCTATTGGAGTGGGGGTATTTAGAAATACCCTTTTATTTTGTTTTTGTATTTTTGGGGTGTGTGTTGGTGTAGTTTTGTGGAGTATTGAGGTGTTTGTCGGATTTAGTTTATCGCCATGAGATCTTCTTTGTCGCTTGATGAGCCTTCTTTATCAAGCATCTCTGAGGATTCGAGGGCGGCCATGGTTTTGCTAAGGGCTTGCCTTTGTGTGGCTATTTCGTTCTTGAGAGCCTTAGCCGCTTTATCCGCCGCGTATGTGGCAAAGTTCCTTGTTTGTGTAGTGAGTCGGGTTTCCATGGTTTGCATTTCGGTGCGAACTATGGCGGTGCCTTTTGCTACTGCCTCTTCTATTATTTTATTTATATAATTTTTTCCGAGTGCTTTTGAGGAGGCATTCTCCATTGCCTCTACCGTGTTTGCTAAAGCCGTGGTAACATCATTGAATCCCAACCTTGTAAGTTCATCGTTTGAGGGTTTGGATATTCCATCCAAACTCTTAGGGTGAGAAGAGAACTTCACATATTTGTTGCATATTTTATGGCTTTTCTTTACAAATCTCTTGTACACCGCGGCACTCAAACATTGGATATTACACACCCCTGTGAGTTTGCCTTGGGCGTCATTTTTAAAGTAAATATTAAGTTTATTCTTTTTTCCCATACATACTTTAATTTCGGACTCAAGTATCTCTTTGTGTTTTAGCCTATTTAGGTTCTTTGCAATAAGTATAAGGGCATTTTTCTTTGCCAAATCATCACCGGTAGGCTTTTTCATTGAAACATCTATGCATTCATGACCAAAGGTGATTTTATTTTTACGGATGTTGGTAGCTTGCTCGGGGCTAGTGGCAACTATCCATGCATAGTTGTGATTTTCGGTTTTCCTTACATGTGTAAATTCAAAGTTGAACCCTCTTTTTAAACCTCTTATTATGACTTCCTCATATACCGCATACCAACTTTCGTTTTTTATACTATCACTCGTGATTTTGATTGACAACATTTCACTGGAGGCAATGGTGTCATATGACTTGCAAATTTTTCCTTAGTGCATTTTGTTATTCAGTAGGCGGATAATAAATGGGCGGAGGCCTTGGAGAAATTTACTCCATCCTCTTGTACATTTTTAAGATGAGTCTTCGTATGTCCTGACCATTGTTTTCCCCCATGTGTACACATTATTGCTATGGGGTCACTTATATCATCTCCAAGCATAATTTTCATATCATCCAATCTCTTGGTGATTTTGTCTAATGCTTCTTCTTTGGGGATGAGCATATCATTTATTTAAAAAAACAAAGCAATATGATAATCCATGGCAAATCCTTCACATACATCTATATCGGATGGGAGTTGGGTATAGTGAAAATTTTATATCCCAAGATCATTCATTCTTGGTCACATTTCTTTTGGTACGTATGGATATGATGGTACACAATCTTAACACTCCACTTTTCACAAGCTCTCTCACACTTTTATGAGCTACCTCCTCAAGTCCTTTGCTTGCATTCAAAACGTTCATAGCTTTGAATCCAAGGCATAGACGAGGGTTTTTCTTGGATGTGTTGTTTTTTTTTTTTTTTTTTCTAATATGGATAGACATGTATTGCCAGATGTTTTTTTTCTTCTTGTTGTGAGATGTTTCCATGTCTTTAACCCCATCAAAAATTCTGTCCAAGCTCCGTGAGTAAGCCATTCTACAAAAAAAGAATACTTGTTTATTATTTTATGTGACTATGGGGATTCTTCTTCTAGCCCTATACAAATGCCCATTTCACTTATCAACAATTGGGGCTTGGAGGGAAAATGTATTGAGGAAGAAGTTGTTATTCGGTTTGATATTTTTGTTTTTGTGTATAAATTTAATATGAGTTAGACACCTATGTGACGTGTGTGAGTTTGCACATGGAGAGTTGATCCAATATAAAAAAACTGTAAGTAAAAGAAGAAGGATAAGGGAGGTTGCATAAGCAACCTTCATTTCTACCTATCTTAACTACTTCTACATTCAAGAACAGAAGAATACTATGTGACTAGTTTGTGTGCATATGTGTGTAAAATCTAATGGCTAAGTGTGTGTCTATGTGTGAGGCCAAACCGCCCACCCTTAAGCGGCCTAGTCCGGGTGAGGGCATGGGGATCACATTCATCCTAGCCTAGCTAAATCATTCCAATGTCATTGACTTCCATCGCATCTCACATCATTGGTAGGTACCCCAATTTATTCCACAACAAGATTACAAGTGTTAAGAAACACTCTTTTCTATTATGGCATTATTGGCTCCCTCCCTTACAATTCCACACAACACAACCACAAGTCCACCACCTAATACCACCTTCTAATGCCGGTGTTCACCTAACTTGCTAATGAGCTATCTACCTAAATAAATATTATGTAATAACTAATTTACTAACTAAACATAAGCTAGTAAAACCTATTAGTTCCGTCAACTCCCACATTCGGCCCTTGACCAGCTGCCTCTCATATCAGGCCCTTGGCCGACTGCCTCCAAATCTAACCTTCGGTCTTAGACCAGCTACCTCACCATATCAGGCCCTTGGCCGACTGCCTCCAATATCAGGCCTTCGGTCTTAGACCAGCTACCTCACCATATCAGGCCCTTGGCCTACTGCCTCCCATATCAGGCCTTCGGTCTTAGACCAGCTACCTCACCATATCAGGCCCTTGGCCTACTGCCTCCCATATCAGGCCTTCGGTCTTAGACCAACTGCCTCACCATATCAGGCCCTTGGCCGAGCCTTCAAATCCCACACTAATCAACTATATTTCTAAGTTCCCCCAAATCAACTATATTTTCTACCACACTACACCACACACACACACACACACCCAAGAGAGAGAGAGAGAATGAGAGAGGAGGAAGGAAGATGAGAGAGGGCATCCCACAACCACGACCTCTCTAACCTTTTCCTACTTAGTAGGACCTTATCCTATCCACTAACTCCTTACCCCCTAAACCAACAAGAACGTGGTCTAATTCAAACATTTAAATCAAAGGCCCTTCCCCTTGCCTCATCAAACACTACTCCTCTAATCAAAACACTCCCTAATGCCACTAATCCTCTACTTAACCATACAAAATGGCTTAAGGCCTAAACATAAATCCACACTAAGCCTCACTCTTTTTATACTTTTAATTGTTTCAATAACACTCCAATTGCAATTCTAAGTAGATCCTAAACATAAAACAAATATGAGCACTCAATTTGGGCTCATACTATGTGTGCAATTGAGTGTTAGTTTGATTAATTATGTGTGAGTATCTAAATGTCTATTTGTGTGTATGATTGAGAGTAGAAGTCTTACCTGGTAGCGGAGGCAGCAGACCCGGTGTCAGCGGCAGGCGGCTCCTCGGTAGCAAGATTTCTTCTTGCAGCAACGTCCTTCAACTTCCTAGGAGCAGTGTTTTAGCAGTAATGCTGAGTCGATGATGGCAGCTGCACATCGCAACAGTACTTCAAATAGCAACAGCGGCAACAAGTGTTGTCTGAGGCAGCAGCAATATCTCGGGCAGCAATGACTAACTAGGAACTCAAAAAGCAGTCAGATGCTTGGGGCTTCGGCAGGGGATGACTGTGAGTTTTTGCATGCAGGACTCGGAGGGTGCGGCAGATTGTGGGGGTGCGGCAGTCTGTGGAGGTGCGGCGGTAGACTGTGAACGGTGTGTCAAGGTAAGGGTGCGGCAGTCTATGGGAAGATTGTGGCGGGTTTTTGATAGTAATACTCTCTGGTAGAATTCCAGAGGTTTGGATGGATTTGAGAGAGTGGGTGGAACTAAGAGGGGAGCACTTAAGAGTTGGGACTAAAGGGAAGCAACTTAAAGTTCTGTGAAGGAACTGGGGTTTGCTATTTTTTAGTGTATAATCTACAGACTATTTTCTCAAAGAGCTTGTAGCTTTGTGGAGATCTGTGGTTCTAATATGCTAGCATCTAATCAAATCTATCATGCTGAGATCCTCAAGTGTGTGTGTGCATGTAAGTGTCATCTAATGGATATGCTATCAACTACTCTTCGAGGGCAACAATGTTCGGAGTTTGCAGCTACTCTTCACCTGCGAGGAAGCAGTTTCGGGGATGACTACTTCTTTTGGGAGGCGGCGTAGCAGGTGCGAGATCTGTGATTTGGCAGCAGTGAACTACGTCGAAGCGGCAACAGTCTTGGGGATGGCGGCTTTTCCTTTGAAGTGGCAGTCGCAGGTTCTTAGTTTCGGAGATTCGACAGCAATTTTTCGGGCTCGAAGATTGGCAGCTGCTTCTACAAACTACTTCTCTCTGGGGCAGCAGCAGGTCTTGATGGTTTGGCAGCAACGTGTTGAAGATATTGCTTCTGAGGCGGCAACAATCTGGGACGGCAGCAGCAGGTCTGGATTTGATGGTTCGGTGGCAGTCTGTCGAAGATACTGCTTCGGAGCGGAAAAACTCCGGGACGGCAGCAGCAGGTCTTGATTTGATAACTCTCTGGATCTGGAACAACAACAACAGGTTCCTGGCTTGGTGATTCGGCAGCAGTGTTTTCGGCGCTGGCGGCTTCTCTGGAGGGGCGGCGTCTGCTTCTCTTCTTCCACGGTCTCTTGCCGGAACTGAAGTGTTTGTTGAGGAGGTTGTGGGGAGTTTATATTCGTGGGAAGTGACCTTTCAATGTTTGAGGAGGTGGGTGGATGGGAGAAGGTTACGAGGAGCAGTAGCTTGGCTGCCGCTTCAACTCTTGTCCCTTCTCCCTACCTCCGGCAGCCTCTCATTCACTCTTCGTTGTCTCTAGTCTCTGTGCTCCGTGACGGCCTCTCTCCATCCTCCAGGCATAGCCAATTCTCCAACAATTCAACTAGTATACTAGATTGATTAACCTTTCGTACGATTATGGGGCCCAACTCAAAGAGCTAGACATGTAAGCCCCACACACATTATGTAACCATTACTGAAACAATGTATTTCTATTCAAAGTGTTTGCATGTTGTGATGCCGCTTCTTATAAATGTCTTGGTTAGGTAGCCGGTTGCACATCATTGTCATTTGGCATGTCATCAGTGTTGTCAAAGGCGGGATTGACAAGTCTTCTATCATTATTGTATTTGCAAAAATTGTGTAAAACACAACATGCAACTGTAATTGTTCCCGCATGTTTGACATCGCAATTTAATGCCCTTAATGTAGTCCATTGGTTCTCTAAAATTCCAAATGGGATTTTTATTTTAAGCCTCCCATATCATAAACACTTATCAAATTCATCTTGATCCCTTTATTTGATCTCCAAGCATTGTGTGTTTTTAGAAGTTGTTGTAGTAAAGGGTACACGAAGACTCCAACAATATATGGCTTTAGGTCTCTTTCTTCAGTCAACATTCTAGGTTCTTGTAATATAATGTTCTTCATAAGTTTCTTGTAAAAGGAAGATTTCCTCAAATGTGTTGCATCATGAGTGCCTTCATGTGCAAGCACACACACATCTAAGAATGTTTTATTGTAATCACAAATTCCTTGTAACAATACCGTATGTGCATCATGTCAACACCAATAATCCCTAGGTAGCTCACTTAGTGTATTTTAAAATTGACATGTGCCATAATATAGGGAGGATGAAACTTATTTCACATAAAAAATTGAAATGGATTCCAAATAATGAAAGGTCCTTTAAAAACACAATCCCGTTACAAGTAAGGTAGATAGGTTTAAAATGTGGGCCTTTGTTTGTAAAATTAATATAAAGGCTAAAAATGAGGATCTTAGGATGTATATTTATTAGGATCAAATTTTTACACATGCCTCACGAGGGATGGATGAAAAATGGCTCACATTTGTCCAAAAATGGATGAAAATTGTAGTGGCCTTCATTGGTCATCGTCCTGCACTATTGTTTGTAAAAAAAATGCCTAGGATTTTGTTTCTTCCTCGAGTTCATTGTGTTTTGGGCAATTTTTTTTGTTGAACCTCATCCTTGTTGAAGCTTATGGTAATGAAGTCTAGTAAATATGTCTTGTTATAGTTGGTTTAGGATCTCCTTTGTAGAGTCTACTTTGTAGTTGCTTCTCGGGGCGATCACACCCCCTTACGTTTCGTAATCACGTGCAATAATAAGGTATTTAATGGGGGGATATTTATGCACCTCTCAATATTTTTTCCCTCCCTCTTTGTAAATAAAAAGCTACTTTGACATGTTTTTTAGCACCCTATGTTTATTTGTAGTTGTTTAGAGAGGCTAATTTTTGGCACAATTTTTTTAATAAATTATACAAGTAACAAATAGTGGACGGAAGACTATAGCATTACGAAACCGACTCTGTGAGCAACAAACATTCCATATGTAGTTAGTTTTCGCTCTCACTTAAATAACCCAAAACCCAGGGTACATACTCTCAAGGAAGACTTAACTGGTGTCTATTACAGGCATTTGTCACTTCATAATTCATTAATCAGACCAGAGGTTTGCTATCTTCACTCTAAAACACGATTGGTATGTCTTTTACTCTCCTTTTCTCTCTTGGTTCCCCTCTCAATCTTCCTCACTCAGTAGGGTATGTGTGTCAGTCTCAGTAGTAACCATCTCGTCATGAGATTTTGTATAACAATAGTCTTTCGAGAACAATAATCTTTGAGTATCACAATTGTCTTTGGTAACCATTGGCCAATGCATCTTCAAGTCAAAACAATTCCTTCATTATTTGGTCAAGGTTAATTCCAATACAAAAACAATTGTTCATTCCTTATCTCCGGATTTAATCATTACTCACAACTTATGCAATTAACCATTATCGATCAAGGGGGAGTGCTATCTTATGAGCGGTGAGCAATGAGCGGTGAGCGATGAGCGGTAACTTATGAGCAGTGAGGAAAATGAAAATTTTGGTAATAGGGCCACCAATATCCTATAACCGTGGAATTGTGGCCTTAAAAATGATGATTTTAGGGTTTAGTAATAAGAGGGTTGAGAAGGATAAACAACATGAAGTCCAAAAATTTATTCATCAGTAGTAGCACTAGACATGAAACTATCTTTTGCCTCGTCATCTATATATATTCGAGCACCTTTGCATTGCGAATTGATTTTGGAACTATAGCAAGATTCTTCATTTGGATCCGAATCTTCGAGATTCAACATTGCAATTGCAACATTCTCGGCATATGATGGGAGACGCGGGCTACGGCTTGGACTTCGTAGGAATTGTCTATGTGCCCAAAACGGGAGACATGTCCTCTTTCCAATCGTATTCCTGAAATCAAATCGATGAAACATGTAAATAATGTGAAGAAATAAAAATGAACCAATGAATTGAATGAAACGAATGAATTGAATAAAAATTTATTGTATTAAAACTTACTCACACTCAAATTCAAGCATCTCCTCATCGGAGAGGTTATCATCTTCTTTTGTGAGATCTTGTTTATTCTCCTTAGATGACCCCTCTTTCAAAACCATTTCCAAAAGCGGTTTCAATATGTGCTCAAACATGTCATTATCACCCTCAAATGCAAGAAGATGTCTGCCACATGCGCGTGTTGCTAGGATAGAAGCTCCAGTGGAACATGTCAAATCAACAACGCGTCCATTCGATGGTGTAAACAATTCAATAAGATCTTGAAAAAAAACGCGGCGATTTTTGATATGGCCCCTTCCAAGGTCTTCCCGATTTTTGAAGAAGCATGTTTTTTTCATCCACAAAATTGAAAAGCAAATTTTTGCTTTTCAATCCAGTGCCAAAAAAAATGGAGTTTGGTTGTCTCGTGGATTTTGTGGTAGTAAAATTCCTTACCAAGACATGAGCCATAAATGCCGGAGTCTACAAAAAAATGTAAATTGTGTTAAAACTATATACAATGCAAATAACACCAAAATAATTAAATAGAAACAATTGTGATGTGTTATACTTACGGTGTAGGTTGGAGTCTCTGGATCCTTGAACACCATGTACGAATTGAGGCAAATAAAAGTCCTAAGAACTTTCATGTTGCCGTTCTGTAAGGTTGAATTCAAAACCTTCTTGGTTTGCATATCGATAGCAGAAAATACTATGAGGACGTCATCATCAGACAAGATGGACTTGCATAAGGACATTGTTGCAACCATCCAGTTTTTGTCATATTTATTCCTAAGAGGAATTTCAGTAGGTCTATTGGAGAGGTTGAAGTCAAAACCGTTGGCAAATTGCAGAAAAACCAAGTCAACGGCAAATGAAGTCGGACTTCCCATGACATGAAATTCGCGATTGTCTTTGAACTGAAATACCACAACATATCACAATATAAGACACAAATTAAAATCCAAATGGAAGTAAGAACATTACAGAAAATACCAAAACAATAATACTTACGTTTTCAAGAAAATGCCCGCCATTGGATCCACTCAGGAGGGCCTACTTCAACCCCTTCAGACTTGTTCTTGACAGCAGTAGATCGAGCAAAAGAGAGCGTGAGAAAGTTCTTCAGTATGAATAACTTTTTTCTCAAAACATTCGTTGGCGCACGATGAATAACGTCATAGGTGCTCGAGTAATGAAATTCCAATACATCGCACCTAGACTTTGAACTTTCGCCTCCAAGTGGATTCTTATCCAAATCATTGGAAATAACAAGTAATTCTTCATGTTGTGAAATTTCCGATTGATCTTGTATTTTGGTTTCAGGAACATGTTTCATCTTACGACGTTTTGTCTCTTTTGGTTCTGGCTCTCTAAGTTTAAGCTGCACAATTTGTGCTTACAAAATTGCAGTATCACGAGGATCCACATTTTTAGCATCATTTATCTGACGGATTGTCTTCTCACTTGACGGACATGCATCCTTAGGACAATCAAGATACCAACCACAATCCTCATAGTGTGGTAGCGACCAATCCAAACAAATCTCAGTAGTGAACATGCATGAATCTCCTGCACCAGTGTCACGCCAATTTGGGAAAAAACGAGGCTTCCCTATAACGCATTTATGTGGAATCAAAACATATCGAAAATACCTACACACAAAAATATTGTAAGTCAAATATTCCATGACAATTTGACAAATAGAATCAAAAAAATCAAAAAAATAATAAGATTAGGTTGTACCTGTATAATACACGTTTCATAGCAAGATCAATATTAGGTTGCTCATCCCAACCGTTGTATTTTTTAACTTTTCTGCTTTGGAATTCACGATAGAATATTGAATTGAAAGCCGCAAACTTTTAGGTTTTGATATACTCGGAGAGAGTAGGCACATCTGCAGGCAACTGAAGAGGAGATGAAAGAATACTTTGAAGCTCTTCGATAGCTTTTTTTCCCAACTGTGCCCAATATGTAGACTTTGATAACCAATCATCAAGTGTAGAATCAGAAAGGGGCGATTTCGGGAAATGCAATGCATCTTTGTCAAATCTATTGCCAATCCAAAGCTTGAGCCATCCAACTTTGACTTCTGCATCCACATTACTGACAGCAACACGATGAAGTTTCTCTTGTAGCATTTCAGGCACCGAAAATGAACCCCAATGGCACTTAATTTCTTCAAGGAAAGCAGAGGTAAGGTTGATGTCGGCAATCGCTAGTTGTTTTGTAAAACTAGAGATAACATTGCACGTTTTTTGTTGACAGCTGCGGACATTGCTTTTGAAACTCCGTCTGATGTCCGTTCAAGAGGATGAGTTTCATTATACTGGTTGAGAGCAATATCGCTAGCCTCAGCAAGTTCTTGCTGAAAAATCAAACAAAAGTCAATATTTAGGGTACATATAGATGTAATGTAAAATGAAGATGAGGGAAACATAAGGCACATATTAGCAATGGTAGAAGAACTTACACTGTACATGTAATCCAAAAAAATTGGTCGTGTCAAAGAATACCAAGTTTCGACGGACTTCTCCTCACATCGTTTATAACTCTTTGGATCCAGTTGCTTTCTGAAGGAAGTCAAAGGCATGGTGCCAATACTTTGCATCCGATATAAAGTATGCACCAAATTGTTGGATACGTGAGAATTTTCGGTCGACCTAAAAAAAACATTAAATTGATTAGAATCATCATAATATAATTTGGAAAACAAAATATAAACTAGAAATAAGTGTAAAAAAATAGGTAAGAACATTACTTGTTGATGTCATACATAGCAGTCAACAAACTTGGAATGTCGTCAGGCTCGGGCGCCAAAATGATAGAATCCACAAAGACATGACGTTCATAATCTTTGGTATATACGCGGTCAATATAATTTTTCCAAGCAAAAAATCTGTGATTTCCATCCCATATAAAAAACATCTTGTTCTTGTATGACGTCAATGACAAATCTGTATCCAATTGAGATCCAAACAGGGCATTGGTTTGAGCCCAATTTGGGCTCCAAGATGCGCGAACCTCATCATCCATGAATTGAAAGTTTCCCTTAGAATCGGTGGCCGATATATAAAACACACGGTCACCATCACGATAACCATTGAAAAAACCAGCCTCCAATTTAGTAATGTCACCTTTCAAAGCAGGACGCACAATCGGCATAGGAACCATGCGACATAAGGGTACACGCAAGCGAGCATTAGGTCCAACACGGATTGAGGAAATTGTGGAAGTGGAATTGACCTTTCGTTTGTTCGTAAGCTCCCACATTTTGATAAGTTTTATTGTCACCATCATTATCTTCATCTGAGTCAAAATCATCGAGGGATTCATTTATTTTTTTCTTTTTCTTATTATGAAGATTTGACGATATGTCCTGATGATGAACTTATTGAGATGGACGATCTTGAGTTGAATGCATTATGGAATCATCATCAGTGGAAATAGGAGTCGTTCTCACCAAATCCATTGATTGGTCCTAAAACAAATGAAATAAGTTTCATAAATACTTCAAAATCAGTAGCAACACATAAGCAATAACATTACAAAAACAACAACAATAACAACAGAATACCACGAACACAGGGAAAAATGCCAAAAATTATTCTAGACACTGCCATTTCCACCTTTAAATATTGTACGATTAGGGTGGCCACTCACCCCAAAACTACAAGGGCAGACCCTGTGCGTTAACGCACAGGGTCTGTGTGTCCAATTACAGGTCTACTAAAGTTGGACGCGAGGTTTGCATCGTTCGACCCAAACTAGGTAGACAGTTTGGGTCGAACGACCCAAACCATACTCACAGTTTGGGTCGTTCGACCCAAACTAGGCAGACAGTTTGGGTCGTTCGACCCAAACTAGGCAGACAGTTTGGGTCATTCGACCCAAACCATGCTTAGAGTTTGGGTCGTTCGACCCAAACTAGGTAGACAGTTTGGGTCGAACAACCCAAACTTTCCGCAATTTACGCCTAATTATGCGCAATTACCCAGTCACCACGAAAGTGCAAACAAACCTTGTACTGCACCTGTAGATGAGAGAGCTTGCAGCGATGAGCTCAGGTCCGACGGAGGAGAGAAAAAAGACTGAATGCTTTGGGGGTGTGGCAATTTATACTACTTGTCCCAGCAGCCATATTTAGCGTGGCTCTTCGTGGCCCCGCATAGCCGCTAGAAAGTTGCCAGCGCAGACCCTGTGCGTTAACGCACAGGGTCTACTTGCCCAACTTTGCGAAGCCTCTATCTAGGCAAGTAGACCCTGTGCGTGAACGCACAGGGTCTGCGCTGGCAACTTTCTAGCCACTATGTATTAGCGCATACACCCTGTGCGTTAGCGCATAAGGCTTGTGCGTTAGCGCATATACCCTGTGCATTAACACACAGGGCCGAGATATGAATTTGATTTGGAATTCGTAGATTTGCCGAAACTTGTAAAATTTGGAAAAAATGCTAATGGGGGCCAAAAAAAAAACAAAAATATGCTATATTATCTAAATATCCGTAGCTACAAATTCTTCTAATATTTTGTTTTGGTTTGAAATGATTTTCTTTTCTCATTCTTCTATCTATTTCCTAGTTTTGGGCCACCTCGTAGATTTTGGGTTTCGGGGCAAAAAACAATTATGCTATTTTGTGTCATTTTCTAGCTCCTATAACGTATTGCATGAGTACTTGAGTAGTCATATTTGTCATTTCTTGCATTCTAACCCCGTTTTCAATAGATTTTTTGCTCCTACGTTCTGAACATCGATTTAAATTCATACAATAGATATTTGGTTTAGTTTTAGGCTCTCTTAGTCGTTTTACCTCCCAACTTTTGGCCTTCCTAAATTGCTCTTACAAACCTTGTGCGTTAACGCATAGGGTTTTACCTCCCAACTTTGGCCTTCCTAAGTTGCGCTTACAAACCCTGTGCGTTAACGCACAGGGTTTCTCCTCCCAACTTTGGGCTTGCTAAATTGCACTTACAAACCCTGTGCATTAACGCACAGGGTTTCACCTCCCAAGTTTTTGCCTCCTAAGTTGCTCTTACAAACCCTGTGCGTTAACGCACAGGGTTTCGCCTCCCAACTTTTTGCCTCCTAAGTTGCTCTTACAAATCCTGTGCATTAACGCACAGGGTTTCTCTTTCCAACTTTTGGCCTTCCTAAGTTGCTATTGCAAACCCTGTGCGTTAACGCACAGGGTTTCGCCTCCCAATTTTTGGCCTCCTAAGTTGCTCTTATAAACCCTGTGCGTTAACGTACAAGGTTTCACCTCCCAACTTCTCGCCTCCTAAGTTGCTCTTATAAACCCTGTGCGTTAACGTACAGGGTTTTTCCTCCCAACTTCTCGCCTCCTAAGTTGCTCTTATAAACCCTGTACGTTCTCCTCCTGACTTCTAGCCTTCCTAAATTTCTGTTATATACCATGTGCATTAACGTATAGGGTTTCTCCTCTCCAATTTATAACCTCTATAAATTGCTACTACATGACATATGAGTGAACGTACAAGGTTCTCCATCCTAACTTACAACTTATGCACTATCAAATTATGTGAACATTGAACTGACTTACCTTTTTGTTTGTCGTCTTCTTTGAACCCGTCTTCAATTCGGACTCTGATATACGATCGTCTACATCTTCTTTGCTCTTTGCACCTTCATCATCCTCCATCGCATCAAAATCCAGTGTCTTCACAGTTTCTTCTACCGTACTCAACAAGTTTCTTTTTCCTTCCTTATTTGCATCATTCTTTCTCACACTGAGTCTGAACCTCTTTTTCTCGGAAGTGAAATACAAAGTTTTCTTACGTCCTCTCTTCGGCCTCACGGGTGTTCTCTCTATATCGTCCACCATCGTTGGTGTCTATGATATGTTTTCTATCAGGTACTATCATTTATTCTTCCAATGTATCTATCTCACAAAATCCGGCGTATATTACGATCACATGTTGTAATTGGCGTTCAATGAACGAGATATTTCGACGTGTTTGTCATTCTGTGTTTATTTTTGTTATATCCGCCAAAATTTTCTGACACCTACTTTGTTCTATTCATAATGATCAATAATTTATTTTTCCAACCAATTTTAATTTTTTGTATATCTACGTCAGTCCACACATATATATTTTAAATTTCTACCAATACTTTTAGTATTTGACGCCATTTTGTGTATATATTTTGCTCGTAAATATTCTCTGACTATTATTGTGTTATGTCCATTTCTGTATTATTAGATGCTATGTATCACACGCTTTCATCTGCATCCATTATTGTATCACACGTTTTCATTTCCATTCATTTCCTTACACAACTCTATACAAAAGCAACATTCACCCCATATTTTTGTGATGTGTTGTTCATATGTTCTTTTGATTTTCTATGGCTACCATTAGAGCTCATGGATCTTTTGTTCCCTTCATCTTGCCACTCCAAGATGATGGTCATGTGAGTGTTTCAGAGGATTTACTTAGTTTGAAATTCAACCTCCAGATAGGAACCATGTATTTAGAGCATGAGATGTACTCTGCAGATGGAGAGGTGTATGAAACGATTTTGGATCCAAAAAATAGAACTGATGTTGGTTTTATGTGGATATTAGGACCTGGTTCATTTAGGGTGATAGGACTTTCTGAGTCTCAGATGCAAGCTTCAACTGTCATTTTGACAAACGAATCCGGTACATCCACAGTTCAAATTCCCTCTATCACACCTGTTAAGGTGGAACCCCTTGATGATAGTGTGTTTGTGCTATCAGATTCAGAAGATGACATTTGTACATCTGTTGATCTTTTAAACACATCGTCATTTCCATTTAGAAGTGTTCATTCTACTCCTTCCCAACTTCCTATACATGTAGCCAAATCCCCTTGCAGTCTTATGTACAAGAAGGTGGTTTCCCAAATCTCACCTTCTCAACGTCCTCCACTACACCCTTCACCTTCATCTACAGGGTTGACTATGGTTGATACCTTGAAGCTGACAAAGTCAAGAAAAAGATCAAAGTCCGATCTTGCATCCATTGATTTTGACAGTATAGATGTTCGTGAAGTCAAGTACTTACCATCTTCTTTTAATGGTGATGTTTTGTTTTTCTTGCCTCCTGTGGCACTTAAAGCTCCAAGTACATATGGTCGCTCAATGGACGGCATGGACAAGATGTGCGACGGTCACCCTTGGTGCACCACCAAAACCATAAATATCCAAAATGACTTTGGACTGTCCTTCCGGCGTTCTACTTGTGCTGGTCATCTCCAATGTCATAATGACTACTGTGTTTACATAAATCGCAATGGGGGCCTCCGGAACAACACTGAATGGGCCGGTTCAACTCCTATCCCATTTGCTGTGGGTGTTGTTCCTCCTACTAAGTCCACTGTCGAGTGTAAGGTATGTCGTTCCACACCTGTGTGCATTGCTTTGTGTAGTGCTCGAATTATATACATCCACTCCACATCCGTTGGAATGTCTAGGGCTTGTATTCATCTTGGTGTACATGATCACCCTGTGGCCAATGGCACATGCCGTGAATCATTGGACATGGCATACCAATGCGTTGCAAATGAAGTATTAAAAACACCCACAGCAAAAAATTCAGCCATAGTTATGGAGGCGAGCAAACAATTCTTGGCCGATTACCTTCTCAAATCTCCCGCAAATGTCGAAGGCCATCACTTGGTTGGTTCATCCCTAGAGGTCGTCATAGACAAATTCAGCATTCTTGCGTCTCCAAATTGTCGTAACTTTGAATCTGGATTAAAGCGTTTTTTGCGTAGTGGAATGGGAACTATGGATAGTATTATGGCTCTCAAAGACCACTCTACTTTCAAATTCGTCCATGGTAGTCGGTTCCCAGGGCAGTCAAAGGACAAAGTGTTTGTTTTCAAGATGTCTGTAGACCTTCCAGGTAGTGGTGTGGAGCTTGTAAAGAGGATGCAAGTAGGTGGGGATATGGAGAATTCATGGATTATGTTTGACCATGTCAAACGTTTGAAGGACTGGACGACCATGGCTTGCCATGTGTACGACAGTGGATACTGTAAAGTGTTGACTATTGCGTGTTGTGACATGCAATCTGAAGATGGTGCAACACAAATTCTCTTTTGGGAAAATTTGAATGCTGTCATGGCAGAAAATGGTGTACCAAACGTAAACTTCAAAGGGTTTATGGCTGATAGTGCTTAAGCTAATTGGAATGCGGTGAGGGCGATTTACGGGGATGGTGATCCAAGTCTACCCATGGTTGTACGTGAACGTACATATCTTTTCCATTGGTCCGCAAGCTTGGATAAGGTGACCCAAAAGTATATCAAACCATCCTTGCAATTTCAATACAAACAAATATGCAAGGATTACAAAGACGCGAAAACAATTGACGACGCTGAGACCAAATACCATGTGATTCGTTCTTGGTGGTTGTCATCTGGAGCTGCCTCCGAAGAAGGCATCATTGGCCTTTCAGAGTGGTTGGGATTTTGGCACTTTCGTTACAGACAATGGGGTGGCCATATGCTACTTGTAAGTACATATCAAACTTCATTACTCAATGTAGTATATCTTATGTTTTTCTTATCTTTGTCTTTCTGTGTTGTTCATAGGATATAACAATAGAAGAGCGTGCGGGAATGCCAACATGCAACCTTGCAGAGACTGTACACAACAAACAACAAACAGTTTGGGTCATTCGACCCAAACGTGGCAGCCATTTTGGGTCGAACGACCCAAACTACGCAAACAATTTCGGTCGTTCGACCCAAACCTTGTAGGCAGTTTGGGTCGTTCGACCCAAACGTAGCAGCCATTTTGGGTCGAACGACCCAAACCTAGATATATAATCTATCTTATGTTTGTCTTGTCCTTGTATTTGTGTGTTGTTCATAGGATATGACAATAGAAGAGCGTGCGGAAATGCCAACATGTAACCTTGCAGAGACTGTACACAACAAATGGCTCCAACAGTCCGGCAACAAGATGACTTGTTTATATGAAGCTACAGTGGACGACATGATCCGTGCCTTCATGCAAATTGCAAATTGCAAATTACCGGACATGGTTGAAAGGGGGGTCGGATGGTAAAGGTCCTGATTCGGCCTCCTTGAAACTCAAAGCAGCTGCCAGGTGTGGAGATCCAAAAATGTTGGCCGATGCCATGAAGTCTTATCCAGGGGCAGAAGACGTCAACACGAGAGATTGTGCATTGGAAGGGTCAGAGCTCTTTGGTTCCACTAAACGCAAACTCAACCTACCACCGGGTGCTGATTGTGACTCTCATCGACCCGACAAAGTGAACTATTCCAGTCCTCGTCCCAACACCCAAGCAACTCGTCAACGCATAGAGGAATCGTTAAGTTCTGCAATTCATGGTGTGGCTCATACTACATCCGTGTTAGAGACTGATTGTCTTGCTTCTAAGTGGCACATTGCAAGATTGCCACCCAACTCAGCCAAACGTTGTTGGGCACTGCAGGCCATTACAGGGACTATGTGCAATGCCAAAGTCGGGACTGGGAAACATGACACACCTGCTCCAACATACAAAGGGCTCAGGAAGGAATTTCGCTCTCCCAACAATGTGGAGTATGAATTTTGGTTTTGTCCTGACGACATCAAACGTTGTGTAAGTGGCAGTAAGAAGAAATATGTGTTGGATTGGCCTATAGTACCCAACACGTGGCCAGTGAAGATAGGTACCAATCTATCGAGGAGGAGGTTTTGGCACTTGAAGATGCTAGATTTCAACTACAGCAGAGGGAGGCATTGTCTCCTCGTCGTAGGCTTTCAACAATCGCAACTCTTCCCATCCCTCGCTCGCATTTTTCTATGCCACCAAACCCAGACGCCCACCCTACATTCAGATTTGGGAAGACAGTGCGTCGTAATCCAACAGCACCTCTGGCGAATCACAAAAACAAATGGGAGAGCGCCGGACTTATGGAAGGTTACTATGTGGTTGGGGTCACTGCCATTCCATATCCGGGCTTTGGAGTGATAATCAACATTGTCTCCAAACAGGATATCACCTACCATGTCACAATTGGTGATATCCCGCATTGCACATGTCCAGATTTCACGAAAATGTCCTTTCATGCATTGGGAAAGAAAGGAAAATGGATGTATTGTAAACATCTTTATTATGTGTTTAGATTTTTGTGCAAGGTGGATTACGAGAGTGACAAGTTCATTCATGCACCTACATATACCTATAATGAGGTCATGCGACTACTTGAACTTGCTGGTATTGTAGAATGTGAGTAGTATTGCAAGTGTTTTAGTAAGCAACATATATTTGAATGTCAATAAATGACATGTTTTGGTTTGGATTATTATAATAAAAATTAGTAGTGGACTGAAAGTATTTCAAATGATTCAGTAACTTCATTTTTATTTAGACTGCGACCCAACCATGTGTGGTTTGATTGATTCACACGGATAAATAATAACACGTTTTTAAAAATAAAAAATAATTAAGAAGATTCTACGCACATCCGCGTAGTAACGTCTTCTTGGTATCCGCCTATAGATTATTCCTGCTTTATCACTAGCTCAATTTGGGATAGCACCAGTCAATGTAACCAACCGGATTCGAACCCGGGTTGATCCAGACCTAATACCAGTCTCTTACACAACTCGCATCCACAGGCGGATGTCTCAAAACCTAGTAGCTACCTACATATTCACTATTTTTAATATCTAATTTTCTTTCGTTTGTAGATTCTAGGCCTTTATTCAACCCGTGAGCAGTTTGAGTGGCTCACAATTATGGCACCGACATATATGTATAATGAGGTTATGCACCTACTTGAATTTGCTGGTGTTGTAGAATGTGAGTGGTTGTACAAGTGCTAGTTGTAGCTACATGTATAAGGATGTCAATAAATGACATGTATTGGTTTGAATTGTTATAATAAAAATCAGCAATGGATTGAAAGTGTTCTAAATGATCCATGGAAATAGGGCCCTTTCACTTGTGCTTCATTTTAAATATTGGCAATTTATAATTGAAAATATGCAATTAATTTGTCAAAAATTTGGTTGTAAACCCTAAACCCGTGTGTCTTTACTAAATTTGGATTCATTGCTCATATGTTACTGCTCATTGCTCATGTGTTACTGCTCACCGCTCACCGCTCACTACTCATCGCTCATAAGATAGCTTCCCTCATCGATCAAGCTATAATCTTGGTCGCCCTGCACAACCTGCAACAACAACAATCAAGGTAACATACAAGATAGTAGTTGATCTGGTTAGCTATTTCCTTTATACTCAAAGATCACGTCTCTAGACCAATTTCCAATTTACAACTCCACTTAAGAATAGGATAACTTATGCCTAGATCACATTGATATTCCAAAGTTAATCCTATCCTAGACTTACTCTCAATAACCCTAACTTCTCAATTCCCTACAATCAACTGATCAGAAGCGATTTCTCATCACTTCAGTTGATTGAGATCCCCTCTCTTAAATTCCATTCTTCTCAATTACAACACGCACAACCTACTTTAAATTTCAACTATAATCTTCTTACGGCTGAACTATTAGCTTCTATGTGCTCTGCCTCACACAAGCTTCAACAATAGTCAATCATTTTGCACAATAGCCTAGCTCTTGGCCTCTCGGCTTCTTCTCAGCCTATCTCAGTTCACACTACAGCCAATAGTTTCCTTCTCGGACTGACCCTTGACTGTTCGTATTCGCCCTTCTCACAAGTACACCTCCTTCTCAGGGTTACCCGACTATAGTTTTCACCCTATTCAGTCTCTCTCTCTCTGCGCTCCAGGGTCTCTTCTCACAACACTCAACCGGCGATAGTTTCACTATATTCCTTTCTTAGGATATATAGTTCCGGAAGTTCCGCACGATAAGTGTTTATCTCTCAGAGCACTCACACTCCTGGATTGGACACTAACTCTCCCGAATACTCCTCTCCTATTCCTAAGCTCCCTCTACAGACTACTCAACAATGTTCCAGGGCTCCAACCAGAATATGGTTATACGAGGCTCAATTTCACTGTCCAATAGTTCTCTCTGACCTTTCCCTCTTTCTCGCCACTCCTCTGCTTTGTTGAATCTTTCTGTTCTTACGCACATCCTCATTTCTAAAATCACACTCTTATTGATCTCAGCACTGGCATTCATCCAATCACATTAACACTCTCTGATTATCTCCGTGCTCATTTGCTCAATTAACTTCCATTACTTACGCTCCGGCCATAGTTACACAATGGTCAGAGTCGTACGGTAATTCTCTTAGTCTCTGGAATATGAAATCACTCATCAACTCTTAAGCGTCTTTTAGGTTCCTAATCCATTTATCCGTTATGCTTTGCTCAATTCACTCTTCACCAATTCTCATTTCTCCACCGATTCAATGCACATTCCATTTCCTCTCTCTCTCAATCTCCACAGACTCGCTCTCGCAGTCGCTTACTGGGTGTCACAATTTGCTCTATGATACTCCTACATAATCAAATCCATACTCCAATTACTTCCTCTCACATAATCTCACTCCAAATCTCTCCACAGTAATTCTTTGTTACAAACATCGAAGATAGTTTTCCATACAGTCGATAGTTCGACCATTTCTCATCATCCTTTATAACTCAAAATGTAAGATAACAATAAACTTCAGCAGCACTTGGTGTCTCGCAATCACTGCAATGATCACTCAGTATGCTCAGAAGATAGTTTAACAATTTACCTCACCCAAATGCGGGCTGAGGGAGAGAAGCCTATGGTTTAACTATTCGCTCAAAAGTATCAGAGAATGCCCCCATCCTCCCTCTTCGCCGGCCCTCTTAGCTTGGCGGGGAGGGAAGGAAGATGATAGTTACAGTAACCGCCTAGGGCCTCCTAAGGCCACGCTAATAGTTATAACTACTACCTAGCCTATAGTTTAACTATTTTCATCTAACTGGATGAACTTCATTCAGTTGCTCACTATTTGCTTATAGTTAAACTAAATGACCAAAAATTTGGCTCACACCATACCATTAAAATTGTCATTCATTTGGTTTTGATTAATAACACAAATCCTACGCCATTTAGAGTACCATTCAAAACACAACCAATACCACTTAGATACTAATTAAAGGGTTACCAACAAACATGGTGATTACAAAATATCCAAATTGAAATAGATAAGTTGTAAACACGGATAGAATAAACCAAGAAATATAATTAGTTGTGACAAGACATGAAATTTTGCACAACTACATACTCCAAAAAAACAAGGTTGCATTCAAGTACAAGAAAGCTAAATAATCACTATATTCGTTAATTTGAGACTTTCTCTTGTCTCAAATTAATATTTGGACCACAACAACATGGTCTAATGTTTGGGTCGTCCTACCTAAACCATCTTGATATGAATTCTTAATCGGGTTCTTCATATGAACACCCGCTTCAAAGTATTTGCATCTTACAACATTCTTCAATATCTGTGTGATTTTATCCATGTTCTTATATTTGTAACTGTCTCAAAATGCCGAAAAAGTCCCAAATTAACGAATATAGTGATAATATGGAAAATTAAAAACATTTACTTTAATTGTGTTCACCAACACATTCAACTATAGTCACATTCAAACTTTATAACAAACATTTCCAATGTGAAGGGTTAAGATACAACTATGCACCCTCCAATATTATCAAGATGCATGGTCAACATCCTCTACAATGTCATGATAAAACCATGATAAATTGTGAGAGGTTTAGCATCAATGACGACGAATATCTAAAACTAGCTGATGGTATGAGGGGGCCAACCTTCAAAGTCTCCAACCACTCCACCTTTCGCCAAAAAATCCCACGACATTTTCCTCCATATCAACACGCTTGATTCAAATTTGGACAAAAACTACACACTTCTTCATCCAAGTAGTCAAACCCATAATTATTTTATTAATCCTACTACACACTTTTAGGGGGATCCTATGTCTGTGACCTTTTTCCTTTTTTTTTGGTTACTAAAATGGAGGAATTATCCACCACCTTATTTTACACATAATCATGTAGGGAACATATTTCCAATGCTAAGGTAGATTTAATGAAATTATAAACGAATTAAATTGATCCTTTTTTTTTATCTCACATGGTTTTCTAAAATTCCAATAGTCACCTCCTTGAGAGTTGCTTTAGGATTATGGGCGGCCATGAAGTTCCATACATGGTTTGATTTTTTGGCTGAAGGTCTTATGGTTGTTTTGGATGCGGTTTAGGGTTTAGAGTTTCTATACGCAGCTTGTGATTGATTGTTCCTCTTATGTTGGGGTGACCTTATTGGAGTTTACAGATGGCAACTCAAGTCAAGATGTGGATTATGGAGGGCGATTATGTTGTGCTGCAATATTATAGCAAGTTGAAGGTTTTTGAGAAGGAAACGGACGCCTTGTTTATGGTTCGTTTGGAAGAGAAATCGGCATTGGAGTGGCCGTTTGAATTTTGGAACAATGACGATAATGTAGGATTTGGCAAAGATGTAGGGTTTGAATGACATAGACAATGCCCGAATGCCTTCGCACGAGCTCTTTTGCACACCTTGACGTAATGGACCTCTATGCAATCCGTCTGCACGTCAAGTCCGGTTGGCTACAAGAATACTTTTTTTTTCATGGTGATAATTTGGTTGACAATGTGGGAGTATGGGTAAGCCCTACTCTTAGGTCTTGCCATCATCTCATCAGCTTCCACGCGTGCTTTGGGAATCCTTTGTGAAGCTTCAATTCGTGCTTGTACAATCCTCTCTTGAGCAAGAATGTTCATTTTAGCAATCTTAAGATTTTGTTGCGTCTAAGCTTCTAGTTTCACATCTTTAGTTGCTCCATACATCTTCCCAAATGATGAGAATGCCTCTGCCATGTACCAAGATTCAACATCAATCCCTTTTCTTTTCCACCTTGTTCATTGACCACTAACATGTTCATTTGACATTGAAGTTGTGGATGGTTCACCCATACTTGGAGGAGCACTTGGCAGAGGAACATCAAACCCAACATGTTCGGATTCTTTCAATTCTTCCATCTCTTTATCAAACTTGATGCATAATTCAAATCAACTGTAATTGGAGGTTGTGTTGGACCTTGCACATTAGAGGGTTCCCCAATATCCACAGCTCCAGGAATCCATGTTGTCTTCGGAGCATGTGCCTACATTTTGTCACATGCATCATAAAATTGCAAGGTCGTACCCGTCCTTGATTCCCATTTTTTTCTCCTTCCAATACTTTTTTAGTGTATCTATTTTGAATTTCACATGCTCAAGAGTATAATCAAATGACACTCCACAATTAGATAGCCTTGTAATGTTATGGTCTAGAAGAGACTTCCACATCCTCGGAGTAAAGTTCGGAAAACTACCATAAGAGACATGTATTTCCTCACATTTCTCAAGCAAATCCCTCTCTATGTTATCAGGCCATTGTCCTGATATAAATATCCATTGTATGAGGCATCCACCCAAACATACTTTTATCTTGGCGGTTATTGATATCAAAGGGGGGGGGGGGGACCACATTATGTTTTCTTCAATTGTTATCTTCAGTTGTTATCTTCAGTTGTTTCTGTTGGACATCTAGTTTAAATAAATTAAATCATATTTTTGCTAATGCTTGCTAAAAATAATCTGTGTATATCTATTCTCAATTCAAACATTGATATTTTATGTTTTAAAGTTCATATTGTCATGTCGTGTTCCTTAAATTAGGTTGCAACACTTACATTCTAGGCTTGAATCTATTTCTTGGCTTGAACACTTAGCATGGTCGGATTGGACTCATTCGTTGGATAATGAACATCTTTGTTGTTGATTCATGAAAGGTTAATTCTCTTCATTAAACTTTCCCCTCAAAATATTAGGACCTAAAATTGGGCCTCATCACATTACATGTGACAAGGTTGGGCCCGAAAAAGTTGATTAAGCTGGACCAAATTGAGGGCTTAATGCTTGAGAATTAGGCCGGTGCTCATGCCAATGCTCAGGCCAAACCCTAGGTTATGTATAAAATCACCGTTAGCATCCACCCAATCAAGGATGTCAAAAAGTGTTTGACTTAACATATTTGGTATCCCCTCACCCATTGGGAACCTACGTGAATGAAGTCCCCAGGGGTTGGAGTATGGGTGGGGTCTAGGCATCCATCCCTTCGACTAGGGCTAGACGATCACCTCTTTGAGTTGGGAGGGACCTACCACTCTTACTTGAGGTAAAAACGTAAGAAATTATAATATAGCATATAAATACTCTTTCATGGACAATTTGACCCGTGAAATTAGCATTAGAGGTCTTAAATCAATTAGGGAAATTCACTTGACTTAAATTGACCACAAACTTGTGGAGGTCATGTTTTTATTAGACCTCTTTTACCTCGGTGATAGTGGTTGGGCCCAACTCAAAGAGGTGGGCATCTAACCATGGCCCATCCCTTCATTATGACTCATGAATAACGACAAATGTAGGTGAAATATGGCGGGGTAGGGGTTGCATGTGTTGAGTGGGATATGGTTTGTTAAATATTTAGTGGTGGCATGGAAGTCAAGTGGCTCACGTTCAGAGCCCTCCACATTCTGAAAGACAACCAAAAGTGTAGTTGTTTGATTACCTTTGTCAACTTCATGAGAACACATCCAACCCATTATTATCTAAAATCTAATGGTAAGCGATGAGCATGAAAATCCACTCTCATGATGTTGTGCACGTCTATATGTGGACCCCATCCAGGTGGACAGTCCCAAGTTCTTTCCCATCCATCCTTGGGTTTTGCCTTCACTTCACTTCACTTCCCTTTGCTAATCGAAAAGTTAAAGTAGTCACTCACTGCACTATGTCTGATAACATCGAGCGAACATATTACTTATTGCAAACTCTACATATTCTTTAGGGCGATTTCATGGACTTTACCTTAGGCTTCTATGAAAAATTATGCTTGCTCACAAAGTGGAAGGAATAGAGTTAGAGTA
This sequence comes from Polytrichum commune, assembly GCA_950295325.1. NCBI lineage: Eukaryota > Viridiplantae > Streptophyta > Polytrichopsida > Polytrichales > Polytrichaceae > Polytrichum > Polytrichum commune. Next base: position 19,560,010 of record OX485805.1, read on the forward strand.
TATACAGAAAATGGTGTAAATCACACATGAATGAAGGAAGAAATTCATCAGATTTTGTAACGTTTTCAATTATTCTCGAGGTATGTGGTTTTAATGTGGCCACATTCCCAATCAGATGCTTATATTTGAGTGTGATATGGCAAGGCCTTGTGGTTAAGAAAATGGTCATTCAAAAGACATGTGTCACAATGAGAATTGGATCATGTGTTCAAACACCATCACACATTCAAGGTTCAATAGTGAACACAATTGGGAGGGCCTTTGATCATTTAGGAGGTCTTCACCTTGTCCTCCTATTATAGTAATCTCCCACTAAAGTACGCACTTTGAACTGGAGCCGTTGGTGCGCATCTAGTTGGTAGGTGCATACTTTACTCATCATTCTCTAGACCCTCTAATTCGATGATTCGCAATGGGAAACATATGAAACTTGAGGACACCTACTTGACTGAAGCCCAATGATGTGAAATCATTGCAAAGTTGAGCAAGCCGAACACGCTGAGGAAGTAGGCGTATGAAGTTAGTGAAGGCGCCATTCAAAGAGTCTGGGACAATCGGGAGATCATATTGCAACGAAACCCAACCTATCGAGACATTTGTTGTATCTAAAAGTGCTACCAACTTCAAAGGCTTTGAAGCTCTACACAACATTGTCCTCGACATCGACGACTGATTGTTTTGCTCCGATGTTCAAACGGAATCTAGACAAATGTATGATGAACTATGACGATCGTTTGAGACGTTTTAGCGAAATGTTAACAAACTGACATTTAATGTCAAGCATAAAAAATTCATGCATTCGCGGCAAATGACTCTGCATGACATGCTCAAACAATAAAGTATGAACTCTAATTTTTGTCCAAAAACTTGCCCACTTAACTGGGATGCGTACTTAACGGGTGTGAACTTAAGCGAGAGATTTTTGTACTTTGTAATGTAAACTCCAATTTTGAGACTTTTTTTGTTCACAATTGCTAAGCGGGTGAGCCAATTCCTAAACTGATTCAAATTATGGTAGAAAAGGTTTGTGTATATGGATGTGCCCTCAGTAGGGCCACATACTTGAAGATAGTGTGATCAACTAGTTAAGGGAATTATTATTATTATTATGAAGTTGTCAGCATCTCAAGCTGTATATGTAGTTGTCACACATTGTGGACCACATATTAGGTGTCTCAAGGCAAAGTTTTCTTCTTTCAAACGACTTGAGTTACATCATAACATTACACAATTCCTTGGCTGTGTTCTATGGGACCAAATATCACATGAGCATAGTTATCCTTTAATTTTGGGATTCCATGCTTAAAAAGAGCACTCATGCTGTATATTATGAACTTTTCGATCAAAATTTATAAATTATTAGATTTTTTTTAATCATAGCCTCTTTCTTCGGAAAGAGTTCATCATGTAGTTATTTAATAAATTTCTAATGTTCTAACATGAGGGCATGGGTGTTCAAAGTGTGGTCATTTTTTGTGAGTTGCTTCGAAACGAGTAGGGTGTCATGACTCCCAATGTGAGAAGCGTTTTTTTAATCAAGAGAATCTTTTATTGGTTGTTGGTTCATTAACCGTATGAACTGTAGGGACAAAGTGCCACTTGTAGCCAAGCTTGATCATGCATGTGTATAGTTGTCCAAAGCAAGTAGGAAAAATGGCTTTGGTCACGTAAGTTGATCACTACAATAGTTAGATGCTTGGATTGGTTGACAGTTCATTTGGCCGTATAAATTGCAGGGACAAAGTGCCACTTGCAGCCAAACTTATATATGCATATGAATGATTGTCCAAAGCAAGTAGGAAACATGACTTTTGTCAAGTAAGTTGGTCACAACAATAGTTAGATGCTTGGGATATAGAAGACCTTTATGTGTACACATACAAGAAAACAACTCTTTTTCAAGGGGATTTTGCACTTTGCACTACTACAGTCACAAGTTTGCACTTAAGCCATGTGACCGAGGAAACACTTTACCCTTTTCAAGGTGTGGATCCTTTATTGTTGTCCTTTCGCATTTTTTGTTTTGGCATGGGAGATGGGTACTAGTGTCGATGAATGGAGAGGGAACCCAACAAACAATCCATGGGTGATACAATCCATGTGTTCATCGGGTTAAACCCATTGAATAACATTGATGCTTAAAGGCATCCTAAAATCAACAACACTTCTAAAGTATGCAGGTGTTATTTGGTTCATTTGTAAATCTAATACGTGTGTTTGAAAGGTGTGTGGTAAGGTTGCATTCTAAGAACATGCAACATAGAAGTATATGTTTTCAAAAAGATTGGACAACATCTTCAAAATTTGTTAACTCCTACCTGTACACTTAATAGTCAACACAATTGAAGGGACCTACATATTCATTCAAGGAATCCACACATATGGACTTCTGATAACCATGAAGAAATAAGGGTAGGTGCTTTTTGTGGATGTTCCTTCATGGATTTGCTAATACGGTAGTAAACGTAAGTTGTAAATAGGATCACGAGAAGATAGAGAACAAGAAAAACTAAGCAAATGATACCCACATACCTCAGGGTTGATCATTCATAACATTTGTGTGTGACAAACTTGCATGGGCTATACCAAGTAACTCAAGGCCTAAGGCTATCATACCTTATTCATACCTCATTCACCTCAAATGGGGGCCTATATTTGACTGGTGTATGATTAGGTTAAGCTCTAAGAGTAATGAGTTCATATGAGCTCCACAAATTATGAGGAAAATGGCTAATAACACTATGGATTTGAGTTTGAAAATGATCTCGCGCTTCAAATCCTACAAGTGGGCGCATAGCTGAATGTGTTTAGGTAAAGCTCGCTTACCTTAAGTAAGGTAGGTGTGCCTGATTTAATTACTCACTTTACTCGGACGCTTATATTTGAGTGGCATGTAGTTGGGTGGGATCCAAGAACAAATACGAAAAGGACACGTGTTAAAAAAATTGGACTAGTACATGCTCAGAATGTGACATACATTTTACGTTCAATATTGAGCACGATTGGGAGAGCCTATGTGACTATTTTTTTGAGCACAAAAACCTTCAATTTGATAATTATGAAGATAATCATATGAGCTCTAGTAATTGAGAAAATATCGGCTACAATCTTGATTTGGATATGCTAACTATCTCGTACCAATCACGTGCTTCATTCATATCCTAGGAGAAGTGGGCTCGCGGAAAGAACTTAGCAACCCTTTAAGACCCATCTACCTGAAGGTAAACGGACCTTAAGTGGCTCGTTGTCTTAAATTGGACCCCTAGATTTGATTGCTATGTGGTTCAGTGAGTATCAAAGAGCAAACAGCGTAAAACCACATTTCTCAAAACAGATTGGACTACATCTCCAAATATTAACATCTACTCTACACTCGTCAGTGAACACGATTGTAAGCACCTCTCTATCTATCTATCTATCTATCTATCTATCTATCTAGTCAAGAAATCAACAACCACACACAACCGATCAGCGTCCGGCAAGAGCCTAAGACTAATACAAATGCAGCCTATAAAATTTTGAAAGTGTAGGACAAAGAGCCTATGGACAATTTAAAAACATAGGATATCAACCTATGTGATAAAAAACATGTAGGAAATTTTGCCTACAATTTTTTTAAAAGAGAGGATTTTAGCCATTCATCCTTCTTCAAATTGGGAAATTAGTTGGCCTAAGTACATATCTTTAGGCTATATCTTGCAGGAAGAGTAGAGGTTGAATCAGAAGATGGTGAGGACTTTCACCCTTAAACTCATTTGAATTTTAGCAACCTTTCATAACTTATAATCAACTCTTTAAAAAAGAGTTGGTTAATCCTTGGCCTTCAAACGTGGTGAAGGGCTTAGCCAGGTTCAATTCCTGCCAAGGATACCACTTAGTACTCAAATTTTGAATTTAAAGCCTACAACATTAAAAGATATGAAGGATTTTAACCTACTAAAAATCAGTTTTGAAGGCAATTGGCGGGTAACTTAAAAACTCAAAAGGTTTTCAACTTACAAAAATTTGATATTGTAGGATGCAACCTATGCCATGAGGGAAACAGCCTATGCCCTTTTAAAGAGGTAGGCAATTAACCTTAATAACTTCAAAAACTTTTCGGACGTTGCATCCAATAACCACAACAGAATCAGGGGAGGTCCGATTTTCGATCCGGTTTTAGCATATGCCTCACCGTAGATTCAGTAATGCAACATAAACTCAGTTGTGTAAATCTACTGGGCAGAAGTTGGAGAACATGAAGAACAAGCGAAATAACACCGTGTACGTTAGACAGACATGAGGGACCCGATTTACAAGTTGACACCTCATGTGAGAAGTCGCATCGCCCCACAAGCCTTCGTTCTGGTCCCTACAGGGATGCCAACGGCAAAGTGCCGTAAGGTATCACAATGGAGTGAGTACGTTATATTCCACTCCTTTTTCCAAACAGATGAGATGCAAAAGGGGGGCTCGGATGGAGATTCACAGCGTGGACCATGAATCTGAATCTGCTACTTTGGAAAACGTGCACGGAGATGCTCGAAAGTCGAGCTTCTGATGCCGTTTCTTGGCGTTCACGGGTGGGGACCCTCCTCCAGTTGGGATGGTTGGAACTAGTCCACTGTCATCTTGCAACCGTCTTGTTCTTGTTCTTGTGCATGGCATTCGAACCCCTGCCATGGAGGGAGGTGCAGTAATCTCCTGCTTATGTACACACCCGTTTAAGTACGCATCCTGGTGAAGTGCGCAATTTTTTTGACGAAAACCAGGGTTCGTATTTTATTGTTTGAACATGTCATGGAGAGTCATTTGTTGTGAATGCATGAATTTTTTACGCTTGACATTCAATGTCGATTCGTTAACGTTTCGTCGAAACGTTTCAAATGATTGTCGGAGTTCATCATACATGTATCCAACTTCGGTTTGAACATCGGAGCAAAGCAATCGGTCGTCGATGTCGAGGATAGTTTTGTGTGGAGCTTCAAAGCCCTTGATGAAGTTGGTAGCACTTTCTGATTTAGCAAATGTCTTGATAGGCTAGATTTCGTAATCAATCATCTAGAGTTCTGGATGGCGCCTCCACTGACTTCATACTCCCGCCCCAACGCCCACTTGCTCAGCGTGTTCGGCTTGCTTAACTTGGCAATGATTTCACATCGTCGGGCTTCGGTCAAGCGAGTTGCCTCAAGTGTCATCCACTTCCTGTTGCGATTCATCGAATCAGAGGGTCTAAAAAGCAATATGAATGTTGTACGCACCTACCAACTAAGTGCGCACCAACGGCTCCGGTTCAAAGTGCGTACTTAAGTGGGAGATTACTGTAGTTTGTGGATTCACAAGAGGAATGTGGATAAAGATTAACATGGTAAGTTACAGAAACGATGAATAGAGAGAGAGCTTGCTTTGGGTGCCGATCCTTTCTCAGCTTCTGGTGGGTGTTGGGTCCCATCCTATATATATTTGGGATGCTGGAATCGGTCGACGTCAATCCTGCAACCGTCTCGATTTTGCCTGCGCTTGATGACGTTTGTTTATAGCAGAGGCGAATGTTCCTAATGAGGACCCCATCAGCGATCTCATAGGGAACCAAAAGTTTGATTAGGTTAGAATCAATAGTGTCATGACAAACGTCTTGGTTTTGAGTGTTCAGGGAGGAGGGGTGAGTGGTTAAAGTGAGCGGTTATGGTAAACTCTAGACATTGGTAGTGTGGTCGGGTCAACTTTTGGCTACAAAACTTCTCAATGATTTTAATTTAGGAAATGAAATTACCAAACAATTTGCACTCTTCCTAGTTTCTATCTTCCTACACTGGAAAAATCTGCACCGTCTTATACTTCTCTAGGTCTGGAGTAGAATCTCTTAGGTGATCTGGTATGGGCGCCTCCACTCTATGACCCCTAGCATGAGTTGCACATGAGGAATGTGGATCATGCTTAGGAAATAACATGGGTTTCTTTATAAGTTGACATTTTTTTAAATGCTTCATTCAACTTATGAGGTTTGTGTTGGTTTTTAAGCAATGGAAGTGTGGACTAACATTCTCATGTAAAAAAAAATCTTCGATTGACATGGAATCAACATAGGAGGTATTTTAATCCATCAAATTTTCATAACACTATATTCGTTAAATTGAGACTTTTTGGGCATTTTGAGACATTCACAAAAATAAGAACAAGGATAAATGGAACACATATTGGAGAAAGTTGTAAGATGCGAACACTTTGAAGCGGGTGTTTAGAACAAGATCCCCATTAATAACTCATATTTGGGATTGTTTAGGGTGGGCAATCCAAACCTTAGGCCAAGTTGAAGGGGAAATCTTAAAACATTCATATTATCGCACAAAAACTTGTATGAATATGGTTTAGGTAGGGCAATCCAAGCCATAGATCATATTGAAGGGGAAATATGTGAACCAATATAATATAACATACAAAATATTCCAAACTCATATTTGTGATGGTTTAGGTAGGGCAATCCAAACCTTAGACCATATGGAAGGGGAAATCATGTGACACTTATATTATTGCAAAAAAAACATACAAAGTGTGGCATGTAAAATGCATAGCATGCTAACACCACACATCCATTGGATAGTGCGACCCAAAATGTTCTTGCCTATGGCCCACAACCCTACGCCTACTATGGCCTATCTAGCCTCGGAGACTACCTCTTTTTCTTTTGCTTTTTTTTCTTTTGCCTCTTTTTCTTTTGCCTCTTTTTCTTTTGCTGCGGCTTCTTTTGCTCGCATTGCTTCAACATTCCTGAAAATCTCCGCCCCGCGACTATAGCCATTCTTGGGGTGACCGCCATCAAAAACATATTTTGGATTCCGTCGGCCGCCCGAATTATACGACGAAGAATTCGAATACGATGAAGTGGACTGTCTTGCATTTCTGGTCATGGAGTAGAAACGCTCCAACTCGACGGACGCACTAGCCCGCATAGGTTTACGGGTGGGAGCAACCTGCAACGCGTCAATGCAAGAACACACGTGTTAGTTTAGGGAGGAAGACCCAAACGTGTCACACGTTCATTTTTTAAGTGCCGGATGATTGTAATGCGCGGTTAACCATGTTTGGGGGGGGGGGGGTTCACCTTGTCACCGGGGGCGTTCCCGTCGGAGTCGGCGAGGAGGGGCAATGCGTCCCGCAAAGGAATAGGAAGGGTGCCACTCTTCGTAGGCCGAGCGTCCATCCGCAGCCGCCGTTGAGGTGTACTACTGCCGCCGGGCCGAGAGGGGGACGTCCGGACGCATTTGCGATTTATGCCCTTGAGCGGCGACGGGGACGGAGATGGCCGGAAGATTTGCTTGGGTGGGGGGCTATCGACGACGCCGGCGTCGATAGGCTCCTTGGAGTAGTCGATGGTGGACGCGGCATCGTAGACGGTCTCGTAGAAGAAGCTCCCCAAGTTTGATTCGCTGACGATCTCAATCGAGGGCTCCAAACGCTGGCGCAAAAAAGGAAACAAAACAAAACCCAAGGGGAGGGGGGGAGGGGGGAGCATGTGAAAATCGATATACAATTGAGGCATAATATATCACACACAATGGCACACCATGTAGTATCTCAAATGAGTTTATTATATTTCGCGTGAGCGTACAACTCTCTGTACATATAGTCCTTCGGATCCATGTATCTTTCGCCTATCGGATTACAACTAAGGAACCGGGGCACGGGTAGTCCGCTCCCCACGAGCGTTTGAATGTACTTAAGTAGGTCTAACAAAAAGCGGTCTCGGACCTTTTCGACCGTCCACGTGGGGCAAACTATGAAGTTCGAGGTCGGGTTCAAAATGTTCTTGGAAGTGCTGTCGTCCACCATCAACGTGTTGTCACGGGTGGGGCGAACGTCGTAGGGACAGCCGACCATGGTCGGACGCTGGTCCCATACGACTGGCTTCAAGACCTTAAGAAATTGGTTTACGGCGGGGTTGTTGGGCTTTTTCACAACCCTGCCCTCGGGGGTGTATAACGTTCTACAAGAGTCCTGTCCTAGGACCAAGCACGGGGGTTGGAGTCCCTTGAAGATGAACTCCACGACGGCCTGGGTGTTCTCGGACTTCATGGAGCTCCACACGATCACCCACCATTTGGATAGGGCGACCTGCAGGAAGCGCCGAAGCCACGGGCGGAGGTACACTAGCTTGCTTTTGATGTACGCGGGGGGACCATCGTAGTTGGCGTCCTCGGGCTTGCAGAAAGGCACCGTGGGGACCCTCGGACAATGCACGCACTGGACAAGGACCCCGTTGAGGTCTAGCACCAGGAACCGGGTCTTGGGAGGCGAAGGTGGCGAGGGCAAAATCGGGGGGACCACCGCGCTGTCCTCCACACTCCTCGGAGAGGATCGGTGGGGAGCTGCGACGCTATGCTCCGAACCCTGCGGCGACGAGCGAGAGAAGGCGGACGAGGACTATGTTATGCTATGTCCATCTCAAGCAGAACGGAAATTTTGTGCAAACACAAGAAGAATTGGACCATTGGTGGCAACAAAAACATACAAGGGGAACAACATACATTGGGACACGGATGCAAACATATGGGCGCCAAAAATAATAATTTTATTTTTACAAATCTCTATGTACAATTTGATTGGGGGGGGGACCGCGGTGAACGAGGGCATTCACACTATCCTAATTCTACATCTACAAAATTGGTTGCGCGCTGCCAAGGTCGAGCATAGTCGAGTGCAGGTGAGACGAAGGGGATCGCGGGGGGGCACGTTGGGGGGAGGGGGAGCAAGTGTAGAGCATGGGGGGCAGGGGGTGTGCATTTCCTCCTAGCAAGGGGGACACGACCACGCCAACAAGACAATGACCCAGCAAGTTTGGGTCGGTCGACCCAAACTGGGGAGGGCTCAGTGTATTACCTCGCCCTGGTCATGTCTCGACGATGTGGAAGCCTCCACCGTCCCCGTTGCCCCGCCTCTCTCGCCACCGCCTTCTCCGACGACGTTAGGAACCTTCTCCTGCAAACGATCGGCATCAGGCCCTTGTCCTAAACCAATCTCCGCATTTGCATCATGCATGGGTTCATCGATTTGGTTAGGAGTAGAGGTATCACCAGGCCCTTGCAAGCCTTCAACATCTAGCATGGCCGTGTCTAGTTGACACCCATGTTGGTCAAGGGAGGACTGCGCTGCAACGGGGTTTGGGTCGGGCGACCCAAACTGTCCTGCATCTGGAGAGGGCCCTTCGGACACTCCAGTGGATGGTGGGTTTGGGTCGGTCGACCCAAACATCCTGGGGTCGTCCGATTGGTGAGGGGGCGCCATGACTATCGGGGGCCGAAGTGGTGGAGGGCCCAAAGGGGAGGAGGCTCCAGAGACGCGCCAGATGTTGGGGTCATCCACTTGCTGGACCGGCGCGTACGGAACTTGGTGGGGCCGAATCAAGTGCTGGAAGCTGAAAGACGATTGCGGCACAGGCTGCTGAGGGATGCTCTGCGGAGGGAAGCCGGGGGGCAAGTGCAGGAAGGAGCTGGAGGGAGCCACCACCAAACCTTGCGCCCACATTCCTTGTATCACTTGTGATATCAATTCGGCGTGGGACGGAGGTTGGGCCATCGCCCTCTGTCGTTCCTGCTCCAACAGGAGAGCCCTTAGCTCTGCTACCTCGTTCCGCATTGAGGGTTCTTCCGCGGCAGCCTTCTGCAGGCGGACTCGCTGCTCCTCGTCCCTCCTCATCTTCTCGTTCGCCTCCTCCACAGTCAGGACCTCGGGCTTCACCCTAACCATGCCAGCGAACGCTGTCGGGGACGGGGGATCTGATCTTAGCCGTTTGGCGAGCTCAATGTCATCGTCGTCCTCGCTGCTTATGGCAATGGTCTCCTCCACGGAGTAGTCGCCATACAGCTTCTTCCCCTTCATCTTCCTCCTCTCCCTGAACGTGGCGGTCGCGTCCCTGGAGTACATGTCCCGTGCATCGTCCACCGTCAGGACGGGCACGAGCTTACTCTGCGGGGTTGCCGCCCGCATCGCCTTCTTCCGTTGAGGGGCTTCGGATTCTTGCGTGAAGCCCGTTGCCCCTTCCTCCACGTCGCCTTCCTTCTCCGCCTCCTCGTGCTCCTCTTCTTCCTCCTCCTCCTCGACATCGCCACCTTCTATGCGGGACGGATTGCCCGGATGCAACCCGACAAGAGGTTCGGGTTCTTGGGTTGTGGCCCTCATGGCCATTTCTTCCGGGTTGATCCGCCTCACCCTATCAAGAGGGTTTTCGCCCCCCTGAACAACCTCGTCGACGTAGCTACCCGGGATCCAATCAAGGATGTCCATCTTCTTCGCCAACGATCTCTGCGTCCTGTAAAATGGCAGATCGCCATCCTCTATGTAGGAGTATATACTCAGCCCCGACATCTACACAATCCAAGTTATATAGACATTAGAATTAGGCGAGGGACATAAACAAGACCAAGTACAATGTGTAGTTTGGGTCGATCGACCCAAACCAACAAAGAGCCTAGTTTGGGTCGATCGACCCAAACCAACAAAGAGACTAGTTTGGGTCGATCGACCCAAACCAACACAGAGCCTAGTTTGGGTCGATCGACCCAAACTGCGCACGAGTTATAGAAAGTCGCTTACCATGGCAGCATAGATAGGTTTAGAGCCTCCGAAGACGTTGAAGATGCAATCCCCTCTCCTCGTCAGCGTCCTCATCATTCTCACGTAAAATTCCATCCGCAGCTCATCTAAAGGATAGTTCGCGTATTTAGCCTCGTCGTAGAGGCACTTGTTGACACCCAACCCTTCTGGAACTTGGAAGAGTTTGTCCATCCGGGATATAGGGTGGTTCGGCACCTTCAGCAACTCCGCTTTGTACACGAAGTACAAACACAAGACGTTGACGAACTTGGTCTTCTTGTCCCTCAACGTCGTGTAAGCTCCCTCCGCCGGTGCGGCGATGTAGTGAGACTTGGAGACTGCATACTCCGGCTGCAGTTTCCGGACAAGCTCGTACACCTGCTCCGCCCTCCTATCCTCGACTATCCAAAGCCAGATATCTACCTCCCTGAACTTAGGGCTTGCATAATCGACGAACTTAGATAGGAAGGGGTCATAGAAGAGGGTGCTCATCGTGCCCTCAAATGAGCTTCCAGGAATATTCTTGAAATCAATCATCCCAAAAGGAAAGCGGTCCCTTGCTTTCGTCCTTATCGCCATTCTGGCGTCTTGACCTGGCCAGCCCTGAATTTTCAACGGGTCGGCGGTGACAAGGTTGAAGTACGCTTCCCCTTCAAACTGGACAATCTTCTTCTCCTTGATGAAGTTCGAGAACGCACGCGCTGTGTGATCCGGAAGCGCCCGGTTCTTCCCACCCTTCACCATCTTGGCCCGCAAGAAGTCGTCCCCCGCTTCCCTTATTAGAGCCGCCATGGAGGCACTGGTGAACTTATATTCAGCTTTGAATGCTCTCCAGTTAGCCTCATGGACCTCGCCGTCCACGACAATATTCCTCTCTGGCACTAGTTTATGCAGCTCCTGCACGATAGTCGTCTTCTTTTTCCTGTTATCCGTCCATTCCTTCATGGTGTAGCATGAAGGAACGAAGGATTTGGGCTTTTGGAAGACAATCTTCGGGTGCACCCAACACCTCTTCGCCGTGGGTGCCACGTGCAGGATGTGAGATGCCGCCTTCTCCACCTCCGTCTCTGACAGCCCTTGAAGAGTTCTAAAGAACTCTCTCACGAGAGGCTTCATCTGCTTGAAGCGCGAGGTTTGGCTGAAGAAAATGCCAGTGTCGGGGTCGATCAAATCCCCCGTCTCGTGCTTTTCAAACACGGTTTTCCACTTCCTCCAAACTGAGTCAGATGCTGTAATCAAGTAAATTTCCCCCTTGAGGTCGTTGTATTTCTTCTGCTTGTGGCTCGAATTATCAATGGAGGAGAATTTGTTGATCATTTGGTATTTGAAATTCTGCACGTCCACAAAACAGAACATTTGAATGCGTGTTAGATATGTACATGTGATTTCCAACCCATATCATGACCAACATCTGCAACAATAGTTTGGGTCGATCGACCCAAACTAAATAAACTAGCTGCATCAGGAGTTTGGGTCGGTCGACCCAAACTAAATAAACTAGCTGCATCAGGAGTTTGGGTCGGTCGACCCAAACTAAATAAACAAGGCTGCATCAGGAGTTTGTGTCGGTCGACCCAAACTAAATAAACAAGGCTGCATCAGGAGTTTGGGTCGGTCGACCTAAACAATACTCACCTCCCATTTGGGATTCTTGTCCTTCGCATTCTCCCTCTCCTTGGGAGGCCTACCATAGAACTCCCACACCTCCCGCGAGGCCATGATATTCTTTATCCAGGAAGTTTGGTAGGCCCTCTTCTTATTTCCCATATTGAAGTACCGGGAGATGTCGCTGAGCTTGGTCTCGTCGTCAGACCACACCACTAGTGCCTTCCAAACCTTCAGCTTTTCCTTCTGATTGTTCGGATCATCCCACTCATTCATGAGTTGGATTTTCTTGGATGCCTCCACGCTGTGTTGGCCGTCTATGAGCCAAAAATCGCCCTTCTGAATTGTGGGCCACATTTCAGGTGTAGGCATTTTCTTGAGACCCTGTGGCATCACTACTATCGTTTGCCTGTCGTCTTTAAACTGCTCGCAAACGATCTGCGCGATTATCCAGTCAACGTAGGCGTCCTCCTTTGCCCGGACACACTTCTCCGGTGGCGCTAGATGGCACTGGCTGATGTTCACGTCGAACTTAAAATCCCTGCCCATGAAAAAACAGTGGGAGCATTTCGTCGTGAAATTGTTCACGATTTTCTGCAGCTCCCCTGCATCCACCTCTTCGCCGGGCTTCGGCATGCGCAACTCCGGTGAGACTGGCTCGTCAGTCATCACAGATGACTCTCTCCCCCTCTTGGATGGAGTTGTTTGACGGCTCCCAGAAGGTGTAGGCGTCTCGCTATCCGCAGGTGTTTGGGAGGGAGTGGTCCTCCGCGAGTCAGCCGGTACTGGTCGCGGCTTCCTCACCGATTGAGGTCTTGACGACCCTGCTCCTTCCTCTGTGGTTGCTTTCCGCCTCACGGGTTGCTGAGACTTGGTTTTGCTCTGCAGGGCTTTGTTGAGCACGCTGATTGCATGCTTTAGTTTCGTGAATCTGCTCGACACCTTTGTGTTCGATGTACTGTTGTCGATGAATATGGACTCCGGTTTGATGACGTCTGGTTCTACACATGTTTCTTTTGCATAGATAGCGTCAAAGGGTTCGGAGAACTGGTGCATAAACATATGCGCGTTCTGGACAGCGTTGTTCTCGAGGATGACATCCACGTAGTCTCCAAGAGACTGAACCGATGCCACCTCCCACCCCGTAAGAGTAGCCCATGTGTGCTTCTCCACGGTCCCAACCTTCACAACAAAAATCATTTTGTATTGCGAACCCTTAACCACTTGTATAGACCACGCGAGGACAAGCCCGTCCTTAGGGGAATAGGAGTCATCCTGCGGGGTTTCGTGCTCCTGCCACAACATGTCCGGCGCAGGCATGAACCACCTTTCGCCGGGTCTTTTCTTTGGAGCCATCTGTAAGAAAATAATGTGCAATGTTAGTTTCGGTCGTTCGACCCAAACATCTACGACATGAATAGGTTTAGGTGGATTGTATATTTATATATTTCAGCATCATTTGTATTGATAATAAGAATGTTTTGATTATTGGGTGGATTTGCATTTTATATTGTTTGTGACATGCAGGATTACTTGATACTTTTCCTTGATACATTCCTTGATTATTATTTTTTAGTGGATGTGAATTTTATATTGATGCAAAAATCATGGATTTCTTTATGAGTTTATAATTAGAAGACGTTGTTTGGGTCGTTCGGCCCAAACATGATGCTTTGTTTTGTGTTTGGGTCGGTCGACCCAAACAAGAGGCTGTGTTTGGGTCGTTCGGCCCAAACATGATGCTTTGTTTTGTGTTTGGGTCGGTCGACCCAAACAAGAGGCTGTGTTTGGGTCGACCGACCCAAACCTGTGGCCGTGTTTGGGTCGTCTCCCCAAACTTTCCTATTTTAATGTAATTTTTAAAAGTTGGCACGTAGCATATACAATGCTTATGCGTTGTGTATGCTACAATACCTTCAATTGACAAACACTTATTGCATATAATAAAAGAAAATACCTTTGTTGTATGTAGCAGTTGTTGTAAACAGTTGCTTTAGAACAGGTGTTCTTCTTCCAATAACACAGAAACAGTTGAATGTAACCTCTCACACAAATCCACAATCTCTCATACAACTCCTAGATCTCTTTTGAATCTCTCAAACAACAATTCAATACTTCAAACAACCTCTGAATCTCTAAGAACAAGTGAATCTCTCAAAACAATAACTGACTCTCTCAAATGACTTAGATATCTCTCAAACAACAATTGAGTGTTTCAAACAACCTCTGAATCCCTAAGAACAAGTGAATCTCTCAAAACAATGACTGACTCTCTCAAATGACTTTTGTATCTCTCAAACAACAATTGAGTGTTTCAAACAACCTCTGAATCCCTAAGAACAAGTGAATCTCTCAAAACAATGACTGACTCTCTCAAATGACTTTTGTATCTCTCAAACACCTCCTGATTATCTTATAGAACTCCTAAATCTCACAAACTCTCCAACTACAATACAGCCTCCAAAACCCGCAAGCTTAGAATGTTGGAAAACCCTTCAACAATCTTCTACTTACTTCACTCTACAACAATCACTCTACTAACTCTCACGCACTCTAAAACTCTCTCCTTAGGTTTCTGTTCTATTGCAAACACTTCCTAACTTCTACAGCAAGAGAAGGGAGGGAAGGAGAAGAATCAGTAGGCGCCAAAGCAACAAGAAGGGAGGGAAGAGAAGAAAATCGCCACCCTGAATCGCCACGGCGCTTCGCGAAAGCGGCGCTTCAGGAGAGGCGGCGCTTCCACAAGAGGCGCGGAGCGAATGCTTGGCGCGGAGAGAGAGAGAAAGAGCGAAAAGTTGTGACGGCTGGGGTTTTGTATGCCTCGGGAATTGGCCCCCAACCGCACGAATAGGGTGCCAACGGGATTAGGGCACCAACGGAATTAGGATTACGGGGAACCCTAAATCCTAAAGCCAAACTGTAAACCCTTAGCGGGCATTAGTATTTTCAAGACACTTTGGAGTACCCTAATGGGGCATTCCCACTTGACTTTAGTTAAGACCCTCACTATTTTATAAAGACCGGGTAAAGCTCCCTCGGTTATAGCGGAGGCATCCAACTATCCCAATGCACCTACAAGAACTTGCTCCGGAGATTTTCAAGTAGGTTTTAGTTAAGTAGCTTTCACACATGTTCATGGTTTTATCTACCAAGCAATGAATGTTGGGTAGTTTTTGTCCCATCCCCAAATGCCTTACTACTCACCTATCTTACCATCGGTTTTTGTTAATGAAGCTCCTCGTGCCCTCATAGCTAAGACTAAAAAGCAACCAATCACAAGGGTGGGAGGCGACACTTTTAAAATTCCTATATTCTTGCCTAATGTTTAGGTACCGATGGGAGCGTCGGTGGTTGAGGCTTAAAACCTCCACTTTTAAGCCATGCCACATCATTTGCCACCTAGGCTCGGCACTAAAAAGAGCCATATGTGTGAAACCTAGATAACTAAAACCGCATTTAGACTAATACTACTTCTAACTAATGTCAAGTGGGAATGCCCCATAAGGTGCACATCAAATGCGGTATTCTACAAAATGAAACCATTTATACAACTAATGCATTTTTACAACGCAACGTTATGCTAAAACTAAGACTTAACCCCTACTCACATGACACCATAACCTAAATTTCCCAAACAAGTTGAAATCATTGGTTTCTCTTTTGTTTGAGCAAGTTAGAAAAATAATACAATTGCGTGACATTTAACGATGTAATCGTTGACATTTAGACTTTACCAATGATGCCAAGAACTCACACAATATGCAATGAATAAAAAATATAACCCCCGTCCCCCAACATGAAATTCGGAAATTTAGGATATTTGAATGTGTTTGCTAAATGTATACCTTCCCCAAGAGCATTTTCTCAGGGTTTGGAATTGCATGATCCTTATGTCGAAATGCTAACATGCTCAAGTTTTTAGTAAATCCCTTACATACTCACTTGAATGAATCACATAGTCGCCAATAAACCATGGATCGTGATATATGTACTTCGAATGTGATATAAAAGTAAATCGGAGAACCACAACATCAAATGAAGCCCTTTGACGCAATCATGTTGTTATTGAATGTTCCCTCCACGTATATTACATAATGGCGCAAGATAAAGTTCATGTTGTTTGTATGTGGAGGTAGCAGTGAACAACTACGAATTTTTGTATTTAGGGTTTAGGGTTTAGGGTTTAGGAGTTAGGTTTATAACATATTAATCTATCCAATATTAACATATAACATTGACTTACTGGTGAGAATAGGTTTTTACTGGAAGGTAATAGAAAAGACGATCTTGATTATGTTTATTTGTTATTACGGACGTTTAAACGTGATATAGTGAATGGTCTTGTGTTTATTCAAATAACATGAAATGTTGTGGATGTTATTAGGGGTAAGGGGTTCAACTTTGGATGTTTTGCTCACTTTAGGGAATCACATAGTCGCCAATAAACCATGGTTCATGATGTATTTAATATATGGAATGTGATGCAAAAGTAAATAAGAGAAGCACAACATCAAATGAAGCCATTCACGCAATCATGTTCTTATTCATTGTTCCCTCCACATGTATTGGATAATGGAGAAAGATATAACAGATATTGTTTGCATAATATGAAGAAGAGTCTAATAGGAAGGTTATAGTAAATACAATCTTGATCATGTTAATATGTTATTTGGGACGTTTAAACATGATATACTAATTGGTTTTGTATTTTGTCAATACGTATTTCATGTTGTGGATGTTATAAGGGTTTAGGGTCCAACTTTGGATGTTTTGGTCACACACATTAGTAAACTTGAAGTGAACTTGAGGATGGATTGAAATAACATTAAAAGATTGAACCAAAAAGCGACATTGCTAGTTAGTATCCCCTTAACAACGTCCACATACGTTTATCATTGCCACACTTCCATGCGAGATAACAGAGCCGCAATGTTCTAGGGTTTAGGGTTTAGGGGAGACAAATAAATAATTTTATTCATCATGACAATGGCCTCAAGCCTTGGAAACTCTCTCATAATTGCAACCTCCAAATGGCCCCAACCCCACCTAAATAGGTTTGCACTTGAAAGCATTGAATGGAGTTGTGGTTGGGTATACATATTGGTTAAAATATACCGTTGTGACACTTGAAAAAATTAATGTGGCCGCCACCCTTCCTCCCAATGTCGTATGTCATATACACACAAAACCAAAAAAAGATTAAATATCATAGACTAAGACATATGACGGCTGGGGTATGAGAGGGGCATTGAAAGATGCGCATTTTCTACAATAAACAGAAAACGGGGAATTCTGTCAGGAGGTTTGAAATAAGAAGGCGGGAAAGGCATCCAATGAGGAAGTCGGGCAAGTGGAGGTGGATAGTATAAAGGGGCGCACCCCCCAAAAGTTGGTTCTTTTTTGCTCTTCTCCCACTCCTGAATTCGTAGAGAGAACTCTTAGTCGGAGCTGTACTTCGAGGTTCGTTCACGCTGTTGTTCATGAGGACCTATTCACAGCATGCAAATCCGCAGCGAACTTTGCAATGAGATGAAATTCCACACACCTCTCAATATCCGCTGCATTATACGCCGCATTATACGCTGTATTATACGTCGGTCGACACTAGTGTTGGCGGGTTTCAGTTTGACCCTTGTGAGGTTTGGGTCGGTCGACCCAAACCCCTCCACTAGTGTGGGCGGGTTCTAGTCTGACCATTCTGAGGTTTGGGTCGATCGACCCAAACCCCTCCACTAGTGTGGGCGGGTTCTAGTCTCACCCTTGTGAGGTTTGGGTCGGTCGATCCAAACCCCTTCACTAGTGTTGGGGGGGGGGTCTAGCCTGACCCTTGTGAGGTTTGGGTCGATCGACCCAAACCCCTTCACTAGTGTTGGGGGGGGGTCTAGTCTGACCCTTGTGAGGTTTGGGTCGGTCGACCCAAACCCCTTCACTAGTGTTTGGGGGGGGGGTCTAGTCTGACCCTTCTGAGATTTGGGTCGGCCGACCCAAACCCCTACCCCACTATGGGCGTTTATCGTAAAACCTTTCAGAAGGTTTGGGTCGGTCGACCCAAACTTTTTCGCACATCGTGAACGAATTGTTAATGGCCCTTACCCAAGGTACTCAGAAGGTTTGGACGGACAGAGTAGGAACCTTATCCCATCATATGTAATGTTTGGGTCGAGCGACCCAAACCTCATCCCAGTGTGGGTGGATTTACACTGTGAAAGTTTGGGTCGACCGACCCAAACCCTTTCCCAGTGTGGGTGGACTTACCCTGTGAAAGTTTGGGTCGACCGACCCAAACCCCTTCCGAGTGTGGTGGGTTTACCCTGTGAAAGTTTGGGTCGGTCGACCCAAACCCCTTCCCAGTGTGGATGGATTTAGCCTGTGAAAGTTTGGGTCGACCGACCCAAACCCCTATCCAGTGTGGGTGGATTAACCCCGTCAAAGATTGGGTCGGTCGACCCAACCCCTTCCCCAGTTTCGGAGGTTGTAGTTGACCATGACAAGGATTGGGTCGGTCGACCCAAAATTTTCCCCACAGCGTGATGGAATTCTAAATGGCCCTCAACCCATCATTGTACAAGGTTTGAGTCGGTCGACCGGAACCCGACCCTATCCCACGGGCAAGGTGTGGATGGCCCTCAATCCCTGGTGCCACAGGGTTTAGGTCGGCCGACCCAAACTCCCACCCAAAATATTTTGTGGAACATTTTGTGGACTGGCGCATAGTATTGGGAGCTCACATTGCATTTGTGTTGCAAATGTCTTGATCCTCAGTGTCCCCATTTATCGTGATGTTTTGCATTTTCCAATATTTGATTTTTTTGGACCCTTACGTTGTGTCCATGTTTGTTGAGGTTTCATGTGCATTTGTGTAGGCGCAATGGAGGGAGTTGGTGGAAGAGGGGATTCCTTCTCTGAAGACATGGGCAGCACCCAATCTCTGTCTGGGGATGAGCTAGACATTGTCGGGGAGGATAGTTTTGATGACAGTGCAGATGAAGGTCATTTGGGGAGTCCTTCGCCATCTGACCTTTTTTGCCCCATTGTGGAATGTGCGGGGCTTTCACGAGCTTCATGGGTGAATTTGGATGTGGTACTTGTTAATGACAGTGGAGTTGCTGTGGCGGAGGGTATTTGTCGTAACACACATCCACAAGATTGCATTGATGAACACTCCCTTGGCACCGAGGACGTTGGAGTTGTTATATTAGAAT
Organism: Polytrichum commune; assembly: GCA_950295325.1. Taxonomy (NCBI): domain Eukaryota; kingdom Viridiplantae; phylum Streptophyta; class Polytrichopsida; order Polytrichales; family Polytrichaceae; genus Polytrichum; species Polytrichum commune. The sequence continues at coordinate 19,579,386 of OX485805.1, forward strand.
CACTTGTACATTCGGAAGTCAATCCAACTCATAGGTTCTCGTTGCGAAGGTGGCCGTTGAGGAATGTGACAATTGAGGGGGTTAGCTTGCGCGACCATGAGCGACGACACGTCCAAATCCAACAGGAGCTCCAAGCAAACATTCGGCCACGCAAAGGCCTTCGGAAGTACGAAACATTGACACGTCCTACTCCGTCTGCAAATAAGTGTAAACGTCAAAGGTTGCTCTGTGAGGAGTCTATTAGAGAAGTTGCTACGAAGGATTGTTGTGTACATCGTTGTTGCCAATTGTTCCCAAGAGATAAATTGAAGGCCATCCGTGAAGAAATGTGGCTTGGAGATTTCCGTCTAAGATCCACCAAAAAACTTGATGTCCATAGGGCGATACATGTGAACGGAGCGGGTCGCAAGGTCATCACCCTTGAGAGCATAGACGTGTGTTGTACGGCATGGTACACCATTCACGGTGTGTCGAAAGCGGAATTTTATAGACAAGCCGCGTATGCCAATAAAGGCCGCCGTGCCCGTCACCATGGGAACACGGGCTTAAAGAAACCAAGAGAAGCAACGAGACAAGCAACAGCCACTCTGGCAACCATCATTGTCCCCCTTGCCGATGCAATGCCGCACAAAACACGGACACTCGCAACCGGTGAAAAGGTTGTGGAGAAGGTTCTTCCTACAGGCACGAAATGGAAAGACACATTGTTGGACGTAAACGCAGTTGGCGAGAAGGCCGGGTTGGACCCTATTTCGTTGTCGAAACTAAGTGCTATAAAAAAATCGAACTTTAGCGAATACATCACAAACAGACAAGGCGACAAATTTGCCCGTTGTTCCAAATGCGAGAAGTTGAAACGCCTTCGAGATGCACACACGATGGGGACAGAGTCCTATGCCGCACATCAAATGAACTATTTCAAGCATGTGAACATGCAAGAGGCACACCGTAATGATTACTACACAAATAGAGCTTTGTCCATCTCCAGGCCTTTGGAGGTCCTTATAATCATCCATGACAAAATGGACCATGCCAAAACAGCCTCACCATGTTTTGCAAATCGAATAAAAGCCACGGACGGCCTTTTTAAGCTTCCTGTTTCGGTTACAGGTGATTTTGATAACAATTGCATTGCATTACCTAAACATAAATTTGTGCGTTTAGGTTTGTACTTGGGGCCATACATGTACACCATGTGAATTTTTTGGTGTTATAGTTGAATATTAAACCATTGGGTTGCCTTTGCAGGAATGATTGCACATGGGCATGGAGATGTCAAGTATGCTCATTATGCTCTTGATTTGTATCCGGGGGATTCAAACCACACGATAGGGTCATTTGCAAAGCTTTTACGTGATTTGGAGAAACCGCCGTCCTATTCATCAAGATTGCTATTTGAAAACTCGGGATCAACACCTCTATATGAAGCGGTCTTGGATGGAAGAGATGTATGCGTGCACTCATTGCCGGAGCCACCAAGTGAAGATGTGATTGCCAAGAATTTGCCCCCAACTCTGCGTGTCCAATTGGACAATTGTACGAAGGACAATAAAAGTAGATATGTTTTTGCATATTGGTCGTTGTTGGTTGCGAAAGGCATTTTCAAGGAGGTTTTTGTGTCCTTTCTATTGGTAGGCCACACGCACGATGATATTGATGCGTCCTTTGGGCGGTGGAGCATGAAGTTGCGCGAGGAGGATTTTCCAACAATCCCATTGTTGATGAAGTCGTACATGGATTTGGAGAACATTCCCGTCATCCCACATATGATAGAGGAGGTTCCAGACTTCAAGGCATTTATAGAACCGTATATTCGAAGCGGAGCTCACCGATTGATCGGACATACGAAGGCACAACAATTTCGGTTCTACGTGCGTGACGATGGTGTCCCCGCCATGCAATACAAGTTGTTGTGCACATCACAAGACTGGAGCCCGCCGGAGGGTCTCCTTGTATGGCGTGTTGATGGGGAAGGAAGGACGATGTTGCCTGACGGAGAGCCTAAGCCTTGCAAACCAATACCCATGAAGAATTTGGAGGACATTTGTAAAGGCATATCAGGCTTCATACAATATTGGGAGAGTTTGAGGGTAGCGGATGTTGGTGGATCGTGTTGGCTTCGTTACGGAAGTTGGATACAATATTGGACACGTGTTCGTGGCGCTTTGGCAAACCTTCATGAAGATACACCCCTTACTTTAAGGCATGGGTTTTGGCCACAAACACGTGTCAATGTACAAGCTTCGGAGGCTAGTCTTTTGGGAAATGGAGAGGTTCGAGAGGAGTTTGATGTGGACGACCATTACGTGGGGCCTGCTAGTAGTCGTCCACCACCATCTTTCCGCATTGCAGTGGATTGTCATGAAGGTTATATGCTCATTTTGCGTCCTGGAGATGAGACATATGCAAAGCCAGTGTGGGTGGCAAGAGCTTTGTCCAAACCAATTTTTGTAACTTCCAGCCCTCATTTTCGACAAATACAAGTAGAGTACTACCGACCGACATCACGGAATGAAGATGTTGTTCGGCATTATACAGGCTGGGATACAAACCCTAACTTTCGGTGGAAGGTGGATTCTGAGCATGGTCCATCTTGGATAGATACAGATTCCATATTCATAGCATGGAAACCACGGAAAAATCATAGTGGATCGGTGTCCATCCCTCAAAAGTACATAACTTTTGCAAAAGACAACCTTGCTCGGATCGCAGAAGAAGCAACCCACGTTAAATGAGAAGTTGGTAGGATTGTGTTAGCATGATTATAGTGTAATATGTAATTCGACGAATATATATTACTCATATGTGTGCTCCTCAAACTTGGGGCAAAGTTTGGGTAGAACTTGCGAATGCTATATTGTTTGGGGTTGGATGAATATTCATTTACTATATTTCAATACAAATGTGAAGTTCATTTTTTTATTAAGTTTGGGACTAAATTGTCCATTGAAGAAAAATGCATTTATTGCATGCACTTTGTATGTTGCAATGTCTATATTTTATTGACCATGCTAATAATATAAACCATTTTATATGTTTATTGGATGAAACTAGTTTGGAGTGCTCTACCCAAAGTGTTTTTGTTGATGAAGTTGGTGTTGAGTGCTCTACCATATGTGCTTATGTCCACACATAATAGATTTGGGATATTAGAACATATAATATATTTGAGATTGTTTGCAATATAGTTTCGGAACACGGAATGTTGTTTGATCCATATATTAATTTGAGACTAGAGAAAGTCTCAATTTAACGAATATAGTGTTTCATGTCTTAAAGACTTACTAAGTAGGATAACCAATTCCAAAGATCTTAAAGTAGATATAAAAGACAATCCGGGTAGTCATCTAAAATTTCAAAAACAAATATACAAGGCCTACATATACTGTGCACTTACTTTTAGGTCAGGTATGAAAAACATGCCCTCCGAGTAGAAGACCGTTTACTTATTCCCTCTACCTCACGGAGGCTACCACACTCTGCCACTCTAGAGAGTCAGCCAATTTGACACCACCACAAAGTACTTCTAATCCTATAAACCTCTTGAATTCCCGAACTTTAAAATCAATTTCATTTCATTCCAAGGAAAGTGCACCCTTGAGGTCTACGGTTTTGGAGCTACGCTTGTCCACCAACACCTCCCTCCTTTAGGAATGTTCCTTATGTTAAAAGTGAAGAAGTTGGTAAGAATGTATAAAGGCACAATGCCATAATTTATTTTTAAGTTGACTTACTCCCCCGAAATTTGAGAAATAAGAGGCGAATGTCTTCTAGCCTTGTCCAGCAGCTGAACGACGAAATGACCGTGTGATCATACAAGCGACAACCCTACATCATCGCTGCCATTCATTGGATTAGTTGTAACGTTTAAAGCAGCTGCTATGCATAACGTTCATGGCGACACCTACTACAAACAATGGAATTGTGTCATCTTCCTCAACAACCTAGTTCCAGTCAGAGCAAAATGCCATGTGGTCGAAAGTTGGAGGCGACCAAATCACATAAAGTTTCTCGATCATGCTTTGGGACCATGAACAGGGAGAAGCGGCCGCTAGTTCACGACATCTGAAAACCTACGAATTATTTTTTCAGGAATCTACCGAATATTCTTCAAAGAAATAAAGAGACCCTGAAACATGCCAAACATGTAACCGGTTGGACTTGGAAACACCAGCATCGCAACTGGTTAGGCCCAAAATTCTCCCTTTGACGCTGATTCAAATGAGGAATTTGGTTAAGCCTGAGTGCAAAGAATGGGCTCTAATCAATTGTTGAAGAGCATCTTATGTGCATCTGTCGTCATGGCCAGCCAACACGTAAGCTTAGGGCCGGTTTACACCATGGACCATGGAGGATGGCCATTTTCCATGGTCTAACTTCAATTGTCAGCTTACAAAGCTTTTGGGCTCCTTACAAGGTGCAAACCAAATGTGGATGAAGAGGAATGACCATGCACCAAAAAGTGAATGTGCTGATTTTTTGTTTGTATGCCCCAGAAAGGCCGTTTTGAATTAAAAGAACAAAGTTTGACCATTCTCTATTCTTCTTTTGTCTTCATCTTCTTTTGCTCCAAAAAAAAATCATTAAAAAATCATTAGAACAACATTTCTTTGTCATGGGCCCTTGCCTTTTTGTACTAGAGCACCTCTTTTGCTTCGTCCACCGCAAAGACCGTTGGACCATGTCAGTGGATAATGTGGGCCTTAAAATATGTCTTTTGAGGGCCTCAAACTCCATGGTCACTTTGCCATTTTTTTTCCTTGGTGTAAACCGGAGTGGTCCCGGGACGAGTTCAATAGCCAATCTCATATTTTACAGGGCCTTGGGACAACTTCATGGTCCATGGTGTAAACAACCCCTTAATTATGAGGGCACTCCTCATTCATTTGTTCAAATTTGGAGTTTCTTCTATATTTGGGAGGTTGGTACGGGTCAGTGACTCATGCCCCAATCACACCAACATTTTTGTCCAGTTCCACCCATCAAATTGTTGGGGATTCTGTTGGGAAATAGATGTCGGTCCACCATTTTCACACTATTTTAGTCGGAGATGTTGATGGATGGTGCCAAGAGTGGCTGGTGTGATCAACCCCTCATGCTTCGATCACACGAAAGTTTCCGTCTGGATCCAGCCGTAAAAACTATGGGGATTATGTTGAGAAATAAATGTTGGCCCATCATTTTTCCACATTATTATAGATGGAGATGCTGATGGGTGGTGCCGTAAGTGGCTAGTGTGATCAACCCCTCAATGTGGATCATCTTGTTTTTGTTTTCCCTTGTTTGCGTTTGACCATGTGACGCAATGAACAGGGAGAACCAACTGCTATGCAAACTGATTATCCCAATTAGTGCATGTTACTACTCGGGTTACACAATGTTATAACTATTTAGAAAGAATTCATTCTTTTACCAAGTAAAGTCATTTATGTTCTATATTGTCTGAACAACCTATTGAACTTTTGTTGGTCAAATTAAAACTTCTAAGTAAGACATTATTGCACTGCATAGCTCCAGATTGTAACACACGGTAATTGGGATAAGCAACGTAGTCACAGATGAACCGGTTGAGCTAAGAAATAACCAGTTGAAGTTCAAGAATTTAGGAAAAATACCGATACTTTTAGAAGAATCTATGTAATATACCTCAAATCAATAAAGAAAAACTAGAAGATCTTAACATGTAACCAATTGAACTTGAAAACACTAGGATCTTGACCGATTATGCCCAAAATCCTCCCCAAACACTGATGTGATGCAAGCGATTATGGGAGACACACATAGGTGAGTAAGAAAAACAAATTGACATTCTAGACATCCTTAAAAACATACAACTTGTTATGCCAACATTCATAAAAATATTCAATCACAAATTTATTTATATTTTAATGCATAAGTGTTGACACATAGCCCACCTATTGCGAGGTAAATAATAAACTCAATTTTTGTACCAAGGAGGCTCTTGAACAAGGTTGGATTAACAAGCTAAAACTTAAGTCAATATTACATTGATCATGTTTTTTTGTTTTTTTTTCTTATTCTTTTTCTTCTATGCAGACATATTCACGCCAGTCATTCATGTAGTAGCTCAGCTTTTCAAAAACACATATTACTATTGGATATGTTCGTGAAGTACCAACAAACTCTAGATGAGCTAAGGTAGAAGTGCATGACATGGACATTTGCACATCTAGGAGAACTCAAATTGCACTATGCATCAAGCAAATCCCAACACCACTATGCAGGTTTGCATAAAGTTTTATTTTTAATTTGTTTTTGTGAATCTTTCACATTCAAAGACTCTACCACTTTGAGATAGATAACATAACTTGTCTGTGAGGCATTTTAAAATGCATAAAAGTGATCCCACCATGGTCATAGGATAAGAGCAATGGAGTATGTCTTTGGTTTTATTTACAACTAAAGAGTTCATGTTTCTTCAATGGCCTCATTCAAGCTTCATACTTGAAAATGAATCATGAAAGTGGAGAGGCTATACTTGCATACCTAGAATGACATGGTCACATGTCATACTCGAAAAGGCGAAAGATCGCCAACTTTATATGTGCTTAAAGTCCAATCAATATCCCAATCTACAAATTTGGTTATGGCCTAATACAACAATCTCCCGCTTAAGTACGCACTTTGAACCGGAGCCATTGGTGCGCACTTAGTTGGTAGAGGCGTACTTTACTCATATCGCTTTTTAGACCCTTTGATTTGATGAAACGCAATGGGAAACGGATGGAATTTGAGGCAACCCGCTTGACCGAAGCCCAACAATGTGAAATATTGTAAAGTTGAGCAAGCCGAACACACTGAGCAAGCATATGCTAGGGCGGGAGTATGAAGTCAGTGAAGGCACCATCCGGAAAGTTTGGGACAATCGGGAGAACATATTGCAACGAATTTGTTGAACATATTCCAACCTATTGAGACATTTGTTGAATTTGAAAGTGCTACCGACCTTAAAGGCTTTGAAGCTCTACACAACACTGTCCTTGACATCGATGACCAATTGCTTTGCTCCAATGTTCAAACAGAAGTTGAACAAATGTATGATGAGTTGCGATGATCGTTTGAGACATTCCACTGAAGCATTAACATATTGACATTTAATGTCAAGCATGGAAAACTCATGCATTTGCGACAAATGACTCTGCATAACATGTTCAAACAATAAAGTATGAACCCCAATTCTTGTCAAAAAAATTGCGCACTTGATCGGGATGCGTACTTAAACAACTGTGTACTTAAGTGGGAGATTACTGTAATGTGGGCCGCACTATATACAAGGAAACCTTGACATTGGGTATAATGTTGCGGATGCAAACTGTATTCCAATCCACAATTGATAACATTGGAGGCCTATGTTAAAGGTCATAGTATCTCAATTGGATGGAAAATAGTGTGCATGTGAGAGACTTCTAACAAAGATTGATTCATTCCATACCCATCCTAGTCATTCGGTTTTGAATCTACAATTAGAGCACTCAATTTACTTTTAGAAACATATTCCAACCACATTGGAAATAATCATTTCCCCATATTTTCCTTGTTAAATGTTATTTTTCAAAAAACATAAACATTACGAATTTCAGGTTTGTGGAGAGGTTGGTACAAAACATATTGTCATGTATAAGGTTCCACATTATTTTAATGCATGATGGTGCACATTGTGGACCATATTATAATGCATCGAAGGATAGGTCACACTATAAGTATGTGCATAGTATGTACCATATATAGTGTAGTTGGACACATAAGACGAGTGATCACATAAAACACATATATCTTGATTGAATATTCTCATATATGCTTAGTCAACTTAGTCCTTTACAGCATAATTGATGAACAACAAGCCATTTTAATAATAAATGAAGGGATAAGCACACCACTTGTTCCGTATAAATCCTCAAAAGCCAATGGTAGCAAGAGAAATTTCCTACTCTCATGCACATGCTTTGAGCTTACTAAAAACACGTGTCAAAGTTGGGTTTGCCAAGATGTAACACCAATTTCCGACCCCTTGAATTGATACTTGAAGTTAATTGTTATGATGATCTCGGCAATGTTGCTCATGGTGGCTCCCCTTTTGGTCAAAAGTTATGGTTTGTATGCTTGAAAGTGGTACTTGCTTTTAAACGACACCTATCCTTAAAGTGTCAACAAATGTGTGTGATGGTGCATTGAGTAAGTTAAAGAATAAAGGCACTAATCATATGTTGCATTAAATACAAAATAACAACCTTTGACCATTTATAGTGGTAGAGAAAAAAAAAAGTGAGAACGATTTAAAAAGAGCACCAACTTTGACCAATCATAATTCTTAATCCAGGATCTACCCACTTAACGAGGTGGATAAGAGGTGTTCCACAAAGGCGAACAATACCCTCCTTGAATAGTTCAAGGCTTTCACACGTTATAAAGTTGATTTTGAGGTGGTATTCACCTAACAATCCGACATTGGTGGACCCCTAATGTGACACCAAAAGACCCAATGTTGCAATGCACTTTGACGATGTATAGGGGTCACGCCTTTTTATTTCAAAATGTTTTTTTGACCACCATGTTTTTAACTCATTGGCTAACCTGGGTTGAATTTCTTGAAATTCTCCAAAAATGAAAAGAGACCTAAAATCAAGAAAAACCTTGGGGGTGTTGCTTTAAGGACCACTTACCTTACTCTCTTTGCCTTTGCTTGTGCTTATTTAGAAGCTTCTACTTGGACACTTGTTGAACGCTTGGTTGGATGAGGCAAAGATGGATAAGGTTGCATGAGCAAATAAGGGGAGAGAGAGAGAGAAGCTCTATGTTTGCCCATGTGAGGAGGTCTGTGGTTGTAAGTTAAGATGTGTTTGTGGACCGTTGTGAGTGTTTATGAGTGTTGGGTACACACCCGACATGAAATCCAATCATATGCTCCACAATTCATGAAACGGTACACAAACACAATAAGCTATATGGTGCTTAAACCATCACTTAAAGGATTTTTAAGAATTAATAATTATTATCTATTTGAAGAATTTACAAGGTAATTCAAATTGACTCCAAAATGTTTAGCACAACTTGCCTATTATAATTTTTGAAATCAATTTTGTTAATCACATGATTTCATAATAGAGAGAATTATGGTTGAATTCAATCAAAGGATGATTGGGTGTAGGAGAATTTAATGATCTCCTAAAACAATGATGTTGATGTGGGTTAGGCTTCAGGTTAATCAAACGGAGGAGGGGCCCAATGAAGGGAAGTCACATTGGACCCTAAGTAAAGAGCGACCTACATAGTTGCAGTGTGGAGCCATAGCGTAGGCTGACACAGTTAGCCACTGGTAGTGGCTAGTACCTTGGTGGGACCCCAACCCTGGAGAGGCAGCCAACATTGATCGTTGTGACCTCCACATAGTCTCAAATAAGGTTAACGCTATTCATTATTCCATTACACTCCATTGCTTGGCATCCTCACGGTAGGGCTCATGGCCCACCCACTTCCCCAAGTCTATTGGATGATGCTTTGTGCCAATTTCTCAATGTCAACAAATGTTTTATTGAATCTTGGGTCCAACATATGAGAAGGAAGACGATACCCCTATGTTCTCTATCCACGAGGGATCAAACCCTAGTTTGGTTGTTGGCCTCATATTGTTGATAAAATCATCAATGAGCCTAACTTGTCAAGATGAGGAGGTTCTTGCAACACATTGAATCCACATAGAACTCTCATGATTACAACCTCCAAACCTAGCCTCTAGGGTGACAATTCCCATCTTATAATATGCAAGTTTTAATGATTTTTAATGCATTATAGTACAATGTTGCAAGACACAATTCATTTTTCTATCTGATATTTTGAAAAAAATAACTTATTAGAATCTTAAAATCAGATTTCATGTATACAATATTGTTATATAATATTGTTATTTAAGTGCGCGCTCTCTCTCTCTCATATGGAGTCTATTGAAAAGCACTTTTTTCACATGATCATAATATGTATTATCTCTCTCTCTCATGGAGTCTCTCGAGAACCACTCTTTTCACATGATCATAATATACATTATCTCTCTCTCTCTCATGGAGTCTATTGAAAACCACTTTTTTCACATGATCATAATATAAGAGAATGAAAGTTCTTTGTATATCTTATATAGTTTTCTAACTCAAAGTAATGGTTTTTTTTAATATTGATATATTTGAATGTCTATATTATTTAATGTAGGACTTGTCACATTTGCATATATGTTTTGAAGGAAAGCAAAGGATAACCATTAGTGAGAAAATCTATTTTCTAAGATGCAACCCTGGGGGTTGCACCTTTCATAACACGTATAAGTATATGTGAGCGGATAAAAAGGGTATTAATTTGAATTTTTTCTGTACTACATATACATGAGCTACACAAATTATAACTTATAGTTATGTACATGAATGGAGGACCTTTAAACAACATTTGTACTTGTATGGTAGGGTCACTTATTGAAGCTCATTTATTCGGAAGTATGGAGGAGGATGAGGAGTGTGATTATGATCACACATTGATTGATGATTCTAATGCACAAGACATAATTAATGTAGTCACATGTTAAAAATGATTTACATGAAGATGTGGAGTTGCATAGGGAGCTTTAAAATGCCTTGGATGTTCTAATTGTTGAACATGAAAATGTTGAAATGCTATCTCAATCTAATGTAAAGTTCATTGTGGCTTATGTAGAGGTAGGGGAGTCCCAAACTTTGAGAAGTACAATTGTTAGTCAATTGAATGGAAATCCAACTTTATGTAAAGATCGATTGACTTGAATTCAGGCTAGCAAGTTTTATATGAAGCATCATATGGAAACATTTGGAAACAATATTTTATATTTGGAAACAATATTTGCAATAGCTTTCATGACATATTGTAGACTTAGATGCTTATGAATTACATTCGGGGGATGAAAAAATCTTCAACAACTTTTTTAATGAATACTAAGGTTTTACATATACATATGATAAGGGGTTCATTATTATTCAAAAGCATATTTGTGTTTCTTGTGTCAATGATTCTATATGAATTTAAGTTGTTTTAGGTATACATATTGTCACTTGTATTTTTATCATTGAAATTGTATTTCTTGATTTTACAAAAAAAAAAAAAAAACTTGTGTATGGAGGGTTTTAGAGTTTGTTGCGAACACATGTGATTCTTAGTTCTTAATGAAAGGTGCACCCCTTGGGGATGCAACAAAATTCACCAATTTCTAATTATTAGCATAAAGCTAAAATTTGTGTAGAAATTATTTTTTCAATATGTTATATATATTATAAATATAGGCATCATGTTATGCAACAAGGAAACATGCAATTTTGATAACAAATTGACCTTCAATATTTACAATAATTGATGGATTCAAGCGATACTCAACTGGAAGTGTTACTAAATAATGTTACTCAAAAGTGTTGTGGAATGATACAAACCTAAAGTAATACTAAAAACATAAAAAACATTTACAAAATACTCATCTCAAAACCTTTCATGAATGTAGTGATTTTATAGGAAAAAAGGTTCATTTTATGATTGGTGGCTATAAGATCAAAAGTAGAGGAAAATATGATGTGTTAAAATTCTATTTTTGAATACATCATCGTAAACTAGATCTAGAAAAATACACTGTTCACACCTCTTACTATGGGCTGAAATTAGCATGGTTAGTAATATCACGCCCCTTTGTATTTTATGTGTGGATTGAGATTTTGAATGACTTATAATTTAAAAAATATAAATATTGAAGTATAGAATTCAAAATGATGTTCTTATATCATATTACATTTTTTTTATCCATCATAAATTTTTTCGTGCAAATTTTTGAATTCCATACTCCTAGTTTTTACCATATGATAATGTGGGCTGAAATTAGCGTGGATCAAAACAAACTACATTCACAAAAGTATTGTGTCATGTCAAAATTATAGTGGGCCGAAATATTAGGTGATATAAGTGTAATCCTATTAGAGAAATAAGTATCTATTTAATATAATATAATAAATTTCATAAAAGAGCTTCAACAAACCTCCAACTTTTGCTAAGGAAGTTGGAGAGATGATGTGTAAAATCACAAGGTGGTCTCTATAGATATTAGGGTGAAGAGATTCAATAGAGCTATCTATTTCATACATACACACAAGCTGGCCTCTCTTAAGTTTTGCCTAAGATTCCAACACTCTTTTCTTTTGTTCTATGAGAGGAATCCACACATTGCACAAGGTTTAAAGAAGAAGAACCCTAGATTGAAGGTTTCCCATGAAAATCCTACAATGACTTGAGCAGTCTATTACCAAATATCTAAGGTATGTGGGTGTTATTTGGTTATGTTTTCATGTTCTCCAACTCCTACCAGTTAGATTCACACAACAAATCTCATGTTGCATTAGCAAATCCATCATGAAACATATGCAAAAACATGATGTAATGAAGCTTGTATGATGAGAAAGCCATATATTTTCCTAACATTTATTGCTTGAGCCTCTTTTCATATGGTCCACCATATCTTGCACCTTCAATTTCACCCCTTGTTCATAAGCATTTCCCCCCTCTATGGTTTTTTTATAGCAACCTAAGCATATCATTATCTTACACATGATTTCATGTGTGAAATGAGCATAGAATGACGTATAAATATAATCCATCATACGAAATTCTCACAAAGAACAAAAATATCAGCATTTATGTAACATATGTCAAGGAATACCACCGTAAGGTCTCATTCAACTATAATATCAAAATTTGAATTTTTGACAATACATAAACATACCATTTAGTATAGATAAGAACTTATACCTATGGAACTAGCAAATGCAATCAAACATTCAAATTGTGGAAAATCTTAAAGTGGAATGGAATGTAGGCTTCAAGAATTACACTTTTCTTAGTTGAACTTATAAACAATCAAAATTATCTTTAAGGTGGAACTCAAGTTTGAACTTTGACCAACATAAAGCTCCGGGGGCAGGGTCACAAACAATCTAGGGTAAGGCGTGTGGCTGGTGTTCAAGTAACACTTCCAACTTCTTCCACACTCATGCTAGACTCGTTGGGGGTACATGTTCACAACACCTACCATCGGTGAGGGTAAAAACATTGATTTCTATGTAGAACCCAAAATATTCTTAAATGACAATTCAATGCCTAATTCATGATTGTGACCCAAATTAGTTCAATGAGGTTAATTTAGTATGAACCAAAATAACATGTAGGGGAAAAAAATTATTACACCCCCGACGGTACGTGTTACGAAACGGGATCCAAACTTGTCGAACATCTCCATGTGGACTTATCCAAGGTGAGTTGCTCTAGATCTTGGACTGTGTGGACTCTCTCTTCATGCACTGGTGGCCCAACAAAAAATGCGAATTTGAGCGTAGCTCTTGAGTTGCAACCTGGTATGCACGATCCCACACTCCTTGAATGCAATTTTTGGAGTCCATATGCTCTCTTCTTGTGCACAAATCCCCCATGCATGATCAATATCGGCTATGCAATGTGTAGTCTACGGACATTATATATCTAGGAAGAGGACCGTGGCAAGCCCCGGTCCCGCTTTGCTACCTACCATCCTTCAACACTGAGAGACTCATATTCAGATTGAACTCCCAACATCTCACTATTATAATCTAAAAGCCTGCATTCATGAATAATGGTATGGAGTGCTTATGCTGACTCATGTTAAAATATTATGCATGCACTATGACAACGATTTTGTCGATTTGGTTTGGGTTGTATGTTGAAGACAACACATCCACTATAATATTGATACTGCTATTGACTATTAAGAAGTCCATTGATAGTGTTATCAATTTGAAAATTGATATTGACTGGCTGAATATGACCGTCGAGAAAAGAGCACAATAAGTGTTGCTTCAATGTAAAGGTGTTACTTACCATTTTTGTCATCTTTGCACTAGTGTTGCTATGGTACAAGGTGATAAACTTTCTAAAAGAAATGGATAAAGTACCATGCATCATTGTCATTTGGGGACCTTGTTGATATTGTAAATTACTATTTCATTGGCAACTTATTTGTCCGGCTCAGCTCTAGCCTCTTACTAAGTCATGGTCCCCATCATTTTCTCATTGGTAGTCCCCACATGTGCTTCCAAGTTGGTGGACCTCATGTTCCCTTGTATGTCTTGCTCTCCCTTCACTTTGATTTAATCAAGAAGTAGTCCGAGGTGGTAGAAATGGGAGAGAGAATTATCATATACAACTATACCTCTCATCCTTCGAATGTAATATGCAACACAAAGGTTATCTTTTTTGACACTAGGTTTAGTTTGAATTACTCTACTTGACGTCATTTGAGATGAATTGACAATAAATATATATAGGGGGTCAAGTCTTTATGTTGGATGGATGAGAGATACAATCATATACGATAGTTCCCTCTCTCCATAGAAATGATTGAATCTGCTCTTAAAATTCACCAAAAGATATTCATACTAAAAGTTTAGATTGCCCCGAACCTATATCAAAGTGCAATGCATGTGCCATTGTGAGGTTTCATATACCAAAATAGATTTTAGTGACTATGGCAACGTTGAAAATCCTAATTGATGTGCCCGATTAGTTTTACAAACGTTGTTTACTAGGACTTAGAATGTTTTGTTTCGCATTATGCACATGCACGCCACAAAAACCTATCACCACATAGCCAGACATGGAGACCCAATCTATGTCGATGGCCTTGCACTTTTCAACATCTTTTCAACCGACTTTGAATCGTTGAAATCTCAAAAATGTTTTTTGAATCTTCATGTGTAGTATGTGATAAGAACTTTGCAACCAAATCGCAATAGACAATAGTCAACGGGAGGTTGACGTGGATGAGAGTTGTTAATTCTCATTGACATAGACTGAAGTCATATGCACACATGACCTCGGTCCATTCCATCTCTCAAGAGTGAAGCTAGGAGCACCTTAAACCAAGACAACACCCAAAACCAACACCCACGCCAACACCTTCAAAATCTTGCATAATAAGTACATCTTGATTTTGAAAATGTTCACTATGTGAACATTAGGCTCCCCTAACAGTAATGGATGATAACACAATTTTCATTTCGAAAATTTACATTTATGTCAAGATTTGGGGGGGGGGGGTAGGGGGACTTGTAGTACACCTATTATCTTTTGTTCTACTTGGAGGATTTTGGGGGACCACATGTATGCCAAATACCTCAACTTCTCGGTTAACGTGCTCTCCTACCTTAGCAAATGCACTTCAAAGAGCTTGCAACCTTCATTATCATATGAATTGAGATGGTTATTTTTGAATGGCTCATTTGAGGTTAGGTGGTGTTTGCTTTTGGTACATGTCACACATGAACATAGTACAATCTAAGTACACATCAAGAACACCTAAGTAGTAGGATGGTACAACTCATGCATTTTAGCTCTAGCCTCTTGAGTTTGTGTGACATCCATTTGGTGGGTGCTAAGGAATTTTGGCCCCTCCAATTGTACATGATGGCTCTTTCAATACAAGTGTTGTTGTATGGAGTAAGACTAAGTTATAGGAGTCTGATGGGGATGGAATCTCCTCCCAGCATCGTCCATTTCTTCAAACTTAAGGTATACAATTATATCCTTTATTTTTATTTTTATTTGTATTTGTATTTCCTTCCCCTTATAAGGACACCTATATGTGGGTGTTGTATGGTTTGGTGTGCCTCGAAGAATGAATGCAAAATAGACACGTGTTTGAAGGAGATTGCATTACATGATTAACATATGATAAGTTTTGTAGGCTTAGTAGTCAACATAAATGGTGCAACTTCAAGAACATATATCAAACTTACATGTGTTTAATATAGGGTAGACTACATGCTCAAAATCTGATAACCATTCTAGGCTCAATAGTCAACATACTTGAGGAGACCTTTTGACCATTTAAAAAACACAAGAATCTTCATTTTGTCAATGAATCACATATTCATAGGAGCTCCAAAATGTCTAAAAATGACTATGGCCTTGATGTGGATTTGTGGACCTTTTTTTAGTAACCGTTGGTTTCATATCCTAGGGGAAGTGGGATGGTCAAAAAATGTAACCATTTAAGACCCATCCACCTTACCACAACAAACAATCAAGTTCCCTTACAAGCTATACATGTCACCAAACCTCGGATACATGTATTCAATGTTCATGTATTAATACATATTATCAATGTGCATGGACTGCATATGAATAGATGTTTGAGTGTAACAATACTCCATACCACTATTCAGATTCATAACAATGTTTTGTGGGACTAATAATATTATGTGGAATATTCCTCACATTTAAACTGAATGTGAGAAATATTTTATATGCAATTGATTTGTATTCGGAATACATATATCCGACAACCAAAGAAGTAAGATGTGAATGCATGTTGTTACCTCCCACATGATGAAGAGATTCAATATGCCAAAGGCACTTATAGAAGGGGAGAAAAGAAGAAATGACTCCACGCCAATGCCAACATCTAATTAGGGGGTTGTTTCATCTTCGAGGTGGACCTTGAAGACTAATGCTTTGTTCAAAAGGCAATACCTTGAATGGGTATAGAGAAGGTGGACTACACTTATCTCCTCCAAGGGTTGGGTAGGGGATACATGGTTGGTTGAAAATCTCTAGTTCACCTAGACACCAAGGGCCACTTCACACACGAGTCAAGAGTTGTGACCATGAAATTGTGAGAGCCCAAAAGAAAGTGTCCAAAGGATGTCCCAAGACACCTCCAAAATCACGTAGAGTGGTCACAGACGCCTACCATGGTTGGGTGCACTGTAGTTGTAGGGTGCACTCGTATTGAAGTTCTAGGAAGTTCATCCATCCTAGCACTATTCCAATCTTAAGTAGCTTGAGCCTGCTATTCCTAATAAATGGTCTAAACAAACCATTTCTTTATTATATGATTTATTCCAAGATCATATTATGACAAAAAATATTCGATTAGATTCTCACATTTTGTTTACAAAAATGAAGATTTCAAGCCAAATAAATTGTAGACCAAAATCCAACACCTCAATATTGGAATTCTAAACGACAAGCGCGAGTGACTATGATATAAAACAACCTAGTACTACAAAGGAAAAAAATTATATACATACTCATGACATGCTAGATGATAGACTCGTGTATTTATTCTAAGGTTTTTAATTCAATGTGATAAATGCCTTCACTACATATACAAAATATAAATCATGAAACAAATAGGCCTTTATTATATATACAATCCACTTTCACTTTCCAATGAGAAACTTATAGAAGGCATAATTGATGGAAACCAAAGAGCACTTAAAGAGCTTCACATTTGGAAATCTACAACACAAAAGCAAATCTTAACAATAATGGATTGGGTAATCACTAGCAATGATAATCAAATGACAAACAATAAATGAAATCTTAAATTGGATAAAACTAGCACACCTATTACCATATTTTCTTTAAACCTTAGGACCCCCTTTTGTACATCTACCTTCACACTGAATTCAACAACTTTTTTATTTGTACGTACTAAAGAAATATAATACCTCCCTCTAATGTATATTATGTACAATATTTTCTCAAATAATATCTTTTTTACACTCATGTTATCCGGGATAGCGACGATTTGATTGAGCATTCAATCCCTTTCTATTTTCTTATTTAGTTATGTTTAAATTTCCTAAGTGGGGGAACTTGAATTTAGTCCCACCTTTTACACAATATGAGCCCAAAATGGTTGCTCATATTTTTTTTATGCTTAGAATTTACTTAGAATTGCATTTGGAGTGTTATTGAAACAATCAAAAGTATAAAAAGACTGAGGCTTGGTGTGGTTTATGTTTTAGGCCTTAAGCCTATTTTGTGTGGTTAATTAGAAGCTTAGTGGCATTAGGGAGTGTTTTGGTTAAGTGAGTAGTGTTTGATGAAGCAAGGAGAAAGGCCTTGGATTTAAATGTTTGATTTAGAACATGTTCTTGTTGGTTTAGGGGGTGAGGGTTTAGTGTATAGGATAAGGTCCTACTAAGTAGGAGAAGGTTAAGGAGTTTGTGGTCTTGGGTGCCCTCTCCTCCTCTTCCTTTCTCTCTTCTTTTTCTCCTTCCTCCCCTCTCTTCTCCTCTCTCTCTCTCCCTCTTCTCTAGGAATTTGAGCTCTTAGAGCTAGAAAATATGTGGGAATTAGTTAGGGGCTTAGTGGAATTAGTGGGCTTGGTTAGGATAATTAGGTAGGGTCTTGGTAGAATTAGGTAGATAGTTGGTTAGGCTGCTAGGATTGAGACCGTGGCCGAGCTTAGGCTGCTGGGATTGAAGACTGTGGAGCTTAGGCTGCTAGGATTGAGACTGTGGCCGAGCTTAGGCTGCTGGGATTGAAGACTGTGGAGCTTAGGCTGCTGGGATTGAGACTGTGGCCGAGCTTAGGCTGCTAGGATTGAAGATTGTGGAGCTTAGGCTGCTGGGATTGAGACTGTGGCCGAGCTTAGGCTACTGGGATTGAAGACTGTGGAGCGTAGACCGTGGCCGAGCTTAGGCTGCTGGGACTGAAGACTGTGGCAGCTTAGGCTGCTGGGATTGAGACTGTGGCAGCTTAGGCTGCTGGGATTGAAGACTGTGGCAACTTAGGCTGCTGGGATTGAAGACTGTGGAGCTTAGGTTGCTGGGATTTGAGACTGTGGCCGAGTTAGGAGCCGGGTATGGACCCTTGATGGGCCCGGGCGTGAACTCGATCGTATATGGCAAGGGCCAAGGGCCAAGGGCCAAGGTCCTAGGGCATTGGGGAATTTAGCTTCACATAAATAAGGGGGTGGCATAAGGGAATAAGTCTTAGTAGGGATTTGATTGTGGGAATGTGAATTAGTGTAGGAGGAAAGGGATAAACAAAGAAGAGCATTTTTCAATGCTTGTATTCTTATTATGGAATAAATTGGTTTTCAAGAATTGGTGGGAATTGAAATGGAGTTTTATGAAGTTGGTAAGAGGGAGCCATGCGAACATGAATGTGATACCCATTCCCTCATCCGGACTAGGACGCTTAAAGGTGGGTGGTTTGGCCTCACACACAACTTCTTTCTTACTTAATTAATTTTGTTTACACATCCTACCTCACTACATTCATGTATTAGGCATCACTCCTTACCAAGTTAGTGCATCCTTTAGCTCGGAACCTTCTAGAGCCTCGTGTAGGTCCTTGAAAGCCGAGTGACAATTCAAACCTTTTGAACTTCAATGGTCCGAAGTGTGGTGTCACCTTACTGAATTAAGTTCCCTTTCGGGCTTCTTGCCAACAAGGATTCACGATATATTTTTATATTTTTTATCATTAAATGTGTTTAAATTGGATAGACCACAAAATGTAACTTAATGGGAGTAGGGTGACGGATGATCTGTAGGTTTAACGTGTTGCACAATTTTCATAGATTGGGGCTATAATTTCCAATTCATGGGGCCAATAACATAACAGTGGATTTCTTGATCATTAACCCCATCTTTCCACCAACAACTTTCAGAATGGTCGTGTTGGTGATTAATCCGATTTCACCACATAAAGATTTTTTCTAATAATCAAAACTATTACCACAAAACATACTGAGGGGCCCCAAGAACAATAGAGTTGAGTACCCCCTTTGGCAGTCAAGTGGTCAACCCACTTGACCTTACAAGATAGGTAAGTGGATTTAGATTGCATACCTTGGCCGCGCTCCTCCCAATCCTAAATAAAAGGCTAAGGTTAGTTAGCTTACCTCAATGCTCCTCGTTTGATTGGGCTCGATGTAGTCCGAGCTGCTATCTTTTTGCCTCGCTCCACTTCTTGAACATTGATCTTATTTTCTTCCTTGCAGCTAACTTGGTTATGCGACTTAGGTTAGTCAATGGTTAAAGCATCATTTTAATGCACTGTAAGTTTGGCCTCACCATAATTTATTTATTTATTAAACATTATTAATTTTCTAGGGATCTAAGATTCGCTTCAATCGGATAAGAATCGCAAAAGTTACAAGGTTTGGAAGAACGATGTCTATTCAACCAATCCTCCAAATTCAAAAATTCATAGTTAAAATTCGTTATTATTTGGATTGAGGTTCACCATTCACCATTTAAAAGCTATAAAAAACACTTATAAGAAAAAATATGAATTTAGCAAAGTAAGCCGAGATGGATCCAACAACATCCCTATAATGCAACAGTTAACTAGAAGGGCTCAAACTATGTATCTCACCTTTGAAAATTCACATCTAATTCATTACTCCGTTAAATAATACGGTCTAAAAAACCTTGGAATTCTTTTAGAAAGAACTATAAGAGAAAAACATGAAATTAATGAGGTAAACAAAGATGGATTCAACAACCTCCATGTAATGCTACAGTCAACTAGAATGGCTCAAATTATGTATCCACCTTTGAAAATCCATATCTAATTTATTATTCAATCAAATCACACGTTTTAAATAGACTTGAAAAAATATCAAAAATTTCTATGAGAAAAAATATGAAATTGACAAGATATGCCAAAATGGATCCATCAGCCTCCTTGTAATGCAACATCCAACTAAAAGGGCTCAAACTATGTATCTCACCTTTGAAAATTCATATCTAATTCATTATTCAATCAAATCAAATGTCATAGATAGCCTTGAAAAGATATAAAAAATAAATATAAGAGAAAAATATGAAATTGGCAAGGTAAGCTGAGATGGGTCTAGTAGCCTTCTTGTAATGTAATAGCCAACTAGAAGGGCTCAAACTATATATCCCATATTTGAAAATCTATATTTAATTCATTATCCAGTCAAATCACTTGTTGTGAACGGCCTTGGAAAGTTAGACAAAAGTTCTACTTGGAAAAAAATAAAAAAAATAAAAAAAATAAAGTTTTAATAAGGCCAACAAGTTTGATCCAGTAGCTGCTGCCAAAATGAACATCGTAATTTTTACTCTAACTTTGGAAATTCATAACTATTTGCTATCTCAACCAATTTGCAAATGGAAAACGGCTTTGAATAGATATAGAAAATCTATATAAGAAAACAAATTAAAATATTTGGTTCTAGATGGTAAACTAAATATTTATGCCATCAGCTACCAAAGTCTACAATGCCTTAATTTTTAAACATATATTCTAACCTACCTCTAAGTCACAAAGAAAGAAATTTGTGTGTTTACAAACACACATTTTGACTAGGAGAAGGTAGGGGGAAAACTTCCTCAAGCCTTAGTACTAGATAATTGAAAAGAGAGAGTTTTTTTTCCTAATTACTTAGAGGTAAGGCTTCGTCTTACAATCAAAATGAAGAGAGAGAGATTTCAATGTGTGAGGAGGGGGTCTTTAAACCCTCTCAAAAAAAAGTTGGACCCCTCCGCCATCGGTCCCATTTTTTCAAACCCTCCCCAAATTTGGACTCGGGGGTATTTCCGGTTGAAGTTGCCATCATATCGCCGAGGTGGCGCCGACAGAAGTTCTTCAAGTTCTTTCTAATTTTTCGTCATCAAGTTGGCAAAGGAGCAAGTGGACAAGTGATTTTTAAAATTTTAAATTAATTAATGTAAATTTTTAAAATAAATCTTCATGCCGATTTTGCCTTCTTACGCCAAACACTTTTATTTGTCTTGTGTGACCTGCTATAACTAATAACTAATCCTTGCTTAGCTAGCTTCTACTAACTTAATCTCTTAGGTAGTTGCTTTTACTAGCTAGCAATTCTTCCTACTAAGCTAGTTTCTACCAATAGTTAGTGTTTTTTACTAACCATACATTAACTAGTTTTTTTCCCTTCACGGGTGAAAGCCCGAAGTTCTCGGTAATTTACTTTCTCCTTTTCGGGATCAAAACTAAATGAACTAAATTTTTCTACAATTCCCTATCAATTCTAACTTTTAATGCTAAAATCTTAACTAAAAGTGATCATGTAGAGTGGTAGATCATTCTAGGGGTTCACAGTCATCCACTCACACCTTCATTTGTTTGACGCCTTCCTTTATATACGTCGTCAATACTAACTAATAATAGAAACTTATTGATATTAATCTAATTCCCAACTCTCTTTTTTTCTTTTCTTTTTTCTAATTTTTTTTTACGAGACCATGAGCCTTGCTTCAAACTGCAAGCGGTTTGGATGGCTCACACTACATATCATCAAGTTTTCTATATCCCATGGAGTTGGCGACCCTACACTATCACCAATATAATCTCCAATGTATGGGTAGTCAATGACAAACTAGTTGAGACCATAATCCACCCTCAAAGTTGTTACAAATATTTAGTTAGGATGTGGGTACACGGTTTGTACTCCCAAAACAAACTCCCCAATCCCAACCTAGACATCATTCATTTTTAGTATGACATTTTGAGACGCAACAAGGTCATGTCGACTAGACCAATTTTGCCAAGTCGAGTGTAATGATTGGGACACCTCTCGATGTTAGTTTTGCTACTACAAATTGCTAGGACTCTAGTGTGTGACATATGCATCGGGAGACCTTCCGGTTTAGTGTCTGAAAATAAAACGCATGAGGTTTTAGATTTTATCTTGCACTAAGTGAATCACAAGGGTCGGAGCCCTCCAAATCCTAAGTAGTTATTGATAACATGACTTTTGACACTACAACGCATTGTGAGACCACCTAATCATGCATGAGCTATACAAGTAATGACATTAATTTGGATGGAAGATGGATGAAAAAGTGGTTGAAAAGATAGATGAATAAATGGGTGGTATATGTTGAAATAACTATGAA
Organism: Polytrichum commune; assembly: GCA_950295325.1. Classification (NCBI taxonomy): domain Eukaryota; kingdom Viridiplantae; phylum Streptophyta; class Polytrichopsida; order Polytrichales; family Polytrichaceae; genus Polytrichum; species Polytrichum commune. Next base: position 19,602,119 of record OX485805.1, read on the forward strand.
TGTATTGGTCTTTGAGAATGAAGACTACAACATGACATACACAATATAGTTGTAGAAGGACATACAAACTATATAGTAGTGTGAAGCGACACACATGCACCAAGGAGTGTGAGATTCCATAGGTTGCAATTTCAAAAAGAAGTGCTCTGAATAACTTTCTTTGCTCGGGGGGGGGGGGGGGCACTGGCGAAAAACGTAGGAACTACGTGCGATAAAATATAGGGTCTTGTATAAAAATTTGACATAAAATTTGTAAAATTATTAGATGTAGTATAGGGTGCTCTGGGATTGTGAAACATGATTATATGTAATATAGCATTTGACAAAACATGATTAAATTACCTAAGTGGTACATATAAAATAGCATGGAGAAAAAACGATAGTTTCAAAAATTAAATACTTTGTCACCAAAATATAAAACCGGCCCCACTTTAGACCTTTCGGAAATTGCATAAATGAAAAAAAAATGCCAGATAATTGCCTAAATGCATTAGGAAATGGGGGCTATCAACCGATAAATTTTGCACTCTCTAGGCCCACTCTCGGGTAAAAATTGAAAAATCTGAGCTACCTCCAGAAAGCTCGGCAATTAGCCGTTTCCTCTACAGAACTCCCCGGACTCTACTCCCGCCCTCTCTCGCCCCCGCCTCCGTCAACCCTAGTTGGCAGACCTCAACTTGGTGCAAGAGTGGCACTCTGCTTCTCCGAGGCCCTGGAACAATCGGAGGATTCGGCTTCCAAACAATTGAAAACAATCAAGCAATCACCATCGGAAGCCTAGACATATAAGTAATATAGGGTACCATAAAATCAACCATCCAAGAATTTATAATTACCAATAGGGTGCAAATAATCACAACAATTTACCATTATTTCAGAAATTAGCATCCCTTATAATCCTTTCTCATAGGTAAATAGCCCCCATTTTAATAGGTCATTATCGCAGGTGTATGCAAAATATACAAGGGAGTGCCCCCCCCCCCCCCCCCCCGAGTTTCTTTGAGGTCATTCTCAAGCCAACCTCATCCTATTCAAGCCTTCGGTGCTCCTCCAATGGCCTTGTAAGATTTTCTCTAGTTTCTAAGATGAAATCATTGTCCTAGGATTCTTATCTCTATTGTGAATCCTTTATATTGGTACATATTTTGTCATCAACCCATGTTGAGCAAAAAAACTGTCACCATAAATGTGTTTCATTTTAAATGTTCTTAAGCCTCTAACTTTCTTGTACCTCCAAAAACAACAAAAAATGGCATATCAAAATCAAAGGTAAATACTTGCATTTATTGAAATTAGTCAAACAATTTTTCAATATTTGTTAGATGCAACTACATTCTTTGGAGTGGGTATACTTAAAATTTCTAAAATTATGAATTGGATGTTGCACAAATTAATATTTCTTTTGAATTCTCTTGCAACATACCAAAAAACTAGAATTTTTTTTGCATTGGAAGGCCTCCCAATATTGTTGGAACATCAATATAAGGCTAGCACCTTCGTTGTATTAGTAATTAAGTCACATAATTACAACGTGTAATTTTTTGCGAAGGTAATAAAATATAACTATATTTAGGTCACCTATGAGAACCGCATTTTGCCATGTTTTTGGACCTGACAGGTCAAGAATGGTGTTTTGAGGTACATGACAAGACATATTGATATGTGCTAGATAAAGTTGTGGAGAGAGTGACAATTTGATTATGTGATATTGACAGTGCACACATTTAGAGAGGTATTTGCAGAATGTATTGTGGAGGCGGGCCCACGGGTAGGTCACCTAGTGCATTTTAAAAACGACGTGCAGCATAATATAGAGAGGATTAAAATCATTTGAAATAAAAATTATAAAGGAATTCCAAATAATGAAGGGGCCATTAAATGTAGACAATCCCATTATAAGTAAGTTAGATGGACATAAAATGTGGGCCATTATTTTTTTGTAAAATTAATATAGGGACTGAAGATAAGGATCCTAGAAGGTATGTTTAGTATGTTTGCTATGGTCTCCTATGTGTTTTCTTCATAGCTTTGTTTGCAATGATATTACTGTTTGCACCCTTTTTTGTTTCCATGGTTTCCCTTAACACTCGTCAATGCGTTAGGAAGTAGATTAGCTTTTATTACTTAAAAAGAATATAGAGTACAAAAAATTGCAGTGACTTGGACAATATAAGTAATGGAAGGGTGCAAACAAATGGGCCATTTTTGAAATTTAAGTAATTATAGAGAGGCTTTAATTCAGCCCTTGAAGGTAAATAGCCCCAAAACAAAAAAAACCCCCAGCCGCACGTGGTGCACAAAAATGCCTTAGAGTGACCTACCCGTGGGCGGGCCGTTAGTGTTGTCATAATATCCATGACCTTATCATAATGAAATGCCCACGCCAAATTAACAATTTAACCTCCTATTTTGGCGATGACGAACAAACAATTTCAACAACAACCACTCATAACGCAATATAATCTACATGTTATCTACATAGAGTTGTGATCCGTTAGGGTGGTGCGATCATGTTGAGAGTAGAATAAATAGGGAGCTTTCCCTAAGCCATTTTCACTTCTACTTCCATGGCGAAGCCTCATTGCATTGTGGAGCGAACATAAAACTCTCACGGCTTGCAACAAGATTTAGTTTACCATCCTCTTTGCTATCCCCATTCTTTTTTTCATCCATTGTTCATCCACCTTTATCCACTTTTATAAAAAAAAAAACCCTACAGTAAAACCTGTCTAAAGTGATATTGTTGGGACCAGAGGTAGGCTATCACTTTAAACAGGTTATCACTTTAGGCAGGTAAAGTACATACAGTATCATACAGTTGGGACCGAGTCGTGTTTATCACTTTAGACAGGTTCTACTGTATATATCAATACTTATATAGAGCATTTTGTGGTGAGAATTGACGAATTGCATAGGCAAGAGTTGCATAGACAAGAATTGCATAGGCAAGAGTTGTTGCGCGTCTCTAGCCAAGTAAGTTTACATATTGCATTTTTATTTTCATTTTCCATTAATTATTTTTTAATCCCTAGAAAAATGCATTAGGAGCCCTACCGATGCGAGTGCTTATATTGTTAAATTGTCTTTGAGCTTCTTGTATTGGGAACATGCCCGATGCAAATGCATTTATGGTTTATGCTTGGGTTTGCTACAATTATGTAGAGCAACCTACATGAGGAGGTTTCCCATTACTAGACGATCTTTTAGCCCAATGAATGTATTTCATTTGTAAATCATACATGTGCCCTTTTTGTTACATACATAGTTTTGTTTAAGTATATGATATTCTCATATTTGTTTGTCATGTTTATAATTTGTTGTGGGTAGTGGGTTCATGTGCTGAGTTGTAGAGCAAATCAGGAGGTCTCCCAATCTACATGGCTCTAGTGTAGAGTTATCAAAAAATTAGATCTTCCATCTCTAACATTCATTCGTTCACTATATAAAGGTTTTCTACATGCGGGAGATGGATACTCAATGGTTGAAGCATTTGGTGCCTAAAAATATTGGTGAAAACATTAAAAAAAGATTCTTCACCAACGGTGGCTACATATTTAGTGAAGGACCAGGTTGGGAAATGGGGTGCTGAGGTGGTGGAGGATACCTCTCCAAACACCATGAAAATTAGATTCGTATATGTGTAAGGTAAAACATCCAGATTCCATGATTGCTAATTCAAAAGCCCATTCCTATACCAATACAAAAGAAGGCCAAAAGAGGATCCAAACAAGTTTTGGGATAACTCCTAGTCTTAGGTAGCAGTGTACTTGGAGGAACACCCTTAGGGACACCTTGAGGGGCACCAGAGAGACATAGGAGGGGATCAATCAAGGATATGAAACCCCAAAAAAATCCAAAGGAAGCTACCTTGGAATGTTTATTGCGCATAAAAAATTAAATTAAAATTTTTTAAAAAAAGAATTTAAGGATAAATCCTAAAAACTAGAGACTATCAACCATGCCATCCACAACCATTTGGAGCCACTGTACATTGGCAATGCAAACCTCTTAACAACTTTGAAGGACATATTATGAAGGTGCCATTGGAATGTTTACACCTCACACCAATTACATGGGTACATAGGCAAGTTATTGAGGGTCATCGTCAACAATTGATGGATGTGGTAATAGCACTACATGGGTCTCATGCTAGAGTTTAAATCTTTGTGATGTCTATCAAATTGGATAGAGAGACCAAGAAATACAAAGCTTTGTCCAAAAAACCTAAATCCAAACAAGCTATGTTGGACAATGATTTCTAAATTAAATCACATCAAAGGTCAACACATAGTAGAGGCGATGGGGGGAATGATGTTAACTCAAAATTTTCCAACCAAGAAGATATTAAGGCTTATTGTAGTTTCCATGAGATTGTTCTTCTGTGGTTATTGGACAAAGAGAAAGTGATGTACATGTTCAAAGTGTTGAACTTGAAAATCCATGACAAAGGTGCAAGGCCCACCTCCTTCGAGGATGTCTCACAAGGAAGAGCAAGTTGGGTTGATAATGCAAAGCCGCAACCTACAATATTGCATTTGATATGTGTGTCCTTTGGGAGGTCTCCCAATGCAGATGCTTGCACACTTGCCATTTTTGTAGAGTATTCAATCTAACGATGCTCTTGGACGTGTTTAGAACTTTAAACTGGCAATGACAACAATTTTCCACGACACAAACAACATCAAAGAGTGTCTTTCATTAGAGAAACTTTGAGGCCTCAAGATGCCCCTCTTGTAGTGTTAGCCTCACACCCCCTTAAGACTCGTTTAAGGACGCAAAGAAAATCTCTTGGTCCCCAAACCCCTTATTTCCGCTCCTTTTGTACATGTACCTGAGTTATTGTAAATAATAATTTGACAACCAAGATTAACCCGATGGGAGGGGTCGAAGAGTATTAGTACCCATGAACAATGAATGACCCCTTGGAAAGTGCACCAACAAATATCAATATAAAATTAGAAGGTCTCGCAATATTTTTGAGTTTTGTACCCATGTATGGTGACCCGAGCTTGTTACACCCTTGCCCAGTCATGCAATGGAGTGTACTTGGAAGGTACTTAGGCCAAGTACTATTGCTTAAGCAATACTTTAAATCAAGGTTTATAACACAACTCTTGAGTTACTAAGTGTTTCTAATAAACTTCAACCTATGGGGCCCTTGGTCATTTATAAAGTGATTGTACAACCACCCCTAAAGCCGTAGGTATATATCACAAATCAAAGACATATTATAAATTATATTGTGAATATCTAATTTGAAGTTGACAATAAAAATGACATTTTGTAGAATGCTTTGTAAACTACATCTATATGATTGGAATGACAACATTTCTCACAATATAAATCTTAGGGCATTGTCTTAAGAACATAATAATGATTTCATGTTGCAATTTTTTTCTTCTAATTGAACAAAAATGAGAAAATACATGATGGAGAAAGAAAATTTTAAGACATCAAAAAACTTGTTATTAGTTTCTCAATAATATAAATTTAGGTGTAGAGTTGAAAACTATTGTGATTGTGATGGAAATCTTCTTGGTCTGAAGATGACGACCACTATGATCAAAGCCACTTGAGGTTTTCTTTAACTATTGTATGGCTCATGTTGTACCATATCTGTGCTCATGGGAACCAATGCTCGTGATAAAAACCTATAGGCACTTGGAAGATACGTGGTGTGGGCATACGGGGCGTGGACGTGACTTGTATGCAAACTAGATAATATGTAAGTTACTAGACATGCTTTAAGTTATTATACATAGGTCAACTTGACAATCGCGGAAATCATCCATCCACACCTCAGTTGACCTCGCAGTTGACCCATTTTGATTACATGGAACACTACAAGGGTGCAAGAGACAATGATTTTATATCATGGGTTGCGTTGCATAAGAGCAACTAAATTTCTAGGGACTAGCTGACTCACACCTCTTCCACGCTATCCAAAGCTTGTGAACCTAGTACCCCTCTAAACATGTATTCCAATCCACATAACCGATGATTAAAACACATGTTAAGCTCACTAACCTTGTAATGTACCTACTATGAAGGCCCTTCTCCACTTGATGTTGAACAAAGGATGTTTTTAGCCGAAAGGAGAGTGTACTTATTTTGTATTCCAATCTACTACTAATAATGCTTGTCGATCGTAGATGATCATCCATGTGTCAACATCAATACTTGGTTTTAGGTCAAGAAAATGCCGACCCTATAGCTACCAAAGGACCCCTCCCCACTTGCATGGGTTCTATGTGGTAGTAGCATAGCCACTACCCTTGACACCTATTGGTTGATGCCGTAATAAATGAAGTTTTATGAAAAGTCAACCTCATGATGTTGTTTGTTAACAAAGGCAACTCAATATTACACTTAAGGTAAATGGGAGGTAAATGGGGTTTATTTGGTCTTATTTGACGATCTATATTTGATTGGTTGTGGTTAGGTGTGGATCTATGAATGGACATTAATAGACATGTGTTTTAAATAGATTGGACTACATGTTCAAAATATGTTAATTATTAGACTAGGCTCAATAGTCACATAACTAGGGGGGCTCTACATGAACAATCTATTTTAATCATATGTCTTTACTCAATAATATCTCAAGAATAATTAGCAAGTTACGTTGAGTCTTTGTTACGCAAAAGTTGGTTTATTATCTCAAATAATGGTTGCTAATCATTTTGAGTTGGCACAACAACTGCATGGTGCCAGTTTCATATTGGACCGAATGTGTGAGTATAAGAGTCCACATTCAATGTGACATATTCACAACCATTTGGCAATGTGCCATATATCAACCACATGTCCCTGTCTATGCTTCCAACATGCTTTACACTTAGCTTACGAGAAAAAGCATAAAACCAAAAACATTATAAAAATCTAAAACACATGCTAGGAGAAGCATGCCATGGCTTGAGCTACCATATTGAAATTTGCTCAATTATCAAACGCATTTGGAAGGCTACCCTAAGCCTAGCACGGAATGACACATTGTCCCCACTAGTGATGGCAACGAGTGCAAATAAAATTAAGCCTAATTTGCTCTCGAAGGTGTGTGGCATACATCAAGGTGCCACCTAGATTGGATTTTATGCATCTTGAACTGCAATTTCCAAGTGATATCAAATAAGGTCACAAGCAATGTTTGACCTACATGTGAGTAGTAGAATTTATGAATATAAATTTATTGAAAAATGAAGCAAAAAACACTCTATAGCATCCAAAACCCTAAAACAAATAAATCAAACAATGTTGGATCCCCATTCAATTGGATAGAACACATGTCAACACTAACATTGAAAATAAAATATATTATCTAGCATGTCATCCATGGTGGATGCCATGGTGCCATTTACACCACCTTCTCCATGTGTGAACTATGCCCCACCCCCATTAAATTGTAAACCCTAAGTTAGGGTTTACAATTTACGGTTTGTGGGGGGGGGGGGGGTGGCATGGTTTCCTAATGCAATTGTGTTGGCAATGGTATTACAAGTGCAATCATCTCTTCTTCCCCAAAATAACTATATGTGGATGTGTCATTTACCTTGGAGTCACCCATACCCTTGGTATGCCTACAAGGAGCTTTAATTGTCAAGCGTAACTATTCACCTCATACTACCTAGCAAACTCAATTTGAACTCCACTTGATGGGCGGAAAACTCTTGCTCATGACTCTGGATTGGCACCAATTTGTTGGAGAGGCATGATTGAGGGATTGTATGTGAGTTGCTCAAACCTCACATGTTTTTATAGTGATATGTAGTGATATGCCCCCTTTCAATTTAACATGTCCTCATGATAATCAATTGGAGGGGGGGGGGGGGGGGGGAGGGGGTTGATTTGATGAAACATATATTGGTAGTGCATCATATCCTTGCGTGTTGAACCATATTTGTGCCCATGGGAACCAACCCTCGTGATAAAACCAAAGGTACTTGAAAGATACGTGTTGTGTCCATACATGGGTGTGGATGCGACTTATTTGTAAACTAGACAATATAAGTTACTAGATATATGTCAACTTGACGGTCACATAAATCATCTATCCACGCCTTAGTTGGCTCATTTAGACATAGCTTATCAAAAGAACGTAAGACCAAAACATCAAAAATATCTAGCACGCATGTCTAAGGTTGCATGTCATGGCATGAGCTACCATATTGAAATTGGCTTACCACTGTTTGGGAGTGGGGGGGGGGGGGGGGCTACCCTTAGCCTACCAAGAGATGACACACTGTACCCATTAGTGATGGCAGCAAGTGCGAAACAAATTTTGAGCCTAGTTACTCACTAAGGTCGTGGCATCAAGTGAGCATCCTTGGAAGATCTTCTAATGCATTCTTGGAAGATCTCCTAATCCATTTTGCAAGGTCTTACAATGCTATGCTATTTCTTTAGGTTTCAAGGGGAAGAAGTTCATTAAAAAAATTAATAAAAAAATTCCTTCCCCCCATATGATGTCATAGAAAGTTTCCCAGATTCTTGCTCCAAGTCCGAGGACATAGTGAAATCAACTCAACTTGTTCTTGAGTGTTTTGGGTATTCTAGGAGTATCCGCACTAGTCAATTACTTTTGAAATGTGGATCAACACAACTTCACCAAATGTCCATGTCCTTAGGTTCCCCTGAGAGTGTCATGGAGATGGGCTTGGGTTTACACATTTTTTAGCTTCTTCGGGTTACTTTTCCCCCGCTAAGAAATGTAATTTTGATCTATGACTTTGACATCTTATAGTGTTTTGATATTCTTCAAGGAAACAAAGACTGTAAGTTGTATTTGTAAATACTTTCAAGTCCCCATAAATGTTTCTTTGTATATTATCAACACTATTTTGAGGTTCCATGAATGAATATATATGAAAGTATTTATTGTTTGTTTCACATTTTCCCAACACATATGTTTTTTGATCTTAGGAGCTCTCTCGATGCATTTTCTCTGCAAGATTTTGAAGTTTCTACCACCCTTGTGCCGCCGAAGTACCAATCCCAACCAAGGCCCTTCAAGTTGATCATTCTCTCCATCGACGGTCTACTTTTTTATTCTTTGTTGAGGGTGAGATAGAAGGCCATTATGTGCTTAATGGACACGGTATTCTTAGATAAAATAAGGTTGTATGAACATATATATTGATTATCCAACACTTGCCTAAAGTTAGCTCGAAAGTTTTCATATGAGATTGTGTGATGAGTATATAGGGCAGATGTTATATAAAGTGAAACAACAAAGACAAAGACAAAGACCATAATCATGTAGTTTAGCACACCCAAATGAAACTGAAATTGCAACTCTTTGGTTAAATGAACTTATGCCCAAGTCTAAATATGGTATAAGCAATCCAAATTCAAGAAAAAAAGAATTATTATAGTACGCAAACATGTTAGACAAAATAAACTAATTCCACACTCTTAACCTACACACCTATAAGCATGGGACCGACAACTTAATGCTACACTAGAGGTCACCATCCCAACCATCATCATCTTCGCCATCGTTGCGCTCTAGTCTTTGTCGGTGCAAGTAAGTAGTAAGGTAGCAAACAACCTTAAATAACGGAATGTACTTAGATTTTGTGGAGTCAAATCTTTTTAGCAATCTTTTCCGTTTGCATTTAAGACCCCCTATACCCCATTCCACTCGTACCCTAAAACTTGTTTGCATCTTACTATAAGCGTTTACAACATCATTATCAACTAACAAGCTTTGCTCTTGACACCCAAACCTTCGCACAATATATTGGTCTCGGCCTTGGTAGCCGGGGTCACCATAAACATACTCAAAATGATTGTCTGCGTGCATAATGTAATCTCTCCAAGTCCTATTCCATGAGGATGCACACAAACATGACCACATCATGAAATGACCCAGTATATCTAGAGTCGATGTATATGAATAAATCATAGTGGTCAACAAACCAATTGTGTTGTTGATTGAATAATTTATTTTTCTACCGCTAAAGATCCTTACATGATTTGGGGTCATGTAAGGATGGAGAATCTTACCCAAGGTGCCATCTATGAACTCTATGCACCTTTGTTGAATAACAACATTGACAAGAAGGAGAAACATAATGTAATGACCTAACTTCAAGATACAAGCAAGTTGAGTTGAACGGAAGCATCAAAACTAGGAGAAGGTGGTCGGAGGAGAATGCCCTAGAAGTGGAGTTGCGAACCTCATAGAGAACCCTCAGCCACGGTAATAGGGCCCGACACGGAATTAGAAGGAAGTCGCGCGGTTTTATGTACCCTAACCCATGGTTATAAGACAACCAATGGTTAATGAAGGAATGTCTTCAAATTTTATACAAGGATGAGTAGATAGAGGGTATGATAAACTATTATGAAGGATTTTTAGGTACATGAGACTATGTTTTACATTCTATTAGTATAATTACACTAGTAAAAATCATTTTAGTTTGGATCAATCAATTATGTAAGAATTGATTGATTCTCAAAGAATGATTCATTATGTAGCCATGGCAAGGATAGGGTGAGAAACTTAAAAATACATACATAGAGTGGTTTGATGGTTAGAACCGTTTGTAATAGGAATCATCCACATACGTCGTAGATAAGTAAAAATCTAGGAAGTGGAAATGGTAACCATTCAATTATGTAGATTTTGGGGTAGTGAGAAAAAAACTATATTAAAAAAATGAGTTTTTAGGGATAAACGCCTCATTTCATAACAATGAAGTCATCTTAAGGTTAAATGTCAAAAACTTGAGCTTATCTTGTATCTTCTCTCTTTGAGACACCTTTATGAATTACAACTTTCTTCTATTAGAACTTCTCTCACTCTTAATTATTTTGTGAGTTGTTGGATGTTGCAACACTTTAATGGTTATTGTTGAGAGGAGAATAGTTTCTCTTAAATAAGCACTCAAGAGAGTAGTGTAAGGGAGAGATCAAACGCTTGAGGTTTTGAAGCAACAATGGAACTTTGATAACTACTTACAACTATTTGCTATTCAAATTGGAACTTCTGTCTTTCTCAAGATTCTTTGTGAGTTGTTGGATGTCATATTACTTGAAAAGTTACCAATTGAGAGAATAGTAGCTTCTTTTGAGCAAACACTCAAAAGAGTACTATAAGAGTGAGATCAAATACATTCAATGTTTCGAAGAGTTAATGGAACTTTGATAAGTAAAGTAATATTGAGGAATATCTCATTAGTGACTTGATAAATAAAGCAAAGTAACATTGAAAATTATGTCAAAACTATTCTTCTCATCATCAAGAAACACTCAATATTGAAATATTATAAATAAAGAACTATAAATTGTGTTTTAAGACGGAAGAATATTTTGCTATGTATGAATTATGGCGATGTGTGATTAAACATAAGTAAGATTGATGTTATAATATAATCAAATTTATCATGTGCATACTTGATACAATTATAGAGATCATAATATTATATTATAAGAAGTAATACTTGAGCTTAATAATAATGACTCAAGAATATGAAATCTTCCTATTATAACTTATCAATGAAATGATTAACATATAATTATAAAGATATAAAAAATTATTGACGCAAGTATATGTATGAATGAATGAAATAAAAATTTATGTACTATGGAACTTATATAATAAATTACAAGTTTTGACTTTCTTTGGAAAACTTATGCAAACTTTTGAAGAGTTCTTTTGTCATCAAAGATTAATGATATTGTTTTATATGATATAATTTTGAATGATATGGATGGAACTTTAGAATATTGATACATCTCTTAAGCCGCCTCTACCGATCAATGAGCCTTAGATTGAAAGTGGAATTAATTAAGGATGAGATTGTTTAACTCCAAATAATCATATGCAGATCATAAGGAGAAAAAAAGTTACTAAAATTAAGACCGAGCATATTAATGAGGCATGGTAGTTCTCAAGCGATTATAAATTAATATGATGTCGCACCGTGAATCCTCTTAGCTAAATTTACAAAGGAACGACCCATAAGATGCATCAAACTTTGAAAAACTGGATGTTGTTGACTTAATTTTTCTCGGTCACAATTATCACGTTATTCTATTTCATGCTAAAGGGCGTCATTGATACAAAAAAACAACAAATATAGCATCGTCAGTTAAAACACTCTCAAATCAATTCCAATGGAATGTATTTAATATTAATGTATTGTCATGCTTTAAAAACATAAGAAAGAATGTAATTCGTTGTTGAATAGTGAATTTATATAGTTTCCCACTGGCACTCCGGGGTTCCCTTGTGGTACGTACGTACATAACAAGTTTTGAACACACATCTAGGCACAAATTCTTAAATTCATCAAGTGTGAAGTTTATAAGATTCTTGAATTGTGTTGGGGTTGCCCTCACACTAGTTAAATGATCTCGAACACCTTTAGTAGGATTAATCGAACGTTGATCTCCTAGTTCTAATTCATTTGCATTGAAGATTTCGGACAAGTTATAAGTTGTAGCTAATGCAACATGCAAGAACAATAACATCTATTGATCCCACTCGTGAATCATGGCTATGTCACTACTAGATGAATTGGAAGAAGATTGTGTACTAGACTTAGATAAAAATCTCTCATCACTATTTGATGAGAATGTACTCATATCTATAGATTTAATATATCCAAGATGCCATAACACCATATTTGGTAATCAAAGACTTTTTGATGAATTTGAGATTATTCAAGGACATGTTTTTCAAATTTGGACTAGTGATGATAACATAAGTATCCCATATCTATAATTTTGGATACAATTATCGGACATAAATGAATCGAAGTGAACAAAAAATGAACTTTGTATGAAAAAATTTGCGTATGAAATGAGATATCGTTGCCAATGGAAGATGCGGAGAATGATTGGAAATTGAATCTATTCGATGGATTTGAAATACAAATATAATGGAAATACCATCAATGTCTTGAAGACTTTCAAATGAAATAGATAAACAAACACTATGTTCTATCCCTACACGCATTTAGGAAGTCCGTAGACGTTTATAGTCCCACTAGTACGTCCCATTTTTTTTTCGCGGCCGTGTTCTTGTTTTTTGTGGCCTCCATGGCTTTGAAAATCTCCGGACTGTGGTTGTATTCATGTTTGTTAACTGGCCCAAAACACGTGTCGTTCTTCCATATATCCGGATGTGCTCCTGAATTGTATGAAGTGGTATTGTAAGTGAAATACGAGGGCATCTGTGAGAGGGAATATGTTGCACTTCTCCAGAGGGCCAAACAACGATATGACTCGGAGGATGTGGCCTTAAGAGTGTGCCTATCCAATGAAGTAGCCGAGTAGGGCCGGCCACCAAGCGAGCATAGAGCGACCTCCGAAACAACACCATAGGGAGAATGGAGTGGGAAATTAATGAGGGGAGGTTTGGGACAGGTGCTCGTTGATTGCATGATAGTGTTGAGCACATAATTGATACGTGTAGAATGGGGCAAGAGAACCAAAAATTCTTAAACATGTGTTGCACAATATTGCTTTGGTGTAAATTAAATCGTGGCTTAGAGAGACCTGATAGTGTGAGGGAGATTTTGAACGTAGGGGAAAAAAAAACATGAAGCAAAGCGGCCAATGAAAGGTTCCAAAGCAGAGTAAAAATGATTGGCAAGTGCGGGTCACAAAGAAAGTGATTTTTTTGGACACAAAAATGATATCAATGGATAATGGCCTCACTGGAGTAGGTGAGTACGTAAATTTTTTTTGGAGCATCTACTGAAAAGTTCTTCCGAGGGACAACACCTCTACAGAAAAAAATCATGAGGGCCAACATTGTCACTTGTAAACAAGAACCATCGTAGTGCTATATCAGAGATTGCACGTGCACAACGTCCCACGGGCGAGCACATGTTTCATTCGAAGTTGTATAGTCATAGAGTTCGCATTGGGACCGAGGGGGAGGATGATGAAACCAAAGGCAATGACAATGAAGTAGTGGACCTAGCTGACGAGACACCATATGTTATTCCTTACACACAAATAAGGAAGGAAAATGACAACACTGGGAAGGGGAAGGCTGTGGTGGTTTTTGACTCCCAATCCGGAGGTGAAGACAACAAGAACAAGTGCAGGTGTGAGCCCAAAATTGATGCCCACATTGGTTGTTAACACTTATAAAACATTACAAGTGGTATTTTGGTGATTTATGATTATTCACAAAAATATAAAAAGAGTGAAGCTTGAAGAAAGCTTAGTTTGAATCATTAGGCTTTTGTGGAGTGGATTTAAGTAGGAGAAGGACAAACCTTGGTAAAGTGTGGTAGGTAGAAAACCAAGGTTAGTTAAATGTTCGAATTAGGATCCTTGTTGATCATTTGAGGGAGGAAGGCTTAGGAGATAGGATAAGAGTCTACAAAGTAGGAGGAAATCTCGAGGGCTTATCGTGAGCCTTGAAGGTGCTCACCCCCTCAAACTCACTATATAATCCCTCATTCTTCCCTCACTCATTCTATTTTTTCTTCGTGTTCCTTGGCACTCCACGTGTTATAAGTGTGGGTGCGTGGGAAGCAAGATAGGAGCACGTGTGTGTGCATGGATGTAAGGTTAGGAGCCAAGGCTAGTTGGCCTTGAAGAGGGCTTGACCTCTTGTTAGTAATAGTTGGGCGTGAATGATTTAAAGTTCAATTTATGGCTTTGTTTGAATATTTGGATTTACATTGATTAGCCTTATACTTATGCGGATGTGCAAAGTCTCTTATTGGAGCATTTAGTTTTGTTGGACTTCATATGAATTTTTGAGAGCCAAAAAACCGAGACTATGTCCAAACTTCCAAAAACTAGTGAAAAAGTGTAGGTTCAAAGTGAACAGCGTAGAATTGCGACCATATACTTTGTGGCAGTAGAAATATTATTGCATATTCATGTAGAGGACTTCATTACCTATCCATGGATACCAAGAACTCATTTTTTGGACTTCATATGAATTTTTGAGAGCCAAAAAACCGAGACTATGTCCAAACTTCCAAACTTCGAGATTAAGGAGTGTAAGAAGACATAGTATAGACTTGGCTAAGTTGCGTATATTCCAACGATAGATTGGAATCATACATTGTGTTACAAAGAGAGAAATCTCTACATGTCATTATAAACTTCTCCATTCGGACTAGGACGAAATTGAAGGGTGGAGGCTTTTTGGTGACAGCAGGGGAGTCCGTATGGAGGAGTATGAAAACCTTCATTCACAACAGTCAGAAGGACAAGAGGAAAAGAGGAAGAATAGTACATGTAGAGTCCAAGGTGGAAGGAGGAGGCTAGAGAAGGATGAAATTGGAGAGGATAATGTACAATCCCCAAAGACCCATATCTATAACTGCTATGAGGAGGAGGGTGATGATTCTGATACCAAAACGCATATGCCTCCAATAAGGAGCGAGAAGAAAAGTGGTGGTTTGGATGCTAGGAAGGGGCAAGGAATTGTAGGGGCAATTGCACATCCATGTAGTAGCAGCGGGCGGAACACACCACAACCAACTCAATTGGTTGGCGGCATTGGCGGCAACCATGTTTATCGATTGATTCAATCATACCGTTGACTAGGAGCTGGAGAACATGCACACAATGTGCAATCCATCAGAGTTGTGGGAGTGCCCGCGATGGAGGTGCCACAAACAATGAAGCCCAGGATAAATGGGGTAAGATGGCATGCACAATATTTGCTAGGTATTTGTTTTCCCCGACAACAACAAACATCAAATTTGCAGCACAATTTGTCTTTTGCCCATGGGTGTGCAGGTGCTTTTGCGGTTCAATACACAATTTTGGTTGTTGCAGCAAGAAGGGCATGAGTGTTTGGGAAGTCCAGAGCCATAAAGCACAAGGAAATAAGCAACCAATGTGAATTAGGAAACCAAATGGTTCAAGTGACAAACGTGTTTTTTCCATTGGTGCCCATTATGTTCAAGGAAGAAAGGCATGGCCTTGCAAACTTGGACAAGGTTGCAGTGCCTCATGCACCACGGGATTTGTGGTTGAAGTGGGAGTCAAACTATTTGATCGAGAAGCCCCAATTGTATTGATTCACTGAGCGCACTATGCAATGACCAAGCATATTGTATTCTCTGATGGACGAAAATTAGGATAGTATGGCCATAGTTGTCTCGAACTGTGGCAATAGGCATGGGAAGAGATTAGTTTCTGTTGTGTACGGTGATGGGGGTCTCGTAATGCTGGCAGACGTTGCAATGGTATTGTCCTCTCCACATGCACAGTGATGCTTGTGGGCACCATTAGTATTGCTACAACACCATCCTCATTTACCCTAACATGGAAACTGCCGGAAAGTGAGGTGTGGTTGTGGCACGTGATCGGACATGACCTACATTGTGTACATTGCAACATTTTTAATTGGGAAGAAAATTTGGAACTGTTAACCGTATTTTGTGCATGTCTTTTGATGATTGGAATGGTTGAATGAACCCAAAAATTGTGTGCACAACATGTTATATATATGAATGCAACCGTAGCAGTGGTAGCAATGATGGTTGTGCGCATTTGCCTTATATGCGCAGTCGTTGTGGATGCAATCGCACATGAGGTACACATATTTTCTGCATATCGCGGCATTTGGAACTATGAAGGGCATTTACAACTATGAACTGCATGTTCTGCATGTATTTTGTTGACCAAAATGGTTGATTGAACAAAAAAAAATGTGTGCACAATTTGTCTCATATACTCGTGTGAACGCAGCAATGGTTGTAGTTAAGTTTGTGTGCATCTGCCGCATATGTGCAATTGCCGTGTACGCGCATTTCCTGTGTTTGCTCATGTGCTTTGTATGCAAATTTTGGGCGAACTGTTGAAATGCACACGCGAAAGTTTTGTTGTTATTGACCTTTAGTATGTATGTACGACATGGTGGAACATAATGAGTCTATGATACAAATTTTTGGTCAGGATGTATGACTTTTTGAATTTTGATGAAATTTGTGCTCCAAATGGAAGTTAGAATGCCGAATGAATAGGAAAGTAGGAAATCAATGACTAATTAGTAGAAGTGAGTAAGAAGTGAATTATTTTCACTCACGTAAACTAAATATTAGGATGAGATAGTCGAATGGGCAGGGCCATAGACATGTGATCAAAATGAAAAGACTCAGAAGATCGAGATACGGGCAGACTTATTGGCGAGAGAGACTTGTCTGATTGATAAGGACCATAGGCAAGGAGAGAGTGTGTGCAAAGTCTCTCAATCTCCTCTCGGAAAGAGAGTGACTTTCCTGGCCGCAGCAACAATCGAGGTCTTTGCAGAAGTAGTAAAATCTTGGGTGTGAAGCCATGTATTGTAAAAAACATTCTCTTCATAATATAAAAGTGTGATGCGTCTTTCTCCCTTATCTCCTTGAGTAATCTACTATGTTGATTGCAAAGTTCTTGGCGATAACAGTCAATCAGATAGAATTCTGAGGGCGTAATGTATATGATCCATTAAAGGTCTAACCTAGAGAAAAGCAAAGACCATGCACATTGCTCATGAAGAATAAAGCTTCTTTACCTTACTAGTTCTTATTTGGGATAAAAAGGTGTGAAACCCGGTAATCCGTACACGTCAGAGAAGACAACATTGGAGTTAAGCATACTCATTCATCCTGGTTGGTGAGGGAGTGAATTTGTATGGGATTGACTATTTGGTGTAATCCTCTACTAACACAATATTCATTAAAATGAGAGTTTTCCAGTGAATTGAGAGTACATAAAGCAAACTATTAATCCAAGAATGAAATGAAAACCACTAGAAAGTTGTAGAGTACAAGTAAAAAAATAACATTTGATTTTCCGCCGTAAATTTTGCCGTAGTTTCCATTAAAATGAGAGTATGTTAAGTTGGGAAATCGACTCATTTAGGTTGACTCAACCTAAATTGACTAACATATTGTCCTCATTTAGGTCGACTCAACCTAAATTGACTAACATAATTATCCTCATTTAGGTCGACTCAACTTAAATTGACAACATAATGTCCTCATTTAGGTCAACTCAACCTAAATTGACTAACATAATTATCCTCGTTTAGGTCGACTCAACCTAAATTGACAACATAATGTCCTCATTTAGGTCGACTCAACCTAAATTAACAAAATATTATTCTCATTTAGGTTGACTCAACCTAAATTGACAACATAATGTCCTCATTTAGGTCGACTCAACCTAAATTGACAAAATATTGTCCTCATTTAGGTCGACTCAACCTAAATTGACAACATAATGTCCTCATTTAGGTCGACTCAACCTAAATTGACAAAATATTGTCCTCATTTAGGTCGACTCAACCTAAATGAGTCGATTTCCCAGCTTAACATACTCTCATTTTAATGGAAACTACATGTCTGAAGCATAATCTAGTATTTATCAACCTAACATGACTTTTAGGTGTCCAAATGGCCAATATTATTTTGAGAGGATCCCACTCTCTCAAAATATTGAATATCGTGTTTACTGATAATTCCCCATTCGTTTAAGTGAATCCGGCTAACATGTGACAAGATTAGCCTTGCATGTGATTCCCAAGTGTGGTTACTTTGTCACAACGGCAATATAGATGACGTTGAAAGAAGAAGTGTAATTAGGACAACCTCAAAATGTAATATTTCCCATGAGTACACGGAGTTGAGTGACCAATCATATGTTTCTTCTCAACTTAATAAGATCAAACTTTGTTTGTTAAGATTTCCTTTTGTTAATCTCCTAGTGATTGGGCAGTAGATAACTAGGGAATCTGTAAGTGAAATGTTCTTATTGAGAAAAAACTACAACTTTTATCTATGCGCAAAAGAGTGGTGAGTGCAAAAATGTTCTATACGAGGAACTCTTCTTCAAAGTGAGAATTAGATGTGAACATCGTGAGTGTGTATCGTGGTACCAAAAAGATCTTTACAATGTCCCTTCTGAAATTGTGGGCTTCACCCCAGAGTCTAATGTGGTGACCATAAGCTCAGGAACGACGAGAAGGCGGGGAAGTCGAAGAGCTTGGTCGTGGAAGGTGAATTGCGGAGAGGAAGGGAGGTGCCATTGTCCCATAACGTTTGGCGGAAGGCTCGAGAGCCAATATAAAGAGAGTAAGGGCCAAGTACATCTTTGAGAACTTGACGCTTATTGATGATTGTTACTAAGACTATGGCCCACTCTATGAGACTTAATACTTGGAATTGGTTATTGAGACTATGGCCAACACTCACTAGACTATGGACTTGGGGATTTAGACTCGATTGCTTAGTTACGGTACGCTTAGTTCTGGTCCTTAGCTCTCGCCACTTGTAATTAGACTTTTTCAAATTATAACAACTCATTTTTAAAGTATTAAATGAAACATTGGTTTCTTAATTTAGAAGAAATGAAAAGAGATGGAATATAAAATTACCAGCTCTGATAAATTAATTCAAAGGTCTGAGGAGTATAATGGGGTGATATTGGGCGTGGGTGCTAACTTGTGGTATGACCTATAGTCACTGGATACCTAAGGAAGAGACTATGGACTAAAACAAGGTGCCTTGGCCTTGGGTGTATGAGACTATTGCTCACTCAAAAGACTATGGTTGAGCCATGACTCTTTGTATTATAAAACCATAATAAGAGGGATAATACTGTCAAGCATGAGTTGTAAGGGAGTGATTGAGTAATTGCATGTACTGCACTGAGCGACCTTGAATGCCTAAACCCAAATCTAAGAGGACTCAAAACTCACCTAAGAAGATGTCTAGCTACCTTGGGGTTGTCATACTAATTTCATTTCATAACTCGTGTAATTTATCAATCAACCTAATAGTGACCCCTAGATGTAAAAGTCTGACACTCATTTGGTTTTCCTTGTGTGGTTTTCTTAATCGGAACCCAAACCCAAAAACTATTTACAAAGTTTGTTTATGGGACATCATGATGTATGACCCTACGGTGCACCAAGCACTCAACCGCGGCCGTGTTGTCCCAGATCCAAAATCTTGTATGTATTTCCTAAATACACATATTCACAAGAATGTGTAACCCATCAGACGTTACGTTTGTGGTCCTTTACAACTGGTCACCACCAACCTCGCGTTCACCTTGTTCCACTGTGGTGCTATGGCTAAAAATGCGCAAAAATTGGCTCATTTCCTTGGTGGCATTGTCGCAACCCTTGTTAATTCCCCTTAATCATCTTAATCATTTTTATTTCTGTCAAGGGTCATGAGCGCTAACCCTTCGCATTCTGCTATGCTAATGATTAGCTCCTCCTACCCCGGACCTTATAATTCATAAGAGGGAAGCAACCCTCCTACTTTGCTTTCGGGACTCACATCTTAATCGGTAGCCAATTCTTAGATGTAGACTTCCACCCATGGAAGTCCAATCTTATGTTGATCATCGCATTGCCGGAGCAACATTACAACAACCCAAACCATACTAGGCAACTATGCCCTCACATTGGGCCAAAGCCCATGTAGGTTGTGCCATTCGGCCTTGGGTGGGTGAGGCCACACCACCTCACCCATATAAGCCTCTAGGACTTTTGGTAGGGCCCCTACCCCACCGTCAAGAAACCTTTTGTCTCTCTTCCAAGAGTTGGGGCCAAGTAGACATTTTCCCTTAGCCGCTGAGCCTAAAAGCCCCCAACAGCTTCAGACCATCATAAGGTAGAGGGGCCCTTTCCTGCTCGAATTTCAGATTGGCATGTTCATTGGGGAGTTATTAAGGGGGAATCAATCTTGGAAGATGTGCAAAGTACATTGGAAATTGGACCAATTGGAATAATTAATTTTGGATTAATATTGAATTAGTTATGAATTTTGGAAGGAAAACTCATAGGGGTACCCAAAACCACTCACCCCAAAAATGTACACCATGATTACTAGAAATTTGAGGTTGGAAGCTAAAATGTACCTCTTGTTTGGATAGGTCTAGTGAGCGGTTTAAGGACCCGAGCAGGAAAGGGCCCCTCTACCTTAACTTCCTTGTACGATGTCTGATGCTAATAAGCAACCATTCTATCTTCATCTACGCTTCGTGTAGATGCCGATGGACTCCTCACTTGCCCCATTTGAGCAAGTATTGAGCAAGTTATGCCTGTTCAAACCTTGGCAGTCCTGGGAGCCACTCCCAGGCCACTGCTGTACCACTAAAATTGCCATAACTCCTAGCTCACACCTCCGATTGAGGTGTTCTTGAGCATTTTAGAACCTACACGCCATAAGCTACGCATAGCTGATGGCCTTACCTTCATGCCTCCTAGCAGGGTTGTTTTTTCACAAAGTTTTTACCCATCCACGTCCCAAAACCTCGAATTGAAAGGCAAAAAAAATTGCAACCCGTCCCAAAACCGGTAATTTCAAAACCAACCCGTCCATGGAAAGGTTGAAGAAAAAACAACCCGTCCCAAAACCGGTAATTTCTAAACCAACCCGTCCATGAAAAGGTTAAAGGAAAAAACAAATCGATAAAGATAACCCGAAAGATGTCGGCATGTGATTGGTGCACTTGCCACTTGGAAACAATAGTATCTTACTATCTTCGTTCATTTCTGCTTTTTCTATTATAATTACCAATTTGCCAGCCTGCCACTGCCCCATTTTGTATGTTTGTCCACAGACTAGTTTAGAGAAACTGAACTAGACTCAGTCACTCAAACTCAACCGGTTCATTTGAAACTAACTCGAATTCAAGAAGTTGGAGAGTGCCGCTGAAACAATCTCCTCCTGCAATCTTGAACTTCAACAGGTGTTTTCTCAAACTCAACCGGTTCATTTGACGACTGCAATCAAGTTATCTCTCACCGGTCTCTCAGTTGCTTTAGTTTTCAGTTGCATATGTTCGATTCATTAGCATCCTAAATCTTGAGAGTCTTATTCCTCTCTTTTTAAACTTTTTAACATGTTTATATATACTAATTCTTATTCAATTACTAAGTTTACCTTCAATTGTAATCTTTGACATTATGTTAAAAAGGTTCTAAATTTTGTAGTTGATGAATTAATGTATGCAGGTGAATCAAACACTTCAAGATTGATAGTTTGATTGGGTATTAGTAACACTATATTCGTTAAATTGAGACTTTTTGGGCATTTTGAGACATTCACATAAATAAGGACAAGGATAAATGGAACACATATTGGAGAAAGTTGTAAGATGCGAACACTTTGAAGCGGGTGTTTAGACCAAGAACCCCATTAATATCTCATATTCGTGATTGTTTAGGGTGAGCAATCCAAACCTTAGGCCACGTTGAATGGGAAATCTTAAAACATTCATATTATCACACACAAAATATGAGAGCTTGTATGAATATGGTTTAGGCAGGGCAATCCAAACCATAGATCATATTGAAAGGGAGATATGTCAAGCAATATAATATAACATACAAAATATTCCAAACTCATATTTGTGATGGTTTAGGTAGGGCAATGCAAACCTTAGACCATATTGAAGGGGAAATCATGTGACAATTATATTATTGCAAAAAAAACATACAAAGTATGGCATGTAAAATGCATAGCATGCTAACACCACACATCCATTGGATAGTGCGACCCAAAATCATATTGCCTATGGCCCAAAACCCTACGCCTACTATGGCCTATCTAGCCTCGGAGATTGCCTCTTTTTCTTTTGCTTTTTTCTTTTCTTTTGCCTCTTTTTCTTTTGCTGCGGCTTCCTTTGCTTGCATTGCTTCAACATTCCTGAAAATCTCCGCCCTGCGACTATAGCCATTCTTGGGGTGACCGCCATCAATAACACATTTTGGATTCCGTCGGCCGCCCGAATTATACAACGAAGAATTCGAATACGATGAAGTGGACTATCTTGCATTTCTGGTCATGGAGTAGAAACGCTCCAACTCGACGGACGTACTAGCCCGCATAGGTTTACGGGTGGGAGCAACCTGCAACGCGTCAATGCAAGAACACACGTGTTAGTTTAGGGAGGAAGACCCAAACGTGTCACACGTTCATTTTTTAAGTGCGGGATGATTGTAATGCGCGGTTAACCAGGTTTTGGGGGGGGGGGGGGTTCACCTTGTCACCGGGGGCGTTCCCGTCGGAGTTGGCGAGGAGGGGCAATGCGTCCCGCAAAGGAATAGGAAGGGTGCCACTCTTCGTTGGCCGAGCGTCCATCCGCAGCCGCCGTTGAGGTGTAATACTGCCGCCGGGCCGAGAGGGGGACGTCCGGACGCATTTGCGATTTATGCCCTTGAGCGGCGACGGGGACGGAGAATGCCGGAAGATTTGCTTGGGTGGGGGGCTATCGACGACGCCGGCGTCAAGAGGCTCCTTGGAGTAGTCGATGGTGGACGCGGCATCGTAGACGGTCTCGTAGAAGAAGCTCCCCAAGTTTGATTCGCTGACGATCTCAATCGAGGGCTCCAAACGCTGGCGCAAAAAAGGAAACAAAACAAAACCCAAAGGGAGGGGGGGAGGGGGGAGCATGTGAAAATCGATATACAATTGAGGCATAATATATCACACACAATGGCACACCATGTAGTATCTCAAATGAGTTTATTATATTTCGCGTGAGCGTACAACTCTCTGTACATATAGTCCTTCGGATCCATGTATCTTTCGCCTATCGGATTACAACTAAGGAACCGGGGCACGGGTAGTCCGCTCCCCACGAGCGTTTGAATGTACTTAAGTAGGTCTAACAAAAAGCGGTCTCGGACCTTTTCGACCGTCCACGTAGGGCAAACTATGAAGTTGGAGGTCGGGTTCAAAATGTTTTTGGAAGCGTTGTCATCCACCATCAACGTGTTGTCACGGGTGGGGCGAACGTCGTAGGGACAGCCAACCATAGTTGGACGCTGGTCCCATACAACTGGCTTCAAGACCTTAAGAAACTGGTTTACGGCGGGGTTGTTGGGCTTCTTCACAACCCTGCCCTCGGGGGTGTATAATGTTTTACAAGAATCTTCTCCTAGGACCAAGCACGGGGGTTGGAGTCCCTTGAAGATGAACTCCACGACGGCCTGGGTGTTCTCGGACTTCATGGAGCTCCAAACGATCACCCACCATTTGGATAGGGCGACCTCAGGAAGCGCCGAAGCCACGGGCGGAGGTACACTAGCTTGCTTTGATGTACGCGGGGGGTCCATCGTAGTTCCCGTCCTCGGGCTTGCAGAAAGGCACCGTGGGGACCCTGGGACAGTGCACGCACTGGACGAGGACCCCGTTGAGGTCTAGCACCAGGAACCGTGTCTTGGGCGGCGGAGACGGGGAGGGCAAAATCGGGGGGACCACCACGCTGTCCTCCACGCTCCTCGGGGAGGACCGGTGGGGAGCCACGACGCTATGCTCCGATCCCTGCGGCGACGAGCGAGAGAAGGCGGCGAGGACTATGTTATGCTATGTCCATCTCAAGCAGAACGGAAATTTTGTGCAAACACAAGAAGAATTGGACCATTGGTGGCAGCAAAAACATACAAGGGGAACAACATACATTGGGACACGGATGCAAACATATGGGCGCCAAAAATAATAATTTTATTGTTACAAATCTCTATGTACAATTTTATGGGGGGGGGGGGGGGGCGCGGTGAACGAGGGCATTCACACTATCCTAATTGTACATCTACAAAATTGGTTGCGCGCCGCCAAGGTTGAGCGTAGTCGAGTGAGGCGAGACGAGGGGGATCGCGGGGGGAGCACGTTGTTGGGTGCGGCGGGGGGGGGGGGTGTAGTTCCTCATAGCTAGGGGAGACATGACCACGCCAACAAGACAATGACCAAGGAAGTTTGGGTCGGTCGACCCAAACTGGGAGGGCTCAGTGTGTTACCTCGCCCTGGTCATGTCTCGACGATGTGGATGCCTCCACCGTCCCCGGTGCCCCACCTCTCTCGCCACCGCCTTCTCCGCCTACGTCAGGGACCTTGTCCTGCAAAGGTTGAGCATCAGGCCCTTGTCCTAAACCAATCTCCGCATATGCATCATGCATGGGTTCATCGATTTGGTTAGGAATAGAGGTATCACCAGGCCCTTGGAGGCCTTCAACATCTAACATGGTTGTGTCTCTTTGAGACACAAGTTTGTCAAGGGAGGACTGAGCTGCTTTGGGGTTTGGGTCGCCCGACCCAAACTGTCCTGCATCGGGGGAGGCGCCTTGGGGCACTACAGTCGAGGGTGGGTCTGGGTCGGTCGACCCAAACATCCTGGGATCGTCCGCCTGGTGAGGGGGCGCCATCACTATGGGGGGCCGTAGTGGTGGAGGGCCCAACGGGGAGGAGGCTCCAGATACGCGCCAGATGTTGGGATCGTCCACTTGTTGGACCGGCGCGTACGGAACATGGGGCGGCCGCATCATGTGCTGGAAGCTGAATGACCCTTGCGACACTGGGTGCTGAGGGATGCTCTGCGCTGGGAAACCGGGGGGCAAGTGCGGAAACGAGCTGGACAGAGCCACCACCAATCATTGCGCCCACATCCCTTGTATGACTTGCGATATCAAGTCGGCGCTGGATGGAGGTTGGGCCATCGCCCTTAGTCTTTCTTGTTCCAAGAGGAGAGCCCTCAGCTCTGCGACCTCGTTCCGCACGGAGGGTTCTTCCGCGGCAGCCCTCTGCAGGCGGGCGCGCTGCTCCTCGTCTCTACGCATCTTCTCGTTGGCTTCCTCCACAGTGAGGACCTCGGGTTTCACCCTAACCATGCCTGCGAACGCTGTCGGGGAGGGGGGATCCGATCTGAGCTGTTTGGCGAGCTCAATGTCGTCGTCGTCCTCGCTGCTAATGGCAATGGTCTCCTCCAATGCGTAATCGCCATAGAGCTTCTTTCCCTTTAACTTCCTCCTCTCCCGGAACGTGGCAATCGCGTCCCTGGAGTACATGTCCCTCGCATCGTCCACCGTAAGGACGGGCATCATCTTACTCTGCGGGGTTGCCACACGCATAGCCTTCTTCCTCTGAGGGACTTCAGATTCTTGCGTGAATCCCGTTGCCCCTTCCTCCACATCCCCTTCCTTTTCCTCCTCTCCGTGTTCTTCTTCCTCCTCCTCCTCTTCCAGCTCTCCACCTCCTGTACGGGACGGATTGCCCGGATGCAACCCGACTAGAGGTTCGGGTAATTGGGTTGTTGCCCTCATCGCAATTTCTTCCGGGTTGATCCGCCTCGCCCTATCAAGAGGGTTCTCACCCCCCTCAACAACCTCGTCCACGTAGCTTCCCGGGATCCAGTCGAGGATATCCATCTTCTTTGCCAGCGATTTCTGCGTCCTGTAAAATTGCAGATCACCATCCTCTATGTACGAGTAGATGTTCAACCCCAACATCTACACAATCCAAGTTATATAGAAATTAGAATTTGCAAGACAAAAAACAAGACCAAAAACAATATCTAGTTTGGGTCGACCGACCCAAACCAAGAAAGAGCCTGGTTTGGTCGAACGACCAAAGCTGCGCAAGAGCTAAAGAATATAACTTACCATGGCAACATAGACGGGTTTCGAGCCCCCGAACACGTTGAAGATACAGTCCCCTCTCCTAGTCAGGGTCCTCAGCATCCGCATGTAGAATTCCATCCGCAGCTCATCTGCAGGATAGTTTGCGTATTTGGCCTCGTCGTATAGGCATTTGCTGGCACCTAACCCATCTGGAACTTGGAAGAGCTTGTCCATCCGGGACATAGGGTGGTTCGGCACCTTCAACAACTCCGCTTTGTACACGAAGTACAAACACAAGACGTTGACGACCTTGGTCTTCTTGTCCTTCAACGACGTGTAGGCCCCCTCCGCCGGTGCGGCGATGTAGTGAGACTTGGAGACTGCATACTCCGGCTGCAATTTCCGGACAAGGTCGTACACCTGCTCCGCCCTCCTATTCTCGACTATCCATAGCCAGATATCAATCTCCTTGAACTTAGGACTCGCATAATCGACGAACTTAGATAGGAAGGGGTCGTAAAACAGTGTGCTCATCGTACCCTCAAATGAGCTTCCAGGAATGTTCATGAAATCTATCATTCCGAATGGAAAACGCCCCCCTGCTTTCGTCCTTATGGCCATTCTGGCGTCCTGACCTGGCCAGCCCTGAATTTTCAAAGGCTCGAAGGTGACAAGGTTGAAGTAAGCGTCCCCTTCAAACTGGACAATTTTCTTCTCCTTGATGAAGTTCGAGAATGCACGCGCTGTGTGATCCGGAAGCGCCCGGTTCTTCCCACCCTTCACCATCTTGGCCCGCAAGAAGTCGTCCCCCGCTTCCCTTATTAGAGCCGCCATGGAGGCACTGGTGAACTTATATTCAGCTTTGAATGCTCTCCAGTTAGCCTCATGAACCTCGCCGTCCACGACAATATTCCTCTCCGGCACCAATTTATGCAGCTTCTGCACTATAGTTGTCTTCTTTTTCCTATTCTCCGTCCATTCCTTCATGGTGTAGCATGAAGGGACGAAGGATTTGGGCTTTAAGAAGACAATCTTCGGGTACACCTAGCACCTTTTCGCCGTGGGCGTGAAATGCAGGATGTGCGCCGCCGCCTTCTCCATCTCCGTCTCGGAAAAGCCTTGAAGAATTCTAAAGAACTCTCTCACGAGAGGCTTCATTTGTTTGAAGCGCGTGGTTTGGTTGAAGAAAATTCCTGTGTCCGGGTCGATGAGCTCACCCGTCTCATGCTTCTCAAATACACTCTTCCACTTCATCCAAACGGAGTCGGATGCTGTGATTAAATAAATCTCCCCTCTAAGCTCGTTGTATTTCTTCTGTTTGTGACTAGCATTATCAATGGAGGAGAATTTATTTATCATTTGGTATTTGAAGTCCTGCATGTGATCAAAACAATCATTTGAATGCATGTTAGATATGAACATGTGATTTCCAAAACATATCATGACCAGTATCTGCACCAAGAGTTTGGGTCGATCGACCCAAACTAAAAAAAACATGACTGCAACAAGACTTTGGGTCGAGCGACCCAAAGTACACAAATAAAGCTGCAAAAGGAGTTTGGGTCGTTCGACCCAAACAATACTCACCTCCCACTTGGGATTCTTGTCCTTTGCATTCTCCCTCTCCTTGAGAGGCCTACCATAGAACTCCCACACCTCCCGCGAGGCCATGATATTCCTTATCCAGGAAGCTTGGTAGGCCCTTTTCTTATTCCCCATGTTAAAGTAACGGGAGATGTCGCTCAGTCGGGTCTCATCGTCAGACCACGCCACTAGTGCCTTCCACACCTTCAACTTCACCTTCTGATGGTTGGGATCGTCCCACTCAGTCATCAGTTGGATTTTCTTGGAAGCCTCAACGCTGTGTTGGCCGTCTATGAGCCAAAAATCGCCTTTCTGAATTGTCGCCCACATTTCAGGGGTAGGCATTTTCTTCAGTCCCTGGGGCATCACTACAATGGTTTGTCTGTCGTCTTTGAATTATTTGCTAACGATCTGCGCGATTATCCAATCGACGTAGGCGTCTTCTTTTGCCCGGACACATTTTTCTGGTGGCGCGAGATGACACTGACTGATGTTCACGTCGAATTTGAAATCCCTGCCCATGAAAAAGAAATGGGAGCACTTGGTCGTGAAATTGTTCACGATTTTTTGGATCTCCCCTGCATCCACTTCCTGCCTTGGCTTCGGCATGCGCAATTCGGGAGAGACTGGCTCGTCAGTCATCACAGATGACTCTCTCGCCCTCTTGGAGGGAGTTGTTTGGCGGCTGCCAGAAGGCGTAGGAGTCTCGCTAACCGCCGGTGTCTCCGATGGAGTGGTTCATCTTGAGCTAGCCGGGACTGGTTGCGGCATCCTCACCGATTGAGGCCTTGACGACCCTGCACCTTCCTCAGTGGGTACCTTCCGCCTGACGGGTTGCTGAGACTTCGTTTTGCTCTGCAGGGCTTTGTTGAGCACGCTGATTGCATGCTTTAGTTTCGTAAACCGGCTCAAGACCTTTGTGTTCGATGTACTGGCATCGATGAAAATTGTCTCGGGTTTGATTACGTCAGGTTCGACACATGACTCCTTTGCATATGTAGCGTCAAATGGTTCGACGAACTGGTGCAGAAACATATGAGCATTCTGCACAGCGCTGTTCTCAAGGATGACGTCTGCGTAGTCTCCAAAAGACTGGACCGACGCCACCTCCCATCCCGTAAGAGTCGCCCAGGTATGTTTTTCCACGGTCCCTACTTTGACAACGAATATCATTTTGTAAAGGGAGGTTTTTACTACTTGAATTGACCAGGCGAGGACAAGCCCGTCCTTAGGGACATATGAGTCATCCTGAGGGGTTTCGTGCTCCTGCCATAACACGTCTGGCGCAAGCATGAACCACCTTTCTCCTGGTCTTTTCTTTGGGGCCATCTGCAAAGAAAGAAGCAAGGATGTTAGTTTCGGTCGTTCGACCCAAACTTCTTCAGAATAGATTAGATGTCACGTGATGGAAGGGAAATATAATGCATCAACGCATTTATTTTTGGATTGTGTCTTGTTATTTTAGAACTTCATTTATATGTTTATATGGTATTTCGTTATCTTGGGTGGATTTGCGTTTTATATTGTCATCAAGGATTTCTTGATAAGTTTATATTGTAGAGGTTGCGTTTGGGTCGACCGACCCAAACAGCAGGCTGTGGTTTGGGTCGAGCGACCCAAACTATAGGCTGTGTTTGGGTCGTCTCCCCAAACTGTTCTATTTTAATATAGTTTTTTGAACTTGGCATGTAGCATATACAGTGCTTATGCGTTGTGTATGCTACAACAACATGAATTAACAAACACATGTTTGATTTAATAACATAGAATACCTTTCAGGGTTGTTGTTTCAGCAGGGATGGAGTGGATCTGGTGTTCTTCTTCCAATAACACACAAACTACAGAATGCAACTCACACACACTCTGAAATTTCCAAGCATCTACTAAATATTTCAAATAGTTCTTTAGTCTCTCAACACAGATCAAAAGCCTGTGTCTTTCAACAAGCTTTTGAATCTCTCAAACAACAACTGAAACTCTCAAAACAAGAACTGAATCTCTCAAAAAACAAGTGATCCTTTCAAATGACTTTTCGATCTCTCAAACACCTCCTCATTATCTTTGAAGAACTCCTAAAGCTCACAAGCACTCCAGAAACATAATAACTCCAAAACCCGCAAAAAATTACACATGTGATACAAATCTACAATCACATGCACTTCGAAACACAAACTATAGCTCTCACAGAATGTTCTAAAACACTTCACGACTCCTCTCCGAACTCCCTTCACCTTCACGCCCTGAAACCCTCCTCCGTAGGTTTCTGTTCTATTCTAAACTCCTCCTAACTTCTAAGATTGCAGAAGTTCTATTGTGAATAGAGCAAGAGAAAGTAGGGAAATAGACGAAGTAGAGAGAAAGAGAAAGCAGGGAAATAGCTAAAGAGAGCCTGAATCACCTCGGCGCTTCGTGAAAGCGGCGCTTCAAAAGAGGCGGCGCTTCCAAACGAGGCGCGGAGCGAGTGCTTGGCGAGGAGAGAGAGAGAAAGAATGAAAAAAAATGACGGTTGGGGTTTTGTTTGCCTCGGGAATTGGCGCCCAACCGCACGAATAGGGTGCCCACAAGATTAGGGCACCAACGGAAATAGGGTTACGCGGGACCCAAAATCCTAAAGCCTAACTCAAACCCCTTAGCGGGGATTAATTTTTTAACGACACTTTGGAGTACCCTAAGGTTCCACATCAACTGCAATAATCTACAAAACTAACCATTTATATAACTAATGGATTTTAACAACGCAACTTTATGCTAAAACTAAGACTCAACCCCTACTTACATGACACCATAACCTTAATTTTCCAAACAAGTTGAAATCATTGGTTTATCTTTTGTTTGAGCACATTAGGAAAATAATACAATTGCGTGACATTGAACGATGTAATCATTGACGTTTAGACTTTACCAATGATGCCAACAACTCACATAATATTCCATGAATAAAAAAGATAACCCCCACCCCCCAACATGAAATTCCGAAATTTAGAAGACTTGAATGTGGAGCCTAAATGAATACCTTCCCAAAGTGCATTTTGTCAGGGTTTTGAATTGCATGATCCTTATTTCAACATGCTAACATGCTCAAGTTTTTAGTAAATCCCATAGATATTCACTATGATGCATGACATAGTCGCCAATAAACCGTGGATCATGATATATTTACTTGGGATGTGATATAAAAGTAAATTGGAGAAGCACAACATCGTATGAAGCCATGAAATCAATCATGTTCTTATTCAATGTTCCCTCCACGTATATTAGATAATGGCGCAAGATAAAGTAGATGTTGTTTGTATATGGAGGCAATACTGAACAACTAGGAGATTTGGTGTTTAGGGTTTAGGGTTTAGGAGTTAGGGTTATAACATATTAATCTATCCAATATTAACGTATAACATTGTCTTAATGGTGAGAAGAGTCTTATAGGAAGGTTATAGTAAAGACAATCTTGATTATGTTAATATGTTATTTGGGACGTTTAAACGTGATATACTGATTGGTCTTGTGTTTAGGAAAAAAAACATTTTATGTTGTGGATGTTATTAGGGTTAAGGGGCCGGACTTTGGATATTTGTCTCACTTTGATGAATCACATAGTCGCCAATATACATGGTATTTAATATATGGAATGTAATATAAGACTAAATCGGATAAATACAACATCAAATTCATGTTGTTATTCAATGTTCCCTCCGCATATATTAGATAATGGCGCAAGATGTAGTAGATGTTGTTTGTATATGAAGAAGAGTCTAATAGGAAGGTTACAGTAACTGCAATGTTATTTGGGATGTTTAAACATGATATTATACTAAATATTGGTCTTGTGTTTATTCAATACAGATTTCATGTTGTGGATGTCATAAGGGGTTAGGGTACAACTTTGGATGTTTTCCTCACACACATTAGTAAACTTGAAGTGAACTTGAGGATGGATTCAAATATCATTGAAAGACTGAACTAAAAAGCAACATTGGTGGTTTGTATCCCCTTAACAACGTCCGCATATGTTCGTCATTGCCACACTTGCATGCGAGAGATAGAGCAATGTTGTATGCAATCATTACAAATGACATAACATGTTCTTTAAAAGTTTTTGTCACTGGCATTGCTGCAAATTGAGATTTGGAACAATAAATCAACTTTGTCATGACATCATTTGTTTTCAATATTAATAATTCCTCATGCGAGGATCTTAATAACTACACTTTAACTATTGTAGTTTTTGTGACTCTTACCATAAGGCGTTACACAATGTTTAGACTTCATTTGTCTACATATTGGTTAAAATATACCGTAATGTTTGAGTTCAAATATAGAAATATAATGATTTAATATGTATATGATGCATTAGAGTGATATTGTAGAAGTCTTTATTCTAAATCACTTATCACAAACATTTTCCCTCATGACACTTGAAAAACATTATGTGGCCGCCACCCTTTTCCCAATGGTGCATGTCATATCCGTCATTGCCACAATTGCATGCGAGAGAATAGAGCAATGTTTTAGGGTTTAGGGTTTAGGGTTTAGGGGAGACAAATAAATAATTTTATTCATCATGACAATGGCCTCAAGCCTTCGAAACTCTCTCATAATTGCAGCCTCCAAATGGCCCTAACCCCACCTAAATAGGTTTACACATGAAAACATTGACTGGAGTTGTGTTTTGGTCTACATATTGGTTAAAGTATACCGTCATGACACTTGAAAAAGTCAATGTGGCCGCCACTGTTCCTCCCAATGGCGTGTGTCATATCCACCCAAAACAAAATAAATAGATTAAATATCATAGACTAAGTCATATGACGGCTGGGGTATCAGAGGGGCATTGATAGATGCGCATTTTCTACTATAAACAGAAAACGGGGAATTATGTCAGGAGGTTTGAAATAACCTCTGCAGGAGAACAAGGCGGGAAAGGCATCCAATGAGGAAGTCGGAGAAACGGAGGTGGATAGTATAAAGGGACGCACCCTCCAAAAGTCTGTCCTTTTTTGCTCTTCTCCCACTCTTGAATTCGTTGAGAGAACTCTTAGTCGGAGCTATACTTCAAGGTTCGTGCATGCTGCCGTTCATTAGCACTTATCCACAGCATGCAAGTTCATGAGCACCTATCCACAGCATGGAAGCCCACCGGGAACTTTGCAATGATCTCAAAATCATATGGGATTTCGGATTATCCACCGCATTATCCGCCGGATTTTGCGGGTTCTAGTGTGACTTTTATAAGGTTTGGGTCGGCCGACCCAAACCCCTCCGCTAGTGTGGGCGGGTTTCAGCGTGACCCTGATCAGGTCTGGGTCGGTCAACCCAAACCCCAACCCCAGCTTGGGCGGCTGGAGGTTGACCATGAGAAGGTTTGGGTCGGTCGACCCAAACCCCTGGACCAGTGTGGGCGGACTTGAGCAAAACCCCTCGACCCCTTGACATAGAATGTTTGGGTCGACCGACCCAAACCCCAACCCCAGCTTGGGCGGCTGGAGGTTGACCATGAGAAGGTTTGGATCGGTCGACCCAAACCCCTGGACCAGTGTGGGCGGGCTTGAGCAAAACCCCTCGACCCCTTGACATAGAATGTTTGGGTTGACCGACCCAAACCCCAACCCCTGCTTGGGCGGCTGGAGGTTGACCATGAGAAGGTTTGGGTCGGTCGACCCAAACCCCCTCCCAAAATTGTTTTTGGAACTCGCGCAAAGTATTGGGAGTTCACATTGTAGTTGTGTTGCAAATGTCTTTATCGTCGGTGTCCCCATTTATCACGATGTCTTGCATTTTTTGATATTTGATTCTTTTGAACCCTTACATGGTGTGCATGTTTGTTGAGGTTTCATGTGCATGTGTGTAGGCGAAATGGAGGGAGTTGGTGGAAGAGGGGATGCCTTCTCTAAAGACATGGGCAACTCCCATTCTTCTTCTGGGGATGACCTAGACATTGTCGGGGAGGATAGTTTTGGTGACAATGCAGATGAAGGTCATTTGGGGAGTCCTTCGCCATCTGCCCCTTCTTGCCCCACTGTGGAATGTGCTGGGCTTTCACGAGCTTCATGGGTGAATTTGGATGTGGTACTTGTTAATGACAATGGAGTTGCTGTGGCGGAGGGTATTTGTCGTAACACACATCCATAAGATTGCATTGATGAAAACCCTCTTGGCACCGACGACGTTGGAGTTGTTATATTGGAATCACTCGTACATTCCGAAGTGAATCCAACTCATAGGTTCTCGTTGCGAAGGTGGCCGTTGAGGAATGTGACAATTGATGGGGTTAATTTGCATGAGCATGAGCGACGACACATCCAAATCCAACAGGAGCTCCAAGCAAACATTCGGCCACGCAAAGGCCTACGGAAGTACGATACATTGGCACGTCCTACTCCGTCTGCAAATGAGTGTAAACGTCAAAGGTTGCTATGTGAGGAGTCTATTAGAGAAGTTGCCACAAAGGATTGTTGTGTACATCGTTGTTGCCAATTGTTCCCAAGGGATAAATTGAAGGCCATCCGCGAGAAAATGTGGCTTGGAGATTTCCGTCTAAGATCCACCAAAAAACTTGATGTCCATAGGGCGATACATGTGAACGGAGCGGGTCGCAAGGTCATCACCCTTGAGAGCATAGACGTGTGTTGTACGGCATGGTACACCATTCACGGTGTGTCGAAAGCGGAATTTTATAGACAAGCCGCGTATGCCAAGGAAGGACACAGGTCCCGTCACCATGGGAATACGGGCTTAAAGAAACCAAGGGAAGCAACGAGACAAGCAACAGCCACTCTGGCAACCATCATTGTCCCCCTTGCCGATGCAATGCCGCACAAAACACGCACACTCTCAACCGGTGAAAAGGTTGTGGAGAAGGTTCTTCCTATAGGCACGAAATGGAAAGACATATTGTTGGACGTAAACGCAGTTGGCGAGAAGGCCGGGTTGGACCCTATTTCGTTGTCGAAACTAAGTGCTATAAAAAAATCGAACTTTAGCGAATACATTACAAAAAGACGAGGCGACAAATTTGCCCGTTGTTCCAAATGCGAGAAGTTGAAACGCCTTCGAGATGCACACACGATGGGGACAGAGTCCTATGCCGCACATCAAATGAACTATTTCAAGCATGTGAACATGCAAGAGGCACACCGTAATGATTACTACACAAATAGAGCTTTGTCCATCTCCAGGCCTTTAGAGGTCCTTACAATCATCCATGACAAAATGGACCATGCCAAAACAGCCTCACCATGTTTTGCAAATCGAATCAAAGCCACGGACGGCCTTTTTAAGCTTCCTGTTTCGGTTACAGGTGATTTGGATAACAATTGCATTGCGTTACCTCAACACAAATTTGTGTTTTTCGGTTTGTACTTGGGGCCATAGATGTACACCATATGAATTTTTTGGTGTTATAGTTGAATATTAAACCATTGGGTTGGCTTTGCAGGAATGATTGCACATGGACATGGCGATGTCAAGTATGCTCATTATGCTCTTGATTTGTATCCGGCGGATTCAAACCACACGATAGGGTCATTTGCAAAGTTTTTACGTGATTTGGAGAAACCGCCGTCCTATTCATCAAGATTGTTATTTGAAAACTCCGGATCAACACCTCTATATGAAGCGGTCTTGGATGGAAGAGATGTATGCGTGCACTCCTTGCCGGAGCCACCAAGTGAAGATGTGATTGCCAAGAATTTGCCCCCAACTCTGCGTGTCCAATTGGACAATTGTGCGAAGGACAATAAAAGTAGATATGTTTTTGCATATTGGTCGTTGTTGGTTGCGAAAGGCATTTTCAAGGAGGTTTTTGTGTCCTTTCTATTGGTAGGCCACACGCAAGACGATATCGATGCATCTTTTGGGCGGTGGAGCATGAAGTTGCGCGAGGAGGATTTTCCAACAATCCCATTGTTGATGAAGTCGTACATGGATTTGGAGAACATTCCCGTCATCCCCCATATGATCGAGGAGGTTCCCGACTTCAAGGCATTTATAAAACCGTATATTCGAAGCGGAGCTCACCGATTGATCGGACATACGAAGGCACAACAATTTCGGTTCTACGTGCGTGACGATGGTGTCCCTGCCATGCAATACAAGTTGTTGTGCACGTCACAAGACTGGAGCCCGCCGGAGGGTTTCCTTGTATGGCGTGTTGATGGGGAGGGAAGGACGATGTTGCCTGACGGAGAGCCTAAGCCTTGCAAACCAATACCCATGAAGAATTTGGAGGACATTTGTAAAGGCATATCAGGCTTCATACAATATTGGAAGAGTTTGAGGGTAGCGGATGTTGGTGGATCGTGTTGGCTTCGTTACGGAAGTTGGATACAATATTGGACACGTGTTCGTGGCGCTTTGGCAAACCTTCATGAAGATACACCCCTTACTTTAAGGCATGGGTTTTGGCCACAAACACGTGTCAATGTACAAGCTTCGGAGGCTAGTCTTTTGGGAAATGGAGAGGTTCGAGAGGAGTTTGATGTGGACGACCATTACGTGGGGCCTGCTAGTAGTCGTCCCCCACCATCTTTCCGCATTGCAGTGGATTGTCATGAAGGTTATATGCTCATTTTGCGTCCTGGAGACGAGACATATGCAAAGCCAGTGTGGGTGGCAAGAGCTTTGTCCAAACCCAATTTTGTAACTTCCAGCCCTCATTTTCGACAAATACAAGTGGAGTACTACCGACCGACGGCAAGGAATGAAGATGTGATTCGGCATTATACAGGCTGGGATACAAACCCTAACTTTCGGTGGAAGGTGGATTCTGAGCACGGTCCATCTTGGGTAGATACAAATTCCATATTCATAGCATGGAAACCACGGAAAAATCATAGTGGATCAGTGTCCATCCCTCAAAAGTACATAACTTTTGCAAAAGACAACCTTGCTCGGATCGCAAAAGAAGCAACCCACGTTGAATGAAAAGTTGGTAGGATTGTGTTAGCATGATTATAGGAGCAACTGTAATTCGACGAATATATATTACTCATATGTGTGCTCCTCAAACTTGGGGCAAAGTTTGGGTAGAACTTGCGAATGCTATATTGTTTGGAGTTGGTTGAATATCCATTTACTATATTTCAATACAATTGTGAAGTTCATTTTTTTATTAAGTTTGGGACTAAATTTTCCATTGAAGAAATATGCATTTATTACATGCACTTTGTATGTTGCAATGTCTATATTTTATTGACCATGTTAATAATAGAAATCATTTTATATGTTTTTTGGGTGAAACTAGTTTGGAGTGCTCTACCCAAAGTGTTTTTGTTGATGAAGTTGGTGTTGAGTGCTCTACCATATGTGCTTATGTCCACACATAATAGATTTGGGATATTAGAACATATAATATATTTGAGATTGTTCTCAATATAGTTTCGGAACACGGAATGTTGTTTGATCCATATATTAATTTGAGATTAGAGAAAGTCTCAATTTAACGAATATAGTGTTTAGTGGTTTGATTGCATTATGCTTATATTCACATGTCATATATGACATAACGTAATTGATATTTGTACCATTTTTTTAATTTAAAAAATGTTATTTTTAGAACCCGTCCAAAGTGAATTTGACACGTCCCAAAACCGGTTCATTTTCTAAAAACCCGTCCACTGGAAATGTTTTTTTTTTATGAACATGTCCCTAGACATGTTAGGGGCCTTGTGAAAAAACACCCCTGCCTCCTAGTCTCCATGGGTGGGAGGCGTTCCCAACGCCCGGGATCCTCACCCACATTTGGATCACTTGGGCCCTCACACCAACGACGCCACAAGTCCCGGGTGTCACTCCAGGGTCCCCCTTGTGCTCATGGTGTTTCAAGCACTCCTCATGGAGAGGTGCGCTACAGGCACAAACCCTATATTCTACTTCTCGAGGAATGGGCCGGAAATCATCAAAGTTATATCCAGATTCATAGAGTATTGGAAGGAGTTGTGTAAGGTAGACATCACCAGGCGTTTTTAGGATATTCATGAACTGTTGATCGCGTATTGGGATCGTATTCGCTCAGCCTCGACGACATTTGGTGTCGACACCCTTATGACTTTGACACAAGGATTTTGGCCACAAAGTTGATTGACAGTTGTGGAGTCCAACGCCATGTTCTTCAACAATGGAGAGGTGCGTGAAGAGTTTGCAATGGACAAGCATTACATTGGCCCTATGTGCAATTATTTGGCTCTGTCGTTTTGTGTGGGTGTTGATTGCCACGAAAGTTATATGGTCCTTGTACGTACAGGAAATGAGGAACATTCCAAATAAATTTGGTTGGTGTGAGCCCAATGTTAGGCCCACATATGGTTTTGACCTTAAAATCATTGGAAATTTAGGCTTTAGATTGATGTTGAAATATTCAAAAAGATAAAAAGAGTTAAGCTTTTGTGTTTAGGTTTGAGTTGAGTTAAGAATTGGCGTGGAGATGACCTTCGTAACTCTAGTCTTGACGAATTAATTGGGAATTAATCGATTGATTAGGCAAAGCTAAGATTTTGTGGAGCCGATTTAGATGGTACTGAGTTAGTTTTGGGGGTCGAGTTAAAAACTAATAACCAAGTGGGAGTGGAAGAGTGGCTCCTCAGGTGATTGATTTTGAAGTGGAGCCTGGTGGTTTTAGGGCAAGTTAGTGTTTGAATTAGGGGGGTGGGTCACTGAGATCCGGATAACCTTCCCAACTCGGAAATAGGGGACTCTCGGTGGCTCTGGGGGTTCTGAGTTTTTTGGTTGCTGGACAGCGGGGTGAAGGAGAGGAGGTGGCCGAGAGCAGATGCCGCCCCGCGGCGTGAGACAAGATTGAGCAGTAACAGGGGCTATGTGAGGTTTGCATTAGGATAGTTGCCGCATTAGTGGCAGCAGATCGAGCACAGGATTCAGGCATAGAGTTGAGAGATCAATCCAAGCAGTGGTGGGTCAAAATAGAGAACCATTCCAGGTAGCACCCAATCTCTTGCAACCGGAGTGAGCACTGGTTCAGCTGGATGAAGCTAGGCATTCGGGAAAAGGCACTGAGCCCTCTTGAAAAATCGGTGGCCGAACGTGAATGAGCGAGAGCAATGCCGACTACCAGCCAGGTGACTGATTGAATTTGGAAGCGCTGGGATCTTGAAGGAATGTGACTGAGGTTCACCTGGCTTCGGAGCGCCCCTTGTCAAGCTTGAGAATTAGCAATGCCAATACTCAGAGGGAGCGGTGGAGAAAGGAGGCACCTCGGCATTGCGAATTAGTGAGGCACGTTAGGGACACTGCGAGCTTCGGTGGATCTGCTGAGACCAGCCGAGAGGAAGGATGTGCTAGCAAGGACAGCGGAGGGGAGGAAGAATCTCCTGAATCAATCGCTGGGATGGAAGAGCCAAGAGCCATGTGCGGGACTCCTGGACTTTGGAAGGGCCCGATGGCCGGAGTTGAATGAGTGATTGATCATCACACCAGTAATGCTATTGGTAGCTGCAACCAGGTGCCGCATCAGCCACTTCAGTCGATAAGCCATTTCCACCGAGGATGCCTCCCTCTGACTAGTGGGAATGTATTGCAGTGATTCACGCTGGGTCACCACATTGTGAAATTTGGGACATTCTCAGTGTGTGAACTGTTACATGGGGAAATCCCACATAACACTATATTCGTTAATCGGAGACTTTGGAAAGTCTCAAAATAAAATATGCCCATAGTTTGGGATGCCAATATTGTAAGCATACGGAACATTGGGAACATTGGGAACATGACGATTTACGAATTCGCACGTGGAGAATATTCACAGTACTAAAAATAGCTTGTATTGAATTATAATGAAAACATGAACTTCGTGTGGAAAATAACTCCCGAATCTCAAAAATAAATGAATTTATGTCATTATAGAGTTTAGGGTGCGCATCCCATATCTAAGGGTCTTATGGAATTGGATGGCACATCCCAAATGTATACCACAATTGAATGTGGCAAGTCTACTATGTCTATTAAAAACCAAAAATAAGCACGCGTCTATGTATTTCGCCATTAACTCCCACCTACGTTATGTTTACCCATCTCCATCTTCCGTTTCATATCCATTCTCGGCGTCGTTTTCCGCAGCTGCAATACGTGCCAAGTTGTCTTTGGCAAAATCTATATGTTTTTGGGGGATGGTCATTGTTTCTGATTTAGAACCCATGTGTGGCTTCCAAGCACAAAGTATGGTATCCGTGTTTATCCAAACCGGTCCGTAAGCTGAGTCCACTGTCCACTTGAAATTCTTTTTGGTGTCCCAACCTAAATAGGTGCGAAGCACGTTCGGGTCTTTGGTGCTTGGACGGCAATATTCCACCTCAATTTGTCAAAAGTTAGGGCTAGTTCGAACAAAATTGGGTGAAGACAATGCTTTCACCAACCAAATTGGTTTCGGGTGTTCCTCATCTCCTGCTCGTACGAGGACCATATAATCTTCGTGGCAATCAACACCTACACGAAACGATGGTGCCGGCCGATTGTGCGTTGGGCCAATGTAATGCTTGTCCATTGGGAACTCTTCACGGATGTCTCCATTGCTGAAAAACATGGTGTCGGACTCGACAACCGTCAAACGACTTTGTGGCCAAAATCCTTGTATCAACATCATACGGGTGTCACCACCAAGTGTCATCAAAGCCGAGCGAATTCAATCCCAATACGCGATCAACAGTTCATGGGTATCTCTAATACGTCTGGTGATGTCCTCCTCGCACAATTCTTTCCAATATTCAATGAATCTGGATATGCCTTTGATGATTTCCGGCCCATTCCTCATGGGGTCGGGTTTGCAAGGCTTTGGTTCTCCATCCGGGAGCAAACATTTCTCATCCTTGTCTTGACGCCATACGAGTATACCATCATCAGGGCCCCAATTAGGAGATGTGCACAAAAACTTGAACTGCATGGCTGGGACACCATCATCCCTCACATAGAATCGGAATTGTTGTACTTTGGTATGTTCCACCAATTGGTCCGCTCTTTTCAACATGTATGGCTCGATGAAGGCCTTCAAATTTGGTACTTCCTCAATCATATGCAGGATCACCGGCATATGGTCTAAATCCATATATGATTTCATAAAAAGTGGTATGGTTGGAAAATCTTCCTCATGCAACTTCATGCTCCAACATCCAAATGACGCATCAATGTCGTACGGAGTTGGACATTTGCCAAACACATCCAAAAAAATTGGATAGACTTTCAACACGTAGTTGTGATTTCATACAAACCTGTGACAACTACGGGCAACTTGAAGAGACTATCCGTGGCCTTTATTCTGCGTGCATAACAAGGGCATGCGGTCTTGGCGTGGTCCATTTTATCATGGATGACTGTTAGAACCTCTGTGGGCCTCATTATGGAAAGAGCACGATTCTTGTAGTAATCTTGACGGTGAGCCTCTTGGTTGTTGACAAGCTTAATATTTTTTTTTGTCTGGAATGAGATTCATTGCCTATGGGGTGGGCGTCTCAAAGACCTTTGTATTTTTCACACGTCGTACACCTGGCAAACTTGTCCCCGGGTCTTTTCAAAATGTATTCCGCAAACTGTTGGTTTTTAATCACACTCAACTTGGACAAAGAAATGGGCCCACATCCCGCTATGCGACCCACTTCGTTGATGTCCGTTAAGATGTTTTTCCATTTTGTGCCCGTGGGCAACACCATTTGAACAACTTTCTCCCCTGATGACAATGGCCTCGTCTTGTGGGGCATTACATCGGCCAATGGCACTATGAAGGTGGAGAGTATCGCAGATGCTTGAAGTGTAGCCTCCTTAGGTTTCTTTGTGCCGGAGTTGCCCTGAAATCAAGAGCGTCGATCCATCGACGAATACTTCCTAAACCTATAAAAGTCAGCCTTGGAGACAACATGTATGATATACCACGCTATACAACACACTTCCACATTCTCAAGGGTCACCACCTTATGGCCATGCGTATCAATGTGCAAATTTCTGTGCACCTCGAGTTTCTTTGCAGATCTCATACGAAAATCCGCAAGCCACATCTCTTGACAAAGAGACCTAATTTTTTCGCATGGAAATAATTGGCAACATTTCCTCGCGCAACAGTCCTTGGCGAACACGAGACGGATAGAATCGTCTCCCAATATGCGATCCCGTCGTCGCTCCTTATCACCACGAGGCACGCGGTTAGAGTCATATCTGCGGAGGCCTTTGCGAGGAGGTAATTTGGCCAGCAACGCTGATTGCATTTGATTGTGCCGCTACCCATGATCCCACAAGCTTACTTCTTCATGTAGAACTCGACGAAGGGGCCATCGACGCAAGGTAAATCTCCACGTCACCGGAACTTCAAGTGGAAGCAAAGAATTCAAGATGCACACACCAACATCATCGGCACCAAGGGGGTTGGCATCAACACAATCACGGGGATCGGAGTTTCTACATATGCCATTTGCCACCCCAACACCAAGCTCGTTAAGCAGAATGACATCCAGGCCCACCCATTGTTCTCTTCCGAAACCAACGCACAACAGAATGTCATCGTGGTCATCCCCGGAATGTAGAGATTGATTGGGCCCTTCAAAAGAATCATGGGAGGATGCATCCACAGGCACCTCCACCATGTTTGTAACGTCAGTCCCCTCCGCCGACGTGAAAGATAGTTGGCATTCACTATCGGAGGACAATGCATTAGTCGACAACTCCAATGAAATATCTCCCACAAGCATCGCCATTGTACCTAAACAAACAACAATCGCATGAACAAACAACAACCATCCCAATGTTTAGAAGAGCGCAGAAATTATCATCCAAATCTAAGGCCCAGAACTCACAAACAACTCTTGGGGCACCAATGGGAGGCCCTCACACACAAAGACGAATGCACGTTCGAAAAGAATACAAAGACATAGAAATATTGCAGGAGAATCCACTGGCAATTGACACAGGCATCACATTGAGATATATATCATTCGTGAAGGGTGTCGATATGATTTGTGCAACCATGGCGAGGGTTGCACACCAACAAAGGACAAGTTACTCACAACTGCAGATGAACGCGCGGACGAAGAACCCAACCCAATCAATGATGAAATGTACATGGGAAATGAAATACGCAATTTTGAGCACCCAATACTCATATTTACGACCTTGTCCGCATGCAATAAGCAGAACTATAGGAACCTCCCGAATCATATGGGTGGAAGACCTAATAGTCGTCTGCACAATCCAGTATGCATGACGATCGCCGCAAAGAAAAAAAAGTCCCAGATGGGAAATATAAACGGTAGTGTGTACACCCCCCACATATGTTTGCAGCGGTTATGTATACGAACGGCCGTTCGTAAGCTCTTGCTAAAACAATATATGTAAAAAACACTTGGACCTATCGCAATTTCGATAACTCAGGCCATCCGTTATCTGAAGACATGCCACATTGTCTATAGGGGCAAATGACATGTACCACATCCCGCTGTTCCATTGTAAGTCAGGGAACGGCATACAGTCTAACCTTGATAATGTCACCCTTGTTAATAGACCACCTTGATATTGTCACCTAAAAGTTTGAAACCGATTTTCATAGTGTAAAACTCCCTCGTTATTATCCCTATCACCCTTGATAATGTCACTATTTTTTTTCAAAATCCGTAGTGTAAATGTGATAATATTAAGTATGGATGGATTGTATGGGTGGGCATGGGTTCAATATTATAATGGGTGGGCATGGGTTCGATATTATTGTTCATGGGTGAGCATGGGCTAAAGCAAAGCATATTGGGGGTCATTGAATGAGCTCTCATTCAATGCTTTCGGCATAGTGGGATGCCTTGTGTAATTTCAAATTTGGTACGTGTTTCGGAGTCCAAATGCTCAATTCTACATACTCGCAGTTGTCTGTAAGTTGAGGCCAAAGGTGGAAGTTCACAAACACACAGATACACTTCCTGCTGATTTTTCCTGCTGATTGTTCGACTCACAACAACTTGGTGGTGGTGGTGGGTTTCTTCCCCTTATATCTTGCATTCCACAAATTTGAATGTTTGGTTCTAAATTTTGTCCTTGCTCTTGCTTGTAAATATGTTGATATCAGTAATTTTCCTGAAGTCTTGACCTTCACCTGTTCATTTGTAACTACCAGCTGGTTCTACCTGTTCATTGAGCACCAACCTTGATCGATGAACAAGTGCTGCATGCGGGCATAGTGGGATGCCGTGTGTGATTTCGTTTTTGGTACATGTTTTGGAGTCCAAATTAAATGCTCAATTCCACATACTCGCAGTTGTCTGTAAGTTGAGGCCAAAGGTGGAAGTTCACAAACACACAGATACACTTCCTGTAGATTTTTCCTGCTGATTGTTCGACTCACAACAACTTGGTGGTGGTGGTGGGTTTCTTCCCCTTATAGCTTGCATTCCACAGCTTTGAATGTTTGGTTCTAAGTTCTATCCTTGCTCTTGCTTGTATATATGTTGATATCAATAATTTTCTTGAAGTCTTGAATCAATATATTTCTTTGCTCATTTGGAATCGTGGGACCATTGGTTATAATTCTCCGCAAATTTGTTGTGATGACCACATTAGAGCACACGGTGAATTGAGTGACTA
Source organism: Polytrichum commune (assembly GCA_950295325.1). Classification (NCBI taxonomy): domain Eukaryota; kingdom Viridiplantae; phylum Streptophyta; class Polytrichopsida; order Polytrichales; family Polytrichaceae; genus Polytrichum; species Polytrichum commune. The sequence continues at coordinate 19,646,580 of OX485805.1, forward strand.
GAGAACCAACAATCAAACCTCAACATCTACCAGAAGAATTATTTAGCAATTTACCTTCAAATTTTGAAACAAATCCTGGGATTTTTGAGTGCTCATTTGGGGGAATGGTTTGGCAAAAATAGGTACTTCCAATGGCAAGTAAATCCACACGCAAACGAGTAGATTTATCAATCTCTGATAAGAGGAAAATTTTTGAAGTCCACAAAGCTCATCTAGGTTTGAAACATGAAGACCTTGCACAATATATGGTGGATCAACATAAATTCAAGCTTGTGGATCGGACCACTATTTCCAAGATCCTTCGTTCAAAAGAGAAGTGGATGAACATGGATACATGTGTGCGTGAAGGCAATGTACGACGCGCTCGAGTTGGAAAATGGCCTCAGCTTGAAAAAACTTAGGTTTTATGGTTTGGACAGGTCAAAGCACGGAGGGGAGTAGTAACTGATGATGTCATTATGCAAAAGGCTAAGGAATTGAGGAATTCATTTGGCATATATGATACCGAGTTCAAGCTTTCTCATGGGTGGTTGCAAAATTTCAAAACTCGACATGGAATAAAGTGTTATTATCTGCATGGAGAAAGTGGAGATGCAGATGGAGTTGGAGTTGCATTGGCCATGGCAAAGATCCCATTCATATTGAAGAAATATGATCCAGAAGACATCTTCAATTTTGATGAGACAAGTTTGTATTATAGAGCCTCTCCTTATAAGACTTTGAATATTGGGAAGGCGAAAGGAAATAAGAAAAAGAAGGACCGTGTGACATTGGGGCTTTGCACTAATATCTCAGGGAAGGAGCGATTGAAGCTTGTTTTCATTCACAAAGCAGCGCGTCCCAGATGCTTTCCTCGGAATTTTGATCCAAATAGGACAGTACACTATTATTCTAACAATTCAGCCTGGATGAATGGTGATGTTTTTACACATTGGGTGAAGAGTGAGAACCGAAGAATGGCATTGAAAGACAAAAAGATTTGCATTATTATGGATAATGTAGGAAACCATGATATTCATGGTGAGGTCAAGAAAGTTATAGATGGGTTTAATGCTTTTGTACTCTCCCATATCACTATCTTGTTCCTTCCACCAAATGTGACTTCAGTTGTTCAGCCTTTGGATCAAGGAGTGATTGCAGCATTCAAAATGTGTTATAAGCGCAAGCTTGTTGCCTGGACTTTGCAACAAATTGATAACAACTCAAATGAAGATTTGGGGAAATTGAATGTTGATGTATTTCAAGCTATGCTATGGTGTGTGGCGGCATGGCATGAATTAGATGATCAAACCATTAGAAATTGTTGGAGAAAGTCTGCCATATTGCCTGCAGAGCGGAATGCAGATATAAACAATCTTGATGAACGTATGAAGTCCAAAATGGAGGAAGCAACTTTGGAATTGGGTAGACTCATCGCCGCATTAAATTTGGGTTTGGATGTTGAAGGCAAGCCTGTAGAAAAGCTTTGTCCTTTGGAGTACATAAACATGGAAGGTGAAGATGATTTTGAGGTGGAATTTTCTACTGAGGAGCTTGTGCAATTAGTGCAAGATGGCGAACATGTTCTTGATTCCATGGAAGTGGACCCATTGATTGTTCATAGCAGTGATGATGAGTCTAAAGTAGTGAAGCTAAGCGATGCACAAAAATATGCTAAAGATGTTTTGAATTTTATGGCTAGCCAAGGTTCTCAGATTTTCAGCACTCATGAGTTGTTAGAAATGGAAAAAATCCATGACAAACTCATTAGAATTGGTGTTGCACATTTAACATCAACAAAACAATGTGACATTAGAAGCTTCTTTGTCTCTAGTGAGAGGTCTTTACCTGATCTCAATGACACATTATGATGTGCTCTTGTTGTTATTCACAATTTTGAATTATATTTTACATTCAAAAACATTGAAGTCTCATATTTGTTATTTAAAAAAAAATTTGTAATTATATTTTGATTTTCTACATATATTTTGATAATATCACATTATGCACAAAATGTGACACTATCAAGTATGTCACACCTTGTTTATATCACACTTTTTGGTGAAACGGAGGGTGTGACATTATCAAGGTTAGGGTGTAATTCACAACTACATGCCGGGATACGTGAGGTGGTTTTACTATCCACGGTCTATTTTACTCCACATCTGACAAGTTGCATTATAATGCCACTTGTGAGAAAGGGTCAGCATTAGGTCTCCTTAATTCAACCGGAGTTTTGGTCGGGAGTTGGTTGTTTTAAATACAAAACTTTTTCCATTTTTGGTAAATTTTTGGTGCATGTTTGGAATTAGTGTGGAGGATTGAATGAAGAACATCCTATATTGGTTCATTGAGGGCCAAATTCATTCTATATTTTAGCATGCCAAGAGGTGCTAAAATGAGTTTGGTCTTGAAGGAACCGATATAAATGATCCATATTCATTTAACCTCCACACTACTACCTCCAAGCATGCACTGGAAACCTACCGAACATGGAGAGTGTCGTATGCAAACCAACCAACACCTGACCAAAACTCTGATTGAATTAGAAAATGACTCTAATGTTATGAACTCTACTTGATTGCCGAGAATTTGTACACTTAGAAAGTTAACCACTACATGTCAATCTCCAAAGCCTCTACAGTGGCAACTTGGATTCTTATCTTTAATAGTGGCGTATGTGCAACTCCCGGATCTTGTCCATCTTCAGGAGTTGATAGGAGAAGGTCTTATTGGCATTTTCTTTTAATGACAAAATCCATCGAGATACATTATAATGTCTTTTTGGAAGTCCAGGGGATGTCAGAGAGGTTGGACTACACCCTAAGAGCATCCTCAGTCGGTCTAGGTAAAGCTCACTGCAAACCAAGACCTATCTTGCTTAAAATGCTCAAAATTTAGAGGGAGTGCACCAAAATTTAGAGGGAGTGCACCAAATTTGACATTTAGAGGGAGTGTGGGAGGATCTGTCCATTTTTAAGCAAGATTTGGTGCACTCCCTCTAAATTTTGAAAATGTGGTGTTTTCAATGAGGGATTTCACCTATGTCAAATTTTTACAATTCTTTTTTCTTGAGAAATATCTCACGTTTATTTAGGTGTGCTTCTAATGATGGTAATTTCAGTTTCTAATTTTAGGTCAGTCAAAAGATAGGTTTTGGTTTGCAATGAGCTTTACCTAGACCGACCGAGGATGCTCTAACCTTGATAATGTCACACCCTCCGTTTCACCAAAAAATGTGATATAAACAAGGTGTGACATACTTGATAGTGTCACATTTTGTGCATAATGTGATATTATCAAAAAATATGTAGAAAATCAAAATATAATTACAATTTTTTTTTAAAATAACAAATACGAGACTTCAATATTTTTGAATGTAAAATATAATTCAAAATTGTGAATAACAACAAGAGCACATCATAATGTGTCATTGAGATCAGGTAAAGACCTCTCACTAGAGACAAAGAAGCTTCTAATGTCACATTGTTTTGTTGATGTTAAATGTGCAACACCAATTCTAATGAGTTTGTCATGGATTTTTTCCATTTCTAACAACTCATGAGTGCTGAAAATCTGAGAACCTTGGCTAGCCATAAAATTCAAAACATCTTTAGCATATTTTTGTGCATTGCTTAGCTTCACTACTTTAGACTCATCATCACTGCTATGAACAATCAATGGGTCCACTTCCATGGAATCAAGAACCTGTTCGCCATCTTGCACTAATTGCACAAGCTCCTCAGTAGAAAATTCCACCTCAAAATCATCTTCACCTTCCATGTTTATGTACTCCAAAAGACAAAGCTTTTCTACAGGCTTGCCTTCAACGTCCAAACCCAAATCTAATGCGGCGATGAGTCTACCCGATTCCAAAGTTACTTCCTCCATTTTGGACTTTATACGTTCATCAAGATTGTTTATATCTGCATTCCACTCTGCAGGCAATATGGCGGACTTTCTCCAACAATTTCTAATGGTTTGATCATCTAATTCATGCCATGCCGCCACACACCATAGCATAGCTTGAAATACATCAACATTCAATTTCCCCAAATCTTCATTTGAGTTGTTATCAATTTGTTGCAAAGTCCAGGCAACAAGCTTGCGCTTATAGCACATTTTGAATGCTGCAATCACTCCTTGATCCAAAGGCTGAACAACTGAAGTCACATTTGATGGAAGGAACAAGATAGTGATATGGGAGAGCGGCAAGAAGATGAGGGGCAGAGCGGTGTGTGGAGCGGCGAGAGGAGAGAGCATACAATGCAGGCGGAGCTGCGAGAAGTTGATATGCGAGAGAAACCGTTGCTTCTTTGGCACATGAGATTCAAGATTCAAGAACCCAAGATTCAAGCGGAAGCAGGTGAAGATGCCGACGTCATCCATAGAATTTGTTGTCCATCCGGCTTTTTTTCATCCATGTTACTTGTTATTATCACACTTACACTACAAATTTTGAAAAAAAAAAGTGACATTATCAAGGGTGATAGTGATAATAACGAGGAAGTTTTACACTATGGAAATCGGTTTCAAACTTTTAGGTGACAATATCAAGGTGTTCTATTAACAAGTGTGATATTATCAAGGTTAGGGTGTAGATGAGTTAGACCGTATGAGAGGATGACCAAGAAAACCAAGTTGCATCTGGTGAAGGTGAAGAGACTTTCATGGAAGCATTGAAAGCGGATGCAGAGGCACTAATAAGTGCACCTTATGCCTCACCAGATGCAACATTCCTCCGAGGATGCTTTGGTCACCATTATGAAGAAAATTCATATTGAGGAAGATAGGATTAATTAATGTATCCAAGGTTTGAAACAAGGGCCACAGATTCATGGTGGTCAAGTAAGTTGCAGGTAAAGACGTTGGGAAGCCCTTGTAGGGATTCATGCCAACTACCATGGGAGGGTTAGAAAAAATATGCCCTTCCCAAGTTTGTTAATTCATTCCAATTGGGTCTCACTAGACTGAATTGGGGTCAGAGGTCAAAATTTCTATAAAAAAATAACCGGACTATACATTGTTTCTCTGTATTTTCACCCTGCCCCTTTTCCATTGTAGCTGTCATGAAACCGTGAAACTTTAGCCCCCACAACCAAATTAGTGTATTGAACGTAAGTTGGCATGCATCAATCACAAGCCTATAACGAGCAAGTTCTAACAGGAGCCCCCTAACATGGCTGCTGCAAATGCCGGAAACAAGAGATTAAATACATGTCAAAGACAAAGGAGGATTACAGCACTAGGAATTTTCTGATTATAAGACTGCACAAATTGTGCAACTGGAGTATGATGGTTGAAATGGCTAACCCCTGTCAGATATGTGTCTACACTTTGATGGCCAGCACAACAAATTTGACTTGACTGTTTTCCTCCCAATTCCATTTTTGTTTAAGTTTAAGAAGGAGCTGAAGTGTTCATACAATGCAGTGTATGAACTTGTGAACCTAATTTCTACCACATGGAGCGGAAGGGTAGCGGAACGTGTTTGTCTGCCCTGAACTGCCCCACATTGTTGAGATGCTCATTTTCCAATCTGCACATAGCCAAAAGATTCTCAGGCCCCATTGAGAATTTTTTTTGCTCGGAATCCAATCACAAGAGGAAGATTCAGGGTTAAGGGTTCAAGCTTTAAGCTTATGGTTTTAGGGAATAGGTACCCGTGGCATTTTCAATTCTAGAAGCTCCAATTTTTGGCTACTTCTTCTGCATATGTCTACCATTCACACTCTGCAATTTTGAAGGAGCTATGCATTGCCGTAAAGTTCCTTAAATACGCCTCAAAAGTCAAGCCCCAGAGGAATTTATTCTGCTACACCAATTCAAGAAGTTCTGTGTGAATCTTTGAGCATTGTACCTGTAGAAATTCCATTGACCGCGTCGAATTACCTCCAAAGCCGCAAAACTGATATCCCAACCAGCAGAACTGATTCCCTTGCTGACAGATGTGACTTGCTGAATCGATGAGATCCATGCAAGTCTTAACACGATATTCACTGCCTGCAGAGCACATTCATTGCACATCAAAACCAGTTGTTGTGTGTGAGATCTAGAACCTGGAAGCAGGGGAGAGCCTACATTGAGTATACTAAGCTTAAAGCCATTGACCGCCACATAGGGGTTACCAAAGCCAAAAATACACTATCATAACACTATCTCATAACACTACCATTACATAACATTATTAAGCAGTGTGTATTCTTTCATGTGGACCCTGACAATATAACCATGGGATGCCCCAACCTAATGCAAATTCAAACTAAATTTGAGTCTCCTTCCACTAAATTGGGGCATCCCATGGTTATATTCTCAAGGCTTACATGAATGAACCCACACTGCTTTATAATGTTAGGAATACTATCATAACAAAATGTTAGTTAACCCTATCATAACACTATCTCTTCTAAAGGTCATGTTATTTGTGCTTGCGTAAGAGAAGTTAAGCAATAGGGTTCAATTGGCCTACTTGGTCCTACCTTGCCCTATTTATTTCCTCAAACATAATACACGCCCTTCTTCTATGGGAGGCTCAAGGCAGATTTGCCTATATTGAACACAACAATAATCTGGACACCGATATGTTAGTGGTATGTAGTTAAGTGTGGATTCAAGAGCTGACACCAAAAAGACATACGTTTAAAGGAGATTAGACTAGGAGCTTCAAAATATTTTAACCATTCTAGACTCAATAATCAACATGGTTGGGGGGGACCTATATGACCATTTCATGAGCATGAGAATCTTCACTTTGGTAATGTAATAGTTATTCAGATGAGCTCTAAAAATTATGAGGCAACTGGCTACGGGCATGATTTGGACTTGCTAATCATCTTGCACTAATCGCATGTTTAGTTTCCTACAAGAAGCAGGTGCAGAGCTAAAAGTTTCCATCGAAGGCATGTCTACCTCAATTCTATATTGTCCCCTTCAGGAAATTCAATTATCTGTAGCTTGTGATTTCATGGGAAAATGTGTTGTGCAGTGGGTTGCGGGTGCCTTACCATTGAGATGAAGTAGATGTATTTTCTCTTGAGTATGAGGCTGTTGCGCAACCATGGGTTTCTATTTTCACTAGATTTTCGATTAAGTAGGCCCCAGTCAACTGCAAGGTCCCAGTAGAGCTGATAAAGAGTTGCAAGGCATGAAAAGATGATAAACAGGGCCAGCCAAGCTGTGGATTCCACTGATGCATATTTGAGTCTAATTGCCACTGCTACCATTGCAGACCCATACTTGCCAGCATTGAGGAGGTGCCACTTGCGAACACTAAGTTTCCATCTCTTAAGTTTCTCTTCAACATCCGATTTTCCTCCATCTATCTTGCTTTCTTCTCTTTCTTGTTCATCCTTCGCAGCTTGTTCATCTTTCCCAGCCTTGTCTTTACCTCGTTCAGCTTTCCCTCGTTCATCCAATTTCACTCCCTCATCTCTCCACCTTCTCAGGCACTGAACACATTATAACAACACATCAGTCCAAAGGGCACATCAAATTTATTACATTCTTAAGAGTCCACTGTTCATACCCATTTCTAATACCAGTACAACCCTTCCAAGCATTCTAGTGCTATGGCGTTCAACCAATGGTCATCATTGCATCCTTCCTTGGACTCAAAGAGTTGCTACATGAACGCTCCATTACATGATTCATGCTGAGAACCCATGCAATCATGAACATTCTCTGTTTGATGTTCAAAAAATTTCAGACCATATTATGCAGGGCGCTGTCCAGTTCGACACAAAATAATTATTTCTCAAAAGAGTTATGCCACATGTCATATCCGCATTGGTGAAGACTGTGCTCAATCCTATGCAGAAATTAGCTTTTGGGACTCAAAGTGTTGAACCAGACATCACTCTCCAGAATCTATAGTAGGGAGTAAGCAATGCTGTCTGATTGATTTTATGTTGTTACAACCCAGGTATGCTTACTTTTTTGCCAAAACAAACAGCCTAGGCAGGCTAACATATTTAGGGTAAGCAGAATCCCAAATCACAAGTTTGAGCTAACCTTAGTGTGAATGGAATCAGTTCTGTTGTTCTTGCTGATGGCTTTTGATTCCTTATTCAGGGGTGGTGTCGTAAGGAGCTTTAAAATGTTATCTAATAAGGAAGATTTCTGAAGTAACTACAAAGAAGGTTAAGTGTATCCCTAGAGACGAGTTGGTCTGAAGGTAATGTGGACATGGATTTTATGGTTTGAAAAGAGATCTCTTGAGTATCTGTCAGGAAGGCGTCGGGAGCAAGAGGTTGGATTTTGAGATGGACATAATCAATAATAGAAGAATGATGAAGCTACAAACCTGAAGGAACCGATACCAATATGGCAGCAGAGAGAAGACAAACATCAATTGTCTAAATGTCATGTTGTTGTTGCAGGCATCCTCATCTCGGTTGTGGAAGTATCCACCCGAGTAGTAGCATACCAAAAATTCAATATTTCGGAACATAAACACTTGGCTTGTCAGTTGGTCGGCTAGGAAAAAATCCGCCAGGACAACCTGCCACAACATAAATTTTGTAATAATTAAATTGCCAAAATATTAATTATCCATGTCATCATGGGATATTGGTGCATGGTAAGTCCACCAAGAACTTATCAGAATAACTTGAAACTTCACATTAAGCATGAATCCACAAGGAACACAACGGTTTAAGTCAATCGATTGTACTATCCACTACAATGTGTGCATGACATGTACCTTGTAGAGGGGTACAAGAAGAATGTGCTTCATGCAGCGCAAGAAAAATACCCGTGACGATTTGTACAGTATGTTCACTGGCGCAAAAAGAGATAATAGAAACACCTACACAAATTTGGGTACAAGCCACCATGATTCCATCAGGATGAGTATTTGATCGACAATCATACAACCAAGAGATAATAGAATTATCCCTTCAATTCAGCCAAAGTTTTGGTCGGGAGTTGGTTGTTTTGCATAGAAAACCTTCCATGTTTGGTAGCTTTCAGTGCATGATTGGAGTTGGTGTGGAGGTTTAAATGAAGAACTTTCTATAATGGTTCATTGAGGGCCAAACTCAATTTGGCATGCCAAGAGGTACTAAGATGAGTTAAATGGCCCTCAATGAACCAATAGAGAAAGTTCTTTATTCAAACCTCCACACCAACTCCAATAATGCACAGACAACTTACCAAACATGGAAAGTTCTGTTTGCAAAAAAACTAACTCCCAACTAAAACTTTCGGTTGAGATTTAAGGGATAACTCTAATAGAAGGTGCGAGCATCAACATCGCAAGGATGAGAAGCAATCAATGCCATGTAACCAAATTGAAGGAGCATCAAAAGGCGTACCAATGTAATCACCATAGGGGCAAACTCGGAGCTGTAGTATGTAGGAGCCTCATTATTACTTATAACCAGGTGGGCAATCATGGTAGCCAGTAACATGGATGAAAATATAGTGCAGACAAGCAGAATCTGGCGGTAACGCAGTTCTGTTCCCGGTGAGAATTCAAATATAAAGACATAGTTGATGCGGGTTTTCTGCCATGCATACACGTTCCCTCCATACATGAACATATGTAGCAGGATTAGCCCAAGCGAGCTGATCACCAACGAGAACAGTAATCAGTATTAACTCAACCCTCAAATGTAACAATCAAGACTTGACTAGAAGCTCTAATTATGGTCTTGGACAAATTGCATGCCAGTCGTGAGAGAAAATAAACCTTCATGATGACAAAACAGCCAAGAATGAACTACCTGAAAACTCGGAAGGCACTGTCCATGTTTTGTTGGCTGCCCATTTTTTGATAAAAAACTGAATTGGGCAGCAAAATAAGAAATCCAGTCAGCAGCGCAACAGTAAGACCTGAGAAAATACCTGCACCCCGTATTCCACTACCATCAGAAATATTTCACAAAATAACATTAGTGAGTGCTGATAATTTCCATCAAGGAAGCCATGCATCTGAGAAGATCGATGTTAACACTTGCAATTGATCATCGTTAGTTGTGGGGTTCCTCAGATATATTTTTTGTAAGCCTCCCATATTATAGCTGCAATTGCACAGGGAGATTCTTACATGCAATCCTAATAGATCACAAGTTTAAGGTCTTATTTTTCATACTGTGGAAAGATCTTCCCCATGATATAAGTATGTTTCAACTACTTACACATGGCGCATTTCGACTTGAGGCACAGAAGCTGTCTCGGATAAAATAAATCGTCAGCTGATTGCGCGCTGGACAAGCCAGGGGGGAAGTGGACCGCCTTCATAACAAATTAGTTGTTGCTACCTTACCCCATAGTAAGCCTACATAGATTTTGGTAGTTGGTCATGTCATAATAGCAGAGCCACTATGAAGCAAGGTAAGGTAACTTCCTGGAGGTGATATTATATCGAGTCTGTAAATTAATGTTCTTAAAGTATTTAACATGTTGAAGAGGTCAACAAAGCTCTTTGAAATTTGATTTTATAAAATGAAGTTGGATATACATCAAGACAGTAGAAAAGGTCTTTGTATCTAGAATACTTTCGCTTATATCAACAAAGAAGGGTAAATCATACCCTCTGAATGCATGTGGATATGTAGGAAATACAATGGATGAACTCCCTGGGGTAATTTGAATCAATTTTGCAAAGGTGGAGATGTTGGCAAAGAATCGTTCTCTAGTGTATTTGTATGCAGCAACAAGTGCACTGGGAAGCTTAAACTCTACCAATTACTCCTTGTACTGGGGATTGAGATGGTCACAGTTGCAGCAAGGACCTGCGCTCGAGTTTTCTCTGACTGTTACCCAAATGTCTCTAGTTATTGACATGTAAATTGTTAGCAGTCTTTATAACATACTGTTCTCACTGTGAAAAACCTACACCTAGCTAGTCTACCTATGTTGGATGCAAAAGACAGACTTCCTCCAGATATTCTGACATTGAGCACGAGAAAGTCCATTAGCATTTGTTTCCTATAACAAGTAAAATTAGCAGATTATTTCCCTTTTGATGACAAAGAGAGATTCATCTCCCTGTGCCTCAAGCAAATAGTGTAAATATCATGCACCAAATTTATGCTGAGAGGGAATTGTCACATACAAGCATACCTCTCATCCATCCAACATTAAAACTGACCCCCTATAGGTTTGTGGCTGATTCATGTCAAAGGACTTTGACTGGACTAATTCAGGGTATTTGAAGCTAATTCCAGTGTCAAGTCAACTTTAAAAATTAACCTCCGGACTGGATACTATTTTCAGGGATTTGACTTTGAATGAATGAGATCCGGGTATGCTCGTATGTGATAATTCCCCATTGCCCAAATGTATCAAGTAGAACCTCAATAGAGTTCAGAGTGGCTTATACCTAACAAGAATGTAATCCTTTGACCTCCACGGCGCTCCGGTGGGTTTAATTGAGCCATTGCTTTCCGACGGTCATGGTCTGCAAAGTGCTTTGTGAAAATGTCCTCTACTTTGGCCATCAGTTTACTTACCTGCATTTTGATACAGTAATTAATATGGTGCACAATATATGAATCTGATCATGTTTCTAAACCAAGGTCCCAACCGCAATATTGCATGTTTGGTAGAGACTTCAATCTACCTCTACCTCTACCTCCACTGGGGCAAGGTACAACTCAAAGTTCAAAGTACTTACTCAACAGCCAGCAACTTATTTGAAATAATTAAAGCAACAAATGAGCTTTAAGTACTGAAGGGTATGGCACACTCGTACAACACAACCTTAGCCAAGAATTGAATGTTCTAAACAATACCTCTTAATGTGAAAGGAGATCCATGGGCAAGGAAAATTTGACATGTACCACATCTGATGAAGCAAAATGGGAGCGCTCCACTTCTTTTATATAGAACAATCCCACTCTATGCTTTGCTGCCTTATCATACTTCTTCATGATTTTTGCAAACGCCTCCAAATTCCAAGCACTGCAAGTACCCCAGCAATGCGCAGAAAATATTATATAGAATTGGCATATTCCAACAACAACAGATACATGATGACTTCTTGCAGCCAACAGTGTACATTGGACAAATATGTCTCTGACCTTCATCACTATATGGTATAAACTGCTGCTCATAATAATGTGGTGAATTTGACCTGATTTTGAAGCAGGGTCCTCGAATTTGTCTATAATGTGGTACTAGTTACTGAATTATACAGATCCTTTCTGAACTAAATCTATTACCACCTTGCTTTAGGTCAAGAGCCAAAAGCAGGGCCAGATCCCTAGGATAGCAGCTATGTGTAGCATCTGCAGGGGATCAGCGTCTTTAAATACCAACTTAGGAGCTGCTAAAACATTTTTAAGAAGCACTAATCTGGAATTTTCTTCCGCAGTATAAGCATTCCCAGACTAGGTATAAACTATAAGGAGTTTTAGAAATTTTCTTAACCAGGGGTCACATTTCCAAACCTGTAGCTTTTGAGTTTGCCGAGCCTTCGGTACAACTCAATAAATGCCAAGCGCAGCTTTTTCTCGGAGGTTTGAACCTTTTTCTTCTGGATGTGGATGTCTATTATGTCGTGGAGTTTCCGAGTCTTTGGCCGTGGAAAATTTGAGTCCAGGTTCTGATCAAACCGGCTCAAAGGGTCCCAAGTCTGCCTCCGTCTGTGCACACGTTCACTCCAATCATCTCCGATTTTCACGCCATGAAATGAACCCCTCGCATCTCCAATATTGTCCTGGTCAATATTCTCAAGGCTATCTGCAGAGGTTGAAAAACCATGGTGTCCACGGAAACTCCCGTAGATAGTAGACCAGGATAAAGCTTTCGAGAGCTGCCAGAATGTGCCACTGTCAGCATTTAGTTCCCCATTCGACGCATTTGATGGCGGTGGACCTTTAATTTCAGTACTGTCGACTGGCATGTTGATGAATGTTGTCATTTCACCATTTCCAATGCTGCACCCGTCAATGGTCTCATCGACATCGTCCTGAAAACTATATATTGAGCCAGTGGCAAACAGCTCTTTGCCAATGGCCTTCGGATTCTGCAGCTGACCTAACCGGGGTACTACAAATTGGCGTAGTGGACTGCTGCCATCACGACCCATAGATGTTGAAAATCCTGCGCAGTACAGGAAAAATAGTTTCAGTACTAGATTACCAAAAATAAAATGAATAAATCAATCACCTTCTAGAGATGTGTTCAATAATCAGAATAGACCAATGATCCGCCTTTGGGACATATAGAAAGTGTCCTTATACACAGTTCGGCTCCACAAATCTCACATCTGTGTGAGGTGGTGTACAACTCATGCATCATAACAAGGGGAGGAGGAATGTCAATGATGTGGCGTCTAATGCCAACTTGCAGCTATGAAGAGGATAATTATAACCTGTGTTGATCTGGCATATAGGTGAATGCATATCGGTATTAATAATCAACATCAATCATGGTATCAAAGAACCTATCTGTGAGTGTCAAAATTGTAATACCAGTCAAATAATGATATTTGATGGGCATGTCAAGGGGAGAGAATCTTTGTATATTTGAACTAATATTTGGGTCAATATCATTCTAAATCACATTTATCTATGTATGAAAATTCTTACATGGTCTATAGATCCAAATGGTAGCAATAATGTGAAATTTTCATAATAGGTACCCCGAATGGTATAAAAAATGTTAAATTCTCATTATAGATACCCTGAATGGTGTAAAAAAGACAATACTAGTCCAACAGCTGGTGATACCTAGCCTCTAGCCATATATTTTCCCCCATATTTTTCTCCATATATTTTAACATATTTCCCTTGTGATTGGTGCACTAAAAATCCAAAATCGATATGGAATTTTGATTTCTCGCTGAGCTTGATCTCACCTTGCACCAATTAATATTTAATCTAACAATTGTCACCCAACTATGGGTTATATATAGCTGCCGTGGCCACACATCACTCTTGCAGTTCATGCAGACAACTGGCTATAACAACATAGATGGGCTTCTCTTGTCGGATATTACACTTTTAGTTGAGCTCCTTGTGTCAGTTATCATACTCATATTAGTATATTATGCCACTTTCTGAAATGCATAAGAAAATTTATGGACGTGTGGTTATATGAAGAATCTGCCAGACTCACCGGAGTCACTGCTTATACTGCTGTCTTGATCCTTTATTTTGGGTACGTTTCGAAACTTCAGCATCTGTTGTGCGTAATCTTCCTGTAACTCAAAAAAGGCTAACAGTTGCTTCTCCAGATCCAAAGCCATCACACCATACTCTTCCTCCATTTTCATGTAGAAAGTGTCAACCTTCAGTTTCTCGGATTCAAAGTGGAGGAAGAAAATGCGGTCTTGCTCGCCATGTGCGAAAGGCATGACCAACTCGGTCTCATTGCTGGTTTCGTACAACGGGTCAGATCCGTAGTCGTCATAATTGATGCTCCAACACTCATCGGCCACCTTCCTGGGAATCTATATTATATGTGAATGAGACCAAAGAAACACATGAGATTGAAATTTGTCTTTCCAAGACCAGAGGATTAATTGTTCATCCCACAAGGGCCTTGGAAGTTCATCACTCTGTCCAGTATCTAGGAATTTGGTAGATGGTACTACTGGTGGAAGTGGTTTATTTACTATTACCCTACATATGGGGATAGAGGTGATGAACTTCAGGGCCCTGTGTGTGTACTACTTCAAACAGAACTACACTACAATCATATTTCCCTGCATTTTGGCCCGGATTCGCAACTATCTATAGCACTTGCAGGGGTCACCTCCCCGCGTCACTGAGGCATAGATTAGGGAGCCGGGCCTGTGCCCGGCTCCCACAATTTGAGCCGTTCACTTCTAAACATTCATCCAACGGTTGATAATATCCTAGGTGGCGGGCGCCCATGGTCGGGCACGGGTCCCGGAACGCAGCTCCCCATTAACTGCGGTCCAAATTAATTGATGTCAATTAATTCTAATGCTCATCACTTGACATCAATTAATTTGGACATCAATTAATTCTAATGCCCTCTCCTCACTTGACATCAATTAATTTGGACATCAATTAATTTGGACCGCAGTTAATGAGGAGTTGCGTTCCGGGACCCGTGCCGGACCTTGCATGCCCCCCTGCGTTTGGGACCCGTGCCCGACCATGGGCGCCCACCACCTAGGATATTATCAACCGTTGGATGAATGCTTAGAAGTGAACGGCTCAGATTGTGGGAGCTGGGCACAGGCCCAGCTCCCTAATCTGCGCCTTAGTGACGCGGGTCACCTCCTTTAGAACTTGGTTTGGAGCTGCTAAACCATTTCTACATAGCATTATTTGGGAGGGAGCTACTTTGAGCATTGTAAGCATTTTTAAACCTAAAATTTCTAAGATTGTCTATACATCTTACAAGTGAAATTCAGCACCTAGGGAGTATGGATGGTCCCTCCTGTTTTAGAAAAATGACATTTGAAAATGCAAATCTTTTCTAATTCAAATACAAATCATATCAATGGAATCCTCTCAATGCCCTTTTTGTAACCATGTTTCTCCTCTTTGTGAAACAAGTCATCTAATCATTAGAAATATCAGATATGATTCAGAAACAACTGCTCTAAAAGGGAGAGTTGCCACCCCAGGCATTTGGGTAATGCTCCAATCACGTAGTTCAGAAATTATTTGCAGGGATGGCCTTGATGATATAATTTAAGGAAAAGAATATATTAGTTGACCTACACAATGATCAGAATGTTGTTAAAATTGATGAAGAACCTGCACTTTTCGTGTATAACCTGCAAATCGGCTTCAAGGATTCACTGGTATTAAGGCAACAAACAATGACCCAGAACAAGGGAATAAATTTAAGGAAATTAACCGTACACCAATTATCTCCGAGCTTGTACCGCAAATCGAGATGCCTGTTGAGCTTGACCGCCTGAGTTTCTCACCCAAGCTACCCAAGTTCGACCCAATGTTGCTCCAGCTGCCCATGGAACTGGAACGCTGCGAGTTGTTGATCTCTGCTAGCCGTTCCTGCTGGATGCGGTGCACCAACCTTTTCAGCTCTTTGTAGTTCACGTACATGCGCTTCCATTCTGGAACCATAGCGACTTCCAGCTGTTTGGAAAATTTCACCATGATGATTCCTGCAGTATCCCTGCAAATCAGGCCACTAGGCTCTTTGATTGAAGGACTTTGATGAAGAGAGAAAATCTATATATTACAAATTCATTTCAAGGTGGTGCTCAAAACTACAGATACAGGGGCCCTGAAGTCTATCACTTCTGTCCCTTGATAGTGGTAGAAGTCCCACTTTCAGCAGTGGTACCATCTACCACAAATCTACCTCTGTTCTAGATTAATCAAAATAAAACCAGAGATGATGAACTTCAGAGCCCCAGTGAGACCCTTAATTTTCATCGCTAGAGGTCATGTCACGTCCATTTGCACATCCATAAAACCATCACTGTTCAGACATTCATTTACCACACAGATTCATAATTCATTGGAACATGAAAATTTCTTTGGATCAGCCTGTTTCCCCTAGAATTTCAACTCAGTCAATCATATTGCACCTTAATCAAGCTCCACAACACACAGGCCTGCTGTCCGAATCCAGCTGCCGGTTCCTCCTCCTTAGTCTGGTGCAAGGTCGATCAGCTCAGAAAGTATTCCTGAAGCAGACCCGAGGAATGACTCAAATATTCTCAGCAAGGTGTATGACAGGTAATTAGGCTTCTCAGTTGTACCCAACTCATCGTCATCTACTCCACTTTCTGGATCCCCTTGAATCTCCAGGATCTCTCCAATTCGTATGAATCCACTGCACGTTACAATTCCTTTAAATGTTGGATCACACTGTCTGCGCTGCAACAGTCTTTCGGCAGTTCAACGGCATCATCCCCTGAGATACTCATGTATCTTAGAGACATGAGATCACATGTGGCCAGGGGGTGGCAAGGGCACTTGTTTGTCTTTCATCGACTTGTTGATGAATCAGTGCATTGATCGTGCTGCAGGAAGCTTGCTGCTCAATGCATTGAAGACCTTCTGCAATTGGTGGGTCCTTCCCTGTACCCTAGAATAGCCAATTCATGGACCTTTAAGTTTCTGGAAGTTCGCACAATCCCACCCCTAGGGGTGATTTGATCTATGAAGGTTAACTTAATTATACCAGGGTGTACAAGTCGTGACTATTACTGCAATATATCCCCGCCAATATCACCCCCGTGAAGTACTGTTGCTGCATCGACTTGATTTGTACTGTTAACATACACACTACTGGGTACTACTAATGGTGGAATGGGTAGAGTGCTGCAGAAACCTCTTCTCCCTTAACCCATACTTTCTCGGGCAAGTCAACCTACCATGCAAACCCTGTCAAGCAGAGAGAGTAAGGTTTGCAAAGGCCAAATGTTCATCGAGCGGCCATGTAATCAAGTCGTCTTGTTTTCAGGTTCTTGTAGAGAATCTTAAGGTTAAGGGGATGGAACCCACACGTTTGGGTGCAAGTAGGTAGCAGAAAGTGAGCAGTAGGGAGGTAATGAGATTAGAAGCCCGTTGTGAACCCGTTGTAGGAGGCAACACCCAAAGAAATGAAATTCTGACTAAGTTAATACCACCAAGTTAGTGCCCACTGTAATGTCACAAATTGGACAATATCTCTCAACAGAAGCTTAGAACATAATATTACTCAAATCAAAGCCTCTACTTTGTGGGTCCCGGAAGGGTCTACAATTCAAGCATGCATAACTCCCTTCTTATGTTGGGATTCCCAACTTCTCCGGCTGACTCCTGCAGCATTGTGTGCAGATTCTCAGGCAGCATGCATCAGTCAAAAAGTGCCCGTCAACGGGCGGAGAGGGGTAGTCTAATTCCCTCATAATATGTGTCAACCAGGTCACTTCTTGTCCAATTGGTCGGTCATGCCAACCAGTACTTGTCTCCCTTGTCCAGGTAGAATTCACAAGCTTCAATCCATTCTTGGATCCTGTAACCCTCAGACTGATCCTCTCCTGACCACTCCACTCGGGGTTCGGATGAAATAACTGAACGTCAATCCTAATAAGTGGCAGCCCCGAGAGTGCGAGTATTGAGCCACGATAAATTTGAAACCGTTCGGTTACGTCCAATTTAATTACTACAAACTATATACCTACTGGGTTAAGTTGACATGTCACATGCCAGACTTGTAACTGCAATGCCGTCTCCATGCCTTGGCCAGGAAGCAACAGGCAGTGTATCTGGTGAATCTCTAAGTGCATTGGATGTTATATTATTATATATGGGAGGTTCAGGCAAAGATTTTTCTTGTCAGAAAAGTAGTTATTTATCTACGGAAATGTTTTAATTTGAAAATTCTATGAAGTTACTGCAACCTCATGCAATGCACAAAGCCATGCATATCCACAACAAAGGTACACCAGCCTCCTTTCTCTGTCCTATGCATACTTTTATCAAGCTAGACTTATATAGTGTGATACGGTGATCAATGAGCCTAGTGCTGCAACTTTGCACTTTCTTTCATGCAAAAGGGGGTTATGAGTAGGAATATTGTAAGAAAATTAGTGAGCTGGGTGATGTCCAAGGTTGTACAAATTATGGTTCTATTTTCTATTTATGGCTACAATCCAATGCAGTCCAGTGGACAAACCTTAATTTAACACAATGGGAAGAAGAAGCTTGACACACATGTTTGCTACAATATGTGAATTTGGAGCGCACCCATCATTTGTATCGCTCACAACAGAACCCAACAATGAACAGGGAACCGGCCACTAGTTACAGAAAACAGGCTTAGTTTGAGAAATAACCGGTTGAAGTTCAAGACTTCTGGAGAATTACCCATCATTTTAGAGGAATTTATGGTATACACCTCAAATTGATAAAGAAAAAACAAAAGATGTCACCATGTAACTGGTTGGACTTGGACACACTAGGATCTCCACCGGTTATGCTTAAAAATTCCCCTGGACATTGGAACCCAAGGTGGACTTTGGCTCCAGTGCAAAATATTAAGCTCGGCATTTGATCAACCATTTTGTCATGGCTGGCTTTACCCATTTTGACATGAGTAAATTCTTCAGGCAGCGACAATGTCAACACTGAATTACAATGTCAACACCAAATTACAATGTCCACACCGAATTACAATGTCCACACCGAATTACAATGTCCATCGACGAAAACCGTGCATGCTCCTAGTGGTTGGAACTTGTTTCATTATTCTTCAGTCAAAAAATCATTGCCCGTTGAGATCGTGGACAGAAACCAATGAAAGTGTTCCAACAGGAGCCTGGCCGCACACCGAACTCGCCTCTACTTAACATGATTCAAACACTTGTTAAGCTTATTGGGATAAGATGGACTGCTAGTTCCACCATATAGGTATAGCTAAAGTCTTCATTGTCCACCGACTACATTGGTATAGAGGAGAAGTCTAAACAGAAATGGCTCACCAATTGACCTCACATTTTGCAAAAACAAATAGGTTTGTCAACATTGGAGTTTTCAATTTTTCCCAATGTCAAGCTTTTTGTGTATGAAATTTTCAAAGGACCAATGTGCAATGCATCCACATTAGGGTTGGCAGCTCTATGCCTAACTTGGACAAATATATTTAAAGTGCACATCATGAATTATTCCACTCACAAGTCAATGGACTGTGACCATGCATTGAAACCTCATATAGACTCTGGTACCTACTCTTTCACACTTAGGGTTGATATTTGACATTAGTCAATAATCTATGTATAAATGTGATGGATGGTGGATGTAAATAAAACCATCATTCATCACATCTTTAAGACTTATCCTTTCTAGTAGGTTGACACGATAAATAAGGATTCAATATCATAGACCAAATAAAATCTCATTTCAGTACTTGCTGGGGAGTTTGTGCAAATCGTCACCAATCATGTGTAAACACACTCTTGGTGCTCACTCAAGTTAAGAATATTATGAACCCCAGGGGATCAGTGAGTCAATTGTTAGTTCGCAAAGTGAACCCTATGCAATTGCTGAACTCAAAGCCCTAAACCCAATCTGATTGAGGAAAACTTGGAATTTTCTCAAATCCCAAAACGTTGTAACTTTGCCAGTGTTCAACATTGCTAGCTTTTGGAAACAGCAGTAAGCCAACACTAACTCACGTAACTTATAAGTAACGGACCTTTGCAAAACTCATAACTAGGGCCAGTGCCACATGCATGACCTTGTGCATGAGAAGGCTCAATTATTACATACGAACTTACCTCTTAATCATTCAAGAAAGAATGTCCTAAAAAAATAAGTATCTCGGAGGTTTTTTTTGGAGGTTGGTTTGACGATGGAATTAGCTTCAAAGTCCCCATATTAAGTTTAAGCCTTAAGGGTACATTTGATGTGAATCAACTACGAATCTATAGCAGCCACGTTTCGACTATGGACGGATGAGAGGTACGCTCATTTGTATCATTTCCTTCTCACAAACCTAGCAAATAGAATCAAGTCCAACTCGAGACAATCAATTCATGCAATTCACTAGCACGAGGCCATCTCTAGTACTTTTGCTTCGGTGTAAGAACCGACCACATACAAAATTGAAACTGGAGACAGTCAATCTAATTACATTAGGACCTTGCATTTGGAAGCCAGAGAAAAGAAAATTAATCAAATGATTTGATCGGGTCCATAAGACTTGTAGACACTACAAGTTTCACCAAATTTAGCAACCTTGAAGGTAGGTGCACCTACTTCGGTTTGTGACCTTATGGGGACCTCATTATATAGGCCCCTGTATTTCTGAGCAAAGTTGGGGCATGTGGCATATGTTATACATGATGATAATTTTGTTAATGGGAAAAAAAAGAAACAAAGAAACAAACAAGAACAACAAAGTCACGTGTAGCACGATGTGAGTGGAAGCTCGAATACCAAGTAGGGCCATGGCCTATAAGCAACAAAAAAAAATGGCACTTTTAGCAAATATGGCATGCAATTGTGGTCCCATATTCTCATAATCATATGAATTGGACAAGACCATTATTAATAAGTTACTCAAAATAGACTTCATCCCACACAAAAGGTGCATTAGCATCCTTGGTCACATGTAGTATTTTCTTACAAAATCAAGAATAGCATGGTGACCGTGCTCCGGGTTCAAAGCTTGTGAAATATTGGGGTCCATTGGGGTTTGCAACTCGATCATTACCATCGAGGATTGCTTCTACAAATCAAAACTTGGGACTGAGATCTAGTCAATGATTTGAGACAGCTTTGGCCTACGAAAGTTCTTACAATGTAGTCTAAGTTAGTGTAATTGCACCGACCAGATTCTGGTACGAACTTTGCCACTTATTAATGTCTACATGCACTACTACAAAATGTGGAATTTACATGAAGTGCATATCCAACAAATGGAACATGTCCTAGGTCATGACTATTTAAGTGGTGTTTCATTGTTGATAACCCAAAATCAAACAAAGGAACTTTGAAAGGGTCCTTGAACTTTAATGTAAACCATGATCTTATTTTATGGACTTTATTTTATTTGTAAACTATACCATTTATCAAAATCTTGGAATATTGACAGAATTTGACATTAATCCATAACAAAAACAACAACAATACACTAACGGAACTTTAAAATTATAACGAGTGTGCTCAATGCCTAAAGTGTTGCAATTTGGTGTGGTTATCTTCAAAAACATGAACAAAAACTAAAACAAAGGGGGGGGGGGGGCGGGGAATTAGATAGTTCTCACATTCAAGTAATGTGTTAAAAAACACAACCCAATGAACCTACAACTTGAGTTAAATATCTAGCATTATTATATGCAAAGGATCAAATGCCCAACATAATTGTCTACAAGGGGCAAGTGTTCAAGCTTGATCAACAACAATGCAATTCCTACAACTATGATTTTCCCACAAAATTCATCTAAGCTTTTACCATCTATGGGATCAAGAGAATAATTCTTTCTACCTAGATCATCCTCCATTATCATATTTGACAAAATTGAATCTTCATCTATCCATTTACAATATGATGTCTGGACAAAGTGGAATTTTAGGTGTTTTGGAGTTGAGGAAAATAATACATCGTAAATTCAAAGGTCGGCATGGCAACTCCCTGTTTAAATGCAATTTATTGTCCTTTTTGAAATCAACATGTTACCTACACAATTCCCATTTCATGCCAAATTTCCTCCACATCAATTGAACCCGCCCAATCTACCACGTACTGCTATTAGCTCCTTGAAAAACTAAAATTGGGGTGCTCGGCAACAATGCCAAAATGTAGTTTAGATTTTGGATAAAACAAAAACTCATGAAAAAAATCAAGACTTGAAAGGTGCTCTTGTATCTTCTAGGTGTCTTAAGTAAGTTTAATCAAGGTATTTATAGGATTTTGCTCATATGGTTTAGGATTTATGATGACATCTTCATTTATATAAACAAAAGGATGTGGAAATTTCTCGACTTCAGTACATGCATTTGTGACTTCAAACACCTCACTTTATTTACCCAGCCAATAATATGTCAGTGGGTTCATTTTAATTGACCTTGTGTGGTGCTCAATCATAGGCAATGTCGTCAACAATAGTCTTGCACAAAGTATCTTATTTTAGTCTCTTTACCAAAACCAAGAGCACTTTGGTACAGTCAATTGTTTCATATTAATTAATTCATTTAGTGTAACTTGAAATGGCAATACAATTTTCACCCAAAGGTGACAACAGTCATTAATTAATCATTTTTATTGTGAGGCAATTATAAGTTTATAGTCTTTTGTTGATGTCTAGCAACTTCATCCACATTTGTTTCAAGCATCACTATAATCCCGCACACCGTCAGGGTCAGAAGACCATAGACTTCTTCTTGGGTCTTCCCTTTTTTCTTCTTGAATTCTCATTATTATATTTCTCTCTTATTGTAATACTTTAATTTGACAAGTACACCATTCACTTCTACTTATTCAAATTATCTTCTTCTTTTTAAATAACTATTTTGAAATTGTTTCACCTAGGCAATCAATGGTTTCTCCCCTCTTAACCTTTCATTACCCAGTCCTTTTGAAGGTTGTAGGATTCCACTAAGGCTCATATTTTTTGCTGAGACTATTGCATGTTCAACTTCGACTTCCAACTCTCAAGGTTTCATGCATATACTCAATTTAAATATTTACATACTACAATGACAACTTCGCTTCTTAAACAAATATTCTTTGGGATCGGATTTTGCTTATTTGTTTGAAGACCATAGTCTTCACAAAGTGTACCGAGGATCTACATAAACTAATGAGCAACCTTTGCTCATAAGTTCACAAAGGGGAATCCAGTTTCCATATTGGCTCAATCATTCCATAGTCTTATTCAATCATTCCTACTTGATTCAATCCTCTAGTATATCAACATTCCCTTCTACTCATAAGTATTTTCCAACTTCATGATCATCCTTGGTCATGATTCGTGATTAACTCTTAATCTCTCACAATATTGTTGAGAAGATTGCCTTGCCAATATTACCACTCATAATCAAAAGGTTGTCAACCCGCTTCTTGCATAGTATAATTGTTTGGCTTGAATGTATAAGTGTTTTCGACAATTACTAAGCCGGCTTCATCTCAAAAGTAATCCTCAAAATAAGGCCAATAAATAGGTTATAGTCTAAAGAGACACACTTTCCTTATCCTCTCAATCACTAAGAATAAATAAGTTTATAATACATTCCCAAGACTATGGTCATACAACTTATTTCTCAAATGTATCAAAATAGATTCAAAGTTCAAGGTCACGATAAAAATCGACGTTTGAACAAACAATGAACAATTGAATCTCTCCCCTTCCAATACTCACACAAGGTTACAAACCTTCATAATATAGAATAAGCCAGGGAGCGCTATCATATGAGTGGTGAGCAGTGAGCAGTAACTAATGAGCGGATTAGGGTGAGAAAAATTCAAGAAACATACCTATCACCGTGGGTTTGGTATCCTATTACCACATATTTGTAGCTCAAACATCAACAGATGTTACCTGCCAAAAACCAACTTGCCAATTGATTGCTCTAATTCATATGAACATTTGAAACAATGATGGAAGCTATTAAACAATGATGTTGTGGAAATCATTAGGGTTTAGGGATTTTAGACAATGGTCACACAAATCACTCCTAGTGGTTAGGGTTTAGGGTAAACTAGATAATTGCCCCACAAAAACAAAAAAACATGTGCACATATATGCCAAGTTATGTGCAAGACCTCTACATGCACCTATATTCTATTTTATTCTATTATCTATTATTCTTCTTATTATTACAAACACGAACATACATTCCTCTGCCTCTATATCCATGAATGTCAAGATATGAAGATCATAATATTTAGATCTACTTCGCCTTGGAGGTGTAATGACGGTTGCTAACCGTATCACCTCAAACTCGGCATACACAGGGATAATCAATCATTGAAGGGGAGACATCGCTTCCTTCATTTTTCTACACACAATATCCAAAAATGTAAGACACAATTGGTAGAAGACTAAATAGTTCACAAGAAAAACCAAAATTTTAAAATCATTCAAACCAACAAATTTACGCACTCAAGCAAGATTTTTTTGGAACTTTCTGAATAGGCTCGACATCTTCTTCGCATGTCATGTTAATTGATTATAAGCTATGAACTATAGGAGGTGCCAATGAATCACACAAAGGACATTATCCCAAACCACATCACCCAATTGTGGTAAAATATCATAAAATTTATTAATGGCACCCTCCTTCAACTAAAAATTAGAATTCATACATAAAACGTTATGTCAAATAACTATCTTAACAAATACAAACGCTATATAATAATTGTGATGTTTTCATAAGCATAAATACATTTACAATCATAATTTATAATATTACCTAAGTCCAAAATGATGTTTTCACCAACCACAAATCAAGGTCATTGTCTATAAAATTTGGAGGCCAAAAATGCAAAGCGTCGCGTGTCATTGGAGATGAATTCCACCACTTCAACCATTTCACTTTATACTTGCCATCCATCGAAGTTGTTGCATTTTTTTGCAATTTCTCCAAGGTCATTTATGGTTTAGGATTAGAACTCCAATGCCCATTTACCTGAAAACAATGTTGAATATAAAATACATAACCTAACAAAACATATTACAAAAATCAAACATATAATATAAAGACTATCCTCTTTCACAAAATCAACGTCATTTGCGGGATCCGCAACTGCAAGAAGTTTATCAAACTTCTATGACCTATATGTTCTCACTATTTTCCTCACCGCATTTTCTATAGCCTCCAATTAAAGCCTAGGAGATATTTGGGCCAATAGAATGTTGTTTATATCCTCACAACATGTCTCTTCTGATGCTGCCACAACTTTACGATAAAAATAACATTCAAAAATTTTAGTTTAAAAACTTAAAACAGCTTAATGTAAGAACATGAAATTGATATAGACATTAAGATGTTAAAGACTCACATTGTAGATGAAAGCTGCAAAAATGTCTATAGTAAGAGGATATCATGTAGTCAATGGGCGTTTCTTCTCGCACTTAATATAATCGTCAGGGGACAAAAGATTTTTAAATTCTTGTAGCTTCAAAGTCCCAAAGCTCCAAATGCGATGGATTTTATGAACCAAATTAATCTTCACGTGATTGGTTTCCGTGGATCTGATATTCAACAAAATAAATTTGTAAATAAAATATTCAATGCACTTGACCAAAAAAAATTAAAATCAATGGGCTTCAAGCATTACCTATTGACGTCATTCATGGCATCCAAGAGATCGTCAGTTACATCCATCGCATTAAGGTATATACAATCCACACTATAATGTCATTCTTCCTCATTAGCATGAACTTTATCTATATGCCGTCTCAATGTTATAACTCGGTGGTTACCCTCCCATACTCAAAATATTTTACCTTTAAAAACCTTCAAATCTTCGTATAAAAAATGT
This sequence comes from Polytrichum commune, assembly GCA_950295325.1. Classification (NCBI taxonomy): domain Eukaryota; kingdom Viridiplantae; phylum Streptophyta; class Polytrichopsida; order Polytrichales; family Polytrichaceae; genus Polytrichum; species Polytrichum commune. Next base: position 19,672,437 of record OX485805.1, read on the forward strand.
GACTGCTCAAAAACATTGTTCACTTGTTGTAATATTGGATCACAAGACCTCAACTTGTCCTCTGTTACAAATAAACTCTCCCCACGATCGTTGACGATAGAATCATACAAGACACGATCACATTCTCTGTAATCATTGAGAAGTTCATTCTCCAACAACTAAACATCAAAACATGTAATTGGCCTAACCAAAGGCAATGGCTTTAAGCGGCATATAGTATTCGATAAACAAAATTTAGAAAGAGGTCGAATTCGCAAACCATTCATGACTGTGATACCATTTTTTTGGATAGAAAGTATAGATTTTAGTTTTGAAAAGCAGATGAATGGAAAATTACATTCAGAACTTTTAAAATAGTAAAGAAATATGTAATTAGTCACTTAGGAAAGAAAGTGAGTATGGGAAATAGGAATTACTATGCTTGACCGTAGTATAGGAGATCTCACAAGTCATGAAATTGACATGTGAGTATTAGATAAAGCTCTTTAGTATCAGAGCTATGGTCAGCCATGACTTTTGAGAGGAAGAAGTATAAGAAGGAGGAGGACGAAGACAGAAAGGGAGAGAATATTAATTTTGAGCTTTCTCTCGTGAAGAGAGTAGCTTTGCTCCAAAACTTGTTTGTCATCTCCTTTGATTCCCAGAAGTACTTGGGTGCGAAACCCTTAACCATCTTGTAAATCACATTTTGAAACATATCAATCTACGTTTCAATCATCTACATTTGTACAAATGTGACTTTGAATGTTGGAATTGTGAGTCTTGTAGTCTGATCGAGAATTCGATTATGGGGTGTGATACTCCTACCTACATGAAGGACTCATGTTTGTCGTGAAGACAGAATGAAATAAGAGTCTCTTGGACAGTATCTTAAGGTTGTGATTTCAAGAGAGGAAATTTGTGGTGTTTGAAGTGTCCGGGTGTGAAGCCCTGGAATCCAATTGTGTTTGCTCTTCTGGATACGCGTCAAGCTACGAACCAGTTACCTTATATCCTCATCGCACTGAATTCCATTTTATATGAGAGTGTTACCTACTTCAAATATGAGCGGCGCGTTTCGATATGTGTGGGGAATGGTAGTCTGATTTCTTTTGCGGACCTTCTTTCCTGAGTGTGAAACTCTTGAATTGTTTAGTGTAGCTTGATGTGTGCCTAAACAATTTTTTGAATCTAAATTGGACTAATTGAGTTCTATCAGATCTAAGTCACTTTGATAGTATTTTAGGTTGTAAATCTTGAATCAAAATGACTTCGTCATAATCCCTTCGTTTCATCTTATGACTATACTCATCTCCATTATCTGAGTCGGTTACGAGAGTGAAGAACATGTGTTTCACTTCAATGCATTTAGTGAAGGGTTGTTTGATTGTTTTCTAAAAATTCCTCTCATGAGTGTGAAACTCTCGCGAAACAGGGAAGTTAGTTTCCTTCATAATTGAATCCATCTAAACAACTTCAAAACAGCCAAGAATCGCCAGTTGACATACTGTTAGGAAGAATGTATGTAGGGATAATGTAAGGAGACTCACGTTATAAATGTTAAAACTAAGAGTACCGACCTTCCCCTTCCAAAATTACGTATAAAGTGTTAATCTCGGGAATTGAGTATATCTCTCTGAGCTTGGAATAACTAATGAGATGAAGTCTGAATAGTTAGTGCTCAAGTGAAATAAGAACATTCTCATAATCTGGTGTAAAGCTTCGGGGTATTGAGTCATATCATTCTCTTGTTCAATCGTCATTTTCTCGGGAGTAAACCTCCAGTACAGATTCATAGAGTAATATAAATGTGAAGGTTATACACAATTGTGATGGTTGAAAGAGACGATTGCACTCTGGAACCCTCAAATTAAAGACTGGTGGCGAGGAAAGTGTACTCTTTCGGGAATTGCCGATACCTGTTGTGCGAGAAACATGGCGCAAGAATATCGCAAACTAGAGAGTGATTTAATTTCAGTGACTTGCGTATGATCATTGTGTAGGCCAGGTAATTTCGATCCGAATTATCGCAGGAGGGATTGAAGAAAAGCTCAACGGGAGAAGAAGGAATAGCGTTGGAGACGACAAAGTGAAGTGGAGAGGAGGCGACGTACACTTATCCCATATCGATTGGGAGAGAGACCAGAGGCAAGTATAAAGGCCATCCTACCAGGTATGCTAGTGTGACTAGACGCTTCTTTGACACTACAAGACTCGATACTTGGAACTAGTTATTGGTTCCTAGACGTTTACTGGTGACTTGGACTCTTGACTCGTTACTTGCTACTAGACTCGAGTTACTGTTTTGGTCCGATTCGCTTAGGACGCTTCTCGCTTAGTTCCCGGTCCGTGGCTCTGTCACTTGTAACTAGACTTTTATAAAAATTTACTAAGTCCTAATTTTTACAAGTATGGAAATATGCTAAATAATATCACCATATGTGTAATGAACAAATCCATCTATGATGAGGGAGTGACAAGTCAAGTCACATGAGAATAGAGTTCTTATGATAATTAAGTGTTAAACCCATTCCATTATCCCTTTGAACTATCAATCGACCTTATCGTGACAAACTAAAGATACATCTGACACTTATTTAGTCTTCCCTGGGTGTTTTTTCAAGTGGACCCCTAGCATAAAATCTTTACTACAATGACATAGTTGAAATTTGTTTTCTCCAACTTTTTTTTAATGCTTCTTCAATGTCGGTGTCCGCCAAAATCTTATCATACATATTAACAATCAAATCAAAGCCTATAATAAGTGAAAAATATCATGCAACAAATAATCATCCACTCTACAACAAAACATCAAATATACATTATAAGCAACTTCAAATAAATAAATAAACTAAACTATAAAATGAAATATACTTGACATTTAAAGTTCAATGCAAAAACGAATGAAGGCCACCTACATGACCGTATAATTGACATAATCTTCAACATTTTGATATAACACAAAACACACATATAGACTTGAAAACACCTAAATAATTTGCTAAAGATAATATTTATTTTCAAATAAAATTTGAAGTAAGCGTTTTGGCACCGAAATCCCCATTCCAAAGCTTTTATTTTAGAAATAAACATGGTAAAAAATGAGGGAGGTGACTAACCCTTGTACTTCAAATTGACAAATTAAAAGTACTTCTTCTAAAAAAAAGTGTAGAATAATACCGAAACCCCTATTTCATGACTTACTTTCAAGAAATAGCCATAAAAAAAATAAAGCCCACAGTTGTGGCATAGATATTAAATTAGTCAACAATAAATTTTAATACTTGAAAGAAAGTTGTGAAATAGGAGTTTTGGTACCTAAACCTCTAATCCATAACATTCTTTCAAGAAATACACATGGAAGAAATTGAGGACATTGGTTGTACGGTCAAAATAAATTGGTGAAGGACAAAAACGTTTTTTCCAAAGTAAGTTGTGAAATAAGGATTTCGGTACCGAAATCCCTATTCCACAACTTTCTTTCAAGCATGAACATGGAAAAAAAATGAGAACACTGGCTATGGCGTCAACATGATATTATTGAATAACAACTATATTGTTTAAAGGAAAGTTGTGAATTAAGGGTTTCGGTACCGAAACCCCTATTACACAACTTCATTTAAAGAATAAACATGGAAAAGAAATGAGGACACCGGCAATGGGGTCAATATTAAATTATTTATTGAGAAGTATATTCTTGAAAGAAAATTGTGGAATAAGGGTTTCGGTAGCGAAACCCTTATTCCATAATTTTCTTTTAAGAATGAACATGAAAAAAAATAAGGACACTAACTATCACGTCAACATGAAATTATTTACTGAGACGCATATGTTTGAAGAATAGTTGTGGAATAAGGGTTTCGGTACCGAAACCCCTATTCCACAACTTTCTTTCAAGAAAAAAATTCTTCTTCATCAATTTTATGTTGATACCATAGCGGCTAACCTCATTATTTTTCATGGTTGTTTCTTCCAAAAAAATCATGGAATAAGGGTTTCGGTACCGAAATCCCTATTCTACAACTTTTTTGGAAGAAATAAACAAGAAAGAAAACAAGAAAAGGGTTTGTGTCGTCGACATGAAATTGTTGAATGAGACGTGCATTGTTTTGAAGGAAAGATTTGGATTAAGGGTTTCGGTACCAAAACCCTATTCCACAATTTGTTTTTAAGAAATAAACATGGAAAAAAATGAGGACAACGACTATGGCATGAACATAAAATTGGTAAATGATAAGTGTTTTTTAAAAATAAAGGTTTGAAATAAAGGTTTCGGTACCGAAACCCTTATTCCACAACTTTCTTTGAAGAAATAACTAAAGAAGAAAATAAGGACAGCGGCTATGACATGAACATAAAATTGGTGAATGATAAGTGTTTTTCTTAAAAAAAAAGCTTCGAATAAAGGTTCCGGTACTGAAACCCTTATTTTACAACTTTCTTTGAAGAAATAATCAAAGAAGAAAATAAGGACAACGGCTATGACATGAACATAAAATTGACGAATAAGAATGTTTTTTTAAAAGAAAGGTTTAGAAACCTATTCCAAAAAAATTTATCAAAGCATTTTCAGTAATTATAACCACTAAAATATGAAAAACACTTATAGATAGAATGAAAAAAAGACTTACATATTGTCATGAAAAAGGTTCTGATGATGGTGTTGCTAACTCCACGTTCATGCCAACCGTCGCTTCATCATCGCTATCGGACGTTCTATACACACTGGCGAATGTGGGTGGTTTATTCGCCGCTTGATGAAGGACCTCGTTTGCCATAGCAAATGCGCTGGCCATTGTTCTTCTGCTTTGTTTTCTCCATTGGGCCTCTACTTGGAGCGTTCGTCTCCCTTTGTATTTCGTGTACCTCCTACGCACAACCCTCATGAAATGGTTTTTTTTCTCCTGACCGTTCCAAAACGTTCCATTTCCCTTAAAGATTATGGCCAAAAAAATGTCTATTTTTTTAATCGAATCGGAAAAAAAATCCCCCACGCGAATGGATCGAAATGGAAAAAATCCATGGGAAATATATTAAAATAGAAAAACTCCCCACAAATAGTTATTTCAAAATGGGGGAAAATCTCTTCTGATTTTTAGGATTAAGGTTTGCATGTTGCCTTATCACATTGCTCTAGACGTAGTAGCCACTAATCTGCATACAACATTTTTTATTGACAATATTCCCATTTTTTATGTGGTTTTCTGTTTTCAAATACCTTACAATCAAATTTTGCGTAAGAAATACAATTTCTATGGTTAGGTACTTTAGAAGTTCAGGAGGTGATATCAATTGGAAAATTGCCTCATCTATACATAAAACCTTACCGATGCATTGTAAATGGAAGTACATTCTCCTTCTTGTTCTGCGTCAGACATATCGTTGGCAGTGTTGCTCACTCGTTTTGTCATCGTCAATTCCAAAAATGAAGGGTTGTTTGCTATCTTGCGTTTCGATTTCAACATTCTCATTTTTTTCTATTGCAGGAAATTCTAATACGTATGCAATGTCTTCAATGTCACATAAACTGACCCTATCCATTTGTCGTTATATTTTGGCCAATTTATCATTCCATGGAAGTAGACCTATTGATTGTTGATAGCAGTGATGATGAGTCTAAAGTAGTGAAGCCAAGCGATGCACAAAAATATGCTAAAGATGTTTTGAATTTTATGGCTAGCCAAGGTTCTTAGATTTTCAACACTCTGGAGTTGTTAGGAATGGAAAAAATCCATGACAAACTCATTAGAATTGGTGTTGCACATTTAACATCAACAAAACAATGTGACATTAGAAGTTTCTTTGTCTCTAGTGAGAGGTCTATACCTGATCTCAATGACACATTATGATGTGCTCTTGTTATTATTCACAATTTTGAATTAGATTTTACATTCAAAAACATTGAAGTCTCATATTTGTTATTTTCTTTTTTACATTGTAATTTTATTTTGATTTTCTACCTATTTTTTTGATAATATCACATTATGCACAAATCTTCAAAATGTGACATTATCAAATATGTCACACCTTGTTTATATCACTCTTTTTGGTGAAATGAATGGTGTGACATTATCAAGGTTAGATTATAATTGTTGTCCACCACATTGATGATCTTTTGCTAGTCATTTGAGGATAGGAAAATGCTATTGTTTCCTTCTCATGGGAGTTGAAGAGCCTGATGGTACATGGGGATCTATTGCAACTAGCTTTGTCGGATCCCATGTGCTCCCTTGAAGAGAAACTTGCGAACTACATAATTGCAAGGAGGTTGCAACGGTGGAGCCATAGCCAAAAGGATGTTGAGAACAACTACATGGGTTACATTTCATAGTTTAGATTAGGAATACTACTCCGAAGAGAAAAACATAGTGGGAGCATTGAGCCCTTGTTCAGTGGCTTACCTACTTCTTAAGGTCATGATGGTACAGTTTGGAAGCCAAAACCCTGCACAAAATCCTAACCTCAAGAACCATGTACAAAAAGGATTTGAGAAAAATAACGATATATTTGTACACAAACTTTTCAACGGCTAAATTATAATTGTAGGTGATGCGATTTTGTAAATCAAGAAGATTTCTTTTATGGTCAAACAATTAGCCACATTTATCTTTAAAACTCCAACACATGGTAAATTGAGCAATCAACCTCAATCAAACCACTAAAAGCCTAAGAAACTCCAACACATGCATATGGGGCCTTGAAACCTAATCAAACCTCTATATGACCACATAATGAGCCACATTGGCATGTGAAACTCCAACACGTGCACAAGCATGATCTAGAGCCCACATCAGCCCTGTAAATGGCAATTTAGGCCCACAATAGACCTCATATTGACAATTGTAACTCCAGATACTGAACATGTGTAGAAGGGGTCATGTCATTCATGAGAGAAAATTTGGGAACTATCTGAATCTTAGAAAAGATGAATAATTTATTTATAATAAAGGCCATGAAATCAAGATCCTTTGAATAGCTAAGTGGGGCACAATAAGGCAAAGCACATTATTTATAATTTTCTATGCTTTGCCTACCCTGTCGCCTGATCTTTTTCCTTACACTTTAAATGGTTTACCACCATCTATAATGCAAAACTATGGTTGGCTTGAGGTTGCATGGCCACATATATGCTCTTCCCCGATGCCCCTGGCCTCCCACAATCCCCCAACCTCCACACAAATGTCCAAAGCAGGTGCACCTAAACAACACCATACCTAGTACAACACTCCGGGGAGCAAGCATGGTCAAGTATACGAAAATAAAATGCTCAGGTATACTAAAACCATAAAGTTTTTGGTCAAACACCTAAAAGTAATAGCAAAGTTTTGTTTAAATTGGAATTATTGTCATGGCGACCTTGATTGTAGTGTTATATACTCAAATCTAGAATATCAAGATGAGATCTTCAAAACTTATCGTTGAAAGTAATGCTAAAAAACAAATGGTTAAATATGGTTTTGGATGTAAATTCCATGAGCTTAAATATTTTGAAGTTGGATTTTTTTTCATATTCTTTGTATTCATTATAAACTTGAGGGCAACATTACAAAAATTTGTAGAAAATTAATTTAATGTAATTTTATCATATTTAAATAAATTTTAGACAATTACTTGTTCAATATCACCTACTTGCACACTACTTGCACCATCTTCTAAAACACGTGAACTTTTCTTGAAATATTTTTTGCCAACATAAATTTCGTGGCTTTGTAGATCAATGTGTTTTTTAAATGTTTATGATATTTTCTTGAAAAAAAAACTCAAAGTTAGTATGTATTTTTTAATCACTTTCACTTAAACCTATACAAGGTACTAGAGTTGTGTACTTGATTGTGCTTGCACCCTCCACACAACAAACCTCCTCTACAAGACTTCAATAGGGCATCACAAAACAACAATTGCAAAGATTGTAAATGCAAGGAACCTTACCTAGTTCTGCTACCCATAATGAAACACAAATGCATAGAGAATGCACATATTTGGAACTACCCTAGTTCCATTTGATAGGCCATCCCTAATATTTGCATTGTTCCATTTAAAATGACTACGTCTTTTGCAAATTGTAGGTTGGCTAAAAAATCATGAGTTCTAAGTTTTAAACGCTCTTGGCAGAGATCCTTGCATATCACCAAATGCCCTAGTGTCCATGCAGTTAAAGCCCCCAAGTTGCAACTTTGCATAAACCACATTCCAAGCAAACAATATAGTGTAGTGTCAACCTCGTGAGGCAAACACCCTTAGAGCAAACTATGTTCACAATCAAGTTGGTGATAATAACCACCAATGCGGAGTGAGTGCAGCAACGCTTTGCATTGGTGGTGGAGAGCAATGCAATGACAGATGGAGTGGTCAATGAGGGTTTGGGGTTTGGAGGAGGGAAGGTTCCTTCAACACCCACCATGTGGTGTGCAGGAGGTTCCATCATTGTGGATGGGATGTCACTATGGGGACCCAACCTTCCCCACTTGGAGACATGTGGTGGTGACAAACACTATGGGAGGCTCCAATGGGTCATGGCCCCATTGTGTATGGAAATTTTTTAATTTTCCTCTTGCTTTTATATTGTTTGCAAGCATGCCAAGTAGGGGGCGAAAGTTGGCGACAAATTGCTAGTTTAAAAAATGTTGACCACTAGGTGACATACTTCGTCTCGACTGTGTCTAGATTGCACCACCGATTCAGACCATGTTAAAAACTTCTTAAAAAAAATGATGTTGACCAAAGAACACTACCCAAACTTTGGTTTTTGATGGTTTTTGGTGGTGTTTTGATAATGCAACACATAGCGAATGCGTAAATTTCATCAAGAGAAAATGGAGAATAAGAAAAACTAAGAGAATAATACATGCATACTTTATAGGTAGTGTAACGTATATGTTTTTACTTGACCCTAACATGCCTACCATGAATCCTAGGGGCACTTTAGATGGGGATCCGTGGTCTAAGAACATAGGGACCTATTTGAAGTAATTGGATGCAAATCAAACCCTTGAACAAGACCCCCCATTGGACCCTACCTTCCAAAAGAATTCTCCAAAACATGAAACTTTCCTTCGAGCTTCATTTCTTGGTTTAAATCATTAGTGTTTTCCTTCAAAATGATGCCATGTAGGAGACACCTCACTTTGCCTCTTCGTACTCTTGGATCGTGATCTAAAGACCTTCCAACTAATTTACACCTCTTGGCCAATAGAATTGCTCCATTTTGTTGGACCCTCCCCTTGAACCCATCGAAGTTAAAGCGACCGTGAGCGTAAAAGCCAAGGTTTATGCCATTTGCTAAGGGCTTGTTTAGACTTGGGGCCAGGGCCAATATGAATGAAGGCCAATATGTCCCATGTGGCATGCAAATGGGCCCCCAAGGCCATTAATAAGAAAGTAACCTAACTCCATTCATTGCTTTCATGTGTAAACCTATTTAGGTGGGGTTGGGGCCATTTGGAGGCTGCAATTTTGAGAGGGTTATTCACCTCAATACATGTACTCATGAACTATTCTATGAATAATGATTAAAGTATAATAAATTTAGAATTTCTCCCCTCCTATTCAATGCTCAAAGAATAAACTACTACAAGGAAATAAAAGATCTGACAATGGCCTCAACTAGAGGGAAAGAGTCCACAAGGTTGGGAGCTCTCTTTTCCAAGGCTTGAGGCCATTGTGATGATGAATAAAATAATTTATTTGTTTATTTGGTCCCAACTCATGATGTAAACTTGAAGAGGCGAGTCCCAGCCTCTCTACCAATGAGAGGAGTGGATTTCTTGCACCCCGGCCCATTTTTGAGCCCTGACTCCAAGTCTAAACCCGCCCTAAGATACGGATATTTACTCAACGGAGCAGATGTCTGCCACGTGGATCTTAGAGAGTGGCCCACGTGCTGCAATCACTGCCCTTCTTCCCCCTGCTGCACGTCTGGAGCTCGTCCACGCATTCCTTCACTGCCGTAGCCATTTCGAAATTTCTCAACGATTTCGAAGAAGAAGAAGGAGAAGAGCAGCTCGGTACAACGGTGTTCAAGTTACTCCAGCTGAGTTAATTTGATAGAGCGAGTTTACTTCGTGCCAAAGCTTAATTTGCTGCAAGAATGGCCACTACTGGGGCGACCACCACTGAGGGGTCATCGAGCCCCATGAAGGAGGAAACATTCAAAGCAATCGAGCCTACGCAGGTATTAAAAGACATTCAATGCTACGAAGATTACAACTTTGTGCAGAGGTTAGGTTTGAATGTTCATTCTGAGTCAATTGTGCACTTGGAACCTTTTTAATTGGAGACAATGAGGGTATTCCTTTCTGTGAGTGCACATGACACGTGGGGAGTGGCTGGTAAGAACATATGATGATGTCACTTTGTTGGGTTAAGTGCAAGGGTAATGTTTTGTGCCAAGCAATTAAGGTTGGCACATTACAATCGCATATGGTTTCTTGTGGAGAATTTATGTTTGGACTGTTTCCCTATGTTTGCGAATGCCGTGGCGGATGTTAAAGGAGGATGCATAATAGGGTTATGTTGGGAAAACCTTGAACTGCAAAATTTGAAGAAATGTGTGTGTGTGTGTTTGGTCGTCTTCTGGGTGCTCTTAACCTTATTCTCTGAATTGATTTTGCTAATGACAGGTGGCGATGTTACTGTGTTCGGCCATTCTTTTGTGTCAAGCAGCTAGTATTGGCACATAAATTGCACGTGTTTTCTTGTGGAGAATCTTTGTTTGGACTGTACTACCATGTTTGTGAATGCTATGAAGTATGTTAAAGGAGGATGCAGAATGGGGTTATATTTGGCCAAACCCTGTACTGCAAAAATGTGGATGTGTGATGTGTGATGTGTGAGTGAGTGAGAGTGTGTGTGTGTGTGTGTTCATCTTCTGGGTTGTGTAAACCTTTTGTTCTGGATTGCATTTTTTTACAACAGGTGATGATGTTACAGTATTAGGTTAAGTGCAAGGGTCATTTGTTTGTGACAAGCAAATAATCTTGGCACATAAAATCGCACCTTGTTCTTGTGAAAAGTATGTGTTTCGACTGTCACCCTATGTTGGAGAATACTGTGAAGGATGTCAAATGGTGATGTATAATTGGGCTATGCTGGGGCAAAATCCTGTACTGCAAAATATGAAGAAAAGATGAATAAGTTGTGTGTGTTTTCATCTTCTGGGTGGTGTAAATGCTTGCTGCATCATCGTTGTGTGAAAAAAGACTCAGGTAATGATCATTGTTTTTGGAAGCAGAGTGCAGATGATTCCACAGAATCCCACGGCAGAAGGCCAGATTTGACGGCCAACACAGAGGTTAAGGCTCCGGGGGTTTTCCAGCGCGCAGTAGAAGAAGTGCAAGCTATTGCAGCGAACATTTGGGAGTCAATTGTTCCTTCAAAAAAGTAATTTCCTTGCGGCAAGTATATATGGGGCATGGAATAACCTCCATGAAACCTCGAATTTGATAGGTATTGTATTGCACTGTAAGAAATGGAACTGTAATCATTCATGTATACATTGTCATATATTCTAAGCAACTCAAGAGTTTTGGATTCCATTCTTCACACATTTGAGGTTCATCTGATTTCTGGGATTATTTGTCAAGGGAAATCCAGTTAACCTGAGCTCCAGGGTGATCATCCTGCTCATTCATAAATGTCTATGTAAAGAAGCTGAAGAATGCACAAGGATGGGATTGTCAACATCCCAGTGTTATATTTTGTTCTCCTTAATCCCTTCACCACCATCCATGTTTGTCATAGTGGCCCCTGAACTTCATAGTTTGGCAGCAGTATCATGTATGTTGAAGATTTAAATGTTTGAATACCAGTTGTTTTGTGTATCCTATAATAGAAATATTCTTTAATTCAACTGGACCTTTTGGTCAGGTGTTGGCTATTTTGCATACAACACTTTCCATGTCTGGTAATGAGTTTTGGCCTTCAATGAATGTTCTTCGTTCAAACCTCCACACCAACTTCAAGCATGCACCAAATTCTCAAACGATAGCCCTGACAATCTTTGCTATTTTGACTGAGATGCTTATTAGTGAGTTTCTGTGGAGGCCACTTGTCCACTAGATTCTAGATAATAGTGGGTTGGAGGTGTTGCTTGTACTTAAGCATTAGCCACCATCCAACCACATTTTGGCGGTCCGATAGAATGTGGAGGGCCATAGATATTGGATGTTAGATTTTCGTGCGTGCACTAAAGAATCCTTAAACTTCAAGTGCCTATCATTGAAGGATTAAGACCAGTTGAACACTCAAGAGAACTAATATTGGTTTAGGGCTTCATCTAGTAACCGGAAGGAGGAGGTTAGTAGGTGGGCCCAGATTTGAGAAGATGGGAGTAACTACACTAAATATGATATTTAATGTCATATGGTATTTTTTGTCACTATGACAATATCTTTTGGATGACACTTTTTATGAATAGGTGAACAAATATTGTCATGGATGATAGATGACTTCATCCATTGGCCAAAACCCTACTTTCTCTTGTCAACACCTTGTGATGAAATATTGTCATGGATGATTGAAATTTGGATGGAAAGTCACTTGGTAAGTGAGTAATTGCAACATTGTAACTTTATAATCTCCCAAAAAATTTACAAAGTATGACAATTAATTTTGGGTTAACATTAGTGTTGGTGACACTACACTGCGGTTTACAATTAGTATCGAGCAAGACAATTAGAATTGGTGACACTAAATATCATATTTAGTGTAGTTTGTACATACGCTACCCCATCAGGTTCCCTCTACATTTGGGTGGGTTTCTTCTTATTCACATTAGAATTTGGTGGGCAAGCGGTCTACACGAAAGCATACCCTTAGAATTCATGATAAGTTGTGTTTGACATCTGACTACTCAGTTGTGGGAATCATTGTAAAAGACCAAGAACCAATAGATAGGCACAACTGAGCTCGCACTACTTGATTATTTAAGCGATCCATAATATTTATACCAAAGTATAAATGTCAATACACCCCTCATCATTAATTGAGTTTTGGAAAACATAACTTGAGATTGAGGCCACTTCACACACAAGACTGAGAGCCTATGACCATTACACTTCAATCACTCTCATTGGTGGAAAAGGCGGAGCCAGTCCAAGTTCACTTCACACTACGCTTGAGGGACCAACGGAGATATGTGAATGCAAGATGGATGTAAAGTCTACAAGGATTCCTGCATGGCATTGAATGAATCATGTTTCACGGTCACTTGGAGGCAGGCCTAACACAAAACTAGGAGACCATGACACTCCGAACACTCACAACCGTTGATTTATTCTATTTTATCATGGTTGAGGAGCCGTATGAATAGGAATTCATTGAAATAGCATTCGGTTGAGGGCCCGGTCACATATGACTTCGCACTACACTTGAGGGTTTGTGACCACACTACATGATTTTGGAGGTGTGTTGGGATGGCCTTTGGACACTTTCTTTTGGGCTCTCACAATTTCTTGGTCACGGCTCGTGGCTCATGTGTGAAGTGGCCCTGAGAATTGCAGATAAAGTGTGTCTTGGAAGGGTGGCTATGAAGCATTGAACACTGAGAGCCTAGAGGTAACATGCAAAGTTAGTGTATATATGATATATATGTGAAAAGTACTTATGCTTATATTAGTATAATAATGTGCATAATGTATTGAGTAATTGATGGATACTTATATATTGCAAGTTAAGTTGAACTCAAGGAGTTGAATATGCACATTCTCAGACTTAAACAAGAGAAGACTTCTTGTTTGATTGGGGGCATAAATTAAGCAACTTGCAATAATTTTGGTGAGGAAAATGGGTTAAGCAACTACATCACTTCGTCAATTTTTTGCGTATGGAAACCAGTGTTCTAGAAAAATAAAATGTGTCATTTTTAATTTCTTAGAACTACAGTAGCTAGACAACCTGTGGCAAGCATGTAATCACATTTGAAGGTGAGAAATGATCTTGTAGAAGTATTTATGACATGACAATTGGCAAGTGGTCATTATATCATCTTTCACTCTCATTAAAACTTGAGGAAATGATGACAATGACAATTGGCCACCGATCTGTGATTTAAGATCACTGAGTTATCCCCTAGTCCACTTTGACTTAATGAACTACACTCTAAACTCTGTAGTATCACACCTGTGGCAACCAAAGTGCATGTGATATTACGGAGTTTTGTAGTGTTAACATGGATCCATGATATTATAGAATTAGTGTAGCATGTGACATTATGGATAACACAAAGGTTTGAGGACAATTAGAATTAATTCTTATGTCATCTACGCTAGTGTAGTCCACTCCACTTGGCCTTCCCGGGCGATGTGGCGGATGCATGCACCAACATTCAACAAGTGGCGTTAGAAGAAGAATAAGAATAAGAATAAGAAGGTGACACTCCACACGTTGACACATGGCGCAATGCGAGGGTGTGGGTTGACTTCTTTGGTGGTTTGCATTAATGACAAATTTTGTGATATAAGGGAGAGAAGTCTGACAATAAGGAGTGAGGTTTGAACTATGAACATCCATTCCCTAGGGTTTCAAGATATTAGAGAGTGTGTGACACTATGGACGTTGATATTACGGAGTTTAGGGTGTACTTGGCTATTTGAGGTGTGTGGAAAATTAAGTTACCCGTTAAATATATCTCATCTCGGAGAAAATTCAACAGTGTACTACAAAATCAACATGACATACACTAGACCGATTGGACAAAGTAGGGGGGGTTCTCTGACCATCATTATTTCATCACATGTCAAGACCTTTTATAACAATCAAGTACGGTTGGATTCACTCCCACTTAATATATGAGGAGTGTTCAGACACAGTAGTGGGGCCGATGAGATGGACATAGTTGCTTGTCCAATAATGTGATTGGACGGGGGGTTCATCTTTTTGGAGCTAACAAGCTAAGATAAGATAAGATAAAAATATCCAAGATAAGAGTCAATAGGAGTTAGAAATATAGTAAATATGAGATTTAGTGTCATATGGCATTTTCTGTCACTATGATAAGTTTTTGGATGACACTTCTTATGAATAAGTAAACAAATATTGTCATGGATGATGGATGAGTTCATCCATTGGCCCAAACCCTCCCTTCACTTGTCAACACCTTGTGATGAAGTATTTTCGTGGATGACTGAAATTTGAATGGAAAATCACTTGGTAAGTGACAGTTTTTGCAACACTATAAATCCATAATCCCCTAAAAAATTTACAAGGAATGACAAATAATGTTGGGTTAACATTTAGTGTTGGTGACACTATACCGCGGTTTACAGTTCGCATTGAGAAAGAAAATTAGAATTGGTGACACTAAACATCATCTTTAGTGTAGTTAGCAAGATTACCACTGGGGGTTACAAGTAGTTAATTATATTGCCACTAATCCATTCTTATCCACTCAATTTCATAATAGTCTAATTGAGTTTATCTTGAGGCTTCATAATATATAGCTTATGGTAACTTAGGCCTGTACCACACCACAGGCAGGCAGTTCGTTTCCCGGCCTCTGATTGGCCGTAGCAGCAGCAGTACTACCCCACCAACGGCAGTGAAGATGGCGGGAATCCTGCGTGGCATCTACCAGCCTGCCGAAGAAGTTCCAGGGGGCGGAGGCTGGCTCTCCTACCCCCCCCCCCCCCCGGTGTCGGGCCTCGCCACATATGCTCTTCCCACTAGCCACAGAGGCTCTTCCCTCAGCCTGCTTCTCGACGCCAGCCTGCTCTAGGGACTTCTCGACAACAACATGCCCACCCTGCTCTGGAGTCTGTAGACTGTCACCAATTCTGTCACCCTTTACTTAATTTACTGCCTGGAACCTTCCCCGAACATGCTACCCCCTGAATCCCGGTGTCGGGCCCGTGTGGCACCTGAACCCGCTGCCGGCTAGCATCTGGGCTACAAGGCTAGGTTTAAGACTAGCCTTTCGCCGGTACACACCTGCCTCTGGTGTGGCTACGACCTTAGATCTAGAAGCATTGAAGAGGTTTTTTTGAAGCCCATGTGTACTTTTGGTTTTATGTAATAAAGTAACCATCTCCTTTGGAGATGCGAAGTGGATTTTTTGTGCACTCCTTTTTGGTGTGTTTTGTTGTGGACCCCCTTCTCCCCCCCCCCCCCCCACACACACTAATTAATAAAACTCCCATACACCCTAATTAATATGCAGTTCCCTTGGCAAAAGCAAATTTGGTGGGCCCTTATGGTTGCTATAGTTTGTTTTGGTTGAGCTTATCCATCCACTGCTTCCCTTCTTGTAATATATTGCTAAGTGCTACTTAAGACTCAAGTGGGGAAGCTTGGTGGAAAGGTGCAATGTATTCAACACGAATAGGAAGAAAAATATTCCATTTTAAGGTGACTACACCTATTTTGGACACTTTGGTGAGTATGGCTAGGGGCTGGCATCGGCGGAAATGTAGAAAATCACGTGTGAGAAAATGTAGGGTGGATTTTATTTAAGACACATGAGTTTTACATTTTTTAAAGATATATAATAGTGTCCTCTAAATGTGAATTTGGGAACTATATATAATGTACGGTGTGGTTTAAGTTGTGGTATTTTATTATTACTTAGATGTAAAATAACATAAATAAAATATTGTGTTTAAAATTTTTAATTTATGGGTTCAACTTAAATCATC
The DNA here is from genome assembly GCA_950295325.1 of Polytrichum commune. Classification (NCBI taxonomy): domain Eukaryota; kingdom Viridiplantae; phylum Streptophyta; class Polytrichopsida; order Polytrichales; family Polytrichaceae; genus Polytrichum; species Polytrichum commune. The sequence continues at coordinate 19,689,044 of OX485805.1, forward strand.
TGCCATTAATGACATTGGATGAGAAAATACGCAAAATGTATGTGGACATGTGGATGGATTTGTTGAAACGGTCGCCTTTGAATGAAAAATATTGTCATCCAGCGATGGAAGGTTTGGCTTGCTTATTTAGGGTTTCTTAGGGGGGTTCAAGAATCATACGCATGGTATTAGGGTATAGGAATTATTTACAGAGTATCAGGGTAGTATAGGGCATCAAACAAACATAGAAGAGGCAATCTAAGGGTTTTGAAAGGGGTCATTGAGCTCAGTGTCGTTGAGCTCAATCTTTCATTTCCATCCTTAAGTTTTTGTTTTCTCCTCTAGTCGGCCATCGCAATCTCTCTTGTCTAAGGGCTTGCTCGCTCTGCTTTGGTTTAGGAGCGTTCACTCACTGTGCTCGCTCGCTCTTGTGCTTCAGAGGTTGAATGTATGCCTAGTACAAATATATAGTTGAATGCGAGGGTGTATGTTTGTGCGAGATTTTTTTTGGTTGGGTTGAAGGTGTTGGAATTTTGAAGTCCCTTGTATGCTTTAACACTTGAAGGTTGATTGCAGTGTAATGTTCGTTGTTGGTAATGTTGAAGTTCATTCCTTAAGTGTATATTTGAAGGTGTATAATAAAGTTAAAGGTGTAATGTTCTTTGTTATTGTTGAAGGTTTATGTATGTTGGAGTTGAAACTTATGTATGTTGAAGTTACTTAATTGCTATATATATTGTTTCTATATTGGTTGGACGCTGAAGTTTATAATATGACAGTTGTATATGTGTAATGTGCAGAGTAATATATACGCAGTGTAATGTATGCATAGTGTACTATATGAGTAATATATGTGCAAATTTTTCACACAAAATTTCTACTACTTATAAATAAAATAAGGTGATTATAATTATGTGTCTCTGAAATTTATATGTAATGATAGGGTGTTAGAAAATACCATCTAGTATAAATTTAGCTACTTAAAAGGTGGAAAATATTCAAAGAAGGAAGGTAAAGACCCCCCCCCCCCCATTAAATAGGGGGTTCTCGCACGTGTATACATAAATCAAGTGTAAATGCACCCCATGTGGAGTATGGGTACTTAAAGTGATCCAATTGATAACTTATAATGATTAGCTCATTGGATTAGCAAACCAAAGTGGATCTAGAACCCATGCAACTCAAAATATTTGGATCATATGAATAGTTCTTATGATTCATTGTGCTCACATTGGGGTACCCATTTGTATTACCCATGTTGGTCAGCCCCAGCCTCCCCCCCCCCACCTTTTGCATGGGATAAGGTGCTCCTTGAATAACCTATTTTTATATTGACTAAGACCTCGGGATTGTGAAAATGCGGGACCACAAGTTACATGCCACACTTGCTTTCAATGCCAAATTAGATATAATTCATGTGAAGTGTAGAATTGGCCTTCATATATGTTGGAGCTTCCACTCACTTATTTAAACTCATGTCAAAGATGTGCTACACAATAGACTTGCCTCCACATGGCTTTTATTTCTCAAAGGATTAAATGTATACATATGATTTGGTTTGACCCACACTATTCACCCTCAATCTATGTTGATTATCTTGCACTCACTAAGTGGCAACTAAGGTGGCATGGGACATTTGGTGGTACTCTAGTGACATTCATGTAAAGTAATCAATGCATGCCCTATATAGGTTTGTGGTTTGACCAATCAAGTTGGGTCCCACATGTGGTGGTCTCTTAAGCTATTCCAAGGATCAAGTTGATGTCTTCAAGCAATGAAATATGTACTATATATATATATATATGATTTGGTGTGGCAATTAAACGGACATGCCATGTTGATTAGAGTCGCCTCCATGACTTGTCATGTAGCAATGTTCAAATGTCCCCACTACTACCTCTCTTCACACTAGAAGGGTAAGTCGAACGTGGATGTTTAATAAAAACACACTAAGTAGCTTTGCTTTCATGTTCACACATACATATGTGGCAACCTTTTAGAATTTGTAGCATCTAGAAGGCTTGGACACATACCCTATATTTTGACTAAAAAGGACCACGTACAAGGTAGGGCATCCATTGGGTAAGGCTAGGACGAACCAACCCGTACAGTGGTTTCTTGGAGGCAAGGGTTTAGGCATCCAACAAAGAACGACTGTATGGGTTGGTTTGCCCAAATCCACAGTGTAGGTTGTAAACATTGGCCAAAATTACCTTACCACCAGAGCAACGGCTGCCACTTAGTAGAAATGATAGATAAAATTGTGCCTTTTAAAAATAAAAATAAAAACTCTTTGATGCATTTTTTACCATCATTTTTTTACCACCATGTCCATACATATATAAGTAACAATATTGTCTACGCCAAAGGTCAGGGGGCATTTCTCACAACTTTCTTTTAAGTGATTTGATATGTGTGACTCACCGACCATCATAATCACACACAATGTATTAGGTAATCGTTTTATTGGAACCGGTTATTGGTGCAGAACCGGTTCCAATAAAACGATTACCGGACGTAACCGGTTGGCTGCTTTGTTGAGCTGCGCAGGTGACCTGAACAGTGGGTCACCTGTCACCATAACCGATTTAGATGATCATAACCGGCTGGGATGTCGAGGTTATCGTTTGCAAACCTGTGTGCTCAGAGCCAATCGTGTAGTGCCACCTCGGCGAAACAAAGCGGCCAACCGGTTACGAATTGTATCAAGACATAGATTTGCTATACTGTCTTCACAAATAAGAAAAAAAAACTTGAGATTTGTAGCGTTTCGCAACCCAAACCTTGAAGTTTCTGATTCGTGAAGATGCTAGCTGAAAATCTCCTGGATATTGATGTTTTGCTTGTCGTTATGATGATCGGTAAGGCACACATACATAGTTCTACAGTGCAGATCATAGACTAGATCACTTAACACTAAGTTGGGAGAATTTCCCTTCACCATTTGCATTTGACCATTATATATGTTTGTAGGAACCGGTTAAACTAATGGCAGCCTTTGGTGACAATGGTGATAAAACATCTTAGGGTAAAACAACGTGTTGGAGAGTGAAAATTGGGCACAATTTTGCCTTTCATGTGTACTGCATGCGCGACACAATGAATGGGGAGAACCGACCGCTAGTTACAGATGAACCGGTTGAGTTTGAGGAAATAACTAGTCAAGAAGTTCAAGACTTCAAGAAAATCATTGTACTGGTCATTTCAGAGGATTCTATGGAAATACACCCTCAACTCCATAATATAAACTCCCATAATGTCATACTGACTCATACACTCTCTACTATCCCGAAACCCTAGGGAACGGATGTGCGTAGTTCAAATCTCACTCCTTGTCACATTTCTCTCCCTTGTGTCACAAAATTTGTTATTAATGCAAACCACCAAAGAAGTCAACCCACACCCTGCATTGCGCCATGTGTCAACATGTGGAGTGTCACCTTCTTATTCTTCTTATTTTTCCTTATGCCACTTGTTAAATGTTGGTGCATGCGTCTGCCACATCATCCGGGAAGGCCAAGTGGAGTGGACCACACTAGTGTAGGTGACGGGAGAACGAATTCAAATTGTCCTCACATCTCCTTTCTGTTATTCCATAATGTCACATGCTACAATAATTCCATAGTATCACGCATCCATGTTAACACAACAAAACTCTGTAATATGTCATGCACTTTGGTTGCCACAAGTGTGATACTAGAGAGTTTAGAAAAACTGAAAGATCACAACATGTAACCAGTTGGACTTGGAAACACTAGGACTTTGACCAATTACACCCTAAAACCTCCTTGGACATTGGCACGGCAGCCCTCCGCTTCAGTGGTAATGCAATTTTGCTTGGTAGCTATAGCTTGCCCGTGGCCACCCTGCCTCCCAGGTGGCACCAGGAAACTCATGCGACCCCTTTGTCGTCAAAATTAGGGCCATATATATTAGCCCACGTTTGAGATTCATGTAGTCTATGTAAACTCATTCATCATGGATGAAGAGACTTTAATAAAAACAAGTCCTCTATAAAGTTGAACACCAATCGATTCCAACTTGACTCCACAGAACAAAATCGTGGTCTCTGATAGTATTTCCGGAGTCAAATAATCTAAAAGTAGTCATTTACAAGGTGCAATATAATTCACTGTATTTTCACCTATGCAATGGATGTGTGTACGTAGACACCTTGAATCCCTAGCCCACGCGCCCATGCCTTCTACCTTGGAGAGAGGGAATTATCGTATACGGGCATACCTCTCATTCATCCAACATAAAAGCCCTAAAATAATATGTAGTCCAAAGGTTACTTTTTTATTAGTTGATTTGACATGGGAATTAGGTTCGAAGACCTCAAATTAGGTCACCCGAGGTCATTTGAGATGATCGGCAACAAATCTATAGGGTGCCAAGTTTTAATGTTGTATGGATGAGAGGTACATTGGTATGCAATAATCATGTCTCTCCTTCTACCTTAGGGCCACTTTACATGAGGAGTGAAGACCAATTTGGGGCTTTGACATGCGTAAATCCTTGTACTGTACATGATTGGTCTAATCCACTAAATCATCCCCAAGACCTTCACATGATGGAGTCAAGGCCGTTCCCTGAAATTCATATCCTAATGAAGTGAAATTATATTGTTAATATTATACTAAGACAAAATCTGTCAGAGCCCAAGGAAAGAGAATTGTGTTGGACCAAAATGGAAACCCAATTTGCTTCCTTTGGACCGTGTCAAAGCTTTCTCCCTTCTTGACCAATGTCCCATGAACGGGGAGAACCGACCACTAGTTATGGATGAACTGGTCGAATTTGAAAAAAATCAATTGATATTCAAGACATTAAGAAAAATATTGATCATTCTAGAGGAATCTATGGAATATGCTATATCTTTGGAATAAAGCAAAACTGAAAGATCACCACACGTAGCCGGTTGGACTTGCATACACAAGGACTTTGACCGATTATGCCCGAGTCGATACTTCACATGTCTTGAAGGCCTCAACCCTACATGTAAAGCGGACCTACCTTATCTTCCTTTGATTTCACCTTCCCAAGCCGTGGCTTGCTAAGGGTTTGTTTAGACTTGGGGCCAGAATGAAGGCCAATGTGGCATGCAAATGGGCCCCCAAGGCCATTGATAAGAAAGTAACCTAACTCCATTCATTGCTTTCATGTGTAAACCTATTTAGGTGGGGTTGGGGCCATTTGGAGGCTGCAATTATGAGAGGGTTATTCACCTCAATACATGTACTCATGAACTATTCTATGGATAATGGTTAAAGTATAATAAATTTAGAATTTCTCCCCTCCTATTCAATGCTCAAAGAATAAACTACTACAAGCAAATAAAAGCTCTGACAATGGCCTCAACTAGAGGGAAAGAGTCCACAAGGTTGGGAGCTCTCTTTTCCAAGGCTTGAGGCCATTGTGATGATGAATAAAATAATTTATTTGTTAATTGGCCCCAACTCATGGTGTAAACTTGAAGAGGCGAGTCCCAACCTCTCTACCAATGAGAGGAGTGGATCTCTTGCACCCCGGCCCATTTTTGAACCCTGACTCCAAGTCTAAACCCGCCCTAAGAATCGATGGAATACAGTAATCTCCCACTTAAGTACGCACTCATTTAAGTACGCATCCCGGTTAAGTGCGCAATTTTTTTGACAAAATTCAGGGTTCATATTTTATTGTTTGAACATGTCATGCATAATCATTTGCCACAAATGCATGAATTTTTTATGCTTGAAACTCAATGTCAGTTTGTTAACGTTTCGATGAAACATCTTAAATGATCGTCGCAATTCATCATACATTTGTCTAGCTTCCGTTTGAACATCATAACAAAGCAATTGGTCATTGATGTCGAAGACAATGCTGTGTAGAGCTTCAAAGCCTTTGAAGTTGGTAGCACTTTTAGATTCACAAATGTCTTGATAGACTGGATTTCATCATCGATAGGTGGTTCTTCTTCAATTTGCATCCTTTCTAGAACTTCATCAATGTCCTCCAACATAACAACACAATATTCTTTGTTGTTTGCATCATCGATATTTTCAAAACTGCTCATTTCTTCTGATTCGATGGAAATTTGCAAAGTATGCACCTACCAACTAAGGGCCGCTTTACACCTAGAGGCCAAGCTGATTCGTTGTGTAAGAGGCTTGAAATCTTCACTTGTGATTGGCCAAAAGGCTGAAATTGGCCCCAACCCCTTTACACCTAGAAGCCGGGGCGATTTGGTGGTATGAAATTTTTAATCAAAAAATGCATGGTATGACACAACCCGAGCTTGTTGAATCGGGTGCACCCAAAATGGAGGGCCAATTCTTGACCTCGGGACCAATGTTACATTTCAATATAATTTTTTTAATAAAATACAAATTTTTCAACGAACTATATCCATTAGATTATGTGGAAACATGAACGGCTCTATGCTAGATTATGCTAGATCCGTTGGATTATCCTAGATTTATTGAATCGGCCTAGCTTCTTGGCCCTAAGGCCTTTACATATGGAAAAATTGGCCCCCATTATAATCTTATTGTAATGTGTAATTGAGGCCAACCTCCAACCCAAAAAGGGCTGAAATTTCATGCAATCGGCCTCAAGGGGAATTAGCCGGCTTGTAGGTGTAAAGCGGCCCTAAGTGCGCACCAACAACTCCGGTTCAAAGTGCGTACTTAAGCGGGAGATAACTGTATATGAGGAATCTATGAAATATACTTCAAATTAATAAAGAAATACCGAAAGATCACGGCATGTAACCGGTTGGACTTGCATACACTAGGACTTTGACTGATTATGTGTCTTGAAGGCCTCAACCCTAACTTATTACATGTAAAGCAGACATTCTCTCCCTTTGATTTTACCTTCCGGAGCTGTGGCCTGCTAGTAATTAATGCTGTAACCGCTTCTTGCGTGGGCGGTATCACCAGCTCCTGCCCTATCACCGTGCCACACAAGCCGAAATCGGTCTTAGGACACATGAGCTCACGGGATTTGGGCCTCCAATCCCCCGCATTCCACGATCTCGCAAAGCACCGGCCTGCGATACACTTCAAAATGCGATGGATTTGCAGCTTGAATAATCAATCGGCCGGAAAAATGTCGCTGTTCGAGGTATGGAGAATTCTAAGAGCGGCTCCCATCGCAGGGTGCGGCGGTCACCCGGCAACCAACTACGTTCGAATTGCAGCAGCCACTCAGTTACAATGGAGACGAGTATCATCCACACAGGGTGCGGGGAGGTATGCACATGCTCCCGCGGCGGAAGCTCAAGAGGACGAATCGGACGCTGAGACAGTGCAGGTGGAGTACCGAGGGAATATTTTCCGTGCGAAGAAGGGGAGTATTCTGCGGTCAGCCTTGCTACGAAATGGAGCTTCGCCTCACAATGACAAGGCTATGTATGTTAATTGCAGGTAATTTAGATCAAATGATGTGCAGAATTATGGATGCTGTTTCCTTGAGGATGTGTGAGAAAATGTAAGGTTTATGCAGCGGATAATTCTTGAGAATAGAATGGGGTGGGCATGGTGGTCACTCTCTAGTTCCTTTTGTTGTACTTGCTCTACAAGCGATCGTGGCTTTGGGATCGCTGTCTCCTTGAGGAATGTGTAAGGGATAAAAACTTATGAATCAGCTGATTAGTAGTATTCTTGAGAATGGGATGGGATGGGGTGGAGTGGGCACGAAGGTCATTTACTCTACGGGGTTTTAGTAGAACCTGGGAAGCTTGGAGCCTCACTAGAGAGAGAGAGAGTTGCGAGAAGTTGTGCTCATCGCGGTATTGCTTGCAATCCCTTCCAAATCCTCGCAGTCTAGTCCGAAGTGGGGCAGTTCAGAGAATTAGGCCTCGGTATCAGCCAAACTCTAGTTTCCTCTTGTTGTACTTGGTCAACAAGCAGTCCTGGCTTTTGAATTTTTACTTCCTTGAAGTTGTGAGAAAGAAAGAAAGACAAGATGAAATGTTGATGCAGCTGATTAGTAGCACTCCTGGTTGTTGGACTTTACTGCTGGACTTGTAATCAAGAATAGTTTGAAGGGAGATTCTTAGAGAAGATATGTATTTTGAGGTAATGCGGACCACAAAGAAATTCTGCTTCTTCCTGCACTGACAATGTTGGCGATGGTGGGCATGGTGGTGTGTAGAGGGCTAGGAACTTGCGGTACCTGTGCGGTACAGGTGGTGGGAAAGGTGGTGCCTGAGCAATGGGGAAATCAAGAGCGGTTGCGCTTCAAACTTCCTCCTCACAACTCATCTCGAAGTGCACACCTTCGGCTTGCTTGTCAGGTGAATTTTCTTAATCAGATATATATGTCCATGGCCAAACCCTATTCTCAGAATGTGTGGTTGCAGCATTCCAGTTTGTCTGTACTTTGTGTGCTAGAAAATGGCCATTGAGTGGACCTGGCCATGGGGAAGAGATTCTACACATCATTGAACTTTGTGAACAATCTGTTGGACCATATGACAGTTTCTGAGTGAGGTGGATGTGTTTAGGGTATGGTTCACTCTAAGAAACTTTGGGTGGATATCAGTGCTTATTAGCATACTCGCAAACCGGAACAAGTTCACAAGTTCCCGATGAGCACGTCAACAGGAGAAGGTGGAGCTGCAACATGAGTAATATGACTAACCGCAATATGATAGAAGCAGCTGTAGGCCGTCATCAGCAGGAAGAATTCCACAATGATTTAATTAACATCCCTCCTCAATAGAGTTATCAGGCTGGAATTCGGAGATTCCAGCTCGGCCAATGGTGATACTGGAATCTGGTCATTGAATCTGTTACAAGCTTTGACAGAGGTCTTTGGTGACCTGATTCTGGTATCGCCATTGACTGAGCTGGAATCTGCACATTCCAGCGTGATCCTCTGTTGGCGAGGGATGTAATTCATGTGATGATCTGGACCGACCATCTGGAGTTGCTAGTTGAAGTTATTTTTTGGCATCAGAAAATCAATCTCCTCAAGAGCACGCTGATTGGCGATACTGCAGCTCGATGCCATCATCCCTTGAGGTGTCCTTGCGCTGGTGCTACTTTGGATGTTATTTGGTTCGCTCTGGATTTCTTCCTGCTGATGGCTGCGTGCTGCTCCTTTGATCATCTCGTGGTCATTCATGTTGCTCATTAGCAAACTTGCAAATTGGAACAAGTTCACAAGCTATAAGTATCCGAAGCCCGGTTTTGGAGCTCTCTTGGTTAGTCAACTCTTCTGCTGATATTACGTGGAGGGATTTGCAGGTGCGAGTGGAAGAGGATCTGAAGGTAATTAAGTATAACAAATTCTGGGGCCAGGTATTGCATGACATCCTCACTTAGTATTTCTATATAAATTGCTGTGGATATCTCACACATGAGAGATGCATATCGTGATGTTTGCTCAGTTTGAGCATCATGTGACATCAGTCACAATTGTAGTATTAGTCATCCATCTTGCAAAGCTTTTTGTTCATCCTCTCTTGAGAATACAAGATCAAGAGAGGTTCAAGTGAGTGCGCATTGACAGGATTGATGTTTTCGTGATACGCATTTGCACCTGCAGGGCGATGTGGCTTTGGGACCATTGACTGAGGATGACTTCAAGTTACCACTGGGGCAACTGGAGTACATCAATGATAGGGATCCGCCGAATGCTAAGAAAAGTTGAGGTCTTTGAATCAATCTTCTTTTAAGAAGGTATTAGATTATAGCTTTTTCAAAGAACCACTAGGAGTGAAGCGGGAACAAGGTAGAGAACATGGCAGAATGCATGCTGAGGAGTGCCCATCTTATTTGAAAGACACTCTGCAACTTATTCTTAAGCGATCCTTGTTAGCCTGTGTATTTACAATAGAATTTTCTATTATATAGTAAACTTTGGCTACTAAAGTCTCAGCGTATTATGAGGAATGACAGATACAGTAATTCCAGCTGTACTTCTTCAAATCGGATTGGAATGGTGCAAGAGTTTGCAGAGCATTAGAATATTATCACATGTCTAGTTGGATGCATTTTCTTTTTTGGGCGGAAGATTTGAACTGGGCAACTCGATCAGACTGGCAAATTAAAATCTCACTGCTAAGATATCATGTCCGAGTAGTTCTGAAAGGCAGGAACTCAGGAACAAATATGCACCTCAAGTGATTAAACTGTCAACATGTCTCTCAAGATATTAGCATTTCACGAGGTATAGAGGATAAAAAAGCATGCAATTTATTATCGAGTTTTTGGAGGTTTCAAGAGCTGTGACTGGGAAATAAAGTGCTGAAAAGATTTGCTTGCTTTTGAGCAAGATCTGATAATTTGAAACCGAGTCCCATTTTGGGACTTATAAGGCCACGAAAGGGTCAAACTTTGCCTGAAGACAATTTCACAGGTCAAATTCCTAGCATATCTCTATGACATTAATACAGGGCTACTGATAGTACTGTACTCACTCACTAAATTACGAAGACTATCCATAACCAAAAGCCCATTTCCAAATGCTCGAAACAAGTGATGAAGTCAGCAGACTCTTGAGTAACATTTATTTAAGGTGGACTGAATTCTCACTCTTGGTCCTATACAATTGATCAGAACCATCTGCATTGATATTGCCTCACCAGGCAAATAAAATAAAGGCTTGCAATGCTAGTAAGTTCATGTTATGGCATTGGGTGAAGTACTTGCAAAGCCTCTCATAAACATTCTCTTAACCGAATTTCTTCTTTGTCTGCAAGAGCAACCTTCGATGTCTTCATTGATAGCTACCAATTTCTGGGCGACATTAGCCGGCAAAAATTACAACTATACCACCAGAGTATCTGATTGGAGGTATGAAGTTTTGTTTTGATGAAGTAGTGGTACAAATGTACAAAGAATGCAAATTAAAGTTGGTATCGGGCACGTTTGGGTTTAGGGTACACCCTGACTGGCGAGGTATTTGGAGTTTTGGGTTTGGGTAGTCATCATTATCTAAGACATAGAATGGCGTCGCTTTCTCGGCTTTCCGGAGCGAGATTCTGGATTCCCGGAGATACGTCGACTAATTGCTTGTACAGAGATGCTTGGGAGCAGCTCTCTCGAGTCTCTGCGCACAAAGGGGTTTAATTTCACAAACTTTTTCGAAACCGAGGTGAGGAACTTGCTCCCCACACTCTCCTTGTCAAGGTCTTGTTTAAAGTTGTTGTGGTCTTTCTCCAACTCCGTCAGTCGCATCCGTAAACACGCAATCTCCAGCCTGAGTTCTCGGTTCTCCTTCCGCACAGTTGTGTAATTGTCATTTGGTGACGAGTCTGCAACACGTTGAAGATTGCCAACACTGGATGGCTTTTTTATAAGACCAGGATTTGATTGTTTGTGAGAATCCCTTGTTTCCATGTTTAAGGTCATCATAGTCCGTAAGCGCAACTGCTCAATATAAAGAACCTGAACAACAACTTGCACAGGGAGTCTCTCGTTCTGTGCAACATGTGTGCAAGCGTCTTGTGAAAGTTTTTGGCAATCCATCAACTTGCACAAACTCCTTCGTTCCGAGTCACTTGCTGTTGGGTGTGCCTGGTGTATCAAAGAACAACAGAAGGATTATTAACTTTATTGCCATCAGAATATGATTTGAGAACAACTCATATGATTAATCTTTTATGAACTTCAGCTCAATTTATATTATTATACTTCTTTCACAACATCTTAGTATGTAGTTTTTGGACAAGATATGAATACACTATGAGTTTTTAAAGTGTTGATTATCAGTGAGTCCAAACAGACCTTGGGACTAGTTCACATGGGTCCCAAGTCCCAAAGTCCCACTCATGATAGCAAGTCCCAACATGGAGGCAAAGTCCCACTTTAGAGCCTCAAGAAACCATTAAAATATGGTTCATTATCATTAAAGTCGGATCTTGATTAATTTATGAAAACATATTCGCGGGTCTTGTGTTGAGAGTTGGGTCAGACTTTTTGCTCAACACAAGTCTCAAGCCTCACCTCCAAAAAGTGTTGTCATGTTGACATCCATGTCATACTTGGGACTTAGGATTTGGGACCCGTGTGAAGTAGTAAGTCCCAACTTCCATGCTCTCAATGGTTGAGATTGCATGGATTGACCTCAAGTGACTTGTGACTCAAGACTTGGGACACCATGTGAACCGGCCCTTAGTATACCATATTCAAACCTTGTTCATCTTAGGCAAGAATCTATAGGGGTCACTTTTGAATAAGGTTCACAATTAGGTGTAGGTACTGCATACATGATATGAAGACGTCAGATAACATAGAATGTATGCACAACATCCTGCTTATCACCATGTAGAGTACTGTTGTGCACTTGGGATGGAATGCTTAACCATAAATGGCCACAACATCCCAAAATGGGGCACTCAACTTCAGAGGATCAGATCTTGCTTTAAGAGAAGTGTTTCTTGGCAAATTGTTTTCCTAGACGTAGCTATGGAACTACTAACTTATCTTAGCAGTGAGAATTCTGTTTGCCAGTCTAATCGAGTTGGGCAGTTAAAATCTTCCTTCAAATGTCTCTTTAGGGGGTATAAAGTAAGTTAATTCCCAATGTGATCAATTTGTGAACAAAAAGAGTCAAGGAGTAGTACCTTGAGGAATATGTCAATTGCCCTGTAGAGCCCATCATCCTGAGCTCTTGCATGGTCTGGCAGAACTTCAGAGAGCGCAATGAATTTGTCGATCTTGAGATTTGTGTCGGGTGCAATCTCGGCTAGATAAGTGTCAACAAGATTGGCCACCTTGAGAAGCGAATTTTGCAATCGAGTTTTGTCATCGGTTTCCTTCTCGTACAGAAGATTTGGGCCATCCTGTCAGAACAGCAAAAGTACATCAAGTTGGACACAAATCTTGCTAACATGCTTGCTCTTTACTGTTTGCACCAATATTTTTAGTATTTATCCACAAATACTTGTACCTACCAGTGTCAAAAAGAAAGAAAGAAAGAAAATCCTTCATTGTATATCCTGAGTAGCATCCAACGAAAGTGATGTCAATCCAGCACAAGTTCATAACATTATTAAGCAGCGTGCGTTGGACCATTGGTTCACATGGATCCCAAGAATATAACCATGGGATGCTATAGCTAGTGTATATTCAGTTTATATTCTTGGGATCCACATGAGCCAACACACATTGCTTTGTTCCAAACACTCCCTTTCTATATGCAGTCTGAAGATGAGAAGGAAAACAAGAAACATTTTCACTCTTTCTTCATTTTTAAGAGCCAATGTACTGAATACAACATTGTTGGTGATACCAATTTCTATAAAATGAAAAGTCAGAAGGTCACCAATTAGATATCTTGTGCATTGCATTGGCCAATTCCAACCTGTAAACTTGGGGTTCTGACATCCTCCCGACATCTGGTTTCCACGATTTGAAGCAAATATTGCTGATAAGACCTAGTTATTGTAGATGGGAATCATTGGATGCAGGGAAGCAACCAATCAAGAGCTCTATAGGGGTTTCCAATGTGCGTGATGGGTTGTTTTTAAAATGGGGGCACAAACCGTGGAGAAACAACAATCTCCTATTACTCATTGGTTAATTTAACCATGTGCATCCCGGGAAGGATGCGCCACTTGCACGCGAGTTGCGAAGGAAGAGCCTCTTCGCTCACGGGCTGCTGCCATCTTTTGGTGGGGGCTCTCTGACAATGGACAGGACAAACTAGACATCACTCACACAACATGACGTTGCAAAAGGTATACATTAAGGGTGGGTTTCCGTTAGGGTTTGGGCTCAACACAACATTATTTAGCCACTTGGCTTGGTTTCAAGACCTTGGAATAAGTCAATTACATTTTGTGGGGCCTTTGAACAAAGTAAGAATATTCATTTACTATTCATATATTTAGGCTGATAGTTGGAAATTTGGGTGGAGTTATGCTCCTGACACTATTCATAGGAAAAATTGCTCATTTCGGCATTATTCAATGAAAATACTATTCATAGTAGCACTACCATTGAAAATATTGACATTATTCGCAATATTCTTACTATTCATTACTTGTATTGGCATCAATTTCTTCCAAATTTCTAAGTTTTTGATTTCCCATGAAGGATAGTGGAGGCCCATGTCAAATGCTAAGTATAGAATGGAACACAACCATGCACTTGAATAATGTTATGAAGAAACTTGGGGTTCTAAAACATCCCTTATGGACTTTACTTGTGGACTCAAGATTGGACCCAAGCTTCTAGATTGGTTTCTCAAATTAGGAGCATTTTCTTGAATGGGCACCACCGAACGTGGCAGGAAAGCGATGCCACATTAGCACCACTTCATTTCTCATACCTTGGACCTGGACTCTAATGTAAACTCTTGGGGTCCAAAAAAATTGTTGACCAATAGGATTGCTTGACTTTGAATTTTCTTTGGTCTTGGACCCTAGTGTTAACCCATCCTAAGTGTCAACCCATAAGGTAGACGTGCCTAAATCTAACATTACAATAATCTAGACACATGTATTTGAGCGGCATTTGATTAGGTGTGAATCTAAGAACAAACACTAAAAAAACATACATTTGAAAGAGATAGGACTATAAGCTCATAATATGCTAATCATTCTAGGCTCGATAATCAATATAATCCATGGGGACCTATATAACCATTTAATGACCACAAGAATCTTCACTTTGATGATGACTGAAATATTCATATGAGCTCCAAAAATCATAAGGCAAATGTCTACAGCCTCGATTTGGATTTGCTGATCATCTCGCACTAATTGCACATAAATTCATATCCTACAGGACGTACACTAAGTGGGTGCAGATTGAAGAGAGAAAAGCATCCAAAAACAACACATGACTACCTCGTTAGTTTATACCTAGTACATACCTGGACATCTCCACTGTCGTGTTGCCGCATATAACACATCACAATGCGTTTCACGATATCGCTGTCGAACAGTGTGTCTCCGGTGGTGGAGAAGGATGGAATCAACAACTCATCGAGAGTGGCTTGCTCCAGTTGCATCCCAGCCCGTCTCTCGAGCTCCAGCCGACAGGCTACCGTGGTCTCCAGGAGCAGGGAGGTGCGCAGCAAATCGAACAAGAAAGAGCACGAAACCGCGTTCCTCTCTGATGGCAGGATGCTCACAATCGTCTCCACGAGAGCCCGCTGCTCATGCTCCATGCTTTGCGTGCCAGTGCTATTCGTCTGCAACGATGGACGTTTGCACATATTAAAGTGAGCGGGCCCTAAAACTAACTGACACTTTTGACTCTGCACCCACTTCTTGTAGGATGTGTAACATGCAACTAGTGCGAGATGATTACCAAATCCAAATCATGCCTGTATCCATTTTCCTCGTAATTTTTGGAGCTCTTATGAATATCATATTCATTATAAGTAAAGGTTCTCTTTCTCAATAGACGGTCATATAGGTCCCCCCGCAATTACGCTGACAGTTGAGTCTAGAATGTTAACAAATTTTCAGCACAAAGTCCAATATGTAATAAATGCATGCAAGCTTTTCAGTGTCTATTCTTAGATCCACACTCAACCACACACCACTTGAATATAGGTGTTTGTTTCAGATAAGTCACAGTTCAAGAAGAAAAAGTGAAGACCCCTTTGCTCCCCTGGGGGCAGTTTATGTGGGTTTTTATCACCCATGATTGCAAGATCTTTTACATGGGTTGACGATGAATAGTGTCCACGACCACACCATTCATCAATTGTTTAGTGAAACTTGAATTATTATTACATATAATAACTTATATCATGGTTAAATGAGCCAAAAACCTACCACTACAGTAGTATTCCCTTTCTGGAAAAGGAAGAAAAGAAAAAAACCATCTCACATTGGGATCCCTATCAAGCAGAAGAAATTGGCTCAGGCAGTGTTTAGGTCAGCAGCACTCTACCTCAGGGTTACATTCAATGGAGAGCAGGTTCTGTCCATTCTGCCTATTGTGAATTTTCTTAAGAGCACGGTGTGCGAAGTGCATGATGGCTCCCCCTATGCTCTCGCACATCAAGCCTTTCGACCGCATCGCTGAAATTGTCCTCTGGAAAAAATTAAAGTGAAGAATGGCGAGGTCCTCAGCCCACCATTCGATTACGGGCACTTTAGGCACGTTGATTAGGGTGAGCTTTATGGTGTCTGCTATGTTAGAGGCATCGTATTCCAAACGAGGCAAACCACGTGCAAATTGGTCCCTGTAGAATGGAGAATCCAAGCATCAGAATAGGTACCTCAAAATCCACATAATTTACAATCGTGAAAATTATATAAGATAGCTGTAGTAAAAGGGAGAACCTCTGTTAAGAAAATGGACGCTATTGGTCTCAATATGAGAGCTTATGAAGAAGAGAATCAGAAGAAGGTAGGTATCATTTCCATATGTACCCTCAGACTTTGTGGCAAAGATGCCTAACAGTGTTCGTAAAGAAGCCATGGACAGAGTGTGGATTATTTTACTACTAGAGAATGTGGAATTCTTACATCCATAAAAAGGAACGTGTCCTATGCAACATCAAGTTGCGTTTCAACAATGTTAACCCAAAATTAACCAGAATAACGTTAAAATGCCTCTTCAAAGTCACATTCGGCACATATGACATCAAATTCACATTTGACACCTTCCATTCAATGAAACTGCACTTGAAGAAACCCATATTTTCCAAGGCACTTTTTTCAGGGCTCGGTGTTTGCAATGTTTCCAATAAATGTATCAGTAGAAAATGATATGTACATACCGCAGTCAACTGAAAAGCAAGAGCAAGATATGGAACATATTTTCTTCAAAATGAACACATTTTCTGCATCTTCATATCCATCTAATGTAAAACACTCCTAGCAGTTGCCAGATGCATTTTATCACCACAGACCAACTCTATGCCTACTACATATACACAAAATGGATCAAAAGAGAAGAAAATAAGCAGATGTCAAACACTCCTGCATGAATGTATCAAGATGCATGCCTGATATCCATGTTCAAGGTAAACCCAGAGTTTGAAAATCTGTTTGAAGCATTCTCTGGGAATCAGAAGAGACAAGGTGCGTGGGTGTTATTTGGTTGCATTTTCGTGTTCTCCAACTTTTGCCGATTAGATTTACACAACACAACTATATTGTATTAAAAATCTACAATGAAGCATTAGCAAAAATCGGATTGAAAAGCGGACCTCCCCTGATTTAGTTTAGTTGTGGTAATTGGAAGTACATGTTTGTTGATTCCTTAACTGAATACATAGGTCCTCCCAATTCTGATGTTCACTATTAGATGTGGAGTAGTTAATAAAATTTGAAGACGTAATCCAATCTCTTTAAAACCATGTGTTGTATATGGTAATTATTCTTTGATCCTTACCGTACCACACACCAATCAAATATAGGTGTCCGATTAAAAAAGTAACCGAATAACGCCCACAAACCTTAAGTCGGTATGATAGGAAGGGAATGCTGCAAGATGATGTACAAGGGATTAACTTAAAGAATACTACCAGGAAAGTGAAAGATTGATTTTGAGCAATCTATTCATGCCCTTACCTGCATGCTTTGGCGGCTGCTGCATCAATGCATCGACTCACAATTTGAAGATCTTCAGCCGCCGGTAAGAGATCCTCGCAGTTGTGAAGAACCGCAAGGGAGTCAGCCAAGCTCTGGAATACCACTTCGTTCAGAAAAGTTTCGGTGAGGAACACCAAATTTTTTTCTGAGTAATCCTCACTCATCTCCAAATACTCGGCCGCACACCGCAGGAAGGCCACATTGCGGACGGTGATGTCGAAGTTGACACCGTAGCAGAACTTGGCTGCCAAGTCAAACGCCTCCGAGCCTCCTGGAATGTCTGGAAGCTCCATTTGCAGAGGGATGTCGTCTGGTTCTCCCACGTTGCTGTCTAGTAGCCTCCTGAATCGACCACTCCTTGCAGCTAATGCAAACTGAGACCCCAAAACACATCAACAAGAATTCATCAAACCAATATATTTGTTTGTAGCACTGGAAAACAAAGTTGGCTATCCGTGTACAAGGACGATTTGGAGTGTTTAATTCTTCAAAGAAAAAGGGTTTACATAAAATCCTCAAAGCAACAAGCATTGACGCATACGAGGAATCTGATGCATTTTGCCACACAGAGAGAAATTTTCCACGTTCCCTTTGTTCCGAGTCAGAGGAAGACTTGTTGCACTCTAACAAAATCAACGCATCATTATTTCAAATGTAGAAATTTAAGCAGGTCTTGAAATTTCCACAGGAAACAACACATTTCCTTTGAGAAACAGTGTCGACTAGATACACTAGGAGGATTTAAAGTTTTTTTCCTTCAAGGGGAAGGGTTCACATTTACCTTCTCAAGCTTTAATGCATAAGAGGAATCTGTGTCTTGCGACAGAGGAAGAAAATTTCCACTTTCCCTTTTGCCTCTCAGAGGCAAACTTGTTGCCCTCAAACAAATCAACGCATCATCAATTCAAGGTTTTGGTGTTTCTACAGGAAAAAAACCAAATTATTTCCTTCTGAAAACAGAGTCGACTAGACAACACGAGGATTTGGAATGTTTCCCTTCGAGACAAAGGGGTCACATTTTCTCCTCAAAACAACAAACTAAGAGGAATCTGTGTGCTGCCACAGAGGCAGAAATTTTCCACTTTCCCTTTTTGTCTCAGAGGCAAACTTGTTGCAGTCGAACAAATCAACGCGTATTCATCTCAAATGTTAGATTTTCAAGCAGGTTTTGGAATGTTACATAAAGAAAACAATTCCTATGACATAACTTTCCACAGCGGAGAAATGGGTGAGCTGTTGGTGCTTGCTTCATATAAATCTGCACATATCACATAATATCCTCCTTGTGTATCTTATCATTTATGCTTTAAATCACAATGTTCGCAATGTTCATCAGCAAGGCTGCCGCACCTTATGCAGACCGAACTTCGTGCCTGCAGCGTCGATGAGGATGTCGCTCGGCAGGTCTGTGGAAATCAACCTGCAATACGACAGAGCTGGAATTTTCAGCGACGAGAGTAATGATAACTGAAACCTTCTGAAAATTGTCTGCATTAACCTCTTCCGGTTTGTCCGCAGGGTTAGGAAGTAAGGATGTTATAAGTGGAAGTCCAATTCAATGGTTTCTTAATTCTCAGTGGAGAAATTGGGCTCAAGTTTGGATCAAAATAGTTGTCTTCCAGGAGGAGATTGAAAGATTCCTGCCTCCAATTGAGAAGCTGGAAGATTCTTATTTTTGGTTCGACCTTCCAAATTTGAGTGCTGTGTCTGTAGAATGCCCAGACACAACTTTGATGCAGCTACTAGCTCCATCGAAGTTCATCCACACACATGCGCACGCACGCACGCACACACACACAAATGACCGAGGAAAATAAAATTAGTACCGTTCGTTAGGCCGCTTCATGAAGAAACTAGTCCGCGAGATGGATCGCCTGGCAGGGACCAGAGGAGGTTTGTCGGCCATCTTGGGCATCTCCACCGCCATCATTCCTTTCAGCTACCACCACCACCACCACCACGACAACAGCAGCTTACTTACAATTTATGCTCAACAAGCTTCAATCCGTTTCCTAAGGTCACTGGGAGGTCACTCACTCACTCACACCCTCACTCTACTTCAAAGCTGCTTGAATCTTCGTTGGCCACAACTCTTTCCAAGTGAGGAGAAACCGCAGGATGGTGAAGATAAATCTCCAAACATACATGGAATGCCTTTCTTCTTCCGAAATTAGCAACCACCGAACAAGTGAGCTTTCTTCGAGGTGGCTGCCAATCACATGAATTCAAAAGAGAGCCCACGACAGCTAGTACTATTGTGCTCAAACTGAACCTTCGACAGCTTCCTCAGGTCACTAGGATGTCAAAGTTTCAAAGTTGCTTCAAACCTGCTTGAATCTTCGGTGGTCACAACGGGTCACAACGGGTCACAACTCTTTCCAAGTGCGCAGAAACTGTCCAGAGGGTGAAGATAAATCTCCGAACATACATACATGGAATGCCTTTCTCAAAGCTCTGCATTAACCTCTCTTCCGAAAATCGCAAAACCCCCAAACAAAGTAAATTTGCCTCCGAGGTCACTGCAACTCAAATGATTTCAAAGAGCTCGAACTCACTGTAAGCCTATTATTCACACACTGCAAGCTTCAGCTTTGCTGCAACTTGAATATCTTTCCCAGTTCACTACCACCATCGCCATATGGTGGAATTAGACCGGTACCAGCTACATGTCTGCGTCGACCCGCGAGCAGCTAGTCAGTCAGTCCGTTCAACCAGAGCGGTCGAACGAAGCAGACTCGGCAGTAGCAGCAATTCACATGTCAAACTAGATAGGGGAGATCTGGGTGCCGAATGACGCAAACCAGAGCGTTATTGCAGGAAAAAGCCAGAATTTGCTGAAAGACTGATGTGATGATCCTGGCAAGCAGGAGAATGTTGGAAGTTGGCGGGGCAGCCTGTATTTGAGTCGGAGGGAGAGGAGGGGCTCACGAGAGCCACAAAAGTCTGGTGAGTCTCTAAGCGTCTACTCATCAGCAACTTGGTCTCACAAGAAGAAAGAAGACGAAGAAGAAACGTAGACTAGTAGGATGTCATATGTAAGGTATGTGGGTGTTATTTGGTTCGTTTCCATACTCTCCAACTTCTAGTGACTAGATTTACACAACAAAACTTGTGTTGCATTGGCAAATCTACGATGAAACATATGCAAAAATCGGATTGAAAATCACACCTACTCTGATTTCGTTATGGTTATCGGAAGTGCATGTTTGTTGATTTCGTTATGGTTATCGGAAGTGCATGTTTGTTGATTTCTTCATTGGATACATAGGTCCTTCTAATTGTGTTCACTATTGACTGTAGAGTAGTTATTAATATTTGAAGATGTAGTCCAATCTCTTTTGAACATGTGTCTTTATGATGTTTGTACTTCGATCCTCACCGAACTACATACCAATCAAGTATAGGGGTCCGATTAAGAAAATGAGCCACTAATGACCCATTTACTTTAGCTATTCTAGCAACTCTGAGGTCACAGTGTGACATGTCTGTGAGCCCTTTCTTTTTCTGGAGGTGTTGTTGGCTCCTAAAGCTTGGGTCATGTCTATTTCCCTCACATTTCCATGTCCACAAGCTAGGAACATCTCCAGGGAGGATTATGTAAGGGCCAATTCACATGGGTCCCAAGTCCTATGTCCCAAGTCACTTGAGATCAATTCATGCAATCTCTGCCATTCAGACCATGAAAGTTGGGACTTAGCACTTCACACGGGTCCCAAATCCTCAGTCCCAAGTATGACATGGATGCTTACATGCAACACTTTTTGAAGGTGAGGCTCAATGGGACTTGTGTTGAGAGTTGGATCGAGCAAAAAGCTAGACCCAACTCTCAACACAAGTCGTGTGATTGTTTTTGCATAAAATAATCAAGGTCCAACTTTAATGATAATTAACCACATTTTAATGGTTTCCTGAGGTTCAAAAGTAGGGACTTCGCCTCCATGTTTGGACTTGAGACCCCATGTGAACTGGGCCCTAAGTGTAACTACACTAAATACGATATTTAGTGTCATCTAATTGTCGTGCTCATTTATAATTTGTAAACTACAGTGCAATGTCGCCAACATTAAATGTAACCTACCAGTATTTGACATTCCTTGTAAATTTTTTGGGCATTATAGATTTATAGTGTTGCAAGGATTGTCATTTGCTAAGTGATTTTTAATCCAAATTTCAATCATCCATGACAAAATTTCATCACAAATTTGTTAGGATGCAAATTAAACCAAACGTTGTTTCAATAATCAGCATTAGTAGCATAAAATACCATATGACACTAAATATCATATTTAGTGTAATACATGGGAAACATGTCATGCACTGTCATAACTTAACCTTCACCCCTACTTTATTTCACTGAAGGACTTGCTGCATGATCCTATTCAAAGAAGGCCCAGAGAATGAATGCTATGAGGTTTGAGGTGGCATGGGAAGATTTGAAAGTATGTGGATGTTACTCAGTTTGTATTTCATGTTCTCCAACTCCTATCAATTAGATTTACACAATGAAACTTGTGTTGCATTAGCGAATTTGTGATGATGCCATCATTTAGATCTGACCAACCCTTATTCTAGTGTTATGGTACTTGGAAGTGCATGATGTTGTTGATTTCTTAATAAACTACACAAGCCTTCCCAATTGTGATGCTCACTACCGAATGTGGAGTAGTTAATAAAATTTGAAGACATAAACCAATCTTTTTTGAACATGTGTCTTTATCGTGTTTGTTCTTCGATCTTCACCTAAGTGACACACACCAATCAAATATAAGTGTTTGATTCAGAAAAAGTAATCAAATAACACATGCATACCTTAAGTTATGTTCTGGTAAATATCACTACATTTGTTAATTGGAGACTTTGGAAAGTCTCAAAATCAAATTTACTCATAGTTTGGGATGCAATATTGTGAACGTGGGGAACATTGGTAACGAACTTTCTACATATTCATGCATGAGGAGTATATATATTTCTAAATATAATAAATATCTATATCATAATCAAAACATGCACTAAACACAATATCAGACTTGCAGTCCTTGATTAGTCTCCAAATCATGAAAAAATCTCCAATTAACGAATATAGTGATAAATGCTCCTAGCCTGCATTCTTCATGGGCATAACAAGCACTGCAAGTTTCTAACCTTCACCCAAATTTGAAGCTACATGTCACATATTGCATTGCCATGTTTATAGAAGGGGATCTACAATTTCAAGAGGCATCCGTGCAGTGTCCTGAGAGATTTTTGGGCATAATCGGTTGAGATCTTAGTGTTTCCAAGTCCAACCAATTACATATTGACATCTTTCGGTATTTCTATATTCATTTGAGGTATATTATCCTATAGATTCCTCTAAAGTGATCGGTAATTCTCCTGAAGTCTTGAACTTCAACCGGTTATTTCTCAAACTCAACCGGTTCATCTGTAACTAAGCAGCCAGTTCTCCCCGTTCACTGCATCCATGACCGTGACAGTTTGGGTACGGAATTGGAAACACTGCCTAGTAGCTGATAATAATAAGAGACGATCGATGTCGATGACATGGCCCCCACATCACGATGATTCAAGCTCAACTCCGCCTGTGTCTTCGTTTCTTGCCTTGCTGATTGCTCATAACAGTGTACATAACATTCTGCACAACAATGACTCCAGAACCTCCATCGATCTGCAGAGGGCAACATGCATTGAGAATCATGTGCTCTGTAACCTTCAACCAGATTCGGAGCGACATGTTGCATGAATGACACAGTAAGGAGGACGCTTCTGCAATTGCTGAGGTGGCAGATGTTACACTTTGGGTAGATCGGAAGTAAGTACTATCCACATGGTAAGAAATTTTTAGATGGTATGATGATGTAAGTGACATTCCCCTCACATTTCCATGTCCACCAGCTCAACTCTACCGCGGCCTCATTTGATTTCTTGCCCTGCTTGTACACTCTAAACTCTGTGGTATCACACCTGTGGCAACCAAAGTGCACGTGAAATTACGGAGTTTTGTAGTGTTAACATGAATGTGTGATACTATAGAATTAGTGTAGCATGTGACACTATGGAATAACACAAAGTGCAACATTTGAATGGTGTGGTGTGGTCCACTCCACTTGGTCGTCCTGGGTGATGTGGCATATGCACGCACTAACATTCAAACAGTGGTGGTGGCAGGAACGGAGGAGATCAGGGGAGGAGGGTTACATCGCTCAAATCGCCCATAAACTTCTTCTCGACAAGTGGCATAAGGAGGAGAAGAAGAATAATAAGAATAAGAAGGTGGCACTCCACATGTTGACACATGGCACAATGCGAGGGTGTGGGTTGACTTCTTTGGTGGTTTGCATTAATGACAAAATTCGTAATATAAGGGAGAGAAATGTGATAATAAGGAGTGAGATTTGAAAAATAAACATCCGCTCCCTAGGGTTTTAGGATATTAGAGAGTGAGTGACATTTTGGGGGTTGATATTACGGAGTTTAGGGTGTGTTTGGAATGATTGCCCCAAATTGGAAGGAACATGATGCATAATCATGTTCAAAGAAGGAGAATGGTCTGAAATGTCATCAAGTGGCAAATCTTACAGTTTGGGAGAACTGGTAAGACTAGGTGACCACACCACCTGGTAAGATTTGATGTCAGTGAAGAGCTAAAGCAAGTAGGCATGTGCACATATCACTCGATCATGAAAACTACACTAATGTATGGTATTTAGTGGCATGTACTCTTTTTGCGAAGGGCCTAAACTAGATGCCTAGAGGTCTCAAGTGTCACGTCCGCTGATTGCCAATATGACACTATTCATCAACGTAAGAACTTTTCTGAAGCGAGAAATTATTTACATTATGACATTTAGAGCAGCACATTGGAATACTTGAGATGATAGTTTTGCGTGTTAGTATGCAAGGGAAAGTAGTATTGAGCAAATGAAGGACAAGTGTCATGTTTTTACATTTTAGCATGCAAGAGGAAGATATTCTTGAGCATACTAATGATAAGTGTCATTTGTGTACACTTTAATCAACTTTTAGATTATTGTGTAACATAGGCATGCACTTCATGACACTTTTGAACATGCTCATGCCAAGGTAAATACTAAGCGCACTTAAACACTGAGTGTCATGAGATGACACTACACTAAATATGATATTTAGTGTTAGATACACTAAATACGAACACTACACTAAATATCACTAACCCTATGAGAGTAAGTAACATTAAATGTAAACTCAAACACTAAATATCATCTATGTTAATGTGTGAAAGTTACATGCACGAATTTAGTGTTTAGTAGGAAAGAGGTGGCAACAAGGAAGGTGGCGGCGGCGCATTTATGTCTAACACTAATTATCAAAGAATTGAAAATTAGTGTTGAGCAAAGTAGGGTGGTAAAACACTAATTCTAATCAAACACTAAATATCATATTTAGTGTAGTGGTGAAACTTGTTGGTCATTAGTGTCACCTAGCGTATGCCTCAAAATAGGATAAGTGACACTGAATCCCATAAACGGTGTAGGTAACCATATCTTTGCAATTCCATTTTTATTTATTTTTGATGGTAGAGTTGAGGCATGGCTCAACTTCTGTGGCCATGTTTTGAGCACTGGCGCTAATCATTTCCTTTCTCTTTTGCTTTCAGATTGATTGGAGCTTCAGTGCTGATTGGTGCAATCTCCGATGCCTATCTGCCGTTGGAGGGATAAAGTATATTTATGATGACCATCAGCAGCCCATACAAAGACAAGACAGAAGGCGATGTGTTCAATTTCTGTGGCCTCGGGCTCTCCTGATTAAGCTCACCCCTGCCCCCCTGGAGGCCAAAATCTCTTGTCTCAACCTGCCTCAAGACTCACATGGAAAGCTGGCCATTAGAGGGTTCAAGGGAAAGCTTGGACATTATAACTAGGGAGTTTGGGAAAGGAATAAATGATCCTCGTAAGTAAGTCGTGTCTGTACAGGACTTCAACCCATGCATTTAACAATATGTATTTATAGGATCTCCTTGACCTGTTTGCGTACACTTGGAAATCCACAACCACATTGGATTCTATGATAGACAATCATGTGACACCAGTACACGGGTGGACTTATTATTTCCTCATTCTTCTCTCTTGGAGGACTACCAAGTCTCTAGTTTATATATATATATACATATATATATGTCAGTTGGCGTTGTTGCATCTTTGTGTCTCTGAAAGCAAACACACAAAATTCTTCATTGTTGACAGACACATGAAACTCGCTCACACTGCCAATCTATTTGTATTGTATGAACATAACTGGACCGGGTGACATATCCATAGAGTACTCTTACAGTACATCCCTACATGTTGCAACAACATGGTTACTTTATGACTTAAGAGCACATTCATGCAGTTTCCTACGTCTACATTGTTGAAACAAATTTTACCTTGTACGGTAGGCACTCATAACATGTTGAAAACAACAGAATTCAACTCAATTCACATATTTATAGACTCTTACGATACATCCATGTATGTTGCAACATCATGATTCTATTGTATTGCTCAAGAGCATATAAGTGCGGAAACAATCTACTTACAACTGTCTGAGGCCTGATTCAGACAAGTGTCCGGACAAAGTGTAAATAGTGGCACCCCGACCACTATTTTCATCCTCCCAAAATGCTTCCACATGATCAAGCTATTGTAAGTGCCGCCCAATTCATCAAATGCGGCTTCGGACCTGTCAACACCCTTAACCAGCCCTAACCGAACAAACAAGAGTGTTCCTCCACCATAGAAGTTTGGAGCCACCCCCCATGCAATACCCACAACTTCTCCATCATATCCCTAAGGCGGCTACATTGATTTGACGGTGACATGACGAGTTGACGAAGTGAACAAATTAATTGCGCATTAAATAAAAGTTGTTATTTCAGCCAATGACCTTTGACAATCTTTTGTCCAAGCACTTGTCTAAACTAGGGCTCACTAAACGTGGCCGGATATCCGGTAGCCATAGTGAGAGTAAGATGACAGCCTACCTACTTTCATCCTACCTACAATCATTCGTAGACTACAGTCATCCAAGTCCCACAACTACAAATGATCTACATTGTTCTATAGAGTTACTATCTACGTTCTTCTACAATGCACAAATTACTACAATATAACGATAATTTACAATGATATTGCCAAAAACATCAACATGTGTTCTGTCTGCATGTGTGCCTTATGATGTGGCCATTCTTTTCAATCACACACCTACACTTGAACTTGGTACATGGCCTCACTTCTAGTTAAGAATGGACATGGACGACATGTGCTACAACGTACCATAAGATTGGAGTATGTGCACAAGATATAATATGAACCATTCTAGGCTCAAGTATGAACACAATTGAGAGCACCTCTGTGATCAAATGTGAAAGTGAATTCCCATTAGTTTGAAATCCTATGACTTTGCACCTCTATTTTGGTTTTGAAACTTGAAATAACATTGTTGTTGATATGCAATAGCCCCCCCCCCCCTCCACACACACACACACAACCTTATTCCATTCAAGGTTTTTTAAGCTAATTTCAGTGTCAAATCAACCCAAAAAAAGTGGATGGATGAGAGGTACTTACACAACACAAAATATTGTATTTTGTGTCATATGGTATTTTGTGTCTTTGTGGTATCCATTCTAATAACACTTCATATTATGAACAAGTCTGCAAGTATTGTCATCCCAACTTCCATCTATGTAACGAAAAAGCTTACAAAGTTTGGTACATTCTGCATCCTAACATTTTGGTAATGTAAAAACATTGTCATGGATGATTCAATTTCGGACAAAACCTCATCTAGTGAGTGACAGAAATTGCAACATTTTAAATCTATAATGCCCAATTTTTTTCTTGACAAGGAATGACAAATGATGTTAGGTTTACATTGAGTGTTGGTGACACTACACGGGCAATTTACAATTAGAATTGAGCAAGACAGTTAGAAATTCGACACTGAATACAATGTTTATTATGCCCCCTTCCCACATGACTTTAGCGGAGACCCAAAGTATTTCCTAAAAACCGGGTAAAGTTCCCTTGGTTATAGCGGAGGCATTCAACTATCCCAATACACCTACAAGAACTTGCTCCGGAGATTTTCAAGTAGGTTTGAGTTAAGTAGCTTTCACACATGGTCATTGTTTCATCTACCAGGCAATGAATGTCGGGTAGTTTTCGTCCCATCCCCAAATCCCTTACTACTCACCTATCTTACCATCGGTTTTTGTTAATGGAGCTCCTCGTGCCCTCATAGCTAAGACTAAAAAGCAACCAATCACCAAGGCAGGAGGCGACACTTTTAAAACTCCTACATTCTTGCCTCATGTTTAGGTACCGATGGGAAGGAGGATCGGTGCTTGGGGCTTAAAACCTCCACTGTTCAGCCATGCCACATCATTTGCCAACTAGTAGGCTCAGCACTAGATAATGAGGATGGTGTGAAGGCCGGGTTGTTAGAACCAACTTTTAGTCTTCACTAAAGTCAGGTGGGAAGGGGGCATAATTAGTGTAGTTATACAACAGGTGCTTGCATTTACTCGAAGGCGGATGCACACATCAATTGTTTTCAAGTCATTCCGGAATGGTCAGGTTTAGGTCCCCACCGGACCCACACTCACTGAAGTTGTTGTTGGAACAAGGAGTACAGTACTCTCATACTGAATGATAATGAAGAGAGAATGTGAGGGACCCACTCTATGAGTCGAGTCTCTCGGCCTTTTCATCTGCTCCTTCAGAGAGCCCACCGGTCCTTTGCAATGATCAGGGAGATCCGGCAGCTAGTTGTAAATCAGCCGAGTGAAATTGCAAAATTACCGGTTTTTTGGGGGAGATTTCGGCTGTATAATTGAGTTAACTATGAAGAGTATAGGAAATCAACCGACCAATATGAGATAATGTAGGAAATTTAACCCCTCAGGCTCAGAGAATGGCGGAAATGAGTTGGGTCTCCCGAGGGTATAGGCGGATATTGGCTGGTCTCCCGAGGGTATGGGCGGATATTGAATGAGGGAGGTTCTCAACCGTGTAGGTCACAAGAAACTTAACGATGCTTTTGCTTCATTATTGCATTTCATTGTTGACGGCTAGCGTTTAGAATGTATTATGAGTGTGTCTATGGAAGATCTTTGTGGTGATCTTGATAATGTACTAATTGAAGCCATAGCTTTATGAAGGAACTCTACAAAGTTTAGATGGTTGTTTTCACATCCAAAAAGATACCTTTCAGGGCGTTTTCCTCTTGAAGGTGAAGATGATATTGTTGATTTTGACTCTAACAGTTGGTGAATTTCATTTTTGTATATAGTATGGTATGTTTGGTTACTCTTTTATCATGTTGTGGCCTCAAATCTAATATGAGGTTTTAAGACCTAGGTAGATAGAAGAGTTTATCCATAGCCATCAACCGGTTGATGGCTTATTTTTTGAATTCGCATTGAAAGAAATTTCACATCTGCCAACTTTGACAACCTCCCAAGGGCTAAAGTGTTTTTTTCTTTACCATGAAAGTTTTTTTTTAAAAGATCTTCTCTATGCTAATAAAATGTGTGCCAAATTTGAAGGTCAAAATATTTATACAAAAAAAGTTTTCCATGATCTACCAACATGTGTAGTTGTGAGAAAAAAATGGGGAAAACCATTTCACTACCACCAACTTTGACACCCTCCCAAGGGTTGAGAAATTTTCTATATACCATGAAATTTTTGGCACAAGATATTCTTCATGCTAATCGTTTGTGTGCCAAATTTCATGGTCAAAAAATTATACGAAAAAAGATGTTCACAATCTACCAATGCGTATCTACGAATGGAGGACATAAACATTGGTAGATTGTGAATATCTTATTTTGTATAACTTTTTTGACCCTGAAATATGGCATACACGTCATTAACATGAAGAACATCTTGTGCCAAACATTTCATGGTAAATAGAAAATTTCTCAACCCTTGGGAGGGTGTCAAAGTTGGTAGTAGTGAAATGGTTTCCCCCATTGTTCTCCACAACTACACATGTTGGTAGATCGTGGATATCCTTTTTGTATAAATATTTTGACCTTCAAATTTGGCGCACGTGTTATTAGCATTGAAAAGATCTTTTGAAAAACTTTCATGATGAATAAAAAACATTCTAGCCCTTGGGAGTGTATCAAAGTTGGTAGTAGTGAAATGGTTTTTCAAAACAACACATGTTGGTAGGTTGTGAATACCTTCTTTTTGCATTAATCTTTTGGCCTTAAAAATTTTAAACATATGTTATCAACATAGAGAAATTTATGTTCCAAAAACTTAATGGAAAAATGGTTTTTTTTCAATCCTTGGGAGCTTGTTAAAATTGGCAGCAATGAAATTGTTTTCACAGCTACACATGTTGGTAGATTTTTAATATATTTTTTGGTGAATCCGTTGGCCTTCAAATTTGGCACACGTGTTATTAACTTAGAGATGATCTTGTAACAACAATTTGTGGTAAATAACCAATGTTTCAGCCCGCGGGAGGTTGTCAAAGTTGGCAGATGTGAAATTTCCTTCACTGCGAATTCAAAAACGCCATTTTGATTGTCACCCCACTGTACATGCCTTGATGGCGAGTTACATTCTCATATACATTGTTCTTTTCAAACAAGTCTTTTGTTCATATGCACTTAAATCTTAGTTTAAGCAACAACTTATGCTCAAACGATGCAAAGGGATTTCTTCTTCTTCCTCCACAACATGTTTGATTAGGGTTTCCATCATATTCTTCTAGTCTCCTCCTAGATTCTTCCCCTTAATTGTTTGCATTTGCGATCTTCATGACTGGATGGTGATAAAAAAAAACACCCTCAGACACAGTATTCTTTGCAAACAATTTATAATGACTTAAATCCTAGTTGAAGTAAACACATATGCTCAAATGATCATGCAAAGCAGTGTCCGGGGAGATTTTTGAGCACGGATTGGTTGAGATCCTAGTGTTTCATGTTGACATCTTCCGGTTTTTGTTTATTGATGTGAGGTAGAATCTCTAACTGCCTCTAAAGTTCATCGGTAATTCTCCTGAATCCTTGAACTTGAACCGGCCATTTCTGAGACTCAACCAATTCATCTCTAAGTAGCGGTCAGTTCTCCTCAGTCATTGACACAAAGGGAACTTCTTATTCTTCAAGATTCTTCATCATCATCTTCACATTTCAACTTCCATGCCTGCCTAACCAGAGCTCACTGGGCCCACAATAGAATGCATGCATGCCGTTGCAACAACTGATATATATATATACACTGTCTACTCATAGCAACCACAAAAGAGAACAATCAAAAGTCTAGTAAGCGCTGGAGTGCCAGGAGAGCCCGTCCTCATCTCCAGACATAAAATACCTTACCATCTGCCCTCTATTCCAGTGCTCGGGGAGATTTTTGGGCATACTAATCGGTTGAGATCCTAGTGTTTGCAAGTCCAACCGGTTTACATGTTGACATCCTCCGGTTTTCCTTTATTAAATTGGGGTATATTCTTCTATAAATTCCACTAAAATGATCGGTAATTCTCCTACAGTCTTGAACTTCAACCGGTTATTTCTCAAACTCAACCGGTTCATTTGTAACTAACTGCCGGTTCTCCCCGATCATTGCTCTATTCCTTTTCATTAGTGTTCAATATTGAAGTCTTCAACACTCGGCCATCAAAAAGGTTTTTTTGGGGGGGGGGGGGGGGGGGGACTTCACAAAAATGTGTTCTGCGAAGTTTCCACCCTTCATAGTGAAGGCCTCTCCCAAAACCGCCTGTCACAAAATACAGTGGCTCTAATTTGCAAATAGAAACATAGATGGACTCCAAACTTGGCACTCTAGCAAACACTTCCAAAATCCAATAACTCATGAAATTTCGACTTTGCAACTTCAACTGTGCACTGACTGCAACTACGGCTTGGCAAGCACAACTATATGTGAAGGTGGATTTTCCAAACAAAATCGAGGTGAAGAGTGATTGCAGAAGTCAATTGAAACTTGAAACATTAGATGCATTGATGCGAGTGTCATTGTGCGGTCTTCCGATAGAAAATATGGATTGGGCTAGAGTTTTTGACACTTGGAAATCAACCAAAAACTGGAGAGCTTTGCCTTTGGAGTTGGATGATGAGTAAGTGCATTATGTAGGGGATCTAAATAATTTTAGTGCATCATTTTATTGCATGTACTTCTTCAATATAGTGAGACATCATGTAACTTTCATATTCAACACAAAACGGCCCATATCAAGTTTTTTTCTGGTGAAGTGTTGCAAAAATGTTTGAAAGTTTGAGTGAAGTGTGATTATTTTGAAGCCCTTCACATTGAAATGCATGTGCACACTTCAAACTTGAACACCCTAACATTACCAAACCCACATCTCTTAACTCCATCCCACTTACCGAGGCATGGCAGAGCTGCAACAGACCTCGGTAAGTGGGTCGCCCCACCCGGGCCGGTCTGGAGCAACTCCCGGCAGCCCCAGCTGCCACGCTGGCTCCCGGGCAAGCCTACCACCGCCAGCCTGTCATCCCGGCCACGCTGGCGCCGGCCACGCTGTCGCACTGTAACGGCCGGCCGACCCTCAGATCGCCTGCCATGCCATTGGGCTCCATATGGCATGGCCTTCACCCACCCATCCATGCATGCCATCGCTACCGCCCTCGGGGACTGCGTTTTTTCAAACATCCACGCAGCCACTCTTGATGATTGTGGATGCTGCTGATTCCCTGGAGACTCCAGATTGTTGCTGCAGTGGAGTGAGTTAGGCGAAGTGTTGCGATCTCAGCAATGATGCAAACAACGAATACACACAAGATCTCATCATTCAACATTTTTTTTCAGGGTTTCTTTGCTCTTGTGATTCAGATTGATCGTAACATGTGCTGGAACTAAACAGTTTGGTTTAAGGTTCTGGTGGGGTGTCTTGCATGTAGTGGTGCGAAGCCATCAATGATGTTGTGAAGGTAAACGTCCAAAACCATCAAGCCGAGCGCCCAATTCGCACATGGTGGTGACAATCGCCCTTACTGATGCAAGTTTCCATATTCCTCATCAGATCTGCAATCAGACATCACTTTTGCTTCACTGTAACCACCTCAATTACTGCTTAGTCCTCTCTTCGCCCTCACTAATGCAAGTTTCCATATTCCTCATCCGATCTGCAATCAGACATCACTTTTGCTTCACTGTAACCACCTCAATTACTGCTTAGTCCTCTCTTCGCCCTCACTGATGCCCCTTTCCATATTCCTCATCAGATCTGCAATCAGACATTACTTTTGCTTCACTGTAACCACCTCAATTACTGCTTAGTCCTCTCTGCAGCCAGAGTCCCCTCTCTCCTCTCAAACTGTTGCGACTATAACAATGATGCTCTAACACCACGTGCTCTGTATCTTGTCAAAATTATTGCCGTGCGGTGGATGTATAGCCTTCTTGAGTTTTGCAATTATGGCAGTCATGTTACATCCAGGTGCATTCACTACCTTGTGCAAAACGCGTTATGTTCACCATGCTCCTCATTGCTTGCAGGTATATCACCTCAACCCGCCATACTTTGACCACAACGTGAATGGGATCCTCTGTTGTTGGCGTCGTCCTCAACTCCTCCATTGAATTGCATAGTTCTGGACTAGATCTCCATGACGGAAACCATGGCACTCAACAAGCCCATCGCATGCCGTTGGGCGTGGACCCTACGTACGAATCTACATACATGGAAGCACACAAAGGGGAGTTTGAGCGGGTCCGCGGTTTGGTTCAGACACCTGAAGCGGGAACCTTCATGCACACCGATCTGACGTGGACAAAGCAGATCCGACTGAAAGGGAAGGGGACTGATTCCACGACTCACGTGGCAGTCTCCGTTGCATACATACCCTGGGCAAGAGTCCAGGATTTTGTGAAAGGTGAGGAGGCTCGCACCGATGGTCCCTGCAAATTTGTTTGCCAGGGCACTCCAACAAACAAACAGGGGAAATTGACGTTCCCCCGTTGGAACAGCTACTTTGCCATCTTCAGGTGTGTTTGTAACATGCGACCTGAATTCCATTGTGCATGTCGGGATGTTACAACACTCTTACATGTTTGTGCCTGGGTTCAATGACCTCCCGTGCACCACTTGTTTTTCTCCCTAGGTATCACTGCCAATATGGACCAAATGACAATGCATCGCACATACCAGTGGTTACAAAGGATATGTACCACAAGAAACGAAAACTCGACTCCAAGGGGAAATACGTTCCAAATGGAAAAGGTCACTCAGGTCCTCGCACATCCGCTCGGATGCGAGGATTTGGCCAACGAAGGGGGTGCCAATGCGGTTTTTTTGTGAAGCGATTATACCTTGAGCCATCAATTGCAGAAATAACATACCACCAGATGCAGCATGTCAACTTGAAAGGGCATTTCTGCCATGGTGCCACAAAGACTGGCCATAAGAGCAGATTCTCAAGCCATTTGTCACCGCATGTTCGGGAATTCATCATGGAGCATTTGCGGTTGGGTTTGTCTATCCCGCAGATAATGACAAAACATAGGAAACGATTTCTGGAAGTGTGTGAAAGAGGGGAGGAGCTCACTCGAGACCTCTTCATTTGTGACCAAGACATCCGTAACGTGGTTGGCTGCCTAGCAATAGAGACCTACAAACGTGACAACAATGATGCGAAATCTATGCGCATGTGGTTGCAAGAACATCCCCATCTGGTGTTCTACTACAAAGAGTCCGGTGTACATGTTCGCGGAGCTATTACACGTGACAACATGCTATTCACGATAGGCATCCAAACATGCTGGCAACAAGATATGATGCTCAAGCACGGGCACAAGAAAGCTGTGTCCATTGATGCCACGTTTGCAACTAATGAGAACAAGGTCAGTTCCTATCATGCTCCATGAATGATCAACTTATAGACTGTCACATCTAATTACATTGCTGAAATACATGTTACAGATGTGTTATGTGTAACGTGTATGATACCCCATGCCCTAATGTTGCTCTTTTTCCTTGTCGTTGTAGTTTCCGCTGTACACCTTGATGGTCTTCGATGATTGGCTAAACGGAGTGCCCGTGGCATACATCATTACGTCTAGTTCCAAGCAACCTGATCTTGAACCGTGGATGAGGGCGCTCGCCACAAAGTTGGTATCGGTGCAACGAGATTGGATGCCGAATGCGTTCATTACAGATTGTGCGCAGGCTGAGATTGGAGGGTTGCAGTCTGTATGGCCCGGAGTGAAAGTATTTCTATGCCTATGGCATGTTCGTCGGGCATGGTTGAAACAAGCGGTGTCAAAAATTAAAGACCATGCTATCCGGGCCGGTGTGCTGAAGGGATTGGGTCGTATTATGTACGATACAAAGTGCCCCCAGGGAGATGAAATGGGGGCTTGGGCTCTTGGGCAATTGAATGCTCTTATGGATAGTTTCCCCATTGTCAACAATTTTTGGGCGTACTTCAACAAACAATGGGCAGACAAAATCCCTATATGGGTTGTGGGGCATCGTAACCTGCCATATGCGGGGCAGGACACAAACGCAGCAATAGAAAGCTACCACTCTAACCTGAAGGCCACCTTGCGTGCCTCAAAAGGAAGAGCACATGGACGTCGTTTAGATTGGGTGATATATGAGTTAACGGAGGAAATTCTCTCCCACTATTGGTACCAGGCGATGAGGAAGCAACACGGCTTCGTCCCCAACTTGAAACAAGAGCAGTTCGTTATCAATGCCGTGCTCAAAGCGAGAGAAATTCCAGACAGTTGTGTGACTCTCCCCATTGCGGATGACGGCCCAGCATTGGTAACCTCAAAGACCAATCCAACTAAGTTGTACTCTGTGTACAACCCAGACTGTGAGTGGGGTTGTTGTGACTGCGCGTGGGCACTGAAAGGAAACATTTGCAAACACCAAATCAAAGTGCTCATGATACTACACCCCAACCTTGCGGAGGGAACCATTACACGTTACTGTGGATCACTTGCAGGCATAACCGAGGGCGGCCGTGGTAACATGTTGGATCCGATTGTGCATTTCCCAGATGATTGTTACGATACCGGAACGCCACAGCCCACCCCTACACCAAAATGCTCTAGTGCCAGCCAGCGCCTCACACCATCTGACGAGGACATGGAAAAACATGTCCGGCGCCTTGCAGCAGAGTTCATGGACACGGCCACAGGTGACATTTTCCTGCTTGGACACCTCCTCGCTGACTTCCACGTAGTCCGGGGGAAACAACAGACACTGCTAGCTCAAATCAAACATGGGTTAGTGGAGCCATCCCAACCAGAGTTGCGTTTCTTGCCCAACGAAGACGGCTGTAACATGTCCCTGAAGCGTAGGAAGGACTTTTTGGAACAACGTCGCTAGATAGGCAATGATAGTCAACCATGTGCCCTGAAGTCGTCAGGTTACAGAGTGTCCGCATGTTACAGCGCGCCCCACATGTGGGATGACATGTGGGTTTAGAGTATATAAGGGCCCCACCTGCCTTTCACTTCCATGTTTTCACCCAGAAGTCTTTCACTCTTCCCCGTTGTGTCCATAGGTTTAGGAGACGCAATGCATTAGCAATTTCCACCAACTCCTTCTCCCTCTCAGCATGACGCGTTTTGATGTCGTACGGGTTGGCACAGCTGTTTGGAAGTGGTTTTCCAGGTGCCCTGATGCCATTGGACCCGCTGAAGACAGTTCGAGCGACAACGACTTCTTCACAGCTCCTTCCACTCCTGAGCGTTGCGTTGAGGACCAGCGTGTGGCCAACATTCCAGGGTCCCCTTCTGCTATCGTCTCCCCTGCAAGTCACGTTCAGAGGTTGTTATCGCCGGCGCAGATGACCCGACTAAGGCGGCGACATGTAGAGGTGGTGCGGCAGCTCACAACCCCACCTCCGGTCGTGACGCCCCCCCCACCTGCTCCCTTGAAGGCATACCAGCGACCGATTAAGGTTTATAGGCCACGTTGGGCGCCGTAGTGTCTAGTTCCAGGTTACATACTAGCACATATAAAGAGTCGTTAAAGCTCCATAGTATCTAGTTCCAGCTTACCTACTGCAGGATGTAAAGGGTGCCTCATATGACTGCCCCATAAATACAACTATGTGCCTTTTGTTTCCGCCACAATCTGTAACATGTTGTGCTCTCTATGTAAGTTTATGGATGCGGTGACCACATGTAACACTGCCATTTTGAGATAGAGGGCATATTAATTGAAAACATGTTGATGTGGTTGCATACATGAAAGCATGCACAATGTTGTGGGTATGTGACTGTTATAAATACATGTGCACACAATAAACCCACGTTACAACATAGTATTGTTGAATAGTGCAATGGTGTGTGCACATAACAGAATGAATTGTTGTGTTGCTGAATATTGCAATACTATGTGCACATAGTATAACTGATAACACAATTGTGGGAGCATCTATATGTGCAATACTATGAGCACACAACAGACCCATGTTACAACATTTTACACATCTTACACAGTATTTTTGGGTGTACGTGCCAACGAACACGAAGTTTTTAGTAACATAAAAAACTGGAGCATCATTTACAAGTCTGTCCTAAGTTTGCATTTCTAACAGTAACCTGAACCTAAATCCTCTAAGCATCTAAAGGTGTTGGAACTTCTGCGGGTATGTGGTGCGTCGCATCAACAACCACGACTGCCGTTGTATGCAAAGGGCTGGAAACTTATGCGAGTGGCTGCAGCGTAGCATCCCTGACGGCCTCCTGCGCAATTTGTGACACCTCCACGAACGTGTCCATACCCACAGCTTTTGGGTCCGTGGTGTTTTGGGGAGTGCCAACAACCTCGAGCTCTCCCCCCAGGTTACGAGCTGTACCATGCATGGGTGTGGGGTTGGGCGACCCAGAATCTTGCCACTCAAAATCGAGTTGGCTAGGCAAGTCTTCAAGGGTTGTAACCTGGGTCATGGGTATGTGAAAAGCTGGCCCAACATCAGAAACGCCTAGCTCCACCGACGGGTGGACAACCTCCGACACGAATGCCGTCGCCGAAGTGCCTACGTTAGTTGGGGTTTGAGGACGTGTGGAAGCCACCTCACAAGATGAGGCATCTGTTGGTAGCGCCGAATGTGCTGGTAGGTGGACCTCCGAATGCCCCAAACGCTCCTTAACTATATTGTCAGCAAGGTTTCGAAGCTCATCCATGTACTCACTACGCTCCAGCGACGGGACCATGACATCTGCCACGACACGCACACATGGGTTAGGTGGAGGCCACCGACATTTGGAATGGACCGACAAAGCGGACCATCACGTTACAATAAGGATGTTTGGGGTCTCACCTGGTTTCGCTAGGACATATCCGATATCGAGCTCCTCCCGATGTCGTAGCCAACGTTCGTAACATGCAAGTTGGGGCGTCGTTGACGTGGGACGATCACGAATCACCCAAGCTGCGAGCCACGAGGCCTTGTCGTGGAAGGCCATGTCTTGAATTGCCCTGAATTGGACGGAGTTGCACCACCCTCGCAAGCCCGCCCACCAATCCGGGCTCGGGTTGCTCAAATCGGACCAAGCCTCCTCCACTTCAGAATCCCACTCTTGTTGTGAGCCCACCGACCTGGCACCTGCAAAAACCAGAAAACCCTCGTCCTTCAAGTAATTCTTGCCTACCTGCCATGCACGGGAACCTTCTCCATCGAGTTCTTGGGCGAGCTTCAACCATCCCCTAACCTTGTCCACATTGCCACCACTGTGTGGATGCGAGAGGAGAGGGGGCAACATGCTATGGTATTTCAGGAAACACCGAAGGAGAAGCACACACCATGGCACAGGGTAAACCCTTTGAACGTGGGATTGCTGCAAGAGCAAAGCATGCACACTTAAACCCTCAACCACTGAGTGATACAAAGGGTAAGAGGGTCTGAAGTTTGCGCTGAGAGGGTTAGAGACAAAGGAGGCATAGAATGGGTGCCAGCCCCATGTGGCCTCCAGCAAACGTGGGTAGTGCTCATCGTCCCATTGCTTCATCGCCGTCGCAATGGCATCGCTAATCTTGGCTTGCCGTTCTTCATCCCATTGCTTTCTCTGCCTCATCACCTGACGCATGTCACATGTGTGCTGGATGTAGTGGCATAGAGCCCCAATCTCAGACTGCAGTGCAGCAGGGTCATCAACCTCCCCCATTGTGGCGACAACGGTCTTTGTAATTAGGGGCCCAATGTTTGATTTAGCCTGCATCAGCACCGACAACCCATGTTACGAGAACGCCACACAACTACAGCAATTGGTTTAAACCATTTAATGCACATTATCTCGAGTAAGAGATGTTACAGCAGAACTTGCAGGTTTGGAATTATACTGTATCATGACCACAGTGACTGCTGTTACGACAACGACCTAATAAGCACAATGATAGACATGCAGCAAATAGAAGGAAACCCTTTATCTGTCTCTAGTTGACAGATAAACTATTCAGGTGGCCAAGTGCCCCGAATGCACCCTCATTACCTTAAATCCTCTAAGTTATCTCTCTCTCTCTGCCCACTCTCTGCCCATTGTCTGTCTGTCTATCTGTCTGCACTCCGTGTAAGTACATACAAAGTCCACTTCTAGCAGCTGCTGCTGCTAGGCTGTTGATTTCTCTCTCTGACATATTGATTACTTGGTTATTTTCTTGTGTTATCCATACACTTCAGCTTTAGTGCACACATGCAACACAGCCCCATGTTACAAATGAACATGACCAAATGATTTTGCAAAGAAGGGAGAACACATACCTGATGCTTCGGCAAGCAAAATCTGCCATAGGCAGCAAAGAGTCTATCATTGAAATTCGGGTCGTTCCTCCAACCCTCAAGCTCCTCCTGAAACGCGTGGAATTCACCGCACTCCGCATCAAACTTCAGCAAGCCACATTGCATCAGATGATACAATCCTGGGGGTTGAATTGGGGGCCTCAACGCTGGTTTCAATGTGTCCATCTTCACCGACGCACGAGCTAAAGTTGCGGCTCCCACATAGAACGCCTGACGCTCCTTTCTCAGCCCCGTCGCAATATCGGGTTCAGCTCTTGGGCTCCGTGTGGGAGGGATAGGGGTCACAGGTGGCGACGGGGCAGCACTTGCAATGGGCGAAGGAGGAGCCAAAATGGCCAACCTCTCCGGGGATGGGCTACGTGACTGGATCGGCGCTACCCGAATGGGGTGGGGAGGCGGTCCAGGTCGAGGACGTGGCTTTCGTGCGGCAGGCTCTGGTCTTCGGGGCGCAGAGTTGAACTGGCGGGTGGAAACATGAACCCTATGGCCCTCCTCCATTCGTGCATGAGATCGTTTTTTCGGCCGACTACTGGGAGGCTCCGCGTCGTCGGTGCCGTCATCCCCTAGATCCACGAATTCGGAGGCCGCGGGTTTTGCAGATTGTTGGAAGGGGGACTGTTGCGGTGGATGTGTTGGTCGAGATTGAACCCCTCCTTGCACTGTAACGTGTGAGGCCGTCAATCCTTCGATTGTGGGCTCCATGAACCGCCTTTCATGCACTCGGGCTCCGAGGGGGGGGAAGGTCACGTCCCTTAGCTCGGGGTTCAGCTCCAGCCACATGGAGTCGTCTTGCAAGACGTCCCACAGCCCGCGCTCACCTCTTTGCAGAGCAGCTTTTAGGTCTTTGCCCTGTTTGGCCGTCTTGAGATTCGGGTAGACTGGGAGCTCCAACTTTCGGCCTGTTGGATGCACGGGTCCACATGGGCAGCCCCCCACCCGGTGATCGGTCAAGCGCAACTTGCTCGGGAAGGGGCTTCGGCAGTAGACGCAAAGCCAGTCGTCCCGAGACTTGTGCCCATCCCAAAATCTGCAACGAGTGCACTCCAACTTCAGCTCTATGTAGACGCGCCTCCTCACCGTCTGCACCACCCACCCTTGCGAATCTCTGTTGACGAAATACGTCACCTCATCCTTGTCGGGCCGGGCCTCTTCACCTTCGGCATCCATCATCTGCAAGGCACAATGCAAGTCAACTGCAAGAAACAAAGCAGTTTCAGGTGCGAGCATGAAGGAGGGTTCATGGAAGGTTGTGGCGTGGCGAATGGGGATGGTGCAGCTCTGTCCTTCCATAGGAGGATTCGCGCCCACAGCCATTGCCAAGAACGCCCTGAACTAAATCCTGAAGGTTCTACTCAGATGCTGCAGAGTTAAGTGCTACAGCGAGTGGGTAAGTGTGGGGCGGAATATTGCGCGCATATTTAGCTATGTATACCCTGTGTGATGTGACAGGGGGGTCCCTAAACTAAATTTCTATCTGTGCCTAAGCGTACTGCGGCCACCCCTAAACCGCCATGCCCAAACCCCTGTTTCTCCGACTCTTTCCTCTTCTCCGCTGCTCTCCTTCGAAACAGTGCAGGCCTAGGCAGACAAGAAATCGCCCCAAGCCTCTATAAACAAACTACACACTACCAACAAACTCTATCCCAGAGCACTACGGAGCCATGCGAGTGGAGACTCTGCCCTAAACCCTACACAAGGTGTTTCGAGCAAGCGAAGCAGGTGCCTCACAGACATTCTAGGCCCAGACAGACAAGAAATCGCCCCAAGCCGCGTCCACTACAGAGCCCTAAACCCTAAACAACCCTTGCAAATCCCATGGCGCAATATTGTGTGGCCTCCAAACGACGGAGATGCCACACCTAGTCTTCGCAAGCGGGCGGACCCTAACACTCACAACTCGCATGCAGACATAGGAGAAGAACAAGCGCTGACAGGTCTAAACAGGGCAAAAGGAAAAAAATTCAAGAAAAAAAATAGGGCTTCGGCATGTTACAAGATGGTATGCGGGTGCGCTCCTTGTAACTACTGGTTGGGGACGCTCCGCTCCTGCAGGTTGTGCGGCGATTTGCAAGGCTCAGTTGCCTCTGCCTGCTCACAAGGGGAAGGAAAGTTTCAGAAATGCAAAGAAAGAAGCAGGTTGAGGTGAATCCATCTAATGCGGCACTCACAATTCACATAATGCAAACAACCCTGATGTAACATGAATGGCATCCCAACAAATTGAGTGCAGCCCAATCGTGATTACATAATGTCACACATCAGACTTCATCACATCATTGTCCATTAAACCATGAACACCCTAAAACACACTCCACTGCGCCACAAACTTCGAGTTTGCAACAAATTAATAAGTTACAATGTTAATCTCACTCATCATGCACATCATTTTCATCGCATCATTGTGTACCTAACCAATTACACCCTAAAAGACACTCCAGTGCACTTTAACCCTAGACCATGTAGGAAATGAGTGAATTGCCCTAAACTCAAAAGCGATGGATGATTGGATGCTTGAAAAAAAGTTTGGGAAGCACTAACCTTTATTTTAACCACCTGTCGGACCAGCAACGCTTCAAAGTGTGCTCCTCCGCCGCTGCTCCTTCAGTACACCGGTGTTGCTAAGGCATTGCTTCATGCAACACATGAAATTGCGACACACACTACAAGCAACACACTAGCAACTCTAGGTTACAAGAAACTCTTCAAGGGTGGCTGAGCCACACTTTTATAAGGTGTGTATCTCAGTCCCCGAGGTCGAGCATCAGATCCGCATGCATGGATGGGTGGGTGAAGGCCATGCCACATGGAGCCCAATGGCATGGCAGGCGATCTGAGGGTCGGCCGGCCGTTACAGTGCGACAGCGTGGCCGGCGCCAGCGTGGCCGGGATGACAGGCTGGCGGTGGTAGGCTCGCCCGGGAGCCAGCGTGGCAGCTGGGGCTGCCGGGAGTTGCTCCAGACCGGCCCGGGTGGGGCGACCCACTTACCGAGGTCTGTTGCAGCTCTGCCATGCCTCGGTAAGTGGGATGGAGTTAAGAGATGTGGGTTTGGTAATGTTAGGGACTTGAACCCCTAACATTACCCAACCCAATGGTCATAACTCCATTGAGGAGATCGAGGCGTTGCAGAGCTGCGACAGAGTTTTTTTCTTCCGGACCTCGACCCGCCCCGGGCAGAGCAATTGTGGGCACCGTCGGGCAGCCCCTGCCGCCACCGTGGACTTCGCTCCAGCTGGCACCGGTTGCCCCCACCGCCACGCTGGCACCGGTTGCCCCCAACGCCTCGCTGGCACCGGTTGCCACGCTGGACTAAACGCCAACCTGTTCGCCGGCAGCTCCACGTGGACGCGCCCATCCCTCCCGCCATGGCCTACACCCCCATCCCTACTGGTTTAGGAAACCGCCCTCGGGGAGCGCGTGTCGCGCAGCTCTCCATGAGGAGTGGCCGAAACACCATGGGCACAAGGGGGACCCCGGAGTGACACCCGGGACTTGTGGCGCCGTTGGTGAGAGGGCCCAAGTGATCCTAGTGTGGGTGAGGGCCCCGGGCGTTGGGAACGCCTCCCACCCACGGAGACTAGGAGGCATAAGGGTAAGGCCAAGAGCTATGCGTAGCTCATGGCGTGGTGATTCTAGAATGCTCAAGAACACCTCAATCGGAGGTGTGAGCTAGGAGTTATGGCCATTTGAGTGGGGCGCTGTCCCGGGACAGCGCCCTGGTACAGCAGTGCCTGGGAGTGATTCCCGGGACTGCCAAGGTTCAAACAGGCATAACGTCCTCAAGACTTGCCCGAATGGGGCAAGTGAGGAGTCCATCGGCATGTACGTGAAGCGTAGATGAGGATGGAGTGGTTGGTTGTTATGATCAGACATCATACAAGGAAGTTATGATGGTCTGAAGCTGCTGGGGGGGTTCTAGGCCCAGCAGCTAAAGGAAAATGTCCACTTGGCCCCAACTCTTGGTAGAGAGACAAGAGGTTGGTTGACGGTGGGGTAGGGGCCCCGCGTGAAGTCCTAGAGGCTTATATGGGTGAGGTGGTGTGGCCTCACCCACCCGAGGCCGAACGGCAAGGCCTCCATGGGCATTGGCCCATTGTGAGGCCATAGTTGCCTAGTATGGTTCGGGTTGTTGTAGTGTTGCTCCGGCAACGCGATGATCAACATAGGATTGGACTTCCATGGATGGAAGTCCACATTGGGGAAATGGGTTACCGATTAAGGGGTGAGTCCCGAAAGCAAAGTAGGAGGGTTGGTTCCCTCCTATGAACTATTGGTCCGGGGTAAGACGAGCTATCCATTAGCATGGCGGAATGCGAAGGGTTAGCCACTCGTAACCTTTGCTAGAATTGAAAATTGGCAAGATTGTTAGGGGACCTAGCAAGGGTTGCGACACTTGGTATCAGAGCAGGGTTCCAATATTTTGAGCTAGCACTTTGAGGGAGACATGGCTATCAAACCTGAGGGTTATTATGGTGAGCCCGGGTTTTCCAAAAGGTTGTAAGGCTCGAATTGGAACAAAGATCATGTGTAAATGGAATTTGGCCATACCATTAGTTCTAATGACAATGGTGGGCATGATGGTGGATTTAGTAAGGAAAATGGTGGAGTCCTTTGAAAGGGCTCCCGCACACCTCAAAAAAACATTTGGGGCCTAGAATACCGAATGCACCCAAAACCTTGGAGGGCAT
This sequence comes from Polytrichum commune, assembly GCA_950295325.1. Taxonomy (NCBI): domain Eukaryota; kingdom Viridiplantae; phylum Streptophyta; class Polytrichopsida; order Polytrichales; family Polytrichaceae; genus Polytrichum; species Polytrichum commune. Next base: position 19,732,999 of record OX485805.1, read on the forward strand.
TAATGTTGGATTGAAATTCCAATTCGAAATGCTTGGAAGGTATTGATGTTGGAATGAATTTGGTGCTAATGAGGCACCCGGGGCCTCTTAAGGCCTATGTGCGCTATTCAAACGCACAAATGAAGGATACACCTAAAATGGACGAGCTTTCTAAGAAATGCATCCTTTTAGGTGGGGTTTTAAAACCAGGTGGTGGATGCCTTGTTTAAGTCCCTAAGGCCTCTTGAGGACATGGTGGGGACCATCAAGTTTGCAAGAGCATTGAAGACAATGGTCCCAAAGAGAAGTTTGGCGACGCATCACCACAAGTGGCTTTAGCCAAAGTAGGTCCCAAAGAAATGAGTGCAAATTGTTTGGTCCATTTTACTTAGGCAAAACATGTTGGAGCCGCGGACAGAATGTTGAAAGGTGGCTTTATGCTTCCAAAACAAATCATACTTGTGCCGCGGACGGAATGTTGGGAGGTGGGTTTGTCCTACCAAGGCAATTCATGTTTGTGCCGCGGACGGAGTGTGGGAAGGTGGCTTTGTGCTACCAAGGCAAAACATGTTTGTTTTGCGGACAAACTATTAGAAATTGGTTTTGTGGCACCAAACCAATTTGTCCCGCGGACAAAATGTTTAAAGTTGGCTTTGCGGACCAAGCCAAGCCAAGTTGCCGAGGACCGAATGTAAGACGATGGCATTGTGGGCAAGGCTAGAAGCCTTAAGCCAAGGCCAAATCTTTTGTACCTTGAGGCTCAATGAATGGGAGAAATGTCTCATGTGTTGACAAAGAGGCTACCACTCCTTCTTGAGCCCAAAACTCACAAGGAAGTTGGGGCTTGCCGATTGATAGAGCGGGCAAGCCCACCAAGGTGCGGTTTGGAAAGGACGAACCGCATGAGACAAAGGAGGCCGCGATGCATGTAACCTTTCAATGTGGGACATTGGATTTTTGTCAAAATTTCACACCATGTGAAATAGATGAAATGCATGTCATTGTGAAGGCCGCCTACTTTGAAACTCACATGATAGATGTGAGGTGCAAGCCGGTGAGCTTGCGGTGCATTATGATGTGTCATAATGGCAAAGAATTGAAGTTCAAATTGACAAGGACTCCTATGGTAGGAGGACCCAAGTTGAATTTGGTCTTAATGGACCAAATGGAAAATAGAAAACATAATGGTCGTGGTTCGATTGGAGCAACTCCAAGGAATGAATGGGGAGGTTAGAAAAGATGGGCCTCCTCCAAACCACATTGGTGGGATGTTGGTGAGATACAAGGATGTATTCACCAATGTGTTGCCCAAAAAGTTACCGCCAAGAAGTGAAAAATAACTTTGCTCAACGAGAGATTGAGTTCTTGAGGTATGTGGTGACAAAGGAAGTTGGTGGACGAACATGAAGAATGTCAAGGCAATCCAAGAAGAGAATTGGCCCTTGATTCAAGAAAAAAACTTAGGTCATTTGTTGGCTTAGACAACTACTACCACCATTTCATTCATGTTTTTTCTAAGATTGCTAGAACCTTAGTCAACATGTTGGAAAAAATGGCTATCCCAAGAGTGGGATGAGCCTTGTCACCAAGCCTTTGGGGAGCTCAAGAGTAACTTCTCTTCACAACATGTGGTTAAGTTTCCGGGTTTTCATGAGCATGTTGAGGTGCACATGAAGGCGAAGGACTTTACCATTGGCGGATGTTGATCCAAGATGGATAACCATTGCTTATAGGAGTATTAAGCTCCATGGTTGTAGAAGCTTGTCCAACTTGTGCAAGAAATGGCTATCCCAAGAATGGGATGAGCCTTGCCACCAAGTCTTTGAGGAGCTTAAGACCAAGTTCCTCTTTACCACCCGTGTTCAAGTTCGCGGAGCTTGAAAAAACCTTTTGAGGTGCATACGGGGGGCGAGGACTTTACCATTGGCGGATGTTAATGCAAGATGGATGGCCATTGCATATGAGAGCATGAAGCTCGATGGTTCGACTTGTGGAAGAAATGGCTATCCCAAGAGTGGGATGATATTTGTCACGAGTCTTTGGGGAGCTTAAGACCAAGTTCTCTTCGCCGCCCGTGCTCAAGGTCGCGGAGCTTGACAAACCTTTTGAGGTGCATACGGGGGTGAATGACGTTGCCAATGGCGGATTGTTGATGTAAGATAGATGGCCATTGCATATGCGAGCATGAAGCTCGATGGTTGTCAAAGAAGACAACCAACTCATGACAAATAACTTCTTTGCGGTAGTGCATTGCTTGAAGATGTGGCGACACTAGTTGGGGTCGCACAAAGTAAAGGTCTACAAGGACAATGTGTCCTAAAAGTATTTTGACATACAAGCGCAAGTGAGCGCCAAGTCATTGCGTTGGCATGATAGCTTGGCGCTTATGAAGGTGGATTTGGTCCACAAACCGGACCGTGGAAATGTGGTGCCGGATGCGCTAAGTAGACGGGAAGAGTTCCAAGCAATGAGAACCATCCAAACCTTGTGGCTAATGTGTGCCGACGAAGGAAACTTGTGATGCAAGATACGGGAGGGGTAAATTTACTACCCCAAAGCACAAATGTTTTTAGGTGAGCTTCGTAAGAGCAAGGTGCTTAAAGAGGTTAAGTTGGTGGACGGATTGTTCAAGTGCAGCAAAGTTGGGTGTATGTGCCACAAGGCAAGTTGAGGCTATCGGTTTTAAAGGAGGAATATGATAGTCCTATTGCCGGCCATAGAGGAGAAAAAAAACACCACCATAGAATGGTGTCAAAGAGGTACCATTGGCGGTGCATAAAGTAGGATATAACCCACTTTGTGAAGACGTGAATAAAGTGCCAAGTGAACCGAGCCTCTTACCAAAACCAAGGCGGTTTCTTGCAACCGTTGCCTATCCCGTCGGCGCCATGGCATAGTATGTGCATGGACTTGATCACAAGTTTGCCGGAGTCACATGGGTATGATGCCATCTTGTTGATGGTAGAGCGGTTTGCCAAGTTGGCACACATGGTGCCGATTGTGGGAACCGCCACCGCGTTGGAGACCGCATAGCCTTTTCTCAAAGGATGGTTGAGGCACCACGGGTTGCCAAGAGTGATTGTGTGGATTCAAGATCCAAAGTTCACAAGTGCATTTTCAATGCATTTCTCTAAGGAGGTCGGAATGAAACTAAGGTTTAGCACGGCCTTGCATTCCCAAATGAATGGGAAAGCGGAGCATGTGAATGTAGTCTTGAAGCAATACTTGAGGAACTTGGTGGGGGCGGACCAAGGAGATTGGGCGGACTATGTGGGTCGAGCGGAGTGTAATTGCAATGTAGCCACGCACTTGGCTACCAAGGGGTGGTCTTTGGTGGTGGCTTATGGAGTGGATGCGCTCCAACCTATTAACCTAGCTCTCGAGGGGGCACGTTCAACACTAGAGTTCCACCAAGATGGTGAGGACTTGGCCAAGGATGGTAAACAAGTCTTGGAGATGACCAAGTTGTTGGTGGAGAAAGCCCGAAGGTGCTACGGAGTGCAAATCAATGCCGGAAGACGCGAAGTGGAGTATGAGGTGGGCCAATAAGGTGTTGTTGAATGTGGACAACCTCACCTTGCCCAAAGGCCTTACTCCAAAAGTTCATGTCCAAAATTGGAGCTTCGTTTTCCATAGTGGAACAAGTGTTCTAGGACATCTATAAGTTGGAATTACCGCCGGAGATCAAAGTGCATCCAACATTTCATGTCTCATTACGAAAGTCATTCTAGGACGACACCTTGTGGCCAGATCACAAGCAAGTGATTAGGCCACGTCCCGACCTTGTGGAGGTCATTTGGAACATGATGTAAGAGGGCATCCTCAAGTGTAGGAAGCCCAAGTGAGAATGAAAGAAAATGTACAAAAGAGTACTTGGTGAAATGGTGAGGATACCATGAAAAAGAAACCGCTTGGGTGGCGGCAAGAGACATGGTGAACACCAATGAATAGGTGAAGCACATTGAAGAAACTAAGGCTAAGGATTCCAATAAAATGAAGCGTAGGCATTGATGAGGACATCAATCTCCTTTAGTGGGGGAGAGACGCTAGTAGCACATTTAGCTTCCAGGTTAATTACTCCACAACATGAACTTGTTCTTTGGCTTGAGGGAATAAAGTCCAAACTTTAGTGGTGCAAAGAGAAAAGTATGAGATGAGGTCCTAGTCTTGTACTTGTGCTTGGTTAATGGAAGAGGGGGAATAGATATGCCAAACTAGGTTGGGTAAGCCGAGTAATTGGGGGCCATGGCTTGGAGGGGCCTTGGATAAAACCAAGAAACTTCTTAGCCGTGGGCTTGTCCGGGCGGGGACAAGGTGATGGCGCGTGCTCATAAAAGTGCTACCCGCGAGCGAACGAGAGTTGGCGCATGGGAGTCATGAACCCATGTCTCGAAAGAGCAAAGTGGGAACCGAGTCGGGCGGGACTTGGCATCACTCCCGTGTGATCGAGGCGTGGCTTAACAATGGAAAGCCATCTCGGAGTTGCAACCGAGACAACTTAGTGGAAGCGTTGAGGTCTCGCCTAGATGTGTCATGTTAGGCTAGTGGAGCCTAACGGGGGAGGCCCCAAAGGAGGGGCAACCCAAGTGAGTCCCAAAGTAGGTGGGTCTAGTGTAGGTTAGGTCCTTGGAGGAGAGATCCAAGGTCGCTAAGGGACCACCTAGGAACGACACCTTTGGGACTATGCCAAATTTGAAGATGCATTGTGGGGGTCGCGCCCTAAGGTAAACACAATGCCGCACCATAGAGGATGGCAACTTGAGAATTGGTGTGCCGACTACGAGTATAGTCGATGAGGGCATCGACTCCGTTTGGTGGGGGTGAGTGTCGCGCAGCTCTCCATGAGGAGTGGCCGAAACACCATGGGCACAAGGGGGACCCCGGAGTGACACCCGGGACTTGTGGCGCCGTTGGTGAGAGGGCCCAAGTGATCCTAGTGTGGGTGAGGGCCCCGGGCGTTGGGAACGCCTCCCACCCACGGAGACTAGGAGGCATAAGGGTAAGGCCAAGAGCTATGCGTAGCTCATGGCGTGGTGATTCTAGAATGCTCAAGAACACCTCAATCGGAGGTGTGAGCTAGGAGTTATGGCCATTTGAGTGGGGCGCTGTCCCGGGACAGCGCCCTGGTACAGCAGTGCCTGGGAGTGATTCCCGGGACTGCCAAGGTTCAAACAGGCATAACGTCCTCAAGACTTGCCCGAATGGGGCAAGTGAGGAGTCCATCGGCATGTACGTGAAGCGTAGATGAGGATGGAGTGGTTGGTTGTTATGATCAGACATCATACAAGGAAGTTATGATGGTCTGAAGCTGCTGGGGGGGTTCTAGGCCCAGCAGCTAAAGGAAAATGTCCACTTGGCCCCAACTCTTGGTAGAGAGACAAGAGGTTGGTTGACGGTGGGGTAGGGGCCCCGCGTGAAGTCCTAGAGGCTTATATGGGTGAGGTGGTGTGGCCTCACCCACCCGAGGCCGAACGGCAAGGCCTCCATGGGCATTGGCCCATTGTGAGGCCATAGTTGCCTAGTATGGTTCGGGTTGTTGTAGTGTTGCTCCGGCAACGCGATGATCAACATAGGATTGGACTTCCATGGATGGAAGTCCACATTGGGGAAATGGGTTACCGATTAAGGGGTGAGTCCCGAAAGCAAAGTAGGAGGGTTGGTTCCCTCCTATGAACTATTGGTCCGGGGTAAGACGAGCTATCCATTAGCATGGCGGAATGCGAAGGGTTAGCCACTCGTAACCTTTGCTAGAATTGAAAATTGGCAAGATTGTTAGGGGACCTAGCAAGGGTTGCGACAGCGCGTATTTTCAAAAACAGACTCAACGCCTCCCCCCTGATGCTTGTGGGTAATCTGCTCATTCTCTAGAGACTGCATTTTTTGCTGAGCAATGATGCGGCGATGGGTTTAGGACAACATCACCTCATTCATCGTTTCTTTGCAGGGTTCCTTTGGTTTTATGCTTTTGATTATTCGTAACATGCCCATGAACTCCTGAATCTGCATTTCTGTAGCACTTGTTTGTCTTGAATGTAGTGATGCGACCTCTCTTGAATCAGATCTGCAATCAACAATGCAGATCTGCTCCTTTCTTCCATGTACTGATGTGAACCCAACCCAACAATGATGTAATGATGTAGATCTGCTCCGCTCTTGCATTACCTGATGTGAACCTAACTCAAATTTCTCCTCTCTTGCATGTTCTGATGTCAACCCAACAATGATGTAAACCCAACAATGATGTAATGAACGCATGTTTGTCAAATCTTTGACAAACGCGCCCTCATCGCCCATGCTGCTCACAATCGCCCTCACTCATTGTGCTTTTCATATATGTTATTAGATCTACAGTACAACATCGCAACTCTTTGACTGTAACCTATCCATTATCTGGTCACTCCCCACCTTGTGTTTGGTTTAGGGTTCTCCTCATTGCTTCCAGGGTTTAGAACGTTGTTACATGCACGACCAGGTGTAGGTGCTGAGAGTGCTCCAAAAGACAACGTCAATGGGATCCTCTCCTGAATTGCCAACTGAAGTAGATGTTACCCGAGATGGAGACCATGCCACTGACCACACACTTCCCAGTCCGTTGGCCGCGGATCCCTCTTATGAGTGTATATACCGGGAGGCACACAAAGGGGAGTTTGAACGGCTCCTCAGTCTAGTCCAGAGACCCCAAGCGGGAACCTTCATGCACACTGACCTATGGTGGGCAAGGCAGACCCGGCTGAAAGGGAGGAGGACTGACCCCAGGACTCATGTGCCAGTTTCGGTTGCTTACATACCTTGGTCAAGAGTCGAGGATTTCCTGAAAGGTGAGGAGGGCCGCCCTGATGCTCCCTGCAAATTTGTTTGCCAAGGCACTCCATCGAACCAAGAAGGGAAACTAGCGTTCCCCCGTTGGAACAGCTACTCTACTGTCATCAGGTGTGTTTGTAACATGCACTTCCATTTTCATTTTGCATGTTGCAATGTTACAACATTATAACTTGAATGTTGCGTCTGTTACCTGACTCTTGCTTGCCACACTTGTTGTCTGCCTCAGGTATCACTGCCAGTATGGGCCAAATGACAATGCCTCGCACATACCAGTTGTTACAAACGAAATGTACCAGAAGAAACGAAAGCTCGACTCCAAAGGCAAATTTGTTCCAAATGGAAAGGGTCACTCAGGTCCTCGCACTTCTGCCAGGATGCGGGGATTTGGGCAACGAAGGGGTTGCCAATGCGGTTTTGTTGTGAAGAGACTGTACCTTGAGCCTTCGGTCGCAGAAGTAACGTACCACCAGATGCACCATGTCAACTCCGAGGGGATCTTCTGCCATGGTGTGACAAAGACTGGCCATAAAAGCAGATTCTCTAGCCATCTGTCACCGCATGTTCGGGAATTCATCATGACTCATCTACGTTTGGGTTTGTCCATCCCGCAAATAATGGCAAAACATAGGAAACGCTTCCTGGAAGTGTGTGAAAGGGGGGAGGAGCTCACATAAGGTAGCCAAATGCCTCGTCATCTAATTAGTGACGCGCATGAATGGATTAACGAGATTCCCACTGTCCCTATCTACTATCTAGCGAAAGGACCTATTCATTTGTGACCAAGACATCCGTAACGTGGCTGGCCGCTTGGCAATTGAGACCTACAAACGCGACAACAATGATGCGACATCTGTTCGCATGTGGGTGCAAGAACATCCCCACCTCGTGTTCTACTACAAAGAATCTGGCGTACATGTTCGCAGTGCTATTACACGCGACAACATTCCTTTCACGATAGGCATCCAAACAGCGTGGCAACAAGATATGATGCTGAAGCACGGACATAAAAAAGCTGTCTCAATTGATGCCACTTTTGCAACAAATGAGAACAAGGTTTGTTGCTGCTATCATGCTCCATGGAATATCGTGTTACAGACCGTCAGATGTACTTGCTTTGCCATACTCCATGTTACATCACTGTTATATGTAACGTCTAATATTCCCCAGTTTCTAAATGTTATTATTTATCCTTTTTGTTGCAGTTCCCGCTCTACACCTTGATGGTGTTTGATGATTGGCTGAACGGAGTTCCCGTGGCATACATTGTTACTTCTAGTTCCAAGCAACCCGATCTTGAACCATGGATGAGGGCGCTCGCCACGAAATTGGCGTCAGTGCAAGAAGATTGGATGCCGAATGCTTTCATCACAGATTGTGCGCAGGCCGAGATCGGAGGGTTGCAGTCGGTGTGGCCCGGAGTGAAAGTCTTTCTTTGCCTTTGGCATGTCCGTCGTGCATGGTTGAAACAGGCGGTGGCAAAAATTAAAGACCATGCTATCCGGGCTGGTGTGCTCAAGGGATTGGGTCGTATTATGTACGACACAAAGTGCCCCCAGGGAGATCAAATGGGGCCTTGGGCTCTTCGCCAACTAAACGCTCTTATGGATAGCTTCCCCATTGTGAGCAATTTTTGGGTGTATTTCAACAAACAATGGGCAGACAAGACCCATATGTGGGTTGTGGGGCATCGTAACCTGCCTTATGCTGGGCAGGACACAAACGCGGCAATCGAAAGCTACCACTCAAACCTTAAAGCCACCTTGCGCGCCTCAAAAGGAAGAGCCCATGGACGTCGTTTAGACTGGGTCATATACGAGTTGACGGAGGAAATCCTCTCCCACTATTGGTACCAAGCGATGAGGAAACAACATGGGTTTGTCCCCAACTTGAAACAAGAGCAATTCGTTATCAATGCCGTTCTCAAAGCGAGAGAAATTCCGGACAGTTGTGTCACTCTCCCCATTGCGGATGACGGCCCCGCCATTGTAACCTCCAAGACGAACGTAGCTAAATGCTACAAGGTGTACAACCCTGACTGTGAATGGGGTTGCTGTGACTGCGTGTGGGCACTGAAGGGAAACATTTGCAAACATCAGATTAAAGTACTGATGATGCTCCATCCTAGCCTAGCAGAAGGAACCATTACACGTTACTGTGGATCCCTTGCAGGCACAACCGAGGGCGGCCGTGGTAACATGTTGGACCCTATTGTGCATTCTCTGGATGATTGTTACGACACCGGATCAGCAATGCCCACCTCCACACCGAATCGTGCTAATGGCAGCCAACGTGCTACACCATCTGACGAGGACATTGAACATCATGTTCGCCATCTCGCAGCAGATTTTGTGGAGGTGGCCAAGGGTCATACCTTCCTGCTCAAGCACCTCCTGGCAGACCTCCACGTTGTAAAGGGGAAGCAACAAACATTGCTTGCTCAGATCAAGCATGGGTTGGTGGAGCCCTCCCAAGTAGACTTGCATTTCTTGCCCAACGATGATGGCAGCAACATGTCCCTCAAGCGTATGAAGGACTTTCTCCAGCGGCGTCGGTAAATAACTAGTCACGGTCAAGCACGTTTTGTAACCTGTGCATGTTACACCATGCCCTGCATGTTACGACACTTCCCACATGTGGGCTGACGTTGCCCCATTTAGGGTATATAAGGTCACCACCTGCTGCCAAGGAAACGGGTTCCATTCTTGCGCATTAGGTCCATATGGTTAGGCAACAAGTTGCATTAGCATTAGCATTAGCATTAGCATCAGCATTAACACTCTTCTGCATCTCCCTCCACGCTTAGCGCGCCTCAAACCCCATTTCCCCGATCCATGGCCCGTTTTGACGTCGCGCGGGTTGGCGCGTCTGTGTGGAAGTGGCTTTGTAGATGTCCAGATGCTATCGGCCCCGTTGAAGACAGTTCAAGCGAGGACGAATTCTTCACGCCCCCAACGACGCCTGGGCGTTTCACCGACGAGCAGCGTGTGGACAACTCCAAGCGACCAGAATCAGCCTTGACATCCACAGCGGGTGCCGTTCCAAAGTTGCTCTCCCCGGCGCAGACATCTCGACTCCGACGCCGACATGCAGAGGTTGTGCGGCAGCTGGTTACACCATCTCCAATCGTCCCAACCCCCCCACAAGGCCCGCTAAAGCCTTATCAACGCCCGATTAAGGTTTACAGACCTGTTTGGGCCCCATAGTGTCCTGTTGCATGTTACCTTGGCAATATGTTCAGTTTCACTCAAATGCATGCGGAATAAACACATTTACATTCGTGCATGACTTGTTGTGCATGGCTTGTTGAGTCACATGAGTCGATGAATATGCAAGTTGGAAATCCATACATGTTAAGTGCACATTAGTTCAGGTGTCGCATTAAAGGGTTAGTTCAGGTGTCACATCACATGCTTTTGTTACAAACATCACTTCTATGATTGGGACTGGCTGAATCTAAGCGGGCAATGTTATTCCATGTTACAACTTTTACACATCGTAGGTGAACATCCACCGCTACCTGGAATACATACATGCATGCCCTAAGTCTCTTCCAGCGATTGTTACACTAGTCTAAGCCTAAATCTGCGAATGTGGAACGGGGGAGGGTGGCTGCTGTGTGGCATCCACAACGGCCTCGCGGGCAATCTGGGAAACCTGCAGAAATGTGTCTACACCCACGTTGTTGTGTTCCGTGGTGGGCCGGGAAGTGCCAACAACGTCCAACTCTCCGCCAAGACTGCGTGCCGTAACATGGGCAGGTGTGGAGTTGGGGTACACCGAGTCTTGCCACTCAAAGTCGAGTTGGCTCGGCAAGTCCTCCAGGCTCTTTCCCTGCGTCATGGGGATGTCAAATGCCGGGACAACATCGTCCACTCCGTGTGAGCGGGGAGAGTGCCTTGCGTCTTCAGCCGCAGGTGGTTCCACTGGGCGTTGGACGTCATCTGGTGTTACCGCCTTGCCAACAGTGCTTATGCTACAAGGGCTTGGAGGACATGGCTGGGGCACGTCGCAAGATGTAACATCGGTTGCCGGTATAGAATGTGATGTTGGTAGCACCTCTGATTGCTCCAAACGCTCTCTCACAATGTTGTCGGCAATGCTGCGAAGCTCCTCCAGGTACTCATTACGCTCCATCGAGGGGACCATGACATCTGCCAAGGAGTGCACGCATGCAAGTGGTTAATGCATGTTCAAGGCGGAGCATCCATATGTTACAATGCAGAAATGTGTGCAAATACCTGGTTCCGCAAGAACATAGCCAATGTCCAAGTCCTCCCGATGCTGTAACCACATATCGTAACATGCCAGTGGGGCCGAAGGACTCTTTGGGCGATCACGAATCACCCAAGCGTTCAGCCACTCGGACTTGGAGTGAAACGCCATGTCCATAAGTGCTCTGAATTGTATCGAGTTGCACCACAAACGTAAATCTGCCCACCATTCTGAAGTGGGTTGTTTCAACTCCATCCAAGCAGCTTCCACGGCTGCAACCCACTCTTGTTTCGAATCCCCTCCCCTGGCACCCGCAAACACAAGAAAACCCTCACCTCTCAAGTAACCTTTGGCTTTTTTCCACGCACGTGCACCTTCTCCTTCGGTTTCTTCGGCGAGCTTCAACCACCCCACAACGTTGTCCACAGAGGCACCCCTATGTGGGTGCGAGATCGGAGGGGGCACCTCGCTATGCTCTTTCAAGAAACAACGAAAGAGGAGCACGGACCATGGCACAGGATAAGCTCTTTCAACATGAGATTGCTGCAAGAGGGACGCATGCACTCCTAAACCTTCAGCTACTGAATGGTACAAAGGGTAGGAGGGAACGAAGTTATCGCTCAGAGGGTTAGAAATCAATGCGGCATAGAAAGGGTGCCATCCCCATGTGGCTTCCAGCAAACGAGGGTAGTGCTCCATGTCCCAAGCTTTCATGGCAGTTGAAATCATGTCGTTAATCTTAGCCTGGCGGTCTTCCTCCCACTGTTTGCGTTGCTTCATGATCTCCCGTGATTGAACTATATGCTGGACATAGTGGCAAAGGGCTTCGATCTCGGAGTGCAGCGTGGCCTCCTCATCCACCTTGCTCATGGCTGCCACGACAATCTTGGTGATTGCAGCCGTAACCTGTGGTTTTGCCTGCGTGAACACAAAGAACCCAGGTTACAAACATATTATGCCTAATCCAATACATGTTACTGACTTAAATTCACTTCAGCCTGCTGGTCCGTTATTGTCTGCCATCCACATAGACGACTAAATCCAGAGAAGTCCAGCAAATCCTTAGATGCACAAATTTCAGGTTACAAATTTCCATCTACAACATCCAAAACCGGTTGACGACGCATACTTATTGAAGGAAATGAGCCAGGTTAGGAGAAGTTTACCTGATGCTTGGGGTAAGAAAATCTACCAAAGGCAGCAAAGAGCCTGTCCATACACGCCGGATCAGACCTCCAACCCGCAACCTCCTCCTGAAACGCATGGTAGTCGCCGTTGTCAAGATCAAATTTCAGCAAGCCACATGGCATTAAATGAAAGAGGCCAGGAGGTTGAATTAGTGGCCTCAAAGCGGGCTTGGGCCCGTCCATCCTCACAGATCCACGGGCTGCAGCTGCGGCTGTAACATACGCGATTTGTCGCTCCTTCCTCAACGCCGTAGCAATATCAAGCTCACCTCTAGAGGCCTGCATGGGGGGGACAGGGGTCACAGGTGGCGTAGGGGCAGGCTGTGGAACGGGCGAAGGAGGAGCCACGATGACCCTCCTCTCTGGGGTTGGGCTGCGAGAAGCGATGGGCTTCACACTAATGGGGTGGGGAGGCGGTGCAGGTGCAGCTTGGGCAGGTTGTGGAGGCGGAGTCGGGTGGTGTCTCCTTGGCACAGACTTCCACTGGCGGGTGGAGGTGAAAGGCCGATGGCCCTCATCCATCCGTGCATGACTTCGTTTCCTGGGGCGAGAAAGTGGAGGTTCAGCCTCATCGGTGCCGTCATCCCCTAGGTCCACAACCTCTTCAGGGGGGGGTGGTGGGGTACGTCGTATGGGAGACCGATCTGGTCTAGGGGCCGATTGCGACCCACCCTCCGGCCACCGATGTGAAGCTCTCAATCGGTCGATTGAGCGCTCCATGAATCGCCGCACCTGCACTCTCGCTCCAGCGGGAGGGTAGGTTACCTCCATTAGCTCCGGGTTTAGCTCGAGCCACATTGAATTGTCCAGCAAATTGTCCCAAACCGAACGCTCACCTCGTTCGATTGCTGCTTTCAAGTCTTTACCTTGCTTCGCTATTTTGAGGTTGGGGTAGACCGGGAGCTCCAACTTTGCGCCAGTTGCGTCAACGGGTCCGCAATGGCAACCCCCCACCCTATGATCCGTCAAGCGCAACTTGCTTGGGAAAGAAGACTTGCAGTACACACACAACCAACTGTCTCTCGACTTCTGCCCATCCCGACAACGATTGCGCGTACATTCCAGCTTCAGCTCGATGTACACGCGCCTCCTCACAGTCTGCTGCACCCAACCTGCAGAATCTCTGTTCACGAAATATGTGACCTCGTCTTCTTCGGGAACCGGCGCCTCTCCCTCGGCTGCCATAGTCTGCACAGCACAATGCAGGTCAATTGCCCGAAACAGTGCATACTGGGCCGTAGAATTCCAGGAAGGGGTGTGGCAGTTTGAGACGCGGGGAAGAATCATGAAGCTGCGCCCTTGCTGATAGGAGTGTTTATCGGGAGCAATTGACCCAACTGCCATGGCCAACAACTTTACAATATGCGTCAACGGAAATTTGATCTACCACTTGTATGCTCTAACTAAACATGCCTACAAACATTACTAAAACCAGCAGTAGTCCTTGCATATCCACATTCCCTTGCCTTCATGTGAGGACCCTAAACATACAGAGAGGTGTATGCTGCCCCTAAAGAACCATAAACATGTATACTATCCTGGGAGGGAACTCTTCTGCCTTCACGCCAACTCGGTTGCATGCACCATCGCCTGAATATTCTGTCGGGCACAAACTCCTGACCTTCTCTGCAGCCTTCAGAACCCTGACCAATCTCAGGCTCCCAACTACCAGAATGCAAGTTGAAGAGCTGATCCCCTTGGCAGAACCCTCCAACCTGCTTCAAGAAACTCCTGTCCTTGCCCACCACCTTCAAAATCCCAACTAAACCTCCCCAACTACCAGCACTCCTCCAAACGCAGCATTCGCAGAAACCACCACTCAAACCCTAAACTACCAGCACAGTAGGCCTCTAAGTTGGAAGCTCAGGAATTTTGCAACTAGCATTCGGCCACACAGAGCAGAGCACAACAACGGAGAGCATCAAACTATGCACTGGACCTCATGATGTGCAACCTCTGGACGTTGCAGAGTCGCAAGCACTGACAAGCCGACATAAAATGACTGGAATTTTTGCACTCGAATTCTGAGATCGGAGAGAAACATTTTAGTACATTTGCTTGATCCAGCGGCATGCAAAAGACCACCCTAAACATCGTGGGGACAGCGACAACCCATGCCGCACCAAACCGCAAACCGTATGCGTATGCCGCACCAAACCCCAAACCGCAAAACGACCAGATGAGCTGCCTACTAAAACCCGGCGCAGAGAGAACCCATGGCTCACCCAACCCTCAAGCGATCGCGCACAAAACAAAACTAAACCCAAAACGACCAGATGCGCTTCCTAATAAAACCCGGCGCAGAGACAACCCATGGCTCACCGAACCCTCACCCCTATGCGCAAAAAACGAAAATGAAAGTGCCGCAAAACGACCAGATTCGATGCATACTAAAACCCGGCGCAGAGACAACCCATGGCTCACCGAACCCTCACCCCTATGCGTAGAAACTCAAAGTTAAACACTGCCTAACAACCCTAAACACACACAAACCACTGCCATATAGAGAAGCTAAACAAGAGAAAGGAGCAGCAAAAAGATAGGAGGTACATGTTACAATATGGCACGTGATGCCCTGATGTGGATCGCTTGCTGTAACCACCTGCGGTGGACTTTTGCTCCCCTAAACCAGCCCCGAATCTGATGCGGCGAAATGGTAGTCGTCGCTCCCGCCTGCACAGAAAACATTACATCAAGCCATAAGCACATTGACGATGAGAATGTACACACAGAAGTACCAATTAGAAGGATGCGGAGGTTTTCCATTGCAAGCGACTAAACTCACCTTGATTGGAACATGCTCTTCTCCAAGCAGCAGTTTTGGTACGATCTAACGCCTAAACGCAACCCCTTCACTCCCACTAGCCATGGTGAGGCAACAATTCCCTAAACACAATCGATTTTGCAGCAAAAATTTCGAGTTTCCATTGCAGCACCAGGTTACAGAGAATGAAGGTGGCTGGCCATGGCCATGGCTCAATTGAGGAGCAAAGGCATCTTCCATCCCTCGAGGGATGGGCGCGTCCACGTGGAGCTGCCGGCGAACAGGTTGGCGTTTAGTCCAGCGTGGCAACCGGTGCCAGCGAGGCGTTGGGGGCAACCGGTGCCAGCGTGGCGGTGGGGGCAACCGGTGCCAGCTGGAGCGAAGTCCACGGTGGCGGCAGGGGCTGCCCGACGGTGCCCACAATTGCTCTGCCCAGGGCGGGTCGAGGTCCGGAAAAAAAAAACTTTGTCACAGCTCTGCAACGCCTCGATCTCCGCAATGGAGTTATGACCATTGGGTTGGGTAATGTTAGGGGTAGGGATGGGGGTGTAGGCCATGGCGGGAGGGATGGGCGCGTCCACGTGGAGCTGCCGGCGAACAGGTTGGCGTTTAGTCCAGCGTGGCAACCGGTGCCAGCGAGGCGTTGGGGGCAACCGGTGCCAGCGTGGCGGTGGGGGCAACCGGTGCCAGCTGGAGCGAAGTCCACGGTGGCGGCAGGGGCTGCCCGACGGTGCCCACAATTGCTCTGCCCGGGGCGGGTCGAGGTCCGGAAGAAAAAAACTCTGTCGCAGCTCTGCAACGCCTCGATCTCCTCAATGGAGTTATGACCATTGGGTTGGGTAATGTTAGGGACTTGAACACTGCTTCTCATGCTCATAAATGCACTGACCGATCAATAACCCACCCTCATTATGGGTATGAGATCTTTGAATCATTCCCTAAAACAATTGGTGACACTCAATCAAATTGTGCCATATGTAATATTTTGGCCTCTTAAATAGACTGACTTAATGATTAGTCAGATTTATTGTGAGCTACACTAACAAACATTGATGCTTTTTGTAAAAAATAGAGTGAGTTATACAGTAAACGCCAATGATCAGGGAGAACCGGCAGTCAGTTGTAGATGAACCGGTTGAAGATCAAGACTTCAAGGAAAATTACCAATCATTTTAGAGGAATTTATAGAATATACTCCAATTTAATAAAGAAAAACTAGAGGATGTGAACATGTAACCGGTTGGACTTGCAAACACTAAGATCTCAACCGATTATGCCCAAAAATCTCCCCGATCACATGTATCCGCCAAGCCCTGCCCCCCGCCAGGGGGCGCTTCTCCACTCCCACACGATATGGGTGGTTTGGGAAACATCAACATGCATTGTGTACTAACCGCATAACATTATTCAATCATGTGGGTCGGTTCCATGACCTTGGAATATGTCAATTATATTCCATGGGCCCTTCGAACAAACTGGGAGTATTCGTATATTATTCATACATTCAAGCTGAACTTGGAAATTTTGGTGAAGTCGTACTCTTGACACTATGCATAGGAAAATATTGTTCATCCCAAGAATATCCATGGGAAATGTTCCTTCATTCCAGCATTATTCCATGAAATTATTACTAATGTTTGCACTATCATTGAAAATACCGACACTATTCACAATATTCTTACTACACAAACCGATGCTATTCATAATTCGTACCGGTGTCAGTTTCTTCCTATTTGCTAAGTTTCTTGCCATGAAGGTAAGATATCGGAGCCCCATGTTAGATGCTAAACATAGAATGAATACAACCATGCAGTTAAATAATAATGTTATGCATCTATTCATCGATGTTCCCCAATGCTTACAACATACGCTAAGGCTCCCATGCATGTTCCAACGTACTAACCACATATGAACCCTCAACAAAAACCACGTGAATTCCACCACCTTCTGCACATTAATCACCTCTATTATATGACCAAACGGGCCTAAAAATGTCATATTACATATGTCGTAGTCATAGTATGAAGGTAAATTAACACTAAGAGAGTTTGGTTGACGGAAAACACGTCGTATTGTATAATCATCAACCGATTGACTATCGAGTCACTTTGGCTCGGATACGAACGTTTGATTCAGTGATCGGGAAGGGTTTTGGGCATACTCATCGGTTGAGATCCTAGTGTTTAATTTGCAAGTCCAACCGGTTACATGTTGACATCCTTCGGTTTTCCTTTATTAAATTGGGGTATATTCTTCTATAGATTCCTCTAAAATGATCGGTCGTTTTCCTGCAGTCTTGATCTTCGACCGGTTAGTTATTTCTCAAACTCAAGTATGATCAGCTCTCCAATGAAGCTAACTTGAGCATGAGACTGCATAAGTTTAAAGGATTTACATTACGTCAAGTTACTAGAATAATCCCCCAATGGATGGATCGCTTGTTTGAGTGTAATTGAAAAGTTTTAGAGGATCTCTTTGAGATTTAGGCGTTGACATGTGTCTTCTTTATATATCTAAGAATCTTTTCGTTTTCGTTGTCACTTTTATGTAGATGACTTATCTAGACACTTTTAGCTTGTCTCGCCCTTTAGCAACAACAAAGGAGATCCCTAGCTTCTATTATGAACCGTCTCAATTTTATATATATTAAAAAGAAAAACCATGCCATGATTGAAGATGCTAGCACATTTTATGTATGTGAAATGACAAACAACAACACTTGTGGTCGGTTACATTCTCATGTACTCATAAACATTTTCATGGGGCGATATGTTGTACTGTACATTGATGCTTGCTTACCATTTTCTCACAACACCCTCAATGAGCTACACAAAGTCTACAATGACAACAATCATACTCACCCGTGATTTATATGAAGACGATCTGTACTTGAGTCATCTAGACTCCATAACATGATCCGTTGTCTAGTGAAGCTACACTAAATCATCCCACTACTATGGCCCACAATAATTTTCTAGAGCCCAACTTAATTTTCATAATGAGAAATATTGTGGACCACACTAAATCCATGCTAAACTTTATAGTAGAAAATTAACGTAGCCCACATTAATTGTTATTATCAAAAGTAATGTGGGTTGTTTGTTTGTTTTGTTTTGTTTTGTTTTGTTGTGGGTGCTACTTTTGATGTAAGGTGATCATTTCATAGTATGGAAGGTGTTGGTCAGAAGTCTCAAAAAAGATCGAGGGGAAAACCCAAGGTCTTGGACCCTCGTTAATTCCACCCCAACTAGAGAATTAGAGTGGCCCACTTTAATTACTCCATGCTAGTTTTCCACCCATAGTAAAAAGACTATTTAGTGTAGCATGACACTACGTAAGTTTGGCATAATTACATTATTAGGAGGTACCAAAATTATGTAAGGTAATGGATGACCATGATTTGGATAATAGAGTTAACTATAAAGTATGGGGATGAATCGGGTCCAAATTCCCTATTGATCTCTTGTTTGAGTGTAATCAAACGTTTTGTAGGGCTTATTTGAGTTTTAGTCACCGACATATCTTTTCTTTATATAATCAAGCATCTTCTCATTTTCTTTGTCACCTTTATGTACTTGACTTATCTAGACACTTTTTGACTCATCTCACCCCCTAGCAACAACAAAGGAGATCCCTAGCTTCTTTTGTTAACCACCTTAATTTTCTATATTAAAAAAACCTTCCATGATCGAAGATGCTAACACACTTTATGTATGTGAATTGACAAATGAAGACATTTACGGTTGACTACATTCACACATGCTCATAAACATTCTCATGGGGAGGTTGGTTGGACACCGATGCTTGCTTGCCATTTCTAGCTTGCTTGTGTATGTTGGCTACACAAAGTGTCTACATAACATTCATATTCCCTCCCACCCCCAATGAGGCCTTCCTCTCCCTCTTAAGTAACCTAGCTACTTCTCTCAAGATGGGATTGTTATAATCGGAATGCACCACGGGCCTTGGCTTGGTGGTTAGGGCTCATGACCCCCAATGAGGAGGTTGTGGGTTCTATTCCCCATGCCAGCGTGGTGCTCACCACCTTAGTCCACCCAACTATGGTGGGGGGTCCTTGGACCTTGTTGTATGGGTACCTCAAAGCCCTTTGGGGGGATACCATGTCCGGTATCTTCAAGGCACTAGTGGCTAGCTAGGAACTAGTATAGTGTCTCACTATAGTGTCCATCCTCGAAAGGGGAGAGTAGTATTTGTCCTAATGTCCCCTTGTCCAGTGGGCATCGAGTCATTGGCATTACGAACGGACACTTTATTCACGCCGGCCCCTTGCTTGAAAGGGGTTGGAGTTTCTATCTATATGTTAAATCGGAGGTGAAACCTCAAAAAATCAACCCAATTGGCCAAGTACTAAGATGCGGAACCTCCGAAAAATTGCCTAGCCTAGATTACCATCAATTTGTTGAGGTGTCGCCAAACGATTTATGACATATCAATTACTTCTAGTTCGAGCAACCCCCTACCCACATCTCTTCTTAATACTTTTTTTTTTCAAATTGTTTTTGGGGAGAAGATGCTTCATTACCAGATGAAACATTCAATCAAATTTGCACCATTTTGGGTAGAGTAACATAACAAAATAAATTATGAAACTTGAGGTCATATATGACCCCATATGTATTTAGGGGTTAACCTTATCCCTAGTTTCCATACCATTCATTGCCCTTTGCTCTTATGGGTTGTTGCTATTTGATTTCTAGATATTTGTAGGGCTCTCAAACTAACTATAACCCCAAATGGGACAAGGCTAGAAAATGATGGTGTCTCACAACATGCCAGTCTTTGCCTCAAATTTCCTTAACTCCTAAGGTACATGTGGTTGCTTATCTTAATCAAACTCATGTAAATGAGTGGTATATGGTTTGGTGTGGCCTCAAGGACGGATGGCCAAAATACGTATGTTTAAATGAGGTTGGAAATTGGACTACATGCTTAGAATATGATAACCATTCTAGGTTCAACAATCAACATAATTGGATGGACCTATATGATCATTTAAAGAGCACAAGAATCTTCAATTCGATAATGAATAAGACATTCATATGAGCTCCAAAGATTATGAGGAAGTGGCTATGGGCTCGATTTGGATTTGCTAACCATCTTATACTAATCATGTGTTTCATATCCTAGGAGAAGTAGGCTAATCATAAAGAAAAGAAAAAACCTTTAGATAGATAGATAGATAGATAGACCCATCTACCATATGACCTATGCCTACACTTAGGTAGATATTGTAGAGCCTCCGAATCCATGTTCGGCAACCAAGCATGCAGGAAGGGCAAATCAACTCCAAAGACGGAGCAGCGGAGACAGGGAGATTTGGGAAACGCAACGGGCAACTGGTATAGAGGAGGACGGGAGGAGACTGGGAGTTGGCAAAGTGCCGAGGTGGCTGGGAGACGGCCAAGGGCCGAGAGACCAAGTAACCAGGAGCCACGTGGATAGGGAAAAGACAAGCCAGCGAGGACGGCGAGACCGTGAGCCGAGAGCCGTAGAAGAAAGGAGCAAGTAAACATCGTTATGTAGGGCCCTCAGCCGAACGGGAACCTTGGTCTCGGGAGAGGGGCCAATTAGGGTAAGCCCAGTAGTTAGTTACTAGTGAGAGAGAAGCCTAGGACATTAGGGCTAACCTAGTAAGTAGAAATAGTAAAGGATTAGGAGAGGATGAACCCGTAGAAGGGTAGATGAAAGGACAAAAGGGGATGACCATTTCTGGATGAACTTACCTAATTCCATTACCGTCAATGAATGATGAGTCAATTTTGAGATGAATGGAGGGAAGGGATGATAAACAACTCATGGCACATCTAGGCGGTTAGGACATGCCCGAATGTACCTCATTGACAGATCTATTTTAGGCACGTGGCAGTTCTATTAATAGATATGACAGGGCCAAATTTAGACTGTAGTTACATACAGCGTCCAAATTAGCAAATACATACATTTTAAGACCTAACCGCCACATCTTCATTTCCCTTGAATTCAAAGCCTATATAAAGGGGGGCACTTAGGGGCCCTATAAGACCTCATTCAACGCAAGCAACTCGAGGAGGCGGACTAGAAGACCGGTGGCCTACGAGATCTAAAGGATTGAAATATATCCTCGCGCTTGAAGACTAAAGGATTGAAATATATCCTCGCGCTTGAAGACCTAAAGGATTGAAAGATTATCCTCGGAGGCGTTCAAACTTAAAGGATTGAAAGATTATCCTCGGAGGCGTTCGAACTTAAAGGATTGAAAGATTATCCTCGGAGGCGTTCGAACTTAAAGGATTGAAAGATTATCCTCGGAGGCGTTCGAACTTAAAGGATTGAAAGATTATCCTCGGAGGCGTTCGAACTTAAAGGATTGAAAGATTATCCTCGGAGGCGTTCGAACTTAAAGGATTGAAAGATTATCCTCGGAGGCGTTCGAACTTAAAGGATTGAAATATAATCCTCGGAGGCGTTCGAACTTAAAGGATTGAAATATAATCCTCGGAGGCGTTCGAACTTAAAGGATTGAAATATAATCCTCGGAGGCGTTCGAACTTAAAGGATTGAAATATTATCCTCGGAGGCGTTCGAACTTAAAGGATTGAAATATTATCCTCGGAGGCGTTCGAACTTAAAGGATTGAAATATAATCCTCGGAGGCGTTCGAACTTAAAGGATTGAAATATTATCCTCGGACTTGAAGAAGACTGGAGGCCCAGGAGACTGGAGGCCCTTGAGACTAGAGGCCGCGAGTGTAGAAAACATTAAGGATCGAAAGATCCTCGGCATTCGAGATTTAAAGAATTGAAAGATCCTTGCGCTCGAAGACTTGGAAGGATTCGGAAGGCTCTAAAAACTTAGAGAATTGGAGGACTTATAATTTGAAGAAAATTGGAGGCATAAGGCCGTGAAACAAAAGATTTAAACTTAGAATCTTTTGAGGAAAACTTGGAAACCGAGAGTGGCGTTAAATTAGAAACTCCACAAAAGAAAAGGGACTTTGGAGAACGTACCTTTTGAAGAGCTTGGAGATAATGTTTTCAAAACCATTGCATAAAAGGTAGATCTAACACGTGAGGGCTACCTTGGAGTTTTGGTAATCATGGATCGAAAAGTATGAAATGATTTACTTGGTGGAAGGCGTCGGATTTCACCATCATACCAAGAGAAGGACGAACGAGAGATGGCTACATCGAGCATTACTCAAAATGTCATCTCTAAACACACCTCTTCAAATGTACTCCAAATGATAGCCTAGGAATTGCAAAGGAAAAAGGACTTGAGTAGATATAGAACAAAGATTCATCTAAATTATGTGAACTCTAGGAATTGAGTAGAAGAATGAAATCTTATGAATATACTTTAGCGAGGGAGTATGTTTGGACCTTCAAAGGAATTGTGAACTTATCATAAACACACATTCTTAATGGATTAAGGATATTTTACGATCATTCAAACCATGAAGATATTGTATGTATGAATGATGTTCTCCCTAAAACACTAAACCTTGACATTAGGATTTCGGGGAACATAAACTTAAAGACTTGGACACTTTATCCTTTGAGATTTATAAAAGGTTCTTGATTAGAAAAAGGATTATGTTACTAAATCCATATAAGATGCAAAATCTAATAAAGGTTTAGGAACACCTAACCTTGACATTAGATTTCGGGGGACATAAACTTGAAAACTTAGGTCAATTTGTCCTTGAGGATTCAAAAGAGCATTAAGATTAGGTATCACAAAATTAAGACTATATGAGTACAAACACCTTCACCAGAAATGGAAATCAAAAGATGATCTAATTTTGGTAGGAGTAACTTCCATGTAAACCGGTTTAGGAGCGGGTTACACCGTCTTAAGGCTGAGGGTTGAAGGTGGCCTCGACAGATATAGGCTATCTCAAAGAAAAGAAAGAACTCATTTATGGTTGAGCATTGTACTAGACTAATTGGGAAATTAAATGTTGATGATGATGCACATTTGAAAGGATGGATGTCCAAGACTAAGGAGCATGAATGAAGAGATGTTGATGGGTGAGAAGTTGATTGACTTTTATCTATATAGAGAAAGAGGGTCATAAAGGGCCGGGAAATGATATTTGCATAGAAATAAAGAGACTTATAGTCTACATTTATTGCAACCTTGAGACTTCTTAAAATATCTCTTAAATATTTTGTATTGTTAGGGCTCAGGAGAAGAAAAAAACAAATCTTATGTTTTATGTGTCTCCATGTTGGGTGGTGAACTTTTGAATCAGTAAGCAATTCCTCATTTGTATGGTAAGTTTCAGGTTAGACAATTGTGATTGTGATCATTTTAATATGCTTGAGTAGAAGTACTATACAAGCATAGATGTGAAAATCAATCCAAAACCATTCATCATAAGAGTGGCATCACAAACCTAGGATTGATGAGTGTAAATCTTGATGTTTGGTAAGAAGACTATAGGATATCCATAAAATCTATTTCAAATGGGGGTTTGTTTATGGTAAGTTCATGTGCATATGATACAGGTCACTATAAAGACTCACATGAGACATCGAAAACCACAACTAACATTGAGTCAATTGCATTCAAAACAATTCCTTCATGGGCTTGGGAGTTAAGGTTTTATAACCTTGGGAGATTGGTAATGGAAGTGGAGATGATGTGTTTCATACAACAAGGTCTTTTGACATGTCGTATATCCTAACAATCTAGGAGGTTTGTTTACATCATTCAATATCCAATAGAGTTGTCCTTTAATTCACATGGGGTTTTGGTCAAGAGTTGATTGTTTTGCATACAATCCTTTCCATGTTTTGGTAAGTTGTTGGTGTGTGCTTGAAGGTGGGAAGGGGGGTAGGGTTTAGTTGAAGAACATTCTATGTTGGTTCATTATGGGCCAAAACTTATT
Source organism: Polytrichum commune (assembly GCA_950295325.1). NCBI lineage: Eukaryota > Viridiplantae > Streptophyta > Polytrichopsida > Polytrichales > Polytrichaceae > Polytrichum > Polytrichum commune. Next base: position 19,756,856 of record OX485805.1, read on the forward strand.
TTGGCATGTCAAGAGGTGCTAGAATAAGTTTGGCCCCCAATGAACCGATGCATAGCGCTCTTTGTTCAAACCCCCACACCAACTCCAAGCATTGCACCTAAGACTTGCCAAACATGGAAAGTTTTGAGGGAAAAACAACCAACTCTTGACCAAAACATCAATTGAATTAAAGGATGACTCTAATGTCCATGTTAGTTGTAGTTGTGCAAACACTCAAAATGAAAATTTTACTTGAATGTTAGTCTACTCAAGAATATAACTACCACCAAAACTTCAATAACTTTAATAGATACTCATCCTTTCTCTTCAAGTATTGGGTGGGGTGTCATATCAATTTTCTTCAGAATATGCATTCAAAGCATAAAAGAAAAGAAAAGAAATAGGAACGTCCATGTGTTTGTCCATTTACATGTGATGTCCATTCACCAACTCACTATACATCCCCGCGTGGGTATGTATTTTGGAGGCTATCTTAATGCCTATTTTTACTAGGTGGATGGTGAATTAGTTGATATTCACATCTCTAAAGAATTAAGGAGGGTGGGAGGGAGGGGGTATTCTTGTGGGATTTGGTTTTGTTTTTTCTCAAGGTTTTTTGTTTTGTTTTGTTCAGGGTGATGTGTGTGAGGTAGCAGATGGAGATTTGTGAGAAGGGTTCCATTAGTTTGTGGATCATAGGGTGGGGATTGCAAGGTCCTTTAGTTTTTTTTAATGATAGTAGTATGTATGGATCCTCAAATTATTGTTGTGATGATGATGGGGGGCAAGACTGTCCAACCTTGTGAGATAAGGAGTGATTGAAATATCTTGTATTTTTGGAGTTTTCTTGTTGTAGCGGTTTGTGAGAATCTATCATCACAATATAAAAATTTGAATTTTTATACTTTCAAGTCGGGGGGTTTGCTATGGACGGGGTGCCGAGGAGGAATAGTATATATGGGAAAGTCTTGCAGGGCATTTGCATCTAGGGAGGTAGAATATGCATGGGAGGAGCCATGATGGTGTGGTTTTGTTTGGTGTATAATCTTTAAACTTGTCTCCATTTATGAGTGTGAAACATCTTGTTATAGGGTGGACTAGGAGAGTGTTGGCTAATGCATGTACTACTTTGTTGTCGCAGTTTGTACGGAGGTGATTTATGTGTTTGTTGGTGCAGCATGAGAATACATGGAAGCAACTATCAATTTGTTTTTATGTGCATAGATTGCAAAGTGGTGAGAAATCTTGCTTGAGAACATGTTTTTACCATAGTTACAACAAGCATTTAGGTAAATCCAAACTTTTGATGAGTTCAGAAATTAATAAGCAACTTTTGAAAATATGAACACTCGTGCTTCAAGTGTTGTTTTTTGTACTTGCCATAAAGCCATTGTGTAGGTGATTGTATAATAAAGAATCTTGGACATGATGTGTACAAACATTTGGCACCATATTGGAGATAGTACAATATGCTTGTGGTGACATTCTAATCCGGAATTGGGCACAAAACTTGTAATTGGGCAAAAAGTCAAGAATTACCTAAATACTAGTTTTACCTAGGTATCTTCCATAACATAATTTCTAGACTTGTGTGATTTGAGCCTATGTGATCCAAGGTTTATCCCATAAGAGACTAGACCAATTCTAGTGTGAGTCTTTAATTTTTTAGCCATTTTTTAGCATTTGGAATTGTAATTGGGGTATGTGAAATGAGGGCGTTTTTATATTCTCTTTCAATGTAACTTTTGAGGTTATGTATTGAGTTGTCATGCTAGGTAGATGTGGGGGGATGGTTGGTCTATATGATAGAAAGGGGGGGGGCTAGGATTCAAAGTTTGTTTGCACCAATTTTAGCTAGTTTGTGAGCTTCTTCATTGTCAAGTATATTTGGGTGGGCTCTAACGTTCTAATGATAATGTTGTGCATGGAGGTTTTAATGGCTTTTATAATATGTCTTATTAGGAGTTTGTCCAAGTGGTTGTATTGTGATGAAGGGTGTCGGATGTGATTCAAGAGTAGGTAGATGTTGTTTAGGCTGTGTGTGTGTGGGGGGGGGGGGTATTATTTCTTGGTATGTTCTATTGCAAGTAGAAGAGCATAAAGCTCGGCCCTAAGGATGTTCATGCATCCAAGGTGCTATAATAGAACATGATTTCCACCTTCATTCATTATGGTTATATTTTATGTTATGGTGAACACTTTGATGAAGCCAATGTGCTCTATAAAGTATCATTTCCAATCCTTTTGAAAACATGACAAAAGAGTATTTATAGGGTTATCATCAAAGGATAAAATCCACATTGATGAAATCTAAGTAGAATTTTATATCTACCATACTGACAATGAAAACAAATGACCTACACAAATCATTATAAACACAACCTTCATCCTCTTGATGAAAAATTCTAGGCAAAAGCTATGCATAACACATAGACAAACTCAGGACGAAATGTTTCTCTACAAGATCCAAAATGCCTGACCTTCCATGTCACTCATGTTGGAAGCCTTGACGAGTTTTCATGGGCTCATCCTGAGAAACAAGATTGTGTATTTCAGGTATTTGTTCAAATATTTTCTAAGTGATGTCTTTTCTATTGTAGTTTGAACAACACTCCAATTTTCACTAAATATTATCCAAGGGGCACTTATAAGGCAACATTTCAATTCAATAAAAGAAAAATCAAGGAGATTCTAAAGCATGAACAAATAACCACACAATATAGGCATGCCTTGTTTTAAAACTAGTGTTAACCCCCTTACGCTGAAGCTTTCACATTCCATTTTCGGGCATTTCCAACACCATTCCTGAACATTTATGTTTTGTAGCAAAATAGACTCTATTTTCTTGAAATCCAACCATACAAATGTGAACTAGACTACCGTACATTCTTGGTGAGACAATTTGAAGTCAATCAGACCACATTTGCTAGGTCAGATTGACATATGAACAGGGCCTTCATCCGCAAGGCAACTAGAGAAAAATTTGAATTTTTTTGTCTCATGACCAATTCAATTGTGCCACAAATTAAAGTTGACAACTTTGCCAACATATGTGATTTGAACAACAAATGAGCTACTCCCAAAAATTTGGGGTTTTTTGAGCAAATTTAGATGAAGTCCATCACCCTCAACGTTGGAGGTGCCACAAGAGGTCATTTTGGGAGATTTCCCTTTTTTTATGGAGCAAGCAACATGTGCACTCATTATTTCTTCAAATCCATCCAATCAAGTTGTGCACAACCGTCACTGTGTCCTAAGGGGAAAAACCCCACCCAAATTGGGCATCATATGTGAAAGATATTGGCTCCTAAATTTGGCTCCTACATTTGGACAATACATGGAACGGCCTCCCAAAACAAGCAATGTCAACCTAACAAAAAAAATTACATGCTTGTAGTATGAGGTTTTTTATGTTATTTTGGCTCACATGGTACACTAAATATGATATTTAGTGTTTGATTAGATTTAGTGTTTTACCACCCTACTATGCTCAACACTAATTTTCAATTCTTTGATAATTAGTGTTAGACATAAATGCGCCGCCGCCGCCTTCCTTGTTGCCACCTCTTTCCTAGAAACAGTCAATCGCCTTCCTTGTTGCCACCTCTTTCCTACTAAACACTAAATTCCTGCATGCAACTTTCACATATTACCATAGATGATATTTAGTGTTTGAGTTTACATTTAATGTTACTTACTTTCATAGAGTTAGTTATATTTAGTGTAGTGTTCGTATTTAGTGTATCTAACACTAAATATCATATTTAGTGTAGTGGACACCACCCTACACCAGTAGATTCCTTCTATCCACATAGATTGCCCACCTAGTGGGTTGCAAACCCATCAAAATATTAGGTGGCAACCCATTCAAGTTACATGAGCATTTAAGGGGTACACATACAAGAGAGAACCATTCAAGAAAATCTACAATATGTGTTTTCATTGAAAAGACATTCATCCTGGCTCCAAAAAAGTGTAAGCTCAATGCTTATGTTCCTGTGTTGAATTTGCAAACATTCTCATGTAAACATTATTTTGTTATGGGATCCCTATATATGCTGCAATTCTCATGCTCCTATAACTCAACATAAAACATAGATAAGAACACCTGAATAGCCATCAAAATTCGAAAAAATCAGAACAAGAAATCCAAAACTAAAACCTGAAACTGTTTGATAATTCTGAGACCAGTGTACTTCAATAGAAAGTGAAACATGAGTGCGGAAAGGGCACCATTTCTAGCTGGGAGAAGTACAACAAGAGGCCCTGACTGTACATGGCCTGCATGTATTCTGAAACGAGGTAAGGGTACCCCCATGTGATGAAGGCATTGAAAAGTTACATTGCCAATGCTTTCAGCACATGAGGGGACCATTTCAATGTTGGTATAGAAACCAGGACATGGTACTCAGCTTGGTAATAAGTTGTGATCACTACAGCTAGCGAGTGCAAGGATGCTCAACAAGTCCACCTGAAAAAACTCGAGAGTCTGGCAGGTAACTTAGTGTAAGGTGAAGTATTCCTAAAAGGATAAGAATTGCATAGAATTTCTATGGAAAGATCATTGGAGAGGAACAGGAGGCTCAGGGGCAAGAGGTTCAGGAGCCACCTCTGCCTCCACCACCTGGCGATGCCTTTGACGCAAATATAAAACTGTCAGCAGGCTAAAGAGGAGAGTAACCAGAGATGCATCAATCTCGTCAACAGTCATCGACGTGAACCAATTCTCCAAGTTTGATTTTGCATCCGGCAAGGAATCAATGACTTTGACCTGCAATGATACTCCACAAATTAGCACAACATCCATTCTCATTGAACCCTAGCCTGCAGAAAGTATATCTGGGATGAAGTAAAATCATCACAAATACCCTAGGTGCATGTCAGATCAGGTGAAGAGTTTTTTTTTGCCAAAAAAATTGCCACATGTCATCACATGACGATTGGAACTTCTTAAAAGATGATGTGGGCACTGGGTTTAGTCATTATTGTGCCCAATCAGACATGAACGTCCAGTAGTAAGATAGATAGTAGTACCAGAAAGCTCCCAGTGTAGTGCTGTCGTAACCAAAGACTAGTGAGAGCAAGTGTAACAGGTACAAATGCAGCGGGCTCTTCTTGTAGCGCTCGATCATAGTATCGCTTGGCAAGGTGGAGGTCCAATGGTAAACCCAATCCGCGTTCATGCATGTAGCCCAGGTTGAACAACGCCTGGGAGCTTTGCTTGTCCTCAGCCCTTCTGTAAGCCTCTACAGCACGCTCCAGGTCTTTTGTTGCCCCCTGTATAGCATGCAAATATCCATTGCTTCACTTAGATTCTGCCAATGTTGTAAAGGTGTCACTGAACCAAGTTGTTCATAATTTCAGATATGATGTAAACTAGTTTCAAAACAAGTGGTTCAATGTTATGTATGTTAAACCACTCACTTGGACAGCTCTCCTTTCACACTTTCAAGGTATCTAGTATGCTACATCCTCTAGTTAAAAATGATTAACCAAGAGTTTCTCCCAACAGCCAAATTATCAATATACAGCTCCTGTTTTAACATTCCTGAGTTCCAATGTAATAGCTTACAACCTCTAACTTGATTGATACTAAGAAATCTTATGAGTTCCATATTAACATGACATGCATGAGCTCATCCCACTCTTAAGCATGTCTAAGGACGTCCTCTTTCTATTCTAGCTTCATTATTCTAATAGTCTGCATTATTCAAGGTCCTTGAATACATGCATGAATGCCAAGCATAGTCAAGTGGCAAGCTCTCATTAGCGTACACCTCATTCTCACCTATCTTCAGCCAAAGCCTTCTCCCATCTACCAAAATTCAACTTAAATACTTTTGCCACCCACCACACCACTTAAAAATGCTATGATTGATCATACTCTCCAAAGACAAGTATGACAAAGATAAATTTGTGAGTTCTGAGCACTCACTTTGCCATAATAATACGCATCTCCTAGGAGCAGTGAGGCATGTTCATTTCCCTGCTCTGAGGCATGACGCCACAAGTTGTGGGCTCGCTGATGACGTTCTTCAGTTGTGCATACACCAGAACTGCCAAGGCAGATTCCACCCCGGTACTTCTCGAGAATCCAGGCTGCATTACTTTGGCCCACTTCATACCCCAGCTCCGCTGAGCGTGAATAGAGGAGAAACGCTTTCCCAAATCTCCCTTTTAGGTAGAACTCCAAAGCCTGGCGCATCAATCTTCCCCACGGCCCCCTCTCTGCTACAGCTTTATAAAGTCCAGCTGCCTGCACATCGTTGCAGTTAATTATGAAGCCCATGCTTCACACAGTGCAGTCAAGATGATTGACTTCAAGTTAAAGTTCGTTTAAGCAATATCAACACCCTACATGTAAACTTACAACTAAGGTATGCAGCCTTATTGTGGGCACTTTCAACTCCACAGAGGACTCTGACCTTTGGATCAAATCGACAATTGTCTCATCCGGTTTGCGATTGTGAATCACAAAGATTATCATTTCAACTTTCAAAATCCGAGCTGAGATGCAAATGTTATAGGAGATCAAAGTGAATATTCTCTTTATCTTTGAGTGATCACACATGCCCTCCCAATTGTGTTAATTGTTGCACCTACAATGGTATCTGTATTTTGAGCACACAGTGCAATCTCATCGTAACATGTCTTTTTGCTGTCCATTCTTAACTCCAAGCCTTGCCATATACCACTCAAATGTAGGTGTTAAATAAAGAGAGTAACCACATAGCCCACACACCTTAGGAGAGAGAAAATAGGTCGAAGAGACACTCTGAATCATAAGAAATGGACTTACCTTTCCTAGATCTTTCTTCATTCCTGCCAGGCCTTTATGTAGCATCTTTGCAAGATAGTACCGTGCTTTCGGGTGCCCCCTATTAGCAGCATCCAGAAGGAGATTCCGCGCCCGTGCATAATCCTTGTCAACCCCAAGACCTTTCAAGTACAAGATGCCAAGATTGTAGAAACCATCCATATTTTTTGCTTCTGCAGCACGGTGAAAGTATTCCCTCGCCTGGCCCCCAGTCACCAATATACATTTCAGAGACAGTCGGTCAATAACAAACACTATTAGGATTTCAAAAATAACTAATAAATGAGGTCTACTGGCTTTCTGAAAGTTCCTCTCCAACACTACTACTCCCAATATATACTTAATGTATCAAGTGGAACAGAAGTTCTAATTCACGATAACATCCACACAAAAAAATTCAAGTGCAGACCCAGAATAGCCGAAGGAACATAACCAGGAGGGACAAAATAGACATAAAGTTTTAACAGGAGTAGGGTGAACACCTTTGTGTAATTTTTGCCTTCCACACCTTGTCCCTTTATATACAGGTAGCCAATACCATTCAAAGCAGAATGTTGCTTCTGATCTGCAGCAGCCTTGAACCAATCCAAGGCCCTAGTGTAATTCCTCTCAACACCATATCCACGTGCATAGATCTCCCCAATCAGTTCAAATGGCTTCGTTTCACTTTTTTCAACTGCCTTCAGTAACCAGTGCAATGCCTTACTGTGATCACGTCGCACCCCACGCAAACCATAGTAATAAAATGCCCCCAGTTGGAACATAAAATCAGGATGTCCTTTTCGAGCCTGCAATTGCTCCAGATTTAGTCAATGTATCATACCAAAAGTGCATGAAAGTAACCCTTTGTCAGTCTACTAAAGACTACATGGCCATTACTTTGATCTGTCATCACATAAAGCCATCAGTGCAGCTACAAGAAAAACATAACCTCAAGCAGTTGCATTTATCCTTCCATTTTCGAAACCAACTAAAGCATGACAATACATTGCCTGTGAATTAATCTTCATCTAGCAACACACCAACCCCAACAGACAGCAAGCAAAACAAATTCTTACATTCATACTCTTGGTGATAGATATGATGTCAAATGTGCACTCCTGTTAAGTCAGGCATCATATTAGTACCTGGTATTCCAGAAACTGGAAATCGTCATCTTCTTCTCCTCGGAATTTCTTCAGAACATCCTTGCTCTCCTCAAGTCCATAGTTCAACCGCACATTCTCCAGCAGTGGGCCCTCTCTGGAGCTTACAAAACTGGCCATAGTAATGGCGGCAAGCTCAGAGTAGAGTTTCACAGACTCCCCATAAACCTTCGGGCATCAGGAATACCATTAGGTGTTGTGAACAAGCACACAACAACAAAATATCTTCCAAATGAAAAGCAAAGTAAACCAGAAATGTGGAATCTCCCATACTATAATCAGAAAACTCAGTAGCCGGGTGGGTGCTTCACTCAACTCAAACAGTGCAATTACACACCTTATGTCTGTAGTAGCTGTAGGCCAAGGCCATTTTTGACTGAGGGTTTCCGCCCTCAGCAGCAAAGTGGTGATAGAGATGCGCCTTGGCATCACTGAGATTCACACCACATCCCATCCAGTGCAAGAACCCAAGAGTTGACTGCGCATGGGCAGTCCCCTTATCTGCCTCTGATTGCAAGCCTTTCACAGCTTCACTCAGCATGTGCCAGTCTTCTTCGTCCACCCCTTCAATCATCTCCCTAACAGATATTGCAAACTGGACCAGAACACAATGCAGATTCTCAGCCCTACTGAATGAACAAATGGTCACCTCAACTCAGGAGCTTCATACATTACCTACAGCTTGTGGTCACAGATAAAATGCATTTGTGTTCAGCAACCTCAACGCATGGACACAAAGAGAAGGAAAGAAGTCGATGGATAAGACCACCATTCCTTGGTCCAGCCACTGTAAAGGTCTGATACAAGAAAATGATGCTCTAAATCAAAACAGAAATTAGAGAACTAATTGCAAATTAACATTAAGATTTGACCATCTCCACAATGCAATAATTTCAACAGATATTGAAGATGCGAAGTGTTTGGCAGATGTGGCAAACTGGACCAGAACACGATGCGGGCTCTCAGAACTACTCAACGAACAGATGGTCACCTCAACTCAGGAACTCCATACATTACCTAAGTCTTGCGATCACACACGAAACATTATGTTCAACAGCCCCAAAGCGTGGACACAAAGAGAACTAAAGAAATTGATGGATTAAGACAACCAATACTTGATGTAGCCAATGGTAAAGGTCTGACATGAGAAAATGTGCTCTGAATCAGTACAGAAACTGGTAAATCGCAAAATTAGAGAACTAATCCCAAATTAACATAAATTCGACCATCTCCACACTGCACTGTTATCAAAAGAGCTTGCCACAGTGACGCATCCGGATGACTAAATACTTAGAACCATCATTCTGCCAGGAAATGTAGGACTAACCTCTTTGTTGCGAACATCCCAAATTGATGGTTGCTCAAGAACCTGGCTCCATGACCCAGGGTCCAAATCTTCATCACTCTGCTGGGAGTCTTCATTATCACCAAACTCATCCCACTCAGGAGCCTCTTGATGACTGTCCGCCTGAATGCTGCTCTCAGAGGGTGCAACATCTTCATCAGACATGCTTCCCTCATCTCTGCTCTCTTCTGCTTCTCCCAGAAACAATAGAATCGTATTCCCACCCTTCTTCGCGGCCTCTGTGACAGATATGGCATGAAGAAATATGACCATTACCAAGACAAAAGCTGGAAATAATGTCCGCAACCGCCATATTGGGTTGAGCCCCATGTTTTCCTCTGCTCTGTATGTTTTCTTCCCCTCAAATCCTAAGCCCCACAACCCTACAGCCGTTGCAAACCCACTTGCTGCCCTCTGCAGTATGTAATCCCTTTGCCTATTCTCTGAATTTAGGGCAAATTCAACTTAGCTATGTTCGGAAACATTAAAAACACCATCAATCTTTCCCACTTCCGGTGTTGCTCGAAACCCTCCCGAATACCACGACCGACCCACACCCCGGATCATGTCACTCACCACACCATCCCAAGTACGAGGTCACAAACTCTGCACCACAGAAATCATTCAAAAAATTACTCATCATAACCCCACATAATTTCACATAAAACTTCGAAGATTCCCTTGAGTACTTGCCACCGTTCAAAATGCCACCAATCTCCACTTTGAAGCTCTTATCACCACCACTACCACCACCACCACCACCATTTACACAACCTCTTAAAATCTCGCACAGACCAAATTACCTCAGAGACTATGCTTTCTTTCTCCTCACCAATTCGCCACCCGGTGTCCATTCCTTAAAGACATTGCAGAACAAATTCGAGTAACCAAACCTGAACATACAGATGACTTGCAGATTTCCCAATACCGAGAGAAGATGATTGTTGACCCCTACCTCTCTTCCTTGCCTTTCAAGTTCTGTTTGTCCTGAGATCCCCCCAGCTATTGGCCATTACCACCATCTCATACACATGCATGTACATGCCATACCATTCCGAGACATCATTCTGACATCAGATTCTAGCGCCTGTGTTGCAAATCCCTGCGATGGATGATGGCATGAATCATTTAGGTCTGGCCAGCTAGAAAATGGGCATATAAGTTAAATGGCCATAGATTTGATTGCAAGGCTTGAGCGCTTGAGCATTTCATAGACCCTAACTTAATCTGCTCACATCATTGTTTGCATAAGTTACTTCAAATCATCGTAGCGCTCAACTTGAAGGCTTGAACCGCGGAACCTGAAGATTCAAGCTCGCCATTTCCTGGGTTGCTTGGTTGCGTGTCTGCATCTATGCATACGCTTGAATCTACTGTGGGTGTAGATTTGAGACCACGAGGGGAGAATGCGGGACGTCCTCGACACGTCAGTATTCTTGTGGAAGCCAATCGGAAGATCCCACGTGGATTTGGGTTGGTGCGTTATAGCGACAAGCAGGAGAATGAGAATCCATCAAGAGTTAGATGGACGGCGACCCCCTCTTCTTCTTCTTCTTTCCTCTTCTTAGACTTAAATTAGCTCTCTACCTAACCCATAAGGTATATGGGTCTACCGTGGCGCGTTTTCTTAATCGGACCCTTAGATTTGATTGGTTTTTGGTTCGGTGAGGATCAAAGAGCAAACATCATAAGCACACATGTTTACAAGAGATTGGATTATGTCTTAAAATTTAATAATCACTCTATACTCAATAGTGAACACAATTGGGAGGACCTATGTATCCAGTTTAGAAGTCACACAAACATGCATTTCCAATAACCATATCTAAAGTAGGGAAGGTCCGATTTTCAGTCTGGTTTTTTTAGATGTTTCATCATAGATTTGTTGATGCAACACGAGTTTTATTGTGTAGATCTAATCGGTAGAAGTTGGAGAACATGACAAACGAACCAAATAACACCCACATACTTTAATAGTAACACCTCACTCTACCAACCCACCCAGTCACATATGTGAAAATCCAAATTATGTAGCAACATTCACCTATTGTGAGGATGCTAGCCGGATTTGTAGAGACGACATCAACTTGGGAGCATTAACAACCTACCATACCCCATCTACCCTTCCTAAGATCTCAATGGAGCTTCACCGCCTCTATAGCAATCACAAAAGTCACATCGGTAGTAATTAGACTTACACCGTTTATGGCACTTAGTGTCACATGCATAGGAGTCTCACTTACCCTACTTTGAGGCTTATTGTAGGTTACACTAAATGATCAACAATTTCACTACTAGTGTCATCTCATGATATTTGGCATTCAAGTGCACTTACTAAAATCTTGGGCCTGAGTATGTTCAATAGTGCTATGAGGTGTATGCCTATGTTACACAATGGTTTACAAGTTCACTAAAGTGTGCACAAATGATACTTGGCATTAGTATGCTCAAGAATATGATATTCCTCTTGCATTATACAATGCAAACACATGACACTTGCTATTAGTATGCTAATTGACATCTTCCCCCTACATTCTAAAACAAAAACTATCATCTCAAGTATATTAACGTACTTACCCTCTAAATTTACTCATCTTCCAAAAAATTGTTCATTCTAATATTTGTTAAGCTATTTTACAAAAAATCAAATTAACATAATATATAATAGCATGTGTTATATATAAATTACTTATGGATAGAGCCTAATGTAGATCTAAAATATATGTGATGTCTTACAAATATGTTCTACCCTACCTTTCCTCACGGGTTGTTTCTATGTAAATTGCCAATGAACTCCCCTAGGTTTCATTTGTCTAGGGGGGTGGGAAATGGAGGATCTCGTAGATAGACCCAGCCAATGGTTATTGTGCTTGGCTTGCATGCCAACGCTTACCCTTGTTGTGACCTCTAACAAACTGCCACCATGTGCTTGCCCCATTAACAATGGTTAGCAATGTGTGGTCAAATTTGTAGCAGGCATACAAAGGGTAGTGTTAATGTCATTGTCTTGACATTAAGTTAATTAAATTGAAATAATAATATTTTGTGACATTTAAACATTTGGCATTTGACTTTAGGAACATTGAACCCTAGTACACTAAATATACTAAGTAGTGAGGGTGGTACTAATTCAAGTCACATGCACAATCTAGCCAAATCTCAAAGTTACTGAGGGTTGAAGTTGCTATTGAGTGACACTAAATTCATGAAGAAGGTAGATTCTATGCTCATTTACCATAGATTTCAAGAAATTAGTGCGTGCCACGTGCTTGTCAATGAATAGTGCCAAGTGTTGAGGTGAACAATGTTCCCTATATCTTTTGGTGGCACTAATTTCATAGCATAAAGGAATTTAGTATCACCTTCACTAATTTCCCACACTCACTAAATTGCTAATTTTAGTGTAGTGAACTCCGTATGCTTTGGTAGAACACATTTACATTTGAGTAGATCGGGCATGTTCAGTGCATAGAGGATTGGGGTCTATTTCATATCATATATTTTATGCTTTAATAGACCAAGAAGTAAATGGAAGAGCCTGCCTCATTAATGGAAGGGTCCAAAAGTTTTTATAAAATTTGGAAAATGTTTGAATGTCAAATTATTCTGATGCATTCTATGAAAGGAACGTCTTTAATGTCTTTCTCAATGGAAAGTGCAAGTGAATTGAGGGGCCCATCTCTTGTAAGATATGAAATGGGCGATTTGTGCAATATGAGTAACAAATATGAATTGTGTACGTAACCATTTTCCTCGTACTTTTTGAAGCTCATATGATCTTGTTCATTAGAACTATCATACATCAACTGAAAGGATTTTTATTTCCGCCAAAATTTGGTTGTTTTGCATACAACACCTTCCATATTCAGTAAGTTTTTGGTGGATGAATGAAGATTAGTACCATTTAAACCATATTGATACTAGGGTGATTTTACCTAGGTATGGAATCTATTGCATAACACATAGACCCATATGGTATTGAATAACAAAAAGTTCATCAAATACCATACCAAAGTGGTATTAAAAAGGGTGAAATTTGCATCAGTGTCTGGGGAAATCTTTGGACACAATTAGTCGATATCCTAGTGTTTCCAAATCCAACATGTTACATGTGACATCTTTCAGTTTATCGTTGTTTAATTGGGAATCATTCTATAAATTCCTCTAAAATGATTGGAAAATTTCATGTAAGTCTTGAAGTTCAACCGGATATTTCTCAAAACTCAATTGGTTCATCTGTAACTAACAACCGATTCTCCCTGTTCATTGATCCTCATTATAGATATTCGAGTGGTAAAAGGAAAAGAAAAAAAGACGATACGAATCAAGCATTGGTGCAAACCAATGTCTAGGGAAATTTTGGGCATAATCGATCAAAATCCAAGAGTTTACAAGCCCATCTAGTTTAATGCTGTGATCTTTTGGCATTTCCTTATTAATTTGAGGTAAATACGGTAGATTCCTCTAAAACGATTGGCAATTTTCATGAAGTCTGGAACTTCAAACCAGTTATTTCTCAAACACACCTGGTTCATCTATAACTGCACTAAATAAGATATTCAGTGTTTGATTATATTCAGTGTTGTTACCACCCTACCCTACTCAACACTAATTTTCAATTCCTTAATGATTAATGTTAGATATAAATGTGTTTCTACCTTCCCTGCTGCCACCTCCCTTATTATATCCATTTTTTCATATCCTTACTAACACTAAATTCAAACATGTAACTTTCACATATTACCATAGTTGATATTTGGTGTTTGAGTTTACATGTAATGTTACTTACTTTCATAGGGTTATTGATATTTAGTGTATGCTATCATATTTAGTGTATCAAACACTAAACATCCTATTTAGTGTAGCGGTCGGTTCATTGGTGGTAAAAGAGTGAAGAGGGGAGTCTCCCATTTATGGGAATAACTTCCCATTTGACAAGTGTGAAGAAGAGGAAAGGTGACAGGCAACTGGCAATACTTAACAATTCTCCGATTCATCAAGACCCATTCAAGCCAATGTTCTTTCGTTCTTTTTAGACGGCTTTCTAGGGTTTCACTATCTTGCGCACCTTGCCAACGCTGCGAGGGAGCTATGGAGGAGGCCGTGATGGATCAAAGCGTTCCTAACGGAGAGGCAGGTGGAGTGGCCACTACCAGCGGGAGGAGCGGCATGAGTCAGAAGGAATTACGCGAGTTGCGCAGGAAAAAGATCATGGAGCGGGGTCGCGATCGACTGGCCTACATCACTGGCGAGGTCAAGACGTTGCCTCCGACTGCTGCAGGTTCCAATCCCGGAGAGACGGGTCTGAAGACCCTGGCTAATCCAGGGGAGCTTCCGGTCTCGGACTTTACCTTTGAAGGTATGCAATTTGCCGGAATTACGGTTTCAGTTTCTTTCGTTTGGAAGTGGAGTGAGGACCCTGATTGCTCGATACGCTTTTTTTTTTGTTTTTGTTTGCTTTTTATCAATTGTGATTGCCATCATGGGATTCACTTCCTTCGGGAGCCGATCGCTCTGGCGGAATGCAATTGACAAATGCAGGCAGATGTGCTGTTGCAGAATTAGGGTTGGATTTGATTAGTTAAGAGCAAATAAGTGTTAAGTTTTTTGTTGCGGCAATGGGAAGTAGTGTGCTGATATTGCATTTGTTCGAATCAAATCCTGGCATTATTCATCAATCTTTGCCCTGATTGCGGTTTTGGATACATGGACAATGCTCCTTTGCAATGGGAGGTACTTGTAGCGTGCTGATGTTGCAATTGTTTGAATCAAATTCTGGCATTGTATTTTAATCTTTGCGCTTTAATGTAGCTGGTGGACGAGATTGGGATCGATCGACTATGTGATGTTTCTGAAGTCTAGTTTTGTATTGGACCATGCAGCAAAGTGAATCATAATTGTGGCCACTGTATCAAGGATACCCTGGGGTCCTATCAAAGTTTAGATATTGGCAAAGTCTGTTGTTCTTGCTTCAAAATGAAGATATTTACTGATTCGAACAGAAACTGAATGGTATGTTGATTGCAGAGCCTCCGGCTACGACAAGTCCCGCATTCGATACAACTGGAATCTCTGAAAGATTGACCAATGTCAAGGCTGAGTTAGAATCTCTTGATGCCACGCAACCTGACATTTTACTAGAGCCCCTACCAACGTCAACCTCCCCTCCTGAATTCCCAATCTCTCAACAACATGTAGAATATGCTACACCAACGACTAGTGAAGCTGCTACTTCATCCAATGCCTGGCCAAAATTTTCTTACATTGCCTTGAGTAAATCGGTTGACCTCACCACATCAATTCGTGCTCTTCTTGCATTCGTACTTGCAGTATTACTGGCTATCAATTGGACATATTTACAATGCCAGCAGCCATTGGGAGTTGGAAAGATGACATACGTTCCAAGGTGGCCTGTCCTTATGGTGTTTATCACCGACGTGACTCTGGTGGTCGGAGCATTACTAGTAGGATTTGTTAAAATTGAGAATGCGAAGGGTGATTTGACAGTGTGTCGAGAACCAGACCTTGACAAGCTTTCAGCTATGAGCTCTATGTTGGAAGGTGCATTAGACCTTAGTCTGCTGGTTACAAAAGCCAGCACTGGTCTTTTTGCTGACATGTGTATTTACTTGGTCACAATCGTGTGTGCTGTTTCTCTTCAGGAGCACTTTCGCCCCTCTATTTGTTCTTACATCATCAGATAGCAGATTCTTATGTAATAAAAGGTGACACTTGCTTTTCACTGAAGCTGGGCACACATACCCTTGCATAACCTCTTTTTCTCTACTGTGTCATTTCTTATAAGGATCATGCTAATTTTAGATTTTTATTATTTTATTTTTATTATTCCTGATTTTTCCTGTTCATCTTAAACAACAGTTCAAACGTTTTGACATAAGAACTCATGATGGCATCCTGTTCATCAACCTTATCCTCATGTGTTTTTGCCTCAATTTTATCATCTGTTTGATAATGCGATTCTCAATTTGCAAATCATGAGGTGCCAGTTTCAAGTTCTTCACTGCTGCCTGCCCATTGTATATTTGCTATTTCACTTGCACCTGCATTTGTTGAAGGAATAATGTTGCCAGGCGTTGGGAGTGTGCACATTAAAATGTATATGATGCTTTTGATTAACACTGTAAAGACACATGTTTAAAAAAGGCATTGGACTTTATCTTCAAATTTTGATCATTACACATTCAGTAGTGAACACAATTGGGAGGACCTTTGCGTATTTAGCTAAGAATTCAACAAACATGCATCTCCATTAACCATAACTAAATCAGGGAGGTCCTGTTTTCTAAATCTAGTTTCATTTTGTAAATCTAGTGGAGAACATGACAAGTGAACCAAATTACACCCACATACCTTAGATTTTTGCAGGCCTCAAGACTGAAAAAATTAGTATGTTGGGATTGGGCTCAATAGTGAGGAGACACCCCCAGTTATCCATTGATGAATATGCCATAAACTGTATATAAAGTGGTGCTCTACAGCCACCTCTCTTCATCTCTATTGCTCATCTCCAAGCTGCTGTTTGCAACTTGGTCTTTCTTTCTGTCTGCGCTTGAGGGATTTGCAGGTTATTCTCCAGTTCATTGGCTGTTAAGGTGGAGTTCATGGGGGATTCGTGGCTGGATCCTCCATTAGGCAATAATTCATTTCATTTGTGGGACAGGTTAGTTGCTTTTACAGTATCAGGCTCTGCTCTGCTAGGGACTCTGCTTGATGCAATATACTTTTGTGCTTCACTTTTGTTAAGGTATAGGATGTTCAGTTGTTTCTCGATCCTCTTTCCCCCTTTCTTGCATAGTCTTGCTGTCTTTGGTATCATGCATTTACCTTCCTAGGCCATTTGTTCTTTTCCTTGTAATCCGGAAATTTTGGTATTCACCATCAAGGGTAGGATGAATGGGACTTTAATGTGATTAGTATGCTGTTCTACTTATGTCATGTTGTCCATTTGGCCTTGTGAAAGAGTTGCTATCCTGAGCAAGCAATAGCATAAGTCACTGGTCACTGCAAGGTTTTTTTGCTTAGTATAGGAATGCAATATCAATCTTCCAACCCAAAATTGCTGGACTTTGCTCAGGTCAATATCGACAGGTAGTGATTGCACAGAACACAAGTCAACTTCAAAATGGCGAGTGAGTTGCATAAATGGTAATCAGCCGTCCACCAGGGGTCTTCTGTAGTACTTGGTAGTAAGGCTTTGAGCAATAGAGCTATCCTTTAACCCCATGGAACTTTTGGTAAGAACTTGGTTGTTTTGCATATAACACCTTCCATATTTGATGAGGTTTCAGTGCATGTTTGGACTTAGTGTGGAGGTTTTTATGAGGAACATTCTATATTGGTCCAAGGGGTGCTCAAATGAGTTTGGCCCTCACTATACCAAACTAGGTTGCTCTCCATTCACATTCAAATAAAACCTCCAAGCATGCACCACAATTGGAAAAAAATTATTGACATTGTATGCAAAACAACCAATGGGAAATCATAGGGATCAACTCCCTACGAAAAGTCCCATTGTAACTCTAACAGACTGATGAGTAAAACGAAATTCCCAATCACAAGGTAGAATGTTACAAGGTGCTTATAGAGCTAGGGCTCGACCTTCAAAGGTAATAATAGACATGCAGCAATAGATTTAAGTATAATTCCAACAGTATGCCACTTTCATGCCCCATGGGCAAATCTTTGTTACAAGGATTGGATTGTGAATCATGCAACTTGTCAAATACAATTTCCTCTTCGTCAAAGCACCAATTTATATCATATAAACCAAAATCTTGAGTTCTACTTTTTGCACACCCAATCCTGAAGAAGCACAGTATGTCATGTTTTATCAGGCTTCACAGACACACAACAGTATGTGTAACTCTACATAATGGCAAGTTCATTAGTCATGCTTCAACATCTGTCATATACTTTTCATCATAATCTCTTTGGAGAAAATCAAAACCTATGACTAGCACTTTATGTCTCTGACTCCAATATTGGGTTTAATGGCTATTTTGATGCGCCATTCATCACATGAACCTAGCAACAAAGGTGATGCTTTATTCAAACAGCTTGTCCAAGAATGAAGGGAAGCTTGTGTATGTAAATCAGCAGCAAAGTGAATAGCTCATGACAGAACTGCAGAGAAATTGAGGAGTCTCACCCAAAAACAGTACCAAGATTTTCATGTCAACCTAGATGTCACTTCATGACTGGCCTGGTGCCTACCCAACCATAACTCGCTTCCTCCCACGTAATCGTACTGCAAACAAAACATGTCCAGCATGGTTTTGAAGTATCAGCTTCAAAAGAGAAATAAAGAGTAGTGAAGTGCTAAATGGTCACTGGAGTATCATCTAAAACTGCATACAAAAGGAAGTGGATTCCACTCAGAATATTGAAAGAAGAAAAACAAAAATTGTATCATATTCGTGACCAGCCACATTTAAGCTGTTTCAATAACCTAAGAATTTCAAAAGGAAAGATGGCTAACCAGCTGCAAGTTTGTTGTAAGTGGAACTCCAGTACTTGGATGATGAATTGTATGCAGCTAATACAAGTCCATTCTGTAGAATACAACAAGCAGACAACTACTCAGGCTGTTCCAGATGCAGAACTACATGGATTGAAATATGGATCCTTCTCCAATACCTCCAGTCAATAATGTTCACAACCTGATGTGCTTGGAAAAGAGATAAGAATCAAAAAGAAAAGTACAAAAATTCCAAAATTCCAAAATACTAACCATATCGCCAACCATGGAGTGCATGGCAGTAAATGCACGTTCCAAGACATAAAGGTCCACAGCTTTGTCCTCTGGCAAGGTTGAGTTATAACCCAGGCCAAAATCTAGTAGAACCTGCTTTAGGCAAAGCACAATCACAGGTCCAATATCAATTGACCAAGCCCCTATAACAATATGAGCTGCTACTCAACATTTCTCCAGAAAGATCCAAACAAGAGGTAAGAGAAAAAATATAAATAAACTAAGCTATGGTTCTTATACATTACTGTTGAAATCATTCAGCTACAGATTGTTTTAGCTATTGACCCAGTGTGTCCTAATCTTCAGGACCACACTATGAGGTTTTCAGAACTGAGGGTGGAAAGGTTGAGCCTAAAATGAAGATCTCACTGATAGCGACTTTATTGCAACAAAACATAAATGGCATTATTCAGCAGCTAAGACTTTTACCAACAACTTTAAATGTCATTGTTGAGGAAATATCAGAACATTTGCACTAAGGGTGGGAAGCTTGAGTCTAAATTTGAGGCTTGTGCCTTCTACAGCAAAATATTTTACCACACACTTTAGTGGCACCAGTACCATTACCAACTTCACACTTGGCAGGATGGTTACCTACTTGCAACTTCGAGAAGTTTTAACCAGAGTCTTGATACAATATGATTTCTATTAGAGTTGTCCTTCAAATGAGTGGGACTTTTTCGTCGGGAATTGGTCCCCTATGATTTTCCATTGGTTGTTTTGCATACAATGTCAATTATTTCTTTCCAGATGTGATGCATACTAGGAGGCAGTGTTTGAATTTGAACGAAGAGCAACCTCTTGAGGGCCAAACTCACTTTAGCACCTCTTGAGATGGCAATGTGAGTTTGACCCTTTATGAAAGGATATAGAATGTTCATCATTCAAACCTACACACTACCTCCAAGCATGCACTGAAACCTTACTGCACATGGATGCAAAACAACCAATTCCTGAGCAAAAGTCATGTTGAGTTAGAGGATGATTCGATTGTAGAACCCTTGTACAGAACATTTTTATTATGATATGACATCTGGCATGCATTTTGAGAAGGTTAAAAAGTAAAATGCTTGTCCTTACCAGTCGGCCTGTTTTGGCACAGAGAATCATGTTGGATGTGGTAAGATCACCATGAATCAGGCCACCATCATGCAGTTTTGCAACTGCTCTTCCTATCTGACTTGCTAGCTCCTCTAGCTTGCCATCTGTAAAACATATCCAGCACACAAAGCATCACAATGGCTGTCAGAAAAAGAAAAAGAAAAAGAAAAAAACCAAGCTAAGAAAGGTCAATAATACTGGAAACTTTCATACCAGAGGATGGGATAGGTGTTGACTGCAACAAAATATCTTTCACCAGAGGTCCTTCTACAAACTCAAATGTGAGAGACCGTGTCACGGAATCCAGTGCGTACAAGGCAGGAGTCGCAACCCCAAGTTTGCGTGCTTTTGCTAGAGTGCGAGCCTCCTGCAGTAACCACAACATGGAGAGTAAGGAAGTCAGAATAATTAAAATGACTGGTTCTTGAAGCAGAGGATCAAAGTGAGGAACTAGGAATTTCTAATGGCTTCGAATAGATTCTTGTGCTTGGTTTTGGGCGTTCTGAAGCATCTTCAAGTTCCCCTGAATATCGAAACATACGAAATTGCAGGTCCTCCATTCCTGTGATTATTTTTTGCGTTAACATATAACCTTCACTAAGAAAATTCAACAAAATTGATGAGCGGGAAACCATGGATTTCACATTAAACATGACATATGAACCACCCTCATTGCCACCTGCTTCAGAGACACCTTCCAAGCTAGAAATCCACCTTTGAGGTACCATGCCCACCTTTCGTCCACAAATATACATGACTCTAATTTAAGGAAATTATCAAAATCAAAATTAGGGTTTAGGGTTTTAAGAGCGCACATACCCCATAGAGACGCCTCTGAGTGAGTTTGGCGTCCAGGACTGAATGTCGATACTTCTTTGAGAATCTCTCCTTCACCACCACCTTCCTTCCCATGAAAGTGCTCTCATACACACGCTGCCGACAAAAAAAACTCATCATAATCCATGGCTCTTAAAAATCTCCACTCAAGACTTTAGAAATGTACGTGATGAACCACAAATGCAATTTTTTGGTTAGTTATTGATTATCGGAGGGACAGAGAGGAGGGTAAGCAAACCCTACAGCTTCGGCTCCCTGCTTGTAAATGGGCAATGCAGGAGCTGGTGCCTGTTCATCCTTATTGCCATCTGCCAAATCTGCAACTGACTCCATAACAATTTTGAGCCTACTCACTAACGATCAAATTTGATGAACAAAACTACTTATCTGGTATTTCTTCTTCTGCTTCTTTTAGCTCCAGGGCAGAAGAACCATTTCTACTAAATACTTTTCCAAGTTCAAGTGCTCCAAGAAAATTAATGCAAGTTAGTTAAGTAGGTGTAATGCATCCTGGAAAAAGCCTGATTGCAATGACTCTGACATTAGCTCCTCCAATACACCGATTATTGTGTCGAATCACCGTATCACGCAAAACCCAACAACGTAATTAAGTTGCGGAGCTCAAGTTTCAAAGGCAGGCGATAGATACTTATTAAAACCTGACTTGGAAAACCCAGGTTTCAGTAAAAACTGAAGGCAAAGCCGGGTTTTTCAGCATTTGGATTTTCCAGTGGATCCCAAGATGAGGCTCAGTTGTGGGAATTTAATGATCTGTTGCATTCGGAAGTAACCTACTACCTTCAAATCATATGAATATGCTGGAAATTTAGTACTGGTATTTCAAACAAGTAGGATATGTACCTATATGTTAGAAATCATTATAGGTGTACTGCCCACCTCAGTGCTCAAAATTGAAGTCTTCAGTGCCCTTCAAATGGGTTTTGGGACTTCAAAAAATACCTCAAGGAAAACAACCCTTCAAAACATAATCCTCATGTCTAAGTGCTCCTGTCACTTGAAGTGCTGGATAAATAGTACCCTTCAAGTACTGTTCATCATCTCAAGTAGATGTTTAACTCCGGTTGTCTAACTTTGGGCTCCAGATCTCAGATCCAGATGGGAATTAGTTCAAAACTTGAGAATTCCGATTCCCGAATGATTCAGCTTCCAAGTTCCGGTGGTTTGAACTTTGAAGCTTCCGATCAGTTAGACCAATCAAGCTTCTGATTCAGCCTCGTGCAGCTTATACTTTCTAAGTTTCTCTTAAACTTCAAAGTTTCGGTGATCTGGGACCACTTAAGCTTCTGATTCAATCTGGTGCAGCTTATACAAATCCTTTCGGTGCAACTAGAAGCATGTACCATGCAAATCATGCATAATTTTAATATAAGTTTTATACTTCTTTGAAATTTTTCCATTGACGTCCTAGATTTAGATATGCCCTTTAATTGCAATGCTAAAATTTCAGAGCCCTTCAAAATGAAATTCATATGAGGGCTTCAATTTTGAGCACTGGCCCACCTTACTTTTTTTGGGTGGGTGGACCCTGCTTGAATGTAGGGCGAGGCTCCAATTCTTTTTCTTTCTTTTTTAAGACAGAATACCATAAAGCCAACACTAAAGTGAATCAAGAACCAAGGAAAATGCCTATTTCAAGGGGAGGCAGATCCCCTCGGACGCGTAACACCGTCACAAAAGGAGTATCCAGGCTCTCATTCAATGGGATCCTATCCAATTTTATTTATTGTGCTTTGGTTTTTGACAAATGAAATATCCAACTTCAAAATAATTTAAGTTGGAGGTAATATAAAAAGTTGAAAGAAAAAATTTCCTTAAAACAAATTTTTATATTGGCTATGTCTGTAGGACAGAGACTATGCATCAACTTCTTCATTTCAAGAGCAAATTTCCTAACCACTTTGCGTTCACACTTGGACGTTACTTGCTCTTGTTATTTTTGGTCCACTTTATTTAAAGTGGATGTTAACTATAATTATATATGTATATGTATATATAGAACTATAATTGCTCCCTAAAATGCATTGAAAGAAATCTAGTTAACTATAGTTATTTCGACAGTTCTTGATTATTTATTCTAAAAATTTCAGTGATATCAAAATCCTTGACCAGCATTTGAGAAGAAGGTGCACAAAATCCAAGAAAGGTTTGGTATAGTAAATAGCCATGGATTGGCATGAGCAAAGTGGACAACTATAATTATAGTCTTTCATAGTAAAGGACAGAGCCTCACGGTTCTACCGTTTTCTTATATATATAGCACAAGCATGTCCAGCTAATCATGTGAATACTTGTTGAGCCACGAACCTTGTGCTCAATTTTGGTGATCACCACACCCTTAACTTATAATCAAACGAGATAGGCCTGACTACACTAAAACTTCGAAGCAAATACTTACATAACTTGTTTCCTCTCCCCGGCACTTGGGCATGTCTTCTCTGGTTGTATTTTGATTTTCTAATATTAAAATTGCATCAAATTGAAATTAAATATAAAAGTAAAATACTAAAATGCAATGTAAATCCAACTTACTTTGACTACTACATAAAGTTCACCATATGACATTGGTAACTTTACTTGTAGTCGGTGTTGAGTTATTACAACGCAGTGACACCCACTACACTTACACTCGGACGCCCTTCAAGTTGAAGAAGTTTTCCACAACTCAAAGATTACGTACTCACACAAAAGATTACACAAGTCATTGCTCTTTTGAAGAAACATTCTCCATCATCTCCACAGCCTTCCGTTGTCCGATCATAGTGGGCAACAAGTTCATCTTCCGCTGCTCAAGTTTTGGCACCAATTTGGCAACATGAAATTGTTGAGAGAAAGGACTCAAGGAGCGGAGGCAGAAATTTGTAAGTCATTGGCATCAGCTTTTGTTCTTGTGAAGGTTTAGGGGAGAAGCAAGTAAGATTTGGGGTTAGGGAGTTGGTGGAAGTGGAGGAAGTGGAGGATCCATGGTGGTGGGGAGGGTGGGGGAGGAGGAGGAGGAGGTTGGAGGAAGAGAAAGAGAAAGAGAAGAACCAACCAGGAGCCATGAGTGTGCAGACGGGAGGCGCCAGACGCCTTCTATACATGTCCTTCAATCAAGACAACAGGTTAGCTTAGCTTCCCTTTTTTATTGTATCCTAGCCCTCATTGATGTCTGTGTATGTGGGGATTGAAGTTTTGGGGATGTTGTTTGTGAGATTCATTGATTGATTATTGATGATGGACTAAATAGGGTTGGTTGTGTTGTGTGGCATCGGCTTAGTTTCCCTTTTTCATTCCCTTGTCTTGATTGATGTGTGTGTATGTGGGGGATTGAAGTTTTGGGGATGTTGTTTCTGAAATTTTGATCGATTGATGAATGATGGACTAAATAGGGTTGGTTGTGTTGTGTGGAGCAGTTGCCTGGCGATCGGCAGCAAAGATGGATACAAAATCTTCAGTTGCGACACTTGCAGCTGCTGCTATGAGCGATGTAAGCTTCCCGGTTCCCAATTTGAAAAAATATCAAATAGGGTTTATTGTCAGGTGTAGGATGATCATAGGTTTAGGTGGTACAGAAGTCAATTTTGCTGCAAGAATTTGGCCTTGGCGCTAATGCTGTGGATGAATGTACTGCTATGAACGCAGAAGGTCCCCAGTGTCCAGTTTTCACAGAAAGATGCCAAATAGGGTTTATTGTCAGGTGCAGGATGATCATAGGTTTAGGTGGTGCAGAAGCCAAATTTGTTAAAAAGTTTGTCATGAAATTTTGATAGGGTTTATTGTCAGGGTTGCAGGATGATCATAAGTTTAAGTGATGCAGAGGCAAAAAATCCAAGAGAATATTGACCTTGGTGGTGCTAATGCTGTGGATGATTGAATGTGCAGCAGAAGGAGCGATAAGTGTGGTGGAGATGCTGTTTAGCACAAGCTTGGTTGCTGTGGTTGGAGCCGGTGAGCAGGTAGATTTTTCCTACTTTCGAGCACACAGCAGGGCTGTGTCAACATGGTGGTAATGTGGTCAGATTGGCAGAAATTAAGTTGTTGAGCAAAATGTAGAATCGGGTATTCAGTAAATCTATTTTGTTTGGCAGCCGGCTCTCTCTCCACGGCGACTGAGTGTATTTAATACCACTTCGGGGACCATCTCAGCAGAACTCAACTTTGTATCATCTATTCTTGGTGTACGCATGAACCGGAAGAGGTACATTCAACCAGTTTCTTTTTCTATTGCTCACCAAAGATAAGGATTCTACAATTAGGGTTCTACCTTCGTATGTGGTACTGAAGATAGATACTAAAAAACGCTGTTGTACCTTACAGCAGTTTGCAGAGCTGCTCGGTACGAAAAAGGATGGTTCTCACAGATGTTGTTCTTGTCATGGGAACATGGGTGGGTTGCCAACAGGTTAGTAGTACTTTTGGAGAAAAAAACTTACATTCATGAGCTTGGCCAGCTGACCATCTTGGACACTATCGATACTGTTTCCAATCCCCGAGGTTCAATTCTGTGCACGTTTTACTATCTCAAGCATTTTTATTACATTCTTCAGATAGACAAAATTAACAATGTATTCCTTCTCCTTTTATTGGTGTTGACATTCCATTCCCAATTGCGATAGCAATTTTTTTCAATTTTGTTTCTGTTTCCCTCTAGGGTGTGATTTTTAGCACTACACAGTCACAGTTTCTGCAATCATTATTTAACAGTTCTCCACATGACTTGCAATACCCCTGCATTTTGATATATACAAAATTAAAATAGGTCCAAGTACCATTGTGGCTGCTAAGTCAACATTATAATGCATCTGAATCTTTATGCAGGCTTGTGTGCACTGTCACCAAATCAAGAGAATTGTTATTTGGCATTACCTGCGAGCACCTCCACTGGGTTTGTATTGGTTTACGATGCTTTGGATCTTCATGCACTTTGTCAGGTATTAATATAAGAACCATACGTATATATATTGCACTTAAATATGTTCTCACCATTGGTGGTATGCATGTTAGTTGTTGACCTGTTCAAGGATTTGTCTCATGGGTGTCAAAGTGCAAGATGGATCAGTCATTAACAACCAAGTTATTCTTCCTGCATAGGAAGTAGCCTTACCTTCATCACAGTGTAGTCTGATCTACTGCACTGAAGAATCTAACTGTTTGGCCTTGGCAGATACAAGCACATAAATCACCCTTAGCAGCAATGAGCTTTTCTTCAGATGGCTTGCTACTGGCTACAGCCTCTGATCAAGGGACTGTGATCAGGGTTCATAGTATACCCCAAGCTTCCAAGGTAAAAACTAGTGTTATATTTGTTTACACAAGTCCACTATTTTATTCTTGCTCGAGTGATGCCATGTAATCCACAACATTGTGAAACTCTTGCAGGCATACACATTTCGACGGGGCAGTTATCCTGTTACAATTTACTCTCTATCTTTTGGACCACCTTCTCAAGTTCCACAACTTTTGGCCGCCTCATGCTCTTCGGGCACAATACACGTCTTCAAGTTGGGGTCTTGGTAAAGTCTCACCACTTGTTTTTCTAAATGTATGCATCTTAGTATAATGAGAGGTGAAGCTAGGGAGCGGAGCATAGGGAAGAGTGGAAAGTCCTCATTTGGTGGTTATGATGAGTTAATAGTGGAGGGTTAGTGTTTTTTGTCAAGAACTTTTTGAGGATCAGACTGCCAGCATTGGAACATTTTTTATCCTCTAGCCTCTTCATTTTGCTTTAAAAATGTGCTGCTAATTGTATGTTAGTGTGGTCACATTGTATCACATGAGTGCTTAAGTGCCTGAAACTTTCAATAATCACTACAGAAGAGTACAACTTCTGAATCAGTGGTTGAGATGTATTCGCATGATAGAAATGGTCTCATAACTGATTGTGAGAACATCTCTATTGAATTGTCCAGGAATGAGGATTCAACAGGTGATGTGGGGCAAACAAGGTAAGAAGTGATAGGGTGTGTGGTATCCAGTCATGCATTCCTGTCTTAGCAATTTTTTTTGCTGCAACTTGATGCAAAATTTGTGAGATGGGGATGTGAGGCTCATTACAAAGCTTTATGACCATTATAATTCATGGTTTCGATTTTGCACTATTAGCAATATTTCTAGTACTCTTTTTTGAGGATGTAATTCTCTGTCTAAATGCAGCAATCGCACAGCAGCAGGGCTGCTGTCTGCAGTGATACCAGACTCAATGAGTGACATGGTTGATTCAGAGCGCTGTTTAGTCACTATTCGAAATGGATCTCCTGCAAATATTCGCAGGTATGTTTCTTTGTCCTGGATTCTTATGTCATTCTTCTTAAGCCCAAACATATCTGCAAAATATGGCAAGCTTCATACAGGCGTTTGAGTATGAGGTTCTCATTGCTCTAGAATAACTGATTCAAAATCATCTCGACATTGGTTGCAGTCATTGTGCCATTGCAGAGCACCTGGACGAAGCTAGGGAAGATGGAGCACCACCCAGTTCTCCCAGCAATAACAGGTATAGTAATTCACCTTTGTTGTCCACCTCAAAAGCTGACACAAGACCTCTACATAGTGTGATCTCAATGTAATTTTTATCAAATTTCACAAGGGTTATGGATTTCGCATATTTATATCATGTTTCATTTCTCTTTAATTGCTCATGTGTCTCTAGAAACATGGTGCAGATCCTATTCAGATAATGGAGCTGCTTTAGGTCACATTGGTTATTGTCTTCTTTCGATGCTTGTTCATTTTTTTAAAGGATTGGCACCCCCCGCCTGATGTTATGGTGTCATATAAATACCTAGTGCCCCGTGCTTGGCAGTATGGATAATCCTCTATTTCTTATCTCTAGGGGTCAGGGTGTTGCTAGCTAAGGATGGCCCAGGAAGGATTAACCCTTTTGACCAGCTCCTTTGCAAATTGAAGCAAATATCTGGTGGTGAAAGGATTTATTTGAGTCCTCTTCATGACTAGTTTTCACTCCTAGCCACAACTCACTTCTCAAGAGCTTGATACAGGTGTATGGTTACTTAGGATATAGATTCGTGCATATGCAAGGTTTTATTATTCTCTAAGAATCCATGAACCTATTGTCATTATCTTGGAGATGGTTTTCCAAGAGAGATTTATATAAATGCTCACTTCAACAATTGTGGGGTTAGTTTGTTGAAACTTATTTTGTGTCTTGTGGGCTCTGAATCAGGGCCAGAATTTTTGTGGTGACATCAAGTGGGTTTTTCCATGAGTGGTCCATCACAGTGGCACCAGGGAAAGAGAGCACGTGCACGTTGCAACGAGAAATTGCCCTGCTAAGCAGTGGCACATCAGACGAGATCTCGGCTCACTTTGTCTGATGTCTTTGCAGCCAAGAATTTGTAAATCCTGCCACCTTACTATTACAAGAGGCCATTAGAGCAATCGTCCTCTTTTAGCAGTGCAAGTGTCTATTCAACCAAATATTCGGTTTAGAACCTTAACATTATCAGAATTACTGCTTGATGTGCCAGGATTAGTGTCAATGCTGTGTCAAGAATATATGCAGTGGCTCATAAAATGGCTTTAGGTCTGCTCCTTCTTTCCACTCCCCTTTTCAAGACACCAATGTCAGCAGGTGATAGACATAACCCAGGATATCGCTGACAATCTTGAACGAGCTATGGTTTGTAGGACTCAATAACGTTCTCAGTTGTACATATTAGGGAGCACGTTTGTAAAATTGAGTAGTTTGAAGTTACCATCCCCTCTTTTGAAAGCTGGGGGACTATCACCATTGAAGTGACAGATTGGTATCTCACTTATTATAATTCCTGATCAATGGTGCCAAATATGGTGGAATGGATGTACTAGTGAATGGTTGCAGACCTTGGACAACTCCCAAAATAACTATATTTAACTAAAAAAATTAATACATTTTAGGGAACAACTGTACTTAAATTGGAAAAATCCAAGTATTATTATATATTTGAAGAAGTTCGCCTCTTGATTTGCTTCAGTTGAGGGTCTTTAATATGCTTGGGCCAGCGAGGATCATCAAGAAGCGCCTTTATACGATCACTCCTTTGCAGTGATGGGCTCTGGAACAACCTTCATGTACACCGACACAAATTACACACTACACTCAAAAGGACATTTAGTTTTTGATACACTAAATATTTATGCATAAATGAAATGTCAATAATCCTATGAAAGTAAGTAACATTAAATGTAAACTCAAAACACTAAATATCAACTATGGTAATATTTGGAAGTTACATGTTTGAGTTTAGTGTTAGTTAGGATATGAAAAAATTGCGAGTCCAGTGAAATCCATGCAGTAGGAAAGGTATCGGCACATTTATGTCTAACACTAATTGTCAAGAAACTAAAAATTAGTGTTGAGCAAGGTAGGGTGGTAAGAACATTAAATGT
This sequence comes from Polytrichum commune, assembly GCA_950295325.1. Taxonomy (NCBI): domain Eukaryota; kingdom Viridiplantae; phylum Streptophyta; class Polytrichopsida; order Polytrichales; family Polytrichaceae; genus Polytrichum; species Polytrichum commune. Next base: position 19,786,240 of record OX485805.1, read on the forward strand.
AATCGAACACTAAATATCCTTTTTAGTTTAGTGACACTACAACACTACAACATAATTCCGTGAACAAGTTGCACTCAACTTTAGATAACTAGATATATTTATAGTTAACTACACTTTTTGACAAGTCAAATCGTCAACAACTATAGTTCCAAAAGGCAATTAGTTAACTAATGGTTGAATTAGTTGGTTAGTTGTCCAAGGTTTGTATGGTTGACTCCAATGGGACACAGAGCAAGTGGATCTAATTCTACTGCCAGCTACCGGAAGCCCTATCTGTGTGTGTTTTTGTTGTGGATGAAGGTGTGATAGAAGGGAGTTGGAAATTTAGATTACTGCCATACGCCACATCCTGACTACCAAAAAAAGATTCCACAGTAAGTGTTCATTTCTTATTGAGTCGGCTCTCAAGTTTTTTAGATGCTCATTTGAACCCATGTTTGATTCAAGTTGTAGGTCTAGTTGTATTAACACCTTCAACTTTCATGGAGTGCTTGTGGTTCTACATAAGCTTCAATGAGCATTTCGTAGTTGAAGTTGAGATCCCCAACCATGCTAAATTTTGGCACAGTAGGATGTTAGCCTTCTCTTTTTTCTACTTGGTTTGGATGCAATTGGTCTCAATTGGATGCAATCGATAAGTTGTTTTTATGGTCAGGTGAGTGATACATCAGGCAGAAGGTCTTTTAACTTTGGTTGAAAAGGAATAGGTAATACATGTTGCCTGAAGCTAAAATGGCCATGTATTGTCCACCTATCAGCACTGATTGTCACATGTGATACCTCTATTGTTAGCCACTAAAGAATTTGGCAGTGTCCAAAGAGAGTTTACTATGTACTCCGTCTCTCCAACAGATGCTGAGATTCCAGAGGATTTTGAAGAGTAACTTGAATGATTCTCTAGAATGTCCACTTTTCTGCTTTTATTATGCCCTTTACATGAGGAACATGAACAAGGGGATGGATGATTGAGAACCTGAAAGAATCTACAGCCTCCCGTCAAGCTCTACAAGTGGGTCCTCAGCATTTCAACTTGTCTATACGGACAGAGAGTTGAGTTCCTGTTTAAGAGGCATTACAGGGATGCGCATACATACACAGCATACCTTAACATGCAAGATGCTCATATACGTTGAATTGCCAGATTTTATCCTAAACTTGACTCTCACTTCTCAATTATGTATTCCTCCGACATAGAACATGAGTGGAATCGGAAGAGCGGTAAAATCCGGTCTGGAGAAGGAACTGTTGACATCCACTAAGTCCAAGGAATCCAGACTGATATTTATCTATCTACACATGCACACTGTTCCTAGCAAGCAAGATTCACATGCTTTTGTGCTCCCTGTTGCCAGCCTTGAAACATGGCCTGTGTTCAATCTTTTTGTTTCCACATTGACATGTTTCGACTTGCCATTGGAAGTTCTCCAATCGTGGATTCGTGCTGACGGAGAACTTTATATGTGAGTGATAAGTAAGAAGACTTTTTCGACATGGAACAAAGTCCTCGAGTACAATTGACACTCACCTTTGGCCATAATGGCCACAGAGTAGGCACCACTTATATAACTTTGTGCCAGTCTGAGTTGAGTTACTTGCCATGGTGTATTATAACGTATATTAGTGGTCAAATAAAATCGTGCACTTGACTTATCTTGTACTTCTGGGTATGATGGCGAACTTGTAACTTACATTCGGTATGTGCATGCTACCTAGGCAACTTGTCACAAGATTCGGATTCTGTCCTACTGTTCTCCCTCTTTAGTATGACACTTTAAGGAAACACAAAAAAAGGGGTCATATTATCGAGGTGTTTGTCCTCTCATTAACATGACAAATGGCATAAAGTTGTCGTACTATTGAGGGAATACAAAAACAAGTAATTATGAGCCTACAAAACATAGACAATGAGTTTAAGCAATGTAGATGGTACGAAATAATAACTTATAACTCCAAACAAATACAAACGTTCTCAAGAACTCTTGAAATAGGAGTCCAAAGACTTTTGGTGTTGCCTACCCAAGTTAGCAACTATCATCTTATCTAAACTCCCTGCTAACTTTTGAAAGCTAATAATCTCATTAACACCAAAATATGAAGAGTTCTCTAACAAGAAACTAGATAACAATGATGCATGTTGTTTAGCATCACTAAGCTTTACTAAGCTTCTCCGACATTTTACATGTCCGTTCTACACTAGTAACCCTAATTATCATTAAATTCCCAATGATAAGTGAAGTTCCCAAGTAGTTCCCAAGTGAAAATGGACGTATTTTAGATGTACACAACATAGATGAAAGGAATTTTAGCATTAACTACCTCTTTAATATGACAAAACAAAGGTTCTAAATGTCGCATTATCGAGTGTCGTAGTTGTATAAAAGAGGGAGTTTTGAACTAGAATGTTTGGTCTCACAAAAATGCGTCGTAATATCGAGGGTGTCATATAAACGAGTGTCGTATTAACGAGGTTAGACTGTAGTGGATTTGCCATAATAGATGGAAAAAAATGGACTTTTGGAAGTTCATAAATTTGTTCATGGCAACATTCTCATTCATATCACAACATTACTCAACATTAGGGTGTTGCACCTCTCGTGTTGAGAATTTTGGGAATTAAAAAAGAATTACTTTTCTCTTTTGTTGAGTCACCCTTGCAAAGTGAAAAAGTACTCAACCTAAGTATTGTTCACTTCCCAAAGGCAAACATACAATTAGGTAGCTCCCCTCATCTGACCCCGAAAATAATAATGATAAAATTATTGATAAAAATTTAACCTAGTTGAGTTGGGCAGCATCTTCACCTAGTAACTCGCAACTATGTCGAGATTTGTTGGTCAACTATAGGATATAGCATGCCATGAGTTATGGTAGCCATCCCTAGATAGTAAAGGAAACACACGCATAGGAATGGTATGATCAATATTCTATATGCATTATGATTATTACGAACATGAGATGCATGTATCCAAGTTTGTATAAATAAAATTTGTCTATATACCAATAATTTCATGATGTTAATCGCAACGATCTTATACATGACCCAAGACATACATAATGAGTTCCTATATCTATTTTCCAATTATTTATGACTCAAGGAAAACTTAGAAGATTGCAAACATATGTATTACTGTATAATAAACCAAGCCCTTCAAACACACACCAAATGGCCTCAATAACAACTCAATCCCTACACCTTTTTTTCCCACAAGTGCACCATCTCTACATGGCGACACGTCCACACTAATATCAACATGCCCTAGTGTACTCCAATCATAACTATGCATCTCATACATCACGGGCCTCCGTAAGGTGTAACAAAGCACTTAAAGACATTTCAACCCCCACACTTATAAATGACGCATCATTAGCCATATTGTTTATATCTTGCCAAACCACCTAGAGCCCACCCACTTATATTCATGGAATAAATTCCACATTCCTTAACACACACAACCTTAATTAAACTTCAAAAACCAATTAACTTGCCCAAACATGCACATACCTCCCCCCCCCCCCCCCCCCCCAAATAATTGATTAAATTGACATGAACCTCGGCTAAACCTTGATCCTTTAAACAATCACCAACATTGTACATAAACACCCCTCCATGAACCACCAAATTAATCCCTTGCTAAAGTGAGCATCAACTTTGACATGCCCCATGATTAACACCATGAATATATACATGTTAACATGTTATTTTACATGCCCCCCCCCCCCCAAAAAAAGTGATGTTATAGGCTTATTCACAATAAATCCACCTTTGTTTGATCCTTAGTTGTTATATTTTGGATTTTACATGGCTTTCCTCAAGAGGAGGGATGAGCCGTACTAGCTAGTGAATCATAGTTTTCTTTGTTTTGTAAATTACATAATGGTTGAGGTAGAAGATCAATCTATTCACAAATGAGTAGTTGTGGTGAGAAGAACTTGTGCAAGAGATTCTTAATGACATCACAATGTACCGTCCTGGCATCACAACGTACACCCCCCCCCCCAACACACACATGAAGTTAGTTGGGGAGAAAGGAATAAGTTGGAGGTTGTGGAGGTAACATTATTCAGCGAAGTGACTAGGTTGGGTGGGGCCAGGAATATGTCATGCAAGGTGCTAGAGTTATATTTGATGGATGCTTGACCATGCATATTTAGCTTGATTAACTCAGTTGAAGCACTGTCAATGAATATTGTTAGAAAGTAATGGCTAATGGAAGTTGAATAATGTTATGAAGGAGGTAGAAACGTGTTTAAAATAAATTGGACCACGTGCTCAAAATATGATAATAGGTTCAATAATCAACCTAATTGGGTGGGGGGGGGGCTAGATGACCACTTAATGAGGACAAAAATCCTCACTTTGTTAGTGAATAAGACGTTCATATAATCTCTAACAATTATGAGGAAAGTGACTACAACCTTGATTTGGATTTGCTAACCATTGTGTATCAATTGAATGTTTCATACCTTACGAGAAATAGGTCCGTCATAAAAAACAATCAATTCAACCCATATGCCTTACGGCGGACATTAAACACCCCCCCCCAACACGAACTTTTCGGGGGAGGTAGATTCAGGAGGGGGCAACCCCACAAAAAGAAATCCAGATTTTGTGGACCCGACCGAAAACTTATGTTTGCCCACCCAACTTCGAAAACATCATTGCCCTTGCATTCTTGAAGGAGACTTATCCATAAATTCCATATTGAGTGCACTTCACCTTCGAGGTCCAAAATCCAACATATATGTTCACTTCCATTGAGTAAATAAGCAATTGACTGGAATTTCAATTTCAAAGTGAAACCGTCAACAAAGCATGTAATTAACTTGGAAGTCAAAAATATTACAAAACCCTCATTAGCACTGAGGTTAAAGATTTTGTGGCTTACCATTGAAAGGGTCTTTGTCATTCTAAAATGGAACTATAATTTTGATTTTGATTTTTAGTATGTTAGATAATATAGTTGAGTTAATACCTTCTACTCTCTACTTTAAATACTTTGTGAAAGTAAAAGGTATTAACTAAACTATAATATTTAACATACTAAAAACAAAACAATAATTTTAGTTCCATTTTAGAATGACAAAGACCCTTTTAATGGTAAGTCACAAAATCTTTAACCTCAATGCTAATGAGAATTTTGTAATATTTTTGACTTCCAAATTAATTACATGCTTTGTTGACGGTTTCACTTTGAAATGAAATCCTAGTCAATTGCTTATTTACTCAATGGGAGTGAACATATATATTGGATTGTGGACCTTGAAGGTGAAGTGTACTCAATATGGGATCTGTGGATAAGTGGCCTTCAAGAAATGCAAGGGCAACGGTTTTTTCGAAGTTGGGCGGGCATAAGTTTTCGGTCGGGTCCACAAAATCTGGATTTCTTTTTGGGGGGTTGCCCCTACCTGAATCTACCTCCCCTAAAAAGTTCGGAAGGGGGGGTGTTTAATATTGACCATACCTTACCTTGTTCACACATGGTACTCGTAGTGAAGGGAAAAAAAAAAAAGTGCTATAGACTCTTGATGACATCATGTGAGTTCCATGTTCACTTCTCAATGAAAAAGGCCCCCTTGAGGCTTTCTTACACACACCAAGGAAGTTATTGGGGAGCAAGGAGTAGTGGTGGGTTTACATTAGGGTTTGGACCCACAAAACTTGGGTTCAAAGCACCCAAGCCTAAATGGACCCCACTCTTAGACTCAAGATTGGACCTACACTTTAATATTGACTTCTCAAACTAGGAGGAGTATATCTTGAGTGGGAACCGACTAAATTTGGTGGGAAAATGATGTCACATTAGCACCACTTCATTTTTCTATACCTTGAAACCATAGCATAGTGTAAATGTAAGGGTCCAAAGTTATGCTCTTGACTACCATGATCGCTTGACGTTGGAGTTGCTTTGATCTTAGACCATAGTGTAAACCAATGTTGCTTTGGTATCATCTTTTGCCTTGGTATGGATGTTTGACAATATTTTTGTTCTCAATATCTTTCGGGTCTATATACAATGCAAGAACCTTCACACCCAGGCAAAATCACCCCTGTATCAATATGGCGTAGAATGGTGTTGACCCAAATAATAACTCGAGTACTTGTACAAATATTTTCACCTTGACATACCCACTAAATATCAATATTTGACTACTTAAATGGCTACTTCTTCCCCTAGCCCACTTCTCCCAGGATATGAAACACACAATAAGTACAAGATGGCTAGCAAATCCAAATTGAAATTGTTGACACTTTCCTCAAAGTCCTCAAAGTTCATATGGAAATCATATTCATCATCCAATTGAAGATTCTTGTGGTCATTGAATGGTCATATACCCCCCTCCCCCACCCCCACATTATGTTGATTATTGAACCTTAAACATTGAACATATTTTGAACACATAATCCAATATCTTCTAAACACATGCCTTTTGGTGTCTGTTTTTGGAGCCACATCAACCACACACCACTTAAATATAAGTGTCCCAATAAGGGGAGTAACCAAATAAGGGTTATCAACCTTATACAAGACCAAAGTTGGGGTAAATCCACCCTCATGGGCGCTTTGGATGGGGCTCAAGGGGGAGGGTCCGACAAAATGAAGCAATCTTATGATTGACCAAGAGGTGTAAATTGGACCAAAGGCCTTCGGATGAGTGTCCAAAACCAAAAAGAGGTAAAGTGAGGTGTTTCCTACATGACATCATTTTGGAAGATAGCTAGGGTCCAACGAACGGGGAGAACTAGATGCTAGTTGTAGATAAATCAGTTGAGTTAGAGAAATAATTGGTTGAAATTCAAAACTTTTAGAAAATCACCGATTTTGAAGGGATTCATAGAACATACCCAATTTAATAAATAAAAACTGAAAGATGTCAACTTGTAAACGATTGGACTTGGAAACACAAGGATCTCAATTGATTATGCCCAAAAGTCTCCTTGGACACTGATAGGGTCCAAGGGAGGTTCCAATTCAATAGTCCAATTTGCTTCAAATTGCTTCAAATTGGTCCCTCTATTTTTGGACCATGGACCCCATCTAAAGCGCCCCTTAGTCTTCCACACACACACACACACACACACATACAACGCCGGTTAACATGCATGGGGTCCCAAGTCTTGAGTCCCAAGTTACTCGAGATCAATATGTGCAATCTTAGCCATTGAGAGCATGGAAGTTGGGTCTTACTACTTCACACGGGGTCCCAAGTATGACATGATGCCTACATGGCAACACTTTTTGGAGGTGAAACTTGAGACTCGTATTGAGAGTTGGGTCGAGCAAAAGCTAGACCCAACTCATGTGAATATTTTGCATAAAAGATTTGAAATCTCTCATTAATGAATATGAACCATATTTGGATGGTGTCTTGAGGCTCAAAAGTTGGGGCTTTGCTAACATGAGTGGGGTTTGGGACCCCATGGGAGCCAACGCTAAGGTAGTTTAATGGGGAGGAGCTTGGGGTAAGTTAGAGGTAGTGGAGGGAGGGAGGGATAATGAATTCCTACCTCCCACCCGTTGCACATTCATGGCCCTTTCCCTCGGACTCACCTCTCTCGTTTGTTCCACTCCGAGGGCCACTTTATACACGGCTCGGGGCCAGCCTGAGCACCGGCCCGATTCATGTCCTTCAATAAGTCCTCAATCCGGGCCCACTTTATGAATTTTTTTCAAGCCCAACCTTGTCACATGTAAAGTGACGAGGCCCGATTTTAGGACCTGAAAATCTCGAGGGTTAAGTTTCATGGAGCTTACCATGGTCAATGGCCGAGGTTCTTGACAATCAAGTTTCACAACACTTACCATGGTGGATGACCTCTATAGGGTTGTGGTTAGTGAATCAAAATTGGGTTCTTCTAGGCTAAATTGGGGCCTTTGAATCTAATTCCGGTGTCAAAATTCTCATATAAATTTATCTACCATGTTTAATGTATTAACTGATGGGTGTGGTTTAGGAGGCACACCGAATTCTTGATTAACAACTTAAATGTTTCATTTTTGTCTTAAGTGTATAATCAGTGCCTTAATTGTTGTGTTATTAGCCTAATGCTATCATATTTGTGCTAATTATTTCATTATTGGACTAACCCATTTCCTAATGCATACCAACTTCTTGATTAACGACTTAAATGTCTCATTTTTAAAAATCTTAAGTGTACGATTAGCGCCATAATTGTTGTGTTATTAACCTAACGCTATCATATTTATGCTGATTGTTGCATTATTAGACTAACCCACAACCTAAGCCATAACATATGCTTGATTAAATGCTTGAATGTTTTGTTTTTATTTTAAGTGTGTGATTAGCGCCTTGATTGTTACCTTATTAGTTTAATGCAATCGTATTTGTGTCAATTGTTGTGTCATCAGAGGAGTGGCGAGGAGAGGAGAAGAATTCACCTTCTCAAAATTGACGGTAGAGATGAACCCAATCCAACGGATGAGCCCAATCCAGTCCATGTTGAGAATTCGGACCGACGAAGAGCTTGTCCCGATGTCTTCAAACCAACCTGATGATTTGGCGCCAAAATTATGTCACCTGGGACGCCACACGAGAGATGAGTAAGTGTTTGAGCAGGCCCCTAATATAAAGCAAGCACTTGGGCCGGACTTGATGAAACCAGTGACCCAAATTATAATGAGAGTTGGGGCTGGCCCTCAATGCGGCCCCAAGTATAAAGTGGCCCTCAGGCTCTTTCTCTGCACTTGTCCTCTCTCCTCTCCTCTCTTCCCCTCTCCACTCCATAGCTGACTTACTTGTTACCACCCTTGTTTCCTGGACCTCCAACTCCTCTTCTTATTCAACCCCTCGTGCACTCGTCAACACGCACCGCGCAGCATAACCCAACAATCCTCGCAAACTGTGAAGCAAGCTTGGGAAGAAGAAGAAGCAATCAAAGGGGTTGCCATTGCTCTTAACGTACTCGCTTCGCTTGCTTGCTGCTTCCTTTTCACTCTTGTGAATGTGGTCCGCCACTTGCTTCACCACATTTGCCGCAGGTTGGGAGGAGGAAGAAGAAGGAACACAGAAACACCGGGCTCATTCTTGCAAGCCTGGCTGTGGAACCATTGCAAGGGCGATCACTTGGGACGGTTGTTTGGTTGCCACAGGTGTGAATAGAGCTGCTTCTTGCCGACGTGGTGGAAGAAGACCGACCCCCGAATTTTGACAGGCTGCGTTGCAGCGATCTCAGCTTTGGGCATGGTGTTTTTTTTTTTCCCGTTGGGTCGGTCTCTCATTCGGGTTGACTGAAATAAATGTTTAGTTTTTAGTTTCGTGTCTTGGGAGGGAAGGGAGTGGAGGTTTGCGGCGTTTCTTTCTTCGGAGAGTCGGTGGGTGTGAGACCGGAGGGAGTTTTGGCAGAGTTTTTGGGATTTTGAGTGGGGCGAGAAGATGTGTGGGATCTTCGCATACATCAATTGCAATGTCTCCAGAGAGCGGAGACATATATTGGAGGTGCTGTTCAATGGGTTAAGGCGCCTAGAGTACCGGGGGTACGATTCAGCTGGCATTTCCATCGATGCCGATGAGGATGGGGACCGAGTGCTTCACGGATTGGCAGTTCCCGGCCTACCCCCTCTCGTGTTCCGAGAGGAGGGCAAGATTGACAAACTTGTCACAAGTGTTTACCAAGGTATGGTAACTCTCTGTTTTTTTGTAGGTAGTGGAGTGGGTGTTTTGGGGTAAGGCTGGGGTGGAGGATGAAAATCTTCATGTGAAATCTTATGCGCTTCGTCATTATATGTGTGCAGATGTAGTAGGCTTAACGGTGTTGAGCGGTCTGTTGCAGAGGTGGATGCAACTGACTTGGACCTTGCTCACGCCTTTGCGAATCATGCGGGAATCGCTCACACAAGGTGGGCTACACATGGGCCGCCTTCTCCTCGCAATGGTCACCCTCAATCTTCCGGAAAGGGGAATGAATTTCTTGTAGTCCATAACGGCATCATCACCAATTTCATGGTATGCTCCTCACTGATGAGTGCTCACTTGATGAATGCCACCATGGGTCAAGTCGAGGAAATGTTTCTGTGGTTGATTGTTTGTAGGGATTATGCTCTTCGTTCCATCAAAGATCTTTCAATATAGCCACATTTTCTGATAAAGCAAGTAGGTGAGAGTGATGAATGGACATGAGTGCCCAGGCTCTGGTGAAAATCCAGAATTCTTGCAGGATGCGTTTTCACTTCTCATGATGGCATTGCTTCACTTGTCGATTTGTATTCCATTTTAGTTAGTTACCTTCTCATTTCGGTGGAAATTAATACTTTTCCTGCTTCTTCCTGTGAACAAAAGTTCAATCGGCACTGTAATCATGGAGGTTTTCTTGTATTCACTGGAACTACTATGGGGTGCTCAGGTCTTGAAGGAAACCCTTCTACGTCACGGTTTTGTGTTTGAATCGGACACAGATACTGAGGTCATCCCTAAGCTTGCAAAGATTGTCTACGACTCATTGCTAGAGGAGAGCAAGGCCAATGGTGGAGACGGTAAGTTTAAAAGATATGCTACCGGTCCTGCCCTAAGTGATGTAGCATTTTATGGCATGTAAATTGTCTATTTCAAAACCTTCGGTGCGGAGTCCAACATATTGCAGCCACTTCCTTAAAACCGTTTCAAGTCTTTGACGTATAAGGAAGAATGTAATTGAGAGGAGGAGAGTGGTGGCATTCAGATGTTTTCAAGCCAGAATAATGAATTGCCATTGTCAAGGGTTAGGTTCCTGAGACGATTTCATTTTTGTCCCTTCTCCCTGTCTGCCATCATCATGCATAATGTCCCAATTTGTTGTCTCTTTCATGCTCCTCAATGTCAGCCAAAAGGATGAGCAAAGGTTGCAAGTTTGCTTTTGACCTGGAGTGGTTGTCTCAATTGCGGTTCATGAACTGGTTCCTTTTGCATATTCTTATCTTAAGTTCCCTTGTCTCATGGGTGATCTCTATGAGCGTCAATGGATAAGGTTACAATGTTAGTGTGCTTAGTTCCAAACTTAAGTAGTGATTATTAATAAGATTTTTTGCAGGTACAGAGATAAAATTCAGCCAGGTTGTGATGGAGGTGATGCGTCAGATTGAGGGTGCTTATGCACTTATTTTCAAGAGTCCTCATTACCCAAATGAGCTTGTAGCTTGCAAGTGTGGCAGTCCCTTGCTCCTTGGTGTCAAGGTAGCATCTCCTTACAATTTGGTGCACTTAACTCCTGGAATCAATCATCTTTGGTGGTGATCGATGTCCAACATTGTGACATTCACCATGTGCCATTTTAATAACATACAAAAATACTTCACCTTCACAGATCAGTTTGGAATGCATTCTGAGGAGCACATTTGAGTACATTTGAGAACATTTTTAAATATAGTCATACATTCTTAAGCAAGTTGGAGTCAGGAGTTCTCTGAATTATGAGGCCATCTGATATGGACTCATGTAATCTTTGTACTGGAATGAAATGGGGATCTTATTATATGGATTATTGCTCAATCAGGAGGTAGGAGAGGCTGAGAATAGAGGAGCATTTGCAGAGAGTGAGCTCATTCTAGGAAAAGAATGTGGTAAACCGAAGGAGTTTTTCTTTGCAAGTGATGCAAGTGCTGTGGTGGAGCACACTAAAAAGGTCATGGTGATTGAAGACAACGAAGTGGTGCATATCAAAGTGAGTACAGATTATTTCTTACTTAGTAATAATTAAATTCAACAGAACTGCATGAGTTCATGTGGGTTAGTAAAGTTGTGGGAATTACATGGCAATTGTCGCATTGATAGGGTCCTGCAAGGAGATCAGTTGGCTTTTTCTTTTTCTTGTGGAAGGCTAATTTTGATTTTGGTCGGTGGTAGTGGCTACTGAAGGATTGTTTGCTTTTGCTGTGAATATTCATATTTACAGAATGGAGCAGCCCAGGTGTACAAATTTGAGGCAGGGAAGGGAAGGACTGCATCAGGGTCTTTACGAAGACCAGCTTCTATTGAGCGTGCTTTGTCTGTTTTAGCTATGGAAGTTGAGCAAATAAAGAAGGGAAATTATGACCATTACATGCAGGTCTTTCTACCAACCTTCTAGTTAATCTTTTAGGTTTCCAAGATCTGTTCTGGAATGCAAGTTACAGAAGGATATATACATAGGAAATTATGCAATTCCTTGAGCTCAGAGAGTTGTTCTTTGTTTACAGAAAGAAATACATGAGCAGCCAGAGTCACTGACCACAACAATGAGGGGTAGGTTAATACGAGGGGGCAGTGGAAAAGTCAAAGGAGTTCTTTTAGGCGGTCTCAAAGATCATCTACGGACAATTCGGCGAAGTCGAAGAATCCTTTTCATTGGGTGTGGTACCAGCTATCATGCAGGGTTGGCCACTCGAGCCCTTGTGGAAGAACTTTCTGGTAAGAAAAGTAACTCATTTTCTGAAAGTGTTGGATCTGTAGTCTTTTTGTTTCTGGCACTACAAACCACTGTTGGTCCTTCCTACATGTTCTTACTAAGGCCTGTTGGATGCTAGAACAAAGAGCTTCAGATGTAATAAGCATCTTAGATTGCTCTACTCTAAGCCAGTATGTAGTTGAACTCTCTTCTAGTTTAGCCCTACAAAGAGGCTTCTAATCAGGCGTCCACTTCAAGAGAATGGTATTGTGTTGCATTTTGGAAATTTTTGTCTAGTTAGGGGACGAAGAGGCCCAATTCTTACATCTGAAAATTTCAAGTACTGTCTTTCCAGGAGTTCCAGTGACAATGGAGTTGGCCAGTGATTTACTGGACCGGCAAGGACCAATTTACAGAGAGGACACTGCATTTTTTGTTAGTCAATCAGGGGAAACAGCAGACACACTGCAAGCCTTGGAGTATGCCAAGTCGTGTGGCGCCCTGTGTGTGGGGGTCACCAACACTGTAGGAAGTGCAATTGCTAGAGGCACTCATTGTGGAGTGCACATCAACGCTGGCTGTGAAATTGGTGTAGCTAGTACTAAGGTACTCCACCTACTTTTCAAAATGTCATTGAAATTTTTGTTGTTTTCACATTCTTGAGTTGAAAGGTGGGAGTTTTTATGCCCTCTTAAGGTTTCTACTTTTAGTTGATGATTTCACTGCGTCTGTTAAATACCCTTGGACAGAAATATGAATTCATTGCATCTATAAGTACTTGTAGGAGTGACAGCTGTCATATTTTTGAAGGGAACCCTTCTACATATATTTAATATGTAGTGGGCAACATGTCCACTTGCATGTGCAATGTATTCTGGACCTCATCAGATTCTTTGGTCCAAGCAGGCTTACACAAGCCAAATAGCAGCTATGACAATGATGGCTCTTGCGCTTGGAGAAGACACATTATCAAGTTGCAGTAGGCGCGAGGCAATTATTGAAGATCTGTTTGATCTTCCAAGTATTGCATTTAAACCTACCTCTCACCTTGTCACCCTGTGGTCATTTGCTGTTTTCCTATTCATAGTTCCCCATTTGTTCCTGCCATCAAGGGTGACGAAGGTGTTGACTTATCTTTGTACCAACTGTTTCAAATTCCTCTTATGTTATCTAGAGTGGTTCATGTTGTATATGCTTTATGTGTTTTGTGAAGTGCATGTATGATTTGTTGTTATATATGTGAACACATGTTTCTGTATCATATTAAAGCGATGATTGATGTTGAGTACTATGTTGTAATTGTAAGAGAGGACGTGTGAGACTTGGCAGTGGGAAAGGCAGCTATGCTGGAATTAGTCTTTTTGAAGCTGCATTAGAAGTCTTTGGCCATGCTCATGGATTGACAAGTGATTGCATTTGTACAGACAAAGTAACAGAGGTGCTTAAGCTAGACAAAGACATGCAAGCTTTAGCCAAAGAGCTCATGGAAGAGCAATCTCTCCTGGTTTTCGGACGAGGATATAATTATGCTACGGCCTTGGAGGGTGCACTTAAGGTGAAGGAGGTTGCTCTCATGCACAGTGAGGGGATTTTGGCAGGGGAGATGAAGCATGGGCCTTTAGCGTTAGTTGATGAGACTCTTCCTATTATAGTCGTTGCCACTCGAGACGCAACTTGCAGGTAATAGGGCGGAGCTTGGATTACTCATTGTAATCTCTATTTTGAAAATTCTCATTCACTCGTTTAAAAAGAGGAATTGTCTCTCATTTTCTACTGGAGAAGTTGCTTAAATAGTAGTCTGCTTCCTTGTCTTTGGAAATGATGTGGCTCATTCTAGCAGCAAGAGTTCATGGTGTGCCATCGTTCATTCAATTGCAGTAAGCAGCAGTCGGTCATACAACAATTGCAAGCGCGAAAAGGGCGCCTCATTGTGATTTGCTCAAAGGGGGATGCAAACCTTATGTGCCCCAATGGTGGTTGCCGTGTTATTGAGGTTCCCCAGCTCCAAGACTGCTTGCAGCCCATCATCAATATTGTTCCCTTTCAGGTCTGTAAATTACTTTTATAAAGCAACTTTGGTTTTATATTCAAAGATACTTAACTATCAGCTTTTACAGAGACTGCATAACATTACTCAGCTGAATAGCTGTGTTTATGGGCCCCGCAGTAGATTCGAGAATAAAGCCCCTGGATGCTGGAATTCCAGTGCTTCAGACTGAATTTGAAGGCAGGGCAGCTGAACACAGCTGAGTAATGTTAATGTGAAAATGAATTAGCCCATCTACAATATTTTTATGTCTGAAGTACCTAATCATTGTGACCAATTGTTTAGACCTAAAAGTGAAGTCTTGACATAGATTGTGTTGCAAATACTTTAAACTAACTTTGTTGCGTGCTTGTTCTGTGATTTGTACAGCTACTAGCGTACCATCTCACAGTTTTACGAGGGTTTAATGTGGACCAACCTCGAAACTTGGCCAAGAGTGTCACCACTTCCTAGCCACCTCCATTCTCACATTCTCATCCCCGCACGAGTAAAAATATATCAGGAACACGAAGGATCCTCAAGGGTACATTGAAAGAGGGTTGGTTTACAAGGGCAAAGCTTCTTGAGGAACTTGGGAGAATCTTTGGGGCTTCCTCATCCATCACTCATAAACCAGTGGAAGAAGCATCGGGACAGTTGAAACACGGCACAAAGTGGAAATGGGGATCACAGGCTCTCAAAGAAGCCTGCAAGATCCAGCGCCAACAAACCAAATCATATTCATCTCTATTCAGAATAGGTAGTTCAAATCAAGGACTGCAACCTTCAGGGATTAGAATGCTAATTAGTGTCC
The DNA here is from genome assembly GCA_950295325.1 of Polytrichum commune. Classification (NCBI taxonomy): domain Eukaryota; kingdom Viridiplantae; phylum Streptophyta; class Polytrichopsida; order Polytrichales; family Polytrichaceae; genus Polytrichum; species Polytrichum commune. The sequence continues at coordinate 19,801,435 of OX485805.1, forward strand.
ACAGTTTCTGAGCTTATCAAAGGATTAAAAGGTACACCTCAGATCCATCATTTGTAGAATAGTTGGCATGGTGGCAGCTGTATGCCAGTGAGTATGTAGAGTAGCTTCTGTGTATAATGAGGACCCACAGTGTGCATTTTGTATTCATTTTCTATTTTGAGCCTGTCATGTCGTACCTGTTCTAGGTTTAGGGCGTTGCTTTTGTTTTCTACTGGGTAGTTACTCTTGTAGTGATCCAAAATGGGTAAGACAGGAGAGTTGCTGGTTTTTAGAGGAAATTATTGCATATGAGCGAACCTCATCCTTCCAACATAAACAGTTGAGCCCCTATAGGTTTGTGGCCATTTCACCTCTAATGACTTGGACTACACCTTATGGTATATAGTGTCACGTACAGTATTTGTGAAGGGCCTAACCTACATACCTAGAGGTCTAAAAGTGTCACGCCCACTAATCGTCAACATGATTCCATAAGTCAACATGATTGAAGTGAAAAAACATGTACATTATGGCATTTAAAGGAGCATAATGGGACATGTTAGACGATACAGTCTAACCTTGATAATGTCACACCATCCGTTTCACCAAAAAGAGTGATATAAACAAGGTGTGACATATTTGATAATGTCACATTTTGAAGATTTGCGCATAATGTGATATTATCAAAAAAATAGGTAGAAAATCAATTTAAAATTACAATGTAAAAAAGAAAATAACAAATACGAGACTTCAATGTTTTTGAATGTAAAATCTAATTCAAAATTGTGAATAACAACAAGAGCACATCATAATGTGTCATTGAGATCATGTAAATACCTCTCACTAGAGACAAAGAAGCTTCTAATGTCACATTGTTTTGTTGATATTAAATGTGCAACACCAATTCTAATGTTCATGGATTTTTTCCATTCCTAACAACTCTAAAGTGTTGAAAATCTGAGAACCTTGGCTAGCCATAAAATTCAAAACATCTTTAGCATATTTTTGTGCATCGCTTAGCTTCACTACTTTAAACTCATCAACATTGCTATCAACAATCAATGGGTCTACTTCCATGGAATCAAGAACATGTTCGCCATCTTGCACTAATTGCACACGCTCCTCAGTAGAATATTCCACCTCAAAATTATCTTCACCTTCCATGTTTATGTACTCCAAAGGACAAAGCTTTTCTACAAGCTTGCCTTCAACATCCAAACCCAAATTCAATGCGGCGATAAGATTGCCCAATTCCAAAGTTGCTTCCTCCATTTTGGACTTCATATGTTCATCAAAATTGTTGATATATGCATTCCACTATGTAGGCAATATGGCGGACTTTCTCCAACAATTTCTAATGGTTTGATCATCTAATTCATGCCATGCTGCCACACACCATAGCATAGCTTGAAATAGATCAACATTCAGTTTCCCCAAATCTTCATTTGAGTTGTTATCAATTTGTTGCAAAGTCCAAGCAACAAGCTTGCGCTTATAGCACATTTTGAATGCTACAATCACTCCTTGATCCAAAGGTTGAACAACTAAAGTCACATTTGGTGGAAGGAACAAGATAGTGATATGGGAGAGTACAAAAACATTAAACCCATCTTTAACTTTCTTGACCTCACCATGAATATCATGGCTTCGTGCATTATCCATAATAATGCAAATTTTTCTGTCTTTCAATGCCATTCTTCGGTTCTCAATCTTCACCCAATGTGTAAAAACAACACCATTCATCTAGGCTGAATTGTTAGAATAATAGTGTACTATACTATTTGGATCAAGATTCCGAGGAAAACATCTGGGACGTGCTGATTTGTGAATGAAAGCAAGCTTCAATCACTCCTTCCCTGATATATTAGTGCAAAGCCCCAATGTCACACGGTCCTTCTTTTTCTTGTTTCCTTTCGCATTCCCAATATTCAAAGTCTTGCAAGGAGAGGCTCTATAATACATACCTGCCTCATCAAAATTGAAGATGTCTTCTGGATCATATTTCTTCAATATGAACGGGATCTTTGCCATGGCCAATGCAACTCCAACTCCATCTACATCTCCACTTTCTCCATGCAGATAATAACACTTTATTCCATGTCGAGTTTTGAAATTTTGCAACCACCCATGAGAAAGCTTGAACTCGGCATCAAATATGTCAAATATGTCCATCCAACCATCACATACAATCCATCCATACTTGGTAATATCACATGTACACTACGGATTTTGAAAAAAAATAGTGACATTACCAAGGGTGATAGGGATAATAACGAGGGAGTTTTACACTATGAAATCGGTTTCAAACTTTTAGGTGACAATATCAAGGTGTTCTATTAACAAGGGTGACATTATCAAGGTTAGACTGTAGTCCTACGGGAAGATATTTTTTGAGTGTACTAATGGCAAGTGTTAGGTGTTTGCAGTTTAGTATATAAGTGGAAGTTATTTTTGAGCAAACTAATGTCAAGTGTCATTTGTGTACACTTAAGTCAACTCGTAGACCATTATATAACATAGGCATGAACCTCATAACACTATTGAACATACTCATGCCAAGTGTCATGAGTTGATATTGATGGTAAAGTTGTTAGTCATTAATGTAACTTAGCATTCGCTTCAAAATAGAGTAAGTGACACTATTACACATACTCTAAATATGATAAACGGTGCAGACTAATTCGAGGTCTTTATAGTGGACTATGTGATGACAACACATCCATTTTCCTGCCTGAAAGCTAAGAACGTTCTAGATTTACAGTTTGAATATTTGATTTGAGGTATGATGTAGCCTAACTCCAAGAAGAAAAGAGAAAAAATGATGTTATTGCAAAGCAATGGCATGAATGGGGCCCATTTGTCCATGTTCATCCCAACTACATATACATGTTGGTCATTAAATTGGACCAAGAACTATATTCTCCAGTCTGTAGCAACTGGGTACCACGATCGTGAAGATTGTAATTGCAAGTTTCAAAATCAGTACTGTAAAGAGGTCAAAGTGAAGATTCTCCTTCTCATTACGTGACTCATCACATATGCCCTCCCATTGAATGTCCACATACATTGATAGGTGCAATTCAGTTGCCTCATGCTAATTTATTGACATTCCACACTATTTTGCATTTTTAGTACCACAGCTAAAAAACACATGAATTGTATTTTTATTGTGGTTGCTATATAGATAGATAAAAAAAGTTATAAATTTTTATAATTCGATATTAACCCAAGGTAATTTGCATAGGTAAAGTGGCACCCTATTCACAAAGGCAACCTAGTTGTACATATTAGTGTAGTTGAAGATTAATACGGTTTGTAATCTTATATTAATATGGTATGGAATAGTCAGTTTCATTCTTTCTAAATAGTGTGGCCCTTGTTTAGTAGGTCTCCACACCACCTCTTACTTTTTTTACTTTTTTTTGGGGGGGGGGGGAGTTGAAGAGAATCTTTGAAGTGTGGCCATTTCCTTTGGAGTGTTCTTTTTTCAATTTTTTTAGCAAGGACAGTGGGAAATAGTGGGACAATGACCTCACCATCGCCATTGAATTGTACCTCTATTTCCCACTGCACCTAAACCTGCACAAACTTATAACACATGTTAGTATGCTCCAACTCCCCTTGGTCTCCCAAGGTCAGTTCACTCTTTCTTAGAGTCTCATGCAACTCAACCCACGGGCCACTAACACTCAGCCCAACCGACTAGTAGTCACGGTTTTCCTACGCCTCCAAGGCGTGCTTTGAGTTCCTGACCTAGATCCTCACCGTGCGACCTAGCCCAGAGGACGCACGCGAGGTACTCGGATCTTTGTACATGCCACCTTACCACTTGCGTTAGCCCGTCTACCTAATACACATCTCCCATCTGAGTTTTTTCCCTTGTACACCCAAGGTCACGCCTACACTGGATGCAACCTAGTCACCTCAATGTCTCTCCGCATTTGAGAAGTCGTACATCCTCCCCTATTTAAAAAACTTGATGTCCTTATTAAAATTCACATGTAGCATTCCCCATACCTATATGAGAATGAAGCTAAGTCGTCATGCCTCGTGGTTTGGACCACCACCATTTTGTGATGACTCTAGGTGAAGGTTAAAGCGTGCTCCTTCCACCCCGCTTCTTGCGCCAGTCCTCATGTTAGTCTTCGTCAACCACCTCTCTTAATTACCCTTAGTCTTAGCCATAGTGACCTTACCTTGTCAATTGTAAGTAACGGATATCGTGGTTAAACCCACTTTACCCTCCGCACTTGGACTCTCTTGTCTTCATGCATTGGGACTTTGCATCACTATTCTTTTGTCTTAAGTGTTCTCAGGGCATCTTCCCCCTCTTAAAAATGTTGGTGTCCGCACCAACATTACCGCATGATCTTGATGTGGCCTTGCAGTCGATGTATGTTATGTTTTGATTTTGAGACTAGTCGTTCATTAGGACCGAGATCAATCACTTCCTGTGACAACTCATCTTCTTTTTCAAGGTCCGGAGTCACAAGATGACCATCCTCCCAAATAACTTTGTCGTTTATTAAGAACAACAACTTTCAATTTGTAGCATTTCATGTTAATTTAGATGCTTTAGCTTCCAATGCCTTGTGGTTTTAAAACTCTTTGATGAATTGTTTGGCATGTGGCAAATTAATGGTATTGATTCATAGAAAGAAAAGAAAAAATAACTCCCGTATTTTCATATCTCTCCACCATCATCTGGTAGTTTAAGGTCATCTTGGACCATATTGATTCATACCTATATAAAAGACAAGTACCCATGCATCAAACATTTGTATTGCTTGTCCCTTCCTTGTACATGTTGGAAATCTAGGACCGCACTAACTTTCCTCACCTTGTCATCTCGAAGTCATACTCCGGTGGAAATCAAGTTTTCTTATGCCACAAATGTAGATTAATGTTATCTCGAAAATCTTCTTTCAATAAAAAAGCAAGAAATATGGGGTGCCTCTTCTTGATGGCGGACATTAAGTTCGCCCCTACGAACTATGGGGGTGTCAGATCCGGGCGGGGGGCAGCCTCCAGGGGAATTTTTGAACCCGACCGAAAACTACTGCCCTGCCTGCCCCGCCCAACTTCGAAAAAAATGTTGCCCTTGCATTCTTGAAGGCCATTTGCCTACAAATCCCATATTGTATTAAAATCCCATTAATTAAATGTGTATGAATACTTGTGAAAGTAGGCGGCATTACTAAAATATTATAAAATATACATACTAAATCAGCACACTAAATTTAAGTGTCATTTTAGAATGACAAAGACAATTTCAAATGGTAAGTCATAAAAATTATAACCTCAATGTTAATGAGGATTTTGTAATTTTATTTGACCTCCAAGTTAATTACGTGCTTCATTGATGGTTTCATTTCCGGAATGAAATCCCAATGAATTGCTTATTTACTAATAGGAAGTGCATATATATATTGGATTTTAGACCTTGAAGGCGAAGTGCACTCAATATGGGATTTGTAGGCAAACGGCCTTCAAGAATGCAAGGGCAACATTTTTTTCGAAGTTGGGCGGGGCGGCCAGCAATTTTCGGTCGGGTTCAAAAATTCCCCTGGAGGCTGCCCCCCGCCCGGATCTGACACCCCCATAGTTCGTAGGGGCGAACTTAATGTCCGCCCTTCTTGATACCCTTATTATTAATGTCTAAGACATACACATCATGATGTAGTATTTTCTTCATTGGAAATAGTATGATCCATCTTGTTGACCACTTAATAGAAACCCGAATAGGTATTACTAAGTTCATTGAATCAAACTACACTTTCTTACCCACTTGAAACTACTTGTCCTATTGTTTCCTATTCATGGCTTGTGCATAACGATTGTGTGTTTCTACCATCATCGTTTAAAGGTTTCGAAGGATCAATTTTTCTTCTTGCCAATCATTGCGCGACATTGAGAGAATATTTTCTTGAGAGTTTTTATTAATCACCAGTGAACTCATCTAACAAGAGGCCAAATCTTGCGGTTGAATTGTCCCTTGTGCATAATATAAAAAGAATGGTGTCTTTCAATGGTTCTTGAAACTGTCGTGTTATAGCATCACTCTACAAGGGGTAACAATTTAGGTTTGTCCAATTGATTTCTTTCGCAAAATGATCGCATGCACATATTAAAGATGAAATTGATTCTCTTGGTTTGATCATCACCTTATGGATGTCAAGTCATTGTCATTATAGGTTTTACTCCCGTCCTATACATCATCTGCTACAAGAATTGAGACTGAAATATCAACTCACGATTGCTAACAATATTCCAAAGGAAATGTAAAACCGCACCCAATTGTCAAGGAACAACTAAGTCATTTTGTCCTTATTGACTTTCTTAGTGCACAGTACAAACACTGTACATTTATTAAATTTGTATGTAATGAACATGATGAAGTCAAGCTCTTTTTATTTAGAAATCTCTCATATGAAGACTATTGAGACTGATTAGAAATTCTATTTCGGAATTGGTAATAGTCTTAGCATTTTGATCTTTAGTTACAAACTATACTTATTCATTTGGTATTTAATACAAATAATCATGTATTTTTTATCATCAAATTTCATGCATGGTCAAAAATATTTTCTTTGGAAACACCATTGTGGTCTATATTTCCATAAGCACCATGTGTGGAGTGTTGTTAAATTTGTATAGTAGCCCATTTTATAAATTCCCCTTGAGAATGTAGAGACGCGTTTGCTTGAAATGATCAAGGTTATTCATCCACTTTAAGTTTTTTTTTCATACGTTTGCCATTGGACGCTAGAATTTGTTTTTGATTTCTTGCTTGTAGATTTGTAGCATCAAAAAATTGATCATCAATAATTGTCTTAATATCATCTTTCATTGCTCATTAATCTCACTTAGAAAGTCTTGTTCGATTTTATCAAACGCTTCACTTACTAGCATTATTAATTTAGGCATTAGAATTTTTTTCCACATATTTAGTACATCGGAAATTAATATATTTCATCATGGCTTGTATATCAACTTGAACTCCATCGAGATGATTATATCATATTACTGCAATTCTTTCAGTGTCACTTGCGTTTACGTGTGGAAGTACTTAAAATGTATTCAAACTGTAAAAAAATTCATCTTTTGGCCTCCAATGTAACGTTTTTATTTTCCTAGATATTGCATCACTGCAAAAACTCTTCTTCTTAAGTTGGCCACTACAACTTGCTACGTGTAAGCTTGCGATTCTCATAAGCCATAAGATGTCCCCTTCGCATTAATATTTTGTCAATCACAAATCCACTTGCATTCATATCGACCTCAAACTCACGATGAAAATCTAAATACTTAAGTACTTATGTAATTGATAACAATTGTTTTAATGTCTTGAAGGTTCAAACATAATCTTTGTCCCACTTTTGCACTTGACTCCCTTTTATCAAAAGACTTGAAGCAGGGGTGTTGCTTTAGAATTTTTTTTTAACATTTGATAATAATTGGTAGCCTCGGAAATCATCTCACGTATTTTTTAGTGCATGAGACCTTCAACTCTTGTATCGCTTGGAGTTGGTTCAAATTTCATCATTGTTCAAAATATGTCATAAGAATTCAAGTTTTTACGAAAAAAACTTATTGTTCTTAATGTTCAATAGGAGTTTGCAAAACCCTTACCTTATTCGACACCTTTTGAAGGTGTTTTTCGTGATCATCTATATTTTTAGAATACACTAAGATGTCATTAATATAAACCACCATGCATTCATCAATCGTATCATAATATATTAAACTCAAAATTGACATGAATATTTTGTTGCATAATATAATCCACTCGGGGGGTTCACTGGCAAAAATCGTAGAACACCGTGCAATAAAAAAATAGGGTCCAATATATTCATTGTAGATAAATTTTGTAAAAAGTACATGTAAAATAGGGGATTTTAAAATAATGAAACATGTTTACATGTAAAATACCATCACATATAATATTTTCAGTCTTTTTACATGTGAAATACCATCACCTTATAATCTTTTCTGCAAGGTAAATAACCGCCCCAATAAATAGGTCCCAAACGCACGTGTATGCAAAATATAAGAGGGAGTGAACCCCCCGAGATAATCCAAGCGGTATCACAAAGAATTCGTAAGATTCATAATATGTTTGCATAGTTGTCTTGACTATATTCGCATCCTCTATTTGAATCTAGTAGTAACTTTGTTTCAAGTCAATCCAAATGAAGTAACACACACCCGCCAATCTATCTAGCATGTTCTCTACTCGGGCAATAAATTTTTTTATGATAATATTATTTAATGCACATTAATTAATGTACATTCACATTTGACCATCATTCTTACTCACGAAGAGTATAGGGCCTTAAAGGGTGATTGGCTAGAATGAACGTAGTCCAGGGTCAATAATTCCGTGAGTTGTGTCTACAACTCTGCAGCTCAATTTGGTTGAGTCAATTTATTGGGTGGTTCGGCCTCTAGCGTTAACTCAATTTCATGATCCATTTCACGTTTCAGAGGCAACTCAAAAAACAAATAAGTTACGAGAGTATTCTCAAAATTATGCAATATTTTTCATGTGATATCTAATGTAATTGGAGGTGACACTTTTTTTATTGTCATTCTATCAAGGCTTTCACCCAATAAAATGAATACGATTATTTATTTATTTATTTATAATCATAAAAGATCATCCATCGTGATTAAATTGATACCATAACCTTCTAATTCCGGTGTCCTAGTAATTGATAATGGTTGAGGGTTGTTGTTATCGTCAATAGCCACCACATGCATATTAGGCCTATGCTTAAATTCTACTCCATGAAAGTGAATTTTTTTTTCTAGCACCACGCTCACTCTTCTAACATAATAATATTAGTCCCATTCATCTTTGTTTTTAGGTGGACAACACACTTCTTGGTTGGATCGATGAGAGACATATAGGCCTTAGATCCTCTCCCGGGAACTAATATTATACAGTCAATATTTTGAGGGTTTTTATACCTTCGTTTGGGGCACATTTCACATATTATGTTGTGACATGACATTAAGACTATTCACAAATAAATATTATTATTATTGGGTCTAGTCCCATCACTTTTTTTCTTCCTTTAGCTCCGTTGGGACAGTCACAAACCATATGTCTACATACCTGTATTTGAAGCAATATTCTTTTTTGTAACGTCCTTGATGTCAACCCTCTTGGGTTTCTTCGATCTTGAAACCACTAGTTCAGACTCTTGGTCCATTTTTCCTCCTCCTTATCAGATGTTAAATTTTTATTTTACAAACTTATGTTTTGGTTTGTGACTTTGAAAGGTCTTCTCAAAATGCTTTTATTTGGATTTTCATTTGGATTTTTTTTTTATATATCACCAAAACATATGACTAAGTCTAGGAGTTTCATCATGGATAGATAAATTCTCTTTCTTCTACATCTTGCGTCGGATGTTTTCATTAAGGCTTGCCAAAAATGAACTCGTTATTCCCAACTGCAGATTTTTCTTGCAATTGTATTAAAAGTAATTTATGTTGACCTCCTCTCCATATCTTAAAAGATTCTAATGGAGATTCTAATGTTATAACGCCAAACGTTGTCACATCCAACAAATGTTGATGTGGTTTCTTCCATGTCTCATAAATCCAGTCTTTGAGTTTTTACCATGAAATTGCTTCAAACTTATTCAATTGCCAATTTGAATAGTTTATGGACGAAAGAGCTAAAACTCCTAATTTTGAACATGTCCCCTATACCTCACAAAATGCCTTATATTCGATTATGAGGTTTTCAATTGTCGAGAAGAAGTCTATGGGAGGCGAACCAGGGTTCTGGCCTCTGGTTCTGGTCTCCACGTCGCCAATTCGAAACCTTGAAAACGTCGTAAATCTACCAATCTTAGTATCTTCGCACTGCCGTCATTTTCTGTTTTCCCTGTTTGTTGCTTCATTCTCGGCTGCAACATGTACAGTAAGTAGCCGCGGGCTCTGCCGCGAGCACGAAATCAGAGGATGCCAGGATTGAGAGCTCGGCAGAGCTAGGGTTATTTATCATCACTTGTGCAATTATGTGCAACCTATATACCAGCGTTACACTGTCCGCATCATTCTCATGGTTCCTGTGAGTGCTTTTTCTTCTTCTTCTTTCCTACAACAAAAAACACCTGCCGTGCGAATTAAGCAGAGCCTGGTGACGATCAGGAGTAGCAACATTTTGTATTGCTGAAATGAAGCATTCTAGATACAACCGGTACTTAAATGTGCTCTTCAGCGATTACAAGTGTTTTCCTTCGGATGCATAAGCAAGCTATCAATGCTGCTCTTGAAGCTCACTCACTAGCTTCCAGTCCAAGAAAGCATGTCAGAATCTGGAAGGTTATTCGATCAATTTTAATGTGCGCCGAAATTGATTCCACAATCTGCGGCGACCACCGAAGCCTTAAGCTTCGGACGAGTTCGAGTGCTTGCAAGCGAACTGTCTGATTGCTACTGTAATTGGCGGTTACCATTACCCTGCTCCAATTCGACTGTAGGCCTGACTTCCAGCAACGTTTCCTCGGCTTTAGCACATTAATTGGTATCACATTAGCAGGAGTTCCAGGAGCTGCCATACCTGCTGCCATGCTGTACATTTCAACTTCTAGCATTGATCATATGACCAGATAGGTTGTTCTCAGAGTTTTGGTATCACATTAGCACGAGTTCCAGGAGCTGCCATAGCTGCTGCCATGCTGTACATTTCAACTTCTGGAAGGCTTAATTGTTGTGTTTGCTCTGGCAGCTCAAATTTTGTCACTCTGGAGGAGCTGTGTATAGCACCCGGCAAGGCTGCCTGGATAGCTTATATGGTATGGGCCTACTCCGCTCCATGCTCACAAACATTTGTTCTTGGAGTAGTATCTTGCTTGCTGCTCTACATTTCAGGAGCATTCTTAAGCATGTGTAAGCACATTGTCTTTCCATTCTACTTTCAAGAATAAATCTAAGAATCTAGATACTTGATTACATGCATGAATACTAAGCATTGTCAAGTGGCAAGCTCTCATTAGTGGACGTCTTGTTGTTACCTATCTTTGGACAAAACCTTCTCCCATCTACCAGGATTCAACTTAAATACCTTGCCAAAAAGAATCTCACCATGTGTGTACTCACCAAGATCCTTACGCAGGAGGAACACCCACTATACCACTTAAGAATGCTATGTTCATTATCGCATTTGTCAATGTTTTGGCAGGATATTTGTTGTCTGGATGCAGATGGATCACTGGTGGACGCTGCACTGCTTGCTGCAGTTGCTGCATTGGCCCATCGTATGCTCCTATTACCATTAAAATATTTCCAACTGTTGAGAGTTTCCTCTTGCTAATTGTTCAAGCACTGTGCCTTCTTCAGTAGCTCCGTATCCTAAGGTCTAGCCAATTATGAAATTTGTAAAATTTGGATTTTCTCATTGAATGTATAGTTTTTTTATTTTTCCTTGGAAGAATTGGTCCATTCATTATGTACATGATATGTGGTTTATGCTAATCTTGTCATTTGTGCATGCTACTTTAATATAGCTCTAGTATGCCTGTTCATACTTAATGGATGATCAATCAGAATTGGCTTAATGGGTTGACTGAATGCATTTTGTTATTATTGCAGTTCAACTGCCAGTTGTGACAATGTCCGAAGGGGGTTGGGTGATTCCTCTTAATGATAAAAATGGAGGTACACAGCAGGACAAGGATGATATGAAAGAGAATGATGAAGACCGGATTGTGAAGTCTAAGCAGCGATTGCAGTTCCGACCAGCGCCAATTGCACTCACATGTATGAAACACAAAAAGCATTTGCTTGCAGATCCGTCTGCAGAGGAAGAGAGTCTTCTGCAATCATCTATTACAGTTGCCACTGATTCATCAGAGAGACTTATTTCATTCTTCAAGCCTGGGGGTTCTGTTAGTGCGATGTCTGCAACTCTCCAGGTTTGTCTTGTAGTTCATCTCCTTGTGTATACCCCGCATGTGGTGGTTGTGGAAGGTCTGTGTTGGAAGGCCTTGGTCATCAAACCACTGTCAGCTCCAGTATACTTTGGTGGAAATGTCAGTAATCGGTGTAGAATGGAACTTGATTAGACAAGCATACATGTATCATCTTGTGTTATACTTTTTTCTAAATTTATTAGAGGATAACGGGGAAGCACGCACAGAAGTCTTGCATGACTAGCTAAGTAATGAGATTCATCACCATTTTTTTTTTGGATGCAGATTGCATTACGTTGGCAAAAAGGAGGTCCAAAGAAGTACAAGAGATACTTGATGATGCTCTTGCAAAAGTCTATGGTGACACAAGTGGGATGCAAGTAGAATAGGAGCCTTTCGGTTAGAATTTCTCATCAGAAAGTAATTTTCTGTATTTTAATGACAACTTCCACTAAAATATTTGGGGCCTTTCAGTAGGAATTCTCCTATTTTGTTGGTGTCACAGATTGGAGTCTTTTCCTTGATATGGAAGAGTACTTTGTAAAGGAGCAAGCAGGTTAGTCCAGAGGGTTACACAGACAACATTGTTTTTGGCATACCTGAAGTAATGAATGTAGATCTAAAGACAACCATTCTTAGATGTGGAACTCAGCAAAGGATATCATTCTTTTTAAGAAAAGGATACTCAGTTTGATGAGTAAATTGCAAGTTGGTGGTGGGTCAAGGGTTTGGGGGTTTCTTTGTACCTACGTTCATTGGGTCAGCATACTGCCTGCACTTCAGCAACAACAGCTGCTGCAACGACAACTATTGCAGCAATCCAAAGAGCAGCAACGAGTCACACAGCAGGTGGGTTTTCCATTCCCCTGTGGTAGTTGTACTCACCAGAGGTCTTCCGATTACGTTCTTGACTGTAGTATTGACATGCTTTTGTTTTAAATCTCTTGAAGGGCACTTTGTTATTAAGTGGTAGGGTAGGATTATGAGGGAACTGTGATTTAATCGCCAAGAAGCATGCAGGGATTATGGTATCATACTTTTGGATAATGGATGCCTAAAGGAACGTCTGCTTGGTTAGTCTTTCTGTGTCCCTCATTGGAAGGCCGTTTATTCAAGTGTGAGAATTTCAACCTTGAATGTAACTAAGTAATTTCCATTGCCAACTTCAACAGATGATAGACAAGATTTGATTGCATTTCAAGTATCTAACTACCTGTCAACCCAAATTACACTGAGTTGAGAGTCTTTCTGTGTTGCTAATTGGAAGGTCTTTCATTGAAATTTGAGATTGTGAACCTTAAACGTGACTAAGTAATCTCCATGGCGAACTTCAACAGATGATTGGGGGCAAGAGTTGAGTATTTGCAGTATCTAACTACCTGTCAACTAAATTTTTTCTCTAATTCGGGAGTCTATGTGTCTCCAATCAAATGAAGGGTATCAATGAAATATGAGAATGTCAACCTTGAATGTCAGTAGGTAATCTTCATCAACAGATGGTGGGGGGCCGCCTGCAGGAGTTTCCTCATTCTCTCTACAAATAGCTGCACTAATTGTCCTATGCTGCAAATGAGATACAATTTCTGGAAATTAGCTGCTCAATCTAAAGACAGATGTGTGATATATCTATCTATCTATCTATCTGCCAAAAAGTACATAAGGAAACGGAATAAATCACAAGTAATATTAGATGTGTAATATATCATGCAAGTTGAGGACATAAGCCAAGGATAGAATGGTTGTTTCTTCTTGGTGCAAGTGACCTTGCCGAAAGGACCTTTGGACGAATTATCATCTAGGGAAACATGTTGTGAAGTCATGGTCAAAATTTTCCCTGCATTCACCACGTTTTGTAATTTTGTTTGCATGTTTCTCATTGAGTGAACATGTTTCAAATGCTTCATTTTTGTTTCCTTTTGGAACTTCCAAGTCTTTCCTGTTATTACTTCTATTTGGGTATTATGTATTAGGTCTAGGTGCTCCACTGTTAACGAATTTGCTCATTAGATTGTGAATCGAGCTTGGATTCAGGGCTCTTTTATTCGCCTAAATCAGACAGGTATCCAAATGCCGTTTTCCAGGCGACAACAAGTTAGCAAGTAATTGTACTACATGCTTGTAATTCTGAGTATTGTGTTGAATTCCAAAAGGAGTTCCTGTCCATGTTGCAAGGGAATTGACCTGGGAAAGGCGGCTGCATCATTAAACCTTGAAATGATCTGCTTAAAATATGGACCCAAACTACTGCACTGATATAACTACCAGGATTCTTTCACAATGTGTCAAATTTAAGAAGGAAAGGGAACAATTGACATGGATTTCGTGTGTGCAGCTATTATTCCTGGCAATTAGGTGAGGACTTTGGCAGCACCGACACATTTGTTTATAGCGAGGTAAAATCTCAACTAGATTGCATCCTGATTAACTTAGTCCCATCTAGTCCCAGGTGTGTTCAGTGCAGATGAGGTACATATACTGCCTTCCTGTTTGCAGTTAGCTTATTGTAGTTCTGTGTATATTGGATGATTCATAAGACTTTGTATTGCACGAACTTTGGTTCTGAATCTTGTGGAGTCCTTGTCACTTTCTTTGAATTTCATTGTTGATTCTTGGTTTTTGTGGCTTATCTAGTGCTAGGTATTTTAGAAAGAAGGTTGTTACCTGGACTATTAGAAAGTTTCAGTGGAAAATGGTTGCAGCTGTGTTAGGACCCAACCCACGACATCTTGTGGAGTTGCAGAGCATTTGGCACAGCCAAGCTTTCTCTGAGTATGGACATCTTCCTCTCATAGCTCTCTTATGTTTACATTCTTTTATTGTCTTCATTGCCATGCTGGTTACATGGGCGCATGTTTAGCCTTGACTTGGATATTTCAAAGATATATGTCATTGGGTCAGCTACTCATAATTTGAATGCTGCCAAATTAGCTTCATTAGGTGACTTTCCAAATTAGCTACAATTGTAATGTTAATAATTCCAATATAATCTATGCTACTGGGTTAACCAATTGTGCAAAGCTCACAATGGTGGCTAGCAATGCCAACAACAACCGTCCTACAATCAATTACTCCCGGCTGCTCACGAAATTGAAGACGGAGTTGCCGGAGACGAGTCCGAAGAAATCACACGCCACGAAGAAATTCTATCCCACCGAGGCGCAACGGCGACTTTTGGATGTCTGCGGGTACAAGAATTTTTTAAATCCACCTAGATTTGACAGCGTGCGTGAGGTAAATGAGTTCGTGACAGAGCATGCGGACTATTCGAAAGGAGTTTGAAAAGAATTATGGCGGATTACTGTGTCCAGATATGTGTTTTAAATTATCATAGAGTTCTTTTTCCTTTTATATACATGTCAATTTTCTAAATGTGTTATGCTCTTCAGGTTATTTGAAGCTGTTTTTAAACTTGTTTCATATTCAATATGAAAACATCAAAGCAACCCTACCAGCTTAGAGAGCCAAGACGTTGCTGAAGACCGTTGTCTCGGGCAATTTGGCGCTACACCAAGTGTTTCGATTTTTTAACGAGTTTGGAATCACTGACATTACGGCGTGGTCTGATCTACCGTATGATCGCGCGGAATCTATACTATGTGCAATGAAGGAGGAAAACATGCAGACGCCAATCGATATAGTGGCCCCTATTCCTTCAATTTCAAATCCGATCCTCAGTACGAGGTTCGATGATGCGCCGGTTCCAGCTCCAGCAGGACCTTTCCGTCCAAAAAACGACAAGCGCGGTGCTTGAGCGTCTACACAATAATCTGCAGGTATAGCTCGTTTAATACGTCCATAATTTTGCATTTATATTTCATCGTTATATTGCATATAATTCTTAATACTAACAACATTGCATAATTAATAGTAGGGACAATGAACGAGTATATGTGGGTCAAAGCATATCACCGCACAAGCGATTGCTTCACAACGCCCGGTCTCCGCCTCTCAAGATGAGGGACGATGCTAAAGTATTCGTTCCATTCGCACAATATTTTGATATGGAAGTAATCTATATGACCTCATAAAAATATCTAGCCGATATGAAGGAAAAACAATTGATACGAATGTATCAATTGGCGCCTTTGCGAAATTATAATATAATGAGGGGCCATCCATCAACTGATCCTCTATATTAGATGCTTAAGAGAAAATCCACGAATATGTAATAAAATCGTCATCTTCTTGCTTTATACAAAATGTCCATCTTCACCTTTGTATATAACATTTATTTCCGCATTTGTTATTTTATACCTAATTATAATCATGATACACTTGCTACCGAGTTGTGGCTGCCTAACTACTTCATTGTGCAAGAGAATTCAATTTGTGGACGGTTCTAATTCGAGAAACAAAGAAGTCGGTGTTGATGAAGGGAGTTGCAATCATATGAATGTTTAGAAAGTTGTTTGTCTACATATTTTTATCATGTGATTTCGCTCATCAGAAAAGGTCCTTTGGCACATAGAATAAGATGGATTAGCCCTAGATTGGTAGTTTGCAACTCTTGTCTTTCGCCCTTTATATGTATTTACATAAATGTTGATGTCTCACAATTGAACATTGACATTTGGAGGACTGCCCAAGTTTGACATAGAAGATGCTATGATATTGAACAAGTCTGCTGTGGAGCGTGGATTACATTATGGGCAAGTTTACAAGGTCAGTGATGCTAGAGTCACAACTTACATACATGTTGTCAGATTTTAACTATTTGGCTGGTTGTGCAAGGATTTTTGTGTGTTGATGATTTGTACATGTGGTTGCAGTTAAAGACCATTGATTTGACAACCAGATAATGCATGGTTTGGGGACATTATTTATCTAGAGATATTCTGATATTTGGTAATCATATATTCTGATTCAAGTGGGCTTCAAAATGATTATTTAGGATAAATCAGAAATTATTAGATTTAGTTGCATTCAATCTTACTTAACTAGTTTAAATGCGTATGAAAAATTTGTGATAGTAGTCGGTATTAACTATATTAACTACATATTTTTTAAAAATTTTAAAAATTTTAAAAAATCATCAATTTGAGTTTCACTTTAGAATGACAAAGTCCCTTTCAATTGTAAGTGACAAAAATTATAACTTCAATGCTAATGAGGATTTTGTAATATTTTTTACTTCCAAGTTTATTACGTGCTTTATTGGCGGTTTCACTTTGAAAATAAAATCCAGTCAATTGCTTATTACTCAATGAAAGTGAACATATATATTGGATTTGAGACCTTGAAAATGAAGTGCACTCAATATGGGATTTGTGGACAAGTAGCCTTCAAAAATGCAAGTACAATAGTTTTTTCCGAAGTCGGGCGGGCGGCCAACAGTTTTCGGTCGGGTGCAGAAAAAACTGACGGGCAACTGCCCCTGACAAAAGATTCTCCCCCCCCCCCCCCGAAAAGTTGGTGGGGGGTTATTTAACGTCCTCCACCTAGATGTAGTGCATAGCACATTTGTAAATTTGAATATGATGTATGACACATTCACAAATTTGGATCAAGTGCATGACACATTTGTAAATATGAAAATGATGCATGACATATTTGTAAATCTGGATGTTGTGCATGACACATTTGTAAATATGAATATGACGCATGACATATTTGTAAATATGGATATGGTGCATGACATGTTTGTAAATTTGGATTTAGTGCATAACACATTCTTGGATTTGGGACCGGCGTATAACACATTCCAAAGATTTTGATGCATAACACATCCGCAGATATCGTTTGCATAACACATTAGCAAATGTGGTTGAAAACCGATGGGAAGGAAATAGGGAACGTTCCCAATGCTCGGAAGAGGATCCATGGCTCGGAGGATGACTAACGTCGTTGGAGCTAACTCCGTCCAAGGTTCCATCCGGTCTGGCAAGGTGCGGGCAACAGCGTGGGCAGGTCCAGAAAGTTATGGTTTGGGCATTGACACGTGGGCCAGGGGACGCGGATTCTTAGGCGCACAGAGCTCGATAGGGCTTCTTTAGCGTCCAACTTAAAGTATATAGTTGCAGTCACAAACATCTATATTCTCACTCAAGTCAACCAATATTGTCAAAATTTGGGCATAACCAGAAACTCCCTTGGAACTCAGAATTTGTAGTTGTGGTTACGAAGGAAGAAGTTGCGGGGCGATTTTTGGGCAAAACCAACCGAGATCCTACTGTTTCCAAGTCCAAGCAGTGAAATGTTGTGATCTTTCAGGTTTCTTCATTGATTTGAGGTATGTTTCAAGTTTTATTTATTGATTTCAGGTATGACAATTATGTTAGTTGTTGGAAGGTTATTTGGCATAACCAGTCGAGGTCCTGTTGTTTCCAAGTCCAAGCAGTGACATTTTGTGATCTTTCAGGTTTTCTTATTGATTGAGGGATGTTTCATAGACTCTTTTGAAATGAGAGGTAATTTTCCTGAAGTGTTGAACTTCAACTGGTTAATTCTCAAACTCAACTGGTTCATCTGTAACTAGCGGTCGGTTCTCCACGTTTAGGGTTCAGTGTCAAGAAAATAGTTATTTTGTGCCAAGAGCAGTATACATGGACATTTTTGGGGCATAATTGGTTGACATCCTAGTGTTGCCAAGTCCAACCGGTGACATGTTGTGATCTTTCATGTTTTCTTTGTTGATTTCATGTATAATTCATAGATTCATATGGTGAAGCGCTCTAGGTAGACACTCGATAGAGCATATCTCAACTAGCATTGTTGTTTGAGAGCGTGGTTTTTTGAAGAGCGAAACGAGAACTAGACTCAACCTTGACACACTAGATGCTTTAATGAGGTTAGGCTAAATGGGTTGGAGTTGAATTCATGGATTGGAGTGGCATTTTTGAATCTTGGAAAACCGCCACAAGAACCAACAAGCGTAGGGCATTGTCACTATAAGAAGTGGAGTTAGATGGTTGATTCTTAATTCTTCACATTGTATTGGAAGGATGTACCATGTAATTCATGCACAAGTTTAATATGAGTTTTGTATTTTATTTCTATATTCTTGGATTGAAGTCTTGGATTTGAACCAACCCTTCAACTGAAAGGCTAAAATTTGAGAGCCCTTCAATCTTGAACATTAGTTGCAATCAAAGCACTGCACCTTTCACCACAAGCAAGCATGCATGATGGCCATGGATGGTCATACATGTGACATGTCTACTATACAATGACTAACATCCCGTGGGGGATGGAGCTGGAGATTTATCTAGAGTTATGTTTGATAGTTGCGTTTTCTTTTTCTTTTAATTAATATTCTATTTAAGGAAATTGTAAAATCAGGTTTGAGGGGAAAAAATATTGTTCAATACAACAACAAAAAGTTAATAAAATCAATTCATAAGTGGTGGCGGTTGATGAACCAATCAACCAATCAAATGTCAAGTTTTTTTTCATGAAATTGTGATGTGTTAATGTGCATTCTCGATGTTCATAGAGTTTTTGAGAATATCAGTCAAAATCCTAGTGTTTCTAAGTCCAACCAGATACATGTTGCAATCTTTCAGTTTTTCTTCATTAATTTAAGATGAATTCCATAAATTCCTCTAAAATGATGGGTAATTTCCCTAAAGTCTTGAACTTCAACCAATGATTTCTCAAACTCAACCAGATCATCTTTAACTAGCAATCAATTCTCCCCGTTCATTGTGCATTCTTATGAAATATGAGCATATTCGTACATTTAATGTCAGCTTTGAAGGTTCAATCCATGTTTAAACGATTAAATGTTTATCATGATGATGATAATCACAAAGCACTACACCTTCCTTGCAAGCAAGCATGGCCAATGCATAGTCATGTCATACAATGCATGGTCATGCATGTGGCATGTACAATGATTATTAAGGTCCTTGTGTTGAATTTTTTCATAAAAAACTTCATGTAGTGTAATCATGTGCAAATCTTATTCATAAAGTATTTTTGGACATTTTATAATCATCAATTTTATAAATCAAAGCCATGTTTTAAATGACCAAAAGTAATCAAAACCTTCCATAATGAGCTGTCAATCTTTATATACAAAAAAAATAACAACAAGATAAACATGAAATATCTCCACTTCTTTACACAAATTAATAGATGTAGTTTTCTAATAAGATCCCCCAACTAGATTATATTGGGTAATCCATTTTAGATCATACAAAGATATAATAATAATAATAATAATAATAATAATAATAACCAAAAAATTTGCCAAAAGCTACACCACAATGCTTACTATGTTACGTGTTAAGTAAACTCCACATTTAGAGGTTTTTTTCTTATATGGCATAGTTATAGATTACCATTAGTTTATGATCATAATATTACTTAATTTAGCCATGGCATTATGTGGGCCATGGCTAAGATTCTCACCAATCTAAACTCACCAAAGATTTGAGAATCTTAGCACGGGGAGGTCACTTCATTGTCAAGTTGACACCACGTGCGGACAAAGTTTGCTACCCCTATTTTAAATGCCATACATAATTTTAAAATTTATGATATTTTTTCTACATATACATAACCATTGATAGTATCTTTTGTATATTTTCATGAAATTTTTAGTCATCTTTATTTTTTTAGTAAATTTTTTAGTTCAATTCTGTGTCATTCTAGTTAGAAACGGTATGTTTTATGAAAAAAACAAATCATCAAATTTAGTTACCACTTTTAACTATGTCATAGGTACTAGGTATATCTACTTATGAAAAAAAATTGATAAAATTTTGACCCATTTTGGTGGTGCAACTTACCAAAAGAAGATTTTTTTTGGTCGCACGTGGTGTTCAACTTGACAATGGAGTGATCTACCCGTGAATCTTAGCCATGGCTAACAAAACATCATGGCTAATTCGAGTAATGTCATGAAGCTTTTGAAAACAAAACTGGACTAGAAATAAGTAACAAAAGCTTGTAGGAGATCATGCTTCATTTGTCACGTGTATATGGCTGGAATCCAAGTTTACTAACACAACTGTAAATACTTTATTTTCATACTTTAGTTGATCACACTTACATATATTTTCCTACTTAAATGGTGTCTTTGGTCTTGATTGCGAAGTATACTAACTAATCAAGTGAACTACATTTGTAAGGTGAATTGAACAATTAAATTGCTTGAAAATACTTTAACAAGTATACAATTGAGAATATATATATATATGTCTAAAATTACTAACCTTTTTTTTACAATTATTGGTTTTAATGTTTTAATGTTCAAAGTCGAGTGTTCAGCGGTCATCTTAGATAACTTAATTGGATAAAACCGTTGCGAACCATCATGAACCATTGGTGTTGAGGTTGAGGTCATTTGGGAAAGGTGCTCAATGCTCATCTTAAATAACTTATAGGTATTAAACTCAATATAGTTGATATATCCAACTTGCAACGTAACAGACCACAATGTTGGTGTAAAATGTTGCCAACATACATACATAACGAGGTCACAACTTTCACCAACTTTCTAGACAATTTTAAAGGATGAATCATCTAATGTATTTGGGCTTCATCAAACACTTTTCTTATGCATATGCGTTTATTTGAGTGGTATATGGCAAGGCTAGTAGTTAAGAACGGACACCATAAAAACCCATGTTTTGATGATATTGGACTATATGCTCAAAACAAAAGGACATCGTTCTAAGTTCAAAACTTAACACAAGTGGGGAAGACCTTTGTGATCTTTCAAAGATCTTATAACTTTTGCATCTCAATGTGACACTTGGAACGAAAATCTTCATAATTGATGATAATTAGCCAAATAGGACAACTTTGCAATCTCGTCCAATAGTCAAATGTGTAAATGGAGTTAGAAGTGTCCGTTAGAGGCCTACATACCTTAGTTGGTGCATAGCCCTTAACCCTAAAGCCCTCAAGCTTCTTCTTTTTGCTACGATTATTACCACCCACCAATCATTCTTAGAAAGTGGAGGGAAACCAAAGAGTGATGGCAACATAGCATGTGTGCATACAAGGACTCGAATCAATGATTGGTGCTTAAATGCCAAAGTTTGTAAGGTGCCTTGTAGTGTGGGTTGCATTAATTGTTTTTTCTTGGTTGGAAGCCTCAAGGGAAAAAACATGGGGTCTTTGGGCCCATATTGTTTCCACGATGACTACACTGATATGTGCAATTAGATCGGTCCATGCTAATTTATCCACATTCCACACTATTTTGAATACTTATTATCATACTAACAAAAATAGAAGTAACATGGTTTGACCATCATGGTTGCTATACGGATTAACAATCAAAGTTATGAATTTTTGTAATTTGGTGTTGAACTATGGTGATTTACATGAGTGGGCAACCCTTTCACGAAGGCAACCTAATTGCGCACATGAGTTTTCACAATAAATTGTGCCCCACATTACAAATTTCCACCCATTAATTTTAGTTAGTAGGAGGATTTGGTGTATGATTATTACCGCCTACCAACAATCAAGTCTTCTTAAGAAAGTGGGGGAAAACCAAAGAGAGATGGCAGCACAATATTTGTCCATGTGCGGATTCGAACTGTTGACCGGTGCTTGATTGCCAAAGTTTGTAGTTGCAGCAAGGACTCCCAGAATTGGGAGCTTTCATTCCTTTTAGGGTTGGGTGCCTCGGAGTAGGTTGCGATTGAAGTTCGATTTGACATTCTGCGCCAAAAGTTGGCGCGATTGCTTTGAATGACTCGTGGGAGCAACATCTGTGACGTTTCGAAGAAGCAACTGTAAGATCTTTTGGCACAAACAAACAATGCTGCATTTCATGACCTCATCATCATCGTTGGGTACAGCGCCCACAAAGTCATCTTGCGTCTCCTCAAATGCGCAACTTCAACGTCAACAATGCCACAGATGATGGTGCTGAGGAAATTCGTCGCTCGAGAATTTGGCACCCGATGGAGTTCTTGCTGGTGAGGTTGTGGTCGTGGAAATGCAATCCGAAGGACGAGTAAAAACACTTCCAGATTGCATGGGGGGCTCCAAACTAGGATCTATCTCCAGCCCATGGGTTATGGTGCACTTGGATGTGAGCAGGATGATGATGATGCTTTGTTGAGGTATTTCTCACAATCTTAGGTTTCTGAATTGCTCCTGTATCTCTGTATCTGCCTCTCTCTCTGCAATAGCACTCTTGAGTTGAGGTGAAAGACGACATTTTGTGTGTTTCACAGTGTTGTGCAGGTTCCTTTCTACAGTGTTTCTAGGTTTGTAGTATGTAGTTGACTTGGTTCAACTTTTGTGCCAAAATTGTGAGCTCTTACTTGGCATCATCACTGTCATCTTTGTGTTATGTTTCTCTTCTCTTTCTGATCTTGGATACTTCTAAGTTGAGGCGTTTTCAATGCACATGTACATGTCCATCATCATTGAGGTTGGAAGACCTAGTTCTCTCATGTATTTGCCCCTCTTGTGTTTGCATGCTTTGTTGTTTGTACAGCTGGTTGCCCAATTCTGGGTGAGTTTTTCAGCACATGTATTTATTGGCCACTTTCCATGTCACGGTTTACAATTCCAAAAAATCTGCTGTGGGTTCTGACTCTTCACCCTTGGCTGTTGTTGAGTGAAGGTGCGCTTGTGAGCTGGTCTTTTTAAACCACTGATAACCACGAAGGAATTGCGTGCGGACCTGCATAGGAGTAGAGTATTTGGACTGGCAAATCCTGGTTGTACTGTGTATTCAGATTGGGGGATATCCTTGCATGCACATATTTAAGCATAAGATTGGGCTTGCAAAGCACCAGACGATCAACCATTTCCAACTGTTCATGCAGGCTCAACTACTTACGAAGTTCCTCATCAAATAGAGGTGAGCAGCTTCATATTCACTATTTTTGTACCACAGGATTGTGGATCCTTTTGTTGTTGTTGCTGCTGACTTGTGCTTTCGTTTTCTCAATGTATGGATGATAACTTTATGTTTGGATCTAGTGTAATCCAGATATGGAGAAGATGAAGATGCGGCAGCAGGTGCTCCTGGATGACTTAAAACCCGAAACTGGCTCCCAATCGTCTCCCACCATTGCCGTAAGCCACGATTTTCTTAATCTCTTGATGGTGGCCCCCGGGACACTTACACCCTGAAGCTGATTGTGCAAGGACTGAGGACTAACTACAGTTTAGTCTTGAGTAATCTAACATTTTGGCATTTAATTTTCTTCCCTACCTTAGGGTTTTTCCTTATCTCTCCTGGTTTCTTTATGTTGAATTTGAGGTCTTAGTACACATTCTATAAACAATTTTGCTACAGTCTTCTGGTGACACTAGAGGTATTCTTTCGAATGCAAGTCTTGCAACCTAAGTATGTGAGAAAATTGCAAATCTGCTTGTCATAGGTTGGACAAGCTGTTTTGATTGTATTCAATCACAGGATACAATAGCAACAAGTTATTGTCTTCATCACTTGGGCGTAATGTACATGGGTCTTGATGGTGCAGGATTATGAGGAGGTGGAAGAGGAAGATGTGAAGGGTCCCACAATTGCAGATGCCCTTCAAAAGCTCCTGAAACAAGTGCGCCTTGAGAGGCAATCGCATGTCAAGGTACCTATTACTTTCAATTGTAGCATTTGAGATCAACTCTGAGAGTTATGAAAGTCTATAAATATGCAATTTGTGTGTGCGCGTGGAAATTGCTATGGTTGCATTGTTGGAATCGGCAGCCTTTAGGAGTCTGTTTCACCTAACAGGTTTGGTGATGCAGATGCGCATGGATACAAACAAAGAGCGTTTGAAGGAATTCACAGACAACCTTGCAAGTCTGGACATGAAACGGAAGGAGATCTGGGAAGTAGAGGAACCATCCGGTCTTGTTTTACTTTGTAAGAAAGGTTACCAACTTCTGAGCAGCATGAATGGCTCTGACAGTTCTGGGGAGAGAGATGGGAGATCAGGGATGCTGGAGTCGAGTGGGAATGGAAAACCTATTTCCATCATCTTTGGAAGCCAAATAGGTGGTAAGACTCCTCTTCGGCATACGAAGCTTGTCAAAGTGGAGAATGTGCCACGGTACACGACATGGATCTATCTAGACAGGTGAGGTGGCGACTTCCAAATCATATGGATCTATAAACTTCTATTATGATCAAGGGTATTAGGGTTATCCTTTTAACTCAATGGGACTTCTTGTTGGGGAGTTGGTCCCACTATAATTTTTCATTGGTTGTTTTACATACAATATCAATAATTTCTTTCCACTTGTGGTCCATGCTCAGGGAGAATGTTAGGGATTGGAGACCAACCTATTTTGATTAATTGAAGTCCAAACTCATTCTAGCACCTCTTGGCATACTAAAATGAGTTTAGGAACCTGATAATGAGTTAATGAGTTTAATGAGTTTAGGAACAATGAATTTAATAAACTGATACAGAATGTTCTCTGTTCAAACCTCCACACTGCCTCCAAGCATGCAGCAAAAACTTACTGAAAATGGAAAGCTTTGTATGGAAAACAACATACTCCTCACCAAAAGTCTATTGAGCTATAGGATAATTCCATTGAGGGCATAGAAAATAGTGATTATGGTGGAAATGGGTTGCAGCAGAAGGTACTTACAAAGTGTCAGCTGAGTCTGTTTTTTTTTACAAACAAGCATAGAAAATTGTCTCCAAGCATTTTAACCCAGATTTTTCAAACGACAGTGATTGTTCATATAGATTAATCTTGTGTGGCTGGTGGGATGCTTATCTCAGAAACCAACGCATGACAGAAGATCAATCTGTGGTGGGTCGCCGTCGAATCTACTATGACAGTGATGGCAATGAAACATTGATCGCCAGTGATAGTGAGGAAGAGGATCCTGGGGATGATGATGACAAAGAAGAATCCAAACATGACTTTACAAAGGGTGAAGACTCATTGATATGGTACTTTACACATATATATACTCAACATTGCAAACATAGAATGATATTTGCATCAAGTTCTCATCTTCAGAAAAACATATGAGCGTTTTTTTGACTATATATATATATATGCTTGCATATAATCAATGACTGGAAGATGGAGTAGAGTTTGCCTGGATTCTGCCGGTCTCTGCGATTCTTAGCATTAAGATTGGTGTAATCTAGAAGGGCTCGAAAGACAAGACCCTGTTGCATATTGCCGACATCCCATTGTTTTCTTTTCAAAATAGAGCTAATAATGGAAAGGTCTGCTTCCAAATTATCAAATAGTTCTCTTCTTGAAGTCCTAACGGGTGCACAAAGTGTCATAGGCTTCTATTAGCAATGGCTTCTCTATCATAAATCTCAAATAGGTCTCTGACAAGTGGCTTGGATGCAATGACCTGGTTATTGGTAGTCCTTGTGGTTTAGGAAGCAAAAATTTGCAAGAGACTGCATCCTGAAGTTTCTCCACCCCAGCTTCCAATTGACTCTGGGTTGTTATTGCCACAGGATGGCTATTCAGGAGCTTGGATCGGATACAGTGGTTATAGATGAGCTGTCTGACATGTTGGATATTAGGCGGGAGGAGATTGAGG
This sequence comes from Polytrichum commune, assembly GCA_950295325.1. Classification (NCBI taxonomy): domain Eukaryota; kingdom Viridiplantae; phylum Streptophyta; class Polytrichopsida; order Polytrichales; family Polytrichaceae; genus Polytrichum; species Polytrichum commune. Next base: position 19,827,793 of record OX485805.1, read on the forward strand.
TATCAACAAAATGTACTACATTATGATGAGAAGCTTGCTTTCACCTTGAGTGAATGTAGTGCATCGCTGGAGCTCTGCCTATGGTGTATTTTGTTTGGTTATGTAATCTGTTAAGCATAAATATGGAACTTTCTTTTTACTTTGTACACAGGCTGGTTCTTCAACTTCTGGTCTTATTTCTATTTTTATTATAATTCTCTTGTTTGTTTTCATTCCAGGCAAGGTATGATAGTCTTCTCAAAGTATCTATCAAAAGAACTGAAGTTGGGTTGCCACCAATGCAAGTTGTGGGGGCTTCAAGTACTGGGAAAATATCTCCACAAGGCAGGAGGAAAACCTCCACTAAGGAGCTTGCACGAGAAGCTGCCAAGGAGGCCAAAGAATCTAGGAGAGGATCCTTCAAAGATGTACTGAAGGATTCTGAAAAAGAGATAGTCAATGGAGACAGTGCTCTTCAAATCGTGTCTGTTCTAGAAGCCACCTCCTCTGTGCTAGCCATCAGGGAGGAAGACAAAGTTGAACCAATTAATCTTCTCACTGCTATGGATTCCTTTGACAATCTGTTCTGCAGGCGTTGTTTGGTAAGAATATGAGCACATTTTACTTCATTCTTCAGTAGGGTGGATCCAAATCTTATACGATTGCTGTAATCATTTTAAGGTAGGCATGTGTTGAGTTACTTTTGTCTCTGTACCCACTTCTCGTAGGATATGAAACATGCAATTAGTGCGAGATAATTAGCAAATCCAAATCCTGTGGCCATTTGCCTCATAGGTTTTGGAGCAAATATGAATATCATATTCATTATCGTGCCCATCAAATGGACGTACAGGTCCCCCCAATTATATTGAGCCTAGAATGGTTAGCATATTCTGAGCACATCGTCCAATTCATATTAAACGTGTCTTTTTGGTGTTTGCTCTTAGATCCACACCTAACCACAGACCACTCAAATATAGGTGTCTAGATTATTGCTATGTTGGATTTAGGCATGTCTACCTTAGGGTTACAATTAAAGTTGTAACTATTTGCTCCCAGAAATACATATTTAATTTCATTGCTGTAGTAAACTGAAACTGTCATTGCATGTCCCCAGGTATTCGACTGTCGATTACATGGCTGCTCCCAAGCCATAGTGCATCCAGTAAGCATTGCGCCAGAGTTTCCTGTTCCTTATGCTTCTATTTTTGTTTTACAGTGTTCTGTGCCCTAGGTCGTGGTTTGGTTTTCACGACAAAGCAGGTCTATGATATTGTTCTTCAAGAGGAACTTTGGAACCACTTACAAAACCTGCGATGTATTTTCTGATCCAACTTTACAGAAACTTCTCTGAGCCTAGAGGGTATTTCTGCAGAGTGAAAGGCAACAACCATGGACTGGTGCAGAAGAAAAGCAGAACAATCCTTGTGGTAGACATTGTTGTCTCCTGGTAGGTTGCATTTAATCTATTTTGAAGTTATTGCATAGTTCAGCAAGTAAGGGTTGCATATGTTCAGTTGTAGACAAGTCGAATCTTTTTGATGCTTTCCCAGTTGTTCTTCTGAACAAGGGTGTGGGTTTTGGCATTCTTTTCAAATGTGGGAATATTTTTGCTGCAGTCTGAACCCAGAATCCACGAAAACACTATCACCCAGGGTGATGTCCCTCTACTCAAAGATGTTGAAGCCGCAGAGAAAGAACTTTCAGCAAGCCCTGAGCAAGATCAATCCCTCATTGAAGACAATGAGGTGGTTTCTCAGAGGAGATCTAAACGATCGAAGACCTCCAGCAAAGAAAGGTCATCCTCATCTGATTCACAGGCATTGGCTGCATTAGTGATAGAAGAACCACTGAACTCCCTGCAACTTGCAGTGACGGGAGTGGAGCAGACGGATATGGTCATGAAAGAAAAAAAGTTGGACAAGCGGTCAAGTGCCACAAGAAAGTCACTCTCTCGGCGTGTAAAACGGCTGGCACCTCAGGGAGACATAGCTGCATTCCTGAAGCCCCCCACAAGCCAGGAGGAATCCATTGCCTCTCCTGAGAATGAGAATGAAGACCTGTCAAGAGATGAACAACGTGCCTTGAAGGTAGTTCAGTCTCTTGAAAAGTACCTGTCACCATTTATAATAATCTCATATTGCACTGAGACTTCTCTGGTTCTGAACTCGCCACTTTATTTCTTTAACTTGGAGGAAATTTGTCTTTGTACTGGTGCTCCTTTATTGTCATGGTTTTCTGTGCAGATGTGGATTGGTATCTTACCGGGTGACTCTTGCTCATATCATGATAACTGACAGATTGCTATATGGTATTCACAAAATTGAGGGTAGTCAGCTCAACAAATTGCATCATTTCTGTATCAGGAAGAGGGAAGCTCTAATTTAGAGAAGGTCAATAAGCTTCAAGGAATGGTCCAGAGCAAGCTTTCTGGGAAGAGGTCCCCTGCACCAAAAGATGAGGATGTCGAAGGTAGTGATCAGCATGAAGGGGATGTGGCAGCTGATTGTGAAGTTTCAAAGGTCAAGAATGAAATAGTGCCTGTATCTGAGTTGGATGGCAAGGAGGAGCGTATACCATTACTTGAGAATGGAGGAGCACCATCCAACATTGTTAAAGTGGAAGTTGGTCTGGGGTGGAGTGAATTGGAGATGGGCTTGTATGAGAAGGGTTTGCAAGTCTTTGGGAGAAATAGGTATCAATTTTCATATCACAATTTGAATCAAAACATACCAATAGCTTCTTGTGTAAAATCTTCAACATGTGGGCATTCACATAATCCCTACACTCTAGCGTATATATATTGCACCTTAAATTAAGAAGCAAAATAAAAATAGGGACTTCCAGTGAATATGTGCATTGTGATTGGTAAATGTGCTACAGCTTGTTCTGCTGAAAAAATGAATTGAATGGTGGGCTTGGATAAACAGTTGCCTGATAGCACGCAATATGCTCCAAGGCTTGAAGACGTGTGCAGAGGTGGACACATATTCCCGGGAACTAGATGCAGCTGGACAAGGACCTGATGGGGTCCGTCGCTTTGCTGACAGTCTGGTGTGCTTGCAACTCTCTTCTCTTCATTGATTTCAAGTATTTTTCTTTATTAGAGTTAAGCTTCAACTCAATGGGATTTTTGGTCAGGAGTTGGTCCCCTATGATTTTCCATTGCCGGTTTTGCACACCAGATCAATAATTTCTTTTCACTTGTGGTGCATGCTCAGAGTTAGTGTTTGAAAAAATAGCAACCTATTTTTGGTTCATTGAGGGCCAAATTCCTTTTGGCACCTCTTGACATGCCTACATAAATTTGACCAAGCATTCTTCAGAAACTTCACACTACCTCCAAGCATTTTTCAGAAACTTACTGAACATGGAAGGTCTTGTATGTAAAACGACCAACTCGCAACCAAAAGTCATGCTGAGTTAGAGAATCTATATTGTGCTGTACAAGTTTTGCACCAGATGAATGGTCATCTTGACATTTACGGTCAGTAGTTTTGCAGATGTCAGTTTTGGAACAGCTTTTGACAAGTGTTATGGTGGTGTTAAATCAGGATATTGAGGCAGCGACTCGAGCACGCTTATATGGTGGTCGACGTAAAGGCAGGGTGCGGAAACTGAAGTACACATGGAAGTCAGTGGCGCGCCCTGTACTGCGAAAAAGGATGGCTAATGGTAAGGATCAGCCATGTCGACAGTATACACCTTGCAACTGCCTATACACTTGTGGAAAGCAGTGCCCATGCCTACTCAATGGAACTTGCTGTGAAAAATATTGTGGGTGAGTCATCATCTTCCTAAATTCTATTCTTACATTGCTATCTTCCAGTGTGCTTTTGCGATGCTTGTCTGATCATCCTCCTCAGTCCAACAATGAAACTAATACTTCATAATTGCGGGACTGTGAAGAAGCATTTTTACATGTTCTGATGATGATGATACTCAAGTTTTTGATGTATAAACTTGGGAACTTGAAACTGCAGGTGCTCCAAGAACTGTAAGAATCGATTTCGGGGCTGTCACTGTGCAAAGAGCCAGTGTTGCAGCCGCCAATGCCCATGTTTTGCTGCAGGGCGTGAGTGTGATCCAGATGTGTGCCGCAACTGCTGGGTTGGGTAAGCCTCTATGCATATGCCTTGTTAAGATTGATCTTCCATCAATTTGTTGTGTTTTTGTGGCAGTATGCTACAGATGCAGAAAACCATACAATGTTATGTGAATTTTTGAAGCTTTGTTTAGAAGCTGAAGTATGCTGGTTCCAAATGTTGTTTTACCTTTATGTATAAGTTATTTCTGGGCTTGTTCACAGTGTCAAAGCCAGGAATGTGATTTCTTTTTGAGCCAGGTACTTGTGCCAGTTATATTTCTAACTAAGTTGGGCCTGCTTATCAGTTGTGGAGATGGCAGTCTGGGTGGACCACCACCACGAGGGGATAATTATGAGTGCCACAACATGAAACTAATGCTCAAGCAACAACAGCGGGTAAGATTTGTTTTTCCTATTTCAAGTTGCCAGTTTGCATCTGCATCTGATGTGGAGGTTATTGATAAGATGGAAAGGATTAGCGGGATCAGTAGTGTCAGAATTCCAGTGTTGCTCTTCTGTAACTAGGTATCTAAAGGTGTAAACAAATATCAGTGTTTGTGCTTGATTTCTCTTTATTTAGTTGTGCTATCAAAGAATCTAATGTAGAGTTGCTCACACAAATCTTGTGCAGGTGCTTCTTGGGAGGTCAGATGTGGCAGGTTGGGGGGCATTCTTGAAGGTAGGAACTGTTTTCTCTCGGCTATTTGCATTGTGAAGACCATTACTATTAGATTATTTGGGTACATATCTTAAGTTGAGTCACTTGTGACAAATTTGTTCATCGGCACACACAGGTTTGCTACAGGATGGCATTGTATTTGAATGAGTTGCTCTTCCATTTAGACCTCATTGGAATATAATTTTCTTCTCTTCTAATGTAAGTGGATATTTTTTGCTCATTTAAATGTGTACATGCTCCTCAGAGAGTCTGTTGATATGAAATATGATAGCCTTGCTTGAATTATCATCCAGAGTCCTGTGAGCAAGCATGAATACCTTGGGGAGTACACAGGCGAGCTCATTTCTCATCGGGAGGCTGACAAACGAGGGAAAATATATGACCGTGAAAATTCTTCATTTCTTTTTAATTTAAATGACCAGGTAAGTCTTACAACTGCCGTGCAGGTTCACTATGAGCATTAGATTATCAAATCAAGGGTTGCATTTGTTAAAGAATTGTCTCGTTATCAGGATGTTTGTGTTGCAGTTAACATCAGCTTACATTTTGTTCCTTGTTTGCAGTATGTTCTGGATGCATGTCGAAAGGGAGATAAACTCAAATTTGCCAACCATTCTCCACAACCCAACTGTTATGCCAAGGTACTTCTGAATTATGTTATACCTTTTTAAACCACAGTAAATAATACAGAAGAACTGGTTCCTTGATAGTGTACTTCTGATAGGTACTTTTAAATATTAGAGAATTGAAAAATGAAAATAAAGATACATTCCTGATTGCGTTCCTCACTTTTTTGTTTGAAACAACAGGTGATTATGGTCTCTGGAGACCACAGAGTAGGAATTTTTGCGAAGGAAAAAATCGCTGCAGGAGAGGAACTCTTTTATGACTATCAGTATGAACCTGACAGAGCACCTTCATGGGCTAAGAAGCCTGATGACCCAAATCATAAGCGGGATAGTTTGCCTAGCACCAGTGGGCGTGCGCAAAAAGCTGCGTAAAATTCTTTCAACAGTCTTATTGTGGAAAGAAACATATGAGGAAGACATGAGTTGTATCAAATGGAACTCAAGATACTCAACATGAAGGACACCAGGCTTCTTCATTTCCACTCCAAATCTTCAGGAAATGCTGATTGAAATTGCATTATCTACTATTGGGCTGAAGAATGGTGGGCATCCATGTTGATGAGTTCCTTGTATTTTTTGACAGCAGTCTATGGTTCGATTTCAAGGACAGTAGAGTACTTTCTGTAAAATGCAGATAGACTGCTTACTGCTCAGAGACAGGGAGAAGAACCCAATTTGTTGGGTCCCCTGTTACATCATACAAATTTAAGCTTTACTGTATCAAAGTCAGCAAGGTGCTGTAGTTTTATCAAGAAAAAGTGACAAGAGCAATAGAAACTATTGAATCTGCAGATTGTCACAACCATTATCTGCATCAGATTGTTCCAAGGTGGAACTACTGCAATTTATCATATTGGTGCAAGGTGGTTCCCTAAGTTACACTGGAAACTTTTGAAAAGTTTCATTTGTGTTACCCTCCAAAGACTTGGGAGAATGTAATTGACAAGGTAATATGTTCAGGTCACCGACATTGACTTTCCAAAGAAACACAAGGTACACTTTAAGTCGTGTGACCTGGCAGCCCATACAAGTATTCAATTTGACCAACACATTTTATGGCCCTTCTTCATGAGTTGGATTCCATACTGACACTTTAATATGATGCTGTGATGAATAAGAATTTTCTTTTGCAAGCACATTTTTATGTCTCTGCAATGGTTACTATGCCTAGCCTTTGAATTACTCATTGCACTCACAAATGTGGCTAAAATTTATATCATAATATCTTGGTGTGCAGATGTCATTCTAGCATTTTTCTTTGTGTGTAAGAAATAGTGCATGTAATGTCACTTGTCAACTTATGTTACATTCCATGGGCTTCGAGTATATCCTCTACTATCATAATCTATTTTGGGTAGTTTCACAAAGTGTATCGCGGGTGCCTAACTCATCATTTGAGATGTTTGGTACTTTTACACCAGGTATTATATAGAGTACAGTGGTTTATTTAGTGCAGCTTACCATGACACAGAGTTACTTATGTAAATTAGAGAAATCGTCACAAGAGTGCTATAATGTCGAATTTAAAATAATGGTATGAAACTAGAGCAAATAAATGTAGAGTGCAACCTGATTAATTTCAATAATTAAAAGCAAACTCAATACTATCCTGGACTTTCCTATGATTTATATTCTAGAAATATTGTGACGTCAGAAAGTGTGAGTCGCACAGATGCACCCATATCATAATTTGAGTGACCTTTCCGTAAGTAGTTTGAAGAGTGACACTAAGGGCCACTTCACACACGAGCCAAGAGCCGTGACCGTGAAATTGTGAGAGCCCAAAAGAAAGTGTCCAAAGGCCATCCCAACACACCTCCAAAATCATGTAGTGTGGTCACGGACCCTCAAGTGTAGTGTGAAGTCCTATGTGACCGGGCCCTCAACCAAATGCTATTTCAATACATTTCCATTCATGTGGGTCCTCACACATGATTAAACAAAATAAATCAACGGTCGTGAGCATTCACAATGCCATGATCTCCTGGTTTTGCGTTAGGCCTACCTCCAAGAGGTGGTTTTTGGAAATAGTCCAAGTGACCATGAAACATAATCCATTCGATGCCATGTAGAAATCCATGTAGGCTTTACATCCACCTTGCATTCACATACTCCGTCGGTTCCTCAGGTGTAGTGTGAAGTGAACTTGGACCGGCTCCGTCTTTTCCACCCATGAGAGTGCTTGAAATGTACTAGGGACGGGCTCTTAGTCTCGTGTGTGAAGTGGCCCTGATGCCCCCTCCCCACTTGACATTAGCAAATAACCAAAGACTTCCCTAAAACTCAGGTAAAGCTCCCTCGGTTATAGCGGACACGTTCGGCCATCCCAATGCACCTACAAGAACTTGCTTCGGAGATTTCCAAGTAGGTTTTAGTTAAGTAGCTTTCACACATGTTCATTGTTTTATCTACCAACCAATGAATGTTGGATAGTTTTTGTCCCATCCCCAAATGCCTTAATACTTACCATCGGTTGTTGTTAATGGAGCTCCTCATGCCCTCATAGTTAAAGACTAAAAGCAACCAGTCACAAGAGCGGGAGGCAACACTTTTAAAGGTCCTACATTCTTGCCTCATGTCTAGGTACCGATGGGAGGGTCGGTAGTTTTAGCTTAAAACCTCCACTTCTAAGCCATGCCACATCATTTGCCAACTAGGCTCGACACTAGATAATGTCGATGGTGTGAACGCTCATTTTTAAGAACCTACTCTTAGGCTTAGCTAATGTCAAGTGGGGAGGGGGCATGAGTACGATAAAACAGCCTAGTTCCCCTGGAAAATGCACTGTCCTGCTTTGCTTTTCTTTTCGCACTAGCTTGTGAATCCAAAACTGACCTCTCATCATGCCGTTTGACAGTGACTAGATTTTTGATGAACGGAAGCCCTGCCCTGCCCTGGCCCCTTCCCTTCCCTTCACCCACTTGTGCCGCTGCCAAATTTGAGTACAAGTGAATGTAGCAGGTGACCAGTAGTACAAACGGTTGAGTCCATGATGGCCTATCTCAACTGTGGTACCTGTTTCCGCAATGACAAGCAGATGATCGGCCATCTCATAACAGAAGAGTAAGAAAAGGGAAAAAGTGAACGTTGGAGTTTTACCCGTGTGAATTCGAATCCGTCGGCCTACCCTGCTCAAGAGTGACTCCCTTTGGTGCAAGTTAGGGTTTATTTGTCCACCTTGTGGTAGGTGGGCTCTTGTTAAATATCCGTTGATCAAAACTATAATGAATATGATACATATTATGAGTCACACGATTGATCCATCTCATCTGTGGTACATGTTTCCGCAATGACAAGCAGATGATCAACCATCTCATAATAGAGGAGTAAGAAATGAAAAATGAACGTTGGAGTATTACCGACATGAATTTGAACCCGTCAGCGTATCCTGCTCAAGAGTCCCTTTGGTGCAAGTTAGGGTTGATTTGCCCACCTTATGGTAGGTGGGCTCTTGTTGTGTAGTAGGCTAAGTACCTGTTGATCAAAACTATAGTGATTATGATACATAATATGGGTCACACGATTGAACTTATTTCCACACTAAACACATTGCGGACAATATTGTGGGTGCACATTTTTCTCCAATCTGGGTCATGTAACATTGTAGCTCCATGCCATTGTAGTAGTTTGGTTGGTTTGAGAATAGTGTGCATTTGACTATGAGAAGGAGGTGGGTACATCACGCTTTCTTTACTTAAAATTACACAAAATCTTCATTTTTTATTTTATTTTTCAAACTGATTTGTGTCCACGTGTCAAATCCAAGTTCAGAGACGCCCAAATCGAGCTCCAAAACTTCTCGGGGTTGAATGGAGACTTCGAATACTTGGAATCAGTGCCCGGGAAGTTTTTGGGCATAATCGGTCAAGGTCCTAGTGATTCTGAATCCAACCGGTTACATGTTGACATCATCTTCCGCTTGTGCTCTCATTCATTTGAGGAGGTATATATTCTTCTACAGATTCCTCTAAAATGATGGGTAATTCTCCTCCTGAAGTCTCCACCTTCAACCGGTTACTTCTCAAACTCAGCTAATTAACCGCCGGCTCTTCCCGGACATATACTGTATAGCTCGGAATCACCAAACGATATCTAGCTAGTGAGCACGAGGCTTGTAAGTTGATTGCGCTCCCTCCAAGAGAACAAAGATGAGGAAATCGAGGTTTCGCCAACAGGAATGAGACAAAGTTTCTCACACAAACGGAATCTAATGCAACTGATGATTGGCGGCGGCCGAGTCCCTGGTAAGATAAATTAAGTCCCTGTATATGATGTGCTTTGAAGCCGGCCTTTAATTTCGTGTCTGCACCAGAGGCACGTGAAGGGACAGAGGAATCGAATCAAAGAGGGGAGGAGAGCGTCTATCAACTGAAAGAGTTATGTGGACAACTTGACATGTCTCATGGGTGCTGCACTAAATATTGGTACGGTGTTTTTTAAGTGTTGTATGGTATTGCATGACGTCGCTATGGTAACTTTTCCGATGACACTTCTTATGAACAAGTGATCAACTATTGTCATGCATGATGGGTGAGTTCATCTGTTGGCCCAAAACCCTTCCTTCTCTTGTCAACAACTTGTGATGGAATGTTGTCATAGATGATTGAAATTTAGATGAAATATCACTTGATGTAAGTGAGAGTAATTGAAACACTGTAAATTCATAATCCTTTCCAAAAAATTTACAAGGAATGAAAAATGATGATGAGTGAGCATTTAGTGTTGGTGACACTACGGAGCAGTTTAGAATTAGTCTTAATTAGTATTGAACAAGATGATTAGAATTGCTGACACTAAATATCATATTTTAGTGCGGTGCTCGGTATTTAACATACTAAGTAACTCATGATGTCAAACCATGCAAGTCGTGATCCTAGTCCTCTTCACCTTTCACCCAACTACGAATGAAGCGGCACCTACAATACGTGAACTTGTCAATGGGGCATCACACCAAATTCTGACATCATAGTGAAAATATGTGCAATTCACCGATGGATCGTTGGAAGGTTGAGATAAGGGCGAGCTTGTAATTTGTGTATTGTAATTGGTTTTCTAGCATGTCTTCCAACCATCCCAGCAGAGTATAGTAATTTTAACCCTCTAAGGTCAAAGAAAAATCGCTCAGAATCGTCTACAACAATTCACTCCACCTCATAAACTCATCAAAGATTCTTTGGCACTTGTTATAGTAGATATGATTGTAAATGTGGAAAATTCGTACAAGTAGGATTATCCACATACGTTTTTAGAAAGATTCTAATGCAAATGTGTATGTTAGTTTTGTTGGGCAGTAGTGAGTAGATGGGGATTGGAGTCAGACAACTCTTGAGGAAGAAATGGGCTAGACAATCCATGAACATATTGTGCACATGAGTTAGACACCTCCCAATGGAAGATCTTTGCGTTGGAGTTAGACGGCTCCAATTGGGAGTTAGACATCTCCCTCTGGAAGATCTTTGTGTTGGAGTTAGACAACTCCTAGCAGATGGATGTTATTCAATGGAGTTAGATAACTCTCAATGGATAGATGAATCAAGTTGGAATTAGACAATTCCAAGTGGAAGATTGTGATCAAGCCAAGAAAAGATCATACAATGAAATGATCTATGTATATAGATAAGGAAACTTGGGTCTAAGTTTTAGTAAGACTTGAGACTTCTAAAAGTATCTCTTAGATACTATGAATAAAGAAGGATAAGACTAGAAGTCCCTTTGGGGATATATAAGAGAGAGCTCGGGTGAGGAGAGGGGATCTATCTTTTGCCTCCCTCCTATGGTTTTTATAATATAATGTATTGAAAGTTCACATTGGTATCATGGAGTGTGATTGTTCTTGTATTGAGGTACGCGACAAATGTGGCTTTAGAGGATTATGATTCGTGGCTACCATGTTTGGGGATCCAATAAAAACCTACCCATTGTACGTTTTTGGTTGATCTATCCCAACTTAATATCACTAGACAATGTCAAGGTCTTTAATGTTGAAATCTCGGGGAGTCAAATCTTTCAAAAGTAATTCAAAGTTATAATTTAAGGCTTCGCAATGTTGTCACCTTCAACTCACATGGTTGCCACAAATCCTTGGCATGCTTTGGGAATTGTATGCTAGTAAGGTATGTGGTCCTTATGTGGTCACTCTTCTCCATTGGGCACCTAGGGTTGAGTGGTATATGCCAAGGCTTGTAGTTATTAGCTGACACCAAACATACACTTGTTGCAATCAGATTGAACTATGTGGTCAAAATATACATCATTCTACGTTTCATAGTCAACACAATTGGGAGGACCTATGTGACCACTAAAAAAAGAAAGATAATCCTCACTTTGGTCTCTTATAACTTATACATCTCAAAATTCAACTTTCAAACTTTCAAATGTTAAATCTCCGTGGTCCGCAATTGCTAACTGGAAGCCTAGATGAGACAATTCTCAATCCAATCCAACGGTCAGAATCATCCGTGGAGTTGGAAGTAGCCATAACATGGCCCACATACTTTTTGGAGGGAGCAAATCATCGCATACAAGCATACCTCTCATTCCTCCCACATAAAAGTCCTAAACTTCATTGATCATCCCAATTAGTGCGTGTTACTATTCGGAGTTTACGCAATGTTATAACGTCTTACTCAAAGAGTACACATTCTACTAGCGAAATGTCAATAAATTGTTTGGACACAACTGAACAACAAATGACTTTACTTGGTAAAATATCACATCATCATTAGATTAATTATACCATTGTGTACCTCCGAATAGTAAAACACACTAATTGGGATAATCAATGAAGTACGTCACCCCGAGTGTTGCTTCTCAAGTTGATTTGACACCGAAATTAGTGTAGTCCAATCCATTTGAGGTGAAACGGCCATGAACGTAGAGGGGGTCAAGTTATTATCTTGGATGGATGAGAAGTACTCTCATATGCGATAATTCCCCCTCTCTCTCCATACTTTTGTGGCCGTTGAAATCACATGATCCAATGACAAGAGCCTAACCTAGCCGTTATGACTAGCTATGCACAGACACACGCATGGAGGGCGGACATGTCATGGAGTACTTTAGGGTTTAGGGCCACCTTGGGAGCTTGCAAGAGGACGCATGAAAAATGATCACTTCCTTGCAGTGTCCGGAGAGGTTTTCGAGCATAATTGGTCGAGATCCAAGTGTTTCCCAAGCCCAACCGGTTACTTATATTTGTGACCTTTCGGTTTTCCTTTATTAATTCGAGGTATAATTCCATATATTCCTCTACAATGGTTGGTAATTTCCCGAAGTTTTGAACTCCGTGAAGTTTGTTTCTCAAGCTCAACCGGTTCATCCATAACTAGCAGTCGGTTCTCCCCGTTCGTTGCGTCCTTGGGTCGAGCTACACTAAATATGGTATTCAGTGTCATATGGTATTTTATGTCGCTATGGTAAGTTTTCGGGTGACACTTCTTATGAATAAGTGAACAAATATTGTCATGGATGATGGGTGAGTTCATCCGTTGGCCCAAACCCTACTTTCTCTTGTCAGCGGCTTGTGACGAAATGTTGTCATGGATGATTGAAATTTGGATTGAAAATCACTTGGTAAGTGACGGTAATTGCAACAACTGTAAACCTATCATCCCCAAAAATAATTTACAAGGAATGACAAATAATGTTGGGTTAGCATGTAGTGTCGGTAGTGACACTACAGTGCGCTTTACAGTTAGTGCTGAGCAAGACGATTAGAATTGGTGACACTGGATATCATGTTTAGTGTAGTTTTTGCACAAAAAAGGAAACATCGCTCACCTTGATTAGTTGACGCAGGTGATTACGATTGGGAGATGAATTTTCAAAGAGTTTACGGTGACTAACCTACACACTTAACCACACATTGAAGAGATCTTAGGAGTGCATAGAAACTTCGACAACCATTTGCATGAATAGGTGTCGATTGTGGCAGCACACCGATTGAAAATAGCACGAGATATTCATACAAACGGGAACACCTTCTTGACTCTTGAGCTTATATAGATAATGTCAACACCAGCTTCACCAGCAACCTTGGACCACGTGGTTTGTGTTTTGGAGTAAGTTCCTCGCAATCTTCCTTGTGAATTATTAGGCAACAAGTATATAGTAGCTTAACGTAACATGTGTGCTTATCTGCAGATCAGTTGGACTTCAAAGCACACACCCTAAATATCATTCATCTCGAAGGAAGGGACTCAACATCAGCCACTACAGTACTGAATGTCAACCCTAAGTTTTGAAATACATAATGTATTGATTAATCTAATGTCCAATATACACACTATATTCTATTATATGAAGCCGCCATTCATCTATATTTGTAAGTGTTACAGAACCCAGATCTGGCAATTAATTGGCCCCACTTGATTATGAGCCCGGGGCTAGATCACATCTTTCATTCGGTTGGGCCCCGCCCCCTCCCACGCCTCCTTCACTACGCGGTCTTCCCCATGCTCTATCCCTGCACCTGCGTGGGAACTCTTCTCCGTTGAGAACCAATTTGACACTACTCGGTCACTTAAGCCATTGAGCTCGTGTGGCATGTGAAGGAACTCCATCAATTAACTTGGGAACAATGACAGTGACGTAAACTTGAGTATTTGTAATTTTGACTGGGTATTGTCACACCGGTTTCCAACGAGGAAGAGTTCCCACGCAGGTGCGGGCAAGGAGCATGGGGAAGACCGAGCAGTGAAGGAGGCATGGGAGGGGCAGTGCCCAACCAAATGAGGATGTGATCTAGCCCAGGGCCACTTATGATGCTCTGACACTCAATGTTGTTGTTGTTATTGTACAACTCCACCTCTTTCATACAACGCTCGATAATTCAACAATCTTGATATAATGACACAAATTTTGTAACCCAAACTTTCTAGTTAAAATCTACCTCTATAATATGATTGTGGCATTGTTGATACGACACTCTTGGACTCCCCGAAATGCCATATTGTAGAGGCAATAAATGCATATATGGCTAGCCCCTAACATGTATAAGTACATAGTTAATGTCCAATTTATGTAACTTTCCCATATAAAATGTGGAAAAATATTTTTTCCAAAAAAATGATGTTAAAACATGAGAAATAGGGGAACTACATGGTATATGGTATTTAGTGTCACATACACTATTTGCAAAGGGCCTAAAACTAGATGCCTAGAAGTCTCAAAATGTCAAGCCCACTAATTGTCAATACGATTCCATTCGTCAACATAAGTAACTCCTTAAAGTGAAACAATACCTATATATGACATTTAGAGCAACACACTGGGATGCACTAGATGATAGTCTTGCGTTGTAGGATGCAAGGGGAAAGATGTTTTTGAGCATACTAAAGGCAAGCGTCATATGTTTGCATTTAAGTATGCAAGAGGAAGATAATATCGAAAATTTGAATCCCAAGTATCATTCATTTGTGTACACTTTAGTCAACAAGCAGATGCACCTCATAACACTATTGAACATGGTCATGCCAAGATATTAGTAAGTAAGCGCAGTTGAATGCCAAGTGACATGAGATGACGATCATGGTGCAGTTGTTAGTCATCAGTGTAACCTAGCATATGCATTAAACTAGGGTAAGTGACACTATTCCGCACATAAGATAACTGGAGTGACTTAACTTAGTTTCATCTTGTTTACAAGTTTGGAAACAGACACCAGGTGTGTGGAAGGGCTCCGTGCTTGTCAGAGCTCATTTAACATAACTCTGCCGCCCTCCCATCACCTGACACTGTGGCTCCTTTTAATTTTTGCCATGGAATTGGGAGTCTGAAGATAACTTATCCTGCCATGGTCACAGGTGTTTGGGACGGGTCCTTCAAGGCACACTTCCCACAGCTCCAACACTTCAATGCAGCAAAACGAATTGAGAAAGATGAAGGGCCGTAGTCTGTTCTCCCTCTCTTTATTTAAGACACGTGTGCTTGGTTGCACAAGAAAGTGTTGTGATACCCGAATGTTGTATACTTGCTAATATGACATGTTGTACTATAGAGGTTTTCCAAGAAAACCGTCCGTTTCGATACATGATGTCATTTTGTATACGTAACGCATATACATGACTATGAAAGAGCATTTGTGTTGAAGAAATATGTTCACAACATGTTCCCAAGGTTCCCAACTGTTCACAATGGCTCCCGAAATTCCTCTACATGTTGCAAAGTAGTAATCACCTATGAAATCTTAAGTTTACATGGGTTCCACCACTTATACACACTTAGTATCTTTGTTATATGACAAATTGGACCTTGAGTTGTCATATTACAAAATTTGTAGTTGTAATATGGAGGTAAATTAACACCATTTTTTTATTTTTTATTTTTTTGTGTCGATAAGCAGTGTGTCGTATAGTTGAGGTGTCGTGTAATTGAATGTCATAATATGGAGGGTAGACTAAAAGTAACTTCTGGTTGCATGCGGGGATTTTATCATGTTCATGGCCATTTACCTCATAAATGTCGGAGCTCATATGAATGTCTTTGTTCATTATCACAATAAAAGTCTCATGCTTGTTAAGTAGTCATATAGGTCCCCCCCCCCCCAAAGTCATGTTGACTATTGAACATGGAATGGTTAACATATTTTGAGCATGTTGTCCAATCTCTTCTAATCACATGTATTTTTTGTGCCAATGCTTACGGTAGAAATATGGAGAACAATGAAATAAGATGATTTTGGGCCAAAAAAAAGAGGCTTGAAATTTGTGCAACAATTCTTAAAGATGGAGTAGAGAAAATGATGGGGAATCCAAGTCTTTTTCGTAAATTAATTTTATTCCACGAAAGTAATTAGTTACAATTTTTCAAAGAGGCAAGTAAGTCACCCCCCTACCTGTATAGTAGAGTCTCCCTAATTTGAGCAAGAAAATATCCTACTATCTATACAAATGCACACAAAACGGTTAACTCAATGGCACTCAAAAGTGATCCCAAGTGGTGTGAAACATGATCTATCCAGTGAATCACTACATTCCTTTTGGGCCACCACTTTTATAATTAGCCATTTCAACTCCACACAAGAATCATTCTACTCCTAGTCTAATGCTCCAGTAGCGGTCATTCACCGTATTCTGTTTTTCTACCTTAGATCCACACCTAACCTCATTCCACTCAAATATAGGCATATGTGTTATTAAAAGTGTTAGCTTTAGGCACATCTACCTTAGTTGACTTTGTAAGGTTACTTAGTTTTCACACAATGCGATTGTGTGTTGACTCTCTCTCTATATATATATATATAGAGAGAGAGTAATAGGTAGCCGATTATGGAGAGAATGTAAGCTTATATGCTCTCTACGATGTGCTTAAGAGTCCCCTACACTGTTAATCGATTTCATCTCGTAAGAGAGAGAGACCTAGTAATAGGTAGCCGATTATGAAGAGAATGTAAGCTTATATCCTCTCTACGATGTGCTTTAGAGTCCCCTACATTGTTAATCGGTTTCATCTCGTAAGAGAGAGAGAGAGACCTAGTAATAGGTAGCCGATTATGGAGAGAATGTAAGCTTGTATGCTCTCTATGATATGCTTTAGAGTCCCCTACACTGTTAATCAATTTCATCTCGTAAGAGAGAGAGAGGTAGCCGATTATGAAGAGAATGTAAGCTTATATCCTCTCTACGATATGCTTTAGAGTCCCCTACTCTGTTCATCGATTTCATCTCGTAAGAGAGAGAGACCTAGTAATAGGTAGTTGATTATGGAGAGAATGTAAGCTTAGGTGCTCTCTACAATATGCTTTAGAGTCTCCTACATTGTTAATCGATTACATCTCGTAAGAAAGACCTAGTAATCGATAGCTGATTATGGAGGAGAACATAAGATTTTATGCTCTCTGCAATAGGCTTTAGAGTCCCCTACACTGTTGATCGATTTCATCTCGTAAGATTTACGCTTACTTCTACCATAAGTTAGAGAGCAGGACTTTGTACCTCAACTTGCATCACATCAAACTGATAGCATCTCTGCTACCATGCATATTGTTTAACGGATCTTCTGTACACCACTGGCAGAAGTTGCACGATGCAATTGTGAGCATGACTGTCTGTCCCTAAAACCTACTTAACTTACCGCTTGTTGACAAATCGAATAACGACACTACAGTAACTTAGTAGCTTCAGCAGCTAGCAACATCATAAATTATCATTGAAGTGCCTTTTGTAAATATTGGAGCCAGCATGTCCGGAAGCATGCAGTGAAACGCCGTTTATGGTATTCAAGGGCCACTCTAGACTTACGGTGGAAGAAGCGCACCGCTCAGTCAAGAATTTCAGTCCAACACAAGGTTATTTGAGGCAACAGGTGGTATGGTAGACAAGATTGGGAAAATGATCAAAATAACTATTTTAAGTTGGACTTCTCTGGAGGTAAGTTTCTTTGTCCGAGGTTTGAGGTTGTCCAAGAAACTTGACCTCCGGAGAAGTACCTGAGCAAAGTGCGTTGCTATGTTGACAACCATGTCGTTTGCATTCATGCTTGAAGTTCTTCATCAAAGAAGTCTTGGTTGTAGGGTAAGTCCCGGCCGGTGAAGAACCCAATTCGTAGCCAATTATATTGTTCCATTCCCCTATTTTTTTTGATTGGTGCAATTCTTCACCATAGTCTAAACCGGTTGTTAACGTCATGTACATTGTTTTGTGAAGGGCCTAAACTAGATGCCTAGAGGTCCCAAAGTGTCACATCCACTGATTGTCTATGTTTTGTTATTTGTTAATGTAAGAAAATATTTTTAACCCCTAAATCCTTGAGAGACCCAATATGACCATTTTTTGATGGTTTTTGTTTCAAATGAGACCTTTGGCTTTTTAAGATGGAGGTGAGATTTTTGTCATACTTAATAAACTTCATTTTGCATCCAACGCCCCCAATGTCATTGGATTTGGATTAAACCTCAGCCTTGTGGAAATTTTCAAAGTCATCGAGTGCCCCAAATTCCATTGGATTTGAACTAAACCTCATGATACATTAGGAAATGTGTTGGATAGGAAAACAACATTCATATGTACTTGGAAAGCTATGAAAATTTGTAAAGATTTCTTTGATTTCATGTTTCATATATCTACCATTAGGATTGGTAATTGAAGCTTTTGAAGTTACTTCACAAATATTATGTAAGATTGGATGTAAAACAAAGTGCTACACATTGCAAGGTCTCTCAAAAAATCACACTTGCTACAAACATAAGAATTTCAAGCCTCAAAGGTTCATAATTTAGTTGGATATCTTATGCAAAAAGTTTCATCCCAGTTGGGTCTCATCTCATCATTCATTTGATGATGTTAGTAGGGTTAAAGTTTGTTTTCAATCATCTACCCCGCACATTATACCTTCACATATGGACTACACTAAATGTACCAATTAATGCCTGTGAGAAATTAGTAAGGGTGGGAAATTAATGAAGGTGATACTAAAGTCCTTTATGCCATGAATTAGTGCCACCAAAAGATTTGGGAAACATTGTTCATCTCGGGACTTGGCAATATTCACTTAAAGTATCGGCACTCAACACTATTCACTAACAAGTATATGGCATGAACTAATCACAAGCATGCATTATTTACTTGAAATATATGGTAAATGAACATAGAATTTATTGTCATCATGAATTTAGTGTAACTCAGTAGCAACTTTAGCCCTTGGTAACTTTGAGATTTGGCTAGATTGTGCATGTGACTCTGAATTAATACCACCCTCATTATTTTTCTATATTTAGTGTAGTTTCTCATTCACATTGCCACGTGGACAATTGATTTTTTTGGATAGTTCATACAGAGGTTGATATCATATCGGTACAGTTTGATGCTAAAAAAACACCTACAGATTGTGTCCTAAATTGTCTCTCTTAGAAACAATGATTTGAGGCCAAATTTGAGGATAATGATGCTTAGGGGTTTAGTGTAGCACATTAGGATACTTGAGATGATAATTTTGTGTTTTAGTATGCAAGAGGAAGATATTATCGAGCATACTAATGGAAAGTGTCATGTGTTTACATTTTAGTATGCAAGGATATTCTTGAGCAAATTAATTCCAAGTGTCATTTTGTGCACCTTATTCAACCTCTAGACCATTGTGTGACATAGGCATACACCTCATAACACTATCGAACATACTCATGCAGAGATATTAGTAAACACATGTGAATGCCAAGTGTCATTAGGTGACACTAATGCTAAAGTTGACACTACCATACGCCTCAAAATAGGGTATGTGACATTATTACGCATGTGACACTAAATACCATAAGCAAAGCACTAAGAGAGGGCTTTATTGTTATTGTTCGTGACCCAACCTTCTCTCTATCAAGGAAAGTATAGTATAATAAACATTTTATTTAGTATGGCCCACACTATTTGTCATCAAATCACAATGATTTTTTTTTTGTTTACTAGGTGACAAACTAGAGAGGGTGTCACATGACATTTGGTGCTACATGACGAGTCACAAAAACCACTCTAATTAACATGGTGCATCGATTTGAATGCCACAATCACTCTAAGCACGAGTCCTACTAGGATTATAAATGTCTAGCGTCATTTAAAACTTATCCTACATCATTGAAAAATTTGCAAATCTATAATAATGATAGATTTATATTGTACTTTCACCGCCATAGATGATTGCCTAGGACTCATATGCTGATAGTGAATGAATAAAATGTCAAGTGTAGACATATATTCTAACCTAATGAAGATTATGGTCAACTCACATGGCAAAAAAACCTTTAAAAAAAACTTGACACTAGGTATTGAAATAGTTTGCCCTAAGAGATGTGATAAGTTTGGTTTGGGGGTTACATGAGATTGTGTGCAAAATCAATGATAGAGATTTGGTTTGGTATGATCATTCTTCTGTTATTTGAAGGTGTGCGGTAGTGTGTAATGGTTTGACATCCATTCTCATATCAAAGGGCATCTTAAATCTTTTCCAGTGTTATAATTTCGCAGTCGCAGTGGCATTACTTGGTTTCAACTGATGGTAATGCGGTATTGAATGATTTGTGCCCAAGATTAATTATGGTTCTTAAGTTACTTTGGACACATGTCTACATGGTTATCTGGTCGTGTGGCTCCTTCACCTTCGATCACAAGTCTTCCAATGTGTTTAGGTCTCCTAGACCCTTTGTAGTTGTGTTTCTTAGAGCAAGAGATAGAAACTCTGGACCTTTTGCAAGGCTGGTGTGAATAAAGTGTTTGTTCGTAATGTTAATGATCCAGTGTCCACCGGACAAAGAGTCATTGGAACAATACTACTTTCCTTTATTGAGAACAAACTTTTTTAGAGCAACTTTTATGGTCCATTGGAAAATGATTCTTCATTACAAGAGCCAATACTACATGCTCATTTGACATATACAATTCATTTATATCTCAAACACTCATGTCCACTGAAGAGAGAGAGAGAGAGAGAGAGAGAGAGAGAGAGAGAGAGAGCTGACTTTTCAATGCTTTATGCAAAGCTTGAACTTCCTCTTTTCAGAGGCTTAATCCTTCAACATCTTCCTCACTGCTTTGCAAGGGTGGGTGGGTGGGAACCCTCTTACCACTCAGTCTTTCAAACCATACCTTTCCTATACATTACCTTAATGCTAACAATGCATAATGCATAGTGTTTGTATCCATGCCTAATTGTATGTAATCAACATAAACATGCTACTTCATGTCATACTGTGCCTCATAAGTATTTGTATTATACTTAGGGTTTCAGTATTCATATATTGTTCATAAGTACTAATAACAAACTGTGGCTGACTATTCCATACCTTGGTAGATTTAATCACCTATCCTCATGCCTTGCTCCAACATATAAGTAACCTATCTACTATACATATGGAATACATACCAGGGTATATGCCTAGTAGTCTTAGCCAAAAGAAATGCATAATATGTCATAGTCACAATACATCATTGTATTGAGAGTGTGAAGGGTCTGCCTCACCTGTGCCCATGCAACCAACCAACAAATAATTGAGGATTAGTTACGTACACGAGGTAAATAACAGCAGAACCCAGTTGTTATCCATGTCGCACACATAAAACTTACATCAAATGCATAATAGTACTTCAAATGGTAACACTCATTACACAATGTCAAATGGGTGTTCAAACCTGTTCCTTAGCCATGAGTGTATCACCACAAGTAGAATACTCCGCTTGGTGAATAGCTCTAGTATCCTCTTCTTAACACACGTATCTAGTATCCCAGTAAGTGTGCACTAAGTTACCGCACCAAGCTCTTGTGTGAATGGTAAAAAAGAGCCTCCTTTAGGGTTTGAGGGTTTATATTGAAGATCTTACCCGTGGTAAGTTCTGCCAACCCTAAGTTCACCATGGGTTAAAAACGTGCTTCACGTCCTTAGCCCTGGTTACTTTGTTCCATTCATCCATACTCATGAAAACTTAATTCACATGGTAATTACATTTGCTTTCCATGTGTATATAAGATATATTTCATGACTCATCGTCCTTCTTTTTTATTATTATATTTATAACAAAAAATGAAGTATTTGCAAGGTGTATAAAATGAGGGTTCATGGTCCTAGAGCGAACACTTGGTTTAAAGCAAGAACTAGAGAGAGAGAGAGAGAGAGAGAGAGAGAGAGAGAGAGAGAGAGAACTCTCTCAATAAGGACAAGGCCTGGACAAAGGCTGGTTCACATGGGGTTCCAAGTCCTAAGTCCCAAGTCACTTGAGGTCAATCCATGCAATCTCAACTGTTGATGGTGTGAGGAAGTTGGGACTTACCACTTCACACGGGTTCCAAGTCTTAAGTTCCAAGTATGACATGAAAACCTACATGGCAACACTTTTTTTGGAGGTGGGATATGGGATTTGTATTGAGAGTTGGCTCGAGCAAAAAGCTAGACCCAACTTTCAACACATTGCGAGTTCAATGCGATATCTTTTGCATAAATTTATCAAGATCCGACTTTAATGAATATAAACCACATTTGAATGCTTTCTTGAGACTCAAAAGTTGGGACATCACCTCGGGTACTTGCTAATATGAGTGAGACTTGGGACTTGGGACCCTATGTGGCCTGCCTTAAGAAATCTTTTATGCTAATAAGAGTGTCCCTTGAAGACCCGCTTACCTGATTGAGAGAATCATTTTGCAGTGACCCGAAGAATTATTTGTCTTAATGCAATCAACAACCATTTGTTTTTTTTCAAAAAACTTAGAAATTCCAAGCGGACAAGTTCCAAGGAATTTGAAGATGTGGTCGTGGTGTGCAGCGAAGAAGCCATCGCCATTCCTCATCAACTCCTGCTAATTGTGTCACCAAAAGGCAACGGACCGGGTAGTCTCCCGAGGCAAGCTTGCCTGCCGCCTGCAATATGTGTCCCACTAAGTCAGACTACTTTTCAAAGTTTTGAAAGGTTCCTCAGCGGCACAGGAAAAGAGGGAAAAGGAATTGGCCTTTGTTAGACACGAGCAAGTTAAAAAGATCACACAAAAAAGCTTTCAGTAGATTCATCTTTGAAGAGAGCCGGGCCAATAGATTCTCGCATCGATGATGGTGGAATTCTTACCGCTGGATTGGAGGCGGCGGCAGTGAGGAGGATTCGTGGTGGAAAAAAAACGTGAACTTTGAGGAGTCTGAGAAAAGCTAAGCTAAGGTCGGGCCCCTTCAACGTGGCAGCCAATTGTCAGTGTGCCGTTGGGAATTCCCAAAAACTATCTTATAATCATCTACTGTTTTGTTTATTATGATTCTTCTCCTACTACTTCATGTTCATCCAGCGGCGATGGAAGATTCATCATCATCTCGGGAGGTAACTTAATGCCTGCTGGCAAGTGTGACCTCTGCAGGTCATGTGGCAGCAGATGAAGTGTTCTGCAAGGCTATTTCAAGCAGGCATGTCCATGCGGCTGTGTTTCTGTTTGTTTTTCATCAACCTGAGATGATGATGACGATGATGATGGTGAGGAGGTAGCTTAGCTCATCATCCTGAGGGAAATGAAGTGTTTTTGCTTGAAGCCTATTCCAAGCAGGCATGCCCATTAAGTAGGAATCTAGTAGGATGTGGGTGCGTTGTTTCTGTTTGTTTTTCATCAATCTGAGATGATGATGGCGGGGAGGAGTAGGTGTGAGGTGGTGATCTAACTTAAGTACTTAGCTAATCCAGGGTGCGGCTGATAAACTTTGAAGTGTTTTGCTAGTCTATTCGAAGCAGGCATGTCGATGATGTGGGCAGTGGCGAGGAGGAGTAAGCTTAGGTGCGAGGTGGGAGCTAAACCGGGGCAGTGCGGTTCCACAAAATGAAGATTCATGAAAGCAGGTTGATGAATGCGGAGGTTGAATTGTCGTTGCAGGAGCAGGAGCAGGAGTGGGAGCGGAAGAGAGGAGGAGAAGGAGAAGGGAGGATTAGAGTGGAATCATCAGCACCAGGATGTGGAGGGGAGAGATCGGAGGGAGCTTGAAGTTAATCGGAGGGCAATCCCAATCGGAGTGGAGTGGCGTGGAGGCACGAGAGGAGTCATCGGATGGTGCCAGATCGAACGGCTCCCATGAACTACTTCCTCCTTTTCCTCATCTGTTTCGTGCCGTTGCTATCGTTCCGATGGTCATCCAAAGGCATTCCTCCGGTAGGGTCCCCGGGGAACCCTAACACCATACCGGACCAATCTCCGCCATCTCGCACCATCATCAACAAACCATTCAAGCCACCATCGCCAAGTATGGTAACAAGGTTGATAGCCACGTTTCGGAAACCTCCAGCCCCTCCGCCGTCGCCCACGACGAAGTCATTCTTCGAATCTCCGCTCACTTCGCCCGCTATCGTTTCGTCGCCTTCGATCGTAGCGGCGAAGAGCTCGTTAGCGGAGTGGTTTGAGACTCCTGCGAGAAGGAGGGCGCACCGGAAGAAGGAGGCATCGATGGATCCCATCATCAAGCCATCGAGGCCGCCGCCGCTGCCGCCGTTGCCACCATCGCTGCCGCCGTTGCCACCATCGCTGCCGCCAGCGTTCATTCGTGCTCCGCTCTTGAGTAGTCCCAATGTTGCGATGCGAGGAGGGGGGGATGCGGAGGAGGTGGTGACAATGACGGGATTTTTGGGCACGGAGGGGTCGAATGTGGATGTGGATCTGGTGGTGCTCATGACGCACATTCAGGCTGCGTGTAAGCACATTGCAGCGATCCTTGCCTCGCCTACCGAGATGCAAGCTTCGCTCTCTGGGAGCTCGAGCTACTCTGGCTCCTCGTCGCCGTCGTATGGGACAGGCAGAGATGAGCCGAAGCCGCTTGACATTGTTTCGGTGGGTGGATCCTCAGACTGAATTCATCAAGTTTTTACATTTCACTGGAGTTTGAAAGATTGGCAAGGTTTTTCTTATTTTATGAGTTGTGTCGGTAGTATTTCCGATGGTCACATGGTTGGTGCTCCGTTTTCGAATTCGTGTAAGGGGAATTTGAACCTACCAGGTAGGTCTTTCTTCTATGATTGGAAGCTCCGGTGCTTGATGGCTTGGTCTTTCTATTGTCAAGACTGGTAAATTGAAGCGTGTGGAGGACTGAGGTGTCAGATCCTCTTTAGTCCAGAGATGAGCCGAAGCCGCTGGACATTGTTTTGGTGGGTTTTTTCGCACTCAATTTATCAAGTGCACGAGAGCAGAAAGATCGATAGGCTTGTCTTGCCTCTTTGCGGAAGATGTGTTGGTTGTGGTTCCGATGATGACATTATTGGTGATCCGTTCCCGAATTAAAATGCAGTGGAATTTGAATCTTTCGTTCGGATATGGAATACCAGGTATATTGATTCTTAGATTCGAAGGTCTGGTGCGGGATGGCTTAATTCTGCTTTTGTTAAGATTGGCAAATTGCTTGTGGGAGTAGTGAGGTCTCAGATCCTTCTCAGTCACTGAGTTTCAGGTCTAATATGGAACTCGATTTCAGATTTAAATGTAGACCAAAAGCTCTCCTAGGAAGAAAACTGAGTAGTAGTCTGCCTGTGTTTGAATTTCGTTTCTATCTGCGATTGTGCCCACTGCTTGATGCCGAAACCACACCAGCCTAAGACTGCCAGCTTGTTTCAACCTGTGGAGCATTGCCTTGATTGCATATACTGTCAAGGTGTCCATCTTGCGAATGAGGATTCTTGCGATGATGAAGACAATTGTAGAGACCCTTTTTTGTTCACAGGACTGAGTTGCCATGTCATCTAACGTAGCTCACACGTGGCGGCAGGCAGAATAACATACTGAAGGCGGCTCTCCGAACCTCTGGGAAAGTGGCAGCTATAGCATCAGAAGAAGACAACCGGGCCATCTGGTTCGGTGAGGGACCATTCGTTGTGGTGTTCGACCCCTTGGACGGTTCCCGAAACATTGATGCATCGATCCCAACTGGTACAATCTTTGGGATATATCGGCGACTGCCGGAAGCTGACCATTTGCCCATGCAAGAGAAGGCTCATGCCAATGTGATGCAAAGGGGAGAGAGGCTTATTGCTGCTGGCTATGCCCTCTACTCATCTGCAACCATAATGGCCATCTCAGTTGGTTCTGGATTGTATGGGTTCACATTGGATTACGCGATTGGCGAATTTGTTTTGAGTCACCACGACATTCGCATCCCAGAAAGAGGTGAGCAAATTTAAGATCACCTTTGCAATCACCATATCAATCACCTTATCAGTTGAGCTGATGTTGATTCTTACAGGATTAAATTTCCTGTAACTTTCCCCTTAACAGTAGTAGAGCCACTTTGGACAGCAGAAAGGTTTGTTGTGTATGCCTAACAACATCTTGCTTCACGAACCGAAGATCATCCATGATTTGTTAAATGGCATAAATGATGAAGCCATCAGACACGGATTGAACTTAAAATCTAGCAACCATAGATTGATTTATTGAAGGCTTGTATATATACAGACAAGTTATGGTTTTAAGAAGCCTTCTCCTCCTTGTCTTAGGTCTATGATTTTCCAATTTTATACCCTGCTTACCAATTCGTTTCATGATGTGAATTGAAATGCTGTACAGGGCAAATCTACTCTGTCAATGACGCGAGGTACTTCGATTGGCCAAACGGGCTGCGAAGGTACATTGACAATGTTCGGCAAGGGAGGGGCCAAACTCGCAAGCAATACTCAGCTCGGTACATCTGTTCTTTAGTGGCAGACCTGCACCGCACCATTTTGTACGGTGGGATTGCAATGAACCCAAGGTCTCATCTCAGGCTTGTGTACGAGGCTAACCCCCTGAGCTATCTTGTGGAGCAAGGTGGTGGGAGAGGTACTGATGGAACTCGTCGCATTCTGGAAATCAGTCCTTATGAGCTTCACCAAAGGTTGCCTCTATTCCTGGGAAGCGCTGCAGATGTTGCCGAACTTGTAAGCTATGGAGATGTTCAGCAGATCAAGAACCCTGGCTATACTGTCTAAACCTCGTGGACTAGTGCCCATTCATTGTCCGATCTAGTCCGGTTCCTGATCAATGGGGCGCTTAAACTAAGTTTGTTATGTGTTGATATATATATACACATATATGCATACATACGTATATATCATTATCCCCCCATTTATGCTTTTGAGATTCTTCTCAGAAAATGGGATTCGGGACACGGAAGCTAGAGAGACCCTTGAGTAGCAACTGTGATTCGGATCATCCTGCACAGAAGTTGCCTTTCACTGAAGCCCAAAGGGTAGTAGTAGAGCAGTTAGGAGTTCACTACAGTAGCTAAATTTCTTATTGAATCTGCTTATTCTTTGACGAAGGTAATTGAAAGGGTGACAACATTTGTCCCTTTCCAATTTGTAATTCAGGGGGCTGTGCCCCCCGTCAATGTGTATTTATAACAGATAGCAGTACATTTTTGCTCACTTCCCCCCTCTTTCTCTATCTTGACAAGAGTGTCTCTGGTATAATGTACTGACTTTTGGTGCCGAAAGGGTTTGATGACCTTTTGACATTTACATTATGGCGGTGTATTCTCATCAGAATTTAGTCTGAACACATAAGATTCTCAAAAATTCTCATATCAACATGCTATGTATACGTATGTAGATATATGCAAATGGCCTTGCAGGACAAATGGGAGGATGAAAAGGCAGTTAAATCTTGTGGCGGTTGCACTTACTGGCTGAAAGGCCGTTAAAGAGGATTAGCAACGGCAGCACTCACTATGGTTGGCTATGGCGATCCAGGCTTGTAGCAGGTAACTCAAGGTAACGATTGCCAGTGCAGGCTGTGTGGTACCTGTTCCGCTCCAGGCTCCAGACAGCCGCGAAAGTTGCCCATATCACATATCCTCATGTGTTGCCCATAGAATGTTGTCAGCGAATTCTGCAAAGTGAATCATGCGATTTGTTCTACTTTTGCTTCATGGAGCATCATTACTTTTGAATGAGGGCAGTTTTTATTGGGCTTTAAGCTGAACGAGCAACATCGTGTATATAGTGTTAGTTTCTTCTTGCAGGGATTCTGCCTCTGCAACGTGATGAACCTGGCATCT
Organism: Polytrichum commune; assembly: GCA_950295325.1. NCBI lineage: Eukaryota > Viridiplantae > Streptophyta > Polytrichopsida > Polytrichales > Polytrichaceae > Polytrichum > Polytrichum commune. The sequence goes on from OX485805.1 coordinate 19,855,626, forward strand.
TGATTCTTGACCTAGAGCTCATCACCCTGGATTGGATGAGTATTGGAAAGCCACAATTTAGACAATGCATGAAATCATGGACTTGTGGGGTAGCCTGATTGAAAATTCGACGATTCATCAGCCCATTCGTCAACCGAACTACTCGAGCTACGTAGTGCTGCGGAAAGTGGGTCGCAACAACTCAGTTTCGTATTGTCCTTCCACAGAAGACCTCGAGCCTCCGACTTCCTTTAAAAGGAAGCGGAGAGTTGTGTATGGGTGTAAGCATTTCCCTGAAGTGGAGGCAGAGGCGAAGGCAAACTGGTCTTGCGAATTTTGCGGTGGCGCGAGGTTGATTGAGCACGCAACTCGCAGCAATGAAGTTGTGTTGTCTCTCGAAATCAACGAGCTTCTTGTACGTGAACACACCACATCTCAAACGCATGATGATTAATATACATTTTGCAAAATGTTTATAGAATTCTTTCTTTGTTGTGATCGAATTTGCCAATCTTATTCCTGTTTGGTTATGCCCTCTGAATGGATCACCATGATCAGATTTTTTCACTAATTACTCCGATGGGCCACGATTCATACGGCAACAAAAGTACGAAATTGCATCTCTGAAAGGTCTTCCTTGGCATGTTTGTGCAGTGTAATTTCTATGCTAACTATGAGAGTAGTGACGAGGCAATGTCTCCGGTAAATTGCGCACGGGCCTCGAAATCCACATGGACTCAGTCACCAAGCCCTGAAATGACCGAAGAACCTGAAGGGGCGATAGCTGTCAATACAATCGACGAGAGCACATCTTTGTCTCTAGGTCAGGCTCTGAAAGCTGATGGACAGTCCGTGAACATGTAACTTTGTGATAGATCTGATGGTTCTTAAGTTTCATCTTGTGATGGTGTATTGCATGAACAGGAAGAAGAGTAAACAACACAATTAGCCTAGGATATACAAGGTTCGATTGGTGAAAATGCACTTGAGGGCATTGCAGATGAGTTATTGTATGGATAAGTTTTGCCTGGTGGGTGCAACAATATCACCCACATTGGAGCTAGATCATGGTACTATCCTTGAAACCTCAAGAATTTATGTGTGTGGGATTCACTTCGATGACAGGATTCCTACATTGAGTAAAGATAGGGTTGATGACACTCGACATCATGACAACAATTTGCACCCAATTTCACAGATATTTGGCATGTTTTTCTAATTCAAGAGTTGTTGCTGATGCAGATTCTGTGGACTGCGAACTACCTCTGTTTGAGCAGCTTACATATGACGGCGTCAGGGAAACAAAAACTGGTGAAACATCACTCTGCAGTAGTCCTCGAATGGAGGAGCCTCGTGCACAGAAAGAGGTTCGCCTTCACACATTGCCTCAGCTTGTAGCTCTCTATGGAGTTCAGACTCCACAGAGCGTAGCTGCAACATATCTGATAGAGAAAGCTTGAACTGGGATCTTCAAGAGATGCAGTACGAGCATCGACGTCACAAACAGTCCTCTAGTTAAGTTAGGCATTCATCTCATACAACATTCCTCAATGTGTGCAAGCTGTCTCCAATGACCTATTTATCTTTACTTACTTACCATTAGCCACAAATCAAGGGGCATCTCCACCTATCACATCCACAATTATTTTTATCTCAAATCTTCAGCCATGACATCCACAAATTCCGGGAGAAAATGGACTCTCAATAAAGAAAAGGATGCACGACGCTTGCAAGAGTCTGAGAATCAGCACTTATCCCTCCACTTTGCACAAAATGATAGCTTAAAGGATGACAATGTCGGACACGACACAATATCATTCTCATGATTGGACTTGAAATCCAGCGACTATAGAGTGATTGCACTGCGTACGTGTGTTTCTGTTGAAGAGTACAAACAAGTCATAGATTCAAGAAACACTTCTCCCTGTCTCATGATAAGGACTGTATAGTTTTCCCAGATCCTAGAGTAGTCATCAACATTCCGGTACAAAATAGAATGTTAAGGAAAGGCTGCACAAAACTTGCAAGAGTCTGAGCATCGTCACTCATCCCTCCAATTTGCACATAATGATAACTTAAAGGATACCTTAATTTACCATGGATTATCTGGCAAGTTGCACCAGTTCGGCAAGTATATATATATATAAATATATGTTTCGAACAACCGCATGTTATATAATCACATTGCCCGAGTCACACTCTTAAACGAAACAAAATCCTCCTCACTCCGGGGGATTCATCATCATCACCCGCGGCTTAGACAGGACCAGCCTTGGTTTTGAGAAGGCTGGCTTTGGCGCCACAGCCGTCTTCGGTGGAATCAAAGCTCACCCAGATCTCGTTGAGGCGTCCCCTCAGCTGGAACGGGGCGCTGTACTGAGCCACGATGTAGGAAGCTTTGCCTTTTTTGGGCTCCACGTCTGCGAGGTACGCCCAGTCCGACTTCTTCAAGCTCGCTTCCAAGAGGCCTGCCTCGATAGGCACGCTGATGTCGTCAGCAAATCCAGGGAAGCGGCGAACAGCGACGCACTTCTCCTCGAACTTCTCGATCGTCAGGGGGGCCTTGGGGAAAGGTAGGGGTGGGGATTCCTGCATCTCCGATGGCAAGAACAGGCTCACTGAAAAGGAAGGAGAGTTGAATGGACCGCCGGAGGGGAAGATTAATGTCAGGACAGGGACCGTCGGAGGCACCCACGAGTTGTTCACATTCACGCCCTTCACGTAGGGAATCAACCTGCACAGATTAATTGATTACCCCAACCCTCACAAAATGTCAATACCGATCGAATGGCATGTGTAAGCAAGTAATCTCTACGCATGCATCAACAGATTGAACTCTCACCTCTGCCAGGTAGGACTGTAACCCTACTCATGTACTCAACAGCTCAATCAACATGCACAGAGCTATAACTGCTAATCGTTCTAGAAGTAGTGAATTAGGTCTCATCTGGTTAAGCATACTTCAAGCTCTGCATAATTTTCTAAGCATATATCAGCTCAGTAATCGCAGAAAAAATAACTTAGGGTATACAAGCCTTCTAATTTGGCAAATTCACACAGTTACACAGATTGTTGAAGGATGTGCATACAGATCATCAGCAGGTGTGGATTGTTTAACTTATAGAAGCTGAAAAAGGGAGGACCTGTATTACAGATCATCACATACAATTGGGGTTTCACAGCTACATTAAGCGAACCCTCGATCACATTTGACATCACTCGAAGCTTGATATTGCTTAACAATTGACTCCGAGGAAAATGACTTTAAGCATGTGGGGATGTATCGATCTCAGGGACGGCCATGATGGTGAAGAGTTAGAAGGGTGAGGGGTCGTACTTGTGGAAGCCGAGCTGCGTCGCTTTAAGGAGGGAGATGTCCTTCACGGTGGTGGCAACCCACGCGGAAGGTTTGTACAGACGGATCTCGAAGTCCGATTCAATGTGCACCACTTCGAACTCCGGATGCTCGGGTGGTCCAGGCTTGGGATGAGGATGAGGATGCGGGTGAGGATGCGGGTGGGGGTTCGGGTGCGGGTGCGGATGCGGATGCTCAACTTCCGATGCGACGCCAGCCGCGGCCACAATCAGGGCCACCGCCAAGAAACAAGCTCTCGAATTCATTTTCGCGAAATGATCTCCTGTCATGACCACGGAACAAGAGCAAGATCAATCAATTAATCCCCACTAAAAAACAAACAACTTCAATGCAACCAAAATGAATGGGAACCAAATTCCCCAACAAGCTCGCTCTGCTCCTACCATAACCCACCACACTTCAACAACCCTGTAGATATCCAGCCCGGCAGGAATAGAGGCGCAGCAATCTCAAAGTGCTATAATTCGCAATTGACCCAGATTTCTATCCACGGACGGTGCATATGCCTGATGGCGCTAGCGATGAGTACAAGTCTACCCGACCGCCTTTACCTTCAAATCATACACATCGATGCCATAATAACTTCTTGGGAGTCGTCTATCAACTGGTCATGACGAACTGCATGCTTCAATAGAATTGGAGCTATTTGATTCACAGATTCGAATAATGCGGCAAATTTAAACTTGGCAAGCTCTAATCCTCCGACTCACCACTCCACATCAACATTACCTGAGTACTCATGATGATTACTCTTGAAACCTCAACCACTCTGATACCAATGACTGCCATGGACGAGATACAGAGATATTTTCAGACCATTTACAATTGACCCAGATTATTTTAATTGCTCTCCAGAAAAGCCGGTGCTCTGACCCGAACTCCTCATGGGCAATCACTTCAACCAGTTCTGCATCTTGATCAGATCATCGGCCACAAAACTTCAGATTGCCAACCGATTCAAAACAATTGATCAACTGCTGCTGAAGCAGTCCATGACCTTGGCAGAATTGATCGGAGCTCACGTAACGTAACAACAAACAGTACAGCTTGTTATGAATACTCCTCATCAATCTGCTCTCAAACTTAGCCTCACTCCAGTCTCCAAATGCATGGCCCTTGCCAAATGCAGCGAAATGGACACCAAATGGACACCAAATGGCTCAACAAGCTATGATCCGACCACAAGTAGTCTCAAATTCTCGAACTTCATTGAACTATATCCAAAAAGCTGATTCAAGCTCTGAACACATGATGAAGCTTAATCACCACCTCTCATCGGATTCCCTATCGAACTCCTTGCTACTTCGGTCGGCAGAAGAATTGAAGCTACAGGCTACCTACGACTCTTCTTAAGCGACAATTAACCGAGCCCTATCGATTCATTCACCCAAATCGCGCCTATCCACATGCACATAACCCCACAACCTTACCTTTAAAAAATTGACATGCACTGTATCGAAACCACAAACCTTTGAATGGAATCGCCGATCGATCAGCTAACTTCCACTTCACCGCTGTGATTTATAAGATGCAGGGAAATAAGAAGATGTGGATAGATACATACCTCGGCGCCAGACTCACTAGGCTGTCGTCGATCGTAACTAGTGCGGTTGAGTTTCCACAAGACTCGGACTGAGTGAGTGCTTCCAAAATCGCCAAATGAGCTTCTAATTGACCAAGACTCCAGTCTACCTCTACCCACAAAAAGATCGTGCACTTGACCGGACACTGCTTCCCCCGAAAACTGCCACCTTTGCCCTTCATTTCATGCACCTGGCTCCCAGCCGTCGATCGGCTCCGGGTACTTACCGCTCAGATTCCGGGGCCATGAAAGACCCGGAAGCTGCCTAGCACAAGGACTCACCAGGAGGCGTGGGAGCGAAGGCTGTGGCAGTGTTCCCCAGATGAAGGAGGGCAGGAAGCTGCTCCACTTAGGATTTGTGGCAGGTCTCAGCAACGGCACTGTGCCACGTGGACAACAACAGGTTCTAGAGATCTCTCTCTCTCTCTCTTCTGTAGACTGGAACACAAATCCTGGTGCATTGATTGGACTTTAGATCTTCTTTTCTCCATGAAGGCGGTGCAAATTTTTCAACGGGAGAGCATGCCTTTAGCCCCTGTTTGTTGAGAGATGGGTCGTGTGCGAATTTTATAATGTGCTCAAATTGGAGTCTGGACAACATAAAAAAAAAAGGACGCAACTTACCCGTTGATAAACTTATATCAATAGAAAGTGGAGGCGATGCTGATCACGACGGTTCAATCACTTGTGGGATTTGTGAAGGTTGGAAGGGTCGTAGAGGCTTCTCCAGGGTTACGCAAATTATGATCACCACAGAAAGGAACAGATAAGTTAAAGCCCACGGGAAACATTTCAATCGTACAGATGTTGAACTTTTGGGAAACTTTGGATGTGTATAAGATGGGACCCTCGATTGTTACACTGTGTCCACCCGGCTCTTCTCCATATGCAGGCTAGTCTGGACGTGCCAAGTGCTTCTTTTTGGTCATACTGGGAATGTGCCATAACCACAACATCATCTATCCAGCCTTTGGTGAAGAGTGTCATAATTAAGTATCACGAATTGGTTCAGATATATGCTGCTTTCAAGGTGCTTGCATAATTATGAGGTTATCCTCCCCAAACTGGATTCGACACCGACTCTAACTTAATGCTTGGGAGCTCAACATCTGCTCCATAGATGACACCTAACTTAGTTACCCCAAACTTTGGCCCACCTTTGATAGCTTATCCAGGCCCCAACAAGCCTGTAGCCATAGCCAAGTAACCGATTTAGTCTTGAAGCCCATCGGAAGGGTAGCCATCTAGGCTACCCACGACCCTATTGTGGGGTTGATGTTTGATATCGGGGTTGCAATTGTGCTCCACACCAATGAGCTTCCACCACGAATTTCCATGGGGCCCTATGAACATGTTGATTTTGGTGGAGGCTTGCCAATATAATAGCCACAGGGAGCCTCATTTCTCGAGAATTGCAATTTTTTCGTCTTGAGGGTTGTGTTCGGACATGAAGCGGTGAGCACTGTAGATGCCGATTGTAAAAGACCGGTTTCGAAAGAGAACAAGCTATAACGATTGAATATTGTTATGTAATTACAGTAATTTGGTAGAAGCCTACAATACTCAAAGAATAATGTCTCATATAGACCTTATTTACCAAGAACTTACTCGCGATCAAATCATTATTAGATACCAATCATATACTCTATATTTGGTGTCAGATGGTTTTAGTGAGCAACAACAGTTGTTCCACGAGGTGCTTACCATGTAGCTCCCATGTGAGTACTACAATATTAAGTTAAGATGGAACACGAGTATTTAAGTTCATGTCTAGAATATTGAAGGAAATTACTAATATTGGTTATCCCAAAAAAAGATTCGGTGGTCTCACATAGCTGTTGACCTAAGTGTTCCTAGCGCGTACTTACCATGTAAGAGGTAAAGTAGATTGATAGTACTATGAGGATGCAACGATGGATCAGAACTTTTTACACCATTCCCTATTCTACATTTGCCATGTGCCCACCTACTACTCATCCTTGCACAAATGTAGAATGTGGTAAAGGATATCCATGCTATGAAACTCTTTTATTGTTCAATTCCACGATTCTATGCATTTTTGTAAATTTTTATCCAATTAGAATGAGAGAACAAAAGGATGATGGAACAACCCCCCCAAGTAGGAGTGGAAGCCTGGCATGAAGCTTCCACATGAACTTGAAGGACATGACAATGCATGGGATCGTGGGCGGTGGTGTCTTGCCCTTCCCAACTCACATTATGTGCCATTATTACACCTTAGCAAGTTCTTGGTAAGTTAGATGGGTTGCAAAAAGTGCTTGGGGAATTATTGCATACGAGAATTGTACCTCTACTTTATCTAGTTAAAGCTCCATTGGGAACCATTTATGATCCAAAACTTTTGACTAGAGATAAAATGGGCAATCTTTCTATCAGGATAATTGGTGCTTAATTCTTCTCTAGTTTTCGTTTGTGGACAATAATTAAGGAAATGTATTTTTGGGGTAGTATTTTCCTTGAATTCTTAAACAAGGATATAATTCATATACCAAATGAAATATCTAAAAACGCTCGAGTGACGTATGAAGCTCATTCTAATAGTTTGGCACCACATTCGCCCTAGGCATGAATCATCGCCCAACTACCCTTCTAACTCAACTTTCCAATAGAGGAGCCTACTATGAGATCGGTTTTAAAAACATGGGGCATTTAGTAACAAGGAAACTACAACCTCTTGTTGGTCATTCATTCACTGAAACATGTGAACCACACGAAGGAGACGTCACTCATAGATGAGCATGTGGATAGTTCTTCGTAGAGAGTAGGAGAATATGACTCCCAAGTTTACAATTCACAACACAAGTGCTTGTGAATGGTTCCCAATTACGTTAATCAATATAACTTTTAGATATGTGAGAAGTAAAAAACATTTGTATGCACATATATAAAAGAGCAACCTTTTGTTTGAAAAAGACTTGTCGTTTGCATTGCTACAATCCCAAGTTCACACTTGAACCATGTGGTCAAGGAATACTTTACTTTTATCAAGACATGGATCTTTTTTTTTTCCTTTCCTTTTCTCTTCTTCCATTTTCCGATATGTTTTGGGCTTCGAAGAGGGGTACGAGTGCCAATGAATGAGGTTTCGATAGGGACCCAACAAGGAATCATTCAACAAACTGTTGGGTGCATTGAAGCTAGGAACTGTAGACTTTGATCCAAAAACTCTTGCAAGTTTTAGGCCAAGATACGGGTGGGTCTAAATACCCGAGCGTGGCTCGGAGGCCAGGTTCGGTGGGGTTCATTTTTCTAGCCCTCCCCGTTTTGGTCCCATGGGGACTTTTTTGGTTTTTTTTTGCTAAATTTGGGTCCTGCGGCCCCAAATTACTCTAGGAAGCCCCCTATGAGATCAAGTAAGGCCCCACCCAATTAAAAAAATAGGGGGCATGTTTTACCCCAACCCTGCCACCCCCTCCCGAACCTGGCCTCCGAGCCACGCTCGATGGGGGTATTTAGACAGATCCCCAAGATACCAACTAGAAAAGTGGGTGGAAAGTGACCAACAGTTCATCCACTTGGTACATTTGTAACTGTAAGTACTCTTCAAGGCGGGTGAAGTGAAAATTATTGGGTCTCGGAAGTCTTTGCTTGTCATTCTGCACCAAGCTGGTGTGTGTGTATCATAAAGCGACAAAAAACTAGACAAGTTGAAGTTTACAAAGGTGGATAACCCACAATAATGATCGGTTTGAGGTCATAGACTATGGTAGCCTGACATGCTTGGTCTATTGTACTCTAGTTAGCTTTATGGTGCGATATTAGTGGTGTAAAGTACAATGTGGGCCTTATGTGGTCACTCTTCTTAATACGACACTTATATTTGCATATTACTTATATGGCAAAGAATATAAGAAAAGAAAAGATAAAAAAAGAAATGAAATAAAGAGAAGTTTCAGTTTTAGTGCTCCGACATGAAGGAGAGCACGTTTACCTTATATTGATCACGGTGTTCAAGAAACACATTTAATATTTACGAGCATACTCAAAAAGACACATGTTACAATGGCATACGATTTTGTTTCTTAAATATTTCTCTAATCATTTTGTTGGCATTGTCTCTAGGACAGAGACTATGCATCAACTTCTCTGTTTCAAGAGCAAATTTCCTGACCACTTTGCATTCACACTTAGATGTTAATGGTTCTTGATATTTTTGGTTCAGTTTACTTAATGTGGATGTTAACTATAGTTATTTATATCTAGTTAACTCTAGTTACTTTGGAAATTGTTAATTATGTATTTTAAAAGTTTCGGGTGATAAATGAGTAGCTTCAGTCCTTGACCCGCATTTGAGAAGAAGGTGCACAAAATCCATCAAAGTTTTGGTTATAGATATGGTAAATAGCCATGGACTAGCATGAGCAAAGTGGACATCTACAGTTGCAATTTTTCATAGTGAAGGACAGAGCCTCACGGTTCTACCGTTTTCTTGTTAGGTTTGACAGTGAACATAGTTGGGAGGAGCTCTATGATCACTTAAGGACTAAGTAACCCTCACCCTCGAAACGGTTACCGGGGCATAAGCGTCTATGGATGAAATCGCGACGATGTGCAATGCACCTGACGATTCTACACAAAGCATACTCGGCTTTCTTGTTCGCGTGTGATTTTCTGTGTCGCTTTGGTGGAATTGCTGCGAGCTTCTTTCTGCTTTCTGTGTAAATTTTGATAGTGCATGCAATGTGACAATCGATCATGGAAACTTGCAATGAAGGCTTCTTCATTCGAGTACACAAAGCTTTTGCCAAGAGAGGATCAGTGTTGATATGTACAGAGCTTAGGGCCACTTCACACACGAGCCAAGAGCCGTGACCGTGCAATTGTGAGAGCCCCAAAAGAAAGTGTCCAAAGGCCGTCCCAACACACCTCCCAAATCATGCAGTGTGGTCACGGACCCTCAAGTGTAGTTTGTGAAGTCATATGTGATCGGGCCCTCAATCAAATGCAATTTCAATAAATTTCTATTCACGCAGGTCCTCACACATGATAAAATAGAATAAATCAACGGTTGTGAGCGTTCGGAGTGCCATGGTCTCCCGATGGTTTTGTGTTAGGCCTACCTCCAAGAAGTGGTTGTTGAAAACGGTCCAAGTGAACATGAAACATGATCCGTTCAATGCCATGTCGGAATCCACGTAGACTTTACATCCACCTTGCATTCACATACTCCGGTGGTCCCTCAAGCGTAGTGTGAAGTGAACTTGGACCGGCTCCGCGTTTTCCACCAATGAGAGTGCTTGAAGTGTCATAATGGTCACGGGCTCTCAGTCTCGTGTGTGAAGTGGCCCTTAGTGTCACTCTTTACAATGAGCTTCTCTGCGGGTGCTTGAGGTCTGTCGTTGGGTTTTCTATTTCTAAAACATGCAGCAAGGATGATGGAACTAGAGTCGTATTTTGCAGTTTGAACTTTTTTGGGCATGGGCTGTAAGAAATTGAGATAGCCAAGAGAATCAAGATTGACAGTGAAGATTGAGAAAGGCTCTGCACCCAACAACAGAGAAGGTAGTCACTTAAGGTAAGACCTTCCTCTCGCCCTCGAGCCTCTTTATTTGATATGCGAATTACACTCAATCTCTTGATGCTTAGGGTTAAGATACTAGAACAATCAATCACTTGGTTGTTCACCTTACTCATCTAGAATGCTTATGGTGACTTGAGACCTTTCAGTTTGAGCTACCTCATACTCTTCGAATTCTAACACTCCCACTTAGCTCAACACTAATATTCTCAAGTTACATTTTTTTTCCTTTTTTTTCTAAGGAATTGGTTTGACGAACTCCCACTCTATTTAGACATTTGTTCTTTGAAGAACTCGTTAATAGCTTTGGTTGGAGTTGAATTACTCACTTCTAGATTTTCCTTGCAAAATCCTAATTTAGGATAGGGTAGACTCTTGGGGAATATTTCCATTACCCTAGCATTGGTGGTTGGGCAATATGTGGACTCAATTTCACAAGTTTCAACCTTCTCTCCAATAAAATGAACTCAAACTTTGGTATGTTTGGAACGCCCATGGAACTGCAAACGCTTTGCCATTACCATGCAACTTTGACTAGCACAAAAAATACGCATTGGTTTGGATTGAGGACCTCCCATTTCTTCAAGAATGTGGCACAACCACAACGCCTCTTTCGTAGCTTCTCTCACGACCATATATTTAGCTTATGCACTAAATTGTAGTATTGGCTTTTGTTTTGTGTTGCTCCATGATATAGCCACATTTGTTGATTGAAAACGCATCCACTTCGTGACCTTCTATTCACATGATCTCCCGCTAAGTCAAAATCAAAATAACCAACGATTTCATTTGTTCCATCTTATTGTAACTTCAACCGAGATTTTGGTGGGGAATAAAATGGTGATGAGCATGTATGAAGATTATGGATTTTACATCTACAAGTATGAAGAGTTTTACCAAATTATCCCCGGGGGGTGGACTCTTCATACCACGTACAAACTATTGTGAGTGTAAGAAGGGGTATTGTTTGAGATATTAGCATACATAGTATACATAAGGGAGCGGTGTTCTTTTTCTCTAGTGTGTACACTTAAGAAGGCTATTAAGAATTTTGAAGTAAAGGTAGATGTATAAAAGGGGACCCTAAGCTTTTGAGAAAAAACTGGACAATAGATGTGCTAGTTTCATCCAATACACATTTTCATTGATTATTGTCATATGGTAATAGTCCTCAATGATTACCTTGTCCAATCTTGTAGGGGTTTGCATTTGGGTTTTTGGATTATATCGATGAGGCTCTTGAAGCGCTCATGGGTTTCCTTGAGTTTTTGCTCCACAGGTTAAGGCTAAAATATTATGCTCTTGTTGTCGTTTGTTTGATGTAATCGTTGAGTTATACATGCTATGGATGACAAAATGTTCAATGACATTCTCATTGGAAAGTGAAAGTGGATTTTATATGTAATAAACAACCTATTTAAATCATGATTTATAATTTGTATACTTAGGCATTTATCACATTAAACTTTTTTAAACTTTGTATAAATACAGGAGTCCATTTTCTAGCATGCCGTTAGTACATATACATTTTATTTTTCTCTACAAACCTCCATTGCCATGACCTAGTTATTACAAGTGAGTCATGACCTAATTACTTGCACATTCAAGAAAGAAGTGACAGAGATATGCACAGGTGACCGTCGACCATCAGCAGACCTAAGACACGTCCATGCCATTTCACAACACCAGAACCAAGAGACATGAAGACATCTACAATAAATCTACAACAATCGAATCACATGCATTTGATTGAGTCTCAAGAAATACTGAAGTATTTTCACCTTGAAGTTTTAGTGCAATATGTTGCTACTGTCATCTTCCTCCAGACAAGTGTGCACGATTCCTCCAGATAAGTTACGTATATTCAGCCAAGTTGGGACAAAAGTAAACTCTGCACCTCATTTGTGGTTTTTCCTGACCTGGCCTGAATTTCGATGTACTCACACATAAGAACTACATGCGTAGTAGCTGATGTTGAAATAGAGCCTACACTACATTGCACGCAGTCGTGATTTGTCTGATGGGGGTAAATGCAATCAAAAATCTTGGAGGAGAGCTACTCATGCACTCTAGGGCCAAACTTCATTGATTAAATTTCAGTGGCTATTGCAGGCAGACAAGTTCAGACCTAAGCCGCCCCACATCAGATAAGAGGATTGAGGGCACTTATCTAGAGGAAGATGATAGTGGATTCTAATAACATGTTGCACTACAAACAAAATTCAATAAAGTAATAACTCCTTGCTTTGGGATTGTCTAAACTTTCTTCGAAGAAGGTGTTATTGACCAACACAACCACTGTGAAAATGTCTTGCTCAAGTGTATCAATTTTATCAATTACCGTATCTATTGAAGATACAGCTTATTTGTTGCTCAAGTGACCGAAACTCGTCCCAAAGACATGGTGTGAGAAGTTTGAAGCTGTAAACCTAGTACTAAATGAGTCCAAAGGTCTCGATTCCCTCAAACAGTATAATAGACTCAAGAAAAACACATCACTGGCAAAACAATGTGAACCAAGAGGAGGTAGCCATTTTATAGAAAACTCATCTGTGAAGTGTGGACTTCCTCTGCTTTTACTCAAACAGGATTACTTACAAGATTACTTTTCTACACCACATATACAAATTCCAAAGCATGCTTGAGACCACATGCTCTTTACAACAAATGACCAAAGATCATTACCCCGGTCACATTCTCCCCAAAAACAACCTAAACCCTTCCAAAGATCACTAAAACACATGAAAGTGCCAACCTTTCCGCATTGCAAGCCTTACACATGACCAGTCTTGGTGTTGAGAAGTTTGGCATGACAGCCATCACTTGTTGGAAAGCTCACCCACACTTCGTTAACACGGCCTAAAATCTGGAATGGGCTACTGTACTGGGCAACTGTGTATGCATCTTCACCATCCTTTGGCTCCAATTCAGTAACGTAGGCCCATGGAGTCTTCTTCAGGCTGGATTCCAGGAGGGCTGCCTCCTGAGCAACATTGCTGTCCTTGGCAAATCCAGTGAACGGACGAACAGCAATGCATTTTTCATTCCAATTCTCAACTGTCAGGTCAGAGTCAAGAAGTGGCAAGGGTGGAGAGTCCTGAAATTCGGTTGGTACATAGAACCGGACTGCAAAAGCAGAGGAGCAGAATGGACCAGCTGAAGGGATGATTCCAGTCAACACAGGTGTAGTCATTTCCACTCGAGAGTTGTTGAGATTAGCTCCTTGAATGTACTGAAATAACCTGCATATCCCAAGCCCACCACAGCTGCTAAATCTGCACTAGTACAACTTTGAAAACAGAATACTGTGATCTATTGATATAGTGCAGGAGCTTCAATACAAATTTTCATGATCTTCGCAAGAAAATGTATGGTTAAGGAATAAGATGGATGGAGAACAGAAATGCAAACTTCACGGAGGAATGCCCTAGTTTCTTAAGTTGCCACAGAAGCAGGTTTCTCCAAACAAGAACCTTGTTGGGCATTGTATATTGAGGTGAATGTCACACCCGCAGAAATAAACGCCATGGCGATTCTTAGGAGATTCTTACACGCAAGTTATTACAGTCTAATTTCAGCTACACTGCCCCCAACATCTCAGATAGATTACTATTTTTTGAATTTCATGATTGTGAAAAGTAGCTACAACCGCTCTATCGATCAATTGCTCACAACTGGTCAGCTTAGTATGCTTCAATCCAAGGACAAGATATATATAGGATATCAGCTATGTTTCTTAAGACTTCCTACCGCATGTGAACATATACATGGCTGTAATTCTGTAACAGGGAAGGATGCCGTCCCAAAATTTTACAAACAAACATGGCTAACCTAGTCTCCGAACATAACAAAGAATATGGCTCAATTCGGCAGCCTGGGTAATCTACATTTCCAAGATTTAGTAATCACAATAGATTGGGATTAGCCAGAAACTCATTGCAAGACACTCAGGTCTCATAAACCTCAGTCCTCAATGCAGCCAGAATGCAACCGGAGCTCAAGACAGATTCCAATGCAATCACGACCAAAGCAGGGTGGTCACCATGATCCTCAATATCAAGGGGCCGAATTCCTTCACAATTGCAATTGGATTGATACACTCCAAATATGCACTGATGTGAGAATCTGAGGATACTGTGGCATTAATTAGGGTGGACATGTGAGGGGAATCAGAAAACTTACTTGTGGAACCCAATCTGGGTAGCTTTGCTGAATGAGATGTCCTCTACAGGTGTAGAAATCCATGTCGATTGCCGGTACAGTCGGATCTCAAAGTCTGATTCCGAATGCACCACTGTGTACTGGGGAGTCTCGATAGTGTTCTCTGCCGCCCGGACTCCCACTGCAGCTACGAGGGCTAAGGCCAATACCAAGAAACACGCTCTCAAAGCCATTTCCACTCGCAACCTCCAAAATCTTCCTGCACACAGAAACAACCAACCAAATTCATGCCATCAACACATCAACATCGACATCATCATATCCACAACATGCCAACTCCAATCCATCACTCCAAAATTGGCTGGACACATTGGCAGAAACCGGGTTTACAAGGCCAGAAATAAAAGAGAGATATGTAACAGAGAATCATTGCGACTACGGCGAATTGAAATCCATTCCAAAGTAGCAGATTCACCAAACGTACGATCCTCGGACCATCAATGTCTCACATCAAATGAGTTCATAGAGCCTTACCCTGGAATTGATGTCACAGGAGCTCGAATTTGGATAACTGTGTAGAGAATGTTATCCAGAAGCTGGTTTTTAACAAGAGAATGCGTGAGGAGAAAGGCGGAATGTGGGAGTACTGATTGTTTCTCTCACTGCGAACCCTCTTCTCGAAACCTTGCGAAGAAGAGTTCGTGGTGTTGGCATAAAGGTCCACGTCAGCTTATTAAACCCTCTGCGAATGCGGAGGTGACACGTGTTGGCCACCGCTCTTCAGTGGAACATGCTTCGTGGCGATCAGATGCTCCATAAGGCAATTTATTGTATGCCGGACCTCAATAAGGCCCGATCTTAGGGTGGGTTTATCCGGGCCCAAGAAACTTTGGCCCCAAAACACCTTTTTAATGGACTTTACTTTAGAACTCAAGATTGTACTCAAAACTTAAAGATCGGTTTTTCAAACTAGGAGAAGTGTTTATTTTCAGTTAATATTGCTGTGATTTGGTGGGAAAGTGATGCCACATTAACGTCACATCATATTTTCATACCTTGGATCCAAACGCCACTGCAAAAATGTTGGATCAAATTTTCATCATATTTTCATACCTTGGATCAAAAATGTTGGTCTCGACCAATGTGACCACTCAATTTTGGAGTTTCTTTGGTCTTGAACCCGAGTGTAAATCCACCCTTCGTGTTAGATGGGGGCTCCCTTACATGCCTAAGAGGTTGCAAGCATTTTCAAATGATTTTTTCTAAAAGATGATTCCTATTTTAAATCTTAGATAGGGGATGAGATTTAAGACCTAATTTCGTAACTTATCTTAAATAGACATCTTTATTTGAGTGGCATATGGCTAGGTGTGAATCTAAGAATAGTCATTCAAAAAGACAAGTGTTCAAAAGTTGTCAACCATTCTAGGCTCGATAATTTACACATATATAGTTTGTGTGGGGGGGGGACAAATAAAACAATTATTAAATAAGAAAAAAAATTCTTGACTTTGATAATGAATAGAATTTTGATATAATGTATATATCTTGATGTTCTTCTAGTCCCATAAGCCTTTTGGCTTTCTGGACTTTAAAATCAACTTAATTTCATATGTCCATATGAATTCTGAAAATTATGAGGAAACTTCCCATGGCCATGATTTAAATTTCTGAATCATGTTACACTCATCGTGTATTTCATGTCCTAGGAGTAATAGGCACTGAGCTAAGGGTAACATTTTAGGCTTGCTCACCTTGATAACAATAGAAATACAAACAATTGTAATGGTCTGAGACATGATGTAGCCATTTCTTGATATTCTTAGCTGGAAAGAGCAAGACCTATTTCTCCAATGTTTCTCTATTTCTTGCTCTTTCCAGCTATTGAGATCATTTTCAGCCATTTCCAGCTATTGTTATCAAGGCAAGCGATTCTTGCTGGAGAAAATTCAGAGATGTCACCAAGATCGTAGGGGTTTTCAACCTCACTACCCTTTGCGAGATAGTGCATCCTTACCTCCAAAAGATTGCAGTTACCTTGTCAAAATGGAATCCCAGATGGGAACACAAAACTGTTTTTGACTTTCATGCAGTTTCCAGAGTTGCTTGAAGTTCCTTACAGTATCCATAACATGAACGCCTTGAGTAAACCGGCCCATGAACATACATACACTGTAGACATGAGCATAAAATATAAAGGCTTCGTCAATATCATGGTTTAGATAGCCTCATTCTCAATGCTCACAACTCTGTATACATATGACACTCTCATGGCTTTTATTGAAGTACAGAAAGAAACTTTGTGAATATCAGGAAATACACTTCATATTCTTTGGGCATAATATGAGTTAGATACGAGTTCTGAAAGGAATCTAGAGGGCTCATCATAGAGGTCTCTGGTTGTTCATTTATTGTCGTCAAGTTTATAATACTCCACCACTAATTCCAATACAAATTCTAGAGATTTCACTTCAGTTGAAGACACCGTGAAGTAGGTAAAGTGTTTGCTGAGGCTGCCTCAACACCCGTTCATTTCTGACACTTCATTTTGTTGCAACTCGTACCCACATGCATTTGGGTCAATTCATGTTCCAGACCTCTTCTCATCACCTGCTTAGAGCACAATGCAAGACAAAATTGTCTATATAGAGAAATCGTTATTAGCCAACTCTGCATGCAAATTAACAGAACCAAGGATAGTCCATGGACACGAACAAATAACAAGCATTTTATTCCTGAGTGGCCCAGTTCACTTAAGAGCCCCAACTATAGATACAAAGATCTGAACTGGAATTTTCGATCCCTTCCCCTTTTTTTCGTCATGCCACAGCTGCATTCAGCTTTCCAAAAATGACTTGTCTAGTAATGATCCCATCTCTTCTACTCTACAAAGGCCTTTGTAAAACAAACACCCAGTTGTTTCAGTTTGTTGAACATCTCACCATGAATAATTGCTGCTCCTTCACTCCCATATACAAATGACCCAACTTAGGCTGCAACAGACAGCCATGAACATGCAACAGAGAAAGGCTCTGGAGATTTATCAATGCTTCACCACTTCTTCATTGCTGATTCAAAGGGTTACAGGGGACACTCTACTAACTAACAATGAAGTTCCATTTCAGTTTATCTTGGCAACCTTTTCCTCCACGTACTCATAATTGTGGTCAGCACTCTTCAAGGCCTTGAGCTTCCGGTACCCCTTGTCAGTGCCAAATATCCTGAATGAAAGCACTACAAGTGTCATGTAGGAGATCCAACAAGCAGGGGCATAGATAAAGTCTACTTTGTTAAGGAACACTACACTTTCTTCTATTTAGTATAGGTACTTAAGGAAATGTGCTATCAAAATTAGGGCAGCCTACTTTAATGGAAGATTTTTGGTGAAATAAAGTGGGCTTTTGGCCAGCATTGTTTTATAAACATTCCTTGCAGACTGATTTACAACCACCCTCAAATGAACAATGTCTCTGAAAATCTCAAGACTGATCATCATGTGTTAAATGAGGCTGCTGCTCGACATTAACATTGCATTTTGGCTTATCCTTGTAAAGCTTAAGGCCATGTTAAATTGTGAAATGTAATGTCTTGCACAGTGCACCAATTTCACTATTTTGTAGAATAATGCAGTGTTCTACTACAGTGAGGTCCAAATCAAATCAAGTTAATTAAATTACTGATAAAATTTCAACATACACTAAAGAGAAGAAAGAGTGTAGCTTGACCATACACTACGATTACCCTTTAATAAGACAATAGTGCAAAATACTCAGAAACTGTCTTGTTAACTTCAATAATGAACTGAACTACAGAACATCAAGAAACTGAAAAGAGCAAGGAACATAGTACAAGAAGCAGAGTTAAGTTATACACGTAAACAATAGATAGACATGCAGTGTAAGTGTTTACCAGTCCATGTAGGTGAAAGTCGACGAGTAGTTTCCGGACTTTGTATATAGAAGTCGATGATGATAGTCATGGAAATCCGCACTGTCTCAATTTCCAAAAGTATTGTCAGACACCATGTACACAGCTCCTAATCTTTTGAGACCACTGAACATATGAAAGAAATTGTGTGATACTAGGACAAAACAATTTTTATTTAGAGCTCTTTTAAAATGAAGTCGATGCTATTTCAAGATGCAACATACCCTCCATATATAGGCAAGTATCTGGAAAGACTCCATGGAAAGTCATAGCCGCAGTGAGCTTCAACAGTTTCCATCACCCGTAAGCTCATCCAAATCCAAAGTGTCAGTAGATGAGGACCTGTAATGGCTGGTCCAAAGATGGTGGCAAAGCCAAGAAACAGGATTTCCGCAGGGTGAGCATACTCAGAGGTCAGCCCAAATGGAGTTGCATATCTGAAGTGATGTCCATCAGAATTGTACATGTTAGTTCAAAGAACTAAAAAACCTTTGGGAAAGACCTCTCTCACATCTGCCTAATTGCATGAACCCAGCAACTGGCATTTATGATTTGGACATACGATGTCTTCTGGTCCCAGAATTCTGATTGCCGGAGGTGAAAACAATGTAGAGCCAGTGCAATTTGGACCCCAGCTCAAGCTACAATTTCCTTCAATCAGCACCCTTAAAACATTGCTGAAAAGGATCTATATTTTTTGAAATGAAGGGGAGAGGGCACACACTCATGATGGACACTATGCACATGCTTGTAAAGCCATTTGGTGTGCAAAATGCGATGACCCCAGTAGAATATGAAGTCCTCCAGAATGAAGTACGAAAAGATCTGAAAGCCTACCACATTCCTGCAAGGAACATCGACATCAACCCCTCAGCCACATATTTTCATTCCAGAAAGAAAAACCTAGTGAATATTCAACGAATTTAACACCGAGGAGCATCCACAGATATATGAAACATCTCTTCACCTATAGAGTAATATCAACAGCTAATCCATCTCAACTGCTGCTGACAATGCTAATAGATGTAAGCACCTCAAACTATTAAAAGATAGACAAAAAATAGATGACTCCGACATTGCCACCAGCAAGAATTATGGTGTGGCTTCATCTTCAAGTTAATCTAACTCTATATGTAATCCCCAAACAACATCGCAAGAATTAGAGGGGCCTTGGAGATTAGTGCCTTCTTTTAGAGGTGAACACCTTGAACAGGTGCGGACAAGCCACAAGGGCAAGACCCTAGGTTCCCACATGGTTGGTGGAAATATCTGATTCACCCAGATACTCCCACTATAATTGGGTGGATAACTGTGTTAGGATACACCGGAAATCAATTGCTACAAAGGTCACCCATCTGAGCACTATTCCAACCTCAAGCGAATTTACTTAAGAGTTCCCATGAAATCCAGGTTAAGGCCTTGACTTTAAGCCACCCATCACAAAAACTTGCAATGAACAAAGACTTACCAGGACGGCAGAGGTAATTGGCTGGTGAAGCCCATATACTTGAAGACTGGGTATGATACAACCATGAGGGGCAGATTTACACAGATGTGATAGAGCAGGAGCTTCACGACGCACTTCTCTTGAGCAGCAAGAGAATTAACCTTTGCCTGTGAGCACATGATCACAATCAGATCTTATACCCAAAACAGTGCAGCTAGAAAAAACCAAGACAGAACAAAACTTTAGAACAAAGATAGATAGATTAGCAGTATGTATACCTGGATCTTGTACTTCCGTTGATACCCAAGCCTCTCCATTACTATAAAAGGAAGGCCAGAAAGGAAGAACACACTCTCATGGATGATGAAGCTGCCAATGGAAGCCAGCTGGAAATCACTGAAGTTGTTGATCAAGTACTGCACAAGTAAACACCATTGTGTGAAGCACGTTAGCAAAGGATACCTCATTGCTACAATGAGGCCATCAATCTTTCCTGATTGCTTTGTGAACTGAAGATCCAAAGCTACAAAATTAGACATTATCACGTTGTCTGTAGG
The DNA here is from genome assembly GCA_950295325.1 of Polytrichum commune. Lineage (NCBI taxonomy): Eukaryota > Viridiplantae > Streptophyta > Polytrichopsida > Polytrichales > Polytrichaceae > Polytrichum > Polytrichum commune. The sequence continues at coordinate 19,876,194 of OX485805.1, forward strand.
GAAGTCAAGAACGAGGCATCAAAAAGGTGCAATCTGAATGAGGTGAAAAAGAACTGCAAAAAATTAGCCAACCTGATTTACAGTGCAGATCTCCATTATGCTCAGAAAAATCACAAATTCGGAATGCAACAGAGCTCACACGGAAAAGCTACTCACTTAACAAGCCCCGGTGAGGTAGATCGAGAACCAGTGCATAAGAAACTTAATGGTTAGTCCTGCAATCTATTCTTTATCAGGCTTCTGTCGTAGGTAAAGATCTGACTAAGGAAAAATTTCTGTGCAACATTTAATTTCCAATCATGGTTGCACTTGAGAACTTGAGAAAGAGACATAAAGAGGGTCATCACCTCATAGAGACGATAAATTCCTACAACTTCTGAATGTCTCCTCAATAAGAAAGACAAATAATGACAACCTCCTTCCTTACAATTAAGAATTACAACTACTCCCTCCAATTGATGGGTCCAATCTTACAAGGCATGAGACAAGAAAATGCTCCCATGAGAGCATTTTTTATCTAATAGAACCTACTGAACCGCATTGGCAATTGAAGATGAAAGTGCACGTACATAGGAGAAAAACATTCCAGACTTGGTGAACATTTCCCACAAAACAGGAGGCAGCGAATTTGAAACTAACTCACAACCCTCTTCCTCATAGAAATGCAAGCTGCACCCATTTCTAATGGTAAGCCACTTAAAATGGTGTCCTACTTTCGCTGTGGCAACATATTCAGAACCTAATGGCCAATTTGACACAATCACCACGGAAACCATATATAGGTGGCACCAACATTCTTGCGGTATATGATTGCCTTGAAGATCTTCTCAATAACATTCATCTTATGAAAGTTTCAAAAAATGGCAATAGCTATGCAAGCTGCACCCGTTTGCTGATGGCATAAGCCACTTATTACTTTTCCTGTAGCAGCATGTTGAGAATCTAATGGTCAATTTCACTCAATCACCACGGAAACCACATTTAGGCAGCACGGACATTCTTGCGGTACGTGATTGCCTTGATGATCTTCCTCGACCACAGTACCATTTTATCATATGAAAGCTTCAGAAAATGGCAATGCAGGATGAGATCTGAAGCGTAACGCCAACACAGAGTCTTCTGGACCAACCACGATGACAACTTTACTTAACGTACAGCCTCGCTCGTTCTAACTCCAAACTCCAGCACTTCAAGGAACGCCACAACCACTCATTCATTCCTTCATTCCCAGACCGCTGTATTCCTCACCTCACCTTCACTCCTCTCATTGATCAAACCAACATTCCTGTGGGCAGAAAGAGGAGCGTTTCAGTCCCCACGTTGTTGCCATTTGCCAAACCGGAGATCAGACCTCACCACAGATCACCATACGTGCAAATGCAGATGCAAACACAACGTCGCTCGCTTGCTTGCTTACCAGCCACCCTCGCTCCAACGGCGACGCCATAGCCCGCCGATTGCCCCCACCCACCCCACCCGGCCACCAACCCTAACTTGTCGCGGGTGCGCCCCTGTGTGCGTTATTGAATGTTTAGATACCAATGCAGATGAAGAGGCAGCAGAAACAAGACAAGACGATGGCGAGTCCCACGAACGACCACAGCAGCGGCGGCATCCACCACCGCCCGCCCGCCCGCCCCACACACAATGCGGTTGCCGGATTGAGCGTCTGACTGATTGAAGTGATTGAAGTGATTGAGTGGATTGCAATGCGGAGTTCTGAAGAGGGAATGTGGAGGAATCCGAGGCCTGCTGTTTTGGGTGTGGGATGTGGGTGATGTTGCAGAGGCTTCCTCAGGGCCGCTGCTGACGGGCCATTGCGCCTCCCTCCGCCTCCGCGTTCAAGTCCTTGTTGTGGTCGCCGCTGCTGCTGCTGTAAATAAGCGAATCTTTTGCCAACTTCGCAGTTTCGCTTCTCGTCGTGTGATGGGATGAATGAGGGATGAATGTAGGAACTTGTTTTGCTTCATCACATCAATTACATACGGGTTCTCGGGGGCTCTAGAATGAATTCTTGGCACCCGATCACGTTCTTCTGAAGAAGGATCCGTGATGTCTATGGACTAAAGTAGAGGTCCCCATAACCGATCACTTAAAGATTTTGTGTCAGATTTGGAGAAGCACAAAAGCAGTGCAATTTTTTCCTGCGTAGGAAGATAGAAACTAGGAGGACTGCAAATTTTACGGTAAGTTTATTCCTTGATTTAAAATTATTGTGAATTTTTGAAGTCAAAAGTTGGTCCAAACACATTATCATTATCTAAAGTATGTCATAACTGCTCATTTTGAGACGAATTCCTCCTCACTTTAGCACTCAAACACAAGGTTGTGTGTCATGGCACTCTCGATTTTGGCATGATCGAAATGCAATCCCAACCTGATCAAAAATCAATCCTACCCTGATCAAAAATTTGGTACTCTGTAGATTCTCAATGGGGTCCTAATCGGGTTAATGTGGTTCAGCTCCAGATGAATAATCAACAAGAAGAGAGTGGATGACAACCCATGGGAGTTGTGATATCTCCACCTACTACTTGAGTTGGCTATCAATCATAACCAATCATCTCATGGACATGGTTTGGGAGTTACAGATGATAATGTGCCTTCATGTATGAAAAAATATGACGAGTTCTTACAATTATTTTGCTCTTGGATGAGTGATTTGGTCATGAATGATATATTTATTCATGAAGAAGATGAATATGGAACAAGCTAGTCTATAGAAGCTTGATTGTTTATTTCATTCAAGTTGATTTTGAGACGCCATAGAGACCATGAATTAGTCTAGTGTGATCCACTTGGAATAAACACACCATCAACATGTAGTGTCGTGTTTCTACTATAGCTTCTTCATCCATGATAGATGGCTTTAAAATACATATTGGAGGTTAGCCACCAAGTGATGAAATTCTTCCTCCTTATCAAGACAAGTTTAGTCACACAATAAAGTTTCATACTATCCATATGTCATATTCTCAATAATATATAATTTTGGCCTCAAATGTTCTACTATCAAGGTTTTTGAAGGGAATGACTTATTTTCATATATAAAGCCATTTTGTATTAAAGAAATATACTCACAATGTCACATAATATGGAGATAAAAGAATATATAATCCCTTGATGATGTCTTATCCACATCGCAAAGTATGAAAGTAAGAATATATCATCTTCCGATGATGTTTGTTGATATTGGCAACTGATGTCGAGCTCAATTAACCCATTAAAGATCACATATTCATCACACATGCAATTGAAAATTCCAAGATAACTCCACTACAAAGTTTGATAGCAATTGGGCATACTCAAAGGCTTGAGGAAGAATGACTATTGTTGTTGGTTGGTCATCCAATGTGGGTTGGCATGTCATTCCCCTCCGTTGACTCTTCATTCAAATCTAATTCCAAATGGATTTCTCTGCCCCATGCTGAAATTCACCAACTCAACCATGTTGTACTCTACATCAATAATTTCCTCCTTACCAACTGCACATATTCTTCAATAAACACTTCTTCACTTCCAAGATTCAAAGATGTAATGAGACTTGTCCTACATGTTCCAAAGTACTCTCTCTCTCTCTCTCTCTCTCTCTCTCTCTCTCTCTATATATATATATATATGAGTCCCACCATTTACGCATATTAGTTATGTTTATTTTATGACAAACTATACCTCAAAAATGTCGTATTGTGAGCGTTGTCATCATAGTATGGAGGACAATTAACACTAGGGAGTTTGGTCGACGAGAAATGCATCATATAGTCGAGGTGTCGTCTAATCAAGTGTTGATTGTAGCATACACATGATAACCTTGGAGAATTCACCTTGTAGACTTCATCTACCACGTTATGGGCCTCCGGTGTTACATTGCCAATATATACTCTACCATGACCCCCTGTAACATTATTCAATTGAGTGACCAGGTTGGGTGGGACCATGAATATGGCATGTAAGATACTAGAATTACACCTTATGAACGCTTGTCAATAAGTAGATTTAGCGTGGAAGACGAGCAAGATTTGGGTGGAAGCATTGTCACTAGATATTGTTAGAATGGAATGGTTGATAATAACTGAATAATGTTATGCTTTGTTGACGGTGCTCTAGTTGAATGATGTGGTGGGATGAGCGCGAGATGAATGTCACACGTGTTTGTACGCCCATGAGTGGCAGTCTAAGTTGGGTGGGGAAGAACAAGAGACATCTATCACTCCCTCAGTGGGGACGTTAAAGTTTCCCCCATGAACTTATAGGGGAGGTAGATTCAAGCAGAGGCAGCCACCCGGCCAAAAATTCCATATTTTTTGGACCCGGTCGAAAAATGTTGCATGCCTGCCTGACTTCAAAAAAACCATTGCCCTTGCATTCTTGAAGGTCACTTATCCATAAATTTCATATTGAGTGCACTTCACCTTCAAGGTCCAAAATCCAATATATATGTTCACTTCCATTGAGTAAATAAGCAATTGACTGGGATTTCATTTTCAAAATGAAACCGTCAATAAAGCATGTAAATAACTAGGAAGTCAAAAACATTATAAAACCCTCATTAGCACCGAGATTATGATTTTTGTGACTTGCCATTACAAGGGTCTTTGTCATTCTAAAATGGAACTAAAATTAGTGGTTTCAATTTAGTATGTTAAATATTATAATCTTTTAGTTAATACCTTCTACTTTCACAAAGTTTCATACACATTTAAACTAGTTAAGTGTGATTGAATGTATTTAAGTCTAATTAATCCTGATTAATCCTAATTAAGACCACTTAAATTAGAAAGTATGCTTACCAAATTAATTAAGCCTAATTAATGATAAAATATACTTATTGGAATTAATCATGATTATCATGGTTATCACGGAGGGTGCATTAATGTAGAGAGTTCAATATCCAACACCCCGCCCAAAAGAAACACGTGGAAACACTTCTTAACCATGTACTCAAAACACATCTTAAACCATCCAAGTGTCTCATGTGGAGGCAGATCCAAGTGAAAAGCAAGGTGGTTGTACAAAAATGCAGGGTTGGTTTTGGACAAAAGTGGGGTTGGATTTGAGCAAGCATCGGAACAGAGCTAGGGGTGGCTCGCTTACATGTATTTATTAAGACCCTGCATGCAAAAGTTATAAGAGCTCAATTTTCTTATCGAGTGGAAAGTTGGTTTTAGTGTGGGGGCGATTTGTGCAAAAGGTGAGGGCAATTTCGGGAGAAAACGGGGTTGGTTTTGGGTGGAAAATGACAATGTTTTGGGTGAGTGTTGGGATGGTTTTGGGAGCCGTTTGCAATGGAAAAGTGGGATCTAGTGACGGATAAGGAAGCTAGAGATGAGTGACTTAAAAAATGTGTAGTATATTCATATGATGTGCAATTTATTTTATTTTTGTTCTTCTATGTCTAAGCCAATTTGCTAAGCCAATCATGCATTCCACTAATCCAAATGGACTCCAAAAATAGGCTAAATTGCTTAAAGTGCTGGTTTAAGCACCCTTTACCCCATGTTGAAATTGTCTCCCCACCATTGTCCACCATTTTGGAAAGGTGTGAGATGAAGGTAGTTGAGCCTAAAAGTGATACTTCCATACACTTTTCCAAGTTAAATAATTTGGAATTCTTGTGTTATATGTATATATATATATATATAGAGAGAGAGAGAGAGAGAGAGAGAGAGAGAGAGAGAGAGAGAGCATATATTAAAAAACAATAAATTTCATATGCAACCTATATATATTCATGAAGTTGGTAGAAGAAATGAGCCTTTTATTATCCACCAAGGGGAGTCTATTTATGTTGGATTGCTAGGTGAGAATCATCACAAAATTTAGCCTCGTTACATGTGAGAATCTATTATTAAATGAAGGAGTTGTCCCTCTTTTGTGGATCACTTCTTACAATGCCTCATTGAGCGGATAGTTCCTTGACTAGCCATTATGATTGGGCAAAGTTGGTGCTCTTCTTAAAGAGTTTTTGCATCCTTCATATGTTGCTACTATGAATGTCTAAAGTAGTGTTATTTTATACTTAATTTAATGTCATGTATGATTGACCACATTTAACAATAACTTTTATGAGGCACCATTGCACTCACTTGTTGACAGTTTAAGAATGAAAATAAGTGTTGCCAAAAGGAAGGTGTTAGTTTGAGGCAATGCTACCTTATGGGTGCAATGGGTCAGGATGATATGGGTCCTTGCTAGTAATATGCAATTGGGGTTTCAAGGAATTGTGTGTTCACATTCAAATTTTGAGCAAATGGTATGTTAGGACCCCCCTATAAACCATCATTACTTACCACAAAATTTTGGGAAAAGAAACCCTCACATGCTCCCCATAGTTGTGTGTGATTCCATCCTATATGTGGACTCTTGCGTGTGTCTATTTGCATGCTTCTTTGTCACCATGAACTCAATAGTTTTTGGCAATGATCTTTTTCTTCTCCTATAGGCAATATTTACTCAAAACTTTCATCATGAGTTTTTGCATTTTTCCATTCCTTATTTACTTCATATTTAATTACAATTCAACATAACATTACAGTGATCAAACATCAAACATTCACTTACAATTTCATAGCCTTGAAAAGACCAAGGCCAACACCTACAAGGTAAGAGAACTACCACAATACTCTCATACATGTACACCAACAAGGCAATAATCAATTGAAATGACATGCATAGGCTATGCCCATGCTATCCAATCAATCGTAAAGATAAGCACATTGTACACATCATGTGACAATAAAATCATCATGATTCCAACAACCTCCCTAACAGCTTGCTCTAACTATCTCAGTTACGCTCACCTGCTTATAGCCTAGGTCATATGTTTTCCTCTTCACTTTTAATCTTCTTTCTCAAGTTGATTGCCATTCCCTCTTGACATTTCATTCATCGAATCTCTCATTATCAAATTGTTTCCTTCTTCATACAATATACTCTCGTCTCTCTCTCACATTCTCTCTTCCTCATTCTTGGCTATAGGTACTTGTAATATGCATAAATGTTCCTTACAATTTCCTCTACAATCACACAAACTCTCTCTCTCTCTCTCTCTCTCTCTCTCCCCGAAGGTTCTCAAGCCTTGTAGCATCTCTCTACAACATTCTTTGCTCTCACATACTTAATTATATGCACAACATTTCATCCTTTCTTCCTTAATTTCATACATTCTAAAAGACACTTATAGGAACTTGCACAATGATTACAATGAAAATTCCAAAGTAGACAAAACTATGATCAAAATGGACAATATATTCTCCTCTCACAAAAGATCATAATCATATGGAAACTATTCAATTGTTAGTCCTCTCACATGCACTAACCTATCGTCTATGGCTAACTCGCTCACTCTTCCAATCTCCCAATCACTGGGGATAGAGTGGCTAATCTTCTAAGTCTTGGTTGTAGCTTTTATTGTTGTATCTAAATCAAAATCATAATCTTGACTAAGCTATCTCTCGCCTATTGCCATGCCTTCTTGTGGCCATCCTTGGTGGCTAGCACCCTGAGTAGTTATCACCATTCTTGAATGCCTATTGTAGCTTCTTATACTCACCTAATAGCCCTTTTTATATTCTATCAATGTTATTTTAGTGGATATTAAGGCTTACAAATGAAAAGAAAAAGACTATGGCCGAAAATTCTAGATTACAACTGTTCATCACATACTACAACTTTTGTATTTGGAAGGATAAGTTTTATTGCCTCATTGTCAAGTTGTGGACCTTGAGTTGAAATATTTGAGGTATGTGACTCAATTTTGTGAGTCATTGTACCTTTGTCTTAACCTTCAAATGTATAAGAGGCACAAACTTGACCTTCTCCATGCCCAAAAACGTGTATGTGAGCCACACATTTTTATTCTTAGCAAATTGTGTTAAAAAATGATCTTATATGAATTCAACTTGTTCTTCAAATGCACTTTTCAAATCTTTCAAATATTATGATATTTTTTAGGATTTTAAGAACAAACACAAAGCTTGGGTACCCTTGGATGCAAAAGCATATGTTGTATTTTGATCATCAATGTCAACTTTGAGTATATTTTGAATTGCTCCCTGACACAAGACAATGTGTAATATACGGTTTCAATCTCACAAATATTTAGAATATGAATTTTGAACTTGACGAAGCCCATACAAATTATGTATATGGCCGTAAAGTGAGTCCCTACATTCCTTAAGGGTCAAAACATAACTTAAGTTCATTGCGTTCATAATAACGAGGATCGATGAAGTTGGAACTACTTATCTCATTTAATGCACATTCCTACTTGGAATTATACAGTTTTGGCAACATCTTACTCGGGAGTTCAAATTTTACTAACAAAAGTTCAACATGTTGCTCGGACATTATAGAACATACATGACTTTGCTTGGTAAAATATTACAATCTCATCAAATAGTTATAGCATTGCGTAACATCAAATAGTAACACGCACTAAATGGGCAATTGGTGTAATGGTGTTTTGGTGTTGATAGTCTACTAGATTTTCCTTTCTGAATTGTGGTCCTTGGACAATTTACAAGTGCGGAAAGTGCCAATTGATTTTGTATCAATGTGCACCTTTAAAGAACTTGGATATGTTGATGTTTGTTTCTTTACTCCACCAAACTTTTAAACCGTGTTTCAATAAGTCTTCTACCCCATATGGGGTGTGAGCCCAAAATGGTGCCCACATGTGGTGATTAACTCTTTGAAACCAATTTTAGTTAGACTTTGAAGTGTTATGATTGTTCACAAAAATATAAAAAGAGTGAAGTGTGGTGTGGATTTAAGTTTGGACATTAGGTGGTGTTGTGTGATTGTTTCAAGGTTTAAGTTCAATAAGTGATGCCTTGACTAGGTGAGTATGGAGTAAGGTGAGGCAAGGTGAGCTCCGCGGGTTAAATGCCCACATTAGGATCCACCTTGTTGATTTAGGAATGTAAGAGCTTTGTGGATGGGATGAGTCCCTACTTAGGAGGAAGGGATTAAGGGGTTGTGATTGGAGGTGCTAATCCTCTCACCCTATCCTTACCTCATGACCTCTCTCTCTCTCTTTGCTACTTAAGGCTTCCCTCTCTCATTTTTGCTCTCTCTCATTATCTCTGAAGGGGGAGAGCTCTTAGAGCTTGAGACAAGGTGTGTGGATTAAGTAGCTCTTAGAGTAGTTGTGTGTTAGATTAGTTCATTAGCGGGGTAAGTTAGTTCATTTTTGCTAAGTGCAGAAAGAAGGGTGTTAGTGGAATGCTTGATTAGCACCTAGGGTTGCTTATTGAGGGCAACTCATAGCAGTTCAAGGGCCGAAGCCAGCACAGTAACCAGTTCAGGGCCGAAGCCAACACAATAACCAGTTCAGGGCCGAAGCCAACACAATAACCAGTTCAAGGGCCGAAGCCAGCATAGTAACCAGTTCAGGGCCGAAGCCAACACAGTAACCAGTTCAAGGGCCGAAGCCAACACAATAACTAGTTCAGGGCCGAAGCCAGCACAGTAACCAGTTCAGGGCCGAAGCCAGCACAATAACTAGTTCAGGGCCGAAGCCAGCACAGTAACCAGTTCAGGGCCGAAGCCAATACAGTAACCAGTTCAAGGGCCGAAGCCAGCACAGTAACCAGTTCCAGGGCCGAAGCCAGCACAGTAACCAGTTCAGGGCCGAAGACAGCACAAGTGCCAGCTGACCCTGTGGGAGTGTAAGTAATTAAACAAGGCCTAGCAACTTAGTTGCTTAGCTCGAAAATTAATCTAAATCACACTAGACTATTGTAGGCCATCCTAGATCTTAGGAAAGGGTTGGGATTCATTAGACTAGGTAGGGTTGTGTGTGACTTTTTGAATGTATTAATGATGGACCATTGAGGTGAGTGTTTTTAAACACTTGTAGTCTTTTGGTTGAAATAAATCACATACATAATCAATGGAGAAGGTGGAGGACCCCCGCGATGGCAAGACAAAGGAGGTTAGGCTAAAGGGTGCAAGGAGAATCTCTTTAAGGGCATGTGTGGCCAAGGCCGCGGGTTGGACCCTTGAAAAATCAACTTCCACCACGAGCCAAGAGGCTCCAAATAATAAAGCAAGTTGAGTTACGATGAAGTGAGTACCTTGGACATGGGAGCCACATAGCAATTCACATTATGGTGTTATGAAGTGAATGTGATTCTCAAAACCATCATCCGGACTAGGACGCTTAAGGGTGGTGGGTTTGGCCTCACATGGGATCCTCACAATATTATTCAGATCCATAACAATGTTATGTAGGATTGATAGTATTCCATGGAATATTTCACACGACGAATATTCCGTTTAATATTGTTAGTCCTACAGTGCACTGTTATGGATATGAATAATGTTGCGTTGAAGGGTTGAAGAATGTTATGCCCATTACCACATTTTCCTCTTTTACAAAGCCCACATACTAGTGTAGGTATTTTATAACCTATGCATGCCTTCTTTGTTTAAATTAGGACCCACTATATATAATAGACAACATGGTGGTGGCAACGGTGGTAAGGTCATCTTTCCCTTGTTCTCCACCGTTTTGGAGAAGTAGGGAGAGTGATGTGATATATATATATATATATATATATATATATATATATATATATATATATATATATACGGTTGCGAACAACCAAGATGACACAAGCCCATACTACTTAAAATATTATATTTAGTGTCACCAATTCTAGTTGTCTTGCTCAAAACTAATTGTAGATTGCTCGTATACTGCCACCAACACTAAATGTAAACTAAATATCATTTGTTGTTCCTTGTAAAAAAATTGGACAAATTTTAGATTTATGATACTGCAATTATTGTCACTTATTAAGTGATATTTCATCCAAATTTCAATTATCCACGACAATGTTTCATAATATAAATGTGTAGGATGTAGAATATACCAAACTTTGTAAGTATTTCATTACATAAATGTAAGTTGGGATGACAATACTTGTACACTTATTATTCATAAGAAGTGTTAGTAGGAAAGTTACCATTGGCAATGACATAAAATAGCATACGATGCAAAATATAATATTTTACTGTAATGTTGTTATACATGGGCATAGCCCCTTCTTACCTGGCAACGAGGTAGATGGGTCTTAATTAAGGGGCTCATTTTCTTAATCGGACCCCTAGATTTGATTGGTATGTGGTTTTTTGAGGATCAAGGAGCAAACATCATAAAGAAACATGCTTAAAAGAGGTTGGATTATGTCTTCAAATATTAATAACTACTCTACACTCAATAGTGAACGCAATTGGGAGGGTCTATGCATCCAATTAAGAAATCAACAAAAATGCACTTCCGATAACCATAACTAAATCAAGGGAAGTCCAATTTTCAATCTGGTTTTGCAAATATTTCAACGTAGATGTGCTAATGCAACACGAGTTTTGTCGTGGAACTCTAAAGAGATAGAAGTTGGAGAACATGAAAAACGAACCAAATAACACCCACGGACCTTAACAAGTGACGTTCCTCTTTGCTTTTCTTTTCTTTCTTGTCTTCCCCTTTGGTAGAGAGACCCAGCTTGTGTTGTTGGCTATTACGATGGATGACTCTCAATGTAACTCAGAGATGCCTGGCCATGGCCTATGACCATCCCGGCTATGGCGATGGCTTTTGCACTGCGTGACGACGCAGCGACATCATCAAAGAGCAATGGGTATCTCCTACAAGTCGACAATAATCACAGCCGACGTACTACAGTAGCGGTCAACGAGATATTAACATCGGTGGACCACAATTACAGTCCTGAGTTCAGAAATGTTAAAACACAATCGACGTGCTTTTGGACCTCTCTCTGTGGCACTATCGGCATTCTAATGCTCATGGCACCAAGTGCCAGGTGTTGTCACATTTGAGACTCTCGTCAGTTCGACACATGTTCAGCGCTTTGCAGGACCAGAACGAGTTCTGCGACAATGCACAATTTTGAGGCAGTCGTATGAAGGGTGTAGAATTTGAGCTTTGAATCGCGAAGTTGTGCATCACACACACACACACTCTCTCTCTCTCTCTTTTGCTGCTAGATCTCGTGAGTGTTGCGTTGATTTTGAGTTTGGCAATGGCCGAGAAACGGGGGATCCAGACGAACTGGGCGGGCAATCTCATCTACAGCACGAGTTGCCTCCACGAAGCGAGCTCAGTGGAGGAGATTCGAGCCGTGCTGCAGTCGCAAGAGAAGGTTAAAATCCTAGGGTCACGACACTCTTTCAACTTCATCGCTGACAGCTTCCACAACTTGCTTTCGCTGAAGACGTTACATGGGAATGTGTCAATCGACGAAAGTGCGCGCACGGTGACGGTGGATGCTGGCACGACGTATGGAGAACTTTGCCCTATCCTGGACCAAAAGGGCTTCGCACTGCACAACCTAGGCTCCCTGCCGCACATCTCGATTGCAGGGGCAATCAGCACCGCAACGCACGGGTCAGGTGAGAAGAATGGCAACCTCGCCACCTCCGTCTGCGCTCTGGAGCTTCTCACGGCGGAGGGAGAGCTCGTGAATCTCTCCCGCCAGAAGGATGAGGAGTCCTTTCGTGGTGCTGTGGTCGGATTAGGTGCCCTCGGCGTCATCACCCGGGTCACACTTGACCTTCAACCGGCCTTCACAATGCGGCAGTACGTGTACGAGAATCTACCGCTTGCTCAATTGGTGGAAAATTTTGATGCCATTATGTCCTGCGCCTACAGCGTCAGCCTCTTCACGGACTGGCAGAAGGAGCGCATCAACACAGTCTGGATCAAGAGCCGCATTGGAGATTCAAGGTGACAATTCTTTTTCCTAGAAGAGCGCCTTATTATTAGTCCCATCTATTGCATCTAGTAAGAGTTTAAAGTAGCTATTATGTAAAGGCTTGCAACATGTGTAGAGACATGAGGGCAATGAGAGGAATCCAGTGATGACACTATAAGGGCCTAAATCATAAAAGTTCTGGACCTCCAAACTGAGTTAATGTTTCGAAATTTTATCTTAGGCAAATTTTCTTATCCAGGGGTCACCATCCAGAATCCCCTAGCTCCTGAGAATTTTTTTGAAGAACTTATCATAAGAAATTCGCTAGAATATCTTATAATAAGAGGACATCCTTCTTATATTTTGAATCCAACTTTAGATTGACTTCTTAAGATGTTGACCCTTGCTAATTATACAGGAGTTGCCATCCCGGGATAGGAGATGAGCAAGAATTTACAGCGCCGCAGGAGTTTTTTGGGGCGAAGCGGGCAGCTAAAGCCCTTAATTTAGTAGATGGCCTGTCACCCCAGAATTGCACCGAGCAAATGGGAGTTCCTGGACCCTGGTACACACGATTGCCACACTTTCGCATGGAGTTCACCCCAGGAGTTTCTGGCGAAGTGGTTGATGAGCTTCAGTCAGAGTATTTCGTGCCACGTCAAAACGCTGTCGAGGCCATCTTGGCGGTGGAGCAATTGCGCGATCAAATCACTCCACACTTGTGGAGTTCGGAGATCCGCACGGTAGCAGCTGACGATTTGTGGATGAGTACCTGCTATCAACGTCCGAGTGTGGCGATCCACTTCACCTGGAGACAGCATTGGCCAGAAATCCGGCTTCTGTTACCGATCATCGAGAGAGTGCTCTCTCCATTCCAGCCTCGTCCTCACTGGGGAAAGCTTTTCACTATAACCCCGACCGAACTTCAGCCAAGATACGAGAAGCTCGACGAGTTTATCCAGCTCGCATCAATATTCGACCCTAAAGGGAAGTTTCGCAATGACTTTCTGAACACAAACATCTTCAATCGTTGTGTAACCTAAATTCGCTTCAATGTAATATATGCAGGTCGTTGACTCGTTAGTTGTTCTGTGGCTGTCACCCGTCATGCAAGACATTCACACTACGAAACGATTTATATTCTTGCTCACTGTGCCGTATAAACCATTTCATGTTGTGGATGTATTGCATGATGCAGACTGTCTGTGCTGTTGAATCGCTGTTTAACCTGAACTCGTAACTATATTGTAGCCCTTGAGGATCACAGATCATCGAGCCATTGTTCTATGGCTAGCACTCATCATCCTAGACATTCACAATACAAAAGAGATGTATATAGCTTGCTACATGTCTAGTGTACTTCTATTCTTGTTGTAGATGTACTGTATAATACCAAATGATTGTACTGTTGAGTCCGACGAAGAAATTTCAATTTTGATTGCACATGTCCTGGCTAGACTGGGTCCTAGGATACAGGGCTGATAATTCCATGTCCAATCCTTTGAAAGTAACATCACTTCATGTGTTCTAAATCCCCCCAGCTTTGTTCCATTGTTCTGTTTTAAGTGTCGATTGGTACTATTGTTGTTGATATTCTGTTTGTGTGGAAGTTTTTGTTTGCTCATTATGTGATATCTCTGTGAGTTGGAACCTCAAGGCATTTTGGTTTGTAGGAACTCGACTCGTTGGAGACTCTAGAGAGGAAAAATACGCACATGCTCACATGGCTGTTCAAGAATTCCTGTGCCGAAGCTCGAGTAAGAATGTAAATGTAGGTGGTTAGTGCAACGAAATGTAGGTTATTATGTAACAAAATCAGATTGAAGTAGAGAACATTTGATGGTTCTAGTGTGATTCAGGCAGTCACAATAAGATACAGAAACTGCCGATTCCCAGGATCATATGTGTGTACTTCATTACAGAAATCCAGGTAGCTCATGTGGTGGTTTACCGCTACAAATTCTGGAAGAACTTGATAGATTGCAGGTAACTTGAGCTGACGGGCGCGTAATCTGTCATGATTGAGGTAAGCATAATGGCTAGCACCCTTACGCAGATGAACACCAAAGCAAATCCAAACTAAATTTATGTAATGCATCTGCGTGTCAGTCTAGTAGTTCAGCGGACTTCACTTTCTAGTCGTCACTTCAAGTTCAATCTTTCTGGTCTACATGTCTATGGATGTCCTACCTAGAAATAAAATGAGAATGAATTTGAAGCAAATTGGTCTCCTAAAGGAGGGACCGAACCCGTTGACCACTGCGGGTTCAATCAAAGGACGTCATGATCCCGTCGGATCATCCCCAGTAACAGGCATGGGACTTGGTATCATGACGTTTAACAAAAAAATCACCATTTTATTTTAAAAGTAATGAAATTACAGTAGATTTTTAAAGGCAAGATTCTCTCCCAACCCATGTTCATAGCATAAATCAATTTATTTATGGCACCTGATTGGTAGATGAAACGAGTGTCCTTTTTGAGGAACCCAAATTTGTGCTCTTTTAACTTGCATTTTTCATCACGTTAAACTCTTAAATGATTGTAACTCCTCTCTCACTTAGTCACTACCTAATTTCAACATTCCCAATTGCATAATGACAGCTACAGTTGTGGAACTTCAATATTTTAGGGACTCTATGTATTAACACTGGGGTGGTAATCGGAAATGGATCTATCTAACATAATCATGAAAATGTATGTCTTACTCCAACTTCATTTCCAAATTCTCGGAGAAATTACTTGAGAACAAATTATGTACAACACTTGCACCCACCACAACCATTTGCCTTTGAACTTCTCGAACTTAAAAAATCAACTTCATTTCATTTGATCATGAGGTGGCGTTCCAAGATTAGGAGAGAGGATGGCTTCCTTACAGAATAATCCTTGCCCTGAATCTAAGCCGTAAATGCCCGTGATTAGAGGGTCTAGAGGAAATGGCACCCAAAATGGTTATGTTTATTATTGGCCCGAGGGGTTACCTAGTCCCGTACAGATCCACTGCCCACACAAACAGGCGACGATATAAACTTGACGAATATTTCAGTGCTGCCATTGATTCAGAAGCAAGCGGTCTGGATGACATCTCGACCTTTCATGTGTCATTTTGCTGGTGAATTGTGCAGTTGCCGGTGCAGTCTCAATTGGCGTTGACTGATAAGGGTCGATAAATTCACACCTTTAAGAAACCAGGTGGAATGTTGAAATCCGTGGTTCTAATTATCACGAGTGCAATGAGTCGCATGCGATGGGATCGAGTCTGGCAAGCTGCTCCTCAACAAAGGCAATTGCAATGTGCGACTCAGCGTGTGAGAGTTCCTCTGAAAGTGGAAGCACTTGTGGAGCAGGGGGCCGAGGTGGTGGTGCTGGATGGCACCTCCTAAGAACAGAAAGAAAGACGAATCCAATGTTGCCACTGGCATAAATTATAGTGTTGTTTTCATTTCTGAGTTGGTTCGAGGGCCACTTCACACACGAGCCAAGAGCCGTGACCATGAAATTGTGAGAGCCTAAAAGAAAGTGTCCCAAGGCTGTCCCAACACACCTCCAAAATCATGTGGTGTGGTCACGGATTTTAAGTGTAGTGTGTGAAGTCACATGTGACCGGGCTGCTCAACCAAATGCAATTTCAATGAATTTCTATACATGTGGGTCCTCACACATGATAAAATAGAATAAATCAAGGGTTGTGAGCGTTCGGAGTGACATGGTCTCCCGGTTTTGTGTTAGGCCTATCTCCAAGAGGTGGTTTTTGAAAATAATCCAAGTGACCATGAAACAAAATCCATTTGATGCCATGTAAGAATCCATGTAGACTTTACATCCACCTTGCATTCACATACTCCGTTGATCCCTCAAGCGTAGTGTGAAGCGAACTTGGACCGGCTCTACCTTTTCCACCACTGAGAGTGCTTGAAGTGTAATGGTCACGGGCTTTCAATCTAATGTGATAAATGCCTCCACTGCACACAAAATATAAATCATGAAAAAAATACGTCTTATTATGTATACACCATGTTTTCACTTTTTATTAAGGAAGTTATTGAAGACTCTTCTCATCCATGACATGTAACTCATAATAATCCAACCCTACAACATACTTTTAAATTGTTAATTTTTTTCTCCAATTTACTTCAAGGTTCCTTTTTGTACACCTACCTCCACTTTAAAAATACATAGTAGCGTTTTTTATATGTATACACTAAAGAAAAAAACAACACCTCCCCCTTGTGTATACTATGTATGCCAATACCCCAAATAATACCCCATTTTGCATTCACGTTAGTTTATACAAGGTACATTGAAGAGTGGACGACCCAAGACTTCCATGAAAGCGCCATGGCCTTCTATGGCAACTCCATCAGGAATGTCGGGCAAATATGAAGCAACAACCAGCGGCGGCATGTGGAACAATATCACCAACATGTGACCATTGTGATGAATCTGGTCCACCCCGCCGACCACTGCTCGGGGAGAACCGGCGCGCGGTTAGTTGCAGATGAACCGGGCGAGTTTGAGAAATAACCGGTTGAAGTTGGAGACTTCAGGAGAATTACCGATCGTTTAATTAAGAGGAATCTATAGAAGAAGATTTATACCTCAAATGAATGAAAGCAAAACCGGAAGATGTCAACGTGTAACCGGCTGGATTTAGAATCACTAGGATCTTGACCGACTATGCCCAAAAACTTCCCGAGCACAGCCGCCGACCATGTTGGTAAGACCCAGCCATTGGCAGCGGACGCCTTGACAGACGACCGACTGGCGAAGCAGATCAACAAGGCGATCAAGAAGAACATGATAACTTCTACCTGAAGCCCATAGGCAACCGCTTAAGAAACAATTAATATGCCGCGATTCGCCGTCTGTCGATGATGTTGCCATGAGATCCCTACTGCTGGAGGCCAGTGTGCCAGAGTGCTCAAGATTTGGAGGTTTTGCTCGGTCGCAAGCGTTTTTTTGCAGAAATTAAGGGCTGAATCTGTGGCAGATCTTCTTGCGGAAAATGCATGTGCGTTCCAAATCGAGCAGCTTTGATTGTCATGACATCCCAATCCTATAATGGAGAATTTTTTTTTGTGGAGAAGACCTCATTTGAAGGCTCGTTCGCCGCAATAATTATCTGTGGAGGTTACATTGAAGGTTACTAGGCTGCTGCATCGTGCTTTTGTAACCTATGTAAGTTAATTCTACATGTGTTTGTATTAGGAATGAGGGGGAAGTCCTGATGAGGTTATGAGGCTCCTAGTGATGATGTTTTCTAAGTAATGGCACAAGGTTTTATGCTTGACATGTCCATTCGCAAAGTGCTTTATTTTATATGGTCATAAAAGAAATTAGTATTATATGCTTTAAGCTCTTTGTGAACTATGTAGTATGGAACTCATTAGACTTCACTTTTTCCAACACCCTAAAATTTATAAAATAATATTTTGTATCGTTTGAATCTCAATATAAAGTTTACTTGGAGACACCAGTATTGAATCCGACCTAGGGTGTAGTACAATTTACGGCCACCCATATAACCGTGGTAAGCCAACTCATTGATGGAACCGATACGGAAATAGATTACAAGAGATTCAAAGCACAATGAGTTGCTAGGGGAGACTAAGTCTACCTACATATGGACAAATTCAAAACAAGAACGTTTGGCTATATATGCAATTGTGGCCCAATTATGGCATTATTGTCCTTGTTGAAGTGCTCCCACCACTCTTTCAATTATCCATAGGTGTGACCAAGGTCCAACCCCTTGTTCTCTACGCACACTTGTCATACACAATGACCTGGTCGAAGAAAAAACATAACAATATGCAAATATAATAGAAGCAAATATAACAATATGCTTGACTGGCTCAATCCTCCAATTATCTTTTATAACTTGTCTACGAATGCCTTGTGTCAAATATGCCAAACTATGTAATACCAAGAAAACAGAATAGCTTAGCTCTAAAAATGTCGCGTTAAAAACATTCTTGACTTTACTCATCAACAAAAGTGTACTGGTACATAAACTCTAGTGTTCATTTTTTGTATCCAATATTCACTACACTCTAAGCATCACTAGTTGCTCATCCCCGTTGAGAGCATTTTGAATGACATCCATGCGCTTTCTATCCACTTAGAGAGCATTTCATTCATAACCTCAAGTTTAATTATGTCATTAACAGACTAACTATGTCCCATAAATTGCTTAAGCAGTTGGATATATTGCTGCTAATGCAGCTCGTGGATTGTTGTGTACTCCATAACCAATACCTATATCACACCCATTTGTCCTCTTCAAAGCACTTCAGGTCGCTTCACAAGTTTTAAAGGAAAAAAAATCCATATTGTCACGGACAAGTCACCGATTGTAAAAGAACCTTTTTCCAACCCATCTAGTTTCTAATGTCTAAAGCACGTATGAGTGAATGATGCATTTATTGCAAGGAAGAGCTTAACGTTGATCATAGTAGACTACATTGCCTTGAGTAACTGAACCTTGTGAATTCACTGAAACAAATACCACTCAAGTTATTTATTATATGCTTGAACTTGCTTGATATTTGTTAACCAACATCTGTTTTATAGTCATAACCCATAATTTCCAGTGTTGCAAGATAGTTTGGAGGCCAATTATCTTGCATGAACTACACCATTTATGGTATTTAGTGTTACTTACTATTCGGAGTTACACATGGGCCATGGCTATAATGTAGCTATAACATTTGTTGTTAATGTAATTGTTAATGTAATTATTAACGTGAAGATGTTAATGTAATATACACCCTAACCTCCACAATGTCACCCTCCGTAATGCCACTCCCTCTCTTATATCTCACAACCTTAGGGAACTAATGTGCTCAGTTTGAATATCCCTCCTTGTTGTCACTTATCCCTCCCATATACCATGGGTTTTGACATTAAAATATTCCACCAACGAATTCAAACCACACAATTGCACACATCACATTGTCATTATTATCATTATTGCAATGTTGACTTTACAATCATTCCATATAGTCACACACTACACTAATTCTCTATTATCACACATCCATGTTAACAATACAGACCTCCTTAATATCATGTGCACTTTGGTTGCCGCAAGCATGATATTAGGGAGGTTAGAGTGTAGTGTCCAAACAACCAATTTGACCTTTGTTGCTGAAAAGTTACTCCAAATAGTAAGTGACACTAAATACCATAAACGGTGTATTGCAATCACCATAGGCATATTTTCCTACATCCATAAATGATGGCATTTTCCCAGAGTTGAGAGCTCATTAGTAGACTGGGATTTTCTGCCATTTGAAGATATGAGATCAACCGTAATTCCAAGTTGTCTAAAGGCGACACTTTTAAAGGTCCTATATTCTTACCTCATGTCTAGGTATTGATGGGAGGGTCAGTGCTTGAGGCTTAAAACCTCCACTTGTAAACCATGCCACATCTACTGCCAACTAGGCTCGGCAGTAGATAATGTCGATGGTGTGAAGGCCGTGTTTTTAGAACCAACTTTTAGGCTTAGCTAAAGTCAGGTGGGGAGGGGGCATAAGCAAATGTGGACAATTCAATGGCCGCCGCAAGCAAAGGTGACCAAGTCCTTTCAGGTGTCCAAAACACCTCTAAGATCACGTCAATCTCTCCAGTAAGGAACCACTTGGTGTCAAAACTGACTCCACTTGAGGCACTGATGGATCAAAACAAAACATACAGAAATGCTCGTACAAAGCCTTATAATCTGTCACCGAACTCAAAAATGTCAACAGAATACATCGGGGTAGTACGAGGACAACTTTGATCTATATTATCATGTTTGCGGACTATTTCTTCCACTATTTGGAATGCATTGTCAAACATCTAAAGTGTTCCTCCCTTTTTTTACCTCTTGCTGTCCGCAAGTTGGGATATGCTTAAACTATTGTAAAATTCCTGCCGTTGTAACATCCCAAAATCTTGCTACTTCCAGAGGATAAGAGTTTTAGATCAGTATCTAATCATATGATCTGGTCACCGTGATCGAGTCTACACTCATGTGTGACATTTTCAATTCAACAGCAACGAAGAACTATTCTCTGTGGAATCCACCACCATTTCCTACCTCACTACTTCCTTTCTGTTCTCTCATGACGTTCAGATCCCCGTAAAGGTGATGGAATTTGTCTCATTTCTCTACTAAAAATAGCTTAGTGCAAGCAGAGTGAGCCCCCTTTAATGATAAGAAGATCTAGGTTGCTCAGTATTACCTACTGTGACACTTAGTGCAAAAACCGAATTAATCTGACACAATTTAAAATCAATTCAAACTGGATGTCCACTGTAATAATATCTGTTTGATGGCAACCTTCATGTCACAGTTTCCAAATGGGGGGAAATCTTTCCCACGAAGCTGCTGTTGATGATGATCTGATTGCTCCAAAAACCACTGGTTGCTCCAAATGTCGTCTGGAGATTCTGACGCATTTTTCTCATGGAAAAATGTTGGGCTCAAATAAATGGTTGTGGCTCCGCATTGCCCGTAGTAGCCTTCGCTCCTGCTCCGCTCGAAACTACACCATGTAGACATGATGCACATCTCCCACCGATACAGCAGTCGCCTACCAACAGATATGAGATTGTAAATGGTCTGTAGTAGTTAGGCAATGAGGGAATTAGGAGAAACTACAACCGGGGGGGAGGGAAGGGGAGGTTGTTTATTCACAAATCGTATTCTCTTGTTGCAATGAGCTCAAGAAGATGAATACAATGGTATCTTCTTTGACATGGTTGACCTCTCTATTTCCAGTGAGCGATGGATAATGAGAGAAGAATAAGAAAATTTACTATGCCTGGATCTTAAGATATAATAAGGGTTTTCAGAACTCTTATTCAAATCAAAACCCTTCACTATACCTTATTATACCTTGTTATACCTCGTTTTAAAAACTGATATTCTTGTTAAAACACTTTCATTTTTAATTTGAACTTATTATAAGGTGTGAATTGAGAAGTGCAGATCCAAAATGTCTAAGTGTAAAACCGTTGCTAACTGCGGCTCTAGGTACTAGTGAGAGGTTCCAAGTAAGTGGAGAGTAAGTAAGCAATGTCCGGAACGTCTGCTCACATTCTAATTACATCCTGCTTTGCAGTAGTTCTGTTTGTAGGTTACCTAATGCTTTACCCGATGCTTTGAGAATGGCTACTGGCTCGAGAATGAGTGCAAACTTGAAACCACGATTCCCTTACAAAATGTACAAATCTTGTTGCATGAAGTACAGAAAGCCATGAAGACAGATCCCAACTTCCAAGCAGGGAAAGCAGGAAATTATTCACAAAATGATGAACTCACTTGTGAGTCATGTGGGCTCTGGATTGGACAGGAGGCGTCGCAGTATGATCTGGCGGACTCGCCGGGAGAAGGGGGCCTCCCGAACCACCTGCGCCAGGAGCCTCACAAGCAGCATGTAATATTCGTCAACCAAATGCGCCACCAATGCTACAAGAATCATCCTTTTTAAGTAGGTCTTTTTGGACCAATTATTCTTCTTGCTCTCTCTCACTTCCCTGCACAACAATCCCGTGGCAAGAGCCAGGCTGGTGTAGCAACACTGGCCGTCTCTGAACAGGTAAAATCACCCATCACGGGGTTTGTCAGCTAAGGATCCAATGGTGGAAGGTCAAATTGTGCAAAACATATACAACAGTACATACTCATGAACTCGTCGGGAGTTCGTTGTTTTGCATACGATATCTTCTATGTTCAGTAAGTTTGTGGTGCATGCTTGGAGGCAGTGTGGAGGTTTGAAACAAGAATATTCTATGTTGGATCCTCCATTGAGGGTCTAACTCGTCTTGGCATGCCGAGAAGGTCCTAAAATGAAGTTGGCCCTCAATCAGCCGGAAAAGGTTGCTCTTCATTCATATTCAAACACTACCTCTGAGCATGCACCACAAGTGAAAGGAATAGTTGATTTTGTATGCAAAAAAACCAATAGAAAATCATAGGGGGCCAACTCCCGACGAAAAGTTCCATTGAGTTGCAGGACAACTCTCATATTTCAGAATTATGGGTCCTGAAAATCATCAAGCTGCCAATCGCAAACTCTGATCATTCTCTTTCACCATGGTTCTAAGGGCACATAACAGCACATTCCTACGATCCTGAGCAGGTCACACTAACAATACAGATATTCGGAGATGCATAATTCACAGCTACGAGCGAACCTTACGGCTCGTAGTCCAACATATGCAAAATTCGTTCCTAAGCTACAACCTCCAATTTAGGACTCGAAACTCGTCCCCCAGGTTCAGACAAGTTCGGATAAGTCAAAGTCTTTGTATCCATAGAGGATATTGTGGATATTCCGTCTCCGAGAAGCACCAATCAACGTCACGAATAGAATCCAGCACCACTTTGCAGGAAAGACAACAACAATTGGATAGGATTGGGGTTTCTCGCACAAATTCCTTTCTGATAAAAAGATAGTGTCCTGACAAAAGAGGACTAAAATGCAAAAATGCGAGAAGTTAGGTCCAGAAGTACCGACCTTGCATGCTGTCCATCACCACTGGAGAAGTGCTTCGCGGAGCCGAGCAAGTTGATCCAACATTATATTATGAGAACTCGAGATATACCACTTCAATCCGACATCAATACGATTGTAGTATTGAAACACGTTCACTGTGTGATGGCTGGAGGAGGGCACCGAACTGAGTGCGAAGGGTTTCCATCGTCAGTACGAATCGAACATCGTCCAATGAGATCGCGACGCATGTGCACATTTCTTTAACTCGAAATTAGGTGGGAGAAGGACATCTCATGAGCTGAAAATTTACTACAAAGGCAATTTTAACAAAGATGATTAGTCTTTGGTATTCTTCTCTTCACTCCGAAACACCTGGGCGAAGTTATTATAAGTTGTATCATGTCTGGCTACCAAACAGGAAACAGTATTCATGTATTTCTCAAAATATGTGTCGTTCGAATTGGAACACAAGCAAAGAAACAAGATTACGACTTACGAGCTAGGACGTGTCGGAGAGAGACGACGCCGACCGGTGGTCGTCATGAACGAGAACAAGCCCGAGCCGGGTCTGTCAACTCTATTGACATAAAACACTATTACGAAATGCTACAACTACAAAACTGGAAATTTTGAGTTCAGATGAGAATTTTAAAGATCGCGAACCCGACCTCCGATCTACAAGACCTTCGTCAACCGCAGCTCAGTCGGTACCAAGTCCTCTTCGCTTGACCCCAAACTCATAGAACTCGATTCTTCGCCTCACATTCACTCCGGAGGCTTGCAGCCACGCTACAGCGATGAAATGACAAGACAAGAAATTAAAAGAAATGACCTCCAAACCAACTTCTTCACACTCCGTCACACTCTCCCCTAGCATGCACATGCCAAAAATCCGAAAAAATCCTCAACCTCAGACGAACGAACAAGGAACTCGCATGGACAAGCAGGCGATGAGTGGCTGCATTTCTTCGTCGCACTCGCACGTAGTAAGTCAAGGGGACAGGAACTTGTCGAGTAGCGAGAGGGAGAAGATGGGAGAACTTTGTTGTTTGGGCTGGCTATGGCGATGACGGAGCTCCAGGCTTTGCCAAAACTTGGTATGTCATTGACTCCGTCAGACAGCGCCACGTCATCAGTGGAAGGAGCCACGTCGGCGAGGGGCTACAGTCCACCCTCTATAAATGTTACACGTATAAGTGTTAACCCTCTCTAAATGTTAACTTTCTTCTACTCCCCACATATTGCACACTATAAATGTTAAATGTGTTAACTGTTAACAAAATGGTACTCCCTTCTTTGTAAATTTGACTCTATAAATGTTAACGAATGAAATACAACCATAATATGGATGATAAAAACTACACATCCAGTTACATTCCTCTCTCTCTCACTACATGGAATCACGTTCATGTGATGTGTCCAAGTATGTGGGTTTGTTGGTGCAGATGGAGAAATATTTGCAAGTTGTGCAAGCAGATGAATCTCACCAAAGAACCATTGATTCATACTTCACCTGTGATTTGTAAACTTGATATTGAATAAAGTTTTGATTGGGTTTGCAATTTTATGAATGGTATTCTCTCACAAGGACTCTTCACAATTGCTTATATTTATAAATGTTAAGATTTGTATATTGCTCAAAAAAGTAATTTTATAATTGTTAAATGTTAACACCGCTATAAATGTTAACTTTGATCCACTCCCGAGGGTTAACATTTATAGAGGGTAGACTATACTTTAAAGTTTGGAGTACTATGTTTCCTTTTTTTTGTCACAACCAAGTGCCCTTTTGCTTTTTTCAACTAGCGTTGTCTACGTTAAACCTCCCCCTATGAGCTTTCAGGGTGAGGTGGATAGGGGTAGGGCAGCCCCCAGAAAATTTTGAAATTTTCTGATCCCGACCGCAAATTGTTGCCCATCCCGTCCAACTTCACAAAAAAGTGTCCTTGCATTTTTGAAGGGTGTTTGCCAACATAATTCATATTGAGTGCATTTCATCTTCAACATTCAAAATTTAACATATATGTGCATTTTTATTTATTAAATAAGAAGTTGACTGGGATTTCATTCCCGAAGTGAAACCATAAATGTAACTCGTAATTAACTTGGAAGTCAAAAACATCACAAAGTCCTCATTAGCATTGAGGTTATTATTTTTGTGGCTTACCATTTGAAAGGATGTTTGTCATTCTAAAATGCCTTAAATTGGAATGTTCTTCGTAGCATGTGCATTTAATAATAAGTTTAGGTGATGCCTTCTAATTTCACAAGTATTCATATGCATTCAACCTAATTAAGTGTGATTACATGTAACCAAGTGTGTAAAGCCTAATTAAGCCTAATTGAATCAGAAATCATGCCTTTCAAACTAATTAAGCTTAATTCATTATAAAATGTGCTTACTTGAATTAATTATGATTGAATTCAGAGATGAGAAGTGATGTGCCTAATTGCACTTGTTTAGGCTTCATTACGCTTAATTAGTTTTCATGTGCTTACTTGCACTTAATCAGGCTTAATTAGTTCGAATGTGTATGAATACTTGTAGAAACTTAGGCCTTGCACTCAATTACACTCATACAGTTGTTTTACGTTTGATTACATTTAAAAGACCTTTTCAAATGGTAAGTCACAAAAATTATAACTTCAATGCGAATGAGGATTTTGTAATGTTTTTGACTTCCAAGTTAATTATATGTTGTATTGAAAGGTTCACTTTGGGAATGAAATCCCAATTAATTGCTTATTTATTAAGTGGAAGTGCACATATATATATTGGATTTTGGACCTTGAAGGTGAAGTGCACTCAATATGGGGTTTTGTTGATAAATGTCTTCAAGAATGCAAGGGCAATGTTTCCTTTTGAAGTCGGGCGGGGCGGGCAACAATTTTAGTCGATATCATAAAATTTCAAATTGTTTGTGGGGATTGCCTTGGCCCCTATCCACCTTCCCCTGAAAGCTCATAGGGGGAGGTTTAATGTCTCTCCCCCCCCCCCCCCCCCCCCTCACTTAACAAGTGGGTTTGGTTAAGGTAGATGGGTCTTAAGTGGCTTGTTTTCTTAATCGGACCTCTACAATTGAGTGGTATGTGGTTCGGTGAGGAGCAAAGACATCATAAAGACACATGTTCAAAAGAGGATTACATCTTCAAATATCAATAACTACTCTACACTCAATAGTGGACATAATTGGGAGGACCTATGTATCCAGTTAAGAAATGAACAAACATGCACTTCTAATAACCATAACCAAATTAACAGAGGTTTGATTTTCAATCTGGGTTTTGTAGATGTTCCATTAGAGATTTGGTGATACAACACGAGTTTTATTGTGTAAGTCTAATTGATAGAAGTAGGAGAATGTGGAAATTGAACCAAATAACACCCACAAGCCTTAGGGAAGTTGGAAGTTAACCAATCCCATTGCTTGTACCATGCGTAGTAAAATAACTTCATTATCCTCCACCCAACCATTGATGACAATATATGATATAGGTAGCTGAAAAAAAAACCTAAATAATATTGGTATATTTATTTAAAAATCAATGATTTGTAATGTCAAATATGTATCAATTTATTGAGATTGTGTATAAGTTGTTAATTGAATATTGACATGTACCATTTGGGGGGGGGTAGTGAAAATTGTCTCCTACATGCTCACTTTGAAGAATCAATTTCATAATAATGATAAAATGTCATGTTTCATGATATTACCATGTATGAACTTTAAAAAAAAGTAAAAGTAAAAAAGTTTAAGGGTAAAAAGACCATTGAAAAGTGTTGGAGTTCCAATTCGAAACAAAGATGTATTATAAAATGTAATCGAATCATTTTAAGTCTTAAATGCCCAAAACTAGTGGTTGAAACTTTGATTGTTGAGCACTTTGGAGTTCATCACAAAGGGCATAAGGGTATGTGCATACCTGACGTTTGTCTCCTCCTCTTTCTATTCCTACACCTTCACCTATTATGCCACCTGTGAAGAACATGTTCAATTTAACCTTAGTGTCGAAATTTAAGAATTGAAATGTAACTGTATAAAACATGTGGTTGAAACTTTAATGGGCAAGTCACAAAAGCCAGAAGCGACCTTTGATTTTAGGTTGTCAGTGGAATTATAGCATTGCTAAGCTCCACGTGCCGCTTATCCTAGGTAGTAGAATAAGTCAGCCAAGGACTATGAATAAATATATAAAACAATGGCTTTAGTCTTAGTGCCGTGGCAAGGTCCCCTTACGACAACGCTTTTATTTAGGAAGGTGAGGGAGCATGTAACTGTAGTAATGTTGTGGTAAGCACTTGAAGAACACATCCAACACTTTAGGTAGATGAACCTCAAGTTGTTACTTTTTCCAATTGGCCCAATTAGTACGAGATGATCAACAATTCCAAATTGAGGCCATATAAGCTGCTTCCTTCATAATTTTTGGAGCTCATTTATCAACATGAAGATTCTTATGCTCATTAAATGATCATATAGGTGCCCCCAAGCATGTTGACTAATTGAACCTAAAATGGTTATCATGTCTCATAGATGCACTCTAATCTCTTTTAAACACACGACTTTTTGGTATCCGTTCTTGGAGCCACACCAAACCACATACCACTTTCATGTGTCCTAATAAGAAAAATAACTGCATCAGGGTTTTCTACCTTCATCCAATTTTGGACACGTGTGCTAAATGCAAAGCACACGTACACACTCTTTTTTGTTTCTTGCACATACTTCAAATTTCGCTTGAACTACTTTGTTGTGGATCACTTGATGAGTCAATCTTGAGTGGCACTTTAGCAAACTCAAATCACACAATGCGTAGTTCGAGGGAGTGACTCGACGGAGTAGATGGGAATTGTTGCATTTACTAAAGTGCCGGATTACCCAAATCCAGGTTTTGGCGAGTTGGGTTTGAGATTGCCAGAATCGACCTCACGGAAAATTCTTGTTGCGGGGACGACGGACGTCAGCATAATTCGATCTTTTGACGGGCTTGTTCCACTTCGAGACTTTCCAACGCGATCGAAGTGCAGGTAAACCAACCAAGAATCCACATCAGGGTTTTTGTTGCGGAGCTATGGCAGCGTCATGTAGGTACCAATTGCGAGGGGGACAAGCTGAGGCTGCTTCAAGCTTGGCTCCAATTCAAGAGTCGTGAATCAACTTCTCATACCCAACTCAAGGTTCACATTTCGACCCCTCCCTTCCCCTGGATGTTGTTTATTATCGTTTGGGTTGTGGTAGGTCTCTCATCTTTCAGGCAGTGACAGAGAGACTTGTCAATTTCAATCCGAAAAAGGTTCGAAGGAGTAAACTGCTCCCAGAAAGAAGTGAGAAATTGTTGTACTCGCATGTCTTAGTTCGGGTGCCTGTTTTGTGGATTTCATTAATTAATTAATTATTATTTTTGTTTCGTTTTGAATTTAGCCGCTGTGTCGCTATGAACCTTGTTTTCGTTTACGTGTCGGAATGATTTCAGGAGAACAATGGCAGTCGGCAAGATGGGAGACTTAGCGGAGGAGAGGAAACCTGGTGCCAAGGAGGGGTCGCTTCTTTTTCATACTTTCATGCATCTTATGGGTCAGCATATTCATAGCCTACTTGAAAAGCTTGGGGAACTGAATACATTACGGGATTCATATATTGTGGGAAGAGTGTAAGGAGTGTTGATTTCATCGGTTCTGTTCTGAAGGCTGATTTCAGATGATGCCGATTTCATCGAGGTTTAGGGTTTACTTCTGCATTCAAGGCAATGTTTTCATCGTATCGACGAGTCGGCTTCTTCGCATGCAGTTTTTGTTATTTTAAATGCTAGTACATTCTGAAACCTGGGTTGCAATGTCAGTGTCGCAGGTTGCATCACGGTTTTTGTCGTTCATCCTCAATATGCTGGTGGCTCGTCGGCTGACTCACGAACAATTCGGCGTAATTGAATTCCTCCTTGTTTCTTTTTGCTTAGACCCGAAATTGATCAGAATGTGTATGTGCAAAGTTTTCAATATAAACACCCTTTTATACTCATTGTGGGGGTTTAACTGTCTGGTGATTCCAGCTACAAGCTGTGCAATTCCACCTCTTCACAACAACAATCCTCTTCATCAGTCGGGAAGGGTTTCGAAGGGGTTGCATACGAAGAGACCTAAGGTTAGTTTCTCTCATATGAGGCCTCCTTTCTCTTCTGTAGAATGTCTATCCGTAGTAAATGAATCTTCGAGATACTACAAGAAGCATGATATGCGTCATTTTGTCATCCATTTTTTAACCTCCCCTGCTTCCGACACTGCTTCAATGACGCCATTTCTGTTTGAGTCTTCCGTTATTTCTGGAGATTTTGTGACCTATTTACAGAGTGAATTCGTCTGGAAGAATTGATACTAAACCTTAGTTGGATAAAAAGTTGTTGTCACTGTGTATATCTCGGTTTTGGGGTAAAAGAGGTTGTTGATTGACGATACTAGTGTGGCGTAGATCACCGTAAGTTGCTTCCTGATTCATCCTTTTTGATCCCAAAATACTATCTCCCCGCGGGATTTGCATGGTCTCAATCAATGTAAGAATGCCATGTGGGAAGAGATGGAGGAATAATCATTAATCAACAATTTCTTCATTGTGCAGACAGGGCGACGTGGAGTCCGACAGCAACTCTAGGGTTTTGGCAGTTGCATGGCTCACTTTGCCATGGGGAGCGATTGCATCAATCGTTGTATATAAAGTTGTGATCTGGTGGCAGGGACTGGACATTCCTCAAGATTATGCCCGCTCCATTGTTGTGCTGGGTAAAGCTTAGACATGGACTTCTCTTTGCAGGATTAGTCATTTGAGTGCACATTTTTGGGTGACATATAGCTTCTCTGCTTGCAGCATTTTGTAGCTTTCTTTCATGAAGGGCATCATGGCTTGTCAAGTTCTTTGTGTGTGCATGGTGACCCAGTGCTCACTTCATCGTTTGTTTTGGAGGGTAGAGCAGGAGCCGCAGCAGTGCTTGAGCTAGGAAGCGAACCACTCTATATTTTGGCTCAGCATTTGTTGCTACTGCGCTTGCGAGTAGTTGTTGAGGGTTTGGCGACCCTTGCCCGTTGTGTGCTCACATATGTGCTTCTTGTTCAAGGCATAGGGCTGGTTGGTATTTGATCTTTTTCTCTGTCCTTCATTTGTGATTAGTGATCAGTGGGTATTTGTGATGAGAATCAGAATAATGTATGATGAAAAATGTCTTGTATTCCTTTCTTCTTCCACACGCCTGTTTCAGAATCTCAGCTGTAAGCACTGATGGTTTTTTTCCCTCTTGCTGTGAGGTGGCAGGGTGGTGGACTAGTCTTTGCATATGCACAACTAGCATACGGCGGATGCTTGCTACTGAGTTACTGGGTCTACTTTCTCTTTTTTCATAAAGGTCAAGTGGTTACATTATTTCCTTTCAGGTACGGACTTGCTGGAATTCTTGCTGGCGTCTCCTTACTTTGATGCAGTCTCAGTCTAGAATTTTTGATTTATGTCCAAACCTTTTCAGAACAAATAGCACAAATACTTGTTATGGAATAGTCACATAGTGCTTGCGTTTCTACAAGTTAAGGACAGGTATTGCCAGGTCATAAGCACTGTCTCGAGTTCAGTATGCTGCAAGTAATCTATACTAATTCACCTATGAAATGCACCTTAGAAAATGGATTTGTGGAGCTCAGTGTTGAGCAACATGTATGGATTGCTATTTCCTTGCCCAAATTTAAAAAATTGTCATCTGCAATCTGAATGGGATCTTATTTGATTGTAAGGAGCAGGAAAAGCGAGAGACATGTACTTGATGTTGGCCTTATCCACTTGTGTGCCACATTTACATTTCAATCTGTGCAAAAGTTGGTGTTACAAGAGGGGGAAAAGTTGGTGCTTGTTGTTTTCGATACAGCTTACAATCAGGGCATATACGGCCTGGTTGAGAAGCTTGGTACTGTATCTCTCTTGCTCTATACCTTTGATTTCATGTTTCGCAACCAGTAACATGGTGCCAAAGTTTAGTGCTAGATCTTTCTTATCAGTATGAATATTAACACACTTTCAGAAGCAGACGTATGTTCTCTTTCTTGGTATCAAGTTTAACTCAGAAATCCATTGATGAGGAAGGATTTAGAATGTTTTCAGTTGTTCCAAGTTCATACTCTGTGCCACCACAACTGCAAATCACCTATTTTGTGCTCTACAATAAAGATGAAACACTTGAAAGTGCAGGAAGCCTGGTTGTGCGGTCTGTTTTACAACCGTTTGAAGAAAGTGCATTCACAATGTTCTCAAAGGCAGCACCTGTGACTGCAGATGAAGGTTTGTACTTCCAAGCAAACTTCAATGAAGGATCATATATTTGCTGAGGTCATTATTCTTGACCATTATTATCTGATTTTCGGGACGGCTGCCAGACAGGATGGTGAGCCAGAAGCGAGGTGTTGAGCGTATTCTTTTACTAGCAATGAAACTCGTCATTCTGGTTGGTAAGTTTTTGACATTTTGGTACCATCCTGATATCTGGCTTAGATGCTGGTGGAAGTAATTTCTTTGCTCGTTGGTCTGTATCAATATCAATAAAGATCATCCTGGACTAAAAGAACCTAGTATTGCTAGTGTACCTGCAAATTACTTATGCTGACTTGTTGCTGTTGATATTGTGCCTGTGTTTATGTATCTTGAATCAATACTGGTATTAATATTCTCCCATGTTCAATGGGAGGGAGGTGTTCTCTTAAGTACACTTGCAGTGCATTGCTTTATCTTGCGTTGGCAAATCCAGTTATTAATTTATACAATCACTTCGCAAGCTCATATTCAGAGGGATAATCTTTTGTCCAATTCCTAAGTTTGCACCCTTGTCATATCTCAATGCTAAGTCACCTTATGTCATCTTTTGCTTGTGATTGTCTGGGCTGACTGTGGTGACCTTGTCTCTTATCAGGGTTAGTATTTGTTGTATTTGGTCCAAACTATGCATATGTGCTGCTCCGTCTGCTCTATACAAGAGAGTGGAGTGATGGTGATGCTACTGTTGCATTAGGATGTTACTGTGTGTACATCCTTGCCCTTGCAGTGAATGGTAAGTGAAATGTGTTATCCTGTGGTTTCACAAGGAAAATTCAGAGAACAAAATATAGGTACCTTAAGTATGTGTTTACTTTTCGAGGAGATTTTAAGTCTAATCTACTGACAGTGGAATGTGGGATAAATTCCAGGGACAAGTGAAGCATTTTTACATGCAGTGGTGACAAAAGGAGAGCTTTTACGGTCCAACTTATGGCTCTTCATATTCTCCGTGGTCTACATGTGCCTCAGTGTTGCGTTCATAAGGGCTGCTCCTTCGATTGGTCTTATCCTTGCAAACTCCATAAGTATCCTTTAGACATAAATCTTGTGTCTAAGTTGCTACCGCTATTTGCAAGTATTGGAAATTGCTGTGATAAAAATGGTCCAGAACAAAATCCAGTCATTTGATATTTTTAATCGTGCAATACAGCTGATAAGGTCTTTCTCACAATCTGGTCCAATTTTCCTTAACACAAGCAGATATGGGGATGCGTATCATCTATTCACTTACATTCATCCAGAAATTCTTTAAGGTGAGCCTAAATTTTGCAAGTGCATGGTGTTCGTTTTGAACTTTGTTACAGTGGTACTCTTAACAACTGTATGCTGCTGTGTTGAGATGCTGCAAAACAGAACCAAATTTTCCATCACCAATTCTTGGCTCATGCCTGTTTTGCATTGACAGGATTCAAAGACATTTTCGCTGAGAGAGGTGATTCCAGACTGGAGAGTGCTGGGGGTATTGGTGAGCTCTGCAGTGATTACCCACTTTTCTGAAGTATGGGTAATGGACGCCGAGAATTTTATCTCCACTGCAGTGCAACACGTGGCAGTTGGTGTTGCTTGTCTAGGTATCTTTATTGTCACAGTGTACAAGTATGAAAAGCCCTTTCTACAGGAGCTTGCAAACTTTCGCAACACCCAAACTTATGTTGATAAAAAAGTTGATTGATTTGTATGTGAACATTATCACTGCAAGACTTGACTTGGGTCCAATCTTACAGGTCTGTTAACTGCTTCCTACTTTATTTATTCACTGGTGAGTTTTATTGAGTAGGAATGGGTTGGTTATAGACATGGATATCATGAGACGATTTCTTGCTCCAAAACACATGACTCCCATGAGAGCTGGGACTTGTAAACAGCTAGTGACAATAATTAATTTGTGCACTATTGCAAACTGGCATCAAATCTTCTCTATCCTCTAATACAAAGATCACAAATAACAAAGAGGAAACTTGTAAAAAAGAAATCACAATAAGAAATAAATGCACACTTGGCTAGGCTCCCGCCCTTGCAGTGATCTGGAGGTGGATCATGTAGACAAGAATGGCCATAATACCAAGGGTTAGCTTCGACCACCTCATCCTTTCCCCTGTCGCACAACATAATTTATCAGCAAGTTGTCTATCATAAGATCTAAAAGTTGACAAGGTTGTAACAAAATACAAGCTCATTACAAAGGTTTGATAAAAAGATTAATGCACCTGCACTAGGTGACAGAGCTGGAGATACATCTGCACACAACATACAAATAAGGTTGTTAGTAACAAATAGCAGATACCTATATTTTCAATGATTTAAAATCTCTCTCTCTCTCTCTCATTTTATATATATATATATAGGTTGTTCAAACCAGAACATCAAATGGTTTTCACAATTCTAAATTTAGCTGTGGGATTATCGAGTTGTATCCAAAAAGACCAGAATACAAAAAGTAATCAGAGAAGTGCACAAACCAATACTTCGTATCTAACCTAATTATTATGGTGCTCGCAAATGTGTGTGTACTACCATTGCATGTTGATCTATCAAGCTACATGAATTTACAGCCAATTTAGTTTTTGAACATTTTACCAGTTTTGCCGATGTTGTAAAGCGGGCCTTGATGCTTTCCCTTGAGTGAGTTACATGTTTCCGGCACCTGCAAGTTCTCAACATTGCATCCTCTTGATCTTCAATATTTGAGATGGTGACTTATAAGGGAAAAAACTTGGCATCGCTATATGGAGACAAATAATGCAAGCTTACTTCTACACCGTTAGGCATGAGAAGAGCATTGATCCCTTGCACGATAACTTTGTCTGTGGCAAAGACATCAACACCTACAATTCTTGCAACTCCATTGAGCATAATCTCGTTGGTTTCACCCACCCTGGTGACATTAATGAGCTGAAGTTGGTAGAGGGTATATGGTGACCATGCTGTACCATCTGCTGAATAAAAAATACATGCCCCATCATTTTACTAATACATTTTGTAGTCACAAGTTCCAACATAGATCTCATACGTACGAGATGAGCAGATTATGGCTTCTACAACAAGTTAAAATTAAGGAAATGTTGACATATAGTTGCATCTATGGTGGTTGATTTATTAAATATCATCAGACTTTAAATGTATGCATGATAATTAATAACCTTTGTGTATTTTTGCACATATTTTAATCCCCTGGTTACAATTATGCATGGGCAACACTTCCAACACTTAGTGCATACTGACTATTATATCACTTCACAAAAATTCTTTGTGCCACCATGAAACAATGACATACCAGATAGTCGGAAGTCAATGTAGTCATAAGTGTAGGAACCAACAATAAAGTGGTAACGGAGAATGGCTTGCGTTGTCACCAAGTTATCAATTGATGTCAAGCAACCATAATCCTGAGAACCAATTTACATTGTCAAATGAGCATTACAATGACATCATCAGGATCCAAAATTTGAATTATAGGTTTCTTGGTTTGTAGAGCCAAGACACTCTATCCCTTTATAAACAAATATGTGAAAATATCAGAAACTAAACTGAAGGTGTGCGGAGATGCCTTGAGAGCGTCATTGTTGGCTGCAAAGATAGTGAAGCTGGACGGAAAATCTTTATGAGTAAAATTGACAGTCTTCACAAGAGATAAAAATGTGGAGTAATTTGGAAGGACCAGAAGCATATTCACATCGAATCCTTGGCCCTCTCCTTTTCTGGCTACCATCACTATCACCATCAACCCTAGGAAAGTAGACAACCTTGTCACCCCTGGGAGGCCTGCAAAAGCATGCTAATTTGTGCAGTGGACATAAACAAATGCACAAGCTCTTCAAACACCACATCCGTCTTCTGATGGTGACCATGTTGTGTGTCCATATCTAGGAATTGCAACAAAATAATTGACATCATAATTTACTATTTAACACCTATGCTGAACGTGATATTTAAATTTCAGTATAAGTGAATGGGGAATTGTCCATCCATAAACAACGTTGTGCATGGTCAGACATTGATGGAATTGAAAACTCATTTTGCAGTGTAACTAGGAGAACGTTAGCAGCAGTTGTGTAGCCTACTGCTGAGAGCCTTCATAGTTCTCCTTCAAATCAGATTGCAAATAGTTAGGAGATAGAACCTCCCTAAGAACAAAACTCTCTATAGAACTTAAGAGGAAAGGGCAACAGGGAGGGAAAAAACAACAAAAATCAATGAAAACCTTTCTTATTTCCAACAGTAGCTTGGACACAATCCATTGCTTGGTTGATACTATGAGGAGCATACGATGATTAGGATTGGAAGAAAGAGATGTTAGGGTGGAATGAGAGAGTGGCAAGTTGAAAGAGTTAACTGCTTTGGCGGTCACTTAGGCACCCAAGAACCACATGTAAAAGGCCAAATGGTGACAAGTTCCCACTTGCAAGTTGATATTGCGATGATTAGTAATTTACCTACCACAAGGATAAACTACCATAGAGCACATTGTTGCAGAGTGATGATCATTGTGATGAGGCAAAGCCGCAATTAGAGGATAATGTTTAGGAATTTAGGGCTTGAGAATAAACAATGACTAAGAAGACCACTAAAATTTTCAAAACATTGGGTGTGCTGTGGTAGTTTTAGTAGAGACAGACTACCTACAATCCATTCCTTCAGATGTGCACAAAGTATGTCCTGTTCTCACCCATTCTCGAGATTTTGAGGAGGCAGACCGACTTATCACAAGCTACGAGCACTAACTTGATCATTGCCAACACACAATACCATGTTGTGCAAACAGTGGTTTTGTTTCAAAATAAGTATCATTGTGTAGACAGTTGCACTACGCTTGCCAGTTGCAGATGATTTCTCAGCAAACTTTTCAGCAGAAATGTTGCGTTATGCATTAGAAGCTGTGAGGAGTTCACAATCGATGGGTTACTGCCAACTGCAGTGTCTACGAATTTGCAGACACAGGGAAGTCCAGGTGACTGGCCAGCTGGTTTCAAAAAGCATCCCCCCAAACCCAGAAAACACATCACATGCATATAAGAAAAGGCAAGGCAATTTACTTTATTTGCTACTTCAAGGACTTGCCTGCGTCTGTTGACAGCCTCTAATTCTAGGAAACCTAACATGAGGGTATTGTCCTACGTTTTGGTACTAAAAATATGGCAGCAAGGGTAGAACTTCGCACATATCTTGTTCAGTCTGCAACAACTAAAGGAGGGCCCAGTTACCATTATGTCAGCCATGAGAAAGTGAGAGATTAAGGTAAGTTGCCTAAAGATGAAGCACAAAGCTGATGGGCTGTGTCAACCATGACTACTACTGCATTCTGCACGGATCTCATTTCCTTGCAGGGATCTGGTATCAGTTTGTATCATGATTCTCCGGATTTCTCTGGCACTTGCTCAACATACTCAATCACACTTGACTTCAATCTCTCGAATGCTCTCTTTGCTTCCTCTGCCTGTGGCAGCAGATTTGACTTGAGTCTCTCAACAGCTCTTTGGGCTCCCTCTGCTTGTGGAATGACACTTGACTTCAGTCTCTCAACAACGGACTTTGCTTCCTCTGGAGGTGGAAGCCAGTGCTTGCTCCATCCCTTGCTTGCCTACAAGTCTCATAAAACAAGATTTATATGCACCATGTTTGGCCCTTCCCCAAAAACCTGTTGTATTGCATGCATCAGACCCAAAAAATAAATCCAATGTAAATAGAAAGTACTATTGTCTTGACAAAATAGAAAAGGTACAGTATCAGAAAAGAGACAAACACACCTCATATCATAAGCGGAGTCTGGAAAAACCATCACCCACATTGTTCAAATCCCAGATGACAATCCTGCCATCCATGCCTGGAGAGTGATTCTATTAATACCAAATCTTCAATTTTGAAGAGACTTGGGCACATACTAGAACCAAATTATATTGTTATGGAAAGAGTTGCAGTACACAGAACCTCATATATACATATAGAAATACCTGATGTGCTGAAACGTGATATAGCTTTCTCTGGGTCTTCTTCTGCAAGTGGAACCAGAGGACGGATGGTCCTGTATCACCCAGTTACATGAGTTACAATCATGTTGATAAGTTTACAATGCATACTTCTGCATGATTGAACACAAAAATTTCTGACCCAACTCCGACTTTCTTAACCAAGATTGAAAGAACTTACATGATGCAATTTTCATGTGTGGTGGAGGGTGCATTTGGTTCAGTAGGCTCGCTGCCCAACCACTTGAACTTGCCCTTTGCTGCAGCAAACTGCACAAGCATACAGGATTATGTTGGAAAGACATTCAACACAACCAAACCCCCAATGTCTTGTCAATGTGTTCAAATGAAATTGTAGGAACAGAGCTTTAAACTATGCTGATATTATATCAAAGTATCTGTGGTCATCTACATATGCATGTCAAGAGATGAGCACACCAAGGTATCGGACTTTGGCTCCGTAGCAGCAGGTTTCACTTCATCCAAAAACGTAACAAACTCCCTACATCACAGTCAGGATAATCGTTTTAACACACTTACAAAATGTATAACGTAGCTTCATGAATTGCAGACATTGAATACCTGGAGTACTCAAAAGAAAACCAGCTTTGAAAAGGATGACACAATTATCAATAACAAAGGGACCCTGTATGGAGCTCTTATTATGAGCTTAGTAGGGTTACTTTTGCCACTGTATCACTGAACTCCAACAAAAAAGGGATGGGCATGCACGATGATCAGATTCGTCTGACTGCGAAAGGTTAGTGACCATACCAAACTCCACCATTGTCACATCCAAAAAGCATTGGATTGCAATTGAATCCTCCAGCTACCAGCCTTGTTTCTGATAGAAACAAAACCTGGAGAAGCAAATTACAATGGGAGTGAGATGCCTTAGTTCATTAACTACCTCACTACACGATTTATTTCAATTAGAGTGAACTTGGAGTAGTGGGGATGGTAATTAGAGTGGACCACACTATTTTGCAAATTCCCAAGTAATAATGTAGTGCACACGATGATGCCACATCACTAAATAATCAAGTATTGTGGTAGATCACATGATTTGGCAGGATCCTTCAATTGATGAAAGTATCACACTAACAAGTGGCAAGGCTTGATACATAGCAATGTCCACAGTGACGCCACATGATAAAAAGATAATAATTATGTCATGGATTTACTCCACAATACACAGTATTTTGAACACAAGAACATTCTGAATTGTGCACACTAAATTTTAATAGGCCAAATAAATGTTATGTTCTAAATTATTGTCCATCCATACTTATTTTATGATGCGCATGCTTAGAATTAGTCCAATGCATACTCTTTATATATTAAATGCGTAGATGTCATACAACTGCACTCAAAAATGACTAAATGCAGGTGTACATCATACCCTGCTCAGACAGTTTTCGATAATTTCAATTAATAACAAGAAGTTGGGGAAAGCTGACCTACATCACGCAGGGGCAGATGACGTAGGCTTATGGAACGAGCACGTGGAGTTGGCCCGACATCCGTGACAAAATGGATTGTTGAATCATGCCCTTCAACAGTTCCAAGTACAAGATAATCAGTACTAGGAGAAAGAAACTGGAGATCCATGAGCACTAGGTGAAAGGGCCATAACAAATTCATCAACTACTCTTGGAAAATATCCCAATTCAGTTCTAACCATTTACACCTTAACTAATCATGTTCTTTAAGGCTCCTCTCTTTAGCAATGAGCTTCAAGTGCATAATATTCAAAAAGACAAAGCCTTCAAAGACCTCTACAACAGCAAGTACTCTTAGAATTCGGCTGATAGTTACTTTAGAATTATAGGATTAGACATGATGTTCTTGTTGTAATACTCAGAGTTTAATTAGATGATACCTCCAGCAAACTGTTTGATCCTAAACCACCATTGTAATACCTTGAAAAAGTTCTTCTTGTAATGGTTATTTGCATAAGAGGATAATAGTAACACAAGAACCTCACCGACATAAGCGAGGCTTTTCCCACTTGGAGACCAATGTACACCAAATGACCACCCGCATGCAAGGTCCAGTTGTATCAATTCCTGCAGCAAGACATTATGAGCTGGAAAGACTATCATGTCAAAGACAGATACAAACGTCAGACCTTTCTATTAGGTAACTTATTGACTTCCTCAAAACATCTCTCTCAACATTCCTCTCAAGGTACCAGGAGGGACCTGCGAACAAATAAATTGTATGACCACAAAACTGGGTTCTTTGCAGATTCAACACAAGCTGATAGGACTTGCATACTTAGCATGCTGAAAATATAAAACTTGAAATTAGGCAGTGCCAAATGAGCAGACCTCACCAAACTTGATATCACCAAATGCAGTTGTTGAGTCCTTTCTGAAGCATAACCATGCACATAATATCAGGAAAACATACCACATCAAAAGTTTCAGAATCCCTCTCCATTATCCATCCTTGACGTCCCAGACGCCATTTGAGATTGCAAATGTGAATTACAAAAGTCCTCCTATAGCTCTTCAACCAGAGACTTAAAAATATCGACTGCACATATTAATGTTCTCCATGCTCAATGATATTTCAACAATGTATAAATATCAGTGTAGCTCAATCATGCAGGTCAGTGAAATTCAGCATGTGTTTGTCATCCAAAGACTGGTTGGTCAATCTGTAAGGAGCTACAAAGCACCTGTGAGGATTCCACATTATTTTATACCTAAAAATAGTGTGGCCCACACTACATACCGTAATTAGTGTGCTTCCTTGCTCTTTCCTGTTTATCTCCAAGCCACCTATGCTCTACTAACACAATACTAGCAGAGTCTTAACAGGATAGAGAGAAAAGTTTATATTTCTTGTATATGATATCATGGTGGAACACTAACTTTGCATCCACTCCTTTGATGAAAGCAGAAAATACTCGACATTTGCTATCTGTTGATGTTGTGGCCAGCAACACCTACACATAAAGTACAGCAAATGCCTTCATGAGATTCAAACAAGCAGATTCAAAAAATTACCACCAACCAGTGACATCAATGGAAGTTGCAAAGGTAGAAGAGGAGACATACATTGTTGGGATGCCACGCAACACTTGTAATGGTGGACTGATGCTTCTTCCTTATCAGCTTACTTACCCACCTGACCACAATTACATACTCCCAGCAAAGACATGAATGGACCTTCACAGTGGTGTCTGAGAGATCACGTATCTGATGACAATACCAAGCTACATGTGCATGGCATGCATTCTTTCTGGACAGGAATATCATAGAATCTCTGAGCAGAAGCTAGAGAATTTATGAATTATAAAGATAAGGGAGAGCAGATCTATACAACTTTAAGAATGTGCTGACTAGAAATTCGTCACTTGGATCTTACATGACATAATAGAATACCAACCCATGAAAAAGTACAGGTATGACGTGCTGCACAACAGAAGTCTTGACAATGGAATAGAAAGTGATTACCAGTTATTGTCTTCTTCGTAATAACATACACAAACCGTTTTTGCCCCACTCCCCACAGCAAATTTGTTTTCTGCAAATCAAGAGCATGTTAAATGTAAGCTCATCAGAATAGGCCCCCAATGCCTTGAAATCTATAAAAACACCATTGAACATGAACAACACCTTCAATTGAACATATGACAGAACTTATGTGTTCGAGATCTTTCAGTCAGTAATTAGAGGTTGTATCTTCAAAAATAATGCCATACTTTGCTTACTTCAGCAGATAAGGGTGGCAAAAGTCATAGAAATCACCTTGGGGGCCCCACTCAACTGAGGTAGCAGCCCTATTGAGACGCAATATGACAAGTGTCGGCTGCCATTCATTACCCTCCAAAGTCCACACATATCTGGCCCGCAGTACATCCCATGCAATCAAGCAACAAGACAAGAATAATCAATTTCACAATGTGCTTGTCACCATCAAGATATCATCCAAGAATTATCCATTGTACTACTAATATATGATGTTCCGATTAATTTGTTTACACTTGGGTTCCAGGACCACACAGGAATAAGGCATCTTACAATGCAAAAAGAATCAGAGTTCTGGTCTTAAATGGTTAACTCCCATTCACTAAACCTGATAAACAACTTACGAATTTCGATCATGGGAGGAGGTTACAATCTTGTTGCTTTTTGGTGCCCAATCAATGCCTGATACTAACTCATCATGCTGCACCATGCACAAACCAGTAATTAGTTTGGATATTTAGAGGTCACTTGTAAAACATAGAAGAATGAGCTTCTCCCGTCTTAAGATGTGATTCAAACTGTTTTTTTTAAGCCTTCACAATATATGATTTGCAATTAAATCTGCAGCCAAAACCTTTACAACATCAAAAAGAAGCACAGGGACCAACCAGATAAAGGTTCTGTCCAAGTCTCCCTGACTTACAATCACAATAAGAATGTCATCCGCTCTAACCCTGTACAGTATAATAGGTCATATTTTCAGCATATCATGTAGTTCTAATTAAACCAAAGTAGTCGATTTGAACAACCAAGCATTTTACAATGGCTCACAATCACAAAGAGAAAATTCGCACCTTTTGAAGAACATGAATCCGCTCCCAGGTGGCAGTTGGAGAAAGAGAGGCTTGATAAATATGAACTTCATTGTTATTGGGACAAATCGCCACCACTGCATCCCCAAACAATAACCGTCAATAATATGAAGATAATCAACCTTTCCTGTTGCTTCTAATGAACATTGTTGGAGTTAATGCCAGAACATTGT
Source organism: Polytrichum commune (assembly GCA_950295325.1). Taxonomy (NCBI): domain Eukaryota; kingdom Viridiplantae; phylum Streptophyta; class Polytrichopsida; order Polytrichales; family Polytrichaceae; genus Polytrichum; species Polytrichum commune. The sequence goes on from OX485805.1 coordinate 19,918,457, forward strand.
TGGAGTTGATTCCAGAACATACTCAAATTACATACTCTGCTCCTTCAAATGTTCAAAATAGGCAATCAGGAAAACACCTGTTAAAAATGCAAACCCCTACAAAAGAGTGTACTGTAAGTTTGACAAGAAGGGAGAGTACAATACTTGACAAGTCAGCATTCCAGGCATGGCATGTGATGCATTGCGCCAGTTGATGCACCCCACCTGCAGCCATGCCTACAAAATGGATACACAGTGCAATGTCACTCCCTCCGCATGTCAAAAAAATCTATAAATTTTTTTGGGAGAACTCCACATTCTAAACTTTGAAGTGCTGATTCAGCTTTCATCACTCTGTATACTTTCACAAGACCTACATCCAATTTCCAGAATTTGAAGCCAGACTTCAAATATAACATGGGCAGGAAAGACCTATTTTCCCATCAGCTGTGAATATATATGTGGCAGAAGTATGCGGCACGTGACTGGAGGTATTTGGTACAATAACACTTGATTTTGTTCAACCTAAAAATTAGAAATGAAAACCGAAACTTAAACTTATAAAGGAAAAAATGTTGAAATATGTGACTGTCAATTTAGCAGCTGGGTCAACAGTTAAGCTTCACGACAAACCCTGAGAAACAAGACAAAAACCTTCCTAGCATGTTTTTTATTTCAAACCCAATGTAACCTACAAATTCAATCAAAGAAAAATTATGCAGAACAGGATCTCTTTCAACTTTCCACTTCTGCAAATTGGTACAGAAATCTGAACTGAAATCTATGTCCAAGACTCAAATGTCCAACACATGAGCACTCTCCGCAAATGCTCCAATTCCCCGATCAGAAACTAACTCGCTGCTGTAATTCTTTTCAAGATCGTCTATAACCTACTCGTGCTTAAGCTTGGGCCATCTGAACTCTAAAACCCACAACAGGATGTAAACTAAAAGTGCGGATAGAACCAAGAGTAAGGAGAGTTCGATCTCCGCAAGCGAATTGAGGATCACCTGCAAAGCGCCAAGTAGCGAGCTGATGAACTTAGTGAATGATACAATGGCTTGCCAAGCGTGACAGGAATTGCATGATCAACACTGATCCTGAGAAAACGCAGATTAAACACAACCCAGTATGATTTTCCGCAGAAAACACACCCGAATAAGCTGAAGGAGAAGGTGAAGATGAAGAATCATAGGGCTTGCGTCTTCGTCCGTCTTTGTCGACGACGATGGCCGAAGAGTGGACGACGACCAACGAATAGGAGACGGCGACGGACGATAGTGGTCGACGACGAGCGAAAAGCGAACGAGCGGTGGTTATCTGTTCTCAATTCTCGTTTTCTTTTTTGTTTCTTTAATTATCTATTTTATAGTTAAGGTAAACTTAGTAGGGTCTGAGATGGTAAATTTTTTTTAATTAACCCACTTCTCCTAGGCTATTAAACATATGATTAATATGCGATCATTAGCAAATCCATTGTTATCATGGCTGTAGCCATTTTCCTCGGAATTTTCAGAAGTCATATGACTATCTTAAAGTGAAGATTGAATCTCAAGTTTCAATGATCATATAAGTCCCCAATCATCTTGACCATTGAACCTAGAATGGTTAAAAACATTTGAGCATGTAGTTTCATCTCTTTGAAATACATGTCTTTTTGGTGTCCGTTTTCAAACCCACGCTTAACCACACACCATTCAATTATAGGTGTCCATCAATGATTGGCATCACATACATGCTAACTCTCGGTGGTAAGTATTTTATAGGTAACTTTACATGGGGTTCACACCTACACCAGTGCTAACATGGCTCTAAGCAAACTTACCTTCAATGTTAGATATGAGTTAACTCACATGAATGAGTTAGTATATCATGCGTTGAAGATAGTTAAATATTATGGTAACTTAGGACATGGAGGTGAGGAGGGCTAACTTAATTCCCATCCCGAAAGCAATAAGCTAATGCTTGTGTTTTGGCATCAATGAAGTTACTATTCTCACATAGATTAACTTCAAAGTCAGACACACATACACTAATATACAACAAATGAAGGTGTAGTTGCACCTGCAACATCACAAGGGGGAAAATAAATAAATAAATAAATAAAAATGAAGGCCATGGAGATCATTGATCCTATAGGAAGATTTATACCAGTTGCACAAAAATGGAACAATGTTGCAACATTCATAGCAGAAGAAAGATACACCAAAAATTCAAAAATTGCTAAATTGTGCAAAGAAAGGTGGAACTCCCTCCATAATGACTTTAAACATATTGTTGATTATGAGGCAAGGACAAACACTGCCCCCTTACTTCAAACTAAACATAGCACAATGGGAAACAAAGTGCATGCCAGAGACCTTCAATCAACTATATTATGAGATGGTGGAGGATTCACTCAATAATAGGCTAGGTTTTGATGTGGGCCACACCTTCATGATGTCAATGCACATGATGATAATGTGTATAAGGCAAATACTCTCACATTTCTTAGGATACAAATGACAATGATACACAAGAAGAACTTATCGACTTATATGAGGAATGTGAAGGTGATATCTCCTCAAGTACCCCCTCAGTGGTCAACCTTGACGACGTAGTGGATATTAGTGCCAATCAAAGGAATAAAGTCAAGTCCCCATTAAATGAAGTTGGAAAGAAGAACTTTGGTCATAATACAAGTCACAAGAGGAAATGAAACAATGCATTGAATCTCATAGTAGAGGCAACCACTAATGGGAATAGATCAATGGTGCAAGCACTTGATAGGGAAACCAAAGTCTGCTATGAAATTCAATCTGCCTCAATGGAGGTTGAGATCATACACATGGAGTATTTATGGGAGATTGAATTTTAGCGTATGGAGAGTGATATTCGCATGAAGAATAAGAGGTTGGAATATATAAAGGAGAGAGACTAGAAAACCTCAACATATCAAATAACGTTGATAGAATGCTAAGCCGCATTTGCAATGTAATGAGAACCAATGATACTACCACAAGTGGCCAAAAAAATAAGGAGAATACACATACAAATGAACATGAGGTGTAAAATAAATCGAAACACACATAGACTGAAACTCAAAGACTTACCAATTCATTGTTGATTTCTGCTAGGATAAACTTGTAAATTGTATCTCAACTAGACACTAAACTTCGCATTGTGATTGAGCTCATCATGGTCATAATCCATTTGCTCATTTCCACCATTTCATTGCCACTGCCTTATTAAGGAATTTCCAAGTTTGCTATTCAATAAATTTTGAAGTATTCATAAAAGTTCATAAATCTCCCTTCAATGAGAAAATTTCAAATCAATCAACATCCCACAACCATGTCAACCTCACGTGACTCACATGTAACAACTCACAAAAGGTTTATTTAAAGAATCTACCAAAAGTATGCTTGACCACTGTCATGTTCATCTTATGGTGTATGCTATAAAGACTATAAAGCATACCTTAAAGGTTGTCCTTAGAAAGAACCATAAGCCAAGCTAATATCGGATCACCATTAGCAACCAAGATGTAGGGAGGAAATCCATGTTGTGAGGCGTTATCCATTAAAAAATCAAAGTTACTCTCTTTCTCAGCTTTATAGTAGATATTGGACCTCCTTAGAACTCTATTATCATAATATGAACCTAGCAAACTAGCGATTCCTTGTAGTCTACAATTCATTGGAATTGCACAAAGTGCACCTTTCTTTTGTTAAAATAATCCACAACATGTGAATGTGAAGGTTTCTCAATTTGGATGGTGATTGCCATGAATCATTCCCATTACATTAGGTAAACCACAAAGTTGTTTAAAATGCTCCATGGTTATTAGGTTTTCTCTCCCTATAGGCCACCTAATCAATTATTCAAAGACAACATTCACTACCATAGATGAAATGAGCCAGAGTTTCATACACAATATACCTTTCCTGCTGCAGATTTCTCATTGCAAGCAATAAAACTGACTATATGAGCAAGTTTATACAATACACTGAACATGCAACTTTAGCTGCAATTGGTATTTTGTTTATGCATTGTGTCTCCTAAACTCCCAACAATTTGAAAGAATGTAAGTCTAGAGATGCAAAATAATTGAATCCACCTCTCCCCATCGAAGTATTCACAAACTATGAGAATCATGCCAAAGAGTGAGCTTTCATCTAGTTATGAGAAGCAACATGTTGGAATTTAAATTATGGTAATGCAGTCAGGTATCAAACAAAAACTTGACTCAAGCTTTGTGGCAATAAGCATCAGTGGATGTTGAGCTTTGTATACTTTGGAAGCAACGAATACATCTTCATGATTTTTTCTCCAAACTACCAAAAAGAAGTAAAACAATAACATCAATTTGTTGTGAAGTTAAAGGCACAAAGGAACTACTTACACCGTGAAGTGTAGTTGAAGATCTAATAAAGAAGACACAATGGAGTTGATCACACTAATGGAGCTAACACAATGAAGGTAGAGAGGAGATGGAGACATATAGCGTCGTTGGTGATAAGGTTGACATGTTGGAGTCACAAGGATGGAGGCAATTAGGGGATTGTAACCCATGTAAGTGACATGTAACCATAACTTATCTTTGTGAGTAACTTACCCATAGGTGTGAACATTGAGCACATGGATAACCTACACACAATGGTAAGTTGACCTCCGATCAAGGTATCTTTACTTAAACATCATGTAGGATAAAGTAAGGCTACCTTCATGTGCGAATTAAACCTAAGATGAGTAGCCAAACTAGGCATGCTTTAAAACCTGTTGAGCATGACATGTATCGTTAAAAATTATATCTAGACACTCAAATGAATTTTCTTTAAGGAATCCCCCCCCCTCCTCTTTCTTTTTTATTTTCCCCCACTCCTTTTTACTTTTTCAAATCCTTGCATTGCAAGAGAAATGGCACAATTTTGTTTTATCAAAATCTAAAAGTCATAAATAGAAGGGATTTAAAATTAAAAGAGAAAGCTCTATTTTCTCCTCCTATTTAAAAGTCCCTAATCCCTTTCGACCTCGATTGAACATCCTTAAAATTTCTCATTTGTTGTCTAAAAGGTGCATGAAAGCATTCTAAACGAATAGGTATGATTGCACTAAGGTTGCATCATGGATCATTACAAGCACACTAAATCTACTACAAGCATCTACAACTCACCGATAATGAGCATGAAGAAGAAGAATCCATGTGGCCCAAGGATTCAAATGAAGAAGAGCTCCAAGCTTCATAATATTCCATCCAACTCCACTATATGCACAAGGTGTAAATCGATTTGGATATATGAACACACCATTATTGACAAACCTCAACTCAACCGCATCAAGTGGAAGTGTTGGCAATGCGTAACATACATAATTCAAGCTCATGGTTCAAAGATTAGAAATTAGGCTTCAACTCCTAAATATGTAGGCATGATAGGGGATTCCACCCCAATGTATTTGGAAGAAGTATTGTAAAGTACCAACATCCTTGATTTGAGGGAGTACAAAAGAGGATTGTGGAGGATTCACTTTTGGACCACAATGTCCACCCAATGTCCATAAGATTGAATTATATTAAATTATTCATTTGTTGTAGGTGGAGAAATAATGTGGTAGGTCATTTGTGTCCCATGTCAATCAAGCTCAATTTGCGGGTTAGATGAAGTTGAGGATTGTGTGACATGATTCAATGGTGGCCATGATTGGTCTCAACCATAATATATAAATAGAACATGTAAATATCATTTTAATATGCGATTTGTATGGAGTTGCTATGAATAAATTCCATAATATGGTGAAGAGTAAATTTAATCGAAGACTTAATTGACACTAGTATTATTTAAGTTTTTTCACATAATTGCATATACTTATCAAGTTTCAATTAAGGAAAAAAAAACGTAGAGGTGTAACTCAATAGTACATTCAAATATATGTCAAAAACTTCTCAATCGATAGTTTATGTGGAGAAAGATGGATTAACAAGACGATGTAAAAATTTGTAAGTAGCATACTAGTATTCGTGTAAACATCAAATCCATATGTGACTTCTTTTTTCCAAGGCCCACTTAGTTTTTAGTCTTTTGAGTTGCACTTGAACTTTGGAAAAAGCTGTAGTTGACAAAAACTGTCTTCAAAGACCAATTTAAGCCAAGTTTCCTTGCATTTGAAAAAAACAACATATATGATATTTTTACGTGGCATGTGATGTTTTCACGAATACCATGTTAAGTGGAATAACAAGGTGCTATGCACGTGAAGCTCAAGATCATCCACCACAAGTTGCAACACATTGCTATGAATTAGGTAATTGATGCAAGAAGCCCTCTGTAGGTTGTAGTGTGCACCCAACCTACAGGGCCATGATAACAGAGAGGTAGGTACCAAATGCCAACAACATTTTATGGCATGGTGACACATATCCATTATGGACGTAGTGGTTAGGCCATGGTAGGGTCATTGACTACGATTCACAATGTGCGTCCTTGTACCCATTCATGAATAACCATGTTCGCAAAGTCACATGGACTGACCACTACAAACTAGATATTGTACACGAGGAACCATGCTATAGGCTATAACAAGACGTCCTCATGCAACCCATAGCAAGACGACACATGGACGATATCAAATGTAACAATGATCATGTTGTGAGGATAATGTGCTACACCCTATAATCATCGTTTGTGTGTCCAATGAGGTCATGACACTTCAGTGATGCTCGAGATGGTTAGCGCACAGTGCAGTTTTTGTCTTGTGAAGTTCATGAAGAAATGACATCAAACTGTGTGATCAGTAGACACATTGGTTTTTTTATCAAAGTCAACTCAAGCTTTTGTCGATCTAATTACTCAAGCATCAAGTACTAACACGAGGAAGTGCGATATTAAAACACTACAACGCAACAAAAAGGGAACAAAGAGTCAATGGCCAGAATAGAGGACATGAGAAAATTGAGTTCCTTATAGAACTGATGTGATTGGATGTAAACTGTAGATTCCTGCAAATTGCAGTATCATATATACTGCATAGACTGTCCTGGAGAAAATTCGCTTCGTAAAGTGTTTCATAACTGGTCACAGGTTTTGGCTTTTCACTACATCTGTGTGGTGCGGATCATAAGCCGCTCCATGTTGATGATCCTCTGAGGACCAGTGTGAATTTTCTTCAATAGTTTTTGCTCACAGTACACCCATTCTGGACCTTCTGGTCATTGCAAAAAAATTGTGCAGAATTTGTTGTGTACTGCAACGGTTGATGGAAAATATATACTAGATTAATGTGCATCATCATGCAAAACCCTCGGTTAAAGCTACTACCCTGCCCTGCAATGGTGGAGGAATTTCTGCGATCGCCTTGAAAATGTCCTGCCAAATGCCAAACACAATCAGTCGCATCAGTTGTTCTTAGTGTCTACATACTTCAGCTCACTTGATTTGTAGCTGTGAAGTTCGGCAGTGCACTAAATTTTGCATAATATAAGGTAGATGTGTATTATTCGGACTATTTTCTCTCTACACGCAGTGCTTGTACAATTTGGAAACATGTAGTGAGTGCGAGATGATTAGCAAATCCAAATTGTGCCTGTAGACATTTGCCTCATAATATTCAGAGCTCACATGAATACCTTGTTCATTATCAAAGTGAAGATTCTCATTGAGTGGTCATACAAGTTCCCCCCATTTTATGTTTACTATTGAGCCCAGAAAAATTAGCATATTTGGAGCACGTAGTCCAATCTCTTCTAAACACATGTAATTCTTGGTGTCCATTCTTAGATCCACACCTAAACACATACCACTCAAATCTAGGTGTCTGATTAAGTCCACTGTTCGATCAAGGCCCATCTACCTTAATGTAGTCTACCTTTTTTAAGCAGAAAGTTTTACTGCTAAAAGTGATTTTCAGAATGTGCAGCTCACCTTTTGTGAGTAGCGAGCAGAGAAGTGGATGAGGCATATGTTCTTGTTCTTGAATCGATCGGCTAGTGCAATTATCTACAGAAACACAATGAATAGGGATTCATCAGGGTAGCCTACTTACAAAAAAAAGTAAACCCTGGATGCATTGCAATTTCAAGAACCACAGAGCAAAGCATTTTTATAAAAAAATTGAGACAATTCGCAGTGTCAGGCTTCAGATACGAATACTGACCTCGAACAGATGAGTGTGGCCATATTCATTTGCATTTTCAGTGGACACGTAGTTATCCAAGAACGTTGACTGTGTGACCGCCATTACATGTGAGACAAGAAATACAATAAGCTAGGTCAGAATCTTGTTGGTGATATTATAACCCAAAGGAAAGGCCATACAGTCTGCCTCTACAGTATAGCATAAGATATCAAAAGACTGTCTGAACACCTGCTCAACAGATCTGATAAGAATCAACTTGACTTCCGTTACAGATCAATCACAATGCACACAATAATTTGCAGTCATGTTCACGAGGGATAAAGCAGAAACCTCCATGACCAGTAGCTTTGCATCGAGTACATCCTTGTTTCTGTCATCAAGAATGAACTGCGATGTTGTGTCACCTGTGAATGCAAACTCTGGAGTCTTGACAATCTCAGTCACCTACACACCGATCCATGTACGCTTTATTAGGCTTTCTGGCACACTCCCATCTGATTCCCCTTTTGGAGCACTCAATGCTTCTGCTTGTATTTCCTGAGAAAGTCTACTAGAAATTGCACACAAGAGTTGTGGGAGAGGTGGAAAATGGAGGACCTAATTAATCCATACCTCAGCGCCTGAGCCTTTCAAGGCCTTTATCTCCTTCCCAGGTAGGCCGGCATACTCGGATTTAAGCTTCTGCTTCACTGAGTAGATGAGATATCCCTGCCACAACAAGGAATCCTGATATTAGAGGCACACTGAGATCCAGAATGAACAGAAATGGGTAGGAAAATACAAATTGGTAAGAAATAATTATGGTTGGAATCTTGACATATTTGCATTGTCTGCACCTGGCTTGGGACCACATGGTATGTCTTGAAGGCCTTGATGACAAAACCTTTGCCCAAATCAAACTCGTCCCCAATCTGCAAGTTTGGGACACAGATAATCCAAGAGTCAGAAGAAAGGTACATGAAATTGCGCAAAGGGGTAATAATGTAAACCTCGACTGTCACATTTAACATCTCTCACTCTCAATTATACATCAAAGTAGATTCAATTCTAGATGATAGGAATTCTCAGGAAGAAGATAGAAGGTATTCTTAAATCACGATGCTCTTGACCTACGAGCAATATGTCAGAATCAAGCCTACGACGGAACTGATCGAAAGCGAACGTTTGCAAATGAGAAGCACCTAAAAAACTAGATAGTTCTTAAGAGGGCTTCTGAATTAGTGAGGAAATGCACTTACATCCATGCCAATCAGATTGACAGGCAGTGGGGAGTCATCGAGCTCCCTTTGAATTTCAAACAGCTTCTCAACTGTGGCCTTCACAAATTTGGGCACAACCACAGTCGGCACTTTCCTTTTCAAATGCCCTCTGGATGCCACATACATTACAAGTCCTCCCTGCCAGACCCACGAGTTTCATGTCACAATAGCATAAAATACTCCTAACACGACTTGCACATCAATTAGAAAATCATTCACTCTAGCCACTTGTACATTACAGAAAGAACAGGTCCAGCTGAAAAACTAGAACAGGAGGAAAACGTCTCTAGGATTAAGCCTGAAGGTTAAAGAGCTTGGACGATTCCATCAATGTAGTGACGATTCTCCATATAAATCAAGGAAAATGTAAACTAGCATAAGGTAGGTGATGTATCGGAAGCCATCTATTTACATACAATGTGGTCCATGTGGGCGTGGGTAATGAACAGGAAGTCTTGGTATACGGCACGCTCGGGGCAGCGACCAATGTCGAAAGCCAGTTTGAGAGCTGGGAGCATGACGCAAGTCTCTTGACCTCCAACTGAAACTCCTTCTATGGAGAAGCCATCCACCTCCAGCGCCCCTGTTTTGGGCCTGCCCAGCTTTGTTTGGCCAAATCCATTGCCAGGCTCCTTCTTATGATACACATCTGCACATCACATATACCATGAGTCCAGATTCCATGGGTGCATTAATTTGTCACAAGCCATGACCTATCTCATCTCCAGCCATACCCAAAAAAAAACACCAAAACTTTCAAGTCACAAAAAGTGTAGCGAACCTAAGCGGGACGATGGACTCACTTCGATGATTTCTTCCCAGTTCTTCTTATCCTTTGAGTCTCGGTCATGGCCATTTGAAATGTTACCAAGTTGTACACATAATTCCAGCAGTATAGTGGCTGTCGTTGTACATGTATCAAGTGTAACATTGTCTCTACAGCCACTAGACACTTTCGGAGAGACTGCTATGAGGAGACTCTTAAGAGAAGGTTTAAGTTGGAGGTGACATCTCAGCTATGACCATAACATGTCATGAACGGGAACACATGATCATACACAAAAAGAATTCTTAAGTTGCACAAAGATCCTTTGTCCATTTAACAAAAGATTCGATATTTTCATCTGAAAAACCCCCGACACCTTGACATGCAGACTGGAATCAATTTGCTTGTCCACTACGCAATGACTTGAAAAAGAGAAACCCTCGTCGATGTCCGTTTAAATTAGTCATTAAGCTCTGCTCCAGTCGCTCATTTCACAAGCTCATGATTTCTCTCTTTACCTTTCAATCGCTTCCACCACAACTCGAAAAGCTAGTGAAAGTAGACAGTTGTAGTAATTCGATTCAACACGAAGACATCACTCCCAAGGGTCAGTGAACATTCCACTTCTTGGAACCTATGAAAAAGCTCTGGGTTAGGAATTCCATCGAAAGCAGATAATTTGGTGGTCATGATTCGGTAATGCCAAACACTCTCTGGATCTCCATCCGAAGGCTTTTGCGCAGAAAGAAAAAGTGCAGCAAAACAAGGTCCAAGTCATTTCACAGAAACATAATACGCATTCTGGAGAGGAGCGAATGCTGGAAAACAGTCGAGGAGGATTTAACGAAACGAGCTCCGAGTCATAGACTGGATATCCGCCTATGATCATGGGGCAACCACAGGCCCAAAGAAAAAGGAAACCAAAGCAATGCACGTGGAGACCAACCTGGAATGTGCGAGCGGTCGACATGAAACTCAGACGTCTCTGCACCACTTTGTGAAACACCATCCTCTGATCCGACCTCCAATTCAGCAGCAAGCTCCACGAGACTGTTCCCGGGACTCGCCTCACTACTCTCACCTTTCTTACTCGAAGCATTCACAGACACAGCACGCGACTTCACCGAATTCGAAGTCTTACGCGGACGTGCATTGGCGGAATCCAGCGATCGGTCGGAACGTGAGCCCAGCCGAAACCGCCCCACACCAGCCGCACAAATCCTCGACGTTGACCCATGCACAGACATCTTGGAGCTGCGGAATTCCGCGACCCCAGCTCCACCCACTTTGAAACAAGAAATCTGGGCCGCAAGCGAATTCTGTAGAGCCTGCATTGTCAAGGGAGATCGAAATTCGCACTGAAACGCGCAGTCTTTGCAAGGGCACCGCAGTCGCGGAGAGACGACACCCAGCCGCAATTAGCACTGGACTGGATGGGCCCTCCAGCCTCTCCTTATATAGAGAGGTAGAATGTCTAGGGACTAGGGAGGTACCGAGGCTTCCTAATTAGGGGCCCTCCAAGCTGGGCTGTGAGTGTCGTTAGATATCCCATCGGACGGTGACAGATGCGCCTCGGGAGTTTGGAGGGCTCATTCTTACAATAGTGTTTTGTTTATTTAAGGGGTTGCGAACGTTGAAAATCTCAAGCTTGCTGATCAGTCCAGGGTTCAGTCAGGGTATTGGGTTGAGGTGAGGAGCCCTTGGCATTTTTGCTGATTTTCAATCTCTTTACATTTTTGAGAAATTACAAGCAAAGCTGACTTGGTTAGCAAAAGGTTAGAAACATGTTCATTGTTTTATTTTCTTCAGGTGGGGGAGGGGTGTCCATTTTTGTTGGAGTGGTAAGTGAGAATTATGTTCACTTAATCAGTATTTTAACATGTGTGACTCTTGTATTGAAGGAGGGTATAGTTCAACTTTTGTTGAACACTTCTAACACCTTGCTTGCTGAGCAAGTAGATCCTAGATATGTAAATGTGGTTGACCAAAGTTGGTATGTTATTTGAACCCTGCCTAACCTGTAGATATTGTTATTAGGTTGGTAACTCCACTTTAAGGACCGCTCATTTTATATCACATTTTAAATCATTACTTTTAGATTGAGAAGTGTAACGCAATAGTATATTCAAAGATAGATTAGAAAACAATAAATCAATCATTTGTGTGGAGAAACAAACATCAAAATGGCAAGATATAAGGTGTTATACATGTGAGGCTCAACGTAAGACCAATTGATTGAGATTTGATATTTGAAGAGTGTCCGTAACATTATCTAGCTAAACCACCACCGAAATGTAAAAGTAGTTGTAGGCGAAGTGACTCTTCATTCACACTTGCCTCCATAGGGAGGTCACTTCATTGTCAAGTTGACACCACGTGCGGACAAAGTTTGCTACCCCTATATTACATGCCATATATAATTTTAAAATTTATGATATTTTTCCTACATATACATAACCATTGATAGTATCTTTTGTATACTTTTTTGAAAATTTTAGTCATCTTTATTTTTTTAGTAATTGTTTTAATTCAATTCTGTGTCATTCTAGTTAGAAATGGTATGTTTTATGAAAAAAACAAATCATCAAATTAGTTACCACTTTTGACTATGTCATAGGTACTGTGTATATCTACTCATGAAAAAAATTCGATAAAATTTTGACCCATTTTGGTGGTGCAACTTACCAAAAGAAGATTTCTTTTGGTCGCACGTGGTGTTCAACTTGACAATGGAGTGATCTACCCGTGCTTGCCTCCATGAGAGGCTGGCATTTATAGCTAGCTAGCTAAATAAGCCTATTGGGTGGGTCTAGGAATATGTCATAGTTTGTTCCCATACAATGCCATTGTGATCCTTCATTGTGCATATTCAACCTGATTCACAATTAGTACTTTGCTTGTGCAAATATACCGGCATGTGTCTTTTCCTTCAAGTTGGTCCCACTTGCCCACCCTCAATGATTGGTTAACAACATGTCCATCTAAAGAAAGATCCCCGCAATTATGTAAGTTATTGTGCACATGCCACGAGTAGGGGGTGTGCTAGCCATCTAGAAGGCTCCTTAGCTAATTCTTTGCTAGACCATGTTTTGGCTAAACTAGGTTCCTAACTATCTTGTTGACCCCTAGTTGAGAAGGATTATACTGAAAATCCATGCAAGACATTTTACATATTGAGCACTAAGACAACCTTCCTACTAGTAGTGATGGTTAAGGAGACCAATTATCGTATAAAATAGGTTCACTGTATTTAAAATCTATTTTCCATTTGCTAGTTTTATTGCGTAACTTTTTTATTTGTGAAATGGAACAAGCTTATTGAGCTTATTAATGTTATTTACAATATCATCCACTGTAAGGAACACGTTGCTATAAACTAGTTAATAATGCAAGGAACACATGCAATGATCGGGGAGAACCGGCAGTTAGTTACAAATGAACCGGTTGAGTTTGAAAAATAACCGGTTGAAGTTCAAGACTGCAGGAAAATTACCGATCGTTTTAGAGGAATTTATAGAATATACCCCAATTTAATAAAGGGAAACCGGAGGATGTCACCATGTAACCGGTTGGACTTGCAAACATTAGGATCTCAACCGATTATACCCAAAAATCTCCCCGATCACTGAACACAGGGTGCAGGTTGTACCGTTGTACCAGGCACGCTGTTGGAGATGCTCCCGTGCAAACGTGCAACACTTTTTGCCCCAGAAATCTTTATTTTCGGTTACTCGGAGGTGGATTTATGAAAACGTTGAGGTCAACATCCATTCACCTAACGATGAGAAGTCGATGTGGCAACGCAGTGAGACGCTAATGCCTTGATTCCGCCCAGTGTTGCTACCTTTGCTATGCCAACTGTCTGCAAGGCGCCAAATTCTCCATCGCTGCCTCGCACAATTACCACTTCAATCCCACTTCCAAATTGCGCATGCGTTTCAGAAATTGGTTGCAGGATTTTGTTGGAAGGTTTGCGAACATAGAATCGTAGGGGTTTCGGTTTTGTGGGTTGGCGGATCCTGGGGTAGAATTCGATTTCGTTGCGAATTGGAATGATTAGCACTTCTGTGGTGGCAATCAGGTCGCCGGTGCGGGCCACTGGGGGATCACTCGAGAATTTTCGCTTCCCCCGCCTTGGATGCGGTTTCTCTCGAACACAAATTCGGCTTCCAGGAGTGAAACCTAGGCAATTACCTCGGTCTGTCAGGATGAGTGGCGGGGTCGAGAGCGTTACAACCCAGCAGTCGGAGTCCGTGCAAAGCACTGGCTCGGAATCCAAAGCGGTAAATGGACATGTCTGCTACCATTTTCTCTTAAGCATTCTCTTGCTTTTATTGCAAGCTAATTTTGTAGCCGTTTCGTGTGCGTTCAACGTGTATGTTTGAATGTAGGTCAATGTGATCATCAAAGGGAAGGTCCAGGGCGTGTTCTACCGTAATTGGACTGTGGAGAATGCGAAGAAGTTGAATCTGAATGGTTGGGTGCGGAACTGCCGGGATGGCACGGTCGAGGCAGTGTTCTCTGGGACATCCGGCGCTGTGGATGACATGGTTCAGAAATGCCATTCAGGGCCATCAAGTGCCAGGGTTAGCGGCGTCAATATTTCCAAATGGGACAATGAAGTGCCCCAAGGCTTTGAACAGAAACCCACATCCTGGTAAACGCACTGTGTAAATAAAATTTAGTGGTAGTTTGGTAGATGATAACCTAAGAATCTTCGCGACTCCAACCTATCACTTTCTATACTGTACGTTTATGATGTTATTCAGGTGAACCATATGTGTCATGTTTAAAATGTGTATTTGTTCTTCATACATGCAGTATTGTTCTTGGGATTGAGCAGAGACCGTCATCTGTACATGTTATCATTCAGGTGACATGTGGTGTGCTGAATTATTTCGTTTTCAGAAAAGTTCCACCTCTATGAAACCAGCTGTATTGCGCATGTGGAGGGTGTTGAAGGGGTGTGGCTGAAATTTCTTTTGTCTCTTGTACTGGTACAAACTCCCATGAGTTGTACATGTTTTTGTCTACAAGTAATTCACAGATGAGGATCTTTGCTTTTCTTCTGTTTGATATCTGCTATCAATGTAGTGAGGTACCATGAAAGCATGGTATGAAAGAAGCTGCCGTTCAGGTTGTTACAAAGAATGACGGCTGATGTTCTTGGGCTCTAGACAGTCTCTTCTGCTTAGGTGTTTGCGTCGTGTCCAAAGATGTGGACAAGCAACTCAGGCTCATTTTTCTGATGAGAGGCAGAGTTGGAGAGGAAGGGATCACTTACAAGATTGTTGTGATTTCGTTTGGTGCATACTTTTTCCTACAGACCTTGGTCTTTATATGTGTTTTTTTGTTAGCACATCAAATATCAATCGCCATAAAAACATCAACTATTTCATAGTGCAACTGATGTATAAAGAGGAGATGATTCCCATAATAGAGTGTGTAAATATGTCAACAAATACAGCTAAAGGCATGAAATATGATTATTGCTGCGCATTCTCTCTCCTAATTTTCAATGATGACATTAAGGATAAAATAGAGACATTAAAGCGTCAGGCTATGTAAGATTAAGAGAGTAACGAGCTTATATAAGTTCAGATTTTACAGATGTGGTAGCAGCTTTTAGGACAACTTCTCGGATGGTAACAGCATGGGACATTTCTACCCTCAGTTGGGTGTTAGACAGCTACATCCATTCTTGTCAGTGCAAGAGGTCGGAGTAGCATTTTCTTCTGACAGATATAGAGCCATCCCACGTTTCTGTTCCATTGGAGAGGCTATATACATTCATTACAGCCATCCTCTTCTGAAGCAGTAATATTCCTTCCGGCAACACTGGGACATGACTATTTACTACAATTCAGGGTGCACGAACCCTATCTGCATTGAAGTTAGAGAAAGCAGGTTGTACGTATCAGTGTCCTTTCTTGTGCCCTTGTATGAAAGCTGGTAGCAAAGCACTTCCCATTAGGTGTATCATGGTTAAGCAATACTGTTTTCTAACATGACATGAATTTCACCTTTGTTTTTGCATACTGGTCATGTGTTCTTGATTTACAATTGAGTTTTATTGCAATCATCCAGTTTCGTGACATGACAATTTTCGTGTTGATGAGTGAAGCGAGATATTGAACCCTTGGTACAACTGGTTTGTAAAGAGAGATTTCTTTTTTAAAATAAGATGGTCAGTTTTAGCAGAGACTTTTCAAACTTTCAAGTGTTAGTTTTGACTGCCTGTGCAGGTCCACACATCCTCTAAATTACAGCTCCTGTGCTTTGTAATACTTCCAGAAACAAGTTGTGGAACTGTTTATCCAGTCATAAGTTAATGCTTGGCTGTTTCAAGGGATCTCTGAAGTAATCAATCTAGTGTGATTTGAAGACCCTGGGGAAGTTTTCTACTTGACTGGTCTTGTTCTGCAAACTACAAAACTCTACTAAGTATGAGGTAAAAATTCTCACTTTATTCAAAATGGAGGTTTCAAAATGTTGAAAATGAAGTTATTGTCTGCAGGTTTTTAACATGTAAACATTTAATTTTCCAGCGCTGGTTTTTTTCTGTTTAGATTCGCTGCATGACATTAGAGTCGTCCTTTAATTTAACCAGACTTTTGGTCTGGAATTGGTTGTTTTGCATACAATACTTTCCATGTTCTGTAATTTTTTGGTGCATGGTTGGAGTCGGACTGTCGGTGTGGAGGTTTGAGTGAAGGACATTCTATATCGGTTCATTGAGGGCCAAACTCATTTTAACACTCATTTTGAGGTTGGCCCTAAATGAAACAATATAGAATGTTCTTTATTCAAAGCTCCAGAGTCCACACTGACTCCAACCATGCTTCATGCCCATCGGATGCTTCATGCCCCTCTTTTGGGAGACCCTGGCCACTTCACAGATTAAGTTTAAGCTATGATATTTGAGAGAAAAGCAGATCTTAAGCTAAATATATTAGCAAGCAAGGATGCGTATATACCTATAATGTCATTCTTGAAACGTCAGTAAGTTCAATTTGCAGTGCAATAAGTTGATCTGTGATACTACGAATGTTTGGATTGCCTTACACATTACTAGGTAACTTGGTGCAGTCACTGGAAGTAGAATCACTGGTGATCACAAGTTGCGAGTGGAATGAATACCTTTTGATATTGCTTAATTAGAAATAGCTGTCAGGACTTGCTATTTACAACTTTGTACTACAATGGGTTTCCTGCTCTTCCACAGTGCAGAAGACTCTAATTACTGTAATATCAAAGTTATAAAGATCTGGTAGTTTTTCTTACAAACTCTACAAACCTCCGTATCAATCTGTACTTTATTGCTTAAGATCAAATTATATCCAGTAAGCTCTTGAAAATTGCCTTGACTCACAAACACTTCACAAGTACTACACTAAATATGACATTTAGTGTCACCAATTCTAATTGTCTTGCTCAATTCTAATTGTAAACCGCAGTGTAATGTCACCAACACTAAATGTTAACCCAACATTATTTGTCAGTTGTTGCAGATTTTTGGGGGATTGTAGATCTACAGTGTTATAATTACTGTCACTTACCAAGTGATTTTTCATCCAATATTCAATCATTTATGACAATATTTCATCAAAAGTTGGTGACAAGAGAAGGTAGGGTTTTCGGCCAATGGATGAACTCATCCATCATCCATCACAGTATTTGTTCACTTACTCATAAGAAGTGACATCCGAAAAGTTACCATTGTGACATAAAATACCATATGACACTAAATATCATATTTAGTGTACTACATGTATACTAGGGTTAGGAAGTTCGTCTGACCATCCATACAGCCTGATCATGCAGCCACGTGGAGTCGAACAAATGCTTCAACCTGTCCAGTAGCCTG
Source organism: Polytrichum commune (assembly GCA_950295325.1). Classification (NCBI taxonomy): domain Eukaryota; kingdom Viridiplantae; phylum Streptophyta; class Polytrichopsida; order Polytrichales; family Polytrichaceae; genus Polytrichum; species Polytrichum commune. Next base: position 19,936,440 of record OX485805.1, read on the forward strand.
TCCAGTAAGCCGGGATGCATTCATTCTCATGATCTCATTTGAGGCCCAAAATTCCAATCTCTGCACATCTTATGCAAGCTTGCAACAACTATTTCAGGGATGTTGGGTGGTCAGAACGTCTGAAGTGTACCATTTTCATTATTTATGCCTTTGTGAACTCAAGTTGCTGCTGGCTGCAGGTGCAAGGCAATGTGGCAACAAGTCCCGTTCAAGAGGTGAGAGTTTCCCTCCTCTGAAGTTGTCTAGGATTTACACAGATACCGCTCGATCGAGTGAGTACAGTGGGGTTTGGGGGTTTGTGGGAATTGGCCTTCAAGAGCTCTAGAGCTGGCTTCAAAACTGCCACAGCCTGTCCCAGTGAGATGTGCTCAAATCAATTAACTGACAAGATTGGACATCGCTTTTAGTGCAACAACTAACTTGACAAAGTTGTTGTCATTGTATAACTGCAATATTTAATTGGGTGAATTCACAATCACTTGAAGGGAAATAGAACGCTGAATATGAGTTAAATCCAATACATGCAATTCAAAATTGCATTCCTCAAATTCTTTCTATTACGCACTGTATCTCTAAGTATCTATATTGTTATTTGCATGTCAAAGCATTATTAACCTACACGAAGATTGTTTTTTTGGATTGCAAGTATTGGTGTAATCAAGTTGGATGACTTAAAATGAAAGACAATGTGGTTGATACTATTTTAATAGCACATAAAATTATGAGTTGGCATTGTAATCTTGTCACCTTCCAACACATCCAATGGAATTATGTTTGGCTTTAAGTAATACCTCATAGACAAGAAATGAATCTGATCTAAAACCTTTGGGAAAGTGATGTGTTATTGACAAATTTTGAGGATTTATGAAACACGCACCTAGGGTTGAAGCCTTACAGCATTCGTCTGAGGGAGCAGATGGGCCAACAAAAGGTGTTTTTGGCTCTTGACAAACGTGTGGGATAACTCAAAATCATGAAATGAAATATTAAATCATCTAGATGCAGGTGTTTTCCATGAAAGTTGAGTACTTATTTTAGCACCAAGCCTTGAGATTTTGGAACAACTCAATATGCTGGATCAAAATAACTGTGTTGAGATGCCAGAGTTGGACAACATGGAGACCACCAATCAATTTATTTCCCTGCTAAATTCAAGGATATGGAAGATTTTGGGCATTCTATCATTGAGAAGTGCAGTCGATTGTGCAGTTTTGGAAGGTTGGTACAAAAGCCAGTCAATTTCAATATCACCCTCTGGCACTCAAGGTGTTAGCGGGTCGATCGAGAGCCATCAGTGATGATCTTGTCAAATGGGAGAGCCCGTTGGACAAGTAAGACCAAAAGCTAGACCTAAATTTGTCCAAGGAAATGGTTCATCCTGTATTTTCTATATTGCGAACAGGACATGGTACTTTGCCAGAAGCAACTTCTGTTTAACAACAACTTATGTATATGGATGCGCCCACCACAAGACATACCCCTATGCCACATTCATATCAATGAATGCAACCCAGATAATGACATTGAATGCACACAACACACCATTCAAAGCCAATATGGCGCATCACACATCTATGATAATGATGGACGCCACCTAATTACCATTCCTGAACTAAGGCTACAATGGCTATGGGAACAATACCAAAATGCATTAAACAAACCACACAACTTAGAACCCCCCATACAATCCTTTGAAAAAGAAGTGGCATGGTTGTATCAAAGATACAAATATAGAATGCCCAAAAACGACCCCCTCAAACTCTCACAATACACCCTCCCAAATGCCATCATAGAAAACATCATTGACTCCTTCCACATCACCCATTCCTACTTCTCATCACCAATCACATGTCCTACTACATTGAAACAATTCTCCTCCCCATTTTCTAGGGACAAGGTATTCGGGTCAATAGGCACAGCATTCCAACATAAATGGGCAGGGGTGGGATATGCCCACCCGCACACAAAAAAAGACACTCAACAAGCCCTACATTGGGCTAGACTTGCCGTCAAACATAACCCAGACACAATCACAATACTCATAACAACTGACCCAAACTAGTACCACAACCTCAACCCCCATGAAGGCCCTTTCCCAGATTCTCACGTTATCTCACATTTCAAAGCAGACACCATTGCATATGATGAACCCACAATACCCCCGGAATTACAAACTAACCCACGAACAGAAAATCATGACATCCGCATATTATGTATACACCACAAACACACGTCCCCCGGATCATGTGAATATGCGAATCGTATGGACACTATTAGCACTACCCTCCAAATACCCACATCATTTCACACACCGGCACCGCCTACACCTATAAACACCTTAGTAAATAGAAGCAAGAAATGGTCTCAACTTATATACCCGCCCCCCCATCCACTTACAAACCAAACTTCTAACACTCCCATATACACGAATCAAGACATATGCCTACCCCTCAAATACCACCCACAATTTTGCTATTACACGGATGGATCATTCATGCCACCCAAAGAAATAACCCGAGGGCATTGGAGAAGAGAAAAAGCAGGGTATGGTATATATAACCCTTTCAAAAACCTCAAAATCACAAAAAGACTACCCGGACTCCAAAATATACTTAGGGCAGAACTTATGGCTATACACCACACCCTCCACCTCCTCACTACCACATACCGGAATGAACCGGCACATATCTTTACAGATTGTCTCAATGTCTTATACCTCCTGAACACGCAAACTAAACACCCAACACTACACAATAGCCACCCGGATAAAAAGATACTAGAATCCATAGTTAAGATGTTGCAATCCCGCACACAAACCACCACACTACACAAAGTCAAAGCCCACACAAACATTCAAGGTAACGAACAAGCCGATAAATTAACAAAATTGGGTTGTGAATTAGAACATAGAGACGCTATAGCCACACATGAGCATGCGCACCCCACACCATGCTACCTCCAAAAAGATTGGTGGCATTCAATGCAAGAAACACCAGACAAAGGCCCCATCCGACACCTTGGCAAATACATCATCAAACATGATAAAAAACACAATCTATCCATTCTAGCAACCCAAACACATCAATTACATAAATGGCTTGATAACAAAGATATCGATAAAACATTATCAAATGACTTTTGGACCAACCCGGCTATCTCAGACAAGCAAAAAACGTGCTTAGTAAAATTCCGAACCGGACAATACATGGGGCAAGCTAGAAAACAACTCTTTTTTGGTAGAATTGCATACCCATCCCATACATGTAACATTTGCAACTCATTAGAAGCGGATACATGGCTACATATACTCCTCAAGTGCAAACAACAACACATCCACGCACTAATTACAAAAAGACATAACAAAGCAGTATGGGAAATACGCAAACTCCTTGTCTCAAATAAAATAACAAGACATTACATACTCATGAACGCAGGTACATATAATGAACTACCCCAAGACAACACAGTACCAACATGGTTACTACCCTGCACATGTGGTACCCAAAGATGTCATTGTAACGCTAGACTCAAACCCGACATCCTATGCATTATAGGGCACCCTTACAATTCCCCACCACCAGAAGCACCCACACCAGAAATTACAATTCAATTTATAGAATTCACATACTGTAATGACAGATTCTCCACTAAAACCATAAATCAAAAAATTACAAAATATCAACCACTCATAAATAATATCATCGCAAAGGGTTGGAACGTAGCCCCACTTATTGTATTAGCATCTGGTGCTCGAGCCACAACTCACATCCCCTCAATGAACGAACTTGAAACAAAGCTTAAACTCCCCACATCACAAATTAGGAACACATTCAAACAACTTAACATAATTGCCATACAATATGCACACTCAATATTAATCCACAAAAGACGAATAGAAAATAGACAACCCATCACAGACCTACAAAATCATAACTAAAATTAGAGAGGGGTAGTGGTCAGACCACTAGTTATTAAGTTACCACCTATAGCTCAGAAAGGCGGGGAGTAGCCGGCTGGTTGGCATAACTTTCCTGCCCATGATTAACTCACTTGCAGCACCAAGTCAAAGTGTATTGCACTAACACGCTCAGACGGATTCAACGCGAATCGAACCCAGACCGTATTAATACAACACGCATGTCCTTATCCAACCAACCTTGGAACCATGACTTGGCGACCAACAACACAATCAACCATCATTTATACTCAAACAAATACGCACGCTTCTCATCTCAAACAAAGTAGCAAAACCCACATAATTCTAAATTAAAACCCATGCATCTACACACCACCCTCCCCCCCCGGTTCAACCGGTTAAAACATCGATTACTAACATAGTGTCTACTCCCTGCAAAGGGTGAAGTAGTATTACACCCAACGCCGCTACCCTGGGGTACGGCCACGGTTGTCCTACGAACAGACACTTTATTGAGTGGTTGAAGGATTTGGAACAATTGGATGTAATCAAGCTACAGCACTATTACAGAAATCCCTGAGCCCTTCTCAAAGCTTGCAACAATTCTGAGGCTAGAAATTAAGGGTTTTTTGAAACTAAGAGAATGATTCCTTACGGTGTTGAGGGAGGGAGCTTTGGAATAGCAAGAAATAAGTGCATTGGTGTCAATAACATGGGATTATAAGGAAGATATAAGATTAGGCTCCAAACAATACAAGGTATAAAGTTCATAATTAATTCTATTTATTGATCCCAATTTTGATAATCACATAATATTCTTCCATTGATTGTAGATTAGCATGATTCAATAATTTTTTGTTTTTCCTATATTTCTAGATTCACAAGAACGAATTGGACGATGAAAGGAGGCATATACAAGAATTTGGGGTTGCAGTCAACCATCTTTTGAGATACCTTGTTGCATTCTGAAAACCTTTCAAGTTTAGGAATGGAGCCGCCAAATTTTGTCGAACATGGTGACCTCAAGGAAATTAATGTTGAAGGTCCTTCACACTACAAGAAAAAGTGGTTTGAGGTATAGACATAGTCATCGAAGCATTCCACAATCACAAAGATCTCAGTGACCTATTCTGGATAGTTGAAGAATACATTCACACTGGAGAATATTTGACAACTTAAACTTTACTTCAATCATACCTATCGTGTCGTGCAATTATGCACTATTTGCTCAACTCTCCTAGCAAAAATTTCAATGATTGGGCAGAGCAAATGTATGTGGATGCAATCAAAATCCCAAAATTTCGTGTAGGTGATACACATCATCTTCAGATGATCTGGTTAAAGGAGATGTTATTGATTGATTACAATAGGTGCTACAACAATGTGACTTGGTTCAATTTACATCGGGACCGATTTCTCCAAGCAATCTTGCAAACGAAGCTCGAGTGGAAGTAAAGACCATTTTGAGAACATTGATTCCAGGCCAAGAAAATTTGACCTCATTAGGGCACTAATTATGTAGAGGTCTAGGTCAAATCCCACAATTAGTGAAATGTTAGCTACAGAGTGGATGGGTTGGATACAATACATTGAAAAAAGACCACGTTTATCATCATGGCCATTGGTCTACTAGGGGATGTTCAAATACTTTAAAACTGTCATTAGATGCAGATATAGCACTTAGACAAATTCGTCTACGATGAACATGAATTAGAGTAGACATACCTATTTTCAATAACTTAAGCAATTTTGCATAAGTGTGCTACATGTGTGATTCTTCATGATTTTTTTTCATCACGTTAGAAAATGACAACTACATGTGCTGAATTTCACGACTTTAGGGGACTCTATAGAGTAAGATTTTGGGGATTTGAGACACGCCCTTATTAATTAGGACCTCATTTGGGAGTTTGGGACACGCTCTTACTAGTGTGAATAGCTAAAGCGCCAAATGCCTCTACTAGGATCAAGGATGCTACCGTAGCCATATAGTTGGTCCCGCACAAAACTAACTCTAAAAATAGATTCCGCATTCTTTTTAAAACATGTGCATATTTTGTCAAAATTATGTTTATTTACTTTAAGCAATTGCCAAGTCATCATGATATAATTCCCACTTTACACAAGACTATGTAGTGTTGGTAGCTAATATTAGGATATTAGATGGAAACGGGGGTCACACTATATATTATATTCAAAGTCATCGCAAAGAATATGGGTTAATGTGAAATTGCAAGACTATTTACTAAGAACTTGATCTATGCCTTCATCAATTTTTCGGACCGAGTCACCTCCACATGGAAAATAAAATTATTTGGAATTATGTCCAACTAACTCAAAAAGTTGGGGAATCAAACAAAGTACCACCTCCCCCCCCCCATAATAAATAAATAAATAAATGATTTGAGGATTTTAAAGTAGATGATATGAACAAATTTCAGCATACATGTTTAAGAGGTGTAGGTTTGAGGTTTAAAGAGAAACGTGTTCTAAACATATTTTTGGGAGCTTGATTGTGCAAAGAATAATATTAATTTTTGGAGTTGTGTTCAACTTTAAAAAAAGTTACACAATCACACATAGTACAGTACTCTCTTGCTTAAGTACGCACCCGCTTAAGTACACATCCCGGTTAAGTGCGCAATTTTTTTGACAAAAATAAGGGTTCATACTTTATTGTTTGAACATGTCATGCATAATCATTTGACATGAATGCATGCATTTTTTTCGCTTGACATTCAATGTCAGTTTGTTAACGTTTTGTTGAAATGTCTCAAACAATAGTCACAGTTCATCATACATCTGTCCAGCATCCGTTTGAACATCGGAGCATAGCAATTGGCCATCGATGTGGAGGACAATGTTGTGTAGAGCTTCAAAACCTTTGAGGTTGGTGGCACTTTCAAATTCAACCAATGCCTCGATAGGTTGGATTTTGGTCAAGCGGGTTGCCTCAGGTCTATCTGTTTCCCGTTGCGATTCATCGAATCAGAGGGTCTAGAAAGTGATATGAGTAAATACGCACCTACCAACTAAGTGTGCACCAACGGCTCCGGTTCAAAGTGCATACTTGAGCAGGAGATTAGTGTACCACCTTCAACATAATTTTTTTGATTTGAAGTTGTGTACGTAGTACAAGACATGAACAATTTCAACAAGCTTTTCCAAGAGGTGTAGGTGGTTCTTAGAGAAAATGTGTTATGAACATATTTCAAGAGCTTGATTGTGCAAAGAAGAACTGGACACCTCTAGACAAATTAAAGGTGAATTTTAACAAAGTAGTCATCCACATGTTCTCAGAATTACCAATTCAAAGTTGCTCTCTCTCTCTCTCTCTCATATAAACTCTTCTCCCCTTTCAAATATGTAGCTCATAGAGGGAAAAATTTCAACACCTTTATATTAAGAAAAATTATTATTAATTTCTCACACTCTTTGACCAAATATAAACTTAACTTCATTTATTTTTAAATTTCTTATGTAGAGCCTTGTGTATCATAATATAGTAGTTTTTATCTTGGGATCGACAATTCAAAGTGATTATGTAGAGTGAACACGTGAAATATACAAAGGGACTCTTCTCACCCTAATCTAAAATGACCCAATGTAACACCTCTTTGTGGTAGTGCTTGGTACACTGCAACATGTGGTGATGCTCTTAAGGCCGTTTCACATGGGATCCCAAGTCCCAAGTCCCAATCATGTTGAAAAATCCCAACGTGGAGGCAAAGTCCCAACTTGTGAGCCTCAAGAAACCATTAAGATATGGTTAATTATCATAAAATTGAGATCTTGATTATTTTATGCATAAAATCATGAGGCTTGTGTTGAGAGTTGGATGTAACTTTTTGCTCGACCCAACTCAACACACGTCCCAAGCCTCACTTCCAAAAAGTGTTGTCATGTACAGTAGATACCCATGTCATACTTGGGACTTGAGACCCCATTCGGAGGTAAGTAAGTCTCAATCATTATCCTCTCAACGGCTGAGATTGCACGGATTGACCTCAAGTGACTTGGGACTTGGGACTTGAGGACCCGTGTGATCTGGCCCTTTACTAACTTTCCGATCCCACATCCGCCAAAGAGGGTTAAGTTACAATTTTAGAACATCACGCCTTCCACAACCGAAGATGGACATTCGCACGTTCTCGCAATGGCATCATGCAAACATGCAAACTCTCCAGGGAAGTTATAAGTTGCCAGGAAGCTCCAGACTCCCGAGCTGGATTCGGCAAGAATGATTCGGAGTTGTCAGCGACTGACAGTGTCAGGGAGGGGTGCAAAAGATGCCATTTTAAGCAACCGTGTGAACCCTGAAAGTGGAGGAGGCTCTTTCTTTCTGCAGGAAGCCCTCAAAAGACACAGGATGGGGTACATGCACGGGCCCAAACTTTGAATTGTCATTTTCTTTCTTATTAGTTTCGTTGAGTCAGATCCTCGTCCCCAGGCTGACCGTATCTGCCTCCTGACAGAAGACATGCCAAGGAGAAGTTGTGCAAATTATGCACTCATATTGGCCGTCAGAGCTTTCGTGCAGTCGTCCACTGTGGAAGTAAGTTAGTTTTGCGGGATTCCAAGTTAGAGTCTCCCGGCCCGGCCGGCCAGTTGCAACGTCAAGGGAAAGGATGGTTAGGGGAGGGGACCCACATTGCCCTTCCCGCCCAAGGAAAAGAGCCGGTAGGCGGTGGGTGATCGTTGTGTGGCTCTCAGGCTGACTTGGTAGCATGCATGTGTAGTGGGAGAGAGATTCAAAGTAAGGGATTCAAACCACATTGTGGTGGGTTCAATATGTCTCGAGATTCAAACGGCGAAACGGATTTGGAGCTCATGGTCGGCTATATCAGGCTTCAACATTCATTTTCAGGCAGACTCAGGTAAACTCCATCTCCCTCCCTGAAACACTCCATCTCTTCCTGTAAGGTCTCCATCCGAGTACAAGTTCATCTCCATTCCCTCCTGTGCGGTTAGAGATGATGAAGGAGCCGCCTTTAGCACAGGATTCAGATAATGCAGGTAGCAGGAGACTAGGTTCTAATCTTGGATCTGGCACGGAAGTTGCGGAAATGCGCCGAGTAACTCTACAGTGTTGGTTTTGAAGCCATGGAGCTTTGGGACCCATTTCAATTGACGTTTGTGGTCTTCAGATGCGAAGGCATGGCTGCAGATGGGTTTTAGAAGGTCAGATTCCGGAGGCAACAGATTACTCCCACAATGGCAATGCTGGCCCACCCACTCTACTTTAACCTCAGCAATTGCACATGTCGATAGCTAGGGGTGGAAATCTTCAGAAGCTTCACAATTTCTTTGGGATGCAGCGCTGGTGAGCGATGAAATCGACATCTCTCAGACTTTCGAGGATTTCAACACCATCTGGGGACAATGTAGATGGGTCACAGTGTAAAATGTGTCAGTCGGTACAACACAACATTCGGTTCCTTCCATGTTCAATGCAACCTCCATAATCGGTTATCAAGGAAACAGATTTTCGGGAAGGGGTCAGGCCTAGAGCTGCCATGTCAATGCCGAAGGTGGGAGAGCTCTTGCATGCAAGTTATCGAGCGGCACCATTAGCAGCCCCTGCGAACTCTCCAGCCAGAGCACCTGAGATCACCTTTGCACCATCGCCAGTGGTTGTCCTGCTAGCTCCTGCACCGACGAACTTTTCATGGGTCGGCATTGTGGGCATACTCGCAGCATTTCTCGTAGTGGCAATAATAGCCCTCATATGTTTCTGGTACAAAAATCTGACCTACAGGAAAGCTCTGCGGGAGGAAGAGGGTCTCTATGCAACAACCATTGCCATCGATTCCAACGGCAAAGGTTGCTCCGAAGATGCGAGCAAGAGAGGGGAATTGATTCTTTCAGCTTTTGAGCAAGCGCTTGTGGATAGCCCGGCACCATCCGATCACTTCAGCGACAAAGAGATTGTGAGTTGTCGAGATGTCAAAACGCCAGTCAAGACACCCGAGAGGATGTCAGTATCGAACATGGAGCAGGAAATTCCTGTCTACACGAGGGACAGAGACATATATCTTACCGGAGGGTTCAATTGGAATCCAGGGGAAACTCTGGTGGACGAGATTTTCTACATGGGCGAAGAAGGCTCCCAGATGGGAGTTCGGTACAGCAAGCCGAGTTTGAGCAATCCTGCGGAATTTGGGCTTCTCCGAAAGGAATTAGCTTCAACCAGCAAAGGTGACAGCGACGAGGCTTGTTTGCTAGGAACGTTGAACAGATCGCACACAATTGAAGCACCACCATCAGGTACTAAGAAAGGACGGAGTGCATCAGAAGCCATCGACGGGTGGACAGCGTCAGGTGCGGAGAATGGCTGGAAATTGCGCACATTCTCTTTACCGACTTCGTACGTCCAGAAGACTTCCCAAGGATCTCGTGATGTGCCGAGCTTCACTGTGCCAGGGGACGAGAGGGTTGAGCTTCAGAGAAAATTCGTCAGCACCCTTACGCCTCATCCGACTTCGTTGCCATCTTCTCCAGTTCACAACTATTTTCCTTCTGCTTACAACAATCTCACTCCAAGTCCTTTCAACCCTAAACCTTCTCGTCTCTCTCACCAATCCGCTACGACATTGCTCATGCGGCCGACGTTCATTGTGCCTCCTTCCACTCCTCCTCCCCCTTTACCGCTTCCTGCTACTTTAGATGGCGCAGATGATCATGAAAAATCCATGCAGGAGCTTCGTAGAGCTGCAGGCAAATCCGAGGAGTCGAATTCCTCCAAATGGTCTACATTTAATTATTGTCCATCTCCTCCTCCACCCCCTCTCCCTGTTCCATTTGGAGCTCCTCCTCCCAATCCCCCTCCTCCTCCTCCTCTGCCACGCCTGTCCAACCTCGGTGTAATTGCTTCAGTACCACTTTCTCCTCCACCAAGCTCACTCAATAAAACTGAAGCACGAGAAAGCTCTTCTCCTCCTGCAACAAGCACGCTCGACAACATTGGAGCCCTAAAAAGCGCTCCTCCCTCCCCTCGTCCTCCCCCTCCCCCTCCACCTCCGTTCTCAAAAGATAGCAGGAGCAGGCCATCTCCTCCTCCTCCACCACCACCTCACCGTGGCCCGAGACCAAAGTTGTCGCCATTAGTGCTACCAGGTAGAGCTGGCCCAGGAGGCAACACTGAAGGCTACAGAAATGGACGAAGATCACCGAAGCGTCCGCCGAAGATGAGGCCCTTACATTGGGATAAGTTGAGACCTGAGTCAAGTTCGGTGATGGTTTGGGATAATATCACCGACTCCATGGAGTAAGTACTTTCGATTCAGCTTTAACTGCAAACTCTTTGTCAATTGAGATGAGTCTAAAGGCATTACATCATGTTCATAGGTACCCCATATTGATGTACATATTCCTTTATCTAATTTATTCCGCAATCGCAAGCTGTGCAGTTTGTTCTGGAGCACTGAGGTTTATCCCAGTAGATTGACTTTTGCTCATGTGTTTGCACATGTTTAGTAAATGATGAGGTATCTCAGATACTGAGACTGTTCCGATTGACAAGGAAGAGATTTTGGTGATATTGAAGTGAATTTGACTTGTTCTAGACACTGATCGAAATGCACCCTGGATTGCGTTCAGGCTGGATGTAGAAATGATTGAGAATCTGTTTGGTGTGACAACAAAAGCTTCCGGGACTGATGACAGCAAGAATTCAACGTACGCCCCTTCACCCGAGAAGCACGAACTACTTGATGGAAGAAAAGCTCACAATATTGCAATCCAGCTTCGAGCCCGGGGTTTATCAAGGTTTGAGATTTGTGACGCCTTGCTGGAGGGTAAGTGACACGGCTCCAACGCACTCTTGGATTTCATGAACAGTGAGGCATGGTAGAATGAAAAGTCGCATGTTGCACCTGCTATCTCATTCAACTTAGACATTCTGTCGTTTCAAATGGAATCCAAACTGCTCTGAATCTCATTCGCAAGGTGTGACAAGACATCTCATGTTTGTGTTTGTTTTACCAGGTGATGGCCTGAGTCTGGAGACTTTGGACGTTTTAGTGAAGATGGCTCCCACAGCTGATGAGGCCACGAAGTTCCTAGAATATGAAGGTGACCCCTCGATGCTTGGTCCAGCAGAGCGATTCGTCCTAGGACTACTGCAGATCCCAAATGCATTTGAGCGCCTTGACGTGATGCATTATAGGGCATCATTTAGGGAAGACCTCCACCATATTCAAGACGCCATTTACATTCTGGAGGTAAGTTGCTGAATTTGCTCGTCCCCGACAGAAACCTAGGCTAATGTCGTTACACAGTTCCTGCAGGTGTTTTCTTCCAAGTGTTCTTTAGATCCTCCTCTTTTCAGTTATATATCCTCCACTCTATAGCTTCACTCTAGAGTGGAGAAGGTGACCAACTGATGTTCCTGGGGCAAAATTGTGAACAGATGGCATGCAAGGAGCTCAAGGGCAGCCGGACATTCATCAAGCTGCTTGAGGCAGTTCTGAAGACTGGGAATCGCCTCAACATGGGAACATTCCGAGGTGACGCAAAGGCCTTCAAGCTGGACACGCTGCTGAAACTTGCTGATGTGAAGGGTGTCGATGGCAAGACCACACTCTTGCACTTTGTCATTCAGGAGATCATTAGGGCGGAAGGGGCTCGCGCTGCGCGGTTGGCGAGCTTCACTGACCCTGCCACCCCGAGTAGCACAGGATCAGCATGCGAAACACCGAGCAGTACAACATCACAAGGCCCAACCTCACCGCTGTCTCACTTTGCCAGGACCATGGAAGCTGAGTTAGAGAGGTGCCGGGCCGAGTTTAGTAGTGCCGAAGGAAAAGACGATTACAAAAGAATAGGATCGAATGTTGTAAGAAGCATCCCAATAGAACTCAGTAATGTAAGAAAAGCAGGAGGCTTAGACATAGTGGCGTTGAGGGAGGCTGTACTTAAGCTGGTTAGCGGGTTGCAAGACTTGAAGGCAACTTTGGAGAGACTGCGAGTAGCTAGTTTAGATGTGCCTGATACAAGGACAAGAAACTCAACATATGACCTTACCGACGACGTGTTTAGGGAGAAGATGTTGGACTTTGTGGAGGGGGCCGAGATAGAGGTCACTTCGATGCAACGAGAGTTAGATTTAGTGTTAGCAAGTGTAAAAAGTATTAGTATCTATTTCTACGGAGAGGCGGTCACTGCAAACAACTCACAGCCATTGAAGGTCTTCATGGTCCTGCGTGAGTTTCTTGCCATGCTTGAGCAAGCTTGTAAAGACGTGATCAAGGTGAACGCAGCACTCTCCCATGCACCATCCACACGCCTGTAATTCGATTTGTGACGCTGCAGACACGACGGATCCTCAAGGAGGGTAAATCTAGGCCCTTCCTATTTGGAAAGGCTTGTAGATATTGGAGCCATTTTTTATGGCGAATGATGTCTTGGGTCATTCTACCAAGCACACTTTTATGTTTCAAATCTTTTTGAAACTATTTCTCAAGTCTCACATTCCGGAGACTGTTACAATTGTAACATGCAGCTTCTCAACTGCAGGTTTGTATTCTTGTTCAACATGTGAAAGACCTGATGGTCTACAAGCGCTCTGCTTTTTCCAGGAGGTCTTCTGTGTTTGTGAGATTGTTAATCTGCCGTGTTGCAATTGTTCTATGTCCATGTTTGCTCTGTTAGTAGAAAGTAGTCCACCATAATTGGTCATGGTGTGGTCCACATGCAGAAGTTACAACTGCTGTTGGGGCTGTTGAGCAGCAGCTGTACCTTTGAGCTGGCATGTGAAAGTGAATTCTGCCTGAATGTATTACGAGGCTCAGGAGATAGAAAGTTAGGTTGCGAGAACTTTCCAACAGGCCATGAACTGGTTGCCTGTGACTCTGTGATCCCTGAGGCACCCACTCAAGGGCGACAGAGCCTAGGGCGATTTTGGCTTGATCCAATTCAAAATGCAAGTGACCAGCATTTTATGATGAGTCAGTGCTGATCATCTACATATCTTTTGGGGTTTAATATATTTTCAGTGCAAATTCAACATCTAGTAGATGATTCATTCCTTTTAGTTTTGCAATGATAGAATATCGAAACAAATGGTTAGATTTGGAACCCTATGTTTAGGTTTGATAGGCATTGATCGGATGCTATAGTTCCATGTGAAATCAATTTGAAGTCAGTGTTCATATCAAGTGAGTGATGTGAGTGTACAAGGTAGCGAAGTAGATGAGGAGACCACAAACATGTGATTCAGATCTGTGGAAGCGTCTTCAAGAGGGGAAAACTTTCATAGTGACATTCAACTGCAGTAATGAATGAAGGTATATTTCCAACTTGGTCTGAATATCAATGACCGAGAATGATGCTATTTAATGGTCATCAGCCATGTGATTTAGTTACTTATTAAGGTAGCCCATGAAGTTTCTTTGTATGCATTAAACATATGAGGTTCGACAGAAATTCATATTGTAACAATGTTGTCTTAAAATCTAGAAAAATCTAGGAAAGATTGCAGAAATTAGGGGTTAAGCACAAGATTTAGATGCAAGATTTTAAATGGATGGTGAATCCCGAGTCATTGGCACATACTAGATGGACCCTTGAAACCCGTCCAAAAGAAAATTGAAATAGATTTTTGTGTGATCATTGGCTTTCAATTATACTGTAAAGACATACGCGACCGCGCTCTCAATCAAATCTTCTATTATTTTGATTTTATTCAAGTGGGTCATTCCATACTGTAACAACAAGAAGATATTTTGATTAACAACAAGAACTTATAATAAGAGCAACAACAAGAACTTATAATAAATCACTTAGGTTGTGAGATTTTGAAGTGCGAATTCGGACTCGCCTCTTCAAAGTGAGGCTCAACTTGACACAAAATTTGATAAGACCATGAAACATTATCCAATGTTTCCATGTTTGCATCCTCTCAAACTTCATTGGTCCCTCAGGCTCTTCGTGCAATGTGAAATGAGACAAACTCAGCCCTTTCCATCGATGAGAGATTTTGCATTCAAATGGTTACTTGCTCTCAAGCTCTAACATAAAGTGCCCATTGTGTTTTATTTTGAAATCTTGTCTATGATATAATATTCCATGCCCAAGCTTTTTCCTGACATTGTCAACAATAACTATCTGCTATTTTGGACTCCATCTTCCAGACCTCACCCACCATCACCTTTCTAACGTATGTCAAGCATGTTTGCATTAGTCAACAATTCATCATTGTAGGTTGGTATGCCAAAACACACAACCCTTCATTAGGGTACTATTGCATTCCCAAAAAGGTGGATGAGTCTTAAGTGGCTCTTTTTCTTAATTGGACCTCTAAATTTAATTGGTATGTAGTTCAGTGAGGATCAAAGAGCAAACATCATAAGGACACATGCTTAAAAGAGATTGGACTACGTCTTCAAATATTAATAACTATTCTACACTCAATGGTGAACACAATTGGGAGGACTTATGTATCCAATTAAGAATTCAACAAACGTGAAATTTTAATATCCTCAACTAAATCAAGTAAGGTCCTATTTTCAATCTAGTTTATGCAGATATTGCATTGTAGATTTGCTAATGCAACACAAGTTCTTTTTTGTGAATCCAATCCAAAAAAGTTGGAGGACATGAAATACGAACCAAATAATAGCTACATACCTTAGTCTTACTACCTTATCAAGTTTATATTAGAATACAATCAAATTAACATGAAAGAAAGTGAAGCAATGTTGATACAAGAATGGTATAAATTTCTAAGAATTCTTTATGATACCATTCATGTCTATATACCAAGGACCTTCATATCTAGGTACATTTATCCCAATATCAAGATGGCATTGACTTAAATAATGGCTTAGATACACGAAGATTCTTTCATTTAGTGATACCTAGCAAGTATCATTTTTAATATTATTTTTGATGTTGTAACCTAATTCCATGCACTCACCTATATATTAGTCAAATATTAGTTGAGACCCATACAAATAAGATGTGAAAATCATAAGGTGACCTTGTAATATTTGTTGAGGTCCACCAAAAGAAGGTTATGAGGTACATACACAACCACTATAACCTATATTGTCTTGACAAAGAAGTGGCTTACAGCTGCACTAAACCATCACTTGAGCTCTTTCAAGGTACCTAAGGTGTGTGGTCTTGTTGTGGGGCCCATTCCTAACTCCATTTTGGCCGTTGGATAGGGTCAAGAATCGCCTCATCTAACTTTAGCAATTGCAAACCACAAAAATTGTCATTTTAAGTTTCATAATCAAAGTTGAGATGTAACATGTATAAGAGGTCAAAGTGCTTTCTCTATAAACAATCACACAAATCCTATTAATTATTGAATCTTAATTCATCTCTAGTTTAAGCACATTATGATAGTCTAATCTCTTCACTACATGTGTTTTTTTAGTGTCCATTCTTAACTACAAGCCTTGCCATATACCACTCAAATTTGGATGTTCAATTAAGAAGAGTGACCACATAAAACCCACATATCTTATTTCTTGTTGTGCATGTATTCCAAATCAAAAGCCCAAATGTATACATTTGGAGCTCATAAGCATTTCAATGGTTTGAATTCATAAGTTCAATGATGGACGTGCCCAATACAATTACTTATCTTAATCGGACATCTATAATTGAGTGGTATGTGGCTTGGTGTGACTTCAAAACCGGGTACCAAAAATACATGTATTTTGAAGAGATTGGACTACATGTTCAAATTATGATAACCATTTAAAAATTAACATAATTAGGAGGATATGTATGACCATTTAATGAGCACAAGAATATTCACTTTCATTATGAACAAAATATTCATATGAGCTCCAAATTTATAAGGAAAGTGGCTACATCCTCAATCTAGAATTGCTAACAATCTTGGTCTAATTACATGTTTCATATCCTAGGAGAAGTGGGTTAGAGTAGACACACCCATTTCCAATAACCCCTCCCCCCAAATACATACATATATATATATATATATAGAGTCCCCTAAAGTTGTGAAGTTTCCACACATGTAACCGTCATTTTCTAACACATTTAGCCATCACATTCGACGTGATGGAAAAAAAAATAGTTAAAAGGGCACGGATTTGGGTTCCTTGAAAAGGGCACTAATTGTACTCAAGTTTTCATCTCCCAATGGTCGGAAATAGGTCGACCTATCCTTTGCATATGGGTTGGAAGAGACTCTTGCCTTTGAAAATTTGCATTAATTTCAAAACTTGAAAATAAATTGTGATTGTTTTGGTTAAACTTTGTGATAGCAATTTCCAAACCTGTGGAAAATCAGCCCAATTTCACACCTGTACTACACTTGTGCGAAATTGCTTGAGTCAACGGAAATAGGTATATGTACTCTAGTAGGAAAAAGTAACCATTTAAGAACCCACCATGGCACCGAATGAAAAGCTGGCTGGACGACTTTAGTGCTCAAACTCGCAGTTTTGTTTAGGTGTGCAGATGCAAAGCAGCATCCCTGCACCTTGCTGGCGCGGGATCATAAGTGCCAACAATGTTCTCCAATGCTTCCCACTTGCATGGCCTTGAATGCGCTCAGAAGATTTTGTCCGGGACGTCCAAGGAAACTCATAAACTATGCAAGCAATTAAGCTTTGGAGGGCTTCGGAGGCGACATTGAGGAAGGTGAGCAAACTCTTCTGTACCCAGTAGTTTCGGGCCTAGTGCAGCCACCTACCTTCGTAGTTGCGATGTGGTGCGGGTCAACTCAAAGTACAAGAGGTTGGTGCAAGCATTATATCTCCAAGCATGTAAGCTCGCCACCTACGTATATAATAGTACACCTCGCCTCTCGGCTTATGAAATCGTGTCAGGAACAAAGTTTTCAGGTTTTCCTGAAAGCCGAGATTGAGAGACTCAACTTAATGGAGCCTCTGGTGCGGCGGGTCATGGCCATGGGTTTCCTTTCCCACAAGAGTAAACAATTGCGATGTTCTGACAGTGTAATTAGTAGGTAAGTATGCGTAATGTAAAGACACCGTCATATGGTGACAGTGGTATGGAAGGAGCAGCAGGAACTGCTCTCTGACAGATGATGAGCATGGAGATCTGCTGAATTTCTGGAATTGCGGTTGGTGGTACAAGATCCAACCGGATGGTGCAGTAGTACTGGGAGATTGGAAGAAGGAAGCCCCTTCTCCCTGTTTATGTGGCACATTCGTGTACCTACTCACCTAAAACTCTTGATGAGATTCTTGAGCTGGGTTTGGGTTTTCCCCCCAGGTCACCTACCTGGGGGGAGGGATTGGGCGATCGGTACATACATAATACATGCGAGGAGATGGATATGCAAGCGGTTGCTTCCAGGGGTCTTGCGAACTATTAACTTGCATTGATGAGTTTTGAAAGAAAGAAAACTTACAGTTATCGCATGGGCTCGCCACTGACACGCTTACGTCTCCACCTACCACCGCAGGCTGCCATAATTCCAGAGTCAGCCGCCCCAAATCCCAAATATAAAAGCGCGACCGCAGTCTGCAGCAATACACAGCTCTCCATAGTGGAGTACTCGATCTCCTTTGCAACAGCATTGACAGATACCAAGCACAAGATTTTGCAGAGGCTGGAGTAAATTGTGGCAGAGTAAGATAGCGATGGCGTCCCAAGCTCAGCTGGCTGCCTCGTGCATGGTGGCGCTCCTCGTCATCGCCGGAGCCTATGAAGCGCAGGCTGCTTGCAACAGTTTGTCGCTATATCCGTGCCTTCCGTATACCAAGGTAGCGCAGAACCCCAGTAAGCCTTGTTGCAATGCCATCGCCGCCCTGGGAAGCGGTCAGACGGGTGCCAACTGCCTGTGCAGCGTGATGACCTCCGACACGGCTCGACAGGCTGGTGTCAACCAGCAAGTCGCAGTCGGCATGCCCCACCGATGCGGCCTCCCAGTGCCATACCATGCAGTCTGCAACGGTGAGTGAATTGATAAAATTCATCAACCTTCATGAACTGCATTTCCATCCTGTTCCATACACGGAATTTGTGGTTCTTGTTCTTGCATCGTATGTGTTCCTGTATGAATTTTGTTGTGACTTGGAAATTCTGTGCTCTGCAGGCATCAAGGTGCCCGGAGGTTGGTAGATGGTTCCAGCGGGCCGCGGTGTGATCGACCAGCTAGCAAGGGAATGGAAATTTCTAGAGACATTCAACAGAGGATGAGTAGATGTAGAATTTTAGCACTACCGTGCAGTTGATGCGTTGGCGCGCTCAATGTCTTTGTAAGAGGCAACTATGAGGTTTTGGTGAATTGTTGTAAACAAACAATTTTTGGAGACACTACCATGACATGTTTTTTGTGAAGCTGTCGCCAACCATTCCGTGGGTCTGACTCGCATGAATTGGTGAATATTTCTCGAACACCACATCTTGTCCGCAGTCCTTGTTTTAGCAAGCGTGTGTGTGAAGGGTTTGTGATGTGAACGGCCGGAAAGTTTTGTCCTCGGTCGTTAACGTCACCATCAAAAGCTTTGTGATCATCAGCGACATTTCCATGGACCCACTGCCGAAATAGATAGCAAATTGGACAGGATTCATTAGAAGCTTGAGCGACTTTTCATTTCCATCACCCATTGTGATGGTTATCATCCCTTCCCGAGTTCCTGTGCGTTGATTTTCTTGCCAATGCAGCTGCTTCGTTGCTTCCGTAAGTGCTTGTGGTGATGCCGCTTACCTTCAGGACAATGAATGGAGGGAGATGTGAAACCATGAACAGGAAGAATGGCAAAACAAGTCACTCGTTTGCAATTCTCCTCGTGTATGGACAGGTTCCTCCATGCTATATATGTTTGCTAATCAAATCAAAATGACGCTGCACCTGATGAACACCGTAGTTTCCAGCACTTTCATGAATCTTGTTCTTGCACAACTTGAGTGACCAATGGAAACACTCTTTCTAATAGGGAAAGTGAGGAGGATGGGAGATGACTATACTGGATCGTATGCAAAGGTACTTAATGGGTGTAGCAGTGACTATATAACTTACTAGACAATTGATTCAAACTTTGAGACATGGAGATTTTCGGAAAATCCTTTTGAAGATCATATCAATCTTATTGCAGCTTGTTCCTGACAATGGAGAGGCAAGTACACTGGGTGTGGCGCCTCTTCAATGCTGGCAGCAGTCGTAGTCGTAACGTACCAACGGCCGGACCAGTTCAACCTGATTTCCCGAGAACATATTCCTGAACTGACTGGTCGTTGCCATAGTCAAATGGTTCAGAAGATATTTCGTTAATTCCCAGAGGATTGTGCTTTTGAAATTGCCCCCGTGTCTAGATGATTAGGAGCATGTCACTTTTATAATTGTCACTATGGGTTCAAAGTGTACTCAGATAATGTGACATTGCATCACAATTGATGCATAACCTAGTTTGTACAGTTCTTTGCGTATGTGTGTAAACAGTTGTGATGTGGGCAAAGAAGCAGATGAATGCACATTATTGGAAGATGTATCATGTATCTCAGACTTTCATACCTCAGAATAACTACCACTTGTCACACAACTACATCAAAATGTTGGTAAGCTTAGAACAGATTCTAGGAAACTGTTTGAAACAGGATGCAGTATAAGAACTCTTATCAATCATTCATATTTTCTCCATCCATGCCCAGGCGAAGGTATATCAGAAATGAAATGTACATAACATGGCAAATATATTGGATTATTATAATGGTGACACACAACTACCAAATAACACAGAAATCTATGTAAGTATTCAGGGAAATCATCCGCAGGTTATAGACTGCAGTAATCTGTGCTCCTGGCGAGGAACATTCATGTCATCTTAGGTCAAACTGGCAGCTTAACAAGAATTCGGCTCCCTTTGTATACCTATATTCTCGGCAGCCAGCTTGTCATGGTATCTCCAAACCACTTTGATTTGTGTAACGTCTCATATCAGTATTGCCATTTACAGGCTGTCAACTGACGCATTGTGTTGTTGGTTGCCAGATGAATATCTGGTGCACACACTGTCACCAGCCTAGCACTTCAGGCAGTTTCTGAACATTTGAGTACACTAACTGTTTGTAGGTTGTTGGTATCTCCTACAAAGGGACAGATACTCTCATGTGATTCTCAATTTCCACCATATGCTTGTGATACGCAACCCAAAGGATTCATAATTTCACACTAATTTCAACAGCCTTCCAAAACTTAGATTTAAGAGACATCCTACAGGCTGCCTTCATTGTTGAGATAGTCTGTCTGCCAGACTCGGATAGAAGATTCAATCACGTAACCACTACGTAAGACATACTTTGCAATACCGAAACGAAGCAGGTGCAGCTCCTCAAACTAACTGGACAACTCCCTTCCACTGATGCATTTCGCCTAAACCTGCAACAAAAATAGGACTTACGACATCACAAATCCAACTCACCGCATCACATTCGTAATCCAAGAGGGGCATTACATCCCTCTATCATAAGCAAAACCCTGCTTCACATTGTCCAGTTCAGCAGGTAAGACTAGGTTGCCAAAGGAAGAAAAATCTGTGAAAATCTGTCACATTCCCGGTTAAATATACAAAGTGCTTGGTGCTCCTATACAAGGGACTAACACTGACAGACGCTGTCATCAGGCTGATGGGAAAATGTACATCACTCGGAGCTCCTGCACAAGCTTTTGCCTGCCTAAATATGTACTTACACCATCCGCATGTGTGTCTCGGTCGCAATCAATTGCAAAGGACCGACAGGCCCTTTGCTGTAGCCGACAGACTGAATCCGTCTGTTGTTGGTGGTGACCCTTCATCCCCATCAGGGTCTAGGTCAGGAAGAGTCGAAGACAAATGGAGAGAATTGGGAACCAAGAATGAGCACCCGTGAGCTAGTTAGTTTGATCCCCTTGCTTGACGAGAGGTCGGAGCAACCGACCCATGATGATACTCTGAGTGGCTTGCAAAATCGGGCGCAAAACCTCGGAATGGGGGAGGCATGCTACAGGAAGACTTGTGCATGGCGGCCATGTAGCTGTGGACCTCCTTTGCCACCATCTCCCGCATCATGGCCAGTATTTCTGCACTCACCGCAGTGTCAAGCTCATGCGATATCACAGGACGAGTTTCGGCCGGTGGGACGTAGCAGGGTTGTTGCACTGGAATGCCTGAACGAACAGCTCCTGCAATATTTATGCCATCCGCCGCTGCACAGGCTGTTGGATTCGAGAAGCTCGTTGCTGCAGTGCCATCTCCGTGCTCAGGAACCTGGGGCAGGTCCTGACATTTGCTCAGAAGTGGACAGGGCTGCAAGGGCACGAGTGGAGGAGAGAAAGGGGATTGAATAGACAGATCAATCGGTGGGTGTGAGGGAATGATTTGCAATTGCCCCAACAATTCAGGGGCAGAGTTTTGCCTCGAAAGCATTTCTCGAGGTTTACGAAACACGGATTCGGTCGTATTTCGGTCACTCTTCGGCGAAGCGGAGGCACCACTCCCTGGCAAAGACAAGCAGAGAGAAGTGGTCGGATCCATCCTGCCAACCTCATCACCCGAATTCGGAGCTGCACTCTTACAAAAAGTGGCGAATGCAGAGGGCCGGGCCAACGGACGGAACACTTGGGGAACCAATTGCTCGGAGCCAGTGGGACTCTCGGGGTTCCAATTGAGCTGCTTCAACCGGTGGGAGGAATCAACCTCCCAGGAGCTTGAATCCTCCTGCACACTGCCATCGGTGGAGATGGAGACAGAAACCTCGTTGCTGCTGTTGAGCTGATGCCTGCGGCCATCCATGTCCATGCTATCACCTTCTTCGGTCTCCTGAGACATCTGCTGCTGCTGCTGCTGTTGCTGCTGGCAAACGTTATAATTTCCATCCTCGCTAATCTCAGCGCGAGATTTCTCGGAGAGATGCCTGCGGCGGAGGGTGGAGTTCCAGTGGTTCTTGATGGCATTGTCAGTGCGGCCAGGAAGGAGGCGGGCTATGGTGGCCCATTTGTTGCCGTGCAATGTGTGGGCATGGATGATGGCGGAGTCCTCCGCAGATGTGAAGGGACGGTGCTGCACATGGGGGCTCAGCTGATTGCACCATCGGAGACGGCAAGATTTGCCTGACCTCCCATGGATGCCTTTACTGATCAATGACCAGTTGCGAGCCCCATACCTTTCGACGAAGCGCTGCAACGCAACGTCCTCCTCTGGACTCCATGGCCCCTTGATGCGGTCGATGACTTCCTCGCTGCAACTACCCCGGGGGGATGTCAATTTCATGCCCGCAGGGCAACTCACCACCACCTCCCTCTTCAAAACTCACTCACAGCAGATCACAACCCACCCACCGGCTTGCACACAGGCACCACCTCGATCTTCCCCCCTTCCTTCACAATGGTGCTCCTGTGCAGCGAGATCGGCCGATCATGTAGGGTGGTGAACTCCCTCGTTCACAGAGGCAGAGGACGGTGTGAGACATGCAAAATTCGGGGTCCAGGGTTCTGAGTAGACCCGAACCCAAGGAGATGAAAGCTTCCGTTGATTCTTCTTGCCTAGGGGAGGGAGAGACTCAACCGATCAAGTCGCAAAATTGACAATTGGAAGCTCCTTCTTCATTAGTGAATTCTTTGAAGCACAGGATATGCTCTTTCTTTCTGTCTTTCTTTCCAACTAAGCTGCCAAGACACGTGCTTGATCCCTGAAAGCAAACTCCAGGAAGAATTTACACCACTCCTTACATGCAACGAGGGGCAAACACCCCACCCCAACAACCAAAAGGTGATCGACAATGATGCAAAACTTAACCTCGGCAGACCAAGACCACACACCAAAAATTGGTCTTTTCGCCCACAATACCCACTCACATCAGCGACAACTGCTTAACCTACCGAATCCCGCAAGACCTCCTTCTCCGACACACGTTCCGACCACAGAATCCTGACACCCGAGCTCGAGAAGAATAACTTCCACTACCTGTATCGGTGTGGCAACCCAAAACCCCCAGTTTCACACGGCTTCAGTTTCCCGGTCTACTCTCAGTATGTCCACAGAGGAACAATGGCCTCCCTCAATCATTCATCAGCTACAGCAAACACCAAAACCAAGCGGCAACGCTCTCACCAAACAGAGAGATTGGAAAGATGGGGGAGAACCATATATCTTACTGATCCCCAAAATTGTGAAGCTTTATCCTACCACAAACACCACTGTCAGCTTCATCAAACACCAGACCACCAAAAGACCAAAAGCTTCAAACACAGAGTTTGGCAACCGCCTTCAAACAGAAAGTGGGGGATTGTAGAGGGGTTGCAGAGAGAGAGCGAGGCAGAGTGAGAGAGAGGTGATGCTGATCCCAAATTTGTGAGGGAACTTTTTCCTATTGCTACTGAGCTGAGACTCGCTGCAACGTTTGTATGTATGTACACTTGTAGAGCAACGTAAAGTCTGCCTCTCTAACTTAAGTTAGTGCGGTTGTCGAAGCTCGTCTGGGTTATGGTGCTTCTCCCTCTCTCTCTCTCTCTCCCTCTCTCTCTCTCTTTGTTTGTAATAAAGGACTTAATAAAGGACTTGGACTAGGTGAGGTAACCTTGTCACCGTTAAATACCGGTCACCCCTAGCCTATACCCCCCCCCCCCACTACTGTATGACTCTGTCTCTGATGAGCTTCACCACATGAGTGGGGTTAGATGACCTGTATCTCGCGAATGATGCCGTGCATCCCACCATGACCTCAAAAGCGTCGAAATTTGGTTTCAACAGTAAAAGCGCAATTCCAACACTAAGGTGTATATTTGAAGGTGGTAGGCAGACCCATTTCCGATAACTACTGAAGCAAGTTGACATAAGTGTGGTCCCTGTGTGATAGTGGAGTGATTTTCTTTGATAGCACATTGTATACTTCTTCTTTTGAAAAAAAAATCACAACTCATTTTGAAGTAATGGAAATTGTAGTAAATTGTTGAGGGCATGATTCTCTCCCAACTCATATTCACAGCATAAGTGGACTTATTGATATACGAAATGTTTAGTATATCTAGTGCCCTTTTTAAGGGATTCGTGTTTGTTTGAACTTAACTTTTTCTGTCACGTTGAACTCCTTGATGGCTATAACTCCTCTCTTACATGGTCATTACTCATTTATGGTATTTCCAACTTAGAGAATGACGACTGCATGTGTGGAACTTCTTAGATTTAGAGGACTATGTGTATTTAGATTGGGTGATGATTAGAAATAGATTTGTCTTCCATTTATATTTGACCTTGTTTGGACACTTCCAACTCCATGGACAATATCAGCCGTTGGATTGGATCAAGGAATATCCCATTTGGTTAGTAGTAGTGAAACTTGAACATTGTCATTTCAAGTTTCATAATCAGAGGTGGGCTGCAAAAATCATAAGGTCAGTGTGAATATTTCTTTAGTGACCACACATTAAATCCTCTCAGTTTTGTTGATTGTTGAACCTAGAATGGTGTCTATAGATTGAGCATTTAATCTAATCTCATCATGACAAGAATCTTTTTTATGTATGTTCTTAACAACAAAACCAACCATGCATGTACGATTCAAATGTTGATGCTTGATTAAGAAGAGTGACCACATGATTAGAGACATGACCTTGATTTAAATCGAGCAGTTCTATAAGACAACAAGATTAGCATGCTTGTTAAGCAACCCTGCTAAAGGCTACTTCACACACAAGACTGAAGGCCCGTGTCCATCGCAATCATTGGTCGAAAAGGCGGAGATCATCCAAATTCACTTTACACTTGAAAGTGAAGGCCTAAAGGTTCAAAGAAAATTTCATGAATGAAAAAACTATATGGAGCCCTACATGGCGGACTATGGATAAGGTTTTATGGTCTGCCGGAGTTTGTGTCAAACCCACCTTGAAGAGGTAGGCCTAACGCAATTCCACCAAACCTTGACAATCAAACAATTGTCATTGGTTGCCAGAGTTACTTTAATATCATTGTCCAATTTTTTTTTAAATCAGTCCGTATAGTTAAAGACCGGACAAAGGGTCATCTCTCCCAACCATCCACAACTCCAAGTTTTTGGAGCTTGCTAGTATGTGTGATTGTAGTAGATTTTTTTTTAACTAATTGTTTATCCTCAATGGCTCACAAGATGGCAGTAGTTCCAAACCCAACAATGGAGCCATGTTTTTCCTTGGATGACATGGAATCGACCACAAATTGGATGCATGGACCCTCGTTGACAAGTAAAAATTTCAGCAATTTTCAATTATTCCATGATGTAAATTAGAAGTGGTTGGATTTCAAATGCCACCAAACGTCAAAGGTAGTGGAGATGTGATCATAGAAGGAAAGATGGACAAGACCACCATAAAGGAAGAATATTATATTAAAAGAAAAGAGGTAGGGCATCAATCTCAAAATTGGAAAGAGCACTCAAGAAGAAGACAAAGAATGACGCAATTGAGTTGGGCGATATGGAAGGTGAAGAGGAGCTCCCTAATAAATAATGACAGTATCCGATTGAAATCTTAGTTGTAATCTGCAGTGAAATGGAAGAAGAATCTGGAAAATTGGCAAAAAGAAAGAAAGAAAAAGTACGTAATAGTTTGTTTGAATAAAATTGTAAAAGCTACAAAAGGTTGGATTTAGATTGGGCCTTCTAAAAGGCCCTTTGCTTCTTGCCATGGGCCCTTTCCTCCCATTGCATACTTAGTATTTGGTGCACGAGTGGGGAATCAAACTCTAGATTTTGTGGCTTGCAGCCAAGGCCTTTATGATGGCTTAGATCACCGAACCTTTTTTTTCAAGTCGATAGAGCTTTGGACATATTGTATTTAATCCGATACCAGTTTATTTTTATTTTCAATATTATATGTGGCCATGAATGTATGCTAGCTTACTCTAGTTTTTAGTACTACCTTACTCTATTTTTTAATGGTTGTACGTGAGGAGAAATGAATATTTGGATTAAGCTTCACGCTCATATGGTTTTAAGTTTGCACATTTTTGGAAAGACCTAGCTAGCTTGTAAGAGTAAATACAAGGTACTTCTAATTGAATAAAAACATGACAAATGTTCAAATAAAATTTCAAGACATGATAAATGTGAATGTTAGTACTATGAGTAGATGAATATGTGAAATGAACAACGTATAAGTGGGGATCAACTAAATGTCAGCAAGTGCTAAAATGGATAATGGATAATTAGACAATCAAGACATGCAAAGAAATTCATATGAAGGGAGAC